>CM077088.1:102320199-104720199 GCA_039513925.1 Platanthera zijinensis
ATGGCAAGATTTAAGGAATCTATTGCACTAAGCATGATGGAGAAGAGCCAAAGCTCAAGACGTAGACCCTACAGCATATACAACTATGTCTGAATTCAGAGAAAAAGGAACTCAGCAAAATTCCAAGTTCAACTCTGAAATTTTTAATTCTGAAGAATACATGAAGTTGCACCCTGCTGCAGTTTTGCCAAGCTATGCTGAAAAGAAAATTATTGGAAACATATCTAATGCTTTCCAAAAGGCAAGCAGCAAATCCAAACAGAGAAATTATTTCAAACCAGCTGTAATTCCTAAGAACTCATCTGATGCCAAAACCTCAGATAAATCTGCATGATACTTTACATTCAGCTGATTTATGCTTTATGTTTTTCTGTGGATAGCCCTTTATTTTAAATATTTTTTGGTTAACTCTGCTTTTGATATTGTGTGCTTTAGTTTTAGATCGGATTGGGATACATAACCCAAATTAGGGGGAGATGTTGGTACCCTGGATGTGAGTTGGCTATGTAATCCCTTTCCGGCCCCCTCTCGATCCATATAACTATATATGTCATGTTTAGGCCTTGTTCAGTTCCCTATGACAGTTTATAACTGATCTAGAGCTTAGGCTAGTAGTATATAGATGTAATTTTTGGTTAAGGCTCTTTCCTTCCGACCATCGTCGAACGAGGCCTCGCGATCGTCGATCATTGGTCGACGATAGCAGGGCTATTGAATCGTTGAAGTCAAGACAATTATCTCGACCGATGGTCGACGATCTCAGAGCAATTTTATTATGCTCTGAAGTTGGTCGACGATCTGCCATCAGCAGTTCTACGATCGTGTTCTGCTTCACGATTTCTGTCTCGACAGATCTTTTGCCTTAGTCGTCGACATCAGAGATGTTCGACGTTTCCTGCTTCGACAGATTCTTTGTTGTCGACGATTTCTGTCGACGTTTCTGTTTCGACAGATTTCAGCTTTAGTCGACGATCTGTTAGCTAGGTCGACGATCAACGAACCCCTGTACGACTGATTTCTGTCTGCCTTTACAATTGCACTTATTTTTTATTCTTGGTTTATTTCCAAGTTTTTTACGTGTGGTTAAAAGATTTTCTCAAGATATGTTTTTGCTAATTTAGGCTTTAAATTCAAATGAATTAATTACCAAATATTTAAGCATAAACTACGGAATTCGTATATTTGATAAAGCATTTTTGTCTTATTATACAAAATATATTGCCAGCTGTATTCTAGCCTTTGCGTGTAAGCTATTTCCAAGAATGGATAAGTCCTTTATGCTGAGATAATTTCCAATTCATTTATTTCCTATTGGGACTGACAGTAAGCAAAAGGTCATCTATTCCTATTGCTATATCTATTTTTAGATAATCTGTTGCAGGGCTCGAGAAATTCAAATCAATAGAGCCGTTCCAAAGATAAAATAGAAGACATATTTAAGAGAGATTTTTATTCTCAAAAAAGAAGAAGCTACAATACAGAGAGATTTTTTTCTTAGTGCTGCTTTCTCTCAAGCATCTCCATGGGAGGAAGAAAAATTAAGGTTAGGAGGAGAAAAGAAAAAAAGAGCAACTCTTCACCATCTCACAAAAAGAAGAAGAAAAGCTTTCCTGAAGCAAATAAAGTCAAAAGCAAATTTCTTTCTTTCTCAAGTCTCCCTTAGCATCTGCTTAGAGTGTTCAAGACTTCAGAAAGAGCTCAGATCTGCTTCACGTGCTCCGAATCTGAAGACCTGATAAAAATCAGTCTACAGATCTCTGAGGAATTTAGTTTCAGTATATCTGAAACTCCTTCATCCTGAAGCAAAGGCTTTCCCTGGACTTCCACTGAGCCAGGGGTAGACTTTTGATTCTTTAGAGAATCCACAAGTCTTCTCTATCTGTATTAACAACAGAGAAGACTGAAAGTTAGGTGATAAGATCTATCTACCTCTAGAGGGGGGGTGAATAGAGTAAGTTCAAATAGATTGATGTATTTAAAACTTTTGATTTACTTAGTGTAGAAAGTGAGTTATGCAATGGTTAAATATATGATAAAGCAAACAGCACACAGCACACAGCAAGAAGTAAACATAAACCACAGAAGACACAAGGAAATTTAGTGGTTCCCCAAACTTGGGTAGTCCACTCTTCTATCACCCTTTGATAGGAATCCACTGCAGGATGATTGATCAGGTGTCCTGGGCACCACCAGATTTTTTGATAAGGTGTCTTGCCACCACTGATTTTGACAAGGTCTCAGCTAACCCAAAGGGTAACTTTTGAAGGGAGTTAAAACCCTATACAGATGGAATAAGGTAAAGAAAGGATGAGTATGCTTCTCTGTCAACTATCAAAGAGAAGCTTGTGGATTTTGATGATGTCAAGCTCCCCCTGAGATGTAGATGAGTTCAGGTAGAAGAAGCTTTGCACAAGGGTGACAGGCTCTTCACTGCTTGTCCTTCTTCAGCATAGATAACTCAGACACTGAGTGTTTGATGTCTGAAGGTAGAAGGCAGTCTGTAGAAGAGTTGATTGCAGAGCAGAAGAGAATCAGAAAGAATTGATGATGATCTTTTCTGAATGATGTTCTTCTCTTTGAATTCTCTGCAGCAGATTCTGTGAGAGAAAGAAGATGAAGAATGTTCTCTGTAACTAAATCTGAAATAACTGTGTATATCTCTCTCCAAAAATCTCTAAGTAATAGAATTACTACTGTCTGATAGATAGCCGTTGGCAGGGCATTCAATGCATTCCTTAACTGTCCATGCCTTGGAAGGAAGTGCCTTAATTGATTTCCAAAGAAAATTCCTTGAGATATGGACCAATTAAGTCTTGAAACGGCCAGGGGATCTCTTGTAATAACTGCTTTGATGATCTTTAATTTGAATTTCAAATGACAACCGACGGGAGAATCCAAAACATTGAATTCATCATAAGTCGTCGATCTGAGCTCGACTATCCGTCGATCAGAGAGTGATTAAGGATGCAGAGAGAATCATGCCAAAACGTCGAGCTGAAGTCGACGTTACGTCGAACTGAGGACGACGCTGCGTCGAGCTGCGATCGACTATGCGTCGAGCAGCGGTCGACTACGCGTCGAGCTGAGGACGATGATACGTGAGCTGGGGTCGACTATCCGCAGAGCTGAGCAGAACTAAAAACTCAAATATCCTAAGTTCTAAACTCACACTCAATGACCTATGCTATACAATGAGGTCATGAATCCTTAGCATAGTTATCCTGAACCAAATATAAAAAGGGTGTTCCAACAATCTCCCCCTATTTGGATTAGGATTACTATTCACATGATTATAAGGAAATAAAATGCATACAGAAGATTAAAACACAGACAAAACCATAAACCACAGATAGAAGCAGGAGCAGATATATAAATATCAAAAGTGTTTATGGCAGTTGTAAAGAGGTGGAGCCATCTTACATTACTTCTTCTTTGGTTCTTCTTCAACGCTTTTCTTGAACTTGATTTCTCTCTGAGGATTGGCAGCATCTTTCCTGGATCTGTAATCCTCAGAAGTACCCAAGGAAGTTATGCTTTTTCCACTGGGAGGAACAGCAGCAGGATGCAACTGCATGTACCTATCAAATTCAAAGAATTTGCTGGAGTTGTATTTGTCCAATTCTTGTCTTCTCTGCTCAGACATAGTACTGATATTTGATGTGTCCAGTCCTCTTTCTTTATTCTTCTTAATCAGGTCTAGAGCAGCAAGCTCAGCCATTCTAGCTTTCCAAGCAATAGGGTTGTTGACTGGATCATCATAAGGGACAGGAGGTTCATATTTTGTTGCTTGATCTGAAGGAGGAGGTTTTTGCCTTACACCATCATTGAGCTTGAAGGGAAAAGGACCAGAGGTTGAAGCAATGGTCTTTCCTTCCCTTTGATATGGCTGGTGTCTAGCTTGACCTCTTGATTGGTTTCCTCTTGAAGATCCTCTTTGCTGATAACCTCTTGGTTGGCTACCTCTTTGTCCTCTCCTGGATTGATATGTCTTGCCTTGGAAGGAGGATGAGGGAGGTTTGCTGACAGGGTTAGCACTGCCTCCTGCACCTGGAGAAGATGGAGGAGGAGGAGGAAGAATAGATTTACAGGGGCCTTTGAAATACTTCTTCTTCTGTTTCATAGCCTTGAGTTGGTTCTTGGAATATTGCATCCAGGGATCTGTAATCTCACAGTTGTGAAGAATGTGATAGGGAGTATCATGGTCAGTGGCCCTTTCCATTGGAACTCTCTTTAGAGCTTTGCTTCTAGCTTTTCTCTTTTTAGCAATGGTGGCAGATGAATCATCTGAGCTAGTGGCAAACTCATCAGAGGAGCTGCTTTGCACATGATCATAAGGATCATAAAAATCCTTCTTGAAGGCAATTCCTGAAACAGGACTAGAAGCAGCTGTCAGTGTAGATGATGTATTTAACACTGCAGGAAAAGAAATGGCTTCAGGTGCAACAGACATAGGAGCAGCTAAGTCACTGATAACTTCAGATATTACAGCCTCAACTGAACTGGCTGGATAGATCTTATTAGCAGGATCATCAGCTACCACTGCATCAGAAACTTGAGAAACAATAGAACTGCAGGAGCAACAGCTACCACTGCATCAGAAGTGTTGGGCAACTCATCAACAGTCATATTATCAACAGAATGATCAACAAAACTAGCATCAACATAAGAACAAGCAGGAGCAGCAACATCACTATGATCAAGAGAATCATTTGCAGGAGCATCAGCTACCACTGCATCATCATCAAGGATCATTTCATCAAAAATAACAGTAGCAGCAGCAGAAAAGGGAACAATAGCCCTGGACAAATCTTCAGGAAGCAATAATCTGTATGGGCTGAAAGACCTTTGGAAAAAGCATGTTGGCACTGCCACTGTAAAGTCTTCAACTGAAGGCTGAACAAACTCTCTATCTGTAGGCTGAATTTCTGAAACTAACATCTCTTCTCTATCAAAAGGAGGCAGCTCTTCTTCTACAAAAATCTCCCCCTGCCTAGAATCAGTAAGAACTGACTCTAGCCCCTAGAAGAAGGGCCAGCCACAAGAGGAGTAAGGGAGGAGAGTTTAGATGAGATGGAGTTCAAAGAGAGGATTATTGGAGCTAGGGAAGCATCCAATAGAGAAGAAAGCCTTGGAGCCAATAGCTCATAGAGCTTGTTTGCCAAGGGAAGCAAATCTACTTGCTCAAAGGGATGTTGAGCAGAGTAGAGGGAGGAGAAGCAGATGCAACATAAGATGATGTGGGATAGATGAAATGGTGATGTAGGTTCAATGATGGATGACATGATGAGGTCAGAAAATGTGGTGTCTCAGATATGTCATCAGGAGAACCATCCAAGAAAGAATCATCTGGATTGTTGATCTCAATATCCATTGGAGGGGAGAAGAAGTGAAGAGGATGAAAATCTTCAGATGAGGTAATGGATGGAGGAATGGAAGAAGCAATTGTAGCAATGATGAAGTTTGTTGGCATAGGGATGAAAGTTGAGATGTGGATGGAGAGAAGGTGGTTGGAAAGCTGAAGGAAGATGAAATGGTGATGGATGGCATGGCTTCTTCTACTAGATCAGAAGGCTGAGGTGAAGTGACCACAACAGTCCTTGTTTCTGTAGAAGTTTTCATAGCTGCAGCAGCTCTGGGATTGGTGATTTCCTGTCCCATTTACCATGAGGGCACAGGTCAGTCTCTTAGAAGCATTGATATGCTTAGAGGATACCAGAAGCTGATGAGGGCAGATATGATGAAGCAGCAAACCCAACACTCTTCCAAAATGGACATAGGTCTTGTTGACCTTCTTCTTCACTAGATCGAACAGAATTTCTCCCCAATTCACGTGCTTTTTGTCCAGAGAGCACAGCCATGATGCAAAATTGATGCCTGGAAATGGCATCATGTGCTGTTCTCTTAGCACAGATAACCTTGCCTACCACATCAGCTAGAAGTCTGAATTCTATGGCAAGTCTACTTTCAACAGTTTGAGGCATTCTCAGAGGAATGACCCATCCTGTCTAACATTGCAGCGTATTCTTCATTGGACAGCTCCATACTGTCATTGCCATTCTCCAATTCAAATACCTCAGTAAATATAGCAGAGGTTAAGGATACCTGAGTCCCTGAGATTGAACCAGTAATGGTGCTTTCATCTTGAGTGACTGCAGTAAAATCCATTCTTTAATTTCTGTTTCTGCTATTGGCATTCTGATTGTCATGAACTTCTCCAATTTCTGTTCCTTGAACAGTTCCAGAATTTCCAGAAAATTTGGGATGATCCTTCAAAGGAATCCAAATCAATGTCGAAACCGCAATCAAATTTCATCGCTGCCAAGATTGCTGCTGGAATCGCCATTCCTGTAGAATACCTCTCGAAAACAAGTGTAAAATCTTTGGAGGGAGAAAATACTTGCAGAAAATATGAAAGCGCAAATGAAATCGACGCCGAGAAGATGACTTTATATTAGGGTTCGACGCAGAAAAGGAAATAACGTTCGAGCTTAGATCGACGCTAAGAAGCTCTAGGGAAAACGAAGAGACTCGGTGGTGTTCAGCTTAGATCGACGTTCGCTTTTTAAGGTCGACGGTCGGCGCTAATTGGGATGCTGAACGTCGAGCTCTGGTCGACGTTAATTAACGTCGTCGACCGAGACAGAAACTTAACAGATTCTAGACAGGGTCGATCTCTGGTCGACGCGAAGATGAGGTCGACGGTCGACGCTTTTTAGCGGTCGACGATCAGTCGATCTTGCAGTCGACGTTTTCAAATGAAAAGCGTCGAGCGTCGAGCAGAGTTCAGACAGAACCTCTAGACACTTAAGAAAGAGATACATTTGCCTAGACTTTGTCATTTTTATGGTTTCAAAATCTTGTAGATTAACTTATGCTATCTCCATCTATCATTCCCAACTGATTAAGAAAGAAGTGCTTCTTTTCATCCAAAGGCTTGGTGAAAATATCTCCCCTTATAAATCAGTAGAAATGTACTCTAGTGCTATTTTATTCTTTTCTACATTATCCCTTAAGAAGTGATGTCTGATCTCTATGTGCTTCGTCCTCCTACTATGGAGAACTGGATTTTGAGCAATGCAAATTGCACTAGTATTATCACAAAGAATTTTTGACTTCTCTAAGTTGTAGCCATAGTCTAGGAGCTGGTTTTGGATCCACAATATCTGTGAGCAGCAACTACCTGCAGCCATGTATTCAGCTTCAGCAGTTGATGTAGACACAGATGTTTGCTTTTTGCAAAACCAGGAGACAAGTCTATCACCAAGGAATTGACAAGTTCCACTGGTGCTTTTCCTGTCTACTCTACATCCAGCATAGTCAGCATCTGAAAATCCAGTGAGATCAAATCCTGAGTCATGTGGATACCAGAGACCTAGATTTGGACAGCTTTTTACATACCTAAGAATTCTCTTAACTAATGTGAGGTGTGACTCTCTAGGGCTCACTTGGAACCTAGCACATATACATGTAGCAAACATAATATCTGGTCTGCTAGCTGTAAGATATAAAAGAGAGCCAATGATTGCTCTATAGTTAGTCTGATCAACTGTTTACCAGATTCATCAGCATCTAAAACAGCATTAGTAGGCATGGGTTTTTCATAGAATGCATCTGACATACCAAATTTCTTAACCAATTCTTTTGCATACTGGTTTGTGAGAAATAAATATGCCATCAGCATGTTGTTTGATTTGCAATCCCAAGAAAAAAGGAAAGCTCACCCCATGCTACTCATTTCAAACTTTGAGTGCATTAGTTGAGAGAACTTTTTGCACAAGCTTGAATCAGTAGACCCAAAAATTATGTCATCTACATATATTTGTACTAGTAGGATATGGGACTTATGGGTTCTAATAAAAAGAGTTTGGTCAACTCTACCCCTTTAAATCATTTTCAAGCAGAAAGGAGGCTAAGGTCTCATACCATGCTCTTGGAGCTTGCTTGAGACCATATAAAGCCTTATGTAATTTGAAAACATGTTCAGGAAAGGTTGGAGAGATAAAACCTGGAGGTTGCTTGACATAGACTTCTTCCTTGATGTCTCCATTGAGAAATGCACTTTTAACATCCATTTGGAATACCTTGAATTTCTTGTGTGCAGCATAAGCAAGGAAAATTCTTATGGCCTCCAACCTTGCAACTGGTGCAAAGGTTTGGTCATAATCAATCCCTTCTTCTTGACAATAGCCTTGAGCAACAAGCCTTGCCTTGTTTCTCACAATGATCCCTTGATCATCTAACTTATTCCTGAATACCCATTTAGTTCCAACAATTTGCTGGTTTCTTGGTTTTGGAACCAATTCCCATACTTTGTTTCTTTCAAACTGGTTTAGCTCCTCTTGCATTGCAATGATCCAGTTTGGATCTTGCTCTGCATCTTGTATTGTTTGAGGCTCTATTTGGGAGAGAAAACAGGTGTGCATCAGATGTTGATTTATCTGATTTCTGGTTTGCACACCTTCTGAGATTTCTCCAATCACTTGAGAGATTGGGTGATCTCTTATTGTTACTAAATCAACAATGGGTGTTGATTGTTCACCAACCTGTGTTGTTGTTTCCTCTTGTGGAACAACAACTGGTTCTTCAAGTTCTTCATTGTTTCCTTCCAAAATCTGATCAGTGTCTTCATTGTTACTATCATTTGGTTCTTGTTGTGTAGTGGAAGATAAAGGACCATTATCCATGATGGTTAACTGATTTATATTTTCAGCTAGAGATTGTACCTGTAAATGGTCTATGGTAGAAGAATTCTTCTCCTTATAAGACATATTAGACTCATCAAAGGTAATATGCATGGATTCTTCAATTTTATGGGATGACTTGTTATAAACCCTATAAGCTTTGCTGTTCAAAGAGTATCCCAGAAACACTCCTTCATCAGCCTTAGCTTCAAATTTTGCTAAATATCTCTTGTCATTATTATGAATGAAGCAAATGCAACCAAAAATCTTGAAAAAGCTAACTTTAGGTTTCTTCCCTTTGAGCAATTCATAGGGAGTCTTATCTTTTAGTTTATGTATCAGGCTTCTATTCAAAACATAATTGGAGGTGTTCACAGCCTCTGCCCAAAAGGTTAGAGAAGATGAGCATCTGTCAATAATGTTGTGGCAGATTCAATTAAGGTTCTATTTTTCCTTTCAACTACCCCATTTTGTTGAGGAGTTCTAGGAGCTGAGAAAGTGTGCCTGATCCCTTCATTCTGACAGAACTCTTGCATAAGAAGAGAATCAAACTCTGTCCCATGATCACTTCTGATCAGGGCTATATGAGTATTGAACTCAATCTGTATGCTCTTGAGAAAATCTGTCAAAATTTTGAAGTTATCAGACTTCTTTCTCAGGAAGAACACCCAAGTGAATCTTGAGAAGTCATCTACAATCACTAAGGCATAAGATTTCCCCCCTAGGCTTTGTACTGTAGTGGGTCCAAAAAGATCTATGTGCAACAGATACAAAATTCTAGGTGAATCACTCTTATTAAGTGATTTGAAACTGTTTTTGGTTTGCTTTCCTAGTTGACAAGCCTTGCAGAGTCCTTCCTTCTTGTAGGGACCAGAAGGTAGTCCTCTAACAAGGTTGAGTTTAGACAGCCTAGCAATAGTTCTAAGGTTAACATGACCTAGTCTTTATGCCAAAGCTCATTTGACTTATTAAGAGAATTGAAGAGGCATATATCTACTTTAGAAGAATTGAAATCAACTAAATATATATTATCTTGTCTATTTCCAATCAACACAATATTGTTATCTAAAGCAATATTACAAACCAAATCAGTGAACCAAACCTGATAACCAGCATCACAAAGTTGACTGATGCTGATTAAGTTATGCTTTAGACCTTCCACATAAGCTACCTTCTTGAAAGTGATTGATCCAATTTTGACTTGACCATATCCTTTGGTTTGTCCAAAGTTGGAATCACCAAAGATTACTCTTGGTCCAGGCTTTGCTTTGAAGGATGTAAGGTTGCTTTTGGTCCCTGTCATATGTTTGGAGCAACCACTATCCAGGTACCAATGCTGGTTCACCACTGGATAGCTCTTCATCTGCACATGTAACAGCTTAATTGTTTTTCACCCAGTTCACCTTGGGTTGAGGTTGATAACCAATGAAATCAGAGATGAAGGACATTTCAGGCTGACTCTTATAGCCTTCAGGATGATATCTCCTAGGAGGAATCACCCATTCAGCATAAGGGTTAGGCTGAGATGTAGGATATTTATGATTTGATTTGGATTTATCCTGTGTAAGTAAATCACGGCTCTGAGCTCTGTTCGACGATCGTCGATCTAAGTTCGACGCTGATGTTTCAGGACGTCGAGCTCCAGTCGACGTTCGAACAAGCCTACCTTCAGGGACAACATCCAGTCGACCTGAGTTCGACGTGTGTCGAGCTAAGTTCGACGCTTCAGCATGATGTTGCTGATTCTTGTTGGAGTGGCGTCGAGCTCTGGTCGAAGATCGTCGAGCTCTGGTCGACGTTTTCTGTTGTACTTGAAATGGCTTAGGTAGATCAGAATTTTTCCTGGCTACCACCATAATTT
Source organism: Platanthera zijinensis (assembly GCA_039513925.1). Lineage (NCBI taxonomy): Eukaryota > Viridiplantae > Streptophyta > Magnoliopsida > Asparagales > Orchidaceae > Platanthera > Platanthera zijinensis. The sequence goes on from CM077088.1 coordinate 102,330,742, forward strand.
CTTTACCCTTGTTACTGGTAAACTTTATGGAGTTGTTAGCACTATGGGTTGGCTTGAAGAGGCACCCAAACCTAGTGAACCATTCATTCTTGAATTCACTGTGCTTGTGATGTCTATTAACTTGAGACTCCTCCCATTGAGAGTTTCCTCAAGCTGTTTAGCCTTGGATAGCTCACTCTTTAGTGAAGCTATCTCCTCCCTACAGCATTCTAACTCATCAGAAAGCTTGAGATTATTTGCACTTAATGTGCTGTAATCAGACAACTGACTTCTAAGAGAATCAATTGTTTTCTCAGCAGTCAGCAAGCCTATGCACATAGATTTAAATCTAAATCTGAAATCATCAGAAGAAAAGTCAAAGGAGTCAAATACCTGATCTTCACTTAATTCCTGATCAGTCATATATTCAGATTCATGCTCTGAATCTGAGCTGCTTTGTGATGCATTGATTGCCATCATGCAGAATCCTTTCTCAGTGGTATCATCCTCATCATCACTTGTGCTGGATGATTCTTCAGACTCTTCAGTATCACTCCATGTTTCAGCAACAAATCCTTTCCTTGTATGTTTGGTGTTGCTGGAGGAGGATTTATCATAGTATTTCTTGGAGTCTTTATTTCTTTTCTTGTCTCTTCTTTCTCTCTTGTCTTTCTTGTCTTGATTTTCAGGACAGTTTGGTGCAATGTGTCCTGGTTTCCTGCAGGCATAGCATATAATATCTTTATTATTAGATCTGTCATACCTTGGCTTATCTTGGTCTTTAGAAGACCATTTTCTGAAGTTCTTTCTAGCCATCTTGTTGAATCTTTTGGCTAGTAGGCTTAATAGTTCTTCATTGCCTATCTCCTTATCTTTAGGTACTTCCTCTGAAGCTTTGAGAGCTATTGTCTTCTCCACTTTGGGTGCAGAAGAAGTTATGTTTTGCTCCCCTTCTCTATTTTTGACAAATAGCTCATAGGACTTGAGTTTGCCTAAGAGAGCTTCAGTGGATGTCTCAGTTTGACTTCTGCCATCTTTAATTGGCCAGATTCTTGAATCCCAAGAGCTAGGTAAGCACATGAGAATTTTATCATTTATCTCTGTGAGAGATATATCCTTGTCCAAAGTTTTCAGTTCACTGACAATCAGACTAAATCTGTTGTACATGTCAGCCACAGATTCAGCTTGAGCCATTTTGAAATTCTCATACTGTGTTATCAGCTGAGCTCTTCTATCTTTTCTTTCATCAGCTGAACCTGAGACTATCTCAGTTAGTTTGTCCCAGATTTCTTTGGCAGAGTTGCATTCAGCAACCTTCTGAAATATGTCATCTGACATTGTTTGGGCCAAGATGTTCATGGCCTTTGCATCAGCCGCTTTCCATTTCTTTATATCAGTGTCTGTTCCTGCAGGTGGTGGAACAGCTGAGGTACTTGTTGTAGTGGGAGGCCTTGGGCAATCTGTTAAGACACAGTTAAAAAAGTCTTCATCAATAGAGTTCATATATAATTTTATCCTTGCCTTCCAGAGTCCAAACTTGGATAGATTGCACACTGGAGGTCTTGTGCTTGCATACTCCTTGTTTTGTGCCATGAGTTTTTATTAAAAACAATTTTTATCAGAACAAGATAAACCCTCTGTAGAGTTTGATCTTATCAAAGATCTTTGTGGTCTAGGTGTTAGCCTGAAGGAAAGACCAACCTGCCTCTGATACCAATTGAAAGTTAGGTGATAAGATCTATCTACCTCTAGAGGGGGGGTGAATAGAGTAAGTTCAAATAGATTGATGTATTTAAAACTTTTGATTTACTTAGTGTAGAAAGTGAGTTATGCAATGGTTAAATATATGATAAAGCAAACAGCACACAGCACACAGCAAGAAGTAAACATAAACCACAGAAGACACAAGGAAATTATAGTGGTTCCCCAAACTTGGGTAGTCCACTCTTCTATCACCCTTTGATAGGAATCCATTGCAGGATGATTGATCAGGTGTCCTGGGCACCACCAGATTTTTTGATAAGGTGTCTTGCCACCACTGATTTTGACAAGGTCTCAGCTAACCAAAAGGGTAACTTTTGAAGGGAGTTAAAACCCTGTACAGATGGAATAAGGTAAAGAAAGGATGAGTATGCTTCTCTGTCAACTATCAAAGAGAAGCTTGTGGATTTTGATGATGTCAAAGCTCCCCCTGAGATGTAGATGAGTTCAGGTAGAAGAAGCTTTGCACAAGGGTGACAGGCTCTTCACTGCTTGTCCTTCTTCAGCAATAGATAACTCAGACACTGAGTGTTTGATGTCTGAAGGTAGAAGGCAGTCTGTAGAAGAGTTGATTGCAGAGCAGAAGAGAATCAGAAAGAATTGATGATGATCTTTTTCTGAATGATGTTCTTCTCTTTGAATTCTCTGCAGCAGATTCTGAGAGAGAAAGAAGATGAAGAATGTTCTCTGTAACAAATCTGAAATAACTGTGTATATCTCTCTCCAAAAATCTCTAAGTAATAGAATTACTACTGTCTGATAGATAGCCGTTGGCAGGGCATTCAATGCATTCCTTAACTGTCCATGTCTTGGAAGGAAGTGCCTTAATTGATTTCCAAAGAAAATTCCTTGAGATATGGACCAATTAAGTCTTGAAACGGCCAGGGGATCTCTTGTAATAACTGCTTTGATGATCTTTAATTTGAATTTCAAATGACAACCGACGGGAGAATCCAAAACATTGAATTCATCATAAGTCGTCGATCTGAGCTCGACTATCCGTCGATCAGAGAGTGATTAAGGATGCAGAGAGAATCATGCCAAAACGTCGAGCTGAAGTCGACGTTACGTCGAACTGAGGACGACGCTGCGTCGAGCTGCGATCGACTATGCGTCGAGCAGCGGTCGACTACGCGTCGAGCTGAGGACGATGATACGTTGAGCTGGGGTCGACTATCCGCAGAGCTGAGCAGAACTAAAAACTCAAATATCCTAAGTTCTAAACTCACACTCAATGACCTATGCTATACAATGAGGTCATGAATCCTTAGCATAGTTATCCTGACCCAAATATAAAAAGGGTGTTCCAACAAAGATAATCTAACCCTCTCAACCCTTTGTAAAAGAGTTTTCACACTCTTCAAAAGTGAACATTGGTGACAGGGCACCTTATCAACAACCTGTGGTTGAGCATCCTTATCAAAAGCTCAAAGGGTCTGTTTGATCTACCTGAATCAGATCATTGGTGGCAGGGCACCTTAGCAAAAACCTGTAGTGGATTCCTACCAGGGTGGTAGAAGAGTGGAGTACCTATTAAGAGGGAACCACTATATATCCTGTGTCTCTCTGGCTATTTTTGTTTAATTGTTTATTCTGTGGCTGTGATAGAACTACCTAGGATTGCTAGTTGCTGTGATAGGTTTATAGTTAAACTGAAATTTCAGTTAACTCTCTCACTTGTGCACGTCACTGTGTTAGGCTCTTAGGTTCAAGTATCAGATTATTTTATTCCGCAAATAAACTCCAAGGGAGCTGACTAGTTGTTCATAAAATTTGAATACTCTATTCACCCCCCCTCTAGAGTAGATTACAACTTATCCCCTCACTTTCAGGAGGAACTCCTCAACTAAACGATCGGCGGAGAGGTTAAAGATCTTTCCCGTCTTTCGGCTCAGGGCGTCGGCCACCACATTGGCCTTGCCCGATGATACTGGATTTTTACATCATAATCAGCCACATACTCTAGCCACCGTCGCTGGCGCAGATTCAACTCCTTCTGCGTGAACACGTACTTCAGGCTCTTGTGGTCAGTGAAGATCTTGCACTGAGCCCCATAAAGTAGGTGTCTCCATAGCTTCAACGCATAAATAACCGCTGCGAACTCAAGGTCATGCGTAGGATAATTCTTCTTATGAGTCTTCAGTTGCCTTGACCCATAGGCAATCACCTTCCCAACCTGCATTAATACGCATCCCAGACCTACAAGCGAAGCATCCACATATACATCATAATCCACACCCTCAGTAGGCAGGGTCAGAACGGGGGCAGTGCACAATCTCTTCTTTAGCTCCAGAAAAGCCTCCTCGCACTTTCGCTCCAAACAAATGCCACATTCTTCTGAGTCAGCTTGGTCAACGGTGCAGCTAGGGAAGAGAAACCCTCCACAAATCTTCTGTAATATCCAGCCAACCCTAAGAAACTCCTGATCTCCTTAGGCGTACTCGGTCTACTCCAATCCATCACTGCTGCAATCTTTTCTGGATCGACCGAGATCCCTTCCTTGCTCACCACGTGGCCTAGAAAAGAAACCTGAGGAAACCAAAATTCGCACTTGCTCAACTTGGCAAATAACTTATGGTTCCTCAACTCTGATAGGACCAAACGCAAATGCTGCTCATGCTCCTCAGCACTACGAGAATAAACTAACACGTCATCAATGAAGACCACAACGAATATGTCGAGGAAATCCTTGAACACCCTATTCATCATATCCATGAAAGCTGATTGTGCGTTGGTCAGACCAAACGACATCACCAAAAACTCAAAGTGTCCATGCCTCGATCTAAACGCAGTCCGTGGAATATCCGCCTCACGGATCCTGAGCTGATGATAACCAGAACGAAGATCGGTCTTGGAGAACACCGTGCTACCGCGCAACTGGTCAAATAAATCATCGATCCTCGGTAGAGGGTACCTGTTCTTAATAGTGACCTTGTTCAATTCTCTATAGTCAATGAAAAGCCGCATCGACCCATCTTTCTTCTTTACAAACAAAACAGGAGCACCTCAAGGCGACGAACTCTGCCTGATAAAACCTTTAGCCAACAGCTCATCCAACTGACCTCGCAACTCCTCTAACTCACGAGGGGCCATCCGGTATGGCGCCTTAGCAATAGGACGCGTACCCGGCTCCAAATCGATCACAAACTCAACATCCCGCTCGGGAGGAAGACCAGGAAGGTCATCAGGAAAAACATCAGCGAAACCACAAACAATAGGAATCTCCTCCAAGCGTGGTACGCTAACAGCGGTTTCAACCGCCGAGACTAAACAAGCACAACAACCAGAAAGAAACAACCTCTGAGCACATACCGCAGAGATGACAGGAGAATCCTGACACGGATCAGCATACACGCTGCCGGGCTAACCGTCGTCCCTGATGAAGTCCAAGCGCTTACCTTTGCACTGAATGACTGCATCATACCTAGAGAGCCAGTCCATGCCCAGAATAACATCAAAGTCCTCCAGATCAATCATCTTCAGGTCCGCCTTCGCAAGAAAGTTCCCCAACAAAACAGGGCAATCCAAAATGCCCAAATCTGACAACACAGATTCACTAGAGGGAAACTTGACACGAAAGGAATCCCGAACACGATCTAAGGTCAACCGATGTCGCTCCACAAAGGCTCTAGCCACGAACGAGTGGGTAGCGCCGGAGTCAAACAGAACCCGCGCCCAGCGGTTCTTTACCTTAAATTTCCCTATAGGAGCATAGAAAACTAAGGAACTACCACAACAATACTGCAAACATTCTAGCAAATAGAACTACCAGGCTGGAAAAACAACAAACAACTAACCTGAGATGACCTGGGTCGAAGCTTGAGCCTCCTCGGAAGAGATCACGTTCAGCTTCCCCTTTCCCTTGTCCACACGCTGAGGTGGAGGTAAAGCCTGTAACGGAACTGCAGGAAGAGCTGGTTGAAACTGAGGGCACCTCGACTTGATGTGACCCTTCTGCCCACACTAAAAGCAGACTTTATCCTTAGTCCAACACTGGGCCGCATCATGGCCGGATCGCTTGCAAACGGAACAGGAGACATCTCTCCTAGGAGCACCCTGAATCGCATGAACCTGCTCCTTCCTCTGAGCTGCTGCCTTCTTGAAACATTTCTCGGCAGGGTGGCCTGACCGGCCACAGAAGCTGCACTCCACCTTGCCCCTCTTTCCTGGAGCCGCACCGGGTACCTGGGGTTTCTTCTCCTCCACCGACTTTCTCTTGTCCAACCTCATTTGCTGGCCTCTGCTCTTCGCAGTCTCAATAGCCTCCACCTTCAGAGCAGCCTCTACTACACCTGCATAAGTCTCTGACCCATAAGCACTGGTCAACTGCTGCACCTCGCTCCTCAAACCACCGAGAAATCGCTTAACTCGATCAGCCTCAACGCTGACCAATCCCGGGGCAAAACGGCTCAACTTGCCGAACTCTATCTCATACTCACCCACCGTGAGTTGCCTTTGCTTCAGATGGAGGAAGTCGTTCATGAGGCAGTCACGCTCGACCGAGGGTAAGAACTTCCTCAACAGCATCTCCTTGAACACCTCCCAAGAACATCCGGCTACCAAGCTCTCCTTCTCTCTCAGCCACCAACTCTTAGCCAAACCTTTAAGCTGATAGGCGGCTATCATCACCCTCTGATCATCTGCAATCCCTGAGTACGAGAACATCTCCTCCATGGAGATCAGCCAGTCGTCTATCACCATGAAATCTGCCTTCCCATCATAAGTGGGAGGGCTCAGCCTCTGAAATTGCGAGATGAAGGCCATCTCTACTGGCACCAGCACTGGAGGTCTCAAGGGTGCAGGAGGAGGAGGAACAGCTAACCCCCCCCGCAGGGACTTGCACACCCTGAGTCTGCCCTGCCACGACCGCCACCAAAGACTGAATCTGGGCTTGCACCTCCTCCAACTGCCTGCCCATAGCTTCGCTACTCATACGCAGACTCTCGATCACCGCATCGTTCTGAGCCCCAGATGACTCACCCTCAGACCGGGGACTCGATCGAGTCGCAGGACGCCTACTACAACGTCTAGAACTAAATACAAGTACAGACAATACATATATAGATATAGACTTAAAGCTGCTAAACTTGCTCTGAGAGTTTATCTTTTTTAACAAAAATTTGATGACATGCCCTAACCTAGGATGGTTAACCACCACCTTACTAACTCTTGTGCCTAGATCGGGAATGCATGACTTTTATATTAATTTGAAAACTTATGTGTGTACATATGTCATCCTGCAAATCTTTAGCTTGGCACGTTGTGCTTATGCAATGATATGTTATGCATGATGGTGTTATGCATTCTAAAAAGGCCCTAATGCATGTTATGAGCGGCGTACACATGAAAATGTTATGCATCCCATACTGCATAACATTCTCATGCAACGAAAAAGAAAACGTGCTAGTCGCAGCTCTGTGGTGAGGTTATGCATCCCATACTACATAACCCTCACATATTGCCCCTATGGTGGATCCATATACGAACACATATTATGCATCCCATACTACATAATATGCCCCGTATACTTCATGTTATGCTATGAGTGTAGTGTTCGTGCTTTTGCCAAGACGTGCTGATGACATATCGGTGTGTGAATGACATGATGCTGAACTACTAAAAAGAAAACAAAGGAAGGTGCTCAACTAACTTGTCAAGAAACCTCCCTCTGATACCAACTGTCACAACCCGCATTTTCTCCGAATAAAAGAATTATCAGAGTATGAGAAAAGACGCGTCAAGATGCCACGTCAAGCAGGGGATAACTGCTGACGCTCAGGCAAAACCAACTACAAACTTAATGAAAGAAAATCTTGTGATTAATGATTAGAAAATCAGTTATATTTTAGAGACCGTATCCCTCGGCTCAGTGGATCACCTAGTCCACAAAAGAAAAACTATATTTATACGCTGCGGAAAAATACTTTATTTAGGTTTGACATCCTAAAGAGCACATAAGGGTCCCAAGAGAACCACTGCTATGCAAGACCCTACATTTAATTTATATAATATATAAGAAAACGGTCTTTATACGTGATTTGGAAAAATAGTGATTACACTTTATAGAACATGCTGATCATGAGCTTTATTTATAATAATGATTATAGTTTAAAAATAACTAGCAACCTAGCATAAAACCTTCTCAGGGCAAGTAGACTATTTCCAGAAAATGGTAGCAGCATAAGTAACTATATCTAGTACAAAGGTAAAAACTACCAGTGAGCGCCAACAACCTGACACGAACCCACTAGCATATATGTATGTCTGTAAGAAAGTACTGAAAAAAACTACCTCACCAACAAGGCAAACGGAACTCCAAGGTCCAAGAGACTACCAACACCACCACTGCAAACTAGCCACCCAACTGGCTACGGCTAAGAACCTGGGGTATTCCAAAAGAAAACAGAATACCTCAGCAAGCTAAACAAAGTAAAACTGCATGAAAGAGTCAACCAAAAGGGGAAAAGTACCTGGAAACATGCAGTAGAAAGAGTCACAACTGTCCAAAATAGGACAACAAGAAAACCACAACGTGCGAGGAAACAACAATAACCCAGCCCAGGAACAACATCCTGCAGGGCCTACTAGGCTACCAAGAGCCCAAAGTGCTGCAAACTACCAAGGAAGAAACTTCTAACACCCTAAACTGTGGGAGGTGGTAGTAGCAAAATCAAACAACGAGGAACCGGATTGGAGGCAAACTCAGTCCCCCATCCACCATGTCCAAGTCAACAAGCTCGAGGGTCTACACGTGAAAGCACAAGGGACCTTCCACCCACACATGCCCAGCCCGTACCTGGAGCAAGAAAAACACGAGTGGCCTTGGCTAAATTACACAACTCCACCCCCATAAAGAGCTACAAACCACCACTACTACCCACGACCCGCGATTCGGCCATTAGGAAAGAGAAACATGACCGACAAGGAAATTACAAATATAAACAAGGAATTCACTCGGGAACGTAAATCGAGGAAAGAGAAAAAGAAAGTGTTGAAATGACTCAACACGACGTGGCGCTGGGTCCTCTCGACACCGCATTGAGTGAGCTTCACCCACTCAACGTGCCACGCAAGGCGAACTATCACAACAATAACTCTTACCTTACTACCTTAATACTACACAAAACACTCATGCCCACCTAACCCGCGTATCGACGCCAGCTAAATACGGAGCGAAAAGAAATATTCAAAGCGCACGATCGGTGGCGCACGATCGGTGGTCGTGCATAGTCATTGGTTGATGGTCGTGCGAAGTGAACCTGGGAAACCTGACAGAAAACCTAGTAACTGCGCACGATCAGTGTCGCACGACCACTGGTCGTGCGCACTGTTGCCAGCGCTCGTGCGATTGCCGAGACAGAACTTTGGAAAATAAAAAGACAGCCGCGCACGAACAGAGGCACACGACCAGTGGTCGTGCACCCTAACGGTTGATGACCGTGCGCGGTTAACCTGTACCGTTGGGATTTCCCCGGACGACACCGGAACGCGCACACGACCCACGCAACTACAGTAGCAGTAGGAAACTACCAACGACGCACGCCACTACCATTCAAACTATGACTAATCATCCGAGACTGAAAAAATAGGAGATAAAACGATAGAAACAATAGGCTTTAAACAAAAGAAAACAACTTGGCAAGGGCAAGAACACCACTTGCCTCGATTTCCGGTGAAGCTTGGTCGGCTTTCCCTCCTCTTCACGCTGCACTAGAAAGAGCAGCACCAAAAACTCACCTAACAAGCAAATCCGAACTTTAATGGCGGAAACCTCAAAAACCAAAAATTCCAATCCCCCTAAAGCTCCACGAAAATCGAATTTTTTACCGTAGGAATGAAGGTCTCGACGAGAGCAATCCGAATCCACTCTCGGAATCGAATTCCGTCCACAAACGCTCCGGGAATCGGCGGTGGGCAAGGCTCGGCGGTTTCCCGTTTCCTCTCGTATAGGGGCGGCGGTTATTAACGTGAAGAAGATGATGATGGCGTGCCTTTTCATTATATATATATATATATAATTATATAATAATATAATTAATTACAAAATTACATAAAACACCAAAACGACGCGAAAACGGAACTACCTCGGAATTCGACGAAATTCGCACCGTAGCTAAATACCCACGCTACGAACACAACAGCGAAGTCGAAATTAATTTTCGACTAACAGAACTCGAGTTATACCCAAATAAAGCCAAACACCAACATCCCCCCGAGAGGCCACACCGGGTCACCCAAAACGACTCGGCTTGCTAGGGAGATCTTGCCAACAGGCTACAGAATAGGGCACTCAGTTCTAAGGAGCTAAACCACACTCCATAAATGGCACAAGCCACGGAAACGCGTCATCGTAACGCCAAACGAGAATAAAAATAAACGTAGAAAAATCGGGGGCGTTACACCCTCTTTTCTCCTCCCTTATCCTTCCCTCTTGCTGTCTCGTTCCTCCTGGCTCTCTCTGCTCCACCTCTGTCAACCTTGCCAACTTCTTAGCAAATGTTAGGTTCGCCGGCTCCATGCCTATCTCCTTTGCTGCCTTCTCCATCAACCCCACAAAGGACAATGGTGCCTTCAGGGTTAGGATCATCTTGAAGAAGCCTTCCCTCAACCCCATAGTGAAGGCCATCTGGAGGGCGAAACCAGGCACCTCCTGGATGTTCAGAATCTTTTCTTGGAAGCGATCCATGTACTGAGCAAAGGACTCGTCCGCCTTCTGCTTGATAAAAAAGATACTCCAGATTCTTCTTCCTCTTCTTAGAGGTCGAGAAGCACACCTGGAAGCTTCTGCTCAGGTCTTCAAAGCAAAAAATCGATCCTGCCGGGAGATGATGGAACCAGTCCCTTGCCTTGCCCTTCAAAGTGATGGCGAAGAGGCGACACTTAAAGGCGTTTGTTATTGGTCTGATGGAGACCGCATCCTCAAACCATTACAGATGTTGGAGGGGATCATCCTTCCCCACATAGTAGGTCATCTCCAGCTCGCGGAATCCTTCCGGAACGGGTGCCGAGAGGACCAACTCGCAAAAAGGGGACCCTCTCGTCGGTGGTATTGCCATATCCACTCACGCGACTAGCCCGTGGGCGAGACGACACTCGCCGGGCTGGGGAAAAGCTCCCTTCCTCCGCCACTTCCTTTCCCGGTCGCCTCCCGGGTGCATCCTCGCCTACCCTTGCTGGGTTGGCCCCCTCGCGGAGCATGATGCCTGACACCTGGGGCGGCGGGGTCTCGCACTCCCCTCCCTGTATGATCTGCTTCAGCATGTCCATGATCCTGCCGATGGACGTCATGAACTCTGCCCTCCCGACGTACCTCCCCTGGCTTGGGGACCCCTAATCTTCTCCTCCTATATCTCCCGCCATGAGGTAACCCTACATTCTTCCACAAAAGCTGCTGTTCAATGCTCACCGCACCAAAAATGTTGAACCAACAAGGTCGATTCCTCCTAAAGCTCGGAACTATAGAGGCAGCTCACGCTTACTCCCTTAGGATTACCCTCAAGGCCAAGAACTAGACCGGAGGCTTCAGCGAGGAGGTCCCACCTCATACCCGGAAGAGGCTAAAGCTCTCCCCCTCCCTAGCCAATGCTGAGCTAGGTGCCTTAGAAGAAGTGAAAAGAGTCGAGAAGGCTTGCCCTTCTAAGGCACCTTACTGGTCTATTATATGCTTCTGAACTGGAACTGCAAATAACCCACTTAAACCGTCCTTAAATTACTAGAATACCCTTGGCTAGGCCTGCCAATAGCCAAACTCCGCTGTTCTAAAGGTCTAAATGCAGACCACCCGGGGTAAAAGAGTAAAACACCCCTGGGGCCAAAAAGGGTGGGCCCGACCCTATCTGAACCGGCCTTGAACCAAAATGGCACTTGACGAGAACTCCCCTATAGGGTCCTCTCGCCTGATGAGAGGACCGCCTTTTGGTGAGAGCTCCACCCCTGGAGTGTTCTCGCGTGGCGAACTGGCCACTCGTCGGGAAAGCATCCCCTCTCGGCACTCACTCGCCAATCTCCTGCCACATGGCACTTTGTCCGTCTAGCATAACACCTCTCGCCTGGCTCTCCTTACTTGGGCCCTCTCGCCTGGGCTCTCTCGCCTGGGCCCTCTCGTCCGGGCCCACTTACCCGCAAGCCCGAGGTTGTACAATCACAAAATATAGTTAAATTATTTAAATTGTATCCATAATCCAGGAGTTGATTTTGTATCCATAGCATTTGGGAATAAGAACTGCCAGCTGCTATATATTCAGCTTCTACTATTGATGTAGACATATATGTCTGCTTTTTACAAAATCAGGAGACAAGTCTTGCACCAAGGAACTGGCATATTCCTGATGTGCTTTTCCTATCCACTCTGCATCCAACAAAATTAGCGTCTGAGTATCCAATTAACTCAAATTCTAATTCAGTTGGATACCAGAGTCCTAGATTTGGGCAACTCTTTATATATCTCAAAATTCTTTTTAATTAAACTAGGTGAGATATTTTAGGGTTCACCTGGAACCTAGCACAAAGACATGTAGCAAACATTATATCAGGCCTACTTGCTGTGAGATATAGAAGGGACCCAATAATGGCCCTATATAATTTCTGATAACTAGTTTCCCATGCTCATCAAAATAAATCACAACATTTGTAGCCATGGGTGTTTTCTTAGCTGCAGCATCAGCAATCCCAAACCTTTTGATCAGCTCTTTAGCATACTTAGATTGGGAAAGGAAAATGCCATCAGGTGCTTGCTTCACTTGGAGACCAAGGAAGTAGGAGAGCTCACCCATACTACTCATCTCAAACTTAGAATGCATAAGGTTGGAGAACCTCTTGCATAGTTTGGAATCTGTAGACCCAAATATTATGTCATCTATATATATTTGTACTAACAGTATTTTATCATGATGATGCTTAAAAAACAAAGTCCTATCTATCATGCCTCTAGAAAACTTATGCTCTAACAAGAAGCTAGCTAGGGTCTCATACTAAGCTCTTGGAGCTTTCTTGAGGCCAGAGAGAGCTTTATGCAATCTATAAACAAAATAGGGTTGAGTTGGAGAAATAAAATCTGGTGGTTGTTCAACATACACCTCTTCTTTGAGTTCTCCATTTAGAAAGTCACTTTTAACATCCATCTGATAGACTTTGAATTTTTGAGATGCAGCATATGCCAAGATATTTTTATTGCCTCTAAACTTGCCACTGGTGCAAAGGTTTGATTATAATCAACGCCTTCTTCCTACCTATAACCTTGAGCAACAAGCCTAGCCTTGTTCCTTATAATTGCTCCTTGTGCATCCAACTTGTTTTTGAACACCAATTTTGTTCTAATGATTGGGTAATTCTTTGGTCTTGGGACCAATTCCCATACTCTACATCTCTCAAATTGGTTGAACTCCTCTTGCATTGTAAGGATCCAGTGGGGATCTTGCTCAACATCTTGAATGGAATGAGGTTCAACTTGAGAAATGAAGCAGGAATACATCAGATCCTGTTGGAGTTGATGCCTAGTCTGCACACCTGTTGATATGTCTTCAATCACTTGAGATACATGATGATCTCTAAGTGTGACTAAATCAGCAGGAGGAGTTCGTTGTTCAACAGCTTCAGGGGCTGATTCCTCTTGTGGAATCAAGACTGCTGTTGGTACTTCTTTTGTTTGAACATTGTCCTCTTCATCACTTCTATCAAAAACCCGTGGAGAAGGATGTATGACAGCCTCAGGGGTGAGGGTCACAATCTCCAACTTTTCACACAAGGTGGCTACCTGCAAAGTCTGACTGGTAGAAGCATTCTTCTCCTTATAAAACATGTTAGCTTCATCAAATGATACATATACAGAATCTTCAATTTTAAAAGTTGATTTATTATAAACCCTATAAGCCTTGCTTACTTGGGAATATCCTAGAAAAATTCCCATTTCAGACTTGGCTTCAAGCTTTCTAGTGTATTTTTTGTTGTTAATATGTATGTAACAGACACAACCAAATACTCTAAAATATTTTACTTTAGGTTTCTTCCCTTTGAGTAGCTCATAGGGGGTCTTAGCCTTAAGCTTGTGTATTAAGCTTCAATTCAAGACATAGTAAGCTGTGCTCACTGCCTCTGCCCAAAAAGAAAAGGGGGAAAGTTTGTATCAGCAAGTAATGTACCTGCAGCTTCAATTCGAGTTCTATTTTTTTCCTTTCAGCTACCCCATTTGGTTGAGGAGTTCTAGGAGCAGAAAAACATTGCCTGATACCTTCCTTCTCACAGAACTCTTGCATAAGAAGAGACTCAAACTCAGTACCATGATCACTTCTGATCAATACAACTTGAGTAGAGAACTCAATCTGTATGCACTTGAGAAAATCTGTAAGAACCTTGAAGTTATCTGACTTGTTTTTTTAAGAAAAACATCCAAGTGAACCTGGAGAAGTCATATACAATCACCATGGTGTAAGGCTTCCCTCCTAGGCTTTGTACAACAATGGGTCCAAAGAGATCCATGTGAATCAAATACAAAATCCTAGGTGAGTCACTCTTATTAATGGATTTGAAACTATTTTTAGTTTGCTTGCCTAGTTTACAAGCCCTGCACATGCTTTCCTTCTTATAGGGGTAAGAAGGCAATCCACTTACAAGGTTGTTCTTTGATAGCCTAGCAATGTATTTTAAAATTACAAGTCTTAACCTCCTATGCCATAGTTCATTCTGATTACTAGATTGGTTAAATAAACAGGTTTCATTTATTGCTGAGTTAAAGTTAACAATATAAATATTACCTACTCTAGAACCAGTTAAAACAACTATGCTGTCAGCTGAAGAAATAATGCAAGAGGACTGATTGAATGATACCTGAAATCCTTCATCACAAAGTTGACCGATGGAGATCAAGTTATGTTTCAATCCACTTACATATGCTACCTTCCTGAATGTGATAGCTCCTATTTTGACTTCTCAATAGCCTTCAGTCTGGCCACTATTGGAGTCACCAAAAATAACTTTAGGTCCTAGCTTTGACTTGTAGCTGGATAAGTTGTCCTTCCATCCTATCATGTGCTTTGAGTACCCACTATCCAGATACCGTTGCTGGTTATTTGATAGATAGCTCTTTACCTGCAATAATTAAAAGGTTAGTTGTTCTTGACCAAGGTTACCTTGGGTCCTTTATTTTCTTGATAATAAAAACTTAAATAACAGAACTAGCTTGCTGAGATTGATATCCTAGTGGATGATATCTCCTAGGTGGAATTTCCTAATGTGTGAAAGGATTAACTGTTTCCCTTTTCTGATTAGAGTTTTTGTTAAAGTTAGAATTTCTATCAGGATTAGGAGTTTTATTACTTCTTACTGGGTTCGACGATTGAAAGTGAGATCGTCGATCTGAGTTTGACGACATGGGTTGGGATCGTTGATCTCTACTCAAAGAGGGATAATATTCATTCTCTATGCCCAATGTTCGTCGATCTCTGCTCGATGATCCATACATAAATCGTCGATCGCAGTAAGGCGATTGATTATAGTAAATATTTTCGTTCATAGATCGTCGATCTGGGTTCGACGATCTGTTTACATTTCATCGATCTGAGTTCGACGAAAACTGCTGAACATTGTTTTTGTTTTGTTTTTGTCTGTTTCTATTTTTCTATTTGTTAGGTTTTTTTCTATTTGCATTTGGGGGTTTTTCATAGATTAGTTTTTTACCCTTTTCAGAGATGAAATTTACAGGAGTCCTTAGTATATTGTTCTGAACTAGTGGGGGTTGGCTTGATGAAGCACCCAAGCCCAGCTTGACAGTGAGTCTGGCATTAACAGTGCTTGTAATGTCCATCAGCTTGAGTCTTCTCCCATTAAGGGATTCTTCAAGTTGCCTTGCCTCAGCTAGTTTAGTTTTTAATTTGATTTTTTGTTCATTAGCAAGTGTAATATCATCTTTTAGTTGATTGTTCTCTGCAACTAGATTACTTTGATCATTTAATTGCTCTCTAAGTTGTTTGATTTATTTTTCTGAACTAATTAAATCTATACACATAGTTTTAAATTCAAGTAAGAAATCTTCTGAATTATAATCAAAAGATGAGAATACCTGGTCCACTTCAGAGAGTGGTTCTTCATCATCTGATGAGTCTTCTGCTGAATGAATGCTGGAAGCACCAATTTCCATTAGGCAAACTTCCTTTGCCTTTGATTCCTCTTCATCTTCATCACTGGAGCTAGAGAATGAGGAATCCTCTTCTGTATCACTCCAAGTTTCTGCTACAAAGCCTTTCTCTTTCCTCTTACGTTTGCTTGAGGAAGGCTTACTATAGTTCTATTTTCTGGAGTCCTTATCTTTTCTTTTCTCCTTCTTCTGATTCTCTGGACACTCAGAGATGTAGTGTCCAGGTTTCCTGCAACCAAAACAAACAAACTCTTTAGTTGATGTTTTGTCATACCTGGGCTTATCTTCTTGTTTGGATGACTTCTTCCTGAAGTCTCTTTTGCCCATCTTGTAAAATCTCTTTGTTAAGACACTCAAGAATTCTTCATTAGCAGTAGGAGCTACTGTTTCTTCTGTAGCCTTGAATGCAATATTTTGATCTTTTTTGTCTAGAGTAGAAGCCTTCTGCTCTGCCTCCGTAGTCTTTGTCAGGTTCTCAAAGGATTTGAGCTTCCCTAGAAGAGTTTCTGTGGAGATTTTTGTAATGCATCTGGCATCCTTGATTGGCCAGATCCTTGTGTCCCATGAGCTGGGAAGACATATCAAGATCATGTCATTAATCTCAGTCAATGAGATGTCCTTGTCCAATGTCTTCAGTTCACTAATGATGACACTCAGTCTCCCATACATTTCTTCCACTGACTCACTGTCCTCTTTTATGAAATTCTCATATTTGTAGATGAGAAGGGATCTTCTAGCCATTCTTTCTTCTACTGAGCCTGCCACCATCTGGTTCAAGTAGTCCCAGATGGCCTTTGCTGATGTACAATCAGCAACCTTTTGGAATATGTCATCTGACATGGTCTTGGCCAGTATGTTCATGGACTTGGCATCAGCAACCTTTGCATTCTTCTATGCATCAATCCAATCTGGTGGTGGAACTGCATGAGTGTCAGTAGTTGAAGAAGTGGCTGCAGTTGGTTGAGGTGGACCTGTCAAAATGGAGTTAAAAATGTCTTCATCAATTGAGTTCATGTATAATCTGATTCTTGCCTTCCAGATACTGAACTTATTTAAGTTACAGACTGAAGGTCTGGTGCTTGCATAGTCCTTATTCTATGTCATGTGATAAAAGAATAACTAAGGAAAAATAAAATCTGAATAAGCAAGGATCTTGGTTCAAGTGTTAGCTTGTTCAACCAAAGAAACATATCCTCTGATACCAATTGAAAGAAATGACTTAAGGCAATTGATAATCCTCTGATATCTATTGAAAAAAATAGGTTATTCAGATCTACTCTAGAGCGGGGGGGGGGGGGGGGGGTGAATAGAGTATTACAACTTTTTGGATGTTTTTACTTTTATATCAGAGTAAAAATATAAGTGATAGCAATAGTAAATAAATAAAAGAAAATAGGCAAGCTATTCTAATTATCACAGCAATAAGCAAGAGCAAGAAGAAAATGAGCAACTACACGACACAAGAAATTTATAGTGGTTCCCCAAATCTGGGTACATCCACTCTTCTACCACCCTGGTAGGAATCACTCTCAGGTTTTTGATCAGGTGACTGCCACCAAATAATATCTATTTGCAGGGAGATATTGCAACCCTTCTGGCTTTTGATCAGGTGCCGGAAAACCATTGAAGTCTTTTGATTAGGAGACCTCACAACCAAGAATTATTTTTGAAGGTAGTAAGAACCCTGTATACAGTGGGGGAAAGTAAAAGCTGAGTTGACTTCTATGTTCTCAAACAAATGAGAGAAGACTTGAGAGTGATCCTGATGATGTCAAAGCTTGTCCTGTGATCTTGAATGGTTCAGGAATCCAAAGCCTTGCTCAGGGTGTAGGTCTTGATTTTAAGAAAGCTTATACGGATTATGAAGAATGTCTCTTCTTGCTTCCTGGAAGAACACTTGTGTGAAGAGCTGAAAACTGCTCTTCTTTTCCTGTCTTGTGTTCTCTATGTGAATGTCAATCTCTCTTTTTTGTCTCTGCTGTGTGTCTCTGTATTTTCCTGTGATGATTCACTGTGTATCATTCCTTTGAATAATCCAATCTAAATTCAAACTACCACACCTTGATTGACTGCCGAAATCATGGGAACTTGTGCAATGGCTATAAGGGAATTAATTTCATTTCCTTAACTATCCCATGAATAGCTGTATAATAAATCTGTGAATACTAGTAATTAATGCTTGCCAAGGAATGACTATATTCAGAGAATATATGCATCAATTACTCAGAGTCATATAAGCAATAAAATATTCAGTTAATAAAGGAAAACAATAACTGCAAAGAATAATGGTTGTTCTGGCAGTTATCGTCGATCTGGTCCTGTTATCGTCGAACTCAAACATCCTCTATCGTTGAGCTAAGCCCTGTGATCGTTGAACTGAAATTCTGCTTTCCAAACTGGGCTTCAAGATTGTCGAACTGAGATGGTTGATCGTCAATCTCAATCCTGAAAGTAGATAAGAGATCGTCGAACTAAGTTCTGCAATCATCGATCTCAGAATTAAGATATTAACTCTGAGATCATCGAACGCATAACGAAGATCATCGAG
Organism: Platanthera zijinensis; assembly: GCA_039513925.1. Classification (NCBI taxonomy): domain Eukaryota; kingdom Viridiplantae; phylum Streptophyta; class Magnoliopsida; order Asparagales; family Orchidaceae; genus Platanthera; species Platanthera zijinensis. The sequence continues at coordinate 102,349,158 of CM077088.1, forward strand.
CTCTTTTCACTTAGTCAATTTCTGCCTTATTCAGTTTCTGCTGTCTTCTAAGTCTCTGATATCTTGATCTTGTCTCACTGAGTTGTTGACCTAACTGACACCTAAGACACTAGACTAGACCCTGGCTATACAGAGTGGGTCTGAAACAACCTATATTAGTGAACCTATCCCAAATCCAAACTAGGGGTCCAACAATCTCCCCCTATTTGGGTGTGGTCACTAAACAAAATAAAAAAGGAATACAACAACAAATCTAAGCAAACATATCTGTCATAAGTATAAAAAGAATTCAACAGATATTTATAGAAAGAGATATAAACACAAAATGAAAGAGTTCTAAGACTTGTCAGGAGCTGGCTTAGAAAATTCAATTTTTCTTTTGGGATCTGCTGCTTGCTGTCTTGACATCTTTAAGTCAGCTTCACGAAGAACCTTTAGAGATGCTGCTCTGGGAACAACTGCCTTAGGGTGAACCTACATGTAAGCATTAACATCAAAAATATTCTTATCTACAACAAACTTTTCAAGCTCTTTATCCCTGTATTTAGACATTGTTGAAAATTGATAAGGGTCAGCTCCTTCTTCTTTAGCTTTATTCATCTGGGAGAGAGCAATCAGTTCATGAAACCTAGCCATCCTGAAATTTGGATCTAGCTCAGGTTCATACTGTGATGTATCTTCTTCTGAATCAAGAGAAATCTTCTGATGCTTCCTGTGCTTAATTGATTGTTCTGGAAACTTTGTTTCTGTTGTTAATTTCTGGGACTGACTGTCATGAAGGTTAGGAAGAGGTCTGACTTCACTAAACTTTCCTGGAATTTTGAATTTCCTGCTGAAATCTGAACTGTCTTCTTTGTCAGCCTGATCATGCTGTCTACCTCTCCCTCTTGAATAACCCCTAGAGTAAGACCTGGATGGTCTATTGTGAGATTGAGGGGTATAAGATCTCTGCTGCTTGGAGGAGGTAGCAGTCCTAGAAGAAACATTGCCAATAACACCTGTTGAAGGAGGAGGAGGAGGAGGTGAATCCTTCCTGAAAACTTTGATAGGAGAGGAACCAATCTTTCTCCTTTTCTTTTGAGCCTTCAACTCATTCTTAGAAAATTTCATCTTGTGAGGAGTTGTTGGAGTGAGAGTAATGTTGTGCCTAATAAATTAAGGGATGTCATCTTGAGGATTAGACTTTGGCACTGCCTTCACTGGAGCTTTCCTCTTCTTGGACATTTTCTTCTTTTTACTGTCATCTGAATCTGAATCTGAATCCTCAGCTAGATCATCATCAGAAGATCCTTGGGGATTATCATACATAACATCAATCTCTGCAATTACTTCTATTGGAACTGAAACTGAAAGTTCTTCAGCTATATTAGTAGCTATAACTTCATCCAAGTTTGGGATTGGAGAAGTAGAACAGACATAGGTTGGTGGAGAGAAAGCCTTGGGCTCTGAAATCTCAACCTCAGCCTGTAAGCTGAAACACCAATCCGCTCAACAATCTTAAACGGTCCCACATACCTTGGGTCCAACTTTCGGTTCTTACCAATCCACTTGACCCCAACCATCGGGGAAACTTTAAGAAATACCAAGTCCCCTATAGCAAACTCCAAATCAGATCTACGCCGGTTGGCGTTCTTCTCATATTGCTCTTGAGCTATCCGAAGCTTCTCTCGAATAAGCTTCACAACAACTTCCATTTCTTCAAGTGCATCCGGACCCAACAAAGATCTCTCGCCAACCTCAGCCAAAAATAGGGGAGTTCTGCATCCTGTCCCATACAGAGCTTCGAAAGGAGCCATTTGCAAGCTTTCTTGATAGCTGTTATTATAAGAAAACTCCATAAGCCTCAAACACTCCTCCCACGCTCCTCCATGGTCTAAAATGTAGCATCTGATCATGTCCTCCACTATCTGATTAACTCGCTCTGTCTGACCATTAGTTTACGGGTGGTATGCGGTAGAATACCTCAAATCCGTACCCAAACCTTCTTGCAAACTCTTCCAGAAGCGAGACGTAAACCTAAAGTCTCGGTCTGATATGATACTTACAGGAACTCCATGCAACCGGATGACTTCATTCAGATATAGCTCAGCAATCTTCTTCATGGGGTAATCGATCTTATAAGGGACAAAGTGAGTACACTTCGTTTATATGTCAAAAATAACCTAGACTGAATCATGTCCTTGAGGTGATCTCGGTAACTAAGTAATAAAGTCCATTGAAATACTCTCCCATTTCTAGGTTGGAATCTCTAAGGGACTTAACTTGCCACCAGACCTTCCATGATCAGCCTTAACACGCTTGCAGGTGAAGCATTCTGAAACAAACTTGGCTATATCACCTTTCATTCCATACCACCAGACAATTTGCTTTAAGTCTTGATACATCTTGGTAGAGCCTGGATGGTTGGCAACACTAGAACCATGCGCTTCTCTGCACAACTTAACTCGGATATCCATAACGGCAGGGATAAAAAATCTGTCGCGGTACCTCAAAGTACCTGCATCATCAATAGAGAAATCTGGTAACTCCCCTTTCTCGGTTCTAAGGTATAAGTGCAGTAGATCCGGATCATCCTTCTGATGTAGCCTTGTAAGTGCAACCCAAGAAGGCTCTGCTACCACCAAACTTCTCTGCAAGTCACAGCTCCCCACAGAAATATTCATCAAGAGGAATTCTTCTAAAGCCGCTCGGCGGAAAGATTAAAAATCTTCCCCGTCTTCCGACTTAGGGCGTCGGCTACCACATTAGCTTTGCCCGGATGGTATTGGATCTCAACCTCATAATCGGCAACATATTCTAACCATCGCCGCTGGCGCAAATTCAATTCTTTTTGGGTGAAGACATACTTTAAGCTCTTATGATCGGTAAAAATCTTGTACTGCGCGGCATAAAGCAGATGTCTCCACAGCTTCAGGGCATAAATCACGGCTGCGAACTCTAAATCATGCGTCGGGTAGTTCCTCTCATGGGTCTTCAGTTTTCTTGACCCGTACGCAATCACTTTCCCTTCTTACATCAGCACACATCCAAGCCCAACATGCGATGCATCCACATAAACATTATAATCCATACCCTCCATAGGCAATGTCAAAACGGGAGCAGTGCAAAATTTATTCTTGAGCTCTAGAAAGGCTTCCTCGCACTTCTCGCTCCATATAAATGCTGCATTCTTCTGTGTTAATTTATTCAATGGCGCAGCCAGGGTAGAGAAACCCTCCACAAATCTCCTGTAATAGCTGGCCAACTCTAAGAAGCTCCTAATCTCTTTGGGTGTGCCATGCCTACTCCATTCCATCACAGTAGCTATTTTCTCTTGTTCGACTGAAATCCCATTCTTATTAAACACATGACCCAGAAACGAAACGTGAGGCAACCAAAACTCGCACTTGCTCAACTTGGAGAACAACTTGTGGTCCCTCAAAACAGATAAAACTAATCGTAGATGCTGGTTATGCTCCGCAGCATTGCGGGAATATACCAGAACGTCGACTATAAACACGACTAAGAATTTGTCCAGAAAATCCTTGAACACACGGTTCATCATGTCCATAAAGGCTGAGGGCGCATTGGTCAAACCAAACGACATTGCCAGAAATTCAAAATGCCCATGCCTAGATCGAAAAGCAGTCCGTGGGATATCTGACTCACGGATCCTGAGCTGATGGTAGCCAGAACTAAGATCTATCTTTGAAAACACAGCACTACCATGCAACTGATCAAACAAGTCATCAATTCTCGGCATGGGATACCTGTTCTTAATCGTGACCTTGTTCAACTCTCTATAATCGATGCAAAGCCTCATCGATCCATCTTTCTTCTTAACAAATATAACAAGAGCACTCCAAGGCGACGAACTTTGCCTTATAAAACCCTTCTCTGACAACTCATCCACCTAGATACGCAACTCCTCCAGCTCTTGCGGGTCCATCTGGAACGGCGCCTTCGCAATACGATGCGTACCCGGCTCCAAATCTATCACAAACTCAACATCTCTATCAGGTGGAAGACCAAGAAGATCATCAGGAAACACATCTGAAAGCTCACACACAACATGAATCTCTTCTAAAAGTGGCAAACTACCAACGGTCCCCAAAATTGGGACCAAACAAACAAAACATTCGGAATCTAAAAGCTTCCGAGAACATACCGCAGAAATAACTGGAGAATCCTAGCGCGGATCACCAAAAACACTCCCAGGATGACCGTTGTCCTTTTTGAAGACCAAGCGCTTACCCTTGCACTGGATAACAACATCGTATCTGGACAACCAATCCATGCCCAAGATTACATCAAAGTCTTCCAAGTTGATCACCTTCAAATCTTCCTTTGCTAAAAAATCCCCTAAAACAATCGGACAACCCTGAATGCCCTAGTCCGAAACCACAGAATTGTTGGAAGGAAATTTGACACAAAAGGATTCATCCACTAGATCGAGATCCCAATGGTAATGCCCTATGAAGGCTCTAGCCACAAATGAGTGGGTAGTGCCAGAATCGAACAGAACACGTGCCTAGCGGTTCTTTACCTTAAATTGTCCTATAAAATTGTACACTCATATAAGGAAACGAACGCTAAAGCTATCACTATGAATTAAAACCTTAAAGCTAGGAGAGAATCTAACCTGAAATTACTTGTGTGGAAGTCTGAGCTTCTTCCAATGAGACCACGTTTAGCTTCCCTTTTCCTTTGTCCAACCGTTGCAGAGGTGGCAACGCTTGAAGTGGGACTGGCTGCAGAATAGGCTGAGTCTGCGGGCACTAATACTTAAGATGAGCCTCTTGACAACACAGGAAACAACTTATTGTCTTTTTCCATCAATGTGCAGCGTCATGCCCCATCTTCTTACATACCGAACAAACTAAGTCCTTCCTTAGAACACCCTGGATCGCATGAATCTGCTCTTTCTTCTGAGCTCCCAATCTCTGATATCCCCTCTCTAAAGGATGGTCCGGTCGGCCACAAAAATGCATACCTCTTTGTTTCTCTTCCTCGGAGCAACATCAGGGACATGAGTACTCTTACCCCCATCAGACATTCTTTTATCCATTCTTATCTGCTGGCCTCTGTTCTTGTTATTTTCGATCGCCTCAACCTTCAAGGAGGCCTCCACTATAGCAGTATAACTTGCTGATCCATAAGCACTGACAAACTGCTGAACATCTCTTCTCAATCCACCCAAAAATCGTTTGATACGATTCTCCTCCGAGCTTACCAAGTCAGGGGAGAACCGACTTAACTTACTAAATTCCACTTCGTACTCACTCACCGCGAGCTGTCTTTGTTTTAAATGTAGGAAATCATTCATCAAACAGTCTCTCTCGACCGAGGGCAAGAACTTCTTCAGAAGCAACTCCTTGAAGGACCCCCAAGAACATCCATCCTTTAATCCCTCCTTTCCCTTAGCCACAAACTCTTCTCCAGGCCTTTGAGCTGGTAAGCGGCTATCATTACTCTTTGATCGTTAGTGACTCCAGAGTAAGAAAACATCTCCTTGATTTATCAGCCAATCATCCAAGACCATGAAATAAGTTCTACCATCATACGTAGGCGGCCCTAATCGTTAAAACTGCGAGATAAATGCTATCTCTGGTGGAACCACTATCGGAGGCACCAGAGGAGCAGGAGGGGCAGGAACAACTCGACCTTCGGCAGGGTCCTGCACTCTCAGAGCTAGCTCGGACACAATTGATAACAGAGACTGGATCTGGGACTGCACATCCACCATTTGCCTCGACAAAGCTTCATTGCTCTGCCGCAGACTTTCCATCATCGCATCGTTTTGCGCTCCTGAAGACTTGCCCTCAGATTGGGGAGTCAACCTCGTCAAAGGACACCTCGACATTCTATTAACATACAAATAACTTGTCAGAACCTAGCCCAACCGCTAGAACTAGACAACATAGTACAAACAAAACATACTTAAGTATGAGCTTCAACTGCTAACTTGCTCTAGGAATTTTCAATAATGATGTTATGCTTAACCTAGGATGATTCATACTCATCACACTAACTCATGTGCTTAGACCATGAATGCATGAATTTATATTCCTTTTGACTCAAAACCATGTGTGTACATATGTCATCATATACATCTTTAGCTTGGCAAGTTGTGCTTATGCTATATTATGCTATGCATGTTGTGTTATGCATTCTAAAAAGGCCTTAATGCATGTTATGAGCGGCATACACATGCAATGTTATACATCCCATACTACATAACATTGCATGCAACGAAAAAGAAAACGTTCTAATGGGAAATCATGTGGTGAGGTTATGCATCCCATACTACATAACCCTCACAAGTTGCCTCCTATGGTGGATCCATATACAAACACATATTATGCCCCGTATACTTCTTATCATGCTATGAGTGTAGTATTCATGCTTTAGCCAAGATGTACAGATGACATATCGGTGTGTGTATGATATGACACTAGACAACTAACACTAACAAGGGAAGGTTGCCCGACCAATTGTAATGCAACCTTCCTTTGATACCAACTCTCACGACCCGCATTTTCTCAACAATTAAATTATATCAGAGTAAGAGAAAATATGTGTTGTGATGCCACATCATGCAGGGGATAACGACATACGCTCAGGCAAGACTCCAAACTCTACAGTTTAAAAGAAAATCATAAGTTATTATGAATGAAATCCAGTTAAGTTAGATGGTCGTATCCCTCGGCACATTGGATCAACTAGTCCATGAGTAAAATATATTTATACACTGCGGAAAATACTTTGGTTAAGATGATTTGACTTCCTACATGAGCGTAAATATCCCCGAAGGACAACTCATGGTATGCAAGACTCTAAATTTAGTATAGTATGAAGATAGTCTTTACGTTTGTTTAGAAGATAGTATTTTAGTTTTAGAAATATGCCATGTATGAAGTAATATCGGTATGGGTTTTATAAGTTAAAATATCTAACATGCAACCTAGCATAAAACATTCCCAGAGAGCAAGTAAAATAACCTCCAAAATCGGTAAACTAGCAGTTTAAGCACAGTACTTAGTATCACAAAATAAAACCACCAGCGGGCGTCAACAACCTGACTCGAACCTGCTGGCGCGTATGTATGTCTGTACTAACAAAAGCAACAAAAACTACCTCACTTGAATGAGGGAAACCTCAGCAACACTACGGCCACAGCGAGGCAACCTCATCCGCAAAACCGGCTACTGCCATGAACCTGAGGCATTCAAAGAAAGAACACCTCAGTAAAGAATTAACAATGCAAGTGGCAAAAGAACATAAGATGGTAATCAATGAAAGAAAAAAAAGGGTTACCAAACCCTGCAAGAGTAATGCTGACAACCTCAGCCAAAGAAACCAAAAGAAACTGTGAGTAAGTATAATACTTATCATTAAAGTAAGAGAATTGCACCAAGTGCTAAAATTTTCCAAGCTTCGCACAAACCTGCAGAATCAAAAGGAAAGCCAACATATGTCAAACAAAAAGGAGAGAAGGAACCAACAGCCCTACACTCGTGGATCACCCGCACTGGTAAAACCCCAGATCTGTGTCGGTGAAAAAATCAGTCCCAAACCGAGCCACCACCAGATCCAATTGTCTCAAGGACATGTAGGTGGCAGCCACGGGTTCCGACGCACCAAAACAACCTCTTATAAGGAGCCAACCTATCTCAAAGGCAACACGGCAGAGGCTACAGGGTCTAGCACAACTAAAGCGGCCCCTCTCAGAGACCCAAAACAACCACGTCAATGATCCACGATATGACATTAAAACTACTAGCCGAAAACATCACCAAACAAAAATAAAACCCACACTAACAAACTCGGGATAAAACACCATCCTAAGGAAAAAGCGTCGAGTCCACTCGATGCCACATTGAGTGAGTACCACTCACTCAACACCAAACACTAAGCAGGGAAAGCGTCGAGTTTACTCGACGCCGCGTTGAGTGAGCTCCACTCACTCAACGCCAAAAGACTTTGCCGTAAAAACACTCACTGGACGACGACATTGAGTGAGTTTAGCTCACTCAATGTTGTCAATGCTTATTGGCCAACGACGTTGCGTGAGTTCACCACACTCAATGCTTTTGACTTAGAGCTAAATAAGGCCGACGATGTTGAGTGAGTTTAGCTCACTCAATGATGTCAACACTAAACAGCTAACAGCGTTGAGTGAGTTGACCACACTCAATGCTTTTGACTTAGAAAAATCAGCCTGACTAGGCGGAGTTGAGTGAGCTCAACTCACTCAACGCCAAAAGACTTAGAAAAAAAATCTATCAAGGCAGACGGCGTTGAGTGAGCTCACCACACTAAACGCTGTCAACGCTTTTTACTTAAAACACTGGCTTAACCAATATCGTTGAGTGAGTTCAACTCACTCAACGTTGTCAACACTCTTGACTTAGCTAAATAGCCTAATCAGACGGCATTGAGTGAGTTCACCTCACTCAACGCTGTTAATGCTTTTAACTTAGTCTCCATACCAAAACAACTAGGCTCTGAGTGTGTCCACCACACTCAATGCTTTTATACTTAGCCTAAAATTTGAACTTCTGTGCTAAGATACACTCGACGCCAAGGGGCAGAGACCTGATAGAAACATTACTCTACTAAAATCGACCATGCAAGACCTTAACCACTAGCCCAAAATCAAAATATTTCCTTGGAATGAAAACCTGTTATTTCTAACTATCCTGATATAGACTTATCCTATCCAGCAAGAGCCATACCAAAACCAACCCAACCAGACATTTTCTACCTACAACAAGCCAAATCTGGCCAAAACAAACAGCATACCCAAGATCTATGGCGGTAAATGCTACAAGGAAAACAAGAAACTACTTGGCAAGGATGGGAAAAGCACCACTTGCCTCAATTCCAGAAAAAACTCGGCCAGCTCTTCTCATTCTCTCTGATCTGGCAGCAAAAACACCTTGCCATAAAATCTGAAGCTTTTAGAGGGAAGACAAGCCAATCCGCAAAACCCTAACTACAAGGACAAACCTAGAATTTTAAATACTTGCCCTAGGGAGGTAGATCCGGGCGAGAGCAGTCCAGATCTGCCTTCAAACGAGAAATCTGGGCTCTAACTAGCAAGAAATCGGCGGCCAGAAGCTCCAGGTTTTCCGTCGCCCGTCTCTTTCCGCTGGAAGCTAACCGTCGAGTTTGGGGAAGAGGAATAGGGTTTTATAAACAAAAGTGCTATTTATACCTTCTAAACACTTATAATTAATATAATATAATATTATATTAATTAATTTCATAAAACGTCCAAAACGGCGCAAAAACCAAATGACCTCGGAATTTGATGAAATTCACACCGTAGCTAAATACCCATACTACGAATCCAATTGTGAAGTCCGAATTAACATTCGACCAACAAAAACTCGAGTTAACAACTCCCGAAGACAAAACACAAGCATTCCCAAAGAGGCTCCACTGAGTCACCAAAACAGACTTCGGCTTGCTGGGGAATCTTACAAATAGGCCACAAACAAGCCACTTGGAAAACCTAGAGAGCTAAACCCCTCTCCAACAACGTCACAAGCCAAAAACACGTCAAAGTAACGCCAAAAAAAGATTAAACAATCATAAAAAAACTGGGGGTGTTACAATAACATAGTATTCCACAAGGATGAGTGCCAAATTAGGAGGTTTAGTGACCAAGAGGTCATCTTAACAGGAACTAGGAGTGGAAATGTGTACTGTTTAGATTTCCTATGTTCTAGCAAAGACTCACCTATACACCTTGTTGTATATGCGAAAGTCTCTTCCTGTGTCCAGTGGCACAAGAGGCTAGCCCATCTAAATTATAGGACCATTGGCAAGCTGTTCAGCAATGAGCTGGTTAGGAATGGGCCTAAGTCTATATGCACTAAGGAGGGTATCTGCTCTGCATGTCAAAAGGGCAAACAGATTAAGACCTAATTCAAGAGCATTGGAACCAAAGACTCAGTGAGGTGCTTATACCTCTTGCATATGGATCTGTTTGGTCCTATGTTAATTCAAAGTCTAAGTAGGAAAGTATACACCCTTGTAGTTGTTGATGACTTTTCCAGATTTGCCTGGGTGCTCTTTCTAAGGAAGAAATCTGGAACCCTGATGTCTTTCAGACATTTGTCAAGCAAATTCCGAATGAATTCAACAGCACTATGATCAAAATCAAAAGTGATCATGACATTGAGTTTCATTCTGAGTGCATGACAAGGTTCTGTGAAGAGCTAGGGATTCATCAAGAGTTTTACTCTCCTAGAACACCCCAGTAAAATGGAATTACTGAGAGGAAAAAAGGAATCTCATAGAGGCTGGTAGAATCTTACTAAGTGACTCATCCCTCCCAGAATACTTCTGGGCTGAGGCAATTAACACTGCATGCTATGTCCTTAATAGGGATTCTATCACCAAGAGCCACAAGAAGACTCCCTATGAGGGCTTGAAGGGGAAAAAACCAAACCTGAGCTATTTCAAGATCTTTGGTTGCAAGTGCTATGTGCTCAATAATGGAAAAGTCCATTTAACTAAGTTTGCTGCAAAGTCCCATGAAGGGATCTTTGTTGGGTGCAACACTCATAGTAAGGCATATAGAGTCTACAACTTAACTACCCAAGTTGTAGAAGAGTCAATGAATGTTATATTTGATGAATCCAACATGGTTAACTATGAGCTGCCAAGATCCTCCTCTTATAGTGTTGCAGGTACAGGGCAGTTGATGGACAAGCTGACCATTAAGGAATCTACCCCCATAGTCTAAGAAAATGATGATGGACTGCCTACTCCAAGAGAAGGAGACAACATACCTGAAGAAAATGTAGACCAGCTAGCTGAAAACCCTGAAGATCAGCAAGATACAGCTGGATTGCCTCCAGCTACCAGGTATCTAAGGGACCATCTAGTACACCAAATTATTGGTGATGCAAATCATGGAGTCCAGACTAGAAGCATGGGCATGAATATAGCTCTCTACTCAAGCTTCCTGTCTCAAGTAGAGCCAAAGAAGTTTGAAGAAGCAATCAAGGACCAGTTTTATATTGGAGCAATGCTAGAAGAACTGGACCAATTTAAGAGATGTAAAGTCTGGAAGTTGGTCCCCAGACCATAAGGAGAAAATATCATAGGGACTAAGTGAATCTATAGAACAAGTTGGATCAAGATGGTATTATTGTCAAAAATAAGGCTAGATTGGTGGCTAAAGGCTACATGCAAGAAGAAGGCATTGACTTTGACCAGACCTTTGCCCCAGTAGCCAGACTGGAAGCCATATTCCTTGTATTTGCAGCCCATGAGGAATTCAGAGTCTACCAAATAGACGTCAAGTCAGCATTCTTGAATGGAGACCTAAAAGAGGAAGTATATGTGGATCAGACACCAGGTTTTGTAGATCCTAACTCTCCCAATTTTGTTTATAAGCTTAGGAAAGCTCTATATGGGCTAAAGCAAGCTCCTAGGGCTTGGTATGAAACCTTGTCCATCTTCTTTATTGAGAATAAATTCTCAAGGGGGAAGATAGACAATACCATATTCCTAAGGGAATCAAAGGGCAAGCTTATCCTAGTCAAGATATAAGTTGATGACATTATATTTGGATCTACTGATGATAACCTTTACAGGAAGTTTGCTAAAATTATGCAAGGGAAGTTTGAAATGAGCAGCATGGGTGAGCTCAAATTCTTCTTGGGACTCCAAGTAAGACAGACTAATGATGGCTTGTCCATATCCCAATCCAAGTTCACTAGGGAGCTAATAAAAAAATATGGTATGGAGAATGCCTCCACCATGAGAACACCCATGGGATCAAGTATGCCAATAGGCAAAGATGAGATAGGGAAACTTGTTGATGAGTCTTTGTATAGAGGGATAATTGGCTCCCTTCTATACCTAACTACTAGTAGGCCTGGCATCATGTATGCCACATGTGTCTTTGCTAGGTATCAGGCCTGCCCTAAAGCATCTCATTACTCTGAATCAAAAAGAATCTTGAGGTAACTTAAGGGCACACCAGATCTTGGCCTATGGTACCCTAGAAATATGGATTTTGATCTAATTGGATTTTTAGATGTAGATTTTGCAGGTTGCAAAGAAGACAGGAAAAGCACTATTGGAACCTGTCAGTTCTTAGGTAGAAGGCTTGTTTCTTGGAGCACCAAAAAGCAAACTTGTATGGCTATATCTACTGTTGAGTAAAAATATATATCAGCAGGAAGCTGCTGTTCTCAGCTGTTGTGGATCCAATATCAGCAGGATTACAACCTTTAGGTAAGTAGAACTCCTCTCTATTGTGATTCTACAAGTGCTATTTCTATTGTTAGGAATCCTGTCTCACATAGCAGGACTAAGAATATAAAAATAAGATATCATTTTATTAGGGAGCATGTGGAGAAGGAAGACATCAGTCTTGAGTTTATCCCCACAGATAAGCAAGTGGATGATATATTCACTAAGACATTATATGAAGCAAAGTTCCACACCCTCAAATTTGAGTTGTGAATGTTGAACTTGGCATAGCTTCAGGCACTCCCTTTTGCAGTTTTTTGGTGCAAGTATTATTCCTATTGCTAGACATATAGACTCCCCAGTAGTATCAGTTCACTGATGCTTCTACTGAGGGGGAGTAAGTGCCTCTAGAGAGAAGAGAAAAGGTCAGCCAATTGGAGGGTCAGCCCCATATGCCTAATCTGCAGAAGTCAAAAAGGCGGAGATAATAGATAAGGTCCTAGCAAGGGGGAGACATAGCAGAGTAAGGGGGAGACATAGCCATACATGCAAGAGATGGCAAAGGGGAAAGAAAGAGATGTGGCACTCAAGTAAGGACAACATCCTTGCAGCAAAACAGGGGGAGTAAGTGAGGTACATTTACTTATATCTTATCAGAATTTTTATTTTGTTGTATAGGTTGTGTGTATCATTGACCAAGGAAAGAAAACCTTTTTGATAAGAGTTGATAAGGGTTTTGACTTCATCAAATAGGGTGAGATTGTTGGGTCCATTATTCCAAATGTGCCTGATTTGTGAGATGTCAAATAGGTCAATTACACACACATCAACTGTATTTGATGTGCATTTGAGGTCTCGAGTGCAGGTAGTCCATATCATATTGATTGGACATGTGGACACATTAAGTGGTTGCCCGACATTCCAAAAATCGCCTAAGTCCATAGGCGTTGAGTGGAGCAAGCTCACTCAATGCCAGAGGTATGGACTCAATAATATCTAGTAGAAATTTGGCTAAGTACAAAAGCGTTAAGTGTACTCTACTCACTCAATGCCATATAACATATAGCGTTGAGTCTGTCTCAGCCTAACTAGAAGATAGCCAAAAATGTGGCTATGTCTACAGACATTAGGTGTAGTCTACTCACTCAATGCCATACAGTAAAAAGGCTATGAGTCAGGCTAAGTCAGTCTAAGCCTAGAGAAATTGGATGAAAATGTGTCCAAGTCCACAAGCGTTGAGTGTGGTCTACTCACTCAACGCCATACAGCTTTTAGCGTTGAGTGTTGTTGTACTAGTCAACTCCACTAAAAAGTTGGGCAAAATTTTCACTAAGTCCACATGCGTTGAGTGTAGCTTACTCACTGAACGCTAGATAACAAAATATCCTGTTAAGTAGTTTGGAGTTGAGTGGAGTTTACTCTCTCAATGCCAAGGAGCAGAAATATTTTTGGTAAGGCAAATAGAATTGTGTGAGTTAAGCTCACTCAACGCTCTCAATGATCTCGACGCTCTCAATGCCTTGGAGCAGAAATTTGGCTAAGTCAAAAAGCATGGACTGCTTGAATTTTGTCGAGCTCAGCTTCGTCAAACTGAGCTCGGCAATCGTCGAGCTGAGCCAAATTAATCAGTTTAGCCTGGAGTTCGTTGAACTCAGTTCAGCCTTTCATCGATCTAAGTTTGCAGTTCGTCGAACTGAACTTTTGCTTTCGTCGAGCTGAGCTCGATGTTTGTCTAACGGAGCTCAGCTTTCGTCAAGCTCAATAGTTAGACATAAAGAATTTTGTTTAAGTGTTGTGGCGTTGAGTGATACCTACTCACTCAACGCCGTTGGTTTTGATGATTGAATTTTGTCTAAGTCCAGAGGTGCTGGTTCATGCAGACGTCAGCAAAGTCAAATTGTCCACCAAAATACAAATGGTGCGGAATTACTGCCAGAGACATTGACGGCCAGCTGTCATCATCTTCTGCACTTTCCAAGAAATATTTCCTTCATAAAGTGCTGGGGCCCACACACAACAAGGATCAATTAAATAAAATTTAAATAGAAGGGATGCACTGGATGGCTTAATCTCAGCCATTAATTCTAATGGTGGGGCCCACTACTCGATTGGCCTTCAGAGTATAAAAGGAAGCAATCGGCGAGAGAGAAAAAAAACACAACCAAAAGAACAATCGATTCCTCATCTAGGTTTTCTGAAAAAAAGAAGAAGGGTGGGAGAACATCATCTTCTTCCTCACCATTTTTGTCGAGCCTGAAGAAGGAGTTCTGCACAGTGAACCTTGTTGGGAAGGTGATAGCTGGAGCAATTACCATTCGCAATAACAGGATCAGAATTCATTCTAAGGGAGCAGATCTACAAGTTCTGTAGAAGGAAGGTTAGCTGTTTGAAGAAAGAATCTACTGCCCACATCATTGTCTTCAACAGTAAAAGGTTGAGCTGATATCGTCTCAGTCCAGGAAGAAGATGACACAGAGTTCTTGATTTGGTGTCAAATTATATAATATTTCTCTATTTCTTTCTTGTGTAAAGATTCTTGGTGAATCTAGAGTTGTAAGTCTGTTTTATAAAGGCTAAGGTCTTTGTGACCTGTGTTTGGCTTTGTCCCGGGTGAAAGGTCGTTGTGACCTGAGGGTTTTCTTAGTGCCTAATTGTTAGGTCTGTGTGACCTGTGTGGTCCTGCGGGATCTGTGTTGTAAGCTATTAAGTAGCCGAGTTTTGGAGGGAGAGCCGAATCGAACACACTGTTAGATAGGCGCAGAGGGACATTGGATGTACCCAAGATTGGGGAACCACTATAAAATTACTGTGTTGTCTGTGAATGTTCTTGAAAGCTGATTACTAACATAATCACATCCATAGAAATTTGATAATAAATTAGAAAAGGTAAAATAAAGACAATAACCTATTCACCCCTCTCTAAGTGTTTAGCTACCCTTGAAAATAAGACTTTCACTATGTCGACTATATCTGCTTGAAAAATTGTCTAACAGCTTGATGCAATTATTAAGCTGCAGATTGCACGGTCATTCAAAATTCATTTAAATTTAGCCTTATGCTACATTAATAAAGGTTCTTCATGAGGAAAGGATTAATACAAATTTATTTTTGATTCTAGCCGTTGGAGGAGAATTTCATATACATATTTTCTAGCCATTAGTGTATTTCCTTTGTAACTACACAAGGTTCTGTCGACTAAGTCAACTTTAAAAAAAGCTTGAAGAATTTAAGAAATACATATACAGATATATATATTTTTACACAGAGATTTTGTGAGTGCTCAAGCTTTCAATTCTTCTCCAAATCCTAAATAATAGAAAATCCCTAGAGAGAAATCTTCCTAAAGCCTAAGACAATTAAAATCTTTATGAAGATAATCTCATAGCCAGAAGAATACATGTTTTTGTAAAATCTATTCCAAGAAGATTTATTCAAAGTGTTGATCAATAAAGAAGAAGCCACTGCAATGTTTTTGTAGAAGACTCAAGAAATTTTGTTTGAATCAAGTGTCTTGTAATTATATTGTTCAATTACTATGAATTTGTAGTATTTTTTGGATCTGAGTTTGATACAGGGTTCTAGTGGGAATCTGAGTATAAGGTCATTGTGATCTGAGGTAGTATTTTTAGAGAAGATCTGAGTATAGTACCTAGGTGTAGAGATTGAGGTAGGGCTTTGATAGCCTTAGTGTATTACCTTGTGTTGGAGGTCTGAGGTATAAGATCTAGTGGTTGGATTCGAGGTATGTACTGTTTGTGTTCCTGAGTTGTAGGAGTCAAGGACTCTGAGTGTAAGATCATTGTTCGCGGAATTTGAGAAGTCGGTCAAGTCTAGCACATGGATAGATGGGTGAAGGGGGGGAGAGTGGATGCACTCATAATTTGGGAACCACTATAAATCTTGGTGTGCTATGTATAATTATGATTTATAGTTCTTTGATATGTTTATAGTAAAGAAAATCTAAAAGGCTTAAAATTCTTAAAATAACTATTCATCCCCCGGGTGATTAGACTACCCTTAATCTTTCACTTATCCTTGTAGAATTCAATGACATAGCCTAAGTCATAATATTGACTTATGCTTATGAGGTTATGTTGCAACACCTCACATAATCTACCTTTGCAAAGAATATGTCATCGGTAATCATACCATAGCCTTTAGCATCCCCTCCATCTGAACCTCCAAAGATGACTTTAGGTCCATTTTTCACTGGGGTATAATCCTTTATGGGGCTTCTTGTTCAAATCTTATTTCTGGAACACTCACTATCCAAGTACAAAATTGGCATTTAATTGGCATTTGGACATACCAGCAAAGAAGATTAATTTACCATAGAAACTCAATTAAACTTGGGTCCTTGGTTCTTATTAGCCTTAATAAAAGATTTTGGTACAGATTCATTATTAATAAATCTAATATTCTTTGCTTGAGCCACTATTGGTGTTGGGTATATTGGGAATTGTGTACCTGATTTGGAGAAGTCCCTTATCAACTCAATGATATACACAAAGTTGTATTTGATGCATATTAAGTTTACATGTGCAGGATTTAAAGTGAAGAAATTTTCTAAGCACATATGTGATGACACAATTAATTTGTGTAGACACCTCAAAGAAAGATTGTGTCGAGACAATCTCATTGTCGACACAAGACAGAATCAGAAGTTGTCGACACAGCAAATAGATTGTGTCAAGACAATCTCATTGTCGACACAAGGCAAAATTAGAAGTTGTCGACACAGCAGACAGATTATGTCGAGACAATCTCACTATGTCGACAAAAGGCAGAATTCGTAGTTGTCGACACAAGGCATAATTAATAGTTGTCGACACAAGGAAAAATAAGAAGGTGTCAACACAGCAGAAAGTTGTGTCGAGACAATCTAACTATGTCGACATAAGGAAGAATAAGTATTTGTCGACATAACAGACAGTCGTGTCGAGATAATCTAACTGTCTCGACACAAGGCAGTATTTAGAGTTGTCGACAAAGATTACGGGTGTGTCGAGACAAGTCAAATGTCTCGACACTTTCAGATTTTGATGAAAATTATTCCAAGTTTGAATGTATCGAGACTACTAGGATATCTACACACATGTGTTGAGACATCTGATACAACTCGACACTAATGTTTCAGAATATGCTGAGTCAACACTAGAAATGTCAAGGCAAGTCAGAATTGATTGCAGCAAACTCATACTTCAACAGAAACTGGTCAAGGAAGAATTTGATGTATGTTGCTGACATCATCAAATAGAATCTAGTCATCTGCAAAGTCTATAAATAGAAGGTCCTGCCTTCTCAAAAAAGGAGAGAGAGACAGAATCAAATTCACACAGGAACAACTGACGGAAAAATCAAGCAATAAAAATTTCTTGTTCTAATTTCTTCCAATTCCTAACCAGGCGACATTTTCGAGAAAGAGGAAGAAGACAAAGGTCTTCAAGAAGATCTTCAGATCCTTTTTTACTATGTTGATTTGAAGATAAAATAGTATCTGATCAATAACATCGTCAAGGTATTCACGCTGATTAACATCAAGAAGATTGCTGATACAGAGAATGAACTTTTCAGTCTTTAGATCTATCAAGAAGAAATCCAATTATAGCTGATTTGAAGAATCTTTGTAAACAGATATAATAGATTACAGGTTTTTTATTATCTGTATTTTTATAATCACTTTATATTTTAAGATCTCCTAGAGATTTTAGTGGGTAGGAGAATATTTTCTCTGAGATTGTAAGAATAATTTATAAAGGCTGAGGTAGGGTTTTAGAGGGACCTGAGGTAGGTGGTTTGGGGTAAATCACTGAGTTATAGGACTATTCTATAAAGCCTGAGTTAGGGTTCTTGAGAGTGCCTGAGGTAGGAGATTGAGGGAATCTCTGAGGTAGGACCAGCTTGTCTGAGTGTAGATTTCTTGATAGAAACTGAGCCTGTAGGATCTTTGGATCTGATTTGAAAAGGAGGAGCTATAACCTTATCTAACACATTGCTTGTGAGGAAGGAGGGGAAAGTGGATGTATCCTAGATAGGGGAACCACTATAAATTCTGTGTGTACTGTGTGCTGTTCTTTATTTGTTCTATGTGTGCTATAATCTGTGATGATGTTATTGCTATTAAATTAGAGCAAAGTATTGCAAGGAATCTTAAAAAAAGAGGTCACTATTCACCCCCTTTAGGTGACTATCTACTCATAGGCTTGACTTTCAAGTGGTATAAGAGGGAGGTTTTTCAAAGAAAGAACGAACAGTCTGAAAAAGATCCTAAGGGTAATTGAAGATTATCTAATCTATGGCTTCAGAATCTTATAGAGAACTCAGTTATATGAAATTGCCAATATGTACTAAGGATAACTTTGCAATATGGAAACAAAGAGTGAGACTGTTCATGAAAGCCTCAGATCAAAGAATCTTTGTCACAGTACAAGAAAGACCATATGTACCCATGAAAATATCAATCTTGGATGCTAATGATCAAACCCCCAAGAAATTATCAGAAATGACAAAGGATGAGGTGATACTTGCTACTATGGATAAGAGGGCACGTAATATAATAGTTAGTGCAATTGATAACTCAACCTTTCAGAATCTGGTGCATTGTAATATATCTAAGGAGATGTGGGATACCCTTATAGTTTATATGGAAGGCACATAAGTAGTAAGAGATGACAGGAAATCTCTCCTCAACCAGTAGTACGAAGCCTTTAGACAAGGAAAAACAGATTTTATTGAACAATGCTATGAAAAGTTCTTTAGAATAGTTAATTATTTGAGAAACTATGATAGAAACTACTCAAACTATGAAATAAATTAAAAATTTCTGAGATCCTTGAATAAAGAATGGGACATCAAGATTTGTGTTGTAAGAGAGATGAGAAATTTAAGAAATATGTTACCCCAAGACTTATGTGGGAAGTTAATGTCACATGAACTTCAGCTAAATTCTAGGAAAGCTGAAGCTGAATCTGCCAGACACTCAATTCAGTCTAAATCTTTGGCTTTCAAAGCAGATACTTCCAAGAAAGCTAGAAGAGAAATCCCATCATCACCCAGAAGGGATAAAGATTTAGATAACACTGGAGCATGTTCTTCTTAAAAAGAAATATTAGATGATGAACTGGTATTGTTCACCAGGTAATTCAAGAAAATGATAAGAAGGAGGAAGCAGTGGAGAAATAGAAAACCTCCTAGATCAAGCTCAAATAAAAGCAAAGACAAGCATATAGACAAATCTGTGGTCAAGTATGATTCACAATAGAACAAACAATTTAAGACTGACATTATTTGTTTTTGCTGTAATAGGCCTGTGCATGTTATTGCTGACTATCCAATAAAAAGAAAGGAGAGCAAGAAGTCAAAAGAAAAGAAGTTTAATAAGGACAAGAAATCAGAGAAGGGTCTGATGGCAAAGAAGTTAAAGACTTTGTCTGATAGTGAAACTGATTCAACTGAATCAGAAGAAGAACCTGTAGGACTGTTCTCCAATGAAGAAGAGTTTATCAGAAGGTCTATATACAAAGGGAAAAACTCTAAAACTTCATCAAACTATGGTGATTCTGAAGAAGACATGGAGATCAACTTGATGGAACTATCTGATGAACCAGAAATAGAAGTATATGACTGTAAAAGTACACAGGTAATCAATGACAACTCTTCCTGCTCTAAGACTTCTGTCTATGAGACTGAAGGTGAGCTAAAATCATGTGACTCAATTGTTGATTCACATGAGATTAACTTTACAACTGAACTACAACATCTCACAGCAAAATTTGGCAAGTTGTTGGTAGCTTTAGTTAACAACAAGAATCTTGTTGAAGAACAAACTATAAAAATTGCATCGCTAAAAAGTTATGAGTATCATCACAAAATGGATACTCAAAAGATTGGTCTTCAAAATTCTAATTTGACAAAACTGACTAAGATCATTGATGACCAAATAATAATAATTAAGAAAATCAATGAAACCATTCAGGTGCTGTAATTGAAACTTCTGAATGAGAGAAGCCAAGTACATTAATTTTCAAAACACAAAACTTTACTACCCATAATAGACACCTTCTCAGGAACACCTGGAAGTGGTCTTGGGTTTTTAAAACCCAAAAGAAAAAGGGGCAAAAAGCGAAAATACCAAAGAGTCTAGTCATTCCACAACTAGTGTTCCAGTCTAAGGCTCCAAGGAAGATTCTTGCTGCTGAGAGAAAAAACAAGTATTGTGCTCCCAGTCAAGATAAAACTATTAAGTTTGCTGACTCCTGCCCAAAGGAATGTAAACACAAAGATCCTTATGTTTCTTCAAAGAGGAGGTATAATAGATATGAATGCTGGTGTTGTGGAAAGATATGACACTTTGCCTTAAATTGCTGGTATAATTACTCAGTGTCTCATATTCAGAAAACATATCCGGTCAAGAAGTTTACTGGTGGCTTTGATAAAGTCACAACTAACAAAAACCTAGGACCCAAAACAATTTGGGTTCCTAAGGAAAAGTAAATTCTTATTTTGTAGGAATGTACAAGTTCCAGAGAGAGACCAATCTGGTACTTGGAAAGAGGATGTTCCAGACATATGACTGGAACAAGAGGAAATCTCAGGGAATACATCCCTCTAGAGGATGGACTAAAGGTGATCTTTAGATGAGCTGACAAAGGCATAACCAAAGGTTAATGTAAGATCACAAATGGTTTAGTCACACTCACTAAAGTAGCTTATGTGGAAGGAATCCAACACAATCTTATAAGCATAAGCCAACTTTGTGATCTAGGCTATGTCATATCTTTTCACAAAGAGGAGTGCCTAATAAAAAGGTCAAGTGACCAAGAGGTCATCTTGACAGGCACTAGATTTGGGAATGTGTACTGTCTAAATTTTCTATGTATAAAGTCAGACTCTCCCTTATGTTTAGTTGCAAGTGAAAGAGCCTCACATTGTGTCAAATGGAACAAGAGGCTAGCTCACTTGAACTATAAGGCCATAGACAAACTTTACAGTAAAGTGCTGGTTAGGAATGGTCGTAATCTTAAATGCTCTAAGGAGAGCATCTTCTCAGCATGCCAAAAAGACAAGCAGACTAAAGCTTCTTTCAAGGGTTATGAATCCAAAGACTCAGTGAGGTGTTTATACCTCCTACATATGGACTTGTTTGGTCCTAGTCCAGTTCATAGTTTAGAAAGGAGAGTACACTTTTGTAATTGTTGATGATTATTCCAGATACACTTGGGTTTTCTTCTTAAGGAAAAAGTCGGAAACTCCTGATGTCTTCAAGACTTTTGTCAAACAAATTCAGAATGAATTAAACAGTTTTTTGGTTATAATTAGAAGTGACCATGGAACTGAATTTCAATCTGATTATACGACAAAGTTTTGTAAAGAACTGGGGATTTAACAAGAATTTTCTTCACCAAGAACACCCCAGCAAAATGGAGTTGCTGAGAGGAAGAACAGGACTCTCATTGAATCTGGAAGAACCATGCTGAGTGATTCCTCACTCCTAGAATATTTCTTGGTTGAGGCAATTTGCACTACATGTCATGTTCTTAATAGGGCTTCAATCAACAAAAGACTAAATAAAACTCCTTATAAAAAAATGAAGGGAAGAAAACCAAACATAGCTTATTTCAGAATTTTTTGTTGTAGATGTTATGTCCTAAATAATGGGAAAACATACAAAACGAAGTTTGCTAAAAATTCATATGATGGGATATTTGTTTGTTATAGTCACCACAACAAGGCCTATAGGGTCTACAACTTGAAGGATCAAGTTGTAGAGGAGTCTGTAGATGTTGTATTTGATGAAAGTTCTATGTTTTATAATAATGAGTCAGGCACATCAAGCACAACATGTGTGGACTTGAAGCTAAAGGAGCTTTCTATTGAAGATACAGTTACAACAAAGCAGAATATGCAAGAAGAAATCAACATTGTTGAGGAAGTGCTTGCATGGGAAGAGCCAGGAGAAGCAACTAAGCACATTGATCAAGATGGTCCAGGAGATGAAATCACACTTCCTGTAGCTGTTAGGCTTCTAAGGGATCATCTAAGGGAATTTATCATAGGAGATGCTGCTCAGGGAGTGACTACAAGAAGCAAACATCACAATACTGTGATGTATTCAAGTTTTCTATCACAGACAGAACCAAAGAAGTTTGAAGAAGCTAATATGGATCCATTTTGGATAGGAGCAATGCAGGAATAGTTGAACCAGTTCAAAAGATACAAGGTCTAGAAGCTGGCTCCCAGACCAGAAGATTGCAACATCATAAGAACCAAATGGATTTATAGAAACAAACAAGATGAGAATGACTTAATAATAAGAAACAAAGCTAGACTAGTTTCAAAGGGATATAGACAAGAAGTGGGAATAGACTTTGATCAAACCTTTACACCAGTGGCTAGGTTGGAAGCTATAAGAATCTTCCTAGCATTTGTAACCTACAAGGGTTTCAAAGTTTACCAAATGGATATTAAGTCAGCCTTCCTAAATGGCAATCTCAAAGAAAGAGTCTATGTAGAGCAAACATTAGGTTTTGTTGATTCAACTAAACCTACTCATGTTTATTTGCTTTCAAAGGCTCTCTATGGTTTAAAACAAGCCCCAAGGGCTTGGTATGAGACTATGTCTGAGTTCCTTCTATAGAATAAATTCTCAAGTGGGAAAATAGACAATACACTATTCCTAAGGGAAGTCAAAGGCAAGACCATCTTGGTACAAATATATGTAGATGATATTATATTTGGTTCTATTGATGAGTCACTTTGCACTAAGTTTGCAAAATTAATGCAAAGTAAGTTTGAGATTAGTAGCATGTATGAACTCAAGTTTTTCATGGGTCTCCAAGTTAAACAAACTATAGATGGCTTTTTCTTTAGTCAGTCTAAGTTCAGCAAGGAGTTAATCAAGAAGTATGGCATGGAAACAACCACTTCAATGAGAACTCTTATGGGATCCACTATGTCTTTAGACAAGGATGTTGCTGGCAAGCTAGTTAATATAACCTTGTATAGGGGGATAGTTGGATCACTGCTTTATCTAACAGCCAGTATACCAGATATAATGTATTCCACTTACATCTGTGCCAGATATCAAGCATGCCCTAAAGAATCTCATTATACAGCAGTCAAAAGGATATTGAGATATCTAAAGGGCACACCTAATCTTGGCCTTTGGTATCTAAGGAATAGTGATTTTTAACTGATTGATTTTTCAAATGCAGATTATTCAGGATGCAAAGAAGACAGGAAAAACACATCAGGGTATTGTCAATTTCTTGGAAGAAGGCTATTTTCATGGAGTAGCAAAAAGCAGAAAAGTGTGCAATATCAACAGCTGAATCTGAATACATTTCAGCTAGAAGTTGTTGTGCTCAATTACTTTGGATTCAGCATCAGCTACAAGATTAAAAGTTACAGCAAAGTGAAACTCCCTTGTTCTGTGATTCTACAAGTGATATTTCTATTGCCCACAACCTTGTGTCTCATAGTAGAACAAAGCATATAGAAATTAGATATCACTTCATTAGGGAGCATGTAGAAAATAAAGATATTAGCGTAGAATTTGTTCCTACAGATAAGCAAATTGCTGACATCTTTACCAAACCACTAGAATAAGAGAAGTTCAATTTCAATAAATTTGAACTTGGGAGGTTAAATCTTGAATAAGCTAAATTAAGGGGTCAACAATTCAGCTTACACTATTAGATATAAACATCTCAAATATTAAAGTTTAACAGTTCAGTAAACAAGATTTTGACTAAATAAAAATCTTGTGTCAACACTCAGGAAAAAGTGTCGACACCATATATAGTCTTGTGTCGAGTCTCAGGAAAAAGTGTCGACACTACATGTCGAGACTCAGGAAAGAGTGTCGACACTACAATATCAAGACACATGTTGGTGAGTTGACTCATCTCGACACATCTTGTCAGCCGAAAATTTCCGTGTGTCGACTCTAGGTATTTTCCACTATTTAGAATAAGCCTATATGCAGCGCGCCCTTTCGCATTCCAGGAAGATTTGACTATATAAAGAAACTTCAGTGTAGGAATCAACTACAACTTCTTGAGTTCTTACTAAGTGTCTAGACCTAAAATTCCTATTAGTCGACGTTAGAGACTTCTTCCACTCGCCAAAATCAAGATCGACGACATCAATGGCTCCAAAGAATGATGAAAATATCAATGAAGGATACGAACTCGTGCGAAATGGATTCTCCTCCGCAGACAAAGAAATTAGGAATTTCATTGTCCTAATCCAAGAAGCTAGTCTTGAATATCTACTGTCAGAACCTACAAGCATCTAGAAACGGGAGGTACTGGAATTCTTCAACAATGCAACATTAGACTCCAGTGCAACAAAGATTAAATCCACTATGTATGGGGCAAATGTAAAAATAACCAAGAAAAGACAGGCTAAGGTATTTCATATACCTCGAATCAATCAAGAGGATGTCGTATATTCAACCCAAACTTCTGTAGGACTAAATTGGTGTGGATTGGATTCAGTCAAAAAGATAGGGAATTCTCTGAATCGAAAGGGTATGAGTACTCAAGGAAAATTTCTGTCAGAAATAGTTGGAATAGTGCTGCTGTGTAAGACATGCGCACATGACAGAATTTCTTCTCCCATGTTTGAGATAATGACAAGAATAATCTTCAAAATCAAAACTGACTGGAGTAGATTGGTATTTGACAAGATCTCTGAGAGTATCAAGAAGCCCAACATGGGTAGAATATTAAGTCTATATTTAGTAAAAGCCATTCCTACTGACCTAAATAAAAAATTGGGCACAAAGATAAATCATATGAGAAAAATGGATATGAGGATTTTGTCCAGATGGGATAAAGTTCTATCCAGAGAACCTTCAGTAGTAGAAAAGAAAAAAGAGAAGAAGAAACGGGTGGTGGTGGAGGAAGATAAGTCCTCCATTTATTTTGAAATACAAGGAAGTTCCAGTACAGATCATAGTGATGCACCAGATACGAACATTTCTCAAAGGAGATCACCTGAAATAAGGCATAAGGTGCAGGGGAGATTGAACACTCTGTAGTCAAAACTGCTGAGACAAACCTAAAAGAACCTACAATCTTAGACAGTGAAATTATCAATGACATTTTAAAGGATGTTCTTCATGAACTGGATACAGATGTGATACACTATGTGAATGGGGACCAAGATGATAATATGCCAGACACAGAGGAAGTAGTTTATAAGGAGACTGTGGAAGAAATCCCACTGGGAGAGGAAGTTACAATTCAGGGGGAGATAACTGCTTCTCCTAAGAACTATGTTCCTACTGTTGAGAATCAACAAAATGAGGCTACCTTAGTAGATGAATCCCTTTATCAAAATGATGAAAGAGTTGAGGGGGAGCAAGCAGCCAAGTCCCCTATGTCTGGAAGTGTAAAAAAGCAACAATCGTTTGCTATTGTTAGCTCATCTGAGTCAGATGAGGAAGAAGAATCTCAGCTACAATAAAGAAAAATAACTGAACTAAAACGGAGAAGTCAAAGCTATAAGAAGACATTACAGTCAAGAAAATCATCTTCATCTCCTACTGAGGATTTTAGTTCAATCTTGGTTCAGTTACAAGTAATGTTGGATAAACAAAGAACAGATCTTTAAAAATATGTGGAGGAAAGTAAAAAGGATTTACAGTTTCAGCTGGCCAAAGATATAAAATTCATAAGATTTGAAGTGAATTTACTTAAACAAGACATGTTAAACTTTTTTGAAAAAGGTGCAAATACTATGGTTTATCTTGCAAAACAGCGAGCATAGTCCAAGAAGATTTTAGAAGACACTGTTGTACAACAAGACTTTGTTCTGAAAAATCAGAAGAGATTAAATGACAATCTCATAGACATGCATGACATTTCTCTGACAAAGCTTGCTGAATAAACAACAACTTTGGAAAATATTACCTCTACATCAGCTGCTACTGAAACCAAACTCTAAGTTGAATCAGCTTCTCGCAGTACAGTCATAAAGGATTCAGAAAAAGGTATCATTGATGAGATTAAGAAATTTAAAAATCATTACACTACAGGGACTCATCATGTGGATGATCAAATGAGATTTCAAAAGGACGATTTAAGAGATCACATTGCAAAAGAAGTGTTGGGTATTGCATCCACAATAACCCAGATTTGCATTAAGTCACCCTTGAACTAAGATGAATTAAGTTGTATTTGATATCTTGGTTTAAGTTGTGTGTTTGAAGATCATTATTGCTAAGTGTAGACCAATTTCAGTCTACAGTGGGTCATGAACACAGGACCATACAGTGTAATCCCTCACTGTGTGATCCAAGGTGTTGACTCATGCGTAGCCTCTCAATTGGGATACACTTCATATTCAAGAACTTGGATCAAGGAATGAAGATTGGATTATTGAAGAGTAAAGAAAATTTTCTAAGTCCAGAATTTCTGTAAGTCCACTTCTCTAGAAGTCCATGATAGTTCTCAAGAAGTAGACTTAGTAGGACTCGAGAAGTTCCTCTAATTCTCGAGAAGCTGAGACCAGTTCTCGAGAAACCTTTTATATTTCTTGAGAGGTCAGTCTAAGGTTATCGATAAATCCCGACCTTTATTTCTCGAGTAGTCAGAGACAGCCGCAAAATTATTCTAAGTCCCTCTCTTGAGAAGTCTATCTTAGTTCTCGAGAACTTAGTCTCGAGTTCTCGAGAAGTCAGCATGGTTCTCGAGTATACGATTTGGCTTTCGAGTAATAGTTCTCGAGAAGTCTAGTTAGTTCTCGAGTAGACTCAATGCCTTTTGTTGTCGAGTACTAACTTAAGTCCAGACAGTCTAGTTCTCGAGAAGTCAGCCTGTTCTCGAGAACTCATTCATACTTCTCGAGAACTTCTGTCAATTTTTCTGAAAATTTCTCTTAAGTCCAGATCGACGGGTTTTTCAAATGAGACATCGTGATTGGTCCACGTGTCGTAATTAATGTTAATTCTAGGACAATTTAAGAGATCACATTGCAAAAGAAGTTTCAGTCGCCGCCGCCGCTCAATGTGTAGATCGACACTTCTATTTTCGATCAAGAAAGGCTTGATGTTCAAGGATATTTCTTCCCCTCCTTGATCGAGTAGGTCTAAGATTTCTCAGATCAGATCTCTCAACTCTTCTTCAACAATTTTTGAAAAAGCCGCAAGTTTAAGAAGAAGACCTAGAGTTGAATTTTTCCAGATCCGAGACAAATTTCAGTTTGTATTTTTCTTTAAATCTCTCTGTAAATTTTGTAGGAGATTAATCTCTGAGTTGTAGGAAGTTTTCATCTTCCGAGTGTAGATCCTTTTGGATCGAGATAGTAGGAACTTGGTTCCGAGGCGTAGGATTGGATTTCAATTCGAGATAGTGGAGTAGTCGGATCTAGTGATTTACTACATCGGTGAGGGAAAGTGGACGTACCCAAGGTTATAGAACCACTATAAATCTTCTTGTCGTCTGTGATTGCTTGATTGTGTGTGCAAGTTCTTTTAAATTTTTATTCCGCATATAGATGCACAATTCACCTATTCACCCCCCTCTAGGTGATTTAGGTTGACAACTTAACACTTTCAATTGATATCAGAGGGAGGTTGGTCGTTAAAAGGTTAACACCTTGATCAATTTCCTCTCTAAGTTATCTTTGAGAATTTTCAAGCAATGGACAAGGCTAAGGATTTTGCTAAGCTTCCCCTGTGCACAATGAATAACTTTCCCATGTGGAAAGAGAGAATTAAATTTTTCATGGAAGCTGTGGATCCCCGAATCTTCATGATTGTTGAAGAATATTCCCACATTCCTATAATTATCTCCACTATAGATCCAACCAAGAAGGTTCCAAAGATGTTAATGGATCTAGATAAAGACGAGATTACACTTGTCTCTCTAAATAAGAAAGCTAAAAATATTATATCAAGTGCAGCCGATGACTCGATGCTGTAGAACCTGATTCATTGCCAATCTTCTATGGAGATGTGGAAGTCACTAGTCACTCTGATGGAAGGTACTGAAGAAGTGAGGGATGATATAAGATCCCTGTTGAACCAGAATTATGAAGCCTTCAGGCAAGGGCCAAAGGATCCTATTGCAGATACATTTGAGAACTTCTTCAATGGTCTTAGAGTATATGACAGAGTCTTCACCAATGGAGAACTAAATGACAAGTTCCTATGATCCTTAACCAAGGAATGGGACAATAAGGTATGTGCTATCCGGGAATTTGGAAAGCTAGCTGAGACAGATCCTCAGAATCTCTTGGGGAAGCTGATGTCGTATGAGCTTCAACTCAACACGAGGAAAGCTGAAGAAGAGAAGAGCAGGTCTGCATCAAAGAGAAGTCTGTTGCTTTAAAGGCAGACACCTCCAAGAAGTCAAAGGCTACCTCTCCAGCCCCAGCACAAGAAGTTAGTGAAGAAGAAAACTCAGAGCAAAGTACCTCGGGATCTGAGCTATCTGAAGGAGAGTTCTCCTTACTATCATGGCAGTTCAAGAAATTCTTGAACAAGAAAAAGCAATGGAAGAACAAGGATGCCTCTCACAAAAGATCACGATATGACGGTGATCGACACAGAAAAGGCTCAAGCGGCCACGACAGGTGTGGTTCTAAATAGAACAAACATATTTCGACTGACATAGTTTGTTACTGTTGTAACAAGCCAGGTCGCGTCATAGCTGACTTCCCCCACAAGAAGAAGGAGGGTGGTAGGAGAGAAGAAAAGAAGTCCTCGTACAGTAAGAAGAGGACAGAGAAGAGTCTGATAGCCAAGAAGGGCAAGACTCTTAGTGACTCCTACTCATCTGAGTCTAGTGAAGAATAAGAAGCCTACTTTGGACTTATGGCTCAATCAGATGATGAACAAGAGCCCTAGTTCAATGGGGAGGTAAAATCTCACACCCCTCTTTCAGAATCTGAAGTTTCTGAGCATGATCATGAGGACAGCTCCTCTGACGATGAGTCTGAACTCATAGCCCAGTATAAGGAGTTGATCATGGCTTACGACAAATGTCGAAAGGTCGTGAAAACTCAGGAAAGAGAGATTAAGTCTCTAAAGGCCATAGACAGCTCTCTGAGAGAGGAAGTCGTTAAGATGGACTCACTCAGAGAAGACTTAGATAATGCTGTTGATGAGTTCAACAAGGCTATCAAGCACTTTGATCTGAAGGATGAAATCATCAAAGGGTTGGAAGACTTACTAGAGGCCGAAAAGAAACTCGGTTAAGGTTTCTCTAAGCCAAAGGTAGTTCTTCCTCTCGTTGCTGAGTTCTCCACTCAGGCCAAAGGTGCTGGGCTAGCCATGTAAAAGCTCCTAGTAAATCTTCTAGGATGAACAAGGCTCAGAGAAGGAGTAAGGCAGCCAAGAAGGCCTTGGCCAAAGCAAAGGGGAAATCCCCTCAAGATCAGACTGTCTTTAAGAAAGTCATATTTCCAACAAATGAGTTTGATCTTGACTCATCCTACGGCCACATGACTAGGCCTACTTATGTAGAGCCAAAGTATTACTACCAAGGATGGACTCACCCCAGGAACTTTGGTGAGAGTGTCTTTAAGGCACCTTATGAAGAAGTCATTCTTCAGAGCTATGGCCCTTATGATTATGGTCATAACTTCAAGAAAGCACCAAAAGTAAAAAACCAGTGTAGAAAAGACTGTAATGGAGAAGAAATGATGTGATTGCCATCATCATGTAGCTCTTCCTCCAAGAATGTTACCCCTGCTGGACCAACATCTCAGAAGGTCAAGCAGGAGTACCTAAGGCAAAGATACAACATGTTCGACTGTTGGTGCTGTGGCAAAATTAGTCATTTTGCCATCGATTGTTGGTTTAATCCAAGAAATTTTGAAACTCCTCAAGTTGGTAACATGAGAATGACCACTCATGATGCTAATCCTCGTAGGGGGAGTGTTCTAACATGAGACGAAGGACCCAAACATATTTGGGTTCCTAAGGCAAACTGATTATGATTGCAGGGATGTCCAAAGGCCACCAAAACACCAATCTGGTATTTGGACAGTGGATGCTCTCGGCAAATGACCGGGACAAGAAGCCTACTTTAGAATTATTCTCTAGTGTTGAACGGACCAAAGGTCATCTTTGGAGGTTCAGACCGCGGGATAACTAAAGGCTACGGTATGATTACTAACGGTAGTGTATCCTTTTCGGATGTAGCTTATGTTGAGGGATTGGAACACAATGTTATAAGCATAAGCAAACTATGCGACAAAGGATACATAGTTGAATTCCACGCTGACAAGTGCTTGATAAAGTCTGTTGACAATATGGAAACAATCCTATCTGGCACTCGTAGCAGGAATATATTTTATTTAAATTTCATCTGTATAGATTCTTCTACACCAGTGTGTCTTTTGGCAAAAGATAGTGCGTCTCTTGGTTACCAATGGCAAAAGAGGTTAGAACATATTAATTTTAAAACTATTAATAAATTATTCTCCCAAAACTTAGTGCGCGATGCCCTGAATGTCAAGTACGTCAAAGATAGACCTTGTCATGCATGCGTAAAAGGCAAGCAAACAAGGGCTACCTTTAGAAGCATTATTGAAAAAAATCAAGCAGATGTCTCCATCTACTTCATATGGACTTGTTTTGTCCACTGCAAATTAGAAGCTTGGGAGGTAAGGAATATACATTGGTTATTGTTGAATATTACAACAGATGATCAAATAGCTGATATTTTTACAAAACCTCTGGATGAAACTAAATTCAATTATTTTAAAGTCTAATTAGGTATATTGAACCTAGAATAGGTTAGCATAAGCTTCTTAAAGTAGCATATGTAAGCACCAAATTTCTCTAGAAATTTGTCTAAGTACAAAGTTTATGTCGACACAAGCAAGTTGTGTCGACACACTCAGTATGTTGTGTCGACACTGAAAAAGGATGTGTCGACACAGAAATAGTATCCGTATCGATAGAAAAACTGGTGTCGACACAACTCTATCGAGACTTAAATGGCCTGTGTCGACACAGACACAAGTGCGTCGACACTGACACAAGTATGTCGACAAATAAATGTGTCGACTTAATATAAGTATTATCGACTCAGACATTAGTATGTCGACACATAGTCGTGTCTACTTAAACTATGTATTGTCGAGACCTAGGTCATTTCTGATGACACGTATGCTGATATGTCAACTAAGGCTTGTCGTTTGACCTGCCCTTAACACTAATACTATAAATAGGTGAAGCCAAAAACTTGTCGACTATGCTTTTAGAATTATTGGCTCTGTACCTTCTGTCGACAAAGACCTTCTCTTCTTTTCTCTCTTATCTCTCTCGTCGATGGCGCCTTATCAAGAAGACAAATTCAATGAAGGATATGAGCTGGTTCGTGAAGGGTTCACGACAGCTTCAGAAGAAATTCAGGGTGTAATTGCCCTAATTTCTGAGAATGGTTTAGAGTATTTGGTTTCTGAACCAACCAAGATTTGGAGGAAAGAAGTTTTGGAATTCTATTCAACAGCAAGCGTGGATACATAAGTGAAGAAGATCAAAGCAAAAGTCCAGGATTCCCAAATGAAACTTACACTGAAGACAATTAGGAAATCTCTTCAGCTTCCTTTGGTTAAGGATACAGATGAAATAACTCCATCCCGGACTACATGAGCATTAAGTATGTGCGGGCTGAGCCCTAATATCAAGGTTGGATCATCCATAACTCGGAAAGGGATGAATTCCCAAGGGAAGTTCTTATCAGAAATAGTTGGGAAGGTGATACTATGTAAGACTGGTGGACATGATCGAATTTCAGTCCACATGTTCAATCTGATGACACGGATCATATTCAAAGTGAAAACTGACTGGGCAGCAGTAATGTTTGATAAGATCCAAGAAGGAGTGAAGAAACCAAACCTGGGAAGAATCCTAAGTTTATGTTTATCTTCAATAATACTAGATGTATTGAAACAAGTGGTTGGATCCAAAATCTATCACATGAGGAGAATGGATGTGAGAATTCTGTCAAGGTGGGATAGGGTTTTGACCAAGGAAGTCACTACTCCTCAGAAACAAACTAAGAAAGATAAAAAGCAGAAGAAAGTTGTTCAACAAGAAGAATCCTCTAGTGATTCTGAAGAGGAAGTATTCTTCAGCTCAGATGAAGACGAGCAACCAAAAGAAGCCCAAGATCAAGTGGTGGGAAGTGAGCCCCAATAACAATAGATAGGCTCCACTCCAGGGGGAGAAAACACTGAACAAACTGAGTTGCCTGCCCAAGGGGGAGGCATGGCTGAAGCTGCCCATGAGAGTGAATTAGTTGTAGATACTGTCATGAACATAGTATCTGAAATCAATAATACAACACAAGAAAATGTTGAGACAGAAGCTCAAGATGAGCCAGTAAGTATCTCCTCAACAATTTGGTGATATCTAGTGGTATTCTCCTCAACAATGTTCCGGGAGAAACTTTTATTTTAAAAGCTAATCTTGTTCCTCCTATACAGGTGCAACAAGAGTTCACTATGGAAGAGCTCTTTTCTTATTTACCTGATGCAAGAACTGAGGGGGAGAAATCCCAGCTGGAAAAGGATTTGCCAAGGACTGGGGGGAGGAACAAATCAAAGAAATAGATTTTTCAAGGACTGAGGGGGATCTGTATCAGCATGCCCCAACTGATAAGGACACAGTTGATATACAAAGTACATTTAAAACTTCTGATGATGAAGAAGCCTTAATGGCTAAGAAAAGAAAATAGTGGCCTTAAAGAAAAAGTGTTCTGGCTACAAAAAGGCCTTGCAAACAGGCACAACACCACCTGCTCAAAGATTGGACTTCAGTTCTCTACTGGTCCAAATGCAAATTAAGTTGGATGAGCATAGACAATCTCTGGAGAAATATGTGGATGTAACTCACAAGGAGTTGCAATTCTAAATGGCCCAGGATATCAAGTCTATTAGATTTGAAATTAATCAAAATAAAAAGGAAATGACAGATTGCTTCCATAAGGGAGGTAATGATGTGGTATTCCCGGCCAAACAACAGCAGGATCTGAAAGTACAAGTGGAAGATATTGCAGTAAAGCAGGGTTATGTACTAGAGAATCAAATAAGAATGAATGAGAATCTTAAAGATTCACATCATGCTATCTTGACAAAAATTGATGATCTAACAACTAATATCAATGCTGAAGTCTCAAAGCAGATCAAGGAAGATATAGCTGCTGTTCAGGCCACATTTCAAGCCTCACAGAAGAATATGTCCGATTTCTTGACAAAATTAAGAGATTATTTTAAAGAAGGAACTGACTATGTTATTAATCAAGTCAGATTTCAAAAAGATGATCTTAGGGATCATATTGATAGAGAAGTCATAAAGGGGGAGAGACTAGTAGTCAAAGCCTGCTCTGATCATGCTAAATGGATATAAAATAGCATTAGAAACAGCTGTGTCGACACTCAGAAATTGTGTCGACACCTGAGGCAGAGTTTGTGTAGACACTTAATACAGGAGCTGTGTCGACACCAAGGAGCTATATCGACACTGGAAGCAGTTGTGTCGACACACTGGACTTGTATCACACATCAACTCTCAACATGCTGTGTCGAGATCAGAAGCAATTGTGTCGACACACAGGACTTGTGTCGACACACACTCAACGCCATCTGTCTACAGCAGTTCTGTCGAGACTAGAAGTACTTGTGTCGACACACAGGACTTGTATCGACACACACTCAAAGCCGTCTGACATACACTCAACGCCATCTGTCTGCAGTAGTTATGTCAAGAACATGAAGACTTGTGTCGACACATTGGACTTGTGTCGACACATAAAACAGAAGAAGTGTCGAGTAGCAGAAGATTGACTGAGTCGACACATTGAATGTGTGTCGACATCATGAAGACTTGTGTCGACACTTAGCCTATATGTGTCGACACATGTGAAGCAGTTTGTAGAGTGAAATGTGCTGAGTTGGAAAGTATTTGGTGAATCAATTGACTTGACTGATGACTCGACAGCTTTCATAACCAACCGGTTTGACACCTCTGTCAGAACTGTTAGAAGGTTGTTACAAACCGGATCATCCAGTAACAATTGGGAAACTCGATATAAGAGTTAGATCTGTGACAACAATAAGAGAGACAACACAACACAACACAACACAAGAAGAAGAACAACACTAGAGAATTCTTTAACAAGAACATGGAAACCCTTACGAAGGCTGATCTAGAGCTGTCTGCAAGAAAGATTCAGAATTCATTCTGAATTTAAGGAAGAAGCTGACTGAAGATCATCTTCTACATGAAGAAAGATCCACCTTATTTTGATCTATCAAGAAGCTTTGAAAAGCCAAGTCAGGTTGGATCAGAAGGGTCATTCCATTCAAGAACTGATCAAGAAGGCTACACCAATAGAGAAATCTAGCAGGTGAATTTTCTGTATCTTTATATCATTCAATTTCTTGTAGGATCTATTATTAGATCTGAGCTGTAAGCCTGAAATTATAAAGGCGGAGGTAGGGCTGAGAGCTTGAGGTGTAGGACTTGTGTAAAGTCTGAGTTGTATGCCTAGTGATAAATACTGAGGTAGGGCTGAGGCCTAAGGTAGAATTCTTGGAAAGAATCTGAGGTAGGACTTGGTTAAGTCTGAGCTGTAGGAACCATTCAGGTTCTGAGTTGTAAGACTGCGGATCCGAGCCAGTGGAAGGAAGTTAGGCTGAATCCAGTTATCTACTAGATAGGCGAAGGGGGAAAGTGGATGTACCCATACCTTGGGGAACCACTATAAATCTGGTGTATGCTATGCTGTGAGTTGTGGTCTGTGTTTTGAATTATCTGTGCAGAATTTAATCTAGTTGTTTGCCTATAAAAACTGTATAAAAATTTTATAACCTATTCACCCCCCCCCCCTCTAGTTGTTTAGGCTCTTGAAATCAGGTTTTTCACTAACTCTCTACTAGATAGGTGAAGGGGGAAAGTCGATGTTCCCATAATTGTAGAACCACTATAAATCTATGTATGTTGTGTTGTGATGTGATTTAATTGTGTTGTTTGACTTTATACTGCTCTCAACATAAAAAACTACAAGAAAGCCTAAATAAGACAAATTCCAATTCACCCCCACCCACTTTTGGTGAGTAGCAACCATAAACTTTTAAGTGGTATCAGAGCCAAGTTGTTCAAAAAGGCTTAACAACTGAACAAGATTCTAAAGGGTTTAGAAGATCTATAATACCATGGGTTCTTGAGAAAGATATAAAGAACTGAGCTCCATGAAACATCCTATCTATAAGAAAGAGAACTTTGACATATGGAAAAAAGGTTATAACTCTTTATGGAGGCATCTGACCCATGGATATATATTATCATTGAAGAGGGACCTTACATCCCCTTGAAGGTCTCAGCCATTGATGATAATTTGAAAGTTCCTAAGAAACTTTCATAAATGATAAGGGTGAAGTCATCTTGGACACCATTGACAAAAAAGCTAAGAACATCATAGTACATGTAAAAGATAAACCCACATTTCAAAACCCTTTACACTATCAGACTGTTAAAGAAATGTGGGAGACCTTGATTGTTTATATGGAAGGCACAGAGGAAGTTAGGGATGATAAAAATCCCTATTAAATCAAAAATATGAAGCCTTTAGGCAAGAGAAGAAGGACAATATTATTAAGGAAGATGTCAATCAATTGATTGACAGGTATGGAGAACTTCTGGATGTCTTTAAGAAGTCCAAGAAGTTGGCTAAAAAGAAAGCTGTGGAGATTGCCTCTCTGCAGCTAGCTACTTCCCAGCAAGCCGAGATAACAACTTTGCTGGATCAGGAGGACAGGGAAGTTAGCCAACTTAAGGTCTTGAATCTCATCCAGATAGGCTCCATCAAGTACAAGAATAGTCTCATTAGGAAACTTGAAGAGAAGCTCTAGAGGGAGAAGAGAATTGTGGCCAGTTTCTCTAAGCCCAATACAGTATTGCCCTTAATATGCCCCTCCTCTCAGAAGGGTAAGAAGGGGTTGGGGTTTAAGGGAAACACTAGAGTTTCCCTTTCCAAAGGAAAGGGCAAAGCTCCAGTTCAGCCTATGGCTTCCAAGCCTCCCATTCCATTTAGAAAAGTCCAGTTACCTTCAAACAGGTATGACCAAGAGAGCATCTATGGTCACTGGATGAATGGCAGATCCATTAGTATGAATAAAGAGGTTCACATCTATGGTGGACGGTACGTAGGGGAGTGAATGCCTTTAAGGCTCCCCATAAGGAAATCCAAATGGCCCATCATGGACCATTTGTGTTTGGTGCACTAGCCCCTTCACTCAAGAAAGAGGAAGTGGATAACTCTCAAGGCTATCCAGCAAAGACCCAGACTAAGGGAAAGTCCATCAGCAAGCCAGATCTAGCTATATCTGATAATATAAACAAAATATCATCTGCAAAGAAGACTACTATAAATAACATTCAGAGCAAGCCAAGAAAACTTGCTAAAAGACTTACCTTCAGTCAGATCCTTGCTGAAAGGAACTTGAAGAAGGCTGCTGCACCTTTTCCTTCTATTCAATTAGCAGTTAAGCCAATTGTAGGACCTGCTCAAAAGAGAATGTATAATATAAATGAGTGCTGGTGTTGTGGAAAGGTGGGGAATTTTGCCTTAGATTGCTGGCATAATCCTACTATGCCAAGAGCTAGTGTTAGTCCACCAGTCAAAAAAGCTGTCGGTAGACAAGTCCATTTTTAGACTAACATGCACCTAGGACCCAATTGGTTTATGGGTCCTAAGGTAAAATAAATTATGTGATGCAGGTCAGTCCAAGTGCCCATACCCCTATATGGTACTTGGACAGTGGTTGTTCCATACACATTACTTGGACAAGGAGCAACTTAAAGGAGTACACTCCAGTGAAAGATGGACCCAATGTTATTATTGGTGGTTCAGATAGAAGAGTGACAAGAGGTTATGGTAAGATTACAAATGGCATAGTCATCATATCAAAGGTGGCTTATGTTTAAGGGTTTTAACACAACCTTATAAGCATAATC
Source organism: Platanthera zijinensis (assembly GCA_039513925.1). Classification (NCBI taxonomy): domain Eukaryota; kingdom Viridiplantae; phylum Streptophyta; class Magnoliopsida; order Asparagales; family Orchidaceae; genus Platanthera; species Platanthera zijinensis. Next base: position 102,386,338 of record CM077088.1, read on the forward strand.
CACCTCTCTGATCTTGGCTATGTCATTATCTTCCACAAGGATGAGTGCCAGATTAAGAGGTCAAGTGACCAAGAGGTCATCTTGACAGGCACAAGGATTGGAAATGTTTATTGCTTAAATTTCCTTTGTCTAGATACAAACTCTCCTATTTATCTAGTGGCAAATGATAAAGTTTCCTATTGTGTGCAATAGAACAAGAGTTTTGCTCATTTGAGACTATTGGCATGTTATTTAGTGAAGAGCTAGTTAGGAATGGTCCTAAGATGAAATCCACCAAGGAAAGCTTGTGCTCAGCATGCCAAAAGAGCAAGCAGATCAAGGCTTCCTTCAAGGCTATTGGGACTAAAGACTTTGTGAGGTGCTTATACCTCTTGCATATGGACTTGTTTGGTTTAATGCCAATTCATAGTCTAGGTAGGAAAGTCTACACCCTTGTGGTGGTTGATGATTATACTAAGTTTACTTGGGTGTTCTTTCTTAAGAAAAAGAATGAAACTCTTGATGTCTTCATGAAATTTGTCAAGCAAATTCAGAATGAGTTTTATAGCATTGTGGTCAAATCAAAAGTGACCATGGGACTGAGTTCCAGTCTGATAACATGACAAAGTTCTATGAAGAGCAAGGGATTCATCAAGAATTTTCTTCTCCAAGAATACCTCAGCCAAATGGGATTGTTGAGAGGAAAAATAGAACTCTCATAGAGGCTAGAAGGACTTTGTTGAGTGACATATCTATTCAGAATTTTTCTGGGCTGAGGCAGTAAATACTGCATGTCATGTCCTTAACAAGCCTCTATCACCAAGAGTCACATGAAGACTCCCTATGAGATTGTGAAGGGCAGAAAACTAAACCTGGGCTGTCTCAGGATCTTTGGTAGCAAGTGTTATGTGCTTCATAATGGTATGTCCTATGTGACTAAGTTTTCTACCAAGTCCTTTGATGGGATTTTTGTTGGGTACATCAATCATAGTAAAGCCTATAGGATCTACAAGTTTAAAAGCCAAGTTGTACAAAGTTTGTGCATGTAGTCTTTGATGAGTCTACCATGATTAATATTTAGCTTCCAAGCTCCTCTTCTAGTACTATAGGTACAGAGCGGATGATGGACAAGTTAACCATCAAAGAAGCTACTCCAGAAATCCAAGATGGAGTGGACATTCTAGATGAAGTGTAATGCACACTTGAAGTGGATGAAGATCAGCAAGAGGCTGCTACTGAAGCTGATACTGAATGAAGATTGCTTCCAGCTACCAGGCATCTAATAGACCATCCAAGACACCAGATAATATGTGAAGCAAACCAAGGAGTGTTGATAAGAAGCAAGAGTCTTAATACAACAATATATGCAATTTTCCTATCACAGGTTGAGCCCAAGAGATTTGAAGAGGCCAACATAGATCAATTCTAGATTAGAGTTATACAAGAGGAATTGAACCAATTTAAGAGATGAAAGGTCTGGAAGCTGGTTACCAGACCACAAGGACATAATGTCATTGGATTCAAGTGGATCTACAAGAATAAACTTGATGAGAATGGCATTATAATCAAGAATAAGGCTAGACTAGTAGCTAATGGGTACATACAAGAAGAAGGTATTGATTTTGACCAAACCTTTGCCCCTGTAGCAAGATTGGAAGCCATCAGACTCTTCCTTGCATATGTTGCATTAAATGGATTTAAAGTCTACTAGATTGATGTGAAGTCAGCCTTCCTGAATGGTGACTTGAAGGAAGAAGTCTATGTTGAGAAACCTCTAGGTTTTGTTGATTCTAAGTCACTTTAATTTGTTTATAGACTTAGGAAAGCTCTATATGGGTTGAAGTAAGCCCCTAGAGCATGTTATGAGACATTGTCTAGCTTCCTTATTGAGAACAAATTCTCAAGGGGGAAGATAGACAAGACCCTATTCCTAAGGTAATCTAAGGGCAAGATCATCCTAATCCAGATATATATAGATGACATAATCTTTGCATCTACTGATGACAACCTTTGCAGGAAGTTTGCAAAACTTATGTAAGGGAAGTTTGAGATGTACAGTATGGGTGAACTTAAGTTCTTCTTGGGACTCCAAGTAAGACAAACTGATGATGGCTTGTCCATATCCCAGTCTAAGTTTACTAGGGAGTTGATCAAAAAGTTTTGTATGGAGAATGACTCCATAATGTAAACTTCCACGGGGTCAAGTATGCCTATAGGAAAAGATGAAGCAGGGAAATCTGTTTATGAAACTTTGTATAGAGGGATAATTGGCTCTATTCTATATCTTACTGCAAGTAGGCCTAACATCATATATGCTACATGTGTTTGTGTTAGGTATCAGGCTAGCCCTAAAGAATCTCACTACTCTACTGGTAATAGTCTTTTGAGGTATCTTAAGGACACACCAGATCTTGGCCTATGGTACCCTAGAAATATGGATTTTGAACTAACAGGATATTCATATGCAGATTTTGCAGACTACAAAGAGGACAGGAAGAGAACTTCAGGCACATGTAAGTTCATTGGAGGAAGACAAGTCTCTTGGAGCAGCAAGAAGCAAAGCAGTATTGCAATCTCAATAGGCTAGTGCATATTATGAGGAAAGGGCTTTTAGTGGTGCTCCATTTAAGTATTAAGTGGTATAAGGAGAGTGCATATTACTTGAGTTATTATTCAAGTGGTATGAGAATGCATTGACTTGACATATTGAGTCAATGCAGTTAAATGGGGTATATTAAATTAATATTCTTTTTATTTTAATTCTTCTTAGTATTACTGTGTGTTCTACCTTCTTCAAATAGGGAGAGATTGTTGGGAATATTGCCATCAATGTTCCCTAGATTTGAAGATTTGAAGAGGCATCACAATTAGTACTAAAAACAAAGTTGTATTTGATGTTGTTCAAGCTCAACATGTGTCGGATGTTCTATGGAACAAGTTTAGACAAGTTGTTTAAGTGGTTGTGACAGGTGGTAACAAGGTAGAGAAGTGGAGAGACAGAAATCTGTCTAAGTCCACAGGCGTTGAGTGAAGCAAGTTCACTCAATGCCAGAAGTCAAAGAAGGATGCTGGAAAGGCTGTAAATTTACTAAGTCCACAGGCATTGAGTGAAGCCAGTTCACCCAATGCCAGATGCCAAAAAGTGTTGAGTAAGGTGTGGACTGTCAAAGCCCAATAGTTTGCGAAGCAATTCTGCAGTTTAGTCTATAGGCATTTAGTGAAGGCATTTCACTCAACGCCATATATCAGAAGGCGTCGAGTATTGCTGAGTATGTCAAAGCCTCAGCATTGGCAAACTGAAAAATCGGCTAAGTCTAGAATCATTGAGTGAGGACAACTCACTTAAACCCTGATGAAAGAAGCATTGAGTCAAGCTCAAGTAGTTTAAGATTTTGTCTAGAAATCTGGCTAAGTCCAGAATCGTTGAGTGAAGACAGCTAACTCAACGCTCTCAACGCCTCAGTAAGCTGACACACATCAGAGAAGCGACCAAGTATAAAAGAGTTGAGTGAAGAAGCTTCACTCAACGATCTCAACGCCTAGTAGATAAAGGCTATAGAAGCCAAGTCCAGGGGTGTTGAGTGAAGCTAGTTCACTCAACGCACTCAATTCTTGGAGTTGAATTTGAAGATTTGGCTAAGTCCACAATTGATGACGTCAGCCAAAGTCAACAAAGATCAAATTAGTTGTGGGAAAGCTACAGAACATGACAAATACTGTCGGAGGTCTACTGTACGTCTTCTTCCGTTAAAGAAAGGTGCAGCTTACAATCACAGGTGGTCCCCGCTGGTTTATGGAGTCATTAATCAGCAGAATATAAAAGGGACAAGATGTACTGAAAGAACATTAACTTTTAGGGATTTTTGATTTCGAAAAGTTGCGGTTGAACTTCATCTTCCTTGCCATTATTGTCGAGCCTGAAGCTTGAAGTTGAACCAGCTGATCTAAAAGTTCTGTTTAGTTATTATAGCTAATTACTTCTGCTACAACAAGTTAAGATACGTGTTGGGTACATGGGAAAATGTGAACCAGATTTGAAGAAGCCTCACTTAGTTCAATGATATACATCAAGGTGTATTTGATGTTATTTTGAGTTTATATGTGCAGGTTAATTATATGCTAATATGCAGAAAAAAGTTTCTAAGTCCATGTGTCGACACTTAAGAAAGCCTGTGTCGACACTTGGAAAAGTTGTGTCGACACCAGAAACAACTGTGTCGACACACAGAGGTGTTAGTCGACATCGACTATGTCGACACCAGGGAGGCATTGTCGACACACAAGAGTATTAGTCGACATCAACTGTGTCGATACCTGGAGGCAGTGTCAACACACAGATTTCTTAGATTATATCAATTGTGTCGACACACTGGACTTGTGTCGACACATAACAGAGTTTCAACCATGTTGATTGCTGTGTAGTGAAGAAGTGTCTGTGTCGACACAAAGAAGCAGTGTCGACACATTCTACAGATGCAGTTTCAAGAAGCTTTTTCGACACCAAAGGAGCTATGTCGACATCACCAAAGCCTGTGTCGACACTTAATCTACTTGTGTCGACACTTAATGAAGATCAGTCTCGACGCTTTGCTTACAAAGACAAAGGTTCAAGAACTGACTGGAGACTTGACAGCTGTGTATTCCAACAAGTTTACTGAAGCTGTCAGACCTGTCAGATGTTGGTTAGAAACCGGATCAGCCAGTTACCATGGATGAAGTCTATATATAGATGGATTCTGTCAAATCATATATGAACAACACAACAACACGAACAACTATTAAAGTATTGATCATTGATCAAGAAAGTGCACGACACATATAAGAAGATTTTCATGAGAAGATCTAAGAAGATAATTTGAAGTGGCAATCTACTCAGAATTTGTCTAAGGAGAATTCAAGCAAGAATTCTGAAGAAACTTCAGAAGTTCTGGAGAGTGAGAGAGATCTCCAACTGTTGAGGTAAAGAAGGAGACATTTACAAGTCTCTTAAGAAGCAGATCTTGAACTAATCTGCTAAGAAGGATTCTGATCTATTTCTGAAATCTAAGGAGGAAGCTGCCAGCCAGCCAACTTCAAAGGAGATCAACCCTACTAAGTTCAGATTTAAGAAGCTTTGAAGAAAGCTAAGAACAGGTTAATTTCAGCCATCAGTCTTATCAAGAAGCTGATCAAGAAATCTTTTATCCCTTCTCTCTCAATAAGGGTAAGAGTCCATCTAAAACACTTATCAAATTTTGTAGGATCTTTTCAAAGATCTAAGTTGTAAGCCTATATTATAAAGGCTGAGTGTAGGAGATATAGATCTCTGAGTGGTAGGGCTTTTGAGCCTGAGTGTAGGAGAAATTATTCTCTCAGTTGTAGGCCTTGTGGCAAGACTGAGGTAGGGCTGTTAGCCTGAGCTATAGGAGTGTGGTTTCACTCTGAGTTGTAGGAACCTTATAGGGTTGTGAGTTGTAGGAACCTTTCAGGGTTCTAAGCTGTAAGATCTGTGGATCTGAGAAGAAGGAAGAAGTTAGGCCGAATCTAGCACACTGCTAGATAGGTGAAGGGGGAAAGTGGATGTACCCAGACCTATGGGAACCACTATAAACCTGTGTGCAATCTGTGATGTATGTGTGATTGTGACTTCTGTGCTGTGATTGCTGTAGAACAGTTAGATTCTATTTTAAGAACTGAAATATTATTTTTCCTTAAGTAAAAAAGAAAAGAACCTATTCACCCCCCCTCTCTAGGTGTTTGGGTTATCTTGAAATCAATTCTATCAAGTGGTATCAGAGGGAGGTTACTCAAAGAAGGACTTAACAGTCTGAGTAAGATCCATAAGGCAGATTCAAGATCAAGAAAATGGGTTCAGGAGAAAATCATAAGGAACTAGGTTCTATGAAATTACCCATATGCAGGAAAGAGATATTTGGAATATGAAAAGAAAGGGTCAGGCTTTTTATGGAGGCTTCTTATCCAAGGATCTACATTACAGTAAAGGAAGGTCCTTATATTCAAATGAAATTATCAGTTCTAGATGCAAATCAAAGAACTCCCAAGGATTTTTCAGAGATGAATAAGGATGAGATCATCCTGGCAACTATGGATAAAAGAGCCCAGAATATCATAGTAAGTGCCATAGATGATTCAACCTTTCAAAATTTGATTCACTATAAGACCTCAAAGGAAATGTGGGACACCTTGATAGTATACATGGAGGGTTCTAAAGAAGTAAGACAAGATTGAAAATCTATGCTGAGTAACAGTCCACCACACTGGAACACCCTGCGCGAGCATTAGTTTGCGGACAAACTATACAGCGGATGCAATGGTGTGCCCATGTGTAAAAGCCACATAAAACAGTCCATTAAACAATGAGTTAGGCCAATTTTGACATTATCTTACCTTTATGCAGCCTCCACAGAATGCGGTTCCTCCCCTCCGGCTGCCATTCCGTTCATGCAGACAGAGATGGGGCAAACGCTGACGGCGATCCTGGACGCATTCAGAGATCAGCAAGCCCCGGTACAGCTACCCAACCCAGGGTCGAACTGGCTGAGTGCGTTTAAAAGTCTGTCTCCGCCATTGTATCGCGGGACAGAAAATGTTGTGAAGACAGAGGAGTGGTTGGAGACCATCCAGGAGCTTCTAGCTGGCATCAGCTGCCCCGTCAGACAGGCAGTTCCTCTTGCCACCTCGGCACTAGATGCTCATGCAAAGAGGTGGTGGAAGTCGGTGCGAGACTCTACATTCGCCGACAGGGAGCTGATGGACATATCTTGGGAGGAGTTCAGTGACGTATTCTTGGAGCACTTTGTATCCTCCACAGACCGAGATGCTTTGGAGGCGAGGTTTCTGAACCTCCAGCAGGGGAGCCGATCAGTCATCGAGTATCAGAGAGAGTTCTCCCACCTGGCTAGGTTTGCAGGCTTCCATGACTGGGATGACCAGAAGTATGCGAAGAGATTCTATCACGGACTCCGCGATTCTTTGAGGCATCCCTTGCTATTCATTGCTCACGGTACCATGGCGCAGATCATCGAGATGGCAAAGAAGCTGGAGGCTGACCAGCTGATGGTGCAAGGCAGAGGGAAGAGATCGCTGGATGGGCAGTCTTTTGGGGAAAGCAGCAGATCATCTCAGAGAGGCAAGACTATTGGATACAGGAGAGGTGGGGGACGTCGTCGTCCCAACTACAGGCAGGATCAGGGGCCCCCTCCACCATTTGCTCCCCCACCTATACAGATTCCCGGACCGATGAGACAGGATGATCGAGGTCAGAGGCAGATCACCTGCTTTGGTTGCGGCCAACCTGGGCACATCAGGACGCAGTGCCCGCTTCAGGTACACCCTCTTCCTCCTCCTCCACCTCCAGTGGCCCCTCAAGTTCACCAAGGCCGAGGACGAGGACGAGGCCGAGGCCAAGGCCGAGGCCGATGACATCACCGCCGAGGCCGAGACCGGGAGCAGGTATACGCGCTGGACCTCACGGAGCAGAGGGACCCAGAGGAGGTGATTACAGGTACTTAAAATTTTGTAGGATTTATAAAATGTAAATTTTAAGAGTACCTTGGACATTAAAAGTAATACTATTCTTTGAACTCAAACGAACCCAGGCATAGTGATGATTAGCGGCAAGCCCGCTCATACCCTCTTCGACACGGGTGCGTCACACTCCTTCGTGTCAGACTCGTTTATTGAAGGATTAGAAGGAGTGGAGAAGTTTTCCGGTTTGGAAAAGAGAGTGCGACTCCCTGATGGTACGGAACTTCGAACCACAGACTGCTGCAATATGTATGTCGAGATAGGAGGCAAAGCGTTCGAAGCTCCGGCAACAGTTTTGAGGCTACCGGATTTTGATCTGATCCTAGGCATGAACTGGCTTCATTGGAACTACGCGCAGATAGATTGCCCCTCGAAGAGGATCACACTCAGACACGGAGACTCCTACGTCACCATTGAAGGTATCCGTTCCATCCCCCGCCTTTCTTTATCTTCAGTACAGGCTGTCAAGGCCTATGAACAGGGGGAAGAGGTATACCTCATTTGCTTCGAGATGGCAGTAGTAGAGAGTTCCCTAGCCGATATTCCAGTGGCACGAGATTATGCTGATGTCTTTCCGGAGAAGTTACCTGGACTACCACCATCACGAGACTTGGACTTCAGGATTCAGTTGGTGCCAGGGGCGAGACCAGTGTCCCGGGCTCCCTACAACCTAGAGAATTGGCAGAATTCAGGACACAGTTACAGGAACTGGTGGAATCGGGTTTTGTACGACCGAGTTCTTCGCCTTGGGGAGCACCCGTTTTATTTGTAAAGAAGAAGGACGGTTCGCTGAGACTATGTATAGATTATAGAGAACTGAACCGATTGACGGTTCGGAATACATATCCATTGCCACGGATAGATGAGCTCTTCGATCAGCTTCAAGGAGCTTGCTGGTTTTCAAAATTGGATTTGCGCTCGGGTTATTATCAGCTCCGCATCAGGGAAGAAGATATACCGAAGACGGCTTTCAGCTCACGCTACGGGCTATATGAATTCACGGTGATGCCATTTGGGCTCACGAATGCCCCTTCGGCGTTCATGACGCTCATGAACCGTGTATTCGAGCCTTATCTAGATCGGTTTGTCATAGTTTTTATTGATGATATTTTGATTTACTCACGGTCTCGAGAGGAGCATGCAGAGCACCTAACGCTGGTATTGCAGAAGTTAAGAGAATTCCAGATGTATGTGAAGTTCTCTAAGTGCCAGTTCTGGCTTCAGGAAGTGGCTTTCCTAGGACACACGATCAGTGGAGCTGGATTAGCAGTGGATCCGGCTAAGATAGAGGCGGTGCGGGATTGGCCACAACCAAAGACAGCGTCGGACATCCGTAGCTTCTTGGGCCTAGCAGGTTATTATCGAAAGTTCGTGGAGGGGTTCTCGAGGATAGCCCTCCACCTCACGTCCTTGACGAAAAAGGATGCCGCATTTGACTGGACAGAGCAGTGTGAGTCAGCATTTCAAGAGCTCAAGGACCGGCTCACTTCATCCCCCATCCTTGCACTTCCCTCTGGGAGCGAAGGATTCCAGATATATACAGATGCCTCCTATCAGGGGATGGGTGCAGTCCTGATGCAACATGGATATGTTATCGCTTATGCTTCGCGACAGCTGAAGAAGCATGAGCATAACTATCCAGTACATGATCTCGAGCTCGGGGCCGTAGTCTTTGCCCTCAAGACATGGAGACATTACCTCTACGGGATTCATTGTGATATATACTCCGACCATAAGAATCTCAAGTACATCGACACGCAGAAGGTTTTGAACCTGCGATAGAGGAGGTGGCTTGAGTTCCTCTGTGATTACGACTATAAGATGCACTATCACCCGGGGAAGGCGAATATTGTAGCAGATGCTTTGAGCAGGAGAGCCGGCACTTCTGGACCGGAGCCCCGGGTGATGTCTATGGAGCTGCTACGCATGATGGAGGATATGCAAATTACCATGGTTTCGAAAGCCGAGCCAGTGATCTATCGAGAGTACCTGAACTCTTTGGTCAGCGATGATGCTATACAGAAGCGCATTCTTACACATCAGAGATTGGATACTGATCTAGAGCCTATTTTTGGCACTTTGGAAGGAGGCAAGTATGAGGACTACACGCTGGAGGACGATCTTCTTCGATTTCGTGGTCGGGTGTACATTCCAGCAGGAGGTGGGATCCGGGATGACATCCTCAGAGAGGCACACTACTCCAGATATTCAGTGCATCCCGGCATCACCAAGATGTGGGCTGACTTACGACGGACCATGTACTGGCCAGGAATGAAGAGGGAGATCATATATCTTGTGACACACTGCGAGACTTTCCAGCGAGTGAAGGCCGAATGCAAGAGCCCAGGTGGTGTATTACAGCCACTGCCAGTCCCAGAATGGAAGTTCGAGGATATTTCCATGGATTTTATACACGGACTCCCTCGCTCCCATTCTGGGCACGATTCTGTCTGGGTCATTGTGGATAGGTTGACCAAGGTAGCACGGTTTATCCCGGTCAGAAAAGATGCCCCAGTTGCTGTGTTGGTGAGGTTGTTTGTAGAGCAGTTCATCCGGTATCACGGAGTACCCAGGTCTATTGTTTTAGATAGAGACGGTCGCTTCACCTCCAGGGAATGGAGGGCAGTGCATGCTTACTTGGGGTCCAGGCTTTCTTTTAGCACTGCCTTCCACCCGCAGACCGACGGTCAGACAGAGCGGACGATACGGACTATGGAGGACCTGCTCAGGTTATGTATTCTGGATACAGGGAAGCCCTGGGAGAGGCTACTGCTACTGATCAAATTCTCTTACAACAACAGCCACCAGGCCAGCATTGGGATGGCTCCTTACGAGGCACTTTATGGGAGGAAATGCCGGACTCTGTTGTCTTGGGTTCAGGATGTGGATACTCGAGCCCTCGGGTCAGATTTTGTGGAAGATACGGAGGCCCAAATTCGCTTGATCAGGGATCGGCTTTTGGAGGCTCAGAGCAGACAGGCAAAATATTATGATGCACGGCACCGAAAGGTGGAGTTCCAGGTTGGGGACAGAGTTTTTCTGAAAATTCGACCGGTACACGGTGTTTCTCGTATACGGAGACACAAGAAGCTCAGCCCCCGGTACATGGGACCCTACTTGATTTTGGAGTGTGTGGGCCCCTTGGCTTACCGGCTGCAGCTACCTCCGGAGCTGAGCAGCCTACATGATGTTTTCCATGTCTCTTCCTTGCGAAGAGCTCTTCTTCGACCTGAGTAACATATCACTACTGCAGCTGGACCGGTAGAGCCTGACCGTTCAGTTAGATTGGAGCCGATCCGGATCGACGATTCAGCCGTCCGAGTGTTGAGGAAAAAGAAGGTTCCGCTCGTAAAGGTGTTGTGGTCCAACCATGGAAAGGAGGAGCACACCTGGGAACCTAGGGATCTGATGCTGGAGCGCCATCCGGAACTATTTACGTCAGGTACTCTTTATGTTATCTTTTAAAAGTTCCTTAAAGTTCAGCAATTGGAACCCGTAGACCCAAACTTAAATTTCGGGGACGAAATTATTTCTTTTGTTTATAGGATTTGTAACATCCCAATGTTACTTCCAGACCCCTTAACTTAGATTGGGTTAGGCATGGGGTGGGTGTTAGGGTAATAAGCTAGGTTTGACCCTAGATAGTGGGTTGTAGCCATGTGGGGCCCACCATGGGGCCAAAGTCAAATTAGGTCAAACTAGCCTAAACAGGAACCCTAGACACACCATGACCCCACCATGATGCCCTAACCCTAAATACAATCTAAGTGGACCCTAAGGTAGGCCATGGGGTCAACCAGTTGACCCATGATGAGTCAAGTCAACACCTTTGACCTAAATAGTGAAAATGGTGCCCTAGCCCAATTCTCTGGGTTGGGTCCACCCAAATCAACCCAAACTCATTAGGTGGGTCTAAAGTAACCCTATACCCCCTAGGGAAGAGAAAAATAGGGGCACGCAATAGTAATTTTTGGAAATTACCTAGGAGAGAGAAAAGAGGAGGAATAGGAGAGAGAAAATGTTAAGGAGTTATTTTGGGCCACTTGGGCTCATCCCACCAACCCATAATGGGTTGGCTGACCATGTAGGGGTATTAGGAGGAGAGGGGACCCACCATACAGCCTTGGGTCAAGCCCAAGCCCAAACCCGAGCCTACCTAGCCCATTCCATGTATGTGAGCCAACTTCCCCCTTCTCTCCTCTCACCAACCCAGCTCCACCTTAGAACCCGACCCATTAGGGGTTAACTGACCCAGCAAGTGCAGTGGGGCCCATCTCCCAAGCAGCCAGCCAGCTCAACCCCCCAACCTGAGCTCTCCCTTGGTGAAATCAACCCACATAGGTGAAATCGCCCTCCCCTCTTAACTCAGCCCCCAAACCGACCCACACCCTCATTCCATTCATCCCTACCCCAGAGAGAGAGAGAGAGAGAACAAGGAACAGCAGCTGCCATGGCCAACCGAGGAGGAGTTTGCTGGAGTTTGCATGCTATGGGAAACCGCCGCCACCCTCAGCCTCAGCCGCCACCACATGTCTGTATCCCTTCCCCTCTTACTGTGCTAGTATCCTAGATCCTCTAGGCTAGAGGTCGAGCTCAAACGAGCTCGACAATAGGAATTCAAAAGCTTGCTTTTCTGTAAAAATGGCGTATTTTTGGAGCTCTCGGCTTGGTTGCACCGCCACCGTCCGCCTCTCTCCGCCGCCCAGCCGCCGGCCAACTCAAGCCCCGACACCCGTGAGGCCGGGGAATGACTTGGCCGGAGGCTCCGCCGCCGGCGATGGCCGGAAATGGCCCCGCAAAACCCGCCTGCACGGGTTGGCCCTGCATGCATGCATGGAGAAGACGACCCAGATGTCGTTCGATCTGCTTTAAAAATCGTGCGGCCTGATTGAATCCTATTATTAAATCCTGATATTATTATATGTAGAATAATGATGATTTTTGTCACACTTTAGCAGTCACTTTGCATGTCAATTTTAGGGTACCTAGAAACCTCACCATAGGTTGACCCCTGAATGAAAATGGTAGGTGGATGTGTTAACTTTAAGCTGCCACCCTAAATTCAAGTTTTGGTCTAGTAGGTTGTCCTGTAGGGGTGTTTTGCTAGGACTGCTCCTAGACTAGGGCATAAATTAAAATTGATGCCCAAGCCCAACCAAGTGTCATCATGACCTGAAATTTTGGTCATGTGTGTATTTAGGGTATGTCTAGACCCTGCCAAAAATTTGGAATTTTTGGGAAATATTTTCCTATAGTTTTTATCATTATATCAAAAAGTAAATTAAGGGTATAAATGTAATTATATGCACCCAAATGGCCCCAAATTTTGGTGGCATGGCCTTAGGGACATTATTGGTGCCTGGTAGAAATTTCAGAGCAATTGGACCACTGCATGTTGGGTTAACCCACTTGCATGTGTTGGCTAAATATAGCCTTGGGGTGCACTTAGCAAGAAATGATATTTTGTGTATTTAGCCTAGTTGAGGCATCCAAAAAATTGTGGAATTTATTCCAGGGATTAATTAGAGTACAGTTCACCCCTAGAATTTATTATGGAATTTTTGGGATTAAAAAAATCCTATTATTTGGTATTTCCAAAATAAAAGCCTTTTTAGAAAATAAATTGTAGGAATAGGTTTTGATCAAGGCAAGATTCCCAAATTCAGTCAAGTCAAAGAATGATGTTTTATTTGACATAGGAAAATTTTATACCTCTGTTTGAGAATTATTGGAGCAAATACCTTGAATTTACCATTCTACCCTTTTTGCAAATATTTATGATTTGGTATAAATACTTGTTGGAAAATTATGAAATTAATCCTAGAGTTGCATGACTGTCTTACTAGTCTTGTAGAATTTTTACCAGAATTATGGGTACACTGTTAAATTATTTATTAGCATAATGGCATTTTTGGTAAATATTTAGGAATGAATTTTGGTAGACCATTACACTGTGGAAATAAATGAAACTCTGCCATTAGTCATAAAATAGTAATATAAATGCTTAGTAATTTTCCTGGAATTTTGGTGAATATATTTCTTGTACTTCATTTGGAAAATGACACTTGTGTAGAAATTTTATTAATTATGGGATAAATAGATATATTAAAAGGAAAATTATGAAATCTTGTAGACAGTAATATTTTACCCATATGCAACTCAGGAAAATTCCCATAGGTCAGAAGATTTTAATTGATGATACTTCATGTGTAAAATGACCTAGGAAATAATTCTAAAAGATTTAATTAAAGGCCTTAATGACCTAGGAAAATTATGAAAATTAACACACTCATTTCATTAGTCCATACCACCCTAGGGTAAATATTTGGGGTCAGTTGGACCAAGAATTTAGAAGTTCGATCTCAGGGTGGTGTCAGGTCATGGGGTGCGCTTAGTAAAAGTAGGCTGGACTATAAGCCGCCATGGGATGAATCAACAACTGAGTTAGAGTCTAAGTTCGGAAGTATAACCCTGGATGGCAGTTGCATTCTAGAGGCGAGAGTAACAGTGCAACATGAGACTTGCCTAGGAAGAGTTGACGGAAGACCGTCACTCCTTAATCCATACCTTAAGTCACTAGGTCACTCTATGTAATAGGAGAGAGAATAAGGGATTCGGGGTAGGCAACAACTAAAGTAAATATCCTTGAGAAAGGGAGCTTTGGGTTTCAGCCCATCGTAGCTCCTAGTGCTCCTGAGAGCCCTTCACCGGGAATACCTTGGGCAGTCCTGGGATTAACCTTAAGACTCTATGTATGATAATCTGTAGACAAGAGTAGTCTAATAGGTTAAGTGAACTGGACATGTGCTCACTCGTACCGGGTTGGAGGGACTTGGAGTCTTTTGACTACTTGCTCACCCATGCAGAGTTGGAGAAAGGGATTGGTTTATATACACTCACCCAGGCAGGGTTGGAGTTTTTGTAGCACATACTCACCCGTGACGGGTTGGAGAGATTTGGGGACTGGATAGTCCATCGAGCTGGAGGCTCAATACACTATACTTGCATGTGCATATACTAGTGGCGGGCCATGCGGTACTGGCCGGTCGTCACACCGACGGCAGTACGGTGGACCAGGCGGGTGCGAGGGTTAGAAGGACCAGTAGGATGTTTATACTGGAGTCTGGAGGACTTTTCCTAATAACGCGCACCCGACCCAACAAGACTGACGGGTCGTCAACAAAGTGGTACGCAGAGACTCTAGAGTGCACTGACGGTGTACAGAGGCGTACAAGAGAGGTCTAGGCCTGGTAGTGTGTATACCCGCCTAGAAGGCGGAGACGCCCGCTCCGCTGCTGCCGTAGCCACAACGGTAGTACCTGAGAGTGATGCTAGCTCTCGAAAAGTGGGAACTAAAGGTCTGTGATCACGGAGTCGTGTGTGTGTGTTGCACTGCATGTTCATATCATACCCACCATATAGTTGCATAACATTAACCTTCATAACAACTTAAGTCACCTAATGTATAAGTGGTATGGGACGCTTATACATTAGGACCTGCTTTACGATCCCTTAGCCTATAAGCCTAAGTGGGGATGTTTATAGGTTGAGGTTACTTTTCTTTTATATATATATGCTTGTGACACCTGACAACCCATTGTATAAAATGGTATGGGACATTTTATATAATGGGAGCCCTGCGGAAGACCCCTTACTTATGCGTACCCGCATAAGTGTAGGTTACATTTCATTATTTACTTGATTACATATTCTGCTTAGTTTCCTGTCACATGCTCCGCTTTTGTCACCCCTTGTTTGTCCTCCACTTCGTCCTCCCGCACGGTGCCTAGGAGTTGCCGGAGGAGGTGTTGAGGATACAACTTAGTCTTTTTGACTAATGGTCGGTGACCTTACTATTTTAGGAGCTCGAGGAGGTGGACCAGCACGTCGAGGAGGCAGGACTTGAGGAGCAGATACCAGCTACTACTACCGGAGCACGTCTACAGGTGTGATGTGAGAGAGTTTTAGTTTTTCCGCTGTTGTATCTGAGAGTGAGAGTGATCATGATGTACTGGGCATAAGCCCTATTTACTTATATTTGTTGTACTCATTGCGGACTGATATTTCATTCTCTTTGTTATATATATGTGTTGTGGCTGTGGACTTTTCTGCGTTTACTCTGATATTATGATTTTATTCTCATATTGGCCGACAGGTTATGATCGTACTAGCCGGCAGAATCGGCGTCTTGCGGTGACGACTAACCCGTACGTTAGTGTCACCGTAAGGCGGCGGTTCTGGGCATAAGATCTGGGTTAGCCTCGGGATGAGGAGACAGGATCTTACATGCTGAACCAGGAATATGAGAGTTTTAGACAAGGAAAGTCAGATGGTATAACTGAGTGTTATAAAAAGTTATATAGAATAGTAAATGAGATGATGTCCTATAGAAGAATCTTCAGTACATATGAACAGAATGATAAATTTCTAAGATCCTTGACAAAGGATTGGGACACTAAGATCTGTGCCATTAGGGAAGTGGCAAAACTTGCAGATATCTCTCCTCCAACTTTATTTGTAAAATTGCTGTCATATGAGATGCAGCTGATGGCTAGGAAAGAGGAAGAGAAAAGTGCAAAAGGGGAGCATAGAGAAAAGTGTGTAGCCTTCAAGGTGGAAGCAACTAGGAAGAATATGAGGATGTCTCCATTACCTCATGAGATTATTGCTGAAATTACTTCAGATAATTCAGACAACCAAAGTTCAGACAGTAGTGACTCAGATAAAGACTTTGCTGCCTTCACAAGGCAGTTTCAGAGATTCCTGAAGAAGAAGCAGTGGAAGTCTAGGCCCTCCACATCTGAGCCTGTGGATGATTATTATCAAAAGAGGAAGTCATCAAGGAAGGACATGAGCAGGTCTAAGCCTAGCAAATCTACAACATCAAAGATTGTTTGCTACTGCTGTAATAGGCCTGGACATGTTGTGGCTGAGTGTCCAGACAAAAGAAAGGAGTCTGCTGATAAAAGAAAGACTCAATAAAAGATCAAGAAGGAGAAATCCTTTGTTGCTAAGAAGGATAAGAGCTTGACAGACCAATCATCTTTAGTGTCTGAATCTGAAGCTGAGGCATACATTGGTCTATATGCAGCAGATGAAGAAGATGAGTTTATGCAATTGCTGAACTCTATCTATGAACAAGAAGACCATCAGTGCATGGGACTGATGGCTGTATCAGAAGAAGACAAGTGCCAGGATCAGCCTGGTCCTAGTAAGGTACAATGTATTTCTAGAACTTCAGATTGTAGTACTCGTATAGAGTCAGCTACATCTGCATCAAGTGATGTGGATGGGTCTGAGTCTGAAGGTGATATTCATCAGCTGATAAATGAATATGGGGACTTGTTGCAGGCACTAAAGAAAAGCAAAAACCTGGCCAAAACTCAGGCTAAGGAAATTGCAGATCTTAAGATGGCTTCATCTGATTAAGAGAAAGAGTTGGATCAAAAAATGAATGAGGTTGCCAAACTAAAAACTATAACAGTTATTCAGATGGGCACAATCACATACAAAAATGATCTAATTAAAATTCTGGAAGCCAGACTTCAAAAGGAAAAAGATTTGGTGGCTAGTTATTCCAAGTCAAAATCAGTTTTACCCTTAATAGATGAGTTTGTGGCTCAAAAGGGTAAGGCTGGTATATGCTTTAAAGGTGATACCAGGGCTGTCCAATTCAAGAGAAAGGGCAAAGCCTCAGCCCAACCATTGAATTTTAAAATTCCTGTAGTTTTTTAGAAAAGTACAAGTGCCTTCTAACAAGTATGACCTTGAGAATACTCATGGTCATAGTAAGACTGAAGTTCTGAATGATAAGGGTGTTTATGTAAATAAGGCAGCCCATGTCCATAAACCCCATGTTCTTAAGAAAATAGTGGGTGTAGCTGCAGCAGTACCAACACAAAACAAAAGATTTGCTGTCAACCAGACTGCCAAGAATGTATCTAAAAATAGATACAACAGGTATGAATGCTGGTGCTGTGGCAAGACAGGCCATTATGCCATAGATTGCTGGCACAACATTAGTGTTAGGAAGAACAACAGTCTACCTGTTAGAAGAGTAGCAGGTAGATTTGTTAAGTATGAAGCTAACTTGAACCAAGGACCACAGACTTACTTGGGTTCTAAGGAGAGGTAATTCTTTATTGCAGGTGAGTCCAAGTTACCATGCCCCTATATGTTACTTGGACAGTGGATTTTCCAGGCACATGACTGGAATAAAGGGATTGCTGAAGGAGTATTTACCTATCATAAATGGGCCTAAAGTAATCTTTGGTGGTTCTGAAAAAGGAATCATCAAAGGATTTGGTAACATTTCTAATAACCAGATTACTATCACTCAAGTGGCCTATATGAAGGGTTTGAAACACAACCTTATAAACATAAGTTAGCTAAGTGATTTAGGATATGACATTTCATTTATTAAGAATGGATGTCATATCAAAAGATCAAGTGATCAAAAGGTCATATTAACAGGATATAGAAAAAGGAATGTGTACTGTCTTAACTTTTAGTGTGAGAACAATATTTCTCCTTTTTGTCTTGTAGCTGATGAGAGATCCTCCCATTGTGTCAAATTGCATAAGAGGCTGGCCCATCTTAACTACAAAATAATTGGCCAACTCTTTAGCAAAGAGTTAGTAAGGAATGGTCCAAAAGTTAAGTGTATAAAGGATGGGATATGCTCAGCTTGTCAAAAAGGCATGCAGACAAAATCCTCCTTTCATAGCCTTGAAAACAAGGATTCAGTGAGGTGTCTATACCTCTTACATATGGATCTATTTGGTCCTATGCCAGTTCATAGTCTAGGTAGGAAAGTCTACACTTTTGTGGTGGTAGATGACTATTCTAGATATTCCTGGGTGTTCTTTCTGAGACAAAAATCAGAAACTCTAAGTGTTTTATACAGCTTTGTCAAGAAAATTCAGAATGAACATGACAGTACAGTGGTCAAAATTAGAAGTGACCATGGCACTGAATTTCAATCTGAGAGTATGACAAGACTGTGTGAAGAATTTGGGATTTTTCAAGAATTCTCCTCACCTAGAACACCACAGCAAAATGGTATTGCTGAAAGGAAGAATAGAACATTGATTGAGGCTGGTAGAACTCTATTAAGTGACACTTCTCTTCCAGAATATTTCTGGGCTGAGGCAGTAAATACTGCATGACATGTGATCAATAGGGCATCTATCACCAAAAGCCACAAAAGACTCCTTATGAGATCATGAAGGGTAGAAAACCAAACTTATCCTATTTTAGGATCTTTGGTTGTAAGTGCTATGTCCTTAAAATGGGCAAGTCTTATCTAACTAAGTTTGCTGCCAAATCACAAGATGGGATATTTATTGGGTACAACAACAATAGTAAGGCTTATAGAGTCTACAACTTGATTACTCAAGTTTTAGAAGAGTCTGTACATGTTGTCTTTGATGAAACAAGACTGATTAACAGTGAGTTTCCTTGTAGCTCATACAGTTCTATAGGTATAAATGAGAAAATGGACAAGCTTACCATTACAGAAGAATCAACTGAAGAGCAGGAAGTGGAAAATGGTGACTACTGTCCAGGGGGAGTACAAGACTCCTTAGATGATGTTGAAAACCAAGAGATGCAGCATATTGAAGAGACAAGAGAGGTTCAACCTGAAGATAGTCTACCTCCAGCTGTTAGACACTTAAAGGATCATCCAGCAAATCAGATAATTGGTGATCTAAGACATGGAGTGCAAACCAGAAGCAGGAACTTGAACACAGTGCTTTGCTCAAGCTTCCTATCTCAACTGGAGCCAAGAGATTTGAAGAAGCTATTCTTGACCCACATTGGATTGATGCCATGCAAGAGGAGCTTAATTAGTTCAGAAGGTGCAAGGTCTGGGAGTTAGTTCCTAAACCAAAAGACCACAACATCATTGGAACAAAGTGGATCTTTAGGAACAAACAGGATGAGAATGGGATCATTGTGAAGAACAAAGCAAGACTTGTTGCAAAAGGATACAGGCAAGAAGAGGGTATTAACTTTGATCAAACCTTTGCCCGAGTAGAAAGACTGGAAGCAATTAGGATGTTCCTTGCCTATGCAGCATATCAAGGCTTCAAGGTATTCCAAATGGATGTAAAATCAGCATTCCTAAATGGAAATCTAAAAGAAGAAGTCTATGTAGAGCAACCCTCAGGTTTTGTTGATTCTCTCAAACCTGATTATGTTTATAGACTTAGGAAAGCTTTGTATGGGTTAAAGTAAGCCCCAAGGGCTTGGTATGAAACCCTGTCTATTTTCCTTATTGAGAACAAATTCTCAAGGGGGAAAATAGACAAAACTCTATTCCTAATTGAATCCAAAGGAAAGATAATCTTAGTTAAGATTTATGTAGATGACATAATATTTGGGTCTACAGAAAACAACCTTTGCAAGAAGTTTGCTAAACTTATGCAAGGGAAGTTTGAGATGAGCAGCATGGGAGAACTGAAGTTCTTCTTGGGCCTTCAAGTAAGACAGACTGATGATGGCTTGTCCATATCCCAATCTAAGTTCACCAAGGATTTAATTAAGAAGTATGGTATGGAATCATCCTCAATCATGAGAACTCCTATGGGAGCAAGTATGCCTATATGCAAAGATGATGTAGGTAAACCTGTGAATGAGTCTTTGTTTAGAGGAATAATTGTCTCTCTTCTATATCTAACTGTTAGTAGACCAGACATTATGTATGCAACATATGTCTGTGCTAGGTACCAATCATGCCCTAAAGAATCTCATTACACTGCAGTAAAAAGGATTTTGAGATATCTAAAGGGCACACCTAATCTAGGCCTTTGGTATCCTAGGAATGGAGATTTTCTACTGATAGGCTATTCAGATGCAGACTTTGCAGGTTGCAAAGAAGATAGAAAAAGCACAACAGGCACCTGTCAATTTCTAGGAGGAAGATTGGTGTCTTGGAGCAGTAAGAAGCGAACTAGTGTGGCAATTTCCACAGCTGAGTCTGAATATGTGGCAGCAGGAAGTTGCTGTGCACAGCTGTTGTAGATTCAGCACCAGCTAGAAGACTATGGTATTCAGGTAAGTAGAACACCTTTGTTTTGTGATTCTACTAGTGCTATTTCTATTGCTAATAATCCTGTTTCACATAATAGGACTAAGCATATAGAAATTAGATACCATTTTCTTAGAGAACATGTAGAGAAAGAGGACATCTCACTAGAATTTGTCAAAACAGATTATCAAATTGCAGATGTGTTTACTAAGCCTCTAAATGAAACTAAATTCAATAAATTTAAAATTGAATTAGGAATGTTGAACATAGATTAGTCTAACAAATTTGGCTAAGTAAATCAGTGTCGACACATTCAGAGAAGTGTTGTCGACACTTCAGTAAATCTGTGTTGACACATATAGAGAAGTGATGTCGACACTTCAGTAAATGGTGTCGACAAAACCAGAGTAGTGGTGTCGACACATCCAGAAATTGTGTCGACACAGCGTAGGAGTGTCGACACCTCAGGGATGAAGTGTCGACACATCCAGAAAAGTAATGTCAACACTTCAGGAAAGTAGTGTCGACACTTCGAATAAGGGTCGACACAGAATTTCTGTTGATCAACTAAGTAAGTCAAGTGTCGGCACATCATCAATTTGTGTCGACACATAGAGGTCAACATCGTTGTCGAGACATTAGAAGTATGTGTCGACACATTTCAATAGTGTCAACACATTTAGACAGTTTTTGCCCGCCTTTTGACCTTCTTTGTTTAGAAGGGTAAAAATAGGTCAAGAACATATTCTGTCGACACGCTCTCCAGGTTTTTGAGACTAAAACCTTGTGTCGACAAACTCTCTTCTCTCAATCCAAGTTTTCTCACCATCCCAATGACGCCAAAGTTTGAAGATAACATTAACGAAGGATATGAGTTGGTTTGCCATGCCTTTGATGATGCGAAGTCAGAGATTAAAGGGGTCATTACCCTGTTTGCTGACAGTGGTTTGGAGTTTCTGGTATCCAATCCAACCAAGATTTGGAAGAAGGAGGTTTTTGAGTTTTTTGCTGCAGCAACAGTAGACTCAACTTGACTTAAGATTAAATCAACAGTTCATGGAGCAAGAGTCAAACTGACCTTGAAAAGTTTGAGAAAAATTCTTCATCTTCCAAGAACTCAGGATGAAGTAGAAATATCAGTATCAAAAACAAGGGAGGCACTATAATGGTGTGGATTGGATCCCACCTTGAAGATTGGAGCAATAATTAACAAAAAAAAAGGGATGAATCAGCAAGGGAAATTCCTTTCAGAAGTGGTAGGAAAAGTAATTCTGTGTAAGCCAGGGGGACATGATAGGATTTTTGCCTATATGTTAAACCTCATGACAAGGATAATTTTTAGACTAAAAACAGATTGGTCTATAGTACTATTTGAGAAGATTAAGAAAGGCATAAAGAAGCCTAATTTGGCTAGACTAATGAGCTTATACTTGGCTGCAGCAATTCCAGAAGTAATGCACCAGATTTATGGTTCTAAAATTAATCATATGAGGAAAATGGACATCAGGATTATCTCAAGATGGGATAGGGTTCTAACAAAGGACATACCAGATATAGAAAGACAAGAGGCTGCAGTGAAATCGCCTGTACAGGACCTTACTTAGAATGCACAAGTGCAGGAGGAAAGAGTTAGTGCATAAGTGCATGGGGAGCTAGATAGTGTACAAGTACATGACCTGACTGAGAATGCACAAGTGCAGGGGGAGACAGTTACTGCACAGGTGCAGGGGGAAGGGAGAATCCACTTGGCAGAAGAAATAGATTCACAAACAGTCCTTGAGATATCTCATGACAATATTCCAGCCCAAGATGCTATCATGGAGGATACATCTGGAGCTGCTGATGCTCCTGAGAAAGTAATATCACCAGTTCACACTCAATAGGAGTTCACTCTGGAAGAATTGTTTCTTGATATTGAGGGAGCTGCAGATAAGGAGGTGCAAATAAGGAATGAGGGGGAGCATGCTAACCTTGAGGGGGAGCAGATTAGAACTGAAAAAGAGATTCCTTTTATTCCTAAAGAAAGAGTTAATATAGCCACTACCTCTGCTTCAGAAGATGAGGAAATTAGAAATGCCAAGAAAAGAAAACTGATGGTCTTTAAGATAAGGAGCCAGAGCTATAAGAAGGCATTGCAAACTACTACTCAACAACCTGCCCCAGAGGCAGATTACAGCTCATTATTGGTGGCTTTGCAAGTCAAATTAGATGAGCAGAGAATGGCTCTAGAGAAGTATGTGGATGAAAGCCATAAGTCACTTCAATTTGATTTGGCTCAGGATATCAAATCCATCAGATTTGAAGTAAATCTTCATAAGAAAGAGATGACAGATTGCTTCCACAAAGGGGGCAATGTTATAGTATTTCTGGCTGAGCAGCAAGCAGCAGTAAAGGGTCAAGTGGATGACATTACTATTAAACAAGGCTATGTCCTTGAGAATCAGATTAGAATGAATGACAATCTGACTTAATCTCATAATGAGATAGTAACTAACATAAAGAATATAGTCACTGTACTGACTGCAGAAAGAGCTAAAGAGAAAGAGGAGTTTCATAAGACGCTACAGGATGCCTTAGACTCATTTAAGACAGCCATTACTACTTCTCAGAAAATAATCACTGATAAGCTTCTTAAGTTAAAATCATTTTATAAAGATGGTGTAAATTTTCTTGATGGACAAGTAAGATTTCAAAAAGATGACTTAAGAGACCACATTGAAAGAGAAGTCATAAAGGGGGAGAGGGTGTTAGTCAAAGCAGGCTCAGATCATGCCAAATGGATATCCAATAGCATCAGAGCCACTCTGGGATATCCACCCCTTTGTGATGATGATAATGTTGCTGAGTCTGGGGTACAACCTGCTTATGTTTAAGGTGATCAACCTGAAGTTGCTCAGATCATCTACCCTCCAGCAGATTTTGATATGATTCAACAACAGGTTCAGACAATATACAGTCCTCCACAGGAAGTTGATAATGTTATTATAGAGAAAGTTGAAATGCCAGAAGCTGCCTTGAAAGCTCAGCAGGAAGCTCAACTATCAAAGAAAAGGTTCAGAGAATAGGCTTAGTTAAAGCCTGATTTTGAGCAATGGAGCCCCACTTCCAGGAATATCATTCTGACTGCCTGGAAAGCTGTGAAAGATCAGGTTCATGAAATGGGCAAATGGTATAATGAACAAGAATGGCAGAAGTATGAAATAAGGCAAGAAGCCATTCTGTAGTATAGAAGGAAGGGTAAAATTGGGAAGCTACCTCCTAATTCTCAAGAGCCTAGCAAATACTTCCCTAAGCCTTTTCATTATTTTGAAAGGCAGAGGATTAAGGCTGAAGCTCAGAAGAAGGCAGAGTTGAAAGGAAAGAAGCCCATTGATGATGCAGAACCTA
Organism: Platanthera zijinensis; assembly: GCA_039513925.1. Lineage (NCBI taxonomy): Eukaryota > Viridiplantae > Streptophyta > Magnoliopsida > Asparagales > Orchidaceae > Platanthera > Platanthera zijinensis. The sequence continues at coordinate 102,410,264 of CM077088.1, forward strand.
CTGTGCAAGCTCAGATTAAGCCAGGAAAAGAAATAGTCATCAAGGAGCCTGATCAGCCTTAGGATAGATTTACTAGATTTTACAAGAACAATGTAATCTTTAGTATTAAGGAAATCTATGTAATCAGTTGTTAAGAAACTTTTTGATAAGTATAAACAAAACAATGTTTCATGTTCATTGAGCTTGTATTATTATGTTGTATTGTCATATTGGTATATGTTGTGTTTATAAGTTGTCTCTGTCATATAATGCTTATATACATCATAATGTTTGTTTATTATAAATGGTGTATATCATTGACTAAAGGGTTATGACTTCTCCAAATAGGGGGAGATTGTTGGGTACATGGGAAAATGTGTACCTGATTTTAAGAAGCCTCACTTAGTTCAATGATATACATCAAGGTGTATTTGATGTTATTTTGAGTTTATATGTGCAGGTTAAGTATATGCTAATATGCAGAAAAAAGTTTCCAAGTCCATGTGTCGACACTTAAGAAAGCTTGTGTCGACACTTGTAAAAGCTGTGTTGACACCAGAAACAACTGTGTCGACACACAGAGGTATTAGTCGACATCGACTGTGTCGACACCGAGAGGCAGTGTCGACACACAGAAGTATTAGTCGACATCAACTGTGTCGACACCTGGAGGAAGTGTCGACACACAGATTTCTTAGACTATATCAACTGTGTCGACACACAGGACTTGTGTCAACACACAACAGAGTTTCAACAATGTTGATTGATGTGTAGTGAAGAAGTGTCTGTGTCGACACAAAGAAGCAGTGTCGACACATTCTACAGATGCAGTGTCAAGAAGCTGTGTCGACACCAAAGGAGCTATGTCGACATTACCAAAGCCTGTGTCGACACTTAATCTACTTGTGTCGACACTTAATGTAGATCAGTCTCGATGCTTTGCTGACAAAGACAAAGATTCAAGAACTGACTGGAGACTTGACATCTATGTATTCCAACAAGTTTGTTGAAGCTGTCAGGCCTGTTAGAAGTTGGTTTGAAACCGGATCAGCTGGTTACCATGGATGAAGTCTATATATAGATGGATTCTGTCAAATAAAATACGAACAACACAACAACACGAACAACTATTAAAGTAATGATCATTGATCAAGAAAGTGCACGACACACAGAAGAAGATTTTCATGAGAAGATCTAAGAAGACAATTTGAAGTGGCAATCTACTCAGAATTTGTCTTAGGAGAATTCAAGCAAGAATTCTGAAGAAACTTCAGAAGTTCTGGAGAGTTAGAGAGATCTCCAACTGTTGAAGTAAAGAAGGAGAAATTTTCTAGTCTCTTAAGAAGCAGATCTTGAACTAATCTTCTAAGAAGGATTCTTATCTATTTCTGAAATCTAAGGAGGAAGCTGCCACTAAGTCAACTTCAAAGGAGATCAACCCTACTGAGTTCAGATTGAAGAAGCTTTGAAGAAAGCTAAGAACAGGTTGATTTCAACCATCAGTCTTATCAAGAAGCAGATCAAGAAATCTTTTATCCCTTCTCTCTCAACAAGTATAAGAGTCCATCTAAAACACTTATAAAATTTTGTAGGATCTTTTCAAAGATCTGAGTTGTAAGCCTATATTATAAAGAATGAGTGTAGGAGATATAGATCTCTGAGTGGTAGGAGAAATTATTCTCTGAGTTGTAGGCCTTGTGGCAAGGCTTAGGTAGGGCTTTTAGCCTGAGCTGTAGGAGTGTGGTTTCACTCTGAGTTGTAGGAACCTTATAGGGTTCTGAGTTGTAGGAACCTTTCAGGGTTCTGAGCTATAAGATCTGTGGATCTGAGAATAAGGAAGAAGTTAGGCCGAATCTAGCACACTGCTAGATAGGGAAAGGGGAAAAGTGGATGTACCCAGACCTTAGGGAACCACTATAAACCTGTGTATAATCTTCGATGTATGTGTGATTGTTAATTCTGTGCTGTGATTGTTGTAGAACAGTTAGATTCTATTTTAAGAACTGAAATATTATTCTGCCATAAGTAAAAAAGAAAAGAACTTATTCACCCCCCCTCTAGGTGTTTGGGTTATCTTGAAATCAATTCTATCAATAAGGGTTCTGATAAAGAAGGAGGAGTAGAGCTTACAAGTTGTTGCTGGTCCAGGTTAGCTGATTGAAGAACACAAGAACTGTCTAATCCTCAGTCTTCTTCAGCAAGTTCAGAAACAAGTTTCTGAGTTTCTTCAGCACAGGCAATTTCTTACTGAAAATACTATTTCTATTGCTGTGAAGAAAGTTAGGGCTATTAACTCAGCTCAGGAGGTAGACACAGAGAAATTTCTCTAGTGTCAAATCAACCACACCAATCAACTCTCTTTCTGTAGGATCCTTTTAGATCTGAGTTGTAAGCCTGAATTATAAAGGCTGAGGTAGGGCTGTTTAGCCTAAGTTTGTAGGATCCCTGTATGGATCTGAGTGAAGGGCTATTTAGCCTAAGTTTAAAGGATCCTTGTATGTATCTGAGTATTTGGCCTGTGTGCCTGAGGTCAGGCCTTTGGCCTTAGGCGGGATCTTAACTGAATTGAGGTAGGAGATTTTTACTCTCTGAGTTGTAGGGCTAACCTCCATAGCCTGAGCTATAGGAGTTGTGCTCAAGTATGAGGTAGGTGGTCCTTTGGCCTCTGAGTTGTTGGAGCAATCTTGCTCTAAGGTAGGGCTTTATGCCTGAGTTATAGGTTTTGGAGGAGACTGAGAGATTCTGAGGGACCTGTTTTGTAAGCTCTAAAGAGCTGAGTTTGGAGAAGAGGCCTTGTCTAACAAGCTGTTAGAAAGGTGAGGGAAAGTAGACGTACCAATAATTTGGGGAACTACTATAAATCTTGTGTGTGCTTTGTGTGATAATATTGGAAACATTATTTAGCTCACCTACAACACACAAAGTGTTGGGTCCATTGATCCCAATGTCCTGAATTTTAAGAAGGACTAGCAAAATAATGTATACACATGTTTTTATCTAACTTGTGTTTATAGTGAATGATTGCATTTTGTCCTGATATTCTATGATGGGAAAAGTATCTTAAGTGGCTAAATAAGGTAAGTTCTTACCTAAGTGGTGGAAAGACAGAAAACTGTCAAAGTCCCAAGACATTGAGTGAAGATCTGTCACTCAACGCCAGATGGCATATAGCGATGAGTGAAGCCTATACAGTCAAAGCCAGGGCAGTGGCAATCTGAGAAAATTGCCAAGTCCACAGGCATTGAGTGAAGTCAACTCACTCAATGCCATACAACAAAAGGCTGTGAGATAGGCTACAACAGTAAAAGCCTGAAATTGGAATGAGCTAAAATATAGCTAAGTCCACAGGAATTGAGTGAAGTCAACTCACTCAATGCCATACTACTGAATAAGCAGAAAATTGGCTTAGGCAGAAAGTGTTGAGTGAGGCATGTTCACTCAACGCTCTCAATGCTTATGTTGCTGAATAAGCAAAAAATTTGCTAAGGTGGAAAGAGTTGAGTGAGGCATGTTCACTCAACGCTCTCAACACTTATGCTGCTGAATAAGAAGAAAATTGGCTAAGGCAGAAAGAGTTGAGTGAGACATGTTTACTCAACGCTTATGTTGCTGAATAAGTAGAAAAATTGATTAAGGCAAAAAGCGTTGAGTGGAGGTTACTGACTCAACGCTGTCAACGCCTAGTGAAGACAGAATTTTGTCTAAGGGGTTTGGTGTTGAGTAATGCTTACTCACTCAATGCCAAACAACTGAAAGTTGATAAAGCAAGATTGGCGTTGAGTGGAGCTGAATCAGTCAACGCCTAGAATCAGACTAAATATTCTAAGTAGTTTGGCGTTGAGTGAAGGTGACTCACTCAACGCCAAGAGACAGTGAATCTGTCTAAGTGTTTTGGAATTGAGTGATGCTTACTCACTCAAAGCCTATTCTCTGATGCTTGATTTTTTGCTAAGAACACAGCTAATGACATCAGCAATTCAACAAGTCAACATATTTCAAATATGTGGTGGGATGACTATAGTATGCGATAAAGGTTATCGCAGACCTATTGTACGACATTTGGCGTTAAAGCAAATTTGCATCCATCATTAAATATGTGGGGCCCATTGCTAAAAGAGCGATTGGGTCTCAATACATAAAAGAAGTAACAGTTGTTCTTCTTCCCTGCTATGATTGTTGAGCTATAGAATAGGAAACTCAAACTGAGAAAGAAAGAGATCAAGTTAGTTGTTCGAATCAACATCTTCAATAGCAAGATAGCTGGTGCCATTCTCACCTACACCAGCAAGCTAGTTCAGAGTATCTTCTCTGAGCATAAGATTGAAGCCAAGGGTTAAACCTTGCTGCAGGTTCTTCACAGTTCCAACAACTCAAGCACCTGAAGATCTTTATCTAGAAGCTGTGAAGAGAAGAAAGCTTGAAGAAGCATAGATCTTAAAGAAGGCTCAGGGGACTATTCCTCAGGAGTCAAAGTTAGGGCTGAATCACCTCAACCCAGGAAAGAGAGAAGGGAATAATAGGGTTCTATAAGTTGCTTACAGCATAAGGATCATTATTGCAGTGAAGAAGAGAGGGCAGAGCTTCTGTCTCAGTTCAGGGAGAGGCAGAACATTGCTCTGCAAGTAACTTCCAACACAAGTAATTACTTATTTCTGTGAAAGTTGTTAGGACTAAGTATATCTTAGTTCATTAAAGGTAGACTCAGGAAATAATCTCCTGTAGTCATTGTTGGGCTGAGTCTATCTCAGTCAAGAAGCTTGACACAGAGAAATATCAATTGTGTCAAGAATATCAATCAACCCACTTTCATCCTATAGGATTCAGTTTACCTGGATCTGAGCTGTAGGTACCTGAAAGGGTAATGAGTTGTAGAAGTTCTGCATCACTCTGAGAGTAGGGATATGTGCCTTAAACTGTAGGGATGTAGAGCCTGAGTTATAGGCCTTAGAAATAAGGCTGAGGTTGGTATAGTGGATCACTGAGCTGTAGGAGCTCTGTAGGGCTCTTAGTAGGAACCCTTATGGTTCTGAGTTTGGATTCTGTGAAAAATATGAGTGTAAGGCTGAGGGCCTAAGGTGTAAGCTCCTTGGAGCATTTTGGAGAAGTGCCTAGTCTTACAAGACTGTTGGATAGGTGGGAGGGAAAGTGGATGTACGCAGTTGGTGAAAAACTATAAATATATGTGTGTTTTGCTGTGTTATTTTCTTTGTGCAGGATAAATCATCTTGAAAGCAGAAATTAAAAAACCATTCAAGCAGCATACTAAGAGAAAAGAAAAGAATTAATAAAGAAACCAATAACCTATTCACCCCCCCTCTAGGTGATTTAGCTATCCTTGAAATTAAAGACTTTCAATTGGTATCAGAGGGAGGTTGCTCAAAAAGGACCTAATAGTCTGAGTTGACCTCCAAGGATAGCTAAAAGGATAAATTTTTGTGTTCAAGGATGAACTATAAGATGAGGAACTATATGGAGCAGCAAATCTGTAGAGAGGAAAAGATCAGCATTGGGCTATTGGCTGCTCTTAGTGATGACAAATTCCTTCCAGATGCAAGAGCAAGAATCAGGGCCCATCTGTCACATTCAGAGAGTGACACAGAGATAGATGAAGCTGTAGAAGGGGAATGCAGATGCCATGGACAAATAACTACCCCAGAAGTAGAATCTTGCAAGGATCAGCTTGGTAAAAATAAGGTACATTCCCCATATAACTCTTCCTCAGAGTCTGGATATGAATCCTATACAGACTCTGTTGTCTCCTCATCTAGTGATGATGATGGTCCTTTGACAGATGATGATATCAATCAATTGATTTACAATCATGCTGCCCTTCTAAAAGCTTTCAAGGAAAGCATGATGCTTGTTAAGAAACAAGCAGAAGAAATAGCCTCCCTTCAGAACACTGCTTCTCAGCTTGATGAAGCTTCATCCTTCCTATGTGTAAAAGAGAGGGAAATAGCTCATCTGAAAATCATGGTAGATATCCATGTTGAGTCCTTAAAATACAAGGACTCTATTATAAAGAATCTTGAGGAGAAACATGATAGGGAGAGGAGAATTGTGTCTAACTTCTCGAAGATAGATTCTATCAAGAGAAGATCTGAATCTGAGTGGATTTCTAAAGTAATCCAATCTCAAAAAAAGGCCAAGTTCCTGTCAGGCCTTAGCCTACCTTTCACAAGGTAATTCTCCCTTCCAATAGGTATGACCAAGACCAAAGGGATGGTCACTAGAGGAATGGGAATCTTTCTTGTAAGATTACAAATGTCTCTTATAATGGAAGAAGAAAGGACATGGGTCTGAGTGCTCAGAAGGCTCCCCATGAAGAAGTGCAAAAGGCCCATCCTAGACCTTTTGTATTTAATGCACCAGCTCCATCTCTCTTGAGCAAGGCAATGCCCTTTTCTCAAAATATCCCTTCTCACACTTTGACCAAGGGTAACTCTATCAGGATGCAAAACTTGGAATCTTCCAAGGACACAAACAACATGTTCTCTGCAAGGAGAACTGCTGCTGATAGACCTTGTAAAAATCCAACTCTTATCATGTCAGACCTACTCTCAGTCAGACAATGGCTAAGAGAATTTGGAATAAGGAAGCTGCTTCTTCTTCCGTTCAGTCAGCTGTCAGACCTGCTAAGAAAAGAAGATATAATATTCATGAGTGCTGGTGCTATGGGAAAGTGGGCCACTTTACCATAAATTGTTGGCACAACCCTAGTGTGCCAAGGGCAAGAGAAAGTCTTCCTGACAGGGCTCCAATAGGTAGGCATTTGTTTTTTCAAGCTAACAAGAACCTAGGACCCAAGTCAGCTTGGGTTCCTAAGGGAAGGTAATTCTGTCTTACAAGATAGTCCAAGTGGCCATAACCATTTTTGGTCCTAGGACAATGTTGTACCAGACCCATGTATGGATACAAGAAATGATTCAACTTATCAACATACACTAAATGTTAAGGACAAGTGCAATTATCAAGAGGGAGTTTACAAAGGAAAGCCAGATGAACATCAAAGGCTAAAGCTCATAAGTAAGGTTGTTGGTATGCTCAGAAACTGTGAATCCAGCATGGACTTCAAGTCTATAGAGTATAGATAAGTAGAATTCACCCTTCTTTAATTCTATCATTAAATTTCAAAATTGATTACTCTTGCATGAGAAGGGTAATTGAAACAAATGACTAAGAAGATGTAAAAATAACTACTCTTCTTAATATATGTGTTTGTGTCTTACATGTTCACCATGCCACAAAATGTAACTTGTCTCAATATACCCAAAGACATATTGCATATGGAATACCAAGCTAGGTTAGTATCAAAATTTTAATGAGTCAATTGAGGTTGGGGGCTAATTCTCTCTCAGTTGAAATAAATATAAGGTTATCAAAATTTTTTCTAATTGCACCCTAATAGAACACGGTTTAAAATGTGTACTGCAGGTTTATATTTCCCCTAAAAGTTAGGACAACACATTTAGGGGCTAATCGAAAATTTAATTATTAATGAAAACTGATGTTAAGCTAATTAATCCCACTTAACAAATACTGAAAAAAGACGGGTTGCGGATATGTGTCGGGACTCAATCCTGGCCATTAATCAAGATTAAAACAACAAAGATGGATTAGTGACTTTCCACTTTCCTTTTAGCAATACTTATAAATAGAAGGACTTGTGCAATATGCCAAGTCACTATTCCTTACCCTCTCCCGCCCGCATTCGCTAAATCATCGGGAAGCCGCTTTTGCTAGCATTCTCAAATTCTCCAGAGAAATGGCGCCCAAGGGACCAGATTTCCTCTTAGAAGGAGCCGAGGTGGTTCGAAATGGATTCGTTGATACTCCGGAAGGAGTTCTGCAGGTGCTTAATCTTCTGTAGAAATCTAACCTAGCTTTCATCCTGAGGAACCCTTTCTTATATGGAAGAGGGAAGTATTGGAGTTGTTTGCCAATGCCAAAGCGGATGCTTCGGCTGGGAAAATTAAGACCATGGTAAGCGAAAAAAGATCAAGATAACGCTTAGAAGGGTAAGCAAGGCTCTACAGCTGCCAAAGATCTCTACAACTTAGAATAAAGAAGAGCTATTACTGGACAATACAAAATCGGCAATGAAATGGTGTGGACTTTCCAAGCACACAGCCGGATCAATTCAAAGGAAAGAACTTAGCCTTGGAGGCAAGTTCCTAGCCAATGTCATTGGGAAAGCTCTAATATGCAAAACAGGTTCCCATGACAAAATCTCAAAAAGGATTTTTGAACTTATGGCTAGAGTCATACTGTCCAAGAGAACTTATTGGGGAGGAGTGGTGTTTGAAAGAGTAGTGGAATGCATGGCTGAACCTAATTTGGGGAGAATCCTATCACTATTTCTGCAAGAAACTGCTCCAGAAATTTTTAATCTGAAACTTGGTGCAAGAATACACCATATGAGAAGGATGGACATCAGGATGCTTGAGAGATGGGACAGGGTCCTTCTGCCCCATGGTCAAGAAGCTGTGGAGAGAAAAGGGAAGAGAATTGCTGCTACTGAGCCCAGCTCCTCTAGCAGCTCATCTGAGGATGAAGAGCCTCATGATCCTGATCTATCGTCATCTGCTGAAGTGTCCAGGAGGGATATGAATATCCAGGTATCAGCCTCATCTGATCTTACCCCTCTTAGTCATATGAGCAGACTAGAGTCATATTCAGTTCCTGAAGTGGATGAGATTGCTGCCGGGTTAGCTGGATCTGCTGGAGAGAAAGGAGAATTTTTCTCCAGCCAAGGATGCTGGCCAAATAGCAGATGAAATTGTTAACAAAATATTTGCAGGAAAGGGGGATGATGCCGCCATATTAGAAAATGTAAATAAGTAAATACCTATCTTTGAAGATGAGGAAGTACAGGATAAAGTCTTGGAAACTCCTAGTACTAAGGGAAGGATTGCTCAAATTGAGGGGGAGCAACTGATGCAAGAAATAATGCATGATGCATTATTTGTAGGGGAGCAACTGGAGGTTCGTCCAATAAAGGATGTTGCTGTTGCTAGCCTGCATGACAGTTATCTAGTGTCAACTAACTTCACCTATGGGAGGGGGGGGGAATAGGTGATTTGCAGTCTTTTGCAGAATTAAAAATTAACCTGCACAAATAACAAACACAGCACAGAAAAGCACACCAGAAATTATAGTGGTTCCCCGATTTGGGTACGTCCACTCTCCCCCTTCGACCTATCTCCCAACAAGGGACGACTCGGTCACTTCACCAACAGGATTGAAATCCAATCCTCTCACTATGGTGAAACCCTTCCACCCGAAGGAGTCACTATTCCTCCACCACAAACCCAACCCTTACAACAAGGAAACAAAGTTCCTTTACAACAAAGTTAAAATAGAATGTACAAGAAATACAAAATACGTTTGGAGAACCCGATGTCCCTCTTCGTTCAATGAAGCTTTCTTGATGAAGACGAAGAGTCCACGACCGGCGCACTCTCTTTGAGAGGATCTTCCTGAGATCGGCGGTGGCAAGTGAATGTGGCGGCGATGCTTTGTAGATCCAAACTTCTTGACGAAGCTAGCAAGGTGTACAAACGATCTTACTTGGATCGATCGTCTCAATCGATTCGGAGGGGAGAAATATTCCCGCTCAACAAATCAAGAGACAAAGGATCTCAAGATAGACATGTGAGACGCTAAGCTTAGCCTCGGTTCTGTCGCCGGACGATCAAAGATGACCTCTAAGATCAGCGGCGGCGACTTACTTGCGAGCGGCGACGGCGACGGAACGAGCTTCGTGATCGGCTAGGTTACGCTCGACGGTTTGATTTCTCGTGATTGATTACTTTTGGAGTTTGAGAAATGCGAGTATTTATACTGTAGACCAACCCTAAATGACCGTTGTGGGCCCCACAAGGAGAAGCCCTAAGCCCGGTCCAAACAGCGCCTGAAATCTTGGTTCGGTCCAGCGAGCAGGAAGAAATCGCCTAAGGCAAATTCGGCAGGAATCATTGGTGATTCTCGACGAATCGGCGAGAATCTCTTATGATTCCCGTCGAATTATCCTTGGTAGAATTTTAGCTGAAAAGCTTGCCATCCGGGGTGAGTCGTCGAGAATCAAAACCATTCTTGACGAATCGGCGAGAATGCAGAGTCATTCTCAACGATTCGGCGAGAATCACTTATTGATTCTCGACGATTCTGACTTGGCAGTATTCTTGAAGGAGTTGAGTCAGCCGGATGCAGTCGGCGGGAATCGGCGAGTGATTCTCGACGATTCGGCGAGAATCACTAGTGATTCCCGTCGAATCGGCGAGAATCACTTAGTGATTCCCGTCGAATTTAACTTAGACGAATCTTCGTCTTTCTTCCCATGAGTTGGTCTTTGACCCATCCTTGCTCCTCTTCAGCTCTTGCTCTATCATGACCCTGTGCTTGAAAATAAGTACACTCTAATAGAGAGAGCACACGTTAGCCAACACACTGATCTGCTCAACGAGTGATTACGTTGTGCAGACCCGTGTATATTGACCCACTGCACCCTGACATTGTTGTGTACTTAGCATGGAATAGCTGCATGCACAACTTGAAGAATATCATCAAATACATTATCTATTCACCTTAGCTTGTTCAGGGGGCTTCTTCAAATCAGGTACATTGTGGATACAATACCTAACAATCTCCCCCTATTTGAAGAAGCCTAAACCCTACAAGCTAAGGTGAATAGAACATATGGGAATAAAAATCATAAACTAAGAATTCAGTTGAGAGTGAAATTCATTACCACTTTCCTGAGAGCATACTTGGAGCCACCTTAGCCTTAGCCGAGAGGGTAATCTCCCCCTTTTTAGCATGCAAATCTGGGACTTTACTTGGAGACACATGCTCCCCCTCAGATCTTGCATCCATGCTCGAGCTTGAGTTCCTTGTTGATGCTCCCCCTTGTTACAAGATTTTTGAGCCGCACAGTCTTCACTCTTCATAGTTCAGCATGCCGAGTTCAGTTTTGAAGAGACTGAACTTGGCCTCTTCTAGGGGCTTTGTGAAGATATCTGCAACCTGCTTATCCGTAGGGACATAACAGAGAGATATATCTTTGTTTTCCACATGCTCCCAAATGAAGTGATAGCGCACTTTAATATGCTTCGTTCTGCTGTGCGACACAGGATTGTTCGCAATTACTATTGCGCTCGAGGATTCGCAATACATAGGAACTTCTCTGAACTACAAGTCATAATATTTGAGCTGTGTTTTGATCCATAGAAGTTGTGCGCAATAGCTGCATGCTGAGATGTACTCAGATTCAGCTGTGGAGGTTGCGACACAATTCTTCTTCTTACTGTTCCAAGAAATAAGCCGTCTTCCGAGGAATTGACACGTCCCGGAAGTGCTTTTCCTATCATCCCTTCTTCCTGCAAAATCAGCATCTGAAAAGCCTATTAGCTCGACATCATTGTTTCTAGGGTACCACAAGTCAAGATTAGGTGTACCTTTTAGGTATCTAAGAATTTGTTTTGCAGCGACATAATGAGATTCCTTATTTTTCACCTGATATCTGGCACATACTGTAAGACCCCCTTTTTTTTTCAAAACACCGGGGTCTTAGCCCAGAACTGCCGCTTTGCGGTGGCACTGACTCACGGGAGGGCCGCCACTACAAAATGCCAATTCTGCCGGCCCTTTTCGATCGCAGAACAGTAGCATAAGTACATATAAAAACTAGTCCACCATAATCACATGTATATAAATAAATCTCCACGAAGGGAGAGTCCACAATAATAATAATGATAATCAGAGTACAAAAGGGAGGGCTTGTGCCCAGTACATGTAATCCTCACTACAAGTCACTCGCGGAAGCAACACCAAAACTAAGCGTCACCGTAACTGTCACTGAACCGAGAGCACCCAAGCTAGACTGGCCCATCTCCACCGACTCCATACTCTGCTGGTGCTGCATCTCTGGGTGCTTCTTCCTTTTTGGCCTGCAGTCGCCGCCTCGCAATCCACGTCTGCGTCGACGTCTTCGGCCTCCTGGCTGCTGAGCTGGTGGGAACCTACCCATCAAGGGGCATTTGACCCGTGTATGTCCTGGCTGGTGACAATGGTAACACGGTCGCGGGGTCAACTCTGACAGAAACTGCAACACCCGTGACCCTTCCATATGGTACACCTAAAATATTGTGGTTCGAAAACCGTTAGTCATAAAGACTAAGCCCTATCATCCCCTACCCCTTCCCCCATGGCTCCTAGGTACCGAGCGGAGAGGAAGAAAGGGAAGGATATGAAGGTGGAGAATAAGTCAAAAGCAGATGACAGCGGAACTAATCTAGCAATTCTATAATAAATATGACAGGAACAGAAAGTAGGAAAGGTAACCTTAACTTATGTGCGAAAGCGCATAAGCCAAGGGATCTTCTACAAGGCTCCCATCGTATAGAGTGTCCCATACCATTTATACGTTGGGGTGTCGGTTATCAAACAGCAGCATATATATATATAGAATTTAACCTTAATTTATAAACTTGCCCACACAAGCTTATAGACCAAGGGGTCGTTTTGCAGGTCCTAATGTATAAGAGTCCCATACCACTTATACTTTAGGTGTCAGGGTTAAATGAATCGATTATGCTATGACATGCAAGTGGGTATGATGAAACATGCAAGTGCAACTCACACACCCGACTCTGTGCACACAGACCTTTAGTTCCCCCTTTCGGAGCCGTTACCTCCCAGGATTCCTCCGTAGTTGCAGACGGAAGCGGTGGGTTGGACCTCGCCCACCTCTAAACCAATAAAGCACTACCGGTCAGACCTATCGTACGCCTCAACGCTTGGTGCACTAAGCGGACGCCTGCGTACTCTTGCCGGCTGGCGCACCGGACTTCTATTGGCGAAGTGCTAACCACACTTGCCGAGTCAGCGTATTGGCGTCGGTGCATCGACCCTCCAATACCAAAGACCCACCACCTTAATTTTCATTCCTTTTTATGCACATGCAAGTTTAATCGTGAACACACAAAAACCGAGCCGAAGCTCCTCGGACCAAAACGTCCGTCTCTTAACCAACCGAGCCGAAGCTCCCCGGACCAAAACATCCGTCTCTTAACCAACCGAGCCGAAGCTCTCATCAATCTTCCTGTGTCAATAGTGTTTGTGAAAGGTGCAGCCCTAATTACTAAGTTACTCTTGTCAGTTTGTTATTACAGTTTACGTTAACCCAGGACTGCCCCCGGTATTCCCCGTGAAGGGCTCTCAAAGGGCACTAGGAACTATGATGGTAGCTGAAGCCCATCGTTCCCTTTCGCAAGGCACTTATTATTATTGGTTGATCCCCTTTACCCATTCCCTTCTCATATTACAATAGACTATCCTAGGGTGATTTTTAACCTTCCTCTCTTCGAAAAAGACGATCTTTCGTCTAACCCGAGCACCTTTTAACTCTAGCTATCACTACTTCTCTCTACTCTTCACATCATCCTATTGTGATATCATCCACAATTGTCCACCCAGACAAAATGACTAACTCCAATGAATTTCTCAGATCATGTCCTATTGCAATTCACAAATTTGTTATATGCAGACCAACCTAGACTGTATGTCGAACCGGTTATGCAATGATCCCAAAACTCACCCAAATGCCCTAAATTATTTACTGGAGACTTATCATGATGAAAATAGCCTAAGTCCAGAAGGTGGTAATTTTACTAATTTATCTGGCATTTAATTAATTTCCTCGAAAATCCTAAGGGCTACCGGTTTGAACATGAACTACCCTAAGTTCTCATGCAAGATGTCCAGCAAATTTATGATAAATAGTAGGTTATCTCAATAGGGTAAATCCAAAGTATCATAATTTTTCTATGATCAAAAGGGCAACAAAACTATTTTAGCAATATTTACTATCTTCCATTATTTATGAACCAAGTACAGAGAATATTCTTCCAAAAATTATAAATAATTTATAACATGCAGATAAAGGCTTAAAAATAGCACTGGCCCAGTTTCATAGTTTTTCAGTAATAGAATCATCCCAAAATAATTTTCAAAGCATAGAATCCCTTTTTAACATTTGTGAAGGAAGTACTGGATTTACTCAACTAAAAATTATACAAAAATTCAAGGGTAACCATTCTGTCCTAAAACCTTTATTTCCAATATTTCATGAGATTTCCATGAACAGAAAGGTACAAATAATTAAAACATCAATTGGAGTTATAATCAACTTTACAAACGAAGTGCTGGAAATAAACATCATAAAATTTCAGTAAAATTTCTATAAATTCTACCCACTTCAAAACTAACTCTACCAGAGTTTCACAGCCTTTAGATAATTGTTAGTGATGGATTGTGCTTAATTAGTATTTTAACCTAAAGCTAAGATTAAGGTTTTGAGGCATCTACTTATCTCCAAATTCTCCAAGATTCCATCCAGACGATTATTATCATGCTAATATCAACTCTACAGAGTTTCAAGGCAATACGAGAGTAATTGCCCTCATATCCTTCGCAACCCTCAAAACCCTCATTTAGGGTTTGAGTTTGGATCCTAGGGTAAACCAACCCTAAATCACACCATTTACTCCAAGTGGGTTATAATAACCCTTCCAAGTCAGTGGTCAAGATATCAGCCTCAGTTGAGGTGATATGACCGTTCTAACTTCTAGTGCACTTTTTACTCAAAAATGCCTCACTATTGCCTAGTTAAGAATAAGTGACTCCCTATCCAAAACTCATCCAAGTGAGTTGGAAATTTTTACAGAGCTAAGTTATGTAGCCAGGGACCACTCACCAAAATTTGGGAGGGTTTGGAGGTCATTTGACTACTTAAATAATTTCCTCTAAGTTTATTAAATTAAAACAAAAACTTTAGGCAAAGTGTCTCCAAAAATTCCCATTTTTGGACTGCCTTTAGATATAGCTAAGTTTAACCCCCTGCCCAAATTTCAGGTCATTTGGACAAGGGATGAAGCGTGGGCATCCATTTTAGTTTTTGCCCAACCCTAGGTACAGCCCCCACTAAAACAGGTACTGCGGTCAAACCGCTCACCCAAACGAGTTGAAACTAATTTTAAATTAATCTAAACTCGAAAGGCTACAACTTTCGTGACTGACCATTTTTCCTAAATCGGCCTCTACGTGCCTCGTTTTGCAGCCTAAACATATACTCAAATAATATATATTTTCACTATGTATTATATACATTATTTATATATTATAAACTGGCTTTACTGTTCATCTTCTACATGAACCCGAAAACAGAACATAGAAAACCATATTTCCTGTAATCTTTCCGTGATCCATCGCCAGCTATCCGATCACTTCCCTGGCCAACCTCCACCACCACCACCTCCGTTGAGGCGATGACTATCGGTCGGCGGTGGTTTGGCCGCCGGAGGTGGCGGTTTCCGACGAACTCAAAACGATATTTTTCCATGGTTTTCCATGGAAACACGAGGTTGGTCCGGCTCCTTTGAGCACGTACTTCATTTCTAAGAACCTAAGATCTACCCATAAGAGAAGAAGTAGAGGAGGACCTTGTTCGTGGTTTGAAGGCGAGATGGACGTCGGACTGTCATGGCGCGGTGGTGGCGTCGCCGGAAATTCTTCAACAGTAAGGGGAGGAATTTGAATCCTTTTGATCGAACGTGTAACCTTCTCCTCTTTCTCCAAGGGGGCTTTTATAGATTTCCCAATGGGGAGGGGAAAGGATGAAACATTCATGGCCATGAATGTTTCTTCTTAATAACGTTTCGGTTATGATGCAGGGAAGAGGAAAAGGTGGAAGATGAATTGGCTGATCCAGGTGGCGATTTCCTATTGGACCTCACTCTCTCATTCTATTAAATAATTAGGGACAGAAACGGCCCATAAATATTCCTGCTGTACAATCTCATAATCAGAATTGATTATGACGTTGGTTACCAAAATTTTCAGTCTGGCTGACGTTTCGGCCTTAGTCACGGGCATGACACATAAGTCACGGGCGTGACAGGCCCGGGTGACAAAATTTTGGGTTCGACGACCGTCGAACTAAGGTCGACGATGGTCGAAGGGTGGTCACGCCCTAGTTCACGGGCGTGACACATGGTTCACGGGCGTGACACATGGATCACGGGCGTGACAGGCCCAGGTGACCGAATTCTGGGTTCGACGACCGTCGACCTGAGGTCGACGATCATCGAAGGGTGGTCACGCCCTAGGTCACGGGCGTGACACATGGGTCACGGGCATGACAGGGTCATGAGGCAAATTCCGCGCTCGGCGATCGTCACGCTGAGATCGACGATCGCCGAAGGGGGTCACGCCCTTGGTCACGGGCGTGATACCTTGGTCATAAGCGTGACAGGGCCAGGTTGAAAATTCTGCGGGGAGATCGACGATCGTCGAAGGAGTCACGCCTAGGTCACGGGCATGACGGTTCGGTCACGGGCGTGACCAACCCGTGAGCCGAAATCTCAGTCGATTTATTTCAATTTTTGGGCTTCCTAGGGTTCTGTCACAACCAACCGATCCTAGGGGTCTAGCCGGAAATGGGATGTTACAAATCCCAATAAACAAAACAAAGATTTCGTCCCCGAAATCAAGGTTAAGCCTACGGGACTCTAATCGGGAAAAATAAGCTTGTAACATCCCATGAGAATTGAAAGATTATATCTCTACGTTAGGTTTGCTGTGTGCAGTTTTGATTCCAAAACCAATTCGTCCAATTGATATGGTATATATCCCAATAAACAAAGGATTAGCCCCTATTCTTGAAATTTCAGTCTTATTGGTTTAAAATAGGAACGCAAATTGATTGTCCAGAGGGGTTGTGAGGTATACCTGACTGAAAAGCCCCAGGTATTTTTTGTCGCATCAAGTCCTGTGGCTCCCATGTACGCTCCTCCTGCCCATGATTGTTCCACAGAACCTTGACTAATGGAACCTTCTTCTGTTGCAAGACCCGCACTGCCGTGTCATCGATCCCGATCGGCTTCAAATGAACTGACCGGTCAGAAGCTACCTGTCCATCGGTGGTAAAAATCTGCTGCTCCGGGCGCAGTAGAGCCCTCCTAAGCGAAGAAACGTGGAATACGTCGTGCAGAGATGCCAGCTCTGGTGGCAACTCCATCCTGTAAGCTGAGGACCCGATCCGCTCCTGGATCCTGTAAGGGCCCATATACCTAGGGCTGAGCTTCCTCCTCCGACCACGCACCTGTGAAACTCTATGCATGGGCCAGATCTTCAAAACACTCAGTCCCCCACCTTAACTCCACCTGACGTTGTCGGGCATCATAATACTTAGCCTGTCTGTTATGCGCTTCTAACATCCTGTCTCTGATTAGTCCCACCTGAGCCTCGACGTCTTCGACAAAATCCGATCCCAATGCCTTCGGATCCTCGTCCTGAATCCAAGAAAGCGGGGTCCTTGATCTCCTTCCATACAAGGCTTCGTAAGGCGCCATCCTGATGCTGGACTGGTAGCTGTTGTTATAGGGGAACTTGACCAAGGGTAGGAGCTTCTCCCATGGTTCCCCGTGACCCAAAATGCATAGCCTCAGAAGATCTTCCAGCATCCGATCGGTTCGTTCTATCTGCCCATCCGTCTGGGGATGGAATGCGGTGCTGAAGGTCAATCGCGTGTCCAAGTGAACATGCACGGATCTCCACTCCCTGGAAGTGAACCAGCCATCCCGATCCGACACGATTGTCTTGGGCACCCCGTGGTATTGAACAAACTGCTCCACAAATCTCCGCACTAGTGCCCCCCCCACATAGTCATTCTTCTTGATCGGGATGAATCTGACCACCTTCGTCAACCGATCGACGATGACCCAAGTCGAGTCATTTCCCGTCCGTGATCGGGGAAGTCCATGAATAAAATCCAACGCGATGTCCTCAAATTTTCACTCCGGGGGTACATGTTCTGAGATACATCATCCTTCTGATGATACAACCTAGCGATTAAATCTTTACCTTCTCAGATATCTGTTGGGTCTTGTTTCCACAATGTCCTTAATTTGAAGAAGTCCTCCTAAAACTAAAATGAATTGCTGTTGTATTTGATGTACTTGTTTAGATGTGCTTGCAGGACTCTATTGTCAAGTATAAACCAATGTCAGTCTACAGTGGGTCACCTAGCACAGGACCATACAATGTAATCCCTCATTGTGTGATCCATGGTGTTGACCCATGTGTAGCCTCTCTATTGGGATACACTTCACTTCACAAGCATTTGAACTCATGGGACCTTGAAGTGTTGCTGATCATTAGTAGGAGAAATGGATTTCCAAGGGAGAAATTATTCCAAGTCATATACTCGAGTAGTTCAATGGATATACTCGAGTAGTCCAAAGAACATACTCGAGTAGATACTATGATACTCGAGTAGTTCAAAGGATATACTCGAGTAGTCCAAAGAACATACCCGAGTAGATACTATGATACACAAGTAGATGCTTTCACTTACTCGAGTATCTAGTTTTTCCTCTCCCAGAATTTTGCCTAAGTGTTCCTACACGAGTGGTTATCTATATACTCGAGTAGTTAAACTAATATACTCGAGTAGACCAAATTCAAGTACTCGAGTAGTTAAATTTATATACTCGAGTGGATCGACTTACTCGAGTAGTTCAGCTGATATACTCGAGTATGTATTTACCAGATACTCGAGTCAGTTCTTCCAGATACTCGAGTAGGTTACTCAGGATACTCGAGTAGTTTATACCATACTCGAGTAGTCTGGTTTTTCACAGATTATTTTCTAAGTCCAGACTATACGGGATTATTTCATATCCTCTAATATGATTGGTCCACGTGTACATGATTAAGGTTGGATTTGACCGTTATAGAGATCCTATAAATAGGTCTTGTCAAAACGTCAAACCCTAAGAAGTATTTCTGAATCTAATTTCTATCGCTCGCATCGGGAAGCCGTCAAGTTCACGCCGACATATTCCTGTTCATCTTCTTCTTCGCCGGTCTTCTCCGATCCAAGGATTCAGACAAGAAGTTTCAGAAGATCAAGCTATTCTCAATCGACAGATCCAATTCTTGATCTTGCTGACTCTAGTTTTTCAGATCCAAGAGATTTTGCCTTGTCTTCCTCGATCTATTTTCTGCCGAGCCCTAACTCTGAAGGAGGAAAGGATTGAAGATCCAGATCTGAATATCTCTGTTTGTATATTTTTGTATACATCATTTATTCTTGTAGGAGTCTTGACTCCGAGTTCTGTAGATCCGGCTTGGATTGAGATTTGTAGGAAGGTTTTCTTCCGAGTGTAGATCCAGTTTGGATCGAGTTTTGTAGGAACGTTGTTCCGAGGTGTAGGATCGTTTTGATCCGAGATAGTGGAGTAGCCAAGTCTAGTGGTTTACTAGATTGGTGAGGAAAGTGGACGTACCCAAGGTTGGGGAACCACTATAAATCTTTTGTCGTCTGTGATTGCTTGGTATTGTGCTGTGCTGGTTCCGTAAATTTTTATTCCGCAAATAGACGCACATCTCACCTATTCACCCCCCTCTAGGTGATTTAGGTAGACAACTAACCCTCTCTCAATTGGTATCAGAGGGAGGTTGATCGTTAAAAGGTTAACACCTTGATCTGACCCTACCCGAGTTGTCTTTAGAGAAGTTTCAAGCATGGATAGAGCCAAGGATTTTTCTAAGCTCCCAGTGTGCAATAAGGCAAACTTTCCCATGTGGAAAGAGAGAATAAAACTTTACATGGAAGCTGTTGACCCCCGCTTATTCATGATAGTGGAGGAAGGCCCTTATATCCCTATGATTGCCTCCACTAGTGATCCTACAAAGGAGGTGCCAAAGAAGTTGATGGATCTTGATAAGAATGAGATTGCACTTGTCTCCTTAGACAAGAAAGCCAAGAACATCATCGCAAGTGCAGTCAACGATTCTATGTTGCAAAACCTCATTCACTGCCAATCTGCCAAGGAAATGTGGAGATCTCTAATTATCTTGATGGAAGGTACAGAAGAAGTAAGGGATGATAGAAGATCCCTTCTTAATCAGAAGTATGAAGCCTTCAAGCAAGGACCAAAGGAAGCTATTGCTGACACATATGAAAATTTCTTCAAGATTGTCAATGGTTTAAGGAACTACGGCAGAGTGTTCACAGATGGTGAACTAAACGACAAGTTCCTAAGATCCCTGACAAAGGATTGGGACAACAAGATATGTGCCATCAGAGAGTTTGGAAGATTAGCAGAGACTGACCCTCAGAACCTCTTCGGAAAGCTTATGTCATATGAGCTTCAAATCAATAATAGAAAAGAATTCCCCTCAAGGGAAAAGGAAGAAAGAAAGAAGCTTCATTGCCAAAAAGCCAAAGACCCTCAGTGACTCCGACTCATCCGAGTCAAGTGCAGAAGAGGAAGAAGCTTACTTTGGGCTAATGGCTCTAACAGACGATGAGCAAGTCCCCCAGTTCACTGGGGAGGTAAAATCTCACACCCCTCTTTCGGACTCTGATGATGACAATGAACCAGAGGGCTATCCCTCTGAGGATGAATCAGAACTCATGATACAATATCAGGAGTTACTCAAGGCTTACGACAAATGTCGCCAAGTCGTGAAAACTCAAGCTAGGGAGATAAAATCTCTAAAAGCTTCAGAGAGCAACCTTAGAGAAGAAGTCTCTAAGACTGACTCTCTCAAGGAAGACTTCGATAAATCTATCGAAGAATACAATAAGGCACTCGGGCACCTTGATCTTAAAGAGAAAATCATCAAGGAATTGGAAGAACAACTCTTGGCTGAGAAGAAGCTTGTAGAAAGCTTCTCGAAGCCTAAGACTGTGCTTCCTATGATTGCTGAATTCTCAGCTAAGGCAAGTGGTGCCGGTCTAGGCCACAAAGGAGCTCCTAGTAAATCTTCTAGGAGAAACAAGGCCAAGAGGAGAAATAAGGCGGCCAAGAAGGCCTCTGCCGAAGAGAAAGGGAAAGCTCCCTTGGAGCCAGTCGCGTTCAAGAAAGTCATCTTTCCTACGAACGATCTTGACTACGAATCCACCTATGGTCACTTTAGCAGGCCTATCCTTGAGAAGCCTAAGACAAGATACCAAGGTTGGACTCGCCTTCGCAACTTTGGTGAGAGCGTTTTCAAGGAACCTTATGAGGAGATTCAACTTCAGAGCTATGGACCTTATGTTCATGGTCATAATATTAAGAAGGCACCCAAAGTGAAAGTTGTTGTAGAAAAGCCGAAGATGAAGAAGACTTCATGCACATGCCATCATCATGAAGCCTCCACATCTAAAAATGCTGCCCCTGTTGGACCTCCTCTCGAGGTAGTCAAGCAGGAGAACATGAGGCAAAGATACAACAAATTTGACTGTTGGTGTTGTGGTAGAGTTGGTCACTTTGCCATAGATTGCTGGTTTAATCCCAACTATGTTTTAACTCCTCAAGTTGATAATGTGAGAAAGACCACTCATAATGTTAACTCTCATAGGGGAGGATACTAACAAGAGACCTAGGACCCAATCTTGTTTTGGTCTCCTAAGGGATTCTAATCTTGTTTATGCAGGTATGTCCATAGGCCAATAAAATTCTTATCTGGCAATTGGACTAGTAATTGTTCCAGAAAATTCTTGGAACTAGAAGATTAAGGGGGAGTTTCTAGTGTCCCCTATTTAAAGAAATCAGAAAGGGGGAGAACAAAAGGAAATGGTTTATAGAGATGAAAAAGGAAAAGAAAATGCAAATCCAAATGAAGATTTCAGTAAGGGGGAGAAATGCAAAGCAATTCTAGTTAAGAAATGTAAGTCAATGCATTCTCTTTTACGTCATATTGTTTTAATATCTCTGGCAATTCAATTTAGTAGATGGTGTTCTGACTTCTTCAAATAGGGGGAGATTGTTGGATCTTGTTTCCACAATGTCCTTAATTTGAAGAAGTCCTCCTAAAACTAAAATGAATTGCTGTTGTATTTGATGTACTTGTTTAGATGTGCTTGCAGGACTCTATTGTCAAGTGTAAACCAATGTCAGTCTACAGTGGGTCACCTAGCACAGGACCATACAATGTAATCCCTCATTGTGTGATCCATGGTGTTGACCCATGTGTAGCTTCTCTATTGTGATACACTTCACTTCACAAGCATTTAAACTCATGGGACCTTGAAGTGTTGCTGATCATTAGTAGGAGAAATGAATTTCCAAGGGAGAAATTATTCCAAGTCATATACTCGAGTAGTTCAAAGGATATACTCGAGTAGTCCAAAGAACATACTCGAGTAGATACTATGATACTCGAGTAGTTCAAAGGATATACTCGAGTAGTCCAAAGAACATACCCGAGTAGATACTATGATACACGAGTAGATGCTTTCACTTACTCGAGTATCTAGTTTTTCCTCTCCCAGAATTTTGCCTAAGTGTTCCTACACGAGTGGTTATCTATATACTCGAGTAGTTAAACTAATATACTCGAGTAGACAAAAGTCAAGTACTCGAGTAGTTAAATTTATATACTCGAGTGGATCGACTTACTCGAGTAGTTCAACTGATATACTCGAGTATGTATTTACCAGATACTCGAGTCAGTTCTTCCAGATACTCGAGTAGGTTACTCAGGATACTCGAGTAGTTTTATACCATACTCGAGTAGTCTGGTTTTTCACAGATTATTTTCTAGTCCAGACTATACGAGATTATTCATATCCTCTAATATGATTGGTCCACGTGTACATGATTAAGGTTGGATTTGACCGTTATAGAGATCCTATAAATAGGTCTTGTCAAAACGTCAAACCCTAAGTAGTATTTCTGAATCTAATTTCTATCGCTCGCATCGGGAAGCCGTCAAGTTCATGCCGACATATTCCTGTTCATCTTCTTTGTCGCCGGTCTTCTCCGATCCAAGGATTCAGACAAGAAGTTTCAGAAGATCAAGCTATTCTCAATCGACAGATCCAATTCTTGATCTGGCTGACTCTAGTTTTTCAGATCCAAGAGATTTTCTTGTCTTCCTCGATCTATTTTCTGCCGAGCCCTAACTCTGAAGAAGGAGGAAAGGATTGAAGATCTAGATCTGAATATCTCTGTTTGTATATTTTTGTATACATCTTTTATTCTTGTAGGAGTCTTGACTCTGAGTTTTGTATATCCGGCTTGGATCGAGATTTGTAGGAAGGTTTTCTTCCGAGTGTAGATCCAGTTTGGATCGAGTTTTGTAGGAACGTTGTTCCGAGGTGTAGGATCGTTTTGATCCGAGATAGTGGAGTAGCCAAGTCTAGTGGTTTACTAGATTGGTGAGGAAAGTGGACGTACCCAAGGTTGGGGAACCACTATAAATCTTTTGTCGTCTGTGATTGCTTGGTATTGTGCTGTGCTGGTTCCGTAAATTTTTATTCCGCAAATAGACGCACATCTCACCTATTCACCCCCCTCTAGGTGATTTAGGTAGACAACTAACCCTCTCTCAATATCCCGAATCTTGTTACTCGTCACCTAATTTCACGTGATAATAGTTAATTCTCGTAATTATTCCGTCTTATTACCATGTCATTGTCTTGGTAACGCTACGGGTCATCATTCCAACCATGTTTGTTACGCCACTTTCCCTAAACTAGGTCCAAGGTAACCCAAGCCAATACTAGTTTGCCCAATAAACAAAGTTTAGCCCCCAATAAACAAAAGATCAGCCCCTACCTATCTTGGGCTAAGTATCTTGACATTACCCTGTTACATCTGTCCTAGCTGGGTGCACAATCCCTAGGGCATCAATCTTCGACTTGGGGTTCCACCCTGAAACTTGTTAATATACTCCATACTTTAAACTCTCTGAGTCACATCTACGAAATCTTATCCGGGTCAAAATGTTCGCAATCCCAAATGGGTATCTTCCGAACTCGAATTTCTATCCACCCTCAGTGTTTGTCTCGATGGTTGCCTCCAGGTAATTTTATTACCGTATTGAGGTTAAGACTACTTGTCTTTTACCATTCTGCTAATGTATTATTGGTCCCAATTCTCCCTAAAGTAGTCCACCGCTTTGAATAATCCTTGATTGGGATAGTAGGGACACCTGAGTTTACGTCTTAGGTAGTCATTATCGTGCTAAACTCCTCCTTTATTCTCTTTGGATATCTCCTTACCTTAACCAAATTCATACCCTGTTGGTACCCTAGATGTGATTTGGCTCATGTAATCCCTTTCCAGCCCCTCTTGATCCATATAACTATATATGATCATGCTTAGACTTTGTTTAGTCTCTCCCTAGGGCAGTTTATAACTGACCTAGAGCTTAGATTAGAAGTTGTAAAATGAATATATGGTTAAGGCATTTTCCGTTCGACCATCGTTGAACGAGGCCTCGCGATCGTCAACCATTGGTCGATGATAGCAGGGCTATAGAATAGTTGAAGCCAAGACAATTATCGTCGACCATTGGTCGACGATCTCAGAGCAAGTTTATTATGCTCTGAAGGATTGGTCGACGATCTGCCATCAGCAGTTCAACGATCGCAGTCTTGCTTCACGATTTCTGTTTCGACAGATTCTTTGTTGGTCGACGATAGCATGTGCTGTTCGACGTTTTCTATCCCAGACGATTTCTGCCTTAGTCGACTATCTGTTGGCTAGGTCGACGATCATCGAACCCCTGTTCGACGATTATTGTCTGCCTTTAACAGTTTGTATTTACTCTATTCCTTGGTTTATTTCCAAGTGTTTTAGCTTATGGTTAGAGAGATTTTCTGAAGTTGTTTTTTGCTAATTTATGGCTTAAATTCAAATGAATTAATTACCAAATATGTTAAGCACAAATTACGGGATTCCGTATTTGATAAAGTATTTTGTCCTATTATACAAAATATGTTGACTTTATCTTTCCAGGCTGTATTCTAGCCGTTGGTGCTGTATGCTATTTCCAAGTATGTTAAGTCTTTATGCTGAGATATTTTTCCCATTCATTTATTTCCTTATTGGGACTGACAGAGAGTTAATAGCTCATTCTATTCCTATTGCTATATTCTATATTGAGATAACCTGTCGCAGGGCTCGAGATATTCAAATCAATAGAGCCGTTTCAAGGAAAAAGAGAAGATATATTTAAAAGAGATTTTTCTCTCAGCAGTAACAGAAAGTTACAGACACAGAGAGATTTTCTTCAAAGGATTCATTCGCTCAAGCTTCATTAGAGCAGCTCTTCACCATCTCTCAAAAGAGAGGAAAAGTTTTCCTGAAGCAAAGGCCCAGAGCAATCATTTTCTTTCTCAAGTCTCCTGAGCATTTGCTTAGAGTTTTCAAGACTTCAGAAAGACCAGCTCCAGTTCTGCTTCAAGTGTTCCAGAATCTGAAGACCTGATAAAAATCAGTCTACAGATCTCTGAGGATTTAGTTTCAGTATATCTGAAACTCCTTTATCCTGAAGCAAAGGCTTTCCCTGGACTTCCACTGAGCCAGGGCAGACTTTGATTCTTTAGAGAATCCACAAGTCTTCTCTAATCTGTTATTAACAACAGAGAAGACAATCTAACCCTCTCAACCCCTTTGTAAAAGAGTTTTCACACCTCTTCAAAAGTGAACATTGGTGATAGGGCACCTTATCAACAACATGTGGTTGAGCATCCTTATCAAAAGCTCAAAGGGTCTTGTTTGATCTACCTGAATCAGATCATTGGTGGCAGGGCACCTTAGCAAAAACCTGCAGTGGATTCCTACCAGGGTGGTAGAAGAGTGGAGTACCTATTGAGAGGGAACCACTATATATCCTGTATCTCTCTGGCTATTTTGTTTAATTGCTTATTCTGTGGCTGTGATAGAACTACCTAGATTGCTAGTTGCTGTGATAGGCTTATAGTAAACTGAAATTTCAGTTAGCTCTCTCACTTGTGCACTTCTCTGTGTTAGGCTCTTAGGGTTCAAGTATCAGATTATTTATTCCGCAAATAAACTCCAAGGGAGCTGACTAGTTGTTCATAAAATTTGAATACTCTATTCACCCCCCCTCTAGAGTAGTTTACAACTTATCCCCTCACTTTCAATTGGTATCAGAGGAGGTTAGCTGTTCATACAGGCTAACACCTGAGTTAAAAGATCCAGTGATAAGTTGTTTCCTGATACCATTCACAAACACTTTCACAAATGGCCCAGTCTAAGGATTATTCAAGCACCAGACCTCCTGTATGCAACTTGTCCAAGTTTGGCATATGGAAGGCCAGGATAAGACTATACATGAATTCTATTGATGAAGATATCTTTTCTTCTATTTTGACAGGACCACCTGCTAGGCCTGCTGCTGCTTCCACTTCTGCTGATCTCAGTGTTGTGCCACCACCTGACTACAATGAAACTTACAAGAAGGCAAAAGCAGCTGATGCAAAAGCAATGAACATCCTAGCTCAGACAATGTCTGATGAAATATTCCAGAAGCTTGCTGAATGTACCTCAGCCAAAGCTATGTGGGATTCCCTTAACCACATAGTTGCTGGCTCAGCTGATGAGAGGAAGGACAGGAGATCCAACCTCACTTCTCAGTATGAAAATTTCAAGAAGGATGATGCTGAAGACATTGACACAATGTACACAAGACTCAGTTCAATAATAAGTGAACTGAGGTCTTTGGACAAGGAGATAACTTTGACAGAAGTCAATGACAAGATCCTGATGTGCCTTCCCATCTCTTGGTACTCAAGAATATGGCCCATCAAGGATGGCAGAAACACTGTGGAACTCTCCACAGAAGCTCTGTTGGGAAAGCTCAAGTCATATGAGCAAACTTTGAAGAGCAGAGCTGCTGCAACTGAAGTAAAAACTCTTACACCTACAAAGAAAGACCACTCTCTAGCTCTCAAGGCTGCTGAGACTTCTGAAGGAAGTCAATCAAATGAGGAGTTGCTGGCACTCATTACCAAGAGGTTCCTCAACATGGGAAGAAGAGACTTCAGAAAGAAGTTCTCCAAGTATGAGGATAAACAAAGGTATGACAAGACTCCTTCTAAAGAAATCATTTGTTATGTTTGCAGCAAGCCTGGACACATTGCCCCAGATTGTCCAGAGAAGAAACACAAGGAGAAGAAAAATGAGAAAGAGTACAGGAAGCGCCACTCCAAGTCCTCCTCACACAAATACAAGAAGAAGGACAAGGGGTTTGTGGCTGCTACCTGGAGTGAAACAGAAGAGGATACTTGCTCCTCTAGCTCCAGTGATTCAGAAGAAGAAGAAGAGAAGAAAGCCAAAGAGGTCTGCCTCATGGCTATTGATGCCTGCAGCTCTCTGTCAGCTGCAGAGAATTCTGAAGAAGAAGGAGACAATGAAGAAGATCTTCCTATGGAAGACCAGGTAATCAACTCATTTGATTTCTCATCTCCTGAGTTCAAATTAAAATTTAAAATCTATGTTAGATTTACTATTATCTGAAAAAGAAATTAAGTCACTTAGATTAAAGATAATGGAACTAGACATGGAAAGTACTGAAATAATTAGATTAGAAAAGGAATTAGAAAGCTCAAAAGGAGAAGTAACATTCCTAAAATTAGAACTAGCTAAATCTAAGAGGTTAGAAGAAGAATTAAATGGCAGAAGCCTTAAACTATCTGAAATAACCAGTATAGCAAACACTAGGGTTGGTAATGATAAACTAGGCCTAGGTGCTACACCTAGTGAACCCATCCTCCTCACAAAGGAGAGATTTAGCACTCCAGTAAAATTTATTTCTGAATCAGGAATAAAGAATACTGAGGAAATTGAAAAGTATAAGAAAATTCGTAATAAGATCAAGAAAGAGAACAGAAAGAAAAATTTCTAGCTTTACAGAAATCGTCGAACATTAATCGACGATCGTCAAACCAATCGTCGAACATCTATCGACGATCGCTGAACACCTACACTAAGTATGATAGCTTTGGTGCAGGAGGTCGACGATCTCATCTTGAGTCGTCGACCAGTGATCGACGATCGTGGAATCCAGAACATCGTTCTACCATAAATGATCGACGATATGGCTTGCGATCGTCGACCATTGATCGACGATCTGGACTTAAGCTGGAAAATAAAATTCAAACTTCCAGAACTACAAATCCTAATCACTACCCTAGGTTGTTTAATCCTTCAACTGAATGGATTATCCCACCTAGGAGATCACACCCTTTGGATATCAATCTAAGCCTGCAAGATCTTTTATATCTAGCTTTTCTTTTGTGAAGAATACTGGACCCAAGGTAACCTGGGTCCACAATGTATAATTGATATCTTTGCAGGTGAAGACCTATCCAGTCATACATGACAAATGGTATCTGGATAGTGGATGCTCAAAGCATATGACAGGAAAGAAGAAGAACCTGTCAGGTTTCAAAGCCAAGCTGGGACCAAAAGTTGTATTTGGAGATTCCAGCTGTGGACAGACTGAAGGGTATGGCAGCTTCACCATAGGAGCTGTAACCTTCAAGAAGGTAGCTTATGTCTCTGGACTAAAGCACAATCTAATCTCTGTAAGCCAAATGTGTGATGCTGGGTACAAGGTATGGTTTACTGACACTGCTTGCAATATTGTCTTAAAATAATATTGTTGTGTTAGTAGGCATTAGAATTGGTAATGTTTATGTTGTAGACTTTAATTCATCCAAATCTGAAATATGCTTATTTAATGAAGTAACCAGTAATAATACTCTTAGGCATAAGAGACTTAGTCATGTTAATTTGAAAAATATCTCTAGGTTGGCTAAACACAATCTTGTAAGAGGCTTACCTTCTTGCCCCTACAAGAAGGAAGGCCTTTGCAAAGCTTGTCAATTAGGTAAGCAAACAAGGAATAGCTTTAAATCAGTTAATAAAAGTGATTCTCCCAGGATCTTGTACTTGCTACATTTGGACTTATTTGGTCCTATTGCTGTACAGAGTCTTGGAGGAAATCTTACACTCTAGTAGTTGTAGATGACTTCTCTAGATTCACTTGGGTATTCTTCTTGAGAACTAAGGCTGATAACTTCAAGGTTCTTACAGATTTTCTAAAGTGTATACAGAGTGAGTATTCTACTCAGATTGCCTTGATCAAAGTGATCATGGTGCTGAGTTTGAGTCTCTTCTTATGCAAGAATTCTGTGAGAAGGAAGGTATCAAACATAGCTTCTCTGCTCCTAGAACTCCTCAACGAAATGGGGTAGTTGAAAGGAAAAAACAGAACCCTAATTGAAGCTGCAAGTACATTATTGGCAGATGCTAACATGCCTCTGTCCTTTTGGGCTGAAGCAGTTAGCACAGCTAACTATGTATTGAACAGAAGTCTGATACATAAACTTAAGGGTAAGACTCCCTATGAGTTACTTAAGCAAGTGAAACCTAAAATAGACTATTTTAGAGTATTTGGTTGTGTAGCTTTTGTTCATAACAATAACAAAGAATACCTTAGAAAATTTGAGGCAAAAGCTTCAATGGGAGTTTTTCTAGGATACTCTCAAGTAAGCAAAGCCTATAGGGTCCTTAATAAATCTTCTTTTAAGATAGAAGAGTCTGCACATGTCTCTTTGATGAGACAGTCATGTATTATAAGGAGAAGGATTCTTCTTCTAATAGTACAGTGCAAGTCCTAGAGTTAAGTAAGGATTTGGAAGGTTTGAGACTCACACAGGAGAATCATCCCCAACAAACTCCTCAGGTTGCTTCCTCAGATTCTGAATCTGATGTAGAACTTCTTGAAGTTAAAGCACCTGCACCAACAGTTGATCAAATACCACATGAGGAATTAAATCTTGAAACTGTTGAAGATCAGATCATTGTTGAACCTACTGATCTTGTCACACTTAGAGATCACCCTGCATCTCAAGTGATTGGAGACATTTCAGTAGGAGTCCAGACAAGACATCAACTCAACAAAGATGTGATGTTTGCTTGTTTCCTTTCTCAGGTTGAGCCCCTAACCATTAAAGATGCTGAGCTTGATCCACACTGGATTATAGCCATGCAAGAGGAGCTTAACCAATTTGAAAGATGTAAAGTTTGGACCTTGGTTCCAAGACCAAGAGGCCAACGATCATAGGCACCAAGTGGGTGTTTAGAAACAAGCTTGATGCCCAAGGCATAGTAGTTAGGAATAAGGCTAGACTAGTAGCTCAAGGCTATAGACAGGAGGAAGGCATAAACTATGATCAGACTTTTGCCCCTGTAGCTAGATTAGAAGCCATTAGGATTTTCCTAGCCTATGCTGCCTATAAGAGATTTAAGGTCTTCCAAATGGATGTGAAGAGTGCCTTCCTCAATGGAGATTTAAAGGAAGAAGTGTTTGTTGAACAACCACCAGGGTTTGTTTCATCAACCTTACCCACTCATGTGTTCAAACTCCAAAAGGCTCTATATGGACTTAAGCAAGCTCCTAGAGCTTGGTATGAGACCTTAGCAAATTTCCTTCTAGAACACAAGTTTGTGAGAGGTGTAGTAGATAGAACCCTGTTTATTAGACATCATAAGGACTCACAACTGTTAGTTCAAATTTATGTAGATGACATTATATTTGGCTCCACTGATCCCAAACTATGCAAGAGGTTTCTCTGAACTAATGCACTCCAAGTTTGAGATGAGCAGCATGGGTGAGTTATCCTATTTCCTTGGTCTCCAAGTGAAACAGAGTGTTGATGGTATCTTCATTTCTCAATCAAAATATGCCAGAGAGCTGGTTAAAAGATTTGGAATGTCTGATGCTTCATCAATGAGCACACCTATGGCCTCAAATGCAGTTATTGATTCTGATGTCAATGGCAAGTCTGTTGATCAAAAGAATTATAGAGCCATTGTTGGTTCCCTGCTGTATTTGACTGCAAGTAGGCTGACATAATGTTTGCTACATGCCTATGTGCTAGGTTTCAGGTCAACCCAAAGGAATCTCACTTAACTCTTCTCAAGAGGATCTTGAGATACCTTAAGGGATGCCCTAACTTAGGACTGTGGTACCCAGCTGAGTCAGAATTTGAATTAATTGGATATTCAGATGCTGATTATGCTGGTTGTAGAGTTGACAGGAAAAGCACCTCAGGGACTTGTCAGTTCCTGGGAGAGAGACTTGTCTCCTGGTTTGTAAGAAACAGGCATCTGTGTCTACCTCAACTGCTGAGGCTGAATATATAGCAGCAGCTAGTTGTTGTTCACAGATCCTGTGGATTCAAAATCAGCTAGTGGATTATGGGTACACACACTCAAACACAAAAATTCTGTGTGACAGTACCAGTGCAATATCAATTGCTCAAAATCCTGTGCACCATTCCAGGACCAAGCACATTGAGATTAGACATCATTTTCTGAGAGATAATGTGGAAAAGAACAAGATAATTATGGAATTTATATCCACAGACCTGCAGAGAGGAGATATTTTCACTAAGCCCCTGATGAACAAAAGCATTTGTTCTTCC
This sequence comes from Platanthera zijinensis, assembly GCA_039513925.1. Classification (NCBI taxonomy): domain Eukaryota; kingdom Viridiplantae; phylum Streptophyta; class Magnoliopsida; order Asparagales; family Orchidaceae; genus Platanthera; species Platanthera zijinensis. The sequence goes on from CM077088.1 coordinate 102,441,546, forward strand.
TGAACCAGCTTGGTATGATTAATGGTTCAGAGTAGTGAAAATTAGGATAGATCTGTTTTTCTGTCTAAAATCGTCGAACAACTGCTCGACGATCTTCGACCAGGTCAGGACTATCGTCGACCAATGTCGATGACAGTTCGTTCTGTAGTAAGGCAGAAATCGTCGACCAACTGTCAACGATCTCTCCTTAGGTATCTATCGTGGACCAATTGGTCGACGACAGATTTGTTGTGCTGTGTGGTGAATCGTCGACCAACATATATTGATCGACGATCGTGGTGTATGCTTGTAGTCGGTCGATGTTTGACGATTAGTTAAATATTGACTATCGTCAGTCATTGTTCGACGACCGATCTTAATCGGTGTTCGACGATCGCAGATTTTTTTTATCTGATAGTCGATCTTAGGTCTGGAGATCGTCGTCCTTCAGTTTCGTCTTTTCATATTCTGTCTTCTGGCTTAGAATTCGCTCTCGAACTCTAATCCCGCGCGATTCTCTTCTCCCCTTGCCTTGCATCTCGATTCGCCATTCTCTCTCAAATCAAATGGCGATTCTTCCAGCAGTTCTTTCCGGGATGAAGTTCAACACGGGATTCTGTGTCGACTTCGATTCCTTCTGCCTTTGCGATCAATCAATCAGAGACATGTTGCAGATATGTGAAGATCAAGGACTGAAGAAATTTATGTCATCCGCGCCCAAGATCAATATACCAGAGATTAAAGAATGGGTGTATACTTCGTCTTCCAGCGACGAAGCAATGACGGGAAAGATTAATGGAGAGGAGGTCATTCTGACTCCTGATATTTTGACAGAGCTGTTTGATTTACCAACTGGAACTGAAGAATATGAACAAGATACAGCGGAGTATGGCCGCATGCTAACAGTGATGGGCCATGTTGATGGTATTCCGACAAAGCTGCTGAAGATCAACCTGTCTCCAGAGTTTAAGTTTCTGGCAGACCTGGTGGGCAAAGTTGTTTTGGGTAAACACTATGCTCATGATAACATCAACATGCAACAGTTTGCCTTGATGTCGGCTTTGGTGAACAGTACTCAGATGAATTGGGGAAAAGTTTTGTATGAATTGATAAGGAGAAAGAATAGCAAGAAGGAAGTAACTCTTGCCAGAGTATTGGGTGTCTTTCTATCTGAGAAAGCACCCCTGCTGCTTGTTTCTGCATCCTCTGCAGTCAATGCAAGCAAGAGGTTGGACCCCTCCCTCTTCAAGAAATCCCAAAGGGTTATCAAGAAGACAGTCTGGGTTGATCCTAACCCTTCATCAGACACCAGGGCTGATTCAGCCACTCTCCATCTTGCTAGGGAAGGCTCAACAATCCATCCATCTTCACTCATCATCACTGCATCCCAGTCACCAACACCACAACATATGGCAGCTTCAGCCAGTGTTGACATGGTGACTGAGACCATCCTCACCAACCCATCTCAACATGGAACCCAAACTCATGTTGATGTTCCCCTATCTCCACATGATTCATTTAATCATGTGGCAGATCATACTGATATCATTCCATCACCATCTCATCTTGCATCCCACAGTCATCCATCCACATCTACACCCTCAGCATTTCAGATCACCCCTGAATTGCTTGCACACATTGTGGAGCTCATCACCCCATCCATCCAAACCATGATTGAGGCAGCCAATGCCCCTATCATTGCATCCATAAATGCACTTACACAAGCCATTAAATCCATTCCATCTTCTGCTGAGCCCTCTTCAGTGAGGTGCATGACTCCAGCCCCAACTGAAGTCATGCAGGGGGAGATGTCGTTTGAAGTGGTCTCAGGTGATGCCTTGACCCTTCAGGATAACCCTTCCCTTCCTTCCCTTCCAGCCATTGCAGAAGAAGCTCAAGAGCTTCAAGAGGAAGAAATTCTAGTGGACACTACTGATCTTGCAGTAGTGGTCCCAGAAGCCAACAAAGATTCAGAGCAACCAGAAGGTAAAACCTTTTCTCTAAAAAGATCATACTCAGGACTTTAAAATGATATTTGTACCTAACAAAGACATTCACTCCCTAGTGAATCTAGCTTCTGAGGAGGAAGTCCCTGAGAAAGACAATGAGGAAGTCCCCATGGACATTTGTGAAAAAGTTCCAGTGAACACTACTGATTCAGAAGTAGTGGTTCAAAAATTTGAGAATGATGCTGCTCAACCAGATGGTATAGTTTTATTTAAGATTCTAATTAATTCAAACTCCAACCTTGAGTTAATTTCTTATTCCTTCCTACCCATCACAGCTGCTGATGATCTTGCATCAGTGTTGCAAGTTGATGCTGCAAATTCCATTGATTCTGATGAAGATTTGGAATCCTTTCTTAACTCAGACTGTGAGTTCACACTCACATCTACTCCTTATGTTCCTCCTCTTCAAGAGAAAATGGTCCCTTATAGACCTGAGTACCTTGATGACCCCTTGGTCAAGGACTCTCTCTTCCTTTCCTGTATGGCACTCCTCTTGTGCCTTGCAGAGGTGTCTATCCCTGATGTCACTGAACATCTAGAAGGAATTATAACCTCCTTCCTAGATGCAAAGTGGTATCCTGTGTAGATCTTCAGGTAATTCTATCAATTACCTGCTGTTGTTCACCTTGGGGGGAATATTTTATTCCCACTTGGTTGTTAACTTATCTTTCTTTGTATGCAGGCACAACCAACATCCCTGCTGCTGCTACTGCTGCTGAAGAAGTTGAAGTTGTGCAAGATAGTGCAGAAAATGCTTCCAAGATGACTAAAAAGGATTCAAGCTCAGTTGCTGAACTAATTCCAGAGCAAGCTCCAGGATCTGTTAAAGAAAAGGAAGCTGAAGCCCCAACTGCAGAACTGGTCCCCAGGACAGTTCCTGATTTGTATCCTGAATCAGAACTTTGGAAGAGTACTCCTAATATTGATCTTGATGCCCTCTTTGTGCAAGATGCCATTGAGGAGGCAAGAGAAAAGGAAGATAGAGAGAAGCCTGAGAATGAAAAAGATGAACATGCTGTAGCTGCCAAGGATCCCTCAGAGCAAGACTTTGATGACTATGCTGGCAAAAACTCATCTCACTCTTCTGATGATGATGATTCTAAAGATTCTGATAACACCAAGAAGAAGAAAAAGGCTGCACCTAAGAAAAGAAAAGTTATTGCTCCTCCTCCTCCCAGTAAAGATAATGAAACGCCATATTATATTCTGAAAGGGATTGATCCTAAATCAAAGGAATTTCAACATTGGATGTGGTTCTCCAAGAACCAGCAGAAAGAGAGGAAGAAGTCTAAGAGATATGATACTCCAGTTCAGAAATTCCCTCCCAGAGGTCCTCCTCCACCTCCTGGTGCTGGAGCCTCTGGAAATCTTTCTTCTGCTCCATCTGCTCAATCAGCCAGATCCAACCCTTCTCAGACCTACCAGAGAAGAAGTAATCAAAGCCAAGAAGGTCAAGATAAATCAGGACAAGGAAGGCAAAGAAATGAAAGTGTTCCCATGGAACAGATAAAGGAGATGACCTTTCAGCAACCAACATTCTCTCCTCCTCCTTCTCTCAAAAGGAAAGCTCCAGAAAGGAAACCTTCTCCTCCCTGGAGAGGTTCATCTTCTACATCAAGGAAACCTGCTAGTCCTAAGACAGTTGATACAAAAGGAAAAAGAGTGTCTATTCAGAGAAGTCCAACAAGAAATTTATTGAACTTGCACCTCCAAGATCTTTATATGCTAAATCTGATCCTAAGAAGGCTGTACAGATTCCTATTGACTCAAACAGATTAGCTACAGCTCTTCAAAGGAATATGGAGATTGCAGCTCAAGCTGATACTGATAGACTACCTTCTCCATCAGACAAGACAGAAACTGAAAGAATTGCCTCTATGGCAAGATTCAAGGAATCAATTGCACTAAGCATGATGGAGAAAGCCAAAGCTCAAGGACTGGACCCTTCAGCATACTCAACTATGTCTGAATTCAGAGAAAAAGAACTCAGCAAGATTCAAGTCAACTCAGAAATATTTGATACTGAAGAATACATGAAGCTGCATCCTGCTGCAGTCCTGCCAAGCTATGGTGAAAAGAAGATCATTGGTGAACATGACCTGATGTTATCCAAAAGACAAGCAGCTAATCTAAACAGAGAAATCATTTTCAAACCTGCTGTAATCCCAAAGAACTCCTCTGATGCTAAACCATCTGATAAATCTGCTTGATAATCTATAATTCTGCTGATTTATGATTTATATGTTTTCTGTGGATTGCCTGTGTTTTGATATTATGGTTAAACTTTGCATTTGTTCTTGTTTGTATTAGTTTTTAGATTGGATTGGATGACATGACCCAAATAGGGGGAGATTGTTGGTACCCTAGATGTGATTTGGCTCATGTAATCCCTTTCCAGCCCCTCTTGATCCATATAACTATATATGATCATGCTTAGACTTTGTTTAGTCTCCCTAGGGCAGTTTATAACTGACCTAGAGCTTAGATTAGAAGTTGTAGAATGAATATATGTTAAGGCATTTTCCGTTCGACCATCGTCGAACGAGGCCTCGCGATCGTCGACCATTGGTCGATGATAGCAGGGCTATAGAATAGTTGAAGCCAAGACAATTATCGTCGACCATTGGTCGACGATCTCAGAGCAAGTTTATTATGCTCTGAAGGATTGGTCGACGATCTGCCATCAGTAGTTCAACGATCGCAGTCTTGCTTCACGATTTCTGTTTCGACAGATTCTTTGTTGGTCGACGATAGCATGTGCTGTTCGACGTTTTCTGTCCCAGACAATTTCTGCCTTAGTCGACGATCTGTTGGCTAGGTCGACGATCATCGAACCCCTGTTCGACGATTATTGTCTGCCTTTAACAGTTTGTATTTACTCTATTCCTTGGTTTATTTCCAAGTGTTTTAGCTTATGGTTAGAGAGATTCTCTGAAGTTGTTTTGCTAATTTATGGCTTAAATTCAAATGAATTAATTACCAAATATGTTAAGCACAAATTACGGGATTCCGTATTTGATAAAGTATTTTGTCCTATTATACAAAATATGTTGACTTTATCTTTCCAGCTGTATTCTAGCCGTTGGTGTTGTATGCTATTTCCAAGTATGTTAAGTCTTTATGCTGAGATATTTTCCCATTCATTTATTTCCTTATTGGGACTGACAGAGAGTTAATAGCTCATTCTATTCCTATTGCTATATTCTATATTGAGATAACCTGTCGCAGGCTCGAGATATTCAAATCAATAGAGCCGTTTCAAGGGAAAAAAGAGAAGATATATTTAAAAGAGATTTTTCTCTCAGCAGTAACAGAAAGTTACAGACACAGAGAGATTTTCTTCAAAAGGATTCATTCGCTCAAGCTTCATTAGAGCAGCTCTTCACCATCTCTCAAGAAGAGAAGAAAAGTTTTCCTGAAGCAAAGGCCCAGAGCAATCATTTTCTTTCTCAAGTCTCCTGAGCATCTGCTTAGAGTTTTCAAGACTTCAGAAAGACCAGCTCCAATTCTGCTTCAAGTGTTCCAGAATCTGAAGACCTGATAAAAATCAGTCTACAGATCTCTGAGGATTTAGTTTCAGTATATCTGAAACTCCTTCATCCTGAAGCAAAGGCTTTCCCTGGACTTCCACTGAGCCAGGGGCAGACTTTGATTCTTTAGAGAATCCACAAGTCTTCTCTAATCTGTTATTAACAACAGAGAAGACAATCTAACCCTCTCAACCCCTTTGTAAAAGAGTTTTCACACCTCTTCAAAAGTGAACATTGGTGACAGGGCACCTTATCAACAACCTGTGGTTGAGCATCCTTATCAAAAGCTCAAAGGGTCTTGTTTGATCTACCTGAATCAGATCATTGGTGGCAGGGCACCTTAGCAAAAACCTGCAGTAGATTCCTACCAGGGTGGTAGAAGAGTGGAGTACCTATTGAGAGGGAACCACTATATATCCTGTGTCTCTCTGGCTATTTTGTTTAATTGCTTATTCTGTGGCTGTGATAGAACTACCTAGGATTGCTAGTTGCTGTGATAGGCTTATAGTTAAACTGAAATTTCAGTTAGCTCTCTCACTTGTGCACTTCTCTGTGTTAGGCTCTTAGGGTTCAAGTATCAGATTATTTATTCCGCAAATAAACTCCAAGGGAGCAGACTAGTTGTTCATAAAATTTGAATACTCTATTCACCCCCCCTCTAGAGTAGTTTACAACTTATCCCCTCACTTTCATACCCAAGGTCTATTTTGAACTAGGGCATACTATAAATTGTCATGGTTAGTCATGAGTCCTAGTTGGTTGAGTCTAAATCGTTGGTTAGAGGATGATAAGACGAGATCTTCGCAGCCGGAGATGTTCCCTGCTGGGGGTAGGGTAGGTCACAGGCTACAAGAAGGATTCCAATTAATGATGAAGTGGAATTTCACATGTTATTTCCCTTATGGGCACACCACTGCTTCCGCTGCTTAGTTTGTCCCCAAACTAAACTCGAGCGGGGGTGACTCAGGGTTAGTGGACTGCTACTTTTATGATCGAGGTCTGTCCTCTGATACCACTTGTAAGACCCCCTTTTTTTTCAAAACACCGGGGTCTTAGCCCTGAACTGCCGCTTTGCGGTGGCACCGACTCATGGGAGGGCCGCCACTACAAAACGCCAATTCTGCCGGCCCTTTTCGATCGCAGAACAGTAGCATAAGTACATATAAAAACTATTCCACCATAATCACGTGTATATAAATAAATCTCCACGAAGGGAGAGTTCACAATAATAATAATGATAATAAGAGTACAAAAGGGAGGGCTTTTGCCCAGTACATGTAATCCTCACTACAAGTCACTCGTGGAAGCAACACCAAAACTAAGCGTCACCGTAACTGTCACTGAACCGATAGCACCCAAGCTAGACTGGCCCATCTCCACCTACTCCATACTCTGCTGGTGCTGCATCTCTGGGTGCTTCTTCCTTTTTGGCCTGCAGTCGCCGCCTTGTAATCCACGTCTGCGTCGACGTCTTCGGCCTCCTGGCTGCTGAGCTGCTGGGATCCTACCCTTCAAGGGGCATTTGACCCGTGTATGTCCCGGCTGGTGACAATGGTAATACGGTCGCGGGGTCAACTCTGACAGAAACTGCAACACCCGTGACCCTTCCATATGGTACACCTAAAATGTTGTGGTTCGAAAACCGTTAGTCATAAAGACTAAGCCCTATCATCCCCTAACCTTCCCCCATAGCTCCTAGGTACCGAGCGGAGAGGAAGAAAGGGAAGGATATGAAGGTGGAGAATAAGTCAAAAGCAAGTGACAGCGGAACTAATCTAGTAATTCTATAATAAATATGACAGGAACAGAAAGTAGGAAAGGTAACCTTAACTTATGTGCGAAAGCGCATAAGCCAAGAGATCTTCTGCAAGGCTCCCATCGTATAGAGTGTCCCATACCACTTATACGTTGGGGTGTCGGTTATCAAACAACTGCATATATATATATATATATAATTTAAGCTTAATTTATAAACTTGCCCACACAAGCTTATAGACCAAGGGGTCGTTTTACAGGTCCTAATGTATAAGAGTCCCATACCACTTATACTTTAGGTGTCAGGGTTAAATGAATCGATTATGCTATGACATGCAAGTGGGTATGATGAAACATGCAAGTGCAACTCACACACCCGACTCTGTGCACACAGACCTTTAGTTCCCCCTTTCGGAGCCGTTACCTCCCAGGATACCTCCGTAGTGGCAGACGGAAGCGGTGGGTTGGGCCTCGCCCACCTCTAAACCAGTAAAGCACTACCGGTCAGACCTATCGTACGCCTCAATGCTTGGTGCACTAAGCGGACTCCTGCGTACTCTTACCGGCTGGCGCACTGGACTTCTATTGGCGAAGTGCTAACCACACTTGCCGAGTCAGCATATTGGCGTCGGTGCATCGACCCTCCAATACCGAAGACCAACCACCTTAATTTTCATTCCTTTTTATGCAAATGCAAGTTTAATCGTGAACACACAAAAACCGAGCCGAAGCTCCTTGGGCCAAAACGTCCATCACTTAACCAACCGAGTCGAAGCTCCCCGGACCAAAACGTCCGTCTCTTAACCAACCGAGCCGATGCTCTCATCAATCTTCCTGTGTCAACAGTGTTTGTGAAAGGTGCAGCCCTAATTACTAAGTTACTCTTGTCAGTTTTTACGTTAACCTAGGACTGCCCCCGGTTTTTCCCGTGAAGGGCTCTCAAAGGGCACTAGGAACTATGATGGTAGCTGAAGCCCATCGTTCCCTTTCGAAAGGCACTTATTATTATTGGTTGATCCCCTTTACCCATTCCCTTCTCATATTATGATAGACTATCCTAGGGTGATTTTTAACCTTCCTCTCTTCGGAAAAGACGATCTTTCGTTTAACCCGAGCACCTTTTAACTCTAGCTATCACTACTTCTCTCTACTCTTCACATCATCCTATTGTGATATCATCCACAATTGTCCACCCAGACAAAATGACTAACTCCAATGACTTTCTCAGACCATGTCCTATTGCAATTCACAAATTTGCTATATGTAGACCAACCTAGACTATATGTCGAACCGGTTATGCAATGATCCCAAAACTCACCCAAATGTCCTAAATTATTTACTGGAGACTTATCATGATGAAAATAGCCTAAGTCTAGAAGGTGGTAATTTTCATAATTTATCTGGCATTCAATTAATTTCCTTGAAAATCCCAAGGGCTACCGGTTTGAACATGAACTACCCTAAGTTCTCATGCATGATGTCCAGCAAATTTATGATTAATAGTAGGTTATCTCAATCGGGTAAATCCAAAGTATCATAATTTTTCTATGATCAAAAGGGCAACAAAACTATTTTAGCAATATTTACTATCTTCCATTATTTATGAACTAAGTACAGAGAATATTCTTTCAAAAATTATAAATAATTTATAACATGCAGATAAAGGCTTAAAAATAGTACTGGCCCAGTTTCATAGTTTTTCAGTAATAGAATCATCCCTAAATAATTTTCAAAGCATAGAACCCCTTTTTAACATTTGTGAAGGAAGTACTGGATTTACTCAACTAAAAATTATACAAAAATTCAAGGGTAACCATTCTGTCCTAAAACCTTTATTTCCAATATTACATGAGATTTCCATGAACAGAAAGGTACAAATAATTAAAACATCAATTGGGGTTATAATCAACTTTACAAACGAAGTGCTATAAATAAACATCATAAAATTCCAGTAAAATTTCTATAAATTCTACCCACTTCAAAACTAACTCTACCCGAGTTTCACAGCCTTTAGATAATTGTTAGTGATGGATTGTGCTTAATTAGTATTTTAACCTAAAGCTAAGATTAAGGTTTTGAGGCATCTACTTGTCTCCAAATTCTCCAAGATTCCATCCAGACAATTATTATCATGCTAATATCAACTCTACAGAGTTTCAAGGCAATACGAGAGCAATTGCTCCCATATCCTTCACAACCCTCAAAACCCTCATTTAGGGTTTGAGTTTGGATCCTAGGGTAAACCAACCCTAAATCACACCATTTACTCCAAGTGGGTTAAATAACCCTTCCAAGTCATGGTCAAGATATCAGCCTCAGTTGAGGTGATATGACTGTTCTAACTTCTAGTGCACTTTTTACTCAAAAATGCCTCACTATTTCCTAGTTAAAAATAGGTGACTCCCTATCCAAAACTCATCCAAGTGAGTTGGAAATTTGTACAGAGCTAAGTTATGTAGCCAGGGACCACTCACCAAAATTTGGGAGGGTTTGGAGGTCATTTGACTACTTAAATAATTTCCTCTAAGTTTATTAAATTAAAACAAAAACTTTAGGCGAAGTGTCTCCAAAAATTCCCATTTTTGGACTTCCTTTAGATATAGCTAATTTTAACCCCCTGCCCAAATTTTAGGTCATTTGACAAGGATGAAGCGTGGGCATCCATTTTAGTTTCTGCCCAACCCTAGGTACAGCCCCCACTAAAACAGGTGCTGCGGTCAAACCGCTCACCCAAACGAGTTGAAACTAATTTTAAATTAATCTAGACTCGAAAGGCTACAAATTTCGTGACTGGCCATTTTTCCTAAATCGGCCTCTAAGTGCCTCGTTTGTAGCCTAAAACATATACTCAAATAATATATATTTTCACTATGTATTATATACATTATTATATATTATAAACTGGTTTTTACTGTTCATCTTCTACATTGAACCCGAAACAGAACATAGAAAACCATATTTCCTGTAACCTTTCGTATGATCCATCGCCAGCTATCCGGTCACTTCCCTGGCCAACCTCCACCACCACCACCTCCGTTGAGGCGATGGCTATCGGTCGGTGGTGGTTTGGCCGCCGGAGGTGGCGGTTTCCGGCGAACTCAAAACGATATTTTTCCATGGTTATCCATGGAAACACGAGTGGTCCGGCTCCTTTGAGCACGTAAATCATTTCTAAGAACCTAAGATCTATCCATATGAGAAGAAGTAGAGGAGGACTTTGTTCGCGGTTTGAAGGCGAGATGGACGTCGGACTGTCATGGCGCGGTGGTGGCGTCGCCGGAAATTCTTCAACAGTAAGGGGAGGAATCTGAATCCATTTGATCGAACCTGTAACCTTCTCCTCTTTCTCTAAGGGGGCTTTTATAGATTTCCCAATGGGGAAGGGAAAGGATGAAACATTCATGGCCATGAATGTTTCTTCTTAATAACGTTTCGGTTATGATGCAGGGAAGAGGAAAAGGTGGAAGATGAATTGGCTGATCCAGGTGGCGATTTCCTATTGGAGCTCACTCTCTCATTCTATTAAATAATTAGGGATGGAAACGGCCCATAAATATTCATGCTGTACAATCCCATAATCAGAATTGATTATGACGTTGGTTACCGAAATTTTCAGTCTGGCTGACGTTTCGGCCTTGGTCACGGGCGTGACACATAAGTCACGGGCGTGACAGGCCCGGGTGACAAAATTCTAGGTTCGACGACCGTCGAACTGAGGTCGACGATCGTCGAAGGGTGGTCACGCCCTAGGTCACGGGCGTGACACATGGGTCACAGGCGTGACAGGCCCGGGTGACCGAATTCTGGGTTCGACGACCGTCGAACTGAGGTCGACGATCGTCGAAGGGTGGTCACGCCCTAGGTCACAGGCGTGACACATGGGTCACGGGCGTGATAGGGTCATGAGGCAAATTCCGCGCTCGGCAATCGTCGCGCTGAGATCGACGATCGCCGAAGGGGGTCACGCCCTTGGTCACGGGCGTGACACCTGGGTCACGGGCGTGACAGGGCCAGGTTGAAAATTCTGCGGCCGACGATCGTCTCCCTGAGATCGACGATCGTCGAAGGAGTCACGCCCTAGGTCACGGGCGTGACGGGTCGGTCACGGGCATGACCAACCCGTGACCCGAAATCTCGGTCGATTTATTTCAATTTTTGGGCTTCCTAGGGTTCTGTCACAACTAACCGACTCCTAGGGGTCTAGCCGGAAATGGGATGTTACACATACGCATGTGGAAAACATAATATCCGGTCTACTAGCAGTAAGGTAGAGCAGGAATCCAATTATGCTTCTGTATTTTGTTTCATTAAAAGGTTTCCCTTTCTCATCCTTGTCCAGAGACACAGTGGATCCCATTGGAGTCCTCATAGAGGTTACATTCTCCATTCCAAATTTATTGAGGAGTTCATTTGTGAACTTCGTCTGAGAGATGAAAATTCCATCCTCAGACTGTTTCACTTGAAGTCCCAGAAAATACTTTAGCTCTCCCATGCTGCTCATTTCAAACTTTCCTTGCATAAGTTTTGAAAACTTTTTGCAAAGATTGTTGTCTGTAGAGCCGAAAATTATGTCATCGACATAGATTTGCACCAACAAGATCTTGCCTTTGACTTCCCTAAGAAACAATGTCTTATCTATTTTTCCCCTCGATAACTTGTTCTCAAGAAGAAAACTAGACAGAGTCTCAAACCAAGCTTGAGGAGCTTGTTTCAAGCCATATAACGCTTTATTAAGAAAATAAACATGATTAGGGAATGTAAGATTAACAAAACCTGGGGGTTGCGCGACATATACTTCCTCTTTCAATTTTCCATTGAGGAATGCAGATTTCACGTCCATCTGATAGATAGTGAATCCTTTATGCGAAGCATATGCCAGGAACAATCTGATCGCCTCGAGCCTTGCAACTGGTGCAAAGGTCTGGTCGAAGTCAATCCCCTCCTCCTGTCTGTAACCGCGAGCCACCAGCCTGGCCTTGTTCTTTATGATGACACCGTGTTGATCCAGTTTGTTTCTAAAGATCCACTTGGTGCCGATCACATTCTGGTTCTTTTGTCTAGGATTAAGCATTCAGACGTTGCATCGTTCAAATTAATGCAGTTCATCTTGTATGGCCAATATCCATGCTGCATCTTTGTTCGCTTCGTCGAACTTCTTTGGCTCAACCTGTGACAGGAAACTAAGGTGCAAAATCTCGTTGATTGTACCTCTCTGAGTTCTGACACCATCACGAGGATCTCCTATGATCTGATCTCTGGGATGATCCCTCATGTGTCGGAGCTCTCGGAGTCTGGCATCTGGAGCTCTGACATCTTCTCGGGCTTCTCCTTCTTCTAGGAGATTTTCTCCATCCTGATCTTCAACTTCTCCAGTTGGCGTTGAGGTGGATACCTTGACGTACTTGGGAGTTACATCTTTAGCGGTCTCATCGAGACTTAGCTGTTCAAGTCTTGCACCTGCATCTTCAAGCATGCCCCAGGAAGAATTGCTGTGAAGCAAGCTTCCTTCATCAAAAACAACATTAATGGACTCCTCTACCACTAGGGTTTTCTTATTAAAGACCCTATATGCCCGACTATTGCTGCTATAGCCCATGAAGATGCCTTCGAAGCATTTTTCTCTGAATTTAGTACGTGGGTACTTCCCATTATTGAGTACATAACATCTGCAGCCAAAAATCCTCAAATAGGACATGGTCGGTTTCCTGCCTTTCAATAGCTCATAAGGCATCTTGCGATGATTATTGTTGATCAATGCTCAGTTCTGCACATGACAAGCCGCATTGACAGCCTCTGCCCAGAAGTACTCTAGAAGAGAGGCGTCATTCAACATTGTCGTACATGCTTCAATGAGCGTTCTATTTCTCCTTTACGCAACTCCGTTTTGTTGCGGAGTACGCGGGGAGGAAAACTCATGAAAGATACCAAGTTCTTCACAAAATTCTGTCATAGCCCCAGACTCGAATTCTGTTCCATGGTCACTTCTGATTTTGACCACTGAGCAGTTAAGTTCGTTCTGAATCTGCTTGACAAAACTTGTGAAGATATCAAACGTATCTGACTTTCGTTTCAAAAAAAACACCCACGTAAACCGAGAGTGATCATCAACAATCACTAGCATATACGATTTGCCTCCTAAGCTATGAACTTGCACTGGACCGAATAAGTCCATATGCAGAAGATAAAGACATCTGGAGGAGTCTTTGTCTACAATGCCCTTAAAGGTAGCCCGAGTCTGTTTGCCATTCTAGCATCCAGGACAAGGGCTATCTTTGATGCACTTAATAGTAGGGGCATCCCTTACTAAGTTCTTAGAAAAAAAACATATTAATTGTCTTGAAATTAATATGTGCTAAACTCTTGTGCCATTGTTCACAAAGAGATGAACTGCCTTTTGCTACTAGCCACACGGGGGTAGAAGAATCTATGCTAAGAAAATTTAAACAAAATATATTTCTGCTCCTAATGCCAGTTAATACCGTCTCCGAAGAGGCACACGATATTATCAAGCACTTCTCCTTGCAGAACTTAACGTCATAACCTTTATCACACAACTGACTTATACTGATCAGGTTATGATTGAACCCTTCAACATAGGCCACGTCGGTGATAGAGATTATACTGTTGGAAATAATACCGTAACCTCTGGTGACTCCTCGATCTGATCCTCCAAAGATGACTTTGGGTCCATTTTTGACTGGAGAGTATGTTAATATTGAGTGCTAATGACAATACATAAAGGAAGTTAACATACATATAACAATTTGAATTTCAAATTTTTCATAATAAATTAACTCAACAAAACACAGAATTTCTTTTATAAATTTATCTAAATAAAAATCTTCATTCTCACAAGATACATATGATTAAATATCATTACAACAACCTTAATGAAATTTAAAAAGACAAGATGCTAATAGAAGTAGAATTGAAGTTGAATTTAAACTTTGAGCAAATAAAGAATTTGTGTGACAATTTCTTTATTTGTCTCTCTAAAACTTGTGGAGGAATTACTTAAGGTTTGAAACCTTAATTGTCCACAACAAAGAAGATGATTTGTAGTAGTTTTAAACAAACAACTACCTCATTTTCTTCTCAATATTTGAAGGATAAAGACTTAATTCTCATCAAACCTTCTCATCCAACTTGAAGCCTCTTCACGGTTTTCTTCAACAAGAATTTTCAATGGCCGAACCTTCCACTTCTTATGCAAGTGTTTTGGATCTGAGATCCAAGTGCTCGGCTTTCTCCTTTCTTCAATCAAGTCGTGGACTTGATTCTTTATTCCTTTGAGATTGCCCTCAAGAGAACAAAACCGAAGACATTGGTCTTGGCAACAATGTTCTTCACGGTTTTTCCTTCTTCACCTTCACGGAATTCTTTCTCTCTTTCTATTTTTAGAACACACGGCTTGAAGCACTTCTCAAATCATAACAATAGCATTTATAAAGTGTTAGTTATTCAAAAACCGCAACCTTTCATCAAGGGGTGCTACCATTTCGTTTTTTGTTTCTTTTAAAAAAAGAAACCGCCATAGTTTAGCAAGAGATCCGGCCCTATTTAAAACAGTTTTTATTAAATAAAATGGCTGGTTTTAATTTCGAAAATAATTGAGATTATTTAAAAAAAACAAACCTTAATAAAACTCATAAAAGACCTTACAAAATATTTCATAAAAGTAAGGTTTGACAAGAGAAATACTTAGGCATTAAGTTAACAATTATAGTGTTACATGTGATAACCTTTCATGATATGAATTATCTTTCTCATCATGTAATCATTTTCAAAACAATGCTTAGATACCCTACATCATGTTTAACATAGACTTGATCATATCATTACACACCATCAACATAAAAGGACATATTCCAACTTAAACATTTGAATAAAAAACATGAACTATTGTGCTCATACCATCAAACCCCACATTGTCTTTCTAATGTTGTTAGAAGCAATAAAGTCATTCATAAGAAGAACCACATTTAAAAAAAAAAAATAAAGTGCTTTTGGTTAGTAGAAAAGTTTCTTTCTACTTGGAGATGTGTACCCTTCACGGTACCATTTGTTTGAAGCAAATAGATTCTCATCATCTTCTTTCCAAGTTTTATCATAACACTTGTTCATATTCTTTTTCCTGAAAATAAAGGATATAGTTATTAAAAAATAAAAACAAGAAGTACAACAATGACAATCCTAGTTAAAATTACCTCAACAAACTCCCCCTTTGGCATTGTTGTCAACTTTTTAATTTTTTAATAATAGTAATAGCAGTCTCCCCCTATTACCATTCTCCCCCTTTGACAACCATGCCAAAGGATAGTAGCCCCCTTTCTGGATGATCAGGTAATTACTGCTAGGGATTTGATCCCTAAGCTATTCCTTATATCAATAAATTGAATTTTTGACAAGGGTTTAGTAAATATATCGGCTAGTTGTTCCTTTGTAGAAACATTGGTTAGAATAACATCCTTGTTGGTGACATGTTCTTTTAGGAAGAAATATTTTATAGAGATATGTTTTGTTCGATTGTGCATAACAGGATTCTTTGAGATATTAATTGCACTTGTGTTATCACACTTTATCTCTAAAGGTTTATCAATTTGAATCCCAAAGTTTTTAAGTTCTTCTTTCATCCATAAAATTTGTGTGCAACAAGTCGTTACAGCAACAAATTCTGACTCAGCTGTCGATAATGTAACTGAATCTTGCTTCTTTGAGTGCCATGCCACAAGATGGTTTCCTATAAAGAAGGCTCCACCACTTGTACTTTTACGTTCATCGATACAACCGGCCCAGTCAGCGTCTGTATAAGCCATAAGAGTGTCATTTGTTTTATTTGGATAGAATAACCCAAAATCAATAGTGCCTTTCAGATACCTTAAGATTCGTTTTCCAGCACTCCAGTGACTCTCTTTAGGATTACTTTGAAATCTAGATATTAGACATACTGAGTGCATTATATCTGGTTGAGTTGATGTTAAGTATAAGAGACTTCCTATCAAGGATCTATATTGTTTTTGGTCAATTTCTTGTCCGTCCATATCTTTTGATAACTTCTCATTTGTACTCATGGGAGTACTAATGGGTTTACAATCTTTCATTCCAAATTTGTCAAGTATTTCTAATAGATATTTACTTTGACTTAGAAAGATTCCCTCTTTCTTTTGATGTATTTGTAAACCTAGAAAATATGATAGTTCACCTATCATTGACATTTCAAAAGTATTTTTCATTTCTTTCACAAAGTCATTGCATGAGGCTAAGTCTTTTGAACCCAATAATATATCATCAACATATATGAGAACAAATATTAGATTATCTTTAGTGTGTTTGTTATATAAGGTATTGTTCAATTGACTTTTTACAAAATTAGCTTTGTGTAAAAAATAATCTAACCGTTCATACCAGGCACGAGGAGCTTGCTTTAATCCATACAATGCCTTCTTTAATTTGCATACATGTGAGGGATTTGTGCGTTCAACAAATCCTTCGGGTTGCTCCATGTAAACCTCTTCTTCTAGGTAGCCATTTAAGAAGGACGATTTTACGTCCATTTGAAAAATTTTAAAGTTTATGTTTATGGACATTGAAAGAAACATTCTTATTGACTCCATTCTTGCGACAGGAGCAAAAGTTTCCTCATAGTCTATACCTTCTATTTGGGAATATCCTTTACATACTAGTCTAGCTTTATTTCGAATGACATCACCTTTTTCATTTAGCTTATTTCTAAACACCCATTTTGAACCAATGATATTTTTATTTTTAGGTCTTTCTACAAGTTCCCAAGTGTTATTTTTTAGAATTTGATAAATTTCTTCAGTCATAGCATGTAGCCAAGATTCATTAGCAAGAGCATCTTTTACAATTTTTGGTTCATCTATGGCTATCATGGAATATAGTATTCTTGGTGAATTTCTTCTTGTAGTGACCCCTTGACTTGGGTTTCCAATAATTTGACTTTCAGGATGGTTTTTGTGGCATGTTTTGATTTTTCTTAGAATTATTTCTGTGTTTTCATCCACATTTGAGTTTAAGGATGCATCACTAGATGAATCAGAATTATCTAGTTCAGGTGTAATTTCAATTTGTTCATTTACTATTAGGTCATCATCTTTTTCAGAATCTACTTTTACTTGTTTGAAATTAGATTCTTCAAATTTAACATCCGAGCTTTCAACAATTTTTTGACTTTCTTTTAAGAGACATCTATACCCTTTACTGGCCAAAGAGTATCCAATAAATATAGCTTCATCACTTCTGTTATCTAACTTTCCTAGATCAGCTTCTTTCTTCTTAACCCAACATTTGCTTCCAAAAACCTTTAGATATTTAACTGAAGGTTTTTTATTATACCACAATTCATATGGTGTTTTTTGAGAATCATGTTTTAATAAGCACCTGTTCATTATATGAACAGCTGTTTGAACTGCAAAGGTCCAGAAGGTATCACTTAGCTTACTTTCATTAAGTATAGTCCTAATCATTTCTTGAATAGTTCTATTTTTTCGTTCCGCAACATTATTTTGTTGTGGTGTTCTAGCTTCAGTTAATTGTTTATTAATTCCATTATCAATACAGAAGTCTTTGAATTCTTTTGATATAAATTCCCCACCCCTATCTGTTCTTATACTTTTTATGCTCTTTCCTGATTGTTTTTCTACATGAATTTTATAATCATAAAAGCTTTTGAATGCCTCATCTTTGCTCCATAAAAGAGTGATACATGTTAACCTTGTGTAGTCATCTATCATTGTCATGAAATATCTCTCACCATTATACCCCTCTGTCCTAAAAGGGCCACACAGATCCATGTGAATGAGATCTAGTAGTTTAGAGGTATTAATTTCTTTGCTAGGATGTTTAACTCTAACCATTTTTCCTTTCATACAAGAATCACAGATAGGATTTACTGGTTTTTTAATTTTAGGAATGTCACGTACAGCTTGACATTGATATAATTTTACTAAATTGTCAAAACTAATATGGCACATTCTCTTATGCCATAACCAGTCATTTTCTTCTTGAGTTATCATACATTTTGGATTGATGGAATCACTCATGATGTATAGATTTTCTTTGTTTCTTTTTCCTAAAGCCACTACATTGCCATTTTTGTCATAAACTTTTACACCTTCTTTATTGAATGTTACTTCATAATCTTGATCACAAATTTGACTTACACTTAGCAGATTATGTTTTAATCCTTCTACAAATAAGACATTTTTTAATTTACCATTAACAAGTGAGACTTCACCTTTTCCTTTAATTTCTGCTCCTTGATCATTTCCAAATTTAACTGTGCCTCCTAGATAGTTTTCTAGATTTTTAATTTTCTTTAATTCTCCTGTCATATGACTAGTGCAACCACTGTCAATTATCCATTTATTGGATCTACTTTCTTTTAATGCTTTTAGGGCAGATTGAACAACATAGCAATGATAGATTCCATTATTATTTTTAAAAACATTTGAGGAGTTTAACTTATTGCAGGTTCTTATAGTGTGATCATATTTTTTGCAGTAAGAACAACTATTAACAGTGCTAAAAGATGATAAAGATGAATAATTATAAAAATTGCAGTTAATAGATTCATGACCATAATAATTACAGATATAACAAATTTTATTGGAGAGTGGTTGACAGGTATACCTTTTTGGCATGAGAGTTCCAGCACCTTTGACTTTGAAATTCATTTGATTTTCACCCTTCTCTGTTCCTTCTGATGATTCTCCTGTATGATAGCCTAATCCACTCTTATCATGTATAGATCTTTGCATAGATATGAGACTATTCAGCTTGTTTGTGGAGTCTTCAAACTTGAACAACCTTTGAAGATCATCCTTGAGTTTTTGAACCTGCAGTGTTAGTTCTTGAATTTGCTTTCTATCAATGTCCCTGTCTCTCATTAGTTGATTTATGTTATTCACTAATAAGTAGCTTCAAAAAACTCATCACTGTCAGTTAATTCATTATTGGTTACTGAATTTAATTTCATTTCATTAAGGTTTTCAGATATGTTTTTCATTTTCTCTTCCATTTGGTCTCCTGCATCAACAAAGGAACAAGTATCAGATAAGGATGAAACTTTATAATGTTTATTTTTAATTTCGGTTTTTAACAAGAGAATTTCTTCTTTTAGATCACTAATCATTGTCATTGATCTCTCTACATGATTTTCAATGTGATTTAAGGTGATGCTTTGACTCCATGTTTGAGTATTTTCTAGAGACAATTCAAGTGATTCAATTAACTCTTCTTGTTCTCTTACCCTTTTTAGTGAAGCTATTAGTTCTTTTTCTAAATCACTTTTATCTTCTAAGTCATCGTCAGGAGATTCAATAAAACTAGTCTTTGCCATGAATGTAAAAGAATGTTTTTTTCTTGTCATTATTAGCTTCATTTTCATCCTCACTACTATCAATTTCCTCATTAACAAAATTTGATTTATTTTGATTGTAGAACTTCATTTTTCCATTGCTATATTTATCATTTTTACTTTCAGTGTTTCCTTTGTTTTTGTTTTTGTTGTGATAGCAATCCACTGAATAGTGACCTGGTTTTCCACAAGTGTAACAGTTTCCTATTAACTTGGGTTTATCAAACTTATTATATCTAGAGTTATTTTTCTTTCCAAAGTTTGAATGTTCAACTTTATTTTTGTTCTTAGCAAGCTCGATTTTGAAAGCAAGTTGTTTTTCATGTTCTTTATTAATGTCTATTGTTCTCATTTCATAGGCCACTAATGATCCAAGTAACTCATCAAAGGATAACTGGTTTAGGTCCTTAACCTCTTCAATTGCAGAGACCTTGGAATTAAATTTTTCTGGTAATGATCTTAATATTTTCTTTATAATTGTTGCATCATTTAGAATTTCACCTAGACCTCGAATAGAATTTACGATTTCATTTGTTCTTTGCATGAAATTTTCTATTCTTTCATCATTTTCCATTTTTATTGATTCAAATCTACTCCTGTAAGTTTGTAATTTTGCCTCTTTTATTTTTGCTATCTCCTTCATATAAATTTTGAATTTTTAGCCATATACTTTGAGCAGTAGAACAGTTCATAACTTTAACTAATTCTGAATCAGTTAAGCCAGACATTAAAGCTTGCATTGCTTTATTATTTTTATTTATCCTTCTTATTTCATTTTGATCTTCAAGGATATTTATTCCAGCAGTTTGCACATACTCATTTTCTATAAAATCCCAGACATCAATTCCTAATGATTTAATATAAATTTCCATTCTTTTCTTCCAATAATTATAATCTTTTCCATTGAACAATGGAGCTCTATTCATGGCACCTCCTTCATTAGTCATCATTTTTTTTAAAGAAACTTATGACCCTAATCGGTAAAGATTATAATATGGGCCCTTCCCTCTGATACCAATTGAGAGGACCTAGCGCAACCACTCGCACCAAAAGCCCAGACTGATGGAGGACGGCGCAACTAATCTTTATATCAACTTGGTCCTCGGGCAGATCCACGGGGCAGCCAGTTAAGCCATTACCGCATAGCACCGCAGCGCGGGGGCGATTCCGGACCGCAGCCCCAACAATCCCCCCCGGAAACGACCCGAGGTTTCGAACCCGCAACCTCCCTCTGATACCAATTGTTAATATTGAGTGCTAATGACAATACATAAAGGAAGTTAACATACATATAACAATTTGAATTTCAAATTTTTCATAATAAATTAACTCAACAAAACACAGAATTTCTTTTATAAATTTATCTAAATAAAAATCTTCATTCTCACAAGATACATATGATTAAATATCATTACAACAACCTTAATGAAATTTAAAAAGACAAGATGCTAATAGAAGTAGAATTGAAGTTGAATTTAAACTTTGAGCAAATAAAGAATTTGTGTGACAATTTCTTTATTTGTCTCTCTAAAACTTGTGGAGGAATTACTTAAGGTTTGAAACCTTAATTGTCCACAACAAAGAAGATGATTTGTAGTAGTTTTAAACAAACAACTACCTCAGTTTTCTTCTCAATATTTGAAGGGATAAAGACTTAATTCTCATCAAACCTTCTCATCCAACTTGAAGCCTCTTCACGGTTTTCTTCAACAAGAATTTTCAATGGCCGAACCTTCCACTTCTTATGCAAGTGTTTTGGATCTGAGATCCAAGTGCTCGGCTTTCTCCTTTCTTCAATCAAGTCGTGGACTTGATTCTTTATTCCTTTGAGATTGCCCTCAAGAGAACAAAACCGAAGACATTGGTCTTGGCAACAATGTTCTTCACGGTTTTTCCTTCTTCACCTTCACGGAATTCTTTCTCTCTTTCTATTTTTAGAACACACGGCTTGAAGCACTTCTCAAATCATAACAATAGCATTTATAAAGTGTTAGTTATTCAAAAACCGCAACCTTTCATCAAGGGGTGCTACCATTTCGTTTTTTGTTTCATTTAAAAAAAGAAACCGCCATAGTTTAGCAAGAGATCCGGCACTATTTAAAACAGTTTTTATTAAATAAAATGGCTGGTTTTAATTTCGAAAATAATTGAAATTATTTAAAAAAAAACAAACCTTAATAAAACTCATAAAAGATCTTACAAAATATTTCATAAAAGTAAGGTTTGACAAGAGAAATACTTAGGCATTAAGTTAACAATTATAGTGTTACATGTGATAACCTTTCATGATATGAATTTTCTTTCTCATCATGTAATCATTTTCAAAACAATGCTTAGATACCCTACATCATGTTTAACATAGACTTGATCATATCATTACACACCATCAACATAAAAGGACATATTCCAACTTAAACATTTGAATAAAAACATGAACTATTGTGCTCATACCATCAAACCACACAGTGTCTTTCTAATGTTGTTAGAAGCAATAAAGTCATTCATAAGAAGAACCACATTTAAAAAAAAAATATAAAGTGCTTTCGGTTAGTAGAAAAGTTTCTTTCTACTTGGAGATGTGTACCCTTCACGGTACCATTTGTTTGAAGCAAATAGATTCTCATCATCTTCTTTCCAAGTTTTAACATAACACTTGTTCATATTCTTTTTCCTGAAAATAAAGGATATAGTTATTAAAAAATAAAAACAAGAAGTACAACAATGACAATCCTAGTTAAAATTACCTCAACAGAGTAATCACGCAGCAGGCTTCTTATCCCAGTCATATGCCGGGAACATCTACTGTTCAAGTACCAGATAGGCGTTTTGGTGGTCTTTGGACATACCTGCAAAATAGAATCAGTTTCCCTTAGAAACCCAATCGAACTTGGGTCCTAGATTCCTTGTTAGCATACTCCCCCTCGGGTGGTTAACCCTACGAGTGGTCGGCCTCGCATTACTAACATGAGGAGTCTCGTTGAATCTTGGATTAAACCAGTAATCCACGGCAAAGTGACCAACTTTTCCACAGCACCAACAGTCGAACTTGTTGTACCGCTTCCTAGGCTCCAGCTTCACCCTAGGAATGGTGGGTCTAGCTGGGTCCTTGGATCTAGAGGTGGAGGCATCATGATGACAGTAATCACATGATTTCTTCACTTCCTGTTCCTTCAGTATAACAGGCTTGGCTTTTTGTGCCTGCTTCCTATTATGGCCGCTAGAGAAGTGGCCATAATTTTCCACTTGGATTTCCTCATAAGGTGCCTTGAAGACACTCTCGTCGTAGTTGTGGGGGAAGGCCCAACCATCATACCGGCTCTTGGGCTTTTCAACCGAGGGCCGGAAGAAGTGGCCATAGGTTGACTCAAAGTCCTGTTCATTGCAGGGAAAGCCAGGCTTCCTGAATTCAACAGGGTTGAGTGGGGCCTTTCCCTTTTCTGCAGCAGAGGCCTTCTTAGCAGCCTTATTTTTCCTCTGCTTTCTATTTCTCCTGGATGATTTACCAGGCACACCCACATGCCCCAAGCCAGCCCCCTTAGCCTGAGTAGAGAAGGTATCAACCAGTGGAAGAACAGTCTTTGGCATAGAGAAGCTTTTGACAATCTTCCTTTCTGCCGCAAGTTGTTCTTCCAACTTGTTGACTTCTTCCTATTTAAGGTCAAGGAGCCTTTGATACTCTGAGTGCTCAGAAGTCAGTCCCAGGTGTTCCTGTCGGAGAGAGATCAAGCTAGTGATCTCTTCTCTTAGAGACACACCCTCAGCCTTAAGGAATTTGACTTCCTTTTTCTGAGCCCTCAACCTCTTACGACATTCCTCAAAGGTATTGAGCAGAAGCTCATACTTTTCGAGGAGCTCAGCTTCGCGAGCAGATGGGCTGTCCTCGAGATCTTCATCAGGAGACTCATAGTAAGAGTCAGAGAGGGGCGTACGAGGTTTTACCTTCCCAATAAATGGGGGGCAGTCTCCTTCTTAGTCAGAGCAACCCACTAGCCCGAAGTAGGCTTCCGCATCATCACTGGAGTCTGAGGAATCAGACTCACTTAGTTTCTTTGGCTTTTTGGCGATGTAGCTCCTCTCCTTCTTCTTATCTCTAGAGGACTTGTGCTCCTCTCCCTTCCCCTTATCTCTCTTGCCTTGGTGGCAGTCAGCGATGACGTGACCTGGCTTATTGCATCCAAAGCAAATAATGTCATTAGAGCGATGTTTGTTCTGTTTGGATTCATACCTGTCAAAAGAATAATTCTTCTTCTGATGTCTGGAGGAGGAGCCGTCTCTCTTTTTTGATTCCTCAACTTGAGGAACTTCTTGAACTCCTGAGTGATGAGGGAGAAGTCTTCTTCAGATAGCTCTGAGCTGGAAGAGCATGGCTAAGATTCTTCTTCCTTATCCATTTTCCGAGAGCGGGATGAGGCTGCACCCTTGCATTTCCTTGAGTGATTGGCTTTTAGGGCCACAGTCTTCTCTCTAACAGCAGCTTTATCGGCTTCTTCTATAGCTTTTCTTGTGTTCAGCTGAAGCACATAGTACAAAAGTTTCCCAAACAGAATCTGGGGATTTGTTTCTGCCAGCCTGCCAAATTATCTGATGGCGCAGATCTTGGTGTCCCATTCCTTAGTAAGGGATCTAAGGAACTTTTTATTTAGTTCAATGTTGATGAACACTCTGCCATAGCCCTTCAGGGCATTGACGATCTTCATGAAGTTCTCGAATGTCACTCCGATTTCTTCCTTGGGACCTTGCCTGAAGGCCTCGTACTTCTGGTTCAGAAGGGATCTTCGATCATCCCTTACTTCATCAATGCCTTCCATAAAGATGATTAGGAAGTGCCAAATATCCTTGGCAGTCCTGTAGTTGCAGAAAACCTGCATCATGGAATCATCGACGACGCTTACCAGAATGTTCTGAGCTTTCTTGTCGAGTCCAACAAGCACCATCTCATCCATATCCATTTCCGAAAGTTTCTTGGGCACTTTCTTGGTTGGATTAATGGTGGAGGCCTTAGTGGGAATATAAGGTCCCTCCTCCACTACCATGAAGAGTCGTGGGTCGACTGCTTCCATGTAGTACCTGATCCTTTCCTTCTAAATAGGAAAGTTTAGCTTCGTGCACACTGGGATCTTCCCTGAATACTTGAGTCCTTCCATTTCAGAGAGCTTCTTTCTTCTTGACACTAGATGTGGGAACTTACTCAAGGTTTTAACCTTATTGACGAGTAACCTCCCTCTAATACCACTTGACAGTTAACTAGTGTCAACTAACTTCACCTATGGGGGGGGATAGGTGATTTGCAGTCTTTTGCGGAATTAAAAATTAACCTGCACAAACAACAAACAAAGCACAGAAAGGCACACCATAAATTATAGTGGTTCCCTAATTTGGGTACGTACACTCTCCCCCTTCGACCTATCTCCCAACAAGGGACGACTCGGTCACTTCATCAACAGGATTGAAATCCAATCCTCTCACTATGGAAGAAACCCTTCCACCCGAAGGAGTCATTATTCCTCCACCACGGGTTGCACCCAACCCTTACAACGAGGAAACAAAGTTCCTTTACAACAAAGTTAAAATAGAATGTACAAGAAATACAAACTACGTTTGGAGAACCCGATGTCCCACTTCATTCAATGAAGCTTTCTTGATGAAGACGAAGAGTCCACGACCGGCGCACTCTCTTGGAGAGGATCTTCCCGAGATCGGCGACGGCAAGTGAATACGGCGGCGATGCTTTGTAGATCCAATCTTCTTGACGAAGCTAGCAAGGTTTACCAATGATCTTACTTGGATCGATCGTCTCAATCGATTCGGAGGGGAGAAATATTCCCGCTCAATAAATCAAGAGACAAAGGATCTCAAGATAGACATGTGAGACGCTAAGCTTAGCCTCGGTTCTGTCGCCGGACGATCAAAGATGACCTCTAATATCAGCGGCGGCGACTTACTTGCGAGCGGCGACGGCGATAGAACGAGCTTCTCGATCGGCTAGGCTACGCTCGGCGGCTTTGATTTCTCGTGATTGAATACTTTTGGAGTTTGAGAAACGCGAGTATTTATACTGTAGACCAAACCTTAATGACCGTTGTGGGCCCAACAAGGAGAAGCCCTAAGCCCGGTCCAAAATGCGCCCGAAATCTTGGTTCGGTCCAGCGAGCAGGAAGAAATCGCCTAAGACAAATTCGGCGGGAATCATTGGTGATTCTCGACGAATCAGCGAGAATCACTTATGATTCCCGTCGAATTATCCTTGGTAGAATTTTAGCTGAAAAGCTTGCCATCCGGGGTGAGTCGTCGAGAATCAAAACCATTCTCGACGAATCGGCGAGAATGAAGAGTCATTCTCGATGATTCGGCGATAATCACTTATTGATTCTTGACGATTCTGACTTGGCAGTATTCTTGAAGGCATGAGTCAGCCGGATGCAGTCGGCGGGAATCGGCGAGTGATTCTCGACGATTCGGCGAGAATCACTAGTGATTCCCGTCGAATCGGCGAGAATCACTTAGTGATTCCTGTCGAATTTAACTTAGACAAATCTTCGTCTATCTTCCCATGAGTTGGTCTTTGACCCATCCTTTCTCCTCTTCAGCTCTTGCTCTATCTCGACCCTGTGCTTGAAAATATGTACACTCCAATAGAGAGAGCACACGTGAGCAAACACACTGTTCTGCTCAACGAGGGATTACGTTGCGCAGACCCGTGTATATTGACCCACTGCACCCTTACATTTGTGTGTACTTAGCATGGAATAGCTGCAAGCACAACTTGAAGAATATCATCAAATACATTATCTATTCACTTTAGCTTATTCAGGGGCTTCTTCAAATCAGGTACATTGTGGATACAATACCCAACACTGCATGAAAACAAAAGCATGGTAGTTGTTGAGGGGGAGAAATCTTCTGGTCTTCCAGGTCATGAGGTACACAATCTAGTGTCATCAGAATCTGAGGAAGAGGAAGGCAGTGATTAGAAAGCACACTCCTCACCATATCAAGAAACAGAATAACACAAGAGTGGCACAACTCAAGGAACAGGAAGCAAGCCTGTACAAGGAGAAAATGAAGCCCTGGATGAGGGCACATCTATTAGATTTGATCAACTGCCATCTACCTTCATGGCCCAGCTAAAAGGTTTGCTAGATGAGAAAAGAAGGGCATTGGAAAACTATGTGGACGAAGCCCTCAAAGATATTAGAAATGATCTTGCTACTGAGATCAAATCTATAAGGTTTGAACTGAATCTGTTGAAAGTAGAAACAGTAAAATACTTTAGAAGAGTTGCTCCTATTGTAGATTACACCATGGAGAAACTGGATGTGTCAAATCAGAATATTGCTATTATCGTTAAAAATCAAAATATTCAGGCCATGAACTTTGTGACCATTCATGAGAATGATAAAGTTCTGAGAAAAGAACAGAACACTTAAATCTTCACTAAGATGGATTCCGGCACCAAGATGCATGATGACCACATGTTAGAAGATAAAAATCAAGTAAATGCTAGAGTTAACTTCCTGGAAGGGGAAATAAACAAAGACAGTACTTCCCAGACTACTCAAGTAATTGAAGAAGTCAAAAAGGGGGGGGGGAGAAATGTCATCAGGACAAATACTGAGAATATGGTCTGGGCCACAGATGCTGTGAGAGGCTCATTGGGAATGTAGCCACTGTAATATAGTAACATCCCAATAATGCATGACCATGTACACTATGCTTTGAATATGATGTATAGTAGTTAAGCCCAAGTTCAAGACAATCGAGAATATGTTCAGTACATTTAAGAAGGTGATAGTGCTAATGCTTAGTGGGGAGAGAAGACTATTGGTGCTCAGAATCCTTCTTTCAGCCCCATAGTAGACCGGTCACTACAGGTCAAATAAAGAATCCCTGATGATGCTGAAGAGGAGGCCAAGCTATGGAAAAAGATATATATAGAGAAGAAATGGAATAGAGGCCTGATTTCGAGCAGTTGAGCCCGGAGTCCAGATCTATTATTCTGCTTACTTGGGACCAGGTCAAAGCCAAAAGATATGATAGAGGTAAATGGTACAGTAAGACTAAATGGGATAAGATGGAAAAAGAGCCACATAAAGAAGGACTTTCTGGAGGAACAAAAATGCAAATCTTTTGGCTCTAGATGTTGTGGAACCATCCAAATACTTTCCCAAGCCCTTCAGCTATTTTCAGAGACAAAAGGATAAACCTGAAGCTGAAGCTACTAAGGCTAAGGTTGCTGATGGTGCTGATAAGAAAGGGAAGAAGATAGCTGGAGATGAAGAAAAGCCAACAAAGAAATCTAGAGGCAGTGGAATTATGATAAAGGAACCTGAAACTTAAAATGTTTCAGGTTCTGCTTTCAGGGCAAGGGATGAAACACTGTGTTTAAATTGCTCAAACATTTATTCCCTATATGATTAAATAGAACAACCTTTTATAATAATCATTATCTGTCTAACTCATCATTTGCTATGTCTTTGACTAATCTGCTACATCATTTGATATGTCTATGATTTATCTGAATTATACTGTGATGATTATGTCTATGATTTATCTAAATTATGATGTGATGATATGTTTTAAATATTTATAATATAGGTATGTTTAGTGTATACATTGGCTTAGGTTTTGACTTATTCAAATAGGGGGAGATTGTTGGGTCCATTGATCCCAATGTTGTAAATTTGAAGAAGGACTAGCAAAACAATGTATACACATATTGTGACCTAACTTGTGTTTAAGGTGAATGATTGCAGTTTGTCCAAATAAGCTATGATGGGACATATAGCCTAAGTGGCTAAGTGAGGTAAGTTCTTACCTAAGTTGTGGAAAGACAAGTAACTGTCTAAGTCCACATACATTGAGTAAAGATCAGTCACTCAATTCCAGATGGCTTATAGTACTGAGTGAAGCCTACACAGTCAAAGCTAAGGCAATGGCAAACTGAGAAAATGGCCAAGTCCATAGGCGTTGAGTGCAGTCAACTCACTCAACGCCATACAACAAAAGGTTGTGAGATAGGCTAAAGCAGTAAAAGCCTGAAGTTGGAATAAGCTAAAATGTGGCTAAGTCCATAGACGTTTAGTCAAGTCAACTCACTCAACGCCATGCTACTAAATACATAAAATTGGCTAAGGAAGAAAGTGTTGAGTGAGGCGTGTTCACTCAATGCTCTCAACGCTTTTGTTGCTGAATAAGCAGAAAATTAGCTAAGGCAAAAAGCATTGAGTGTGCCATGGTCACTCAATTCTCTCAACACTTTTTCGCTGAATATGCAGAAATTTTGTTATGGCAAAAAGCATTGAGTGGAGGTTACTGACTCAACGTTGTCAATGCCTAGTGAAGACAAAATTTTGTCTAAGGGGTTTGGCGTTGAGTGATGCTTCCTCACTCAATGCCAAACAGCTGAAAGCTGATAAAGAAAGATTGGTGTTGAGTGGAGCTAAATCACTCAATGCCTAGGATAAGACTTAATATTCTAAGTAGTTTGGCATTGAGTGAAGGTGACTCACTCTACGCCAAGAGACAGTGAATTTGTCTAAGTGTTTTAGGGTTGAGTGATGCTTACTCACTCAACACCTATTCTCTGATGCTTGATTTTTGGCTAAGTCAATAGTTGGTGATATCAGCAAGTCAACAAGTCAACATATTTCAAATAAGTGGCGGGATGACTACAGTATTCGTACGACAGTTGGCGTTAAAGCAAATTTACAGCCATCAGTAAATTTGTGGGACCCATTACTAAAAGAGCCATTGGGTCTCAATACATAAAATAAATAATAGTTGTTCTTCTTCCTTGCCATGGTTGTGGAGCTATAGAACAGGAAGCTCAAGCTTAGAAGGAAAAAGAGCTAGTCAGCTGTTAGAATCAACATATTCAACAGCAAGATAATCGGTGCCATTCTCACCTGCATAAGCAAGCTAATTCAAAGTATCTTCTTTAAGCATAAGGTTGCAGCTAAGGGTTGACCCTTGCTCTAGGTTCTTCACAGTTCCAGCAACTCAAGCACCTAAAGATCTTCATCTGGAAGCTATGAAGAGTAGAAAGCTTGGAGAAGCAGAGATCTAAAAGAAGGCTTAGGGGACTATTCCTCAGGAGTCAAAGTTAAGGCTAAATCACCTCTGCCCAGGAAAGTGAGAAGGGCATAATAGGGTTCTACAAATTGCTTCCAGCACAAGGATCATTGTGGCTGTGAAGAAGAGAGGGCTGAGCTTCTGTCTAGATTCAGGGAGAATCAGAACATAGCTCTGCAAGTAACTTCCAGCACAAGTAATTACTTATTGCTGTGAAGGTAGTTAGGACTAAGTATATCTTTGTTTAGTAAAGGTAGACTCAGGAAATAATCTCCTATAGCTATTGTTGGGCTAAGTCTATCTAAGTCAAGAAGCTTGACTATAATGCCCCGAAACTCAAAAGAGTGACAAGTGGCGTTTTGAGCTAAATCTGGGATTTGGTAGAGGTGACACGGCCTGAGGGGTAAGCTCCTTGAAGCATTTGTGAGAAGTGCCTAGTCTAACAAGACAGTTAGATAGGTGGGAGGGATAGTTGATGTACCCAGTTGGGGAACCACTATAAATATCTGTGTGCTTTGCTGTGTTGTTTTCTTTGTGTAGGGTAAATAATCTTGAAAGCAGAAATTAACCAACCACTCAAGCAGCAAACTAAACGAAAAGAAAAGAATTAATAAAGAGACCAATAACCTATTCACTACCCTCTAAGTGATTTAGCTATCCTTGAAATTAAAGACTTTCAAGGATGCTGGCCAAATAACAGAGGAAATTGTTAACAAAATATCTGCAGAAATGGAGGATGATGCCTCCAGATTGGAAGATGAAGATATGCATATACCTATGTATGAAGATGAGGAACTACAAGATAATGTCTTGGAAATTCCTAGTGGTGAGGGTTGGATTGCTCAAATTATGGGGGAGCAACATATTCAAGAGATATTGCATGATGCATTATTTGTTGGGGAGCAACTGAAGGTTCCTCCAATAGAGGATGCTATTGCTGCTGACCTGCATGCAAACAAAAACATGGCAGTGGTTGAGGGGAAGAAACCTTATGATCTTCCTGGTCATGCGATACATGATCTAGTGTCATCAGAATCTGAGGAAGAGGAAGATAGTCATGAGAAAGCACACCCCTTACCACATCTAGAAACTGAACAACACAAAAGTAGCACAACTCAAGGAATAGGGAACAAGCATGTACAAAGAGAAACTGAAGCCATAGATGAGGGAACATCTGCCAGATTTGATAAGCTGTCACCTCCCTTCATGGCCCAACTAAAGAGCTTGCTAGATGAGCAGAGAAGGGCATTGGAAAACTATGTGGATGAAGCCCTAAAATAAATTAGAAATGATCTTGCAACTGAGATCAAATCTATAAGGTTTGAACTAAATCTGCTGAAAGGAGAAACAGTAATATTCTTTATAAGAGCTGCTCCTGATGTAGATTACACCATGGAGAAATTGGATGTGTCAAACCAGAATATTTCTATTATCATTGAAAATCAAAAAATTCAAGCTAAGAACTCTGTGACCATTCATGAGAATGATAAAATTCTGAGAAAAGAACAGAATACTGAAATCTTCACAAAGATAGATGCCTGCACCAAGATGCTTGATGACCACATGTTAGAAGTTAAAAATCATGTAACTGCTGGAGTAAACTACCTGGAAGGGGAAATAATCAAGGCAAGCAGCTCCCAGACCACTAAGCTAATTGAAGAAGCCAAAAAGGGGGAGAAAGATGCCATAAGGGACAATAATAAAAACATGGTTTGGGCAATAGATGTTGTAAGAGGGTCATTGGGATTAGAGCCAGTGCAATATGACAATATCCCAATGATGCCTACTCAAGTACTAGAAATCTTAAATAAAGAGCCTACCCAAGATCAGCAAGAGTATGTGATGTATGTGGAAGATCATGATAGTGCTGGAAATCAGTGGAAAGTGCGGCCCACTAATGTTGAAATTCCCTCTTTCAGCCCCACTGTTGACCAGGTACTTCGGAAAAAGGAAATGACTGCTGACACTACTGAAACAGAAGAAGTTGTCAATGAGAAAGAGAAATTTCAGAGAAGAAATGGAAAAACGACCTGATTTCGAGCAATGGAGCCAAGAGTCTAGGTCCATCATCTTGCTTGCTTGGGACCTGGTCAAGAATAAGAAATCAGAAAGAGATAAATGGTACTGCAAGACTGAATGGGATAAAATGGAAAAGAGAGACACATAAATAAGGACTTTCTAGAGGAACAAAAAGGCAAATCTTCTTACTCCTGATGTTGTGGAATCATCCAAATACTTTCCCAAGCCTTTCAGCTATTTTGAGAGACAAAAGCATAAAGCTGAAGCTGGAGCTACTAAGGCTAAGGCTGCTGATGCAGCTGATAAGAAAGGAAAGAAGATAGCTGGAGATCAAGGTAAGCCGCCTAAGAAATCCAGAGACAGTGGAATTATGATAAGTGAACCTGAAACTTAAAATGTTTCCGGTTCTGCTTTCAGGGCTAGGCATGAAACACTGTGCTTATATTGTTTAAACATCTATTCCCTATATGATCAAATAGAACAACCATTTGTTATTATCTGTCAAACTCATCATTTGCTATGATTTTGATTTATCTGCTACATCATTTGATATGTCTATAATTTTTCTGA
This sequence comes from Platanthera zijinensis, assembly GCA_039513925.1. Taxonomy (NCBI): domain Eukaryota; kingdom Viridiplantae; phylum Streptophyta; class Magnoliopsida; order Asparagales; family Orchidaceae; genus Platanthera; species Platanthera zijinensis. The sequence continues at coordinate 102,473,858 of CM077088.1, forward strand.
ATTCTGCTGTGATGATGTATTTTAAATATTTATAATATGAGTATGTTAGTGTATATATTGGCTTAGGTCTTGACTTCTTCAAATAGGGGGAGATTGTTGTGTTCATTGATCCCAATGTCAAGAATTTGAAGAAGGACCAGCAAAATAATATATACACATGTTGTAATCTAACTTGTGTTCAAGGTAAATTATTGCAGTTTGTCCTGATAAGCTATGATGGGACAGGTGGCTAAGATTGGTAAATACTTACCTAAGGTGTGGGATGACAAAAATCTGTCTACGTCCACAAACGTTGAGTGAAGTCAACTCACTCAATGCCATGCTACTAAAGAGAAAGTTGGCTAAGTGTTTTGGTGTTGAGTGATGAAGACACACTCAACGCCATTCAGCAAAAAGGTTGTTAGTTTAACTGGTTGAAGTAAGTTCAGAGTTCATCAAATTGAGTTCAAAGTTCGTCAAGCTCAGCTCACCCTTCATCGAGCTAGTTCAAAGCTTGAGATTCTGAGTTCATCGAGCTCAGTTGAGAGTTCATCAAACTGAGTTCATAGTTCATCGAACTCAGAAAGACAGTCTGCCCAGTGCATATTAAATACCGAAAATTGGCTAAGGCAGAAAGCGTTGAGTGAGGCGTATTCACTCAATGCTTTATTTCCTAAAGGAGCAAAAATTTTGTTAAGGCAAAAAGCATTGAGTGGAGGTTACTGACTCAACGCTATCAACGCCTAGTGAAGACAGAATTTTGTCTAAGGGGTTTGGCGTTGAGTGATGCTTACTCACTCAACGCCAAACAACAGAAAGCTGATAAAGCAAGTTTGGCGTTGAGTGAAGCTGAATCACTCAACGCCTAGTAACAGATTGATATTCTAAGTAGTTTAGCGTTGAGTGAAGGTTACTCACTCAACGCCAAGAGACAGTAAATCTGCCTAAGTGTTTTGGCATTGAGCGAAGCTTACTCACTCAACACCTATGTTAATGTTGCTTGATTTTTGGCTAAGTACACAGCTGGTGACGTCAGCAAATCAACAAGTCAACATATTACAAATAAGTGGCGGGATGACTACAGTACGCGGCAAAGGTTGCCACAGACCTACTGTACGACAGTTGGCGTTAAAGCAAATTTGCAACCAACATTAAAAGTGTGGGACCCATTACTAAAAGAGTCGTTGGGTCTCAATACATAAAAAAGTAACAGTTGTTCTTCTTTACTGCCATTTTTGTGGAGCTATAGAATAGGAAGCTCAAGCTGAGAAATAAAAAGAGCAAGTCAGCTGTTGAGATCAACATCTTCAATGGCAAGTTTGTTGGTGCCATCTTCATCTACACCAGCAAGGAAGCTCAGGGTGATTCCCTGAGAAAGAGATAGCTGCAAGAGCCAATCCTTGATGCAGGATCTTCATAGATGTACTTTCTAAAAAGAACATACACTTGAGGAGCTGTAAAGAAGTTGAAGCTTAGCAGTCCGCTCAGTTCATAAAGGAGCAGAGAAACAGATCTGCTAGTTGATTCTAGAATAAGCCAAAGCTTCTACATCATTATTACTATGAAGAAGAGAGGGCTGAGCTTCTGTCTCAGTTCAGGGAGAGGCAGAACATTGCTCTGCAAGTAACTTTCAGCATAAGTAATTACTTGTTGCTATGGAAGTAGTTAGGTCTATGTATATCTTAGTTTAGTAAAGGTAGACTCAGGAAATAAACTCCTGTAGTCATTGTTGGGTTTATTCTATCTCAGTCAAGAAGCTTGACATAAAGAAATATCTCTTGTGTCAAGAATATCCATCAACCCACTTTTATCCTGTAGGATTTAGTCTTCCTGGATTTGAGCTGTAGGTACCTGAAAGGGTACTGAGTTGTAGGAGTGCTGCAACACTCTGAGAGTAGGGTTGTGTGCCTGAAGCTGTAGGGCTGAAGAACCTGAGTTGTAGGCCTTAACAATAAGGATTAGGTAGGTGATCAGTGGATCACTGAGCTGTAGGAGCTCTACAAGGCACTGAGGTAGGAACCCTTGTGGTTCTGAGCTTAGATTCTGTGACGAATCTGTGTGTAAGGCTGAGGGCCTGAGGTGTAAGATCTTTGGAGCATTTCGGAGAAGTGCCTAGTCTAATAAGACAGTTGGATAGGTTGGAGGGAAAGTGGATGTACCCAATTGGGGAACCACCATAAATATTTGTGTTCTTTGCTATGTTGTTTTCTTTGTGCAGGGTAAATCATCTTGAAAGCATAAATTAATCAACCACTCAAGCAGTAAACTAAAAGAAAAGAAAAGAATTAATAAAGAGACCAATAACCTATTCACCCCCCTCTAGGTGATTTAGCTATTCTTGAAATTAAAGACTTTCAGAAAGAACCTATACAACCCATTGTTTTCAAAAAGTTTCTCCTAGCATCAAATGGCTCTGACCTAGAAAGTGTCTATGGACACTGGAAAAATAAGTGTTTCACTAGTGGAAGTAAGGATGCACATCATGGAAAGAGTGCCATCAAGGGATCCCAAGAGGAGATTGAGATAAACGATCATGGTGTAACATCTCATTTCCAAATAGACTCCTAATATGGTTTTGTCATGATTAGGTCATGAAAAAACCCTAGAAAGCTCAAAAAGACCATGTGAAATTAGGCATGAAGGTGAAGATCACCATTGTCTGCAAATAACACTTTCCAATTACCTAACCTAGGGTTTGACTTAGGGCATCACCTTGACTCTTTGAACCCACCAAAACATCCATAGCCCTTTAGAAGGTTCATTGGGTCACAAAGGATCCATTGGAACCAACCCAAAAGGTCAAGTTGACCAAAAGTTAACCCTAACCCTAAAGTGGTCAAGTGCCCTAATTAAGGGTCAAGTGACCTCCAAGGTGCCAAACTAATCCTACCCAACCCATCCTAGACCTTAGGGGAGTCCAATGGGTCACTAAAGACCTATTGGGGTCAACCCAAAAGCTCATGTTGACCAAAGTCAACCCTAACCCTAAAATGGTCAAAGTGCCCTAATTAAGGGTCAAGTAACCTCCAAGGTGCCAACCCAACCCTACCCAAGTCTACCTTGACCTTAAAAAAGGCCAATGGGTCACTAAGGACCTATTGGGGTCAACCCAATAGATCAAATTGACCAAAGTCAACTCCACCACAATTTTATGTCAAAATGGCCTATTTTGACCTAACCAAGCCCAAGCCACTTGGGCTAAGCCCAATTTGAGTGGCTCATTAACTTTAGGTGTCTGATATTTACATGGAATGACATCTAAATTCTTGAAATGGTGACTAGGAGAGAGAAAGTCATGTTTCCCTTTAATGGAGGTGAGAGAAAGAAGAAAGAGAGAGAGGATTAATGGAGGAAGACCATGGGTCACTCCTTCCACCTCCCCTAAACAGCCTTTGGGATTCCCTGATGCTTAGTATTCATCTCCCCATCAACTCTAGCCGATAGACATCAAGTGGGGAGCCCAACCACTATGGCCGACCACCCCTTCACCTCCCCTCCCATGAAAAAAAATATATATTGCCCCAATACAACCCCCATTCCCACTTTTGGGCAACCCATCACCTTCAAAACGTTCATGGCAGTCGAATTGGAATTGGATCAAAGGTTTAGGTGGAGGATCGATGAATCAGGCAAGCTCGCCGGAGAAGGGAAAAGCCATGGACAACCGCCGCCACTGCCCTCGTCGAACCCCAAATAAGGTCTGCTTCTCCTCCTCTCCCCTTGTATTAGTATCTAGATCAAATTAGGCTGAGAACTGGGGCTCAAACGAGCCGATCTAAGTGAGAAGAAATGGAGTTTTTTCAGTTTTTTATGGTAGAGGGTTCGCCGAAAACTACCACCGTCGGGCGATAGCCACCACCTCGACGGAGGTGGTGGCGGCGGTGGCTGGCCAGGGAAGTGGCCAGGTGACCGACATAAGGCTTAGGAAAAGCCATTGGTAATTAGATTTATTCGTTCTATTTCGGGCATTTGGAGAAGATGAACAGTGCCTACAATTTATTATGATATATATATATTATATAATATAGCGATTTGTTACCCCTTTAACTTGCACACTTTGATGAAATTAAATGAGGCCCTTAGAAGCCGTTTTAGGAAACATAGCCAGTCACAAAAGTTGTAGACATTTGCGTCTACTTTGTTTTAAAATTTGTTTCAACCCATTTTGGTCAGTGGTGTGACAACAACACTCAAAATGGTGCAATCTATACATAGGGCTAGTCAGAGACTAAATTGAGTGCCCCCATAAATCTAGCTATTCAAATTACTTGAGATTTGTATTGGGGATCACTCTTACCTATACCTATGACCTATCCAAAAATGGGAATTTTTGGAAAATATTTTCCTTTAGTTTTTGTAAACATTTAATAAATCATTTATGTTTTAATTTTAGGGTCTAATGCACTCAAAATTCCCCAAAAGTTTGGTGGAAGACCCTTATGGTAATGATAGGTCACTGCTAAAAAGCTCAGCCCATTTGTGGTTGATTTGAATAGGTATTGGTGTGACCAAAGTTTGGTCTCATAAGGGAAAATTAGGTAAAAAGTGCACTAGGTGGAGTGACTGACAATTCCTCATCCAAATGTGGTGAAACTTTGGCCACTGACTTTTAGTCACATATAACCCCCTCACAAGTGGTTTTGGGTGGTTTGGGGTGCATATGCCCTCAAACCCTAGTACAAACCCTAGGGTTGCCTTTTGATTATTGAGAAGGACATGAGGTCATATGTTCTTGGATTAACTTGAATATTGGTAGACTACTTAATAAGGTGGTAATAAGCCCTAAATAATTTTACTTGAATTTTTAGGAACATTTATCCCCTCTGAATTATTTAAGGGTTAATTAGGGCACTTTATTTTAAAATGATATTTCATGTTTATATAATCTTGGATGTTACTTAAATGTTGGCAGTGAGCTTATATTAATATTATTGTTCTCTGATAAATTTGTTATGAATTTTGGATTGATGTATTTGCTACTTTATTCACGACCACAATGTTTGCCTTAATTGCAAGAAAATTAATTATAAATTTGTTACTCACTAAAAAATTATGAAACTTGGTTAGAGGACTTTATTGGATATCCTTTAGCTCTGGGAAGTTTTATAAAATTATTAGAAGCCTTTTTATACAAGTTATTTCACAAAGTTCCATATGTAGAAGATTATTGAATAAATTTATTTGTGTGACCAAATGGACATAGAAAATTATTATTTTTGTTCAGAAGTCTTTTCTGGTCACCTTAAACCTCTTGTAAATTTCCTATAATTTTTGGATGATAATTTGTAATACTTTCTTCTTTACCATGCCTTGGGGATTATTTAATCAATATCTTTGTTGAAGGTCAAATTCTTTTTGGAAAATTGGGATTTTTGATATTTACTGTTATTTTGATAATGTTAATTTGTAATAATTTTGATGAGGCCATACCTAGTCAGAAAAATGTGCTTGGTGTTCAAAATCATAGGTGGCCTGATTTTGCAGAAAATATAATAAACACAAAATAAATTAGGAAAATTATAATCTTCTGGATTTATTTTTAAAATATCATGATTGACCCCCCAGTAATAATCTTAGGCCATTTGGATGAATATTTGGATGGGTCACCTTTCATGCACACCACGTAGCTCATTAGGTCTGCACACATTAAAACTGTAGAATTAAGGAATCAGGTGAACCTCGATTTGGGATAAAGGGGTAGATGGAGCATATAGTCTGATTGAGAATGAATAATGTCACCAATAGAAGATAGGTTGTGTGAGCCCGGTTGTGTAAGGGTGGAGTTGTGATCGGGATTGACAGTGGACCATACTTCCTTGGAAAGGGAAAGTCTAAATATGATTTGAGCTAGTTAAAGAGTAATGATAACAAATTTTGACATGGGTAGATACCAATAATAATAAGTACCTTGCGAAAGGGAGCTTTGATTCAACCAATCGTAGTTCCTTGTGCCCTCGAGAACTCTTCACAGGGAATGCCCTAGGCAGACCAAGATTAACCTTAATCCGTAAGACTAAATGATTGAATAGCAACTAGTAATAATAAGTACTTCACATTCACTCACCCCGTGGACACGAAAGGCTAGTTTGGCTTAGACTCACGAGCGGTAGGCTCAGTGGTGGTAGCTACGGACTAGTTAGTCCGAGGAGCTAGTGGCTCGGAAGGTTGTTGTGACGGACGGGTTATACCGGGGTGCCAATGGCTCGGGAATTCATGGTTGCATGCGCATAATGTGGCGGGTAATCGGTATGAGATGGTCGATCGCACCGACATCGATACGTTGACTCAGCAAGTGTGGTTCTCACTTTACCAAGGAAAAGACTGCGGTTTGTCTGCATAGTACGTGGTGACTCTGGTGTGTCCTTCAGATGCGTACGTAAGAGCTAGGCCTGATAGTGTGGTTACCCACCTCGGAGTGGGGTGGCCCGACCCACTATCTCTGTTGGCCACTATGGAGACTCATGTGAGTGAAGCTAGCTTACAAAATAGGGGAACTAATGTAACATCCCATTTCCGGCTAGGCCCCTAGGAGTCGGTTGGTCGTGATAGAACCCTAGGAAGCCTAAAAATTGAAATCAATCGACCGAGATTTCGGGTCACGGGTTGGTCACGCCCGTGACCGACCCGTCACGCCCGTGACCTGGGGCGTGACTCCTTCGACGATCGTCGATCCCAGGGAGACGATCGTCGGGCGCAGAATTTTCCACACGGGCCTGTCACGCCCGTGACCCACAATGTCACGCCCGTAACATAGGGCGTGACCACGTTCGACGATCGTCGATTTCAATTCGACGGACGTCGACCCAGAATTGGCTACACGGGCCTGTCACGCCCGTGACCCACAATGTCATGCCCGTGACATAGGGCGTGACCACGTTCGACGATCGTCGATTTCAGTTCGACGGTCGTCGACCCAGAATTGGCCACACGGGCCTGTCACGCCCGTGACCCACAATGTCACGCCCGTGACATAGGGCGTGACCACGTTCGACGATCGTCGATTTCAGTTCGACGGTCGTCGACCCAGAATTGACCACCCGGGCCTGTCACGCCCGTGACCCAGGTGTCACGCCCGTGACCACCCATCGACGATCGTCGATCTCAGTTCGACGATCGTCGAACCCAGAATTGGCTATCCGGGCCTGTCACGCCCGTGACCTATGTGTCACGCCCGTGACAAAGGCCGAAACGTCAGCCAGACTGGAAATTTCGGTAACCGACGTTGTAATCAATTCGGATTATGGGAAGTTACACCAGGAGTATTTATGGGCCGTTTCCTACTTTAATTATTTAAATAAATAAGGAAATGTTAGTCCAATAGGTACTCGCCACCTGGCAAACGTCTCTTCGTTTCCAGCAATTAAATTCCCTGCATCATAACCGAAACGTTGATAAGAGAAATATTAATGGCCATGAACGTTTCAACCTTTCCCCTCCCTCCTTTCTTCCCTTTAAAAAGGACACTTAGGCTCAAGGATGAAGTTTCCCAGCCCTTACCTGAAGTTTCGAGCCTCCTACTGTGCTGTAGAAGAATTCCGACGACGCCACCACCGCGCCATGACAGTCCAACGTCCATCTCGCCGTCAAACCATGAATAAGGTCCTCCTCTACTCTTTCTTCTATGGATAGATCTTAGAAATCATTAGGAGAGATATTGGGCTCAAAAGAGCCGGATCGGGTGAGCGTTTCCATGCTTTTCTGAAATTTGCATGGTGGCGGGTTCGCCGGAAACCGCCTCTCCGGCGGCCGTGCCGCCGCCCGACGATAGCCCTCACCTCAACAGAGGTGGTGGTGGTGGTGGCCGGCCAGGGAGATGGCTGGATGGCCGGGAAATAGCTTTGGTAAAGCTACAGGAAAATGAGTTTCAGGGCTCTGGTTTCGGGCTGTAGGAGAAGATGAACAGTGCCATGAAATTAGATTCTATTTTTAAAACAATTTCTGAATGAAATTATCTTTCACTTTAAATAATTTGGGAAAAAAACTTAGAAGCTCCTACAGGAAAAATGGTCAACATAGAAAATGTAGCCCTTGAAGTCTACTTTAATTCAAAATTAAGTTCTCTTGATTTGGAGTACTGGTTAGACCACAGCACCCTTGTTGGTGAGGTCTATCCATAGGGCTGTCTTGACCTTAGAAAAATTCTCCACTCCGATCCAGTCATCAGAATGACTTGAAATTTGGGGTGTGGCCTATTCTTACCTATATCTAAGTGCTATCCAAAAATGAGAATTTTTGGAGAATGTTTTTCTATAGTTTTTAGAAAAATTCAATAATCCTAGCTTAATTTAATTAGATGGCTAAATGATTTCCAAACCCTCCCTAATTTTGGTGAGTGGTCCCTGGGTTTATTATAAGGTTCTGGTAAAAATTTCATCTCATTTGGAGATGTTTTTAATAGGGTTGGGTTCAACCCAAGGATGATCCTTATAGGATAACTTAGGATCAAACGCCCCCTTGGTGTTTGAATGGCCATATCGCTTCCACAGGGGCTGATATTTTGGTCACTGACTTTTTAGGGCATGACGCACCCTCCAAGGGAGTTTGGAGCGGTTTGGTGTAGGGTAGCCCTAGAACCCTAGGGTAGGTCCCTTAATGGGGATTTGTAGGGTTGTGAAGGTCATGGGGTCAAATGACCTTGGACTGACTTGAAATTTGGTGGAGAGAACCATAGGGCCAGTATAGTTCTTTGGACAAAATTTTAGGGTATTTGGAGACCTTTAGCCCACCTAAAACCCTAACCCTAGTTTAGGTCGCCAACATTAATTTGGATTATTAAGCTATTAAATGAACTACAAATCAAGCAAAAATTTGGGTAGAGTGATGTTATGGTCCAAGTAGATATAATATAATTTTGTTGAGATTTTTGGATTAATTTATACAGTACTTCATTTACAACTCTAATGGTGCCCTGGATATTTATTTTGATGATTATGGAATTTTTGTTCACTGGAATATTATGAAATCTCGGATTAGGGCATATTATAAAATATTATATCTTCTGTAATTTTCTTGGAAATTTTATCTGAATTTTTTGGGTACTTTATTCTTTAATGTGCTAAATGTGATATATAGTCAAAAGTACAAATAGTGCCCAATTATTGATTGGAAATTATAAAATTTGATCAGTGGGTGTTTCAAATTATGATAGTCACCTAGTAATTTTCTATGGAATTTTAGATGGATAAAAATAGTACCTCCTTCATTAAGTTATGAAAATTAGTATCTTACTTTAAAATAAATTCAGAGTTCAAATGATGGCGAAAAATTATTGTACTTGGTTTATGATGGTTTTAGGTCACTATATAGCTTACAAAATTTTTTTGGGATTTTTGGATAAATATTTACAGTACTTCCTTCATGATATAGTAAAAGTGGCCTAAAATGGTAAATAAGGAAATATAGGCAAAAACATCTTTGGAATTTCTCAAAACTTGGAATTGCTGTTTAAATGTCTCGTATGATTTTTACTGATTTTATGATGATTTATTATTGACTTATTAGTGCACTTCATGTTCATACAAGGGCAGTCGGGATCCTAGAATAAATAATTTAAATGCCAAATGAAATAGGAAAATTATTAATTTCTGGATTTAGACTAATTAGGTCATGGTAGACCTCCAGTAAATATTATATGGGATTTGAAAAACAGTTGGGAGTACCACCCCTGACATACCTCATAAAGATTAGGATGGTCTGCGTTTAGTAAAACTGCAAAAGCGGAGCTAGAGTGGGTAATGAACTTGGAGATGGAATTTTTGGTAGTTTGCTGGTTTGGACAGGATGAGTTAAATCAAGTTCATTATTGGAAGTTAGGATGGGTAGGGGGGTGAGATTGACTAACGGTAGGTAGTGTTCGGATTCGACGGAAGACCGTCCTCCCCGAGAAGAGGAAGAGTCAAAGCCACCCTAGGAATAGCCCACTGTAATGCGAGAAGGGAATGGGTTAAGGGAACCAATCAAGTATAATAAGTGCCTTGGAAAGGGAGTTTTGGGATTTACCCCATCATAGCTCCTAGTACCGCTGCGAGCCCTTCACCGGGTAACCCTCGGGAAGTCCAAGGTTAACCTTAAATCTTAGGAATAAAATGATCGAGAGTAACCCTAATAATAGTTGTTCCTCACACCTACACTTGTACACTTAGGAAGAAGAATTGGCTTGGAATGGGTAGAGAAGGTCCATAGTCTAAGGGCCTACTAGTAATGACTATGGTTTGGTTGGTAACTTGGAAGTCCAGGGAGCGGGATGCTCGGGGACTGGGTATAGGCTTGGTAGCCTAGAGAGCTGGAGGCTCGGTAATATAAGAACTTGTACAAATATAATAATTGTCATGGTTGAATGTGCATATAAGTGGTGAGTCATCGGTACTAGGCGATCGATCACACCGACAGCGGTACGTTGACTCGGCGAAAAGCCTGGTGTGTACAGCCAGCACAAGTACACGGATACTCTAGGTTGTGTTCTTCTAGGGGCGTACGGAAGGGCTAGGACTGGTAGTGTGGTTACCCGCCTAGGAGTGGGGGGCCCGACTCACTGTCTCTGTTTGCCACAACGGAGGTTCCTGGGGGTGAAGCTAGCCGCCCGAACAGGGGGAACTAAAGGTCTGTGCGCATAGAGTCGTGTGGGTGTGTTGCACTTGCTTGTGCATTCCATAGCATAATTGTGTGTCATAGCATAAACATGCCACCTAACATATAAAATGGTATGGGACGTTTTATACGATAGGCCCTGCAAAACGACCCCTTGGTCTATAGGGGTAATCCCTATAAATCAATGGTTATATTACTTGTACTTTCACTTACTTGCCATTCTTTGCTGTTTGACAACCGACACCCCAACGTATAAGTGGTATGGGACACTCTATATGATGGGAGCCCTGCAAAAGATCCCTCGGCTTATGCGCTTCCACGCATATGTTAAGGTTACATTTCTTACTTTCCGTTTCTATCTTATTTACTATAGAATTGCTAGCATAGGTCCGCTGTCACCTGTTTATTTGGTTTAATCTCCACCTTCATGTCCTTCCCTTTCTTCCTCTCCGCTCGGAACCTAGGAGCCATGGGGGAAGAGGTAGGGGATGATAGGGCTTAGTCTTTATGACTAACGGTTTTCGAACCACAACATTTTAGGTGTACCATATGGAAGGGTCACCGCTATTGCAGTTCCTGACAGAGTTGGCCCCATGACCGTGTTATCATTGTCACCAGCCGGGACATACACGGGTCAAATGCCCCTTGATGGGTGGGACCCCACCAGCTCAGCAACCAGGAGTCCGAAGACGTAGACGCAGACGTGGATCACGAGGCGGCGACGGCAGGTCGAAAAGGAAGAAGCACCCAGAGATGCAGTACCAGCAGAGTACAGAGTCGGTGGAGTTGGGCCAGTCCAGCTTGGGTGCTCTCGGTTCAGTGACAGTTACGGTGACGCTTAGTTTTAGTTTTGCTTCCGCGAGTGACTTGTAGTGAGGATTACATGTACTGGGCACAAGCCCCTTTCTATACTCTGATTATTATTATTATTGTGGACTCTCCCTTCGTGGAGATTTATTTATATACATGTGGTTATTGTGGACTTGCTCTTACTTTTTATGCTACTATTCTGCGATCGAAAAAGGGCCGGCAGAATTGGCGTTTTGTAGTGGCGACCTTCCCGTGAGTCGGTGCCACCGCAAAGCGGCAATTCTGGGCTAAGACCCCGGTGGTTTGAAAAGAAAAAAAAAGGGGGTCTTACAACTAAAGGTCTGTGCGCATAGAGTCGTGTGTGTGTGTTGCACTTGCATGAATCATGACATAATACATCACAACAATCATGCCTGCATTAAACCTGACACCTCATCGTATATACTTGTACGGGATAGCTTATACGATGGGAGCCTTACAAAAGACCCCTTAACTTATAAGTTTATATGGACATTCATATAAGTTAAGGTTATTTATTCCATAGTTTATTTTACATGTACTTAGTACTCTACTTTACATGCTCACATTACTGCTTCCTTGCTATAGTCTTTTTGTACATACACCTATTAGGGTAGTTGTTACCTACTTGTTTAACTCTACTTTATTGTCCTCAGTATTCCTACTCCCCGCACAGTGCCTAGGAGTCACGGGGGTGAGCCGAGGACAATAGTGGCTTAGTCTTTTGACTAACGGTCGGTGGAGCACATCATTTTAGCGGACCGAGCAGTAGGAGCATCAACACCGGCATGACAAGGAGGCAAAACATAAGGAGAAGTTGTTGCGCACTACGACTACTACATGGCGACAGGTCGAAGACGGTTTTCAGTTGCTTCTGCTAGATGTGTGGGTTATAAGAGAGAGATTATTTGTATTAGACATGTATCGGGCTTAAGCACTTTTCTTTTATACTTTCTTTCATACTCTTTACTTATTGTGGACTATTTCTCTTTTATATATATTGATAGTGAGTTGTGATCTGTGAACTTGTATTACTTACTACTTCTTTGGTGATCACTAATGCCGGCAGGATCAACGTTTTATAGTGACGACAACCCCGAGTGTCGGTGTCACCACAAAATAACGATTCTGGGCATAAGCCTCGGTAGCGTAGCAAAAAAATGGGGTCTTACAAACTGGTATCAGAGGTAACCTCGGTCCGAAGAGAAGAAGTCCACAAAACACTAGGTCACCCCGCGCGAGCATTAGTTTGTTGACAAACTAAGCAGCGGAAGCTGTGGTGTGCCCATGTGTAAAGATCACAATATATAGTCCTTATATCAATGTGTTAGACCAACCCAACAAGGAAACTTGACTTACCAAGACGATTCTTAGTGTATCCTGGTCAAAATTGACCCTATGTATAAATTCAGTTAAGGTACGAGGATACTCGAAGTGGCTAGAGGAAGAGTTTAACGTGAGAGTTGCAACTTGAGTTTTAAACGCTGATGTCCCTACTTTACTTATCATGTGGTTGTACAACCTGTATTCGACAAGGGTAGGCCCTACCACCGCCAGGTCATCAGAAGTAAAGGTCAACAAGTCAAGAAGGGGGTCAAGATCAGCGCCCCAGGCCGCAGAAGACTCGAGAGAGTATGGCGAGCTCCCCAGGTCTACTCGCTAGGTGGAGACTAAGGCGAGATACTCTCCTGTCCCGTGCGAGCTACCCAGAAAGTCGCCCGATCGCCAGGGTGGGGGTATAAGTAAGACCCCCCCCCCTCTTTGGATTTCTTTATAAATAGGACCCCAGGGGTACGAAGGAGAGGACGGGAAATTCTCGGATAGTTACTCGCGAACCCCAACTCACGCACCTCCTTCGTACCTAGCTCGACCATTTTGGTTGAGAAGGGGTTGCTTCTTCCAAACAACTGGGTACGTGGTGGGACCTTCCTGCCGCAGGATCCTGAGGTCCTGTTTCTATAACTCATTTCCGTTCCCGTCCCTGTGGACTATCTCATTGATCGCTCGACCAGTAGCTTTAGGCCGCCTAGTCCGATTTCTATGGTCGGGATTTTTCCTGGCATCAACACTTGGTGTGGTGAGCGTGGATAGCGGCCGAGGAAGAATGTTGGGTAGTTGAAAGATGGCCAATGGTGGCGATCGGGATGAGTTGGCGGACAACTCGGCAGGAGCTGGAATCACGGAGCAAGGTGGCCGGTTTGTGACGGTAGCATCTTTCGAGGAGTTCGCGAAGAGGATGTAGAGGGAAATTCTCGTCGGGTTCTCCAACCCCACTGAGGTGACGGTGACTTCCCCTTGCCGCCTGACACCACCGGGCGAGGAGGCGCCAACCCGGAGAGCATGAAAGGAGCCCGCTTGGGAGAGAGGAGAGCGGATGATCCCGTCGCGTCAGCGCCCTGCGAGTAGCCAGGGGATCCAATTTCGAGATCCAAGAATCTCGACGAGGTATGGGGATAGTCGCCGATGGAGCGAGTATGATTACTCGAGTGGGGAGGATACTCGCCGCCTCCAGGAAGGGAGGAGCCCCTTCTGCGATGAAATCCTCGCGGACCCCGTCCCGGACAATTTCAGAGAACCTGCGCTCACCTACTACTCCGACAAGGATGACCCAGTGAGGCATCTTCAGTGGTTTGAGGATGTGGTGTCCATCCGCAACATGTCTGATGCCTTCAAGTGCCGGCTCTTCTCCATCACCTTCAAGGGTAGCACGAGGGACTGGTTTCATTAGTTACCGGCAGGATCCGTCTACTGCTTCTCCGATCTCCGACGGGGCCTTTTGGCAAGGTTCGCAACATCCAAGAGGAGGATGAAGGAAGTGACTGCCCTCTTCAAGATCATGTAGGGGCAGCATGAAAGTTTGGGTCGTTACATCGACCGGTTCCAGGAAGAGGTTTTGGAGGTGGAGGAGGTGGATGGGTTTACCTTGATGGTTTCCCTCAAGTTTGGCCTGAAGTAGGGACTTTTCAACATTGAACTGGGGCATAGGCCACCGAGGTCGTTCGAAGAAATTGTGGAGAGGGCGAATGTCTTCATTCAGGGTGAGTAGAGGAACAAGGAGTTCTTGGCAAGGCTGGACGGGGATAAGCCACTAGGGGAGAATAGGGGAAGACAGCTAGAAAGGGAGAGGCATCCAGAGAAACACGATGGCGGAAGGCGGGAGGAGCCGAAAAGGAAGGAAGAGAGGAAGAGAAGAGCCCAGGAGGGTGGAAGAGTCTAGGTATGAGAGGCCTCGAAGGCAAGAAGAAAGGAGGCCCGTTGAGGCTCGAGAAGAAAGAAGGGAAGAAGGAAGATTCCAGTACCCGAGGGATCGTCCCTAGTGGAGGCGACAGATCTGTCAGGAAGAGAGGAGAACCAACAACCCCATGGATCAGTGAGGAGGAAGAAGGGAGACGATGACCATAACACAACGGGCTGCTAAAGCCGGCGAAAGGAGAAGCGGTAGGAGAGGCAGCAGGAAGCGGCAATTCCCCTTTACTGCGATATCCATTGAGTAGAGGGGCATGGGACCTTGGCCTGCCCCGAGTTTTGGGAGGCAAGGAGGAGGTTGGAGGCGACGAAGGCAGAGAGAGAGCAGCCAAGGCAGGAGGCCCCAGTCGGGCAGGTTGCCTTCCAAGCTCCGCAGAGGAAGAGGAATGAGGACAGGGTTGACCAGGGAGGTCGAGGAAACGTTATTCCCAGTTCGGGAGGCGGACACGTCGGGGTGATCAATGGGTGTGCCGGGCTTGGAGATTCCCGCAAGGGTAGTCTCAACCAGATCTACAAGAGAAGTGTCGCCTCGACATCGCAGATTCCCCCGCCGCTGAATGAAATCACTTTCTCAGAGGAGGATATGCTCTGGAATGAGAACCCCTTCCACGACGCGCTAGTGATACAAGCCGCAATCGAATACTTCACCGTCGACCGAATCCTCGCGGACAACGAGAGCTCGGTGAATGTCATTTTCAAAAGAACCTTTGTGGGGCTTCAGGTGGAAGAATCCAGGGTCCAGGCCGCGGATGGGCCTCTCTTTGGCTTCTCGGGAGAGAAGAAAGAGATGGAAGGTGGATTGGAGCTACTGGTCACCCTCGGAGGAACTTCGATCCGGTGCCGATTTGTCATCGTCGACACACCCAGCGGCTACAACGCCATTTTCGGATGGCCTCTCATCAACAATTTCAAAGCTGTCCCGTCATCGTATCATCAGTGCCTGAAGTATTGTCGGGATGATGTCCTAGTCCGAATCAGGGGGGATCTGAAGGCCTCCAGGGAGTGTTACGTGAACGGTATCAACACCATCAACTGGATGGGTGACACGGAAAGGCTGGAGAGGATGATGGAGAAGGAGGAGGGCCTGCAAGCTGCCGGGGAGCTAGAGGAAGTGGAGGTGATCTCCCCGAGAGGAGGGCCTGAGCTGTTGAAGGTTGGAGGAGCCTTGCCCCTTGATGGGAAGGCGGAGATAGCTGATTGCCTGCAGGAGAATGCTGACATCTTCGCGTGGAGTGCCGCCGAGATGCCAGGAATTGATGCCGATGTTGCTTGTCATCGCCTCAATCTTGATCCTGTGGTAGCCCCTGTCCGTCAGAAGCAGAGGAAAAGTGCCACCGCGCTGGCAGGGCCTATCTGAGAGGAAGTGGGAAGCTGTTGGAGGCAGGGTTTGTCTCAGAGATCCAGTATCCAGGCTGGGTCTCCAACGTTGTAATGGTGAAAAAGTCCGGAGGGGGATGGAGGTTGTGTATCGACTATTCCATTTTAAATAAAGCTTGCCCGAAGGATTGTTATCCCTTGACTCAAATCGACGCACTGGTTGATTCCGTCGTCGGGTTTCCTGTGATTAGTTTCCTTGATGATTTCTCAGGGTATCACTAGATCCGGATGCATCCCCCCAATTGCCGCGATGTTTCCTTCATCACCACCAACGGCTGTTACAACTACAAGATGATGCCCTTCGGGCTTAAAAATGCCGGTGCTACGTACCAGAGGATGATGGATCAGGTCTTCAAGGAGCAAAAGGGGCGGAACTTTGAAGTCTATGTGGACGACCTTCTCGTAAAAAGCAAGAGCGTCGCGGAACACGTATCTGATCTGGCGGAGACCTTCGCCACCCTGAGGAAGTACAAGATGCGGCTTAACCCGACAAAGTGTGTCTTCGGCGCGGGAAGGGGAAAGTTCCTGGGTAACCTCCTTTCTCCCCGGGGGGTGGAGCTTAACCCCGACAAGGTGAAAGCCATCATGGAGATGGCCTCCCAAAGAGATTTCAAGGAGGTCCAGAGGCTGACTGGAAGGCTGGCAGGCCTTAGCCGTTTTCTCTCCAAGGTCGGAGAGAAATGCTCCCCGTTCTTCAAGGCCCTTCGGGGTAATCAGAAATTCGAGTGTACCGCGGAGTGCGAGGAGGCTTTCGAAAAGCTTAAGCAGCAGCTGACCCAAGCTCCTGTCCTCTAAGGTCCGTAGGGCGGCGAGGATCTCTTACTTTATCTGGGAGTTGGAGCTGAGACGGTTAGTTCGGTGTTGGTTCGAGAAGAAGGAAGGAGGCAGCTCCCCATCTATTACGTGAGCCGGGTGTTACGGCAAGCAGAGATAAGGTATCCTATCCTGGAGAAGCTAGTTTTCGCTTTGGTAGTCTCAGCTCGGCGGCTCCGCCCATATTTTAAGGCTCACTCCATCAAGGTGGTCTCTGATCATCCCCTAAGGAGTATCTTGGATGGGGTGGAGCATTCTGGCAGGTTGGCCAATTGGGCAGTGGAGCTAAGCGAGTTCGACCTCTCTTACTCTTCAAGGGTAGCAATCCAAGCGCAGGCGGTAGCAGACTTCCTGACCGACTTCTCGGCCGAGGTGGAAGTAGACGTGGGCGCTTCCCGCCCGGTCACTTGGAAGATTTTTGTGGACGGGGATTCTCGCAGATATTCCGTGGGAGCCGGAGTTGTGTTCGTTAGCCCCCACGGAACCAGGATCGAACAGGCCGTCGAGATCCTCTTCCCAGTTACGAATAATAAGGCGGAGTACGAAGCTATGGTGGCCGACTTACGTCTCGTCAAGGAGCTATCAATCAAGGACATCCGAGCTTTCACTGATTCGATGGTAGTCGCTTCTAAGATTCTGGGAGAGTTCGAGGTCTACAACCCCATCCTGCAGCAATACCTAGTCAAGGTTAAGGGTCTGATCGGTGGGTTCCAATCCTTCTTCGTCGAGCACGTGCCCTGAGAAGACAATACCGAAGCTGATTACCTTGCCAAGTATGGTCCTCAGTCCGGGGAAACGGTCGCCGAGCTATTTCGACCATTCATCGAGGAAGGAGAAATGATGGAGATCGAGCAGCGGCCCTCATGGAAGGATCCGTTCATTGCGTTCTTAACGACGGGTCAACAGCCCTCGGACGGGCAGGACCAAAGGAAATTCCGATACAAGGCCGCGTACTACCTGCTACAAAATGCCAAGCTTTATCGCAATACCATCTCGGGCCCCTTGGTCAGATGCTTGTCGGAAATCGAGGTCCCCCGAGTTCTCGAGGAGATTCACTCAGGGGAGTGCGACAGCCATTCCGGGACTCATACTCTGGAGCAGAGAATCCTGAGGCATGGCTACGTCTGGCCCACCATATGAAAGGACGCGGAGGCCTTCTCCAAAAAGTGCTCCCAGTGTCAACTCTTCGCGCCCCTCAAGCTTCAACCGGCTCAAAACCTCCGCTCGATCACCGCTCCGTGGCCCTTCGCCATCTGGGGGATGGACCTGGTTGGCCCGTTCCCTCAAGCTAGTTGACATAGGAAGTTCATACTGGTGATGATCGACTACTTCTCCAAGTTGATCGAGGCCAAAGCCTTGGCCAAGACCACCTCCCAGATCGTCAAAAATTTTATATGGGGGGAAATCGCGTGCAGGTTTGGGATCCCGCTGGCAATCATCACCGACAATGGGCCGCAGTTTGCCAACTTGGAGCTGGAGGACTTCTGCAAACAGTTGGGAACAGACCTTCAGTTTGCTTCAGTGCACCATCCTCGGAGCAATGGGCAAGTAGAAGCTGCCAACAAGCTCATTGTCAACCTACTGAAGAAAAAGGTCACCAATCGAAAAGGAAACTGGGCCGAACAGCTTCCCTCGGTCCTATGGGCTCTGAGAACGACCCCAAACTCGGCCATGGGGGAAACACCTTTCAAGTTATCCCACGGGTCTGGGGCATCTCATCCCTGTGGAGTTCGAGGAGCGAAGTCCAAGAGTAGTTGCGGCCGAAGGCGGGAGCGAGGAATGGAGACTGGAGAACGAGGATGCCCCGAGGCTCTCCCTGGATTACGTGGAAGAGCTTTGAGACTTGGACTCCATACGCCAAGAGGAAATCAAGAGGCGCATGGCGAGACACTTCGACAAAATGTCCGCCTAAAAAACTTCCTCGCAGGAGATCTTGTCATAAAGAAGGTAGACGCCGCTGGGCGGGGAGTCACCGTGGGCAACCTGCATCCCAACTGAGAAGGACCCTTCATTGTCCAATAAGCCCTGGCCACGAGAGACTATTACCTACAAGATCAAGCAGGGGAGCAGCTAAACGGAACCTGGAGTGGGGACAATCTGAAAAGATTCTACCCCTAGTAGTAACACTTGTATCTATTTTGTAAATATGTTATTTAATATACAGTGGTGGCTTGATTGTTCTCCTTTTTTGTGTTAAAAATGCCTCGAGGCTTCCGAGTGCTTCCAGGATCCGCCTCGCCATTGACTCCGGGAACAAGTGGTCGGTTTGTTCCTAGTTTGTAGCCCAGTATGGATGATAGGACGATGCTTCGGGATTTTAAGCGCTCTTGTAAGACCGAGCCTCTGCATTGTCGGCCGAGATCAGCTCCCCCCTTGCATGTCGGCGCCTGTCTCCCCGAGTGCCTCTCTCTTCCAACTGGAGGAACTACGAGGAACAAATGTGCACCCCAAAATCACCCGGACTCGAGGGGAGGCCGACTTCGTCAAGCACCCAGAAGAGGATCTCAATAGATCGGCAAGGCTGGATAACCTGCCAAGGAAAGGGGAAGGACGAGCCCAGGGCGGTGTGTTAGTTCCGAGTGCGTTCGAAAAAGACCCTCGATGAACATCACCCCCCGTCCGGACGCTGGAACTCGCGGCCATTAAGCGTAGCTGGAAGTGATCTTCACTACCGAATCAAGAGATGTGCCTTTAACCCGTTCTTACTGAATAGCCCAGTACGGATTAAAGGACGATGCTTCGGGATTTTAAGCGCTCTTGTAAGACCGAGCCTCTGCACTGTTGGCTGAGATCAGCAACCCCCCTTAAATGTCGGCCTATGTCTCCCCGAGTGCATCTCTCTTCCGACTGGAGGAATTCTTAGGAACAGGTCTGGACGCCCCCCCCCCGATTTGGCAGGTTCAAGAGTGTCTCTCCGAAAGGAGAAGATTGCATTCTCACCGAGATGTCCATGCGATTAACTCTCAACATCTCCCAAGTGACAGGATCTCCTCGATTGAAATCAAGACTTCGAGTTGAGCAGCGTCATAAGACCAGTATCCCCACGAGCTCCTCTCCTCGGGAATCGGCTGATCTCCTCGATTGAAATCAAGACTTCGAGTTGAGTAGCGTCTTAATACCAGTATCCCCACGAGCTCCTCTCCTCAGGAATCGGCCGATTTCCTCGATTGAAATCAAGACTTCGAGTTGAGCAGAGTCGTAAGACCGGTATCCCCACGAGCTCCTCTCCTCGGGAATCGGATGATCTCCTCGATTGAAATCAAGACTTCGAGTTGAGCAACATCGTAAGACCGGTATCCCCACGAGCTCCTCTCCTCGGGAATCGGCCGATCTCCTCGATTGAAATAAAGACTTCGAGTTGAGCAGCGTCGTAAGACCGGTATTCCCACGAGCTCCTCTCCTCGGGAATCGGCCGATCTCCTCGATTGAAATCAAGACTTTGAGTTGAGTAGAGGCGTAAGACCAGTATCCCCATGAGCTCCTCTCCTCGAGAATCGGCCGATCTCCTCGATTGAAATCAAGACTTCGAGTATAGCAGCGTCGTAAGACCGGTATCCCCACGAGCTCCTCTCCTCGGGTATCAGCCGATCTCCTCGATTGAAATCAAGACTTCGAGTTGAGCAGCATTGTAAGACCGGTATCCCCATGAGCTCCTCTCCTCGGGAATCAGCCGATCTCCTCGATTGAAATCAAGACTTCGAGTTGAGCAGTGTCGTAAGACCGGTATCCCGACGAGCTCCTCTCCTCGGGAATCGACCGATCTCCTCGATTGAAATAAAGACTTCGAGTTGAGCAGCGTCGTAAGACTGGTATCCCCACGAGCTCCTCTCCCCGGGAATCAGCCGATCTCCTCGATTGAAATCAAGAATTCGAGTTAAGCAGAGTCGTAAGACCGGTATCCCCACGAGCTCCTCTCCTCGGGAATCGGCCGATCTCATCGATTGAAATCAAGACTTCGAGTTGAGCAGCGTCGTAAGACCGGTATCCCCACGAGCTCCTCTTTTCGGGAATCGGCCGATCTCCTCGATTGAAATAAAGGCTTCGAGTTGAGCAGCGTTGTAAGACCGGTATCCCCACGAGCTCCTTTCCTCGGGAATCGACCGATCTCCTCGATTGAAATCAAGACTTCGAGTTTAGTAGAGTCGTAAGACCGGTATCCCCACGAGCTCCTCTCCTCGGGAATCGACCGATCTCCTCTACTCGACGCCTGCAAAGCCCGGATTCGTATCGAGGTGCGATTTTGCCTCGGGCGAGTAGGCGAGTATGCCCCGCACTGGTAGGCGAGTATGCCCCACGCGGGTAGGCGAGTATGCCCCATGCGGGTAGGCGAGTATGCCCCGAGCGGGTAGGCGAGTTTCTCTCGGGCAGGCGGGCAAACATTCCTTAGGCGTACGGGCGAGCACGTCACGGCGAGCGTGCGATTGGTGTTCATAGTAGCATACACGTGAGATAAACATTCGTCTTGCGAGCACTCCTCCCCGAGCCTCTGAGCCTAGCGAGCAATATCAGACCAGTGAAGAATAGAATGCTTGTATAAATTTATATGAAGAGATGAATTACAAGCATCAAAAAATCAGTACACTGATGAATATCGGCGAGCAACTAGGACTCATCGTCGCCAGTATCTGGCCAATATTCCATATCCCCGATATCTACCTGCTCCTCGTCATCATCCCTGCTCTCGCTACTGCCGCTTCCACCGCAACTGCTGCTGGATTCGCTGGAGCCAGACGACGGCGATGGGACGCGATCTGGCAAGATCGTCCCCTCGGCAAGTAGCTCAGGAATGAGCTCGTCGACGGTGAGCGGCGTCTCCCCTTCGATGAGCTGACCATTAATTCTGAGCCGCGCGAGTATCACGTTCCCCGCCGCCCGTGCAATCTCGCGAAGAACGGATGATCTCTCCTCCCAGAGAAGGCGGGACCATTTACCGCCCATGCTGGATCGTCCTCTGGCCGCGACGCCTCTAACAGCACAGCAGAGGAGCTCGCGCGTCCCTCGGCGACGATCAGCCGCGTCTCCATCTCGGCTATACGAACTTGGGCCACCTCTAGCTCAGCTTGCGAGGTGGCGAGCTTCTCCTAAAACTGAGATAATTTCTTCGCGGCCTCGATCTCGACAGCCTGTGAGATATCAGACGTCAGGCCTTACCGACTAGACGAATCAGATGTTACCTAAAGATGACTCACCTCAAAGTCCCTCCAGCGGGCCGACTACATGCCAAGATTTATGGCCTTCTTGGAGATGACCTTCAGAGCCTCCGTCGTCTCCAGTAGTTTTCTCGCCGAGTAATGCCCTAGCTCAGCGGATCGCACGAGCGCACAGGCGGATTGGTGGGCGAGTTCCGACGGAGTAATCTCCAGCATCGACTCCGCGTCCACTCGCCCGTACAGAGCTTTTAGAATGGCGAAGGCCTCCCCCTTGTCCTCCCAGTCCATCGACCAGGACGACAGGTTGGTGCTCAGTGACACCAAATTCTCCTCCGCCGACAAGGTAACTAGCGGGCGACCATGGGAGTCCACCACCCCGTGCCTAAGATTGTAATTGGGGTGGAAGCGAGATGCCCGAGCTTCCATCGGCGATTCACGATCGTCAGACTGAGGCGACGACACCTTCGCTTTCTTACTCGCAGGCCCCGCCAACCCGACCCTAGCCTTTCCCTTGGTCGTTCTCTTCTTCTCCCCAATTTCGGCCGGAGGGCGAGCTTCGAGGTGCGAGGTGGCGACTTCCTTTGCTAAAGGTAGAGGCTTCTCCGGAAGCTCGTTGGGAACTGCGAGAGGCACACCAAATAAGTTAGCATGAACTTCATTAAAGAGAGCGAGAAAGTAAGTAGGTCGCATCTCGTTCTCGCCTTACCCTCGTGGGGATGGATCGCCTCCAGCGAGTTAACGTTGAGTCGCCAGAAGATCACGTCGAACCGACGACCCTGGAAGGATTCAAAGAGCTACTCGCGAGCACCCTCTAAGATCGGCGGGAGGAAGGCGACATTGGCGGGTTGGTGCGGCCTCCCAAGGGTACCTCCGAAGTCGCCGTGAACAATCACCAGCTGCTCGCTCCAGTGGTGGACTTTGTTCGCGGTCCCCACCAAAGTGCAGACATGGCTGCTGAAAAAGACGACCCCCTCCGAAGTCGCGGCGAAGGAGAAAACTCGGCGAAATATGGAGAGGTCAAAGGCAATCCTCTCCTCCCGAAGGAAGCAGAGGAATCCCATGATTATCGCCATTCTGTTGGGATTGATCTGCGCGGGGACGATCCCAAAATATAAGAGGATCTTGCAAAACTCGGGCCAGATGGGAAGCCGCAAGCCGGCGTCAAAATGACGCAGCGACAAGATGAGCGCGCCCTCAACATACGTGTTGAGCCGCCCACCGCGAGCAGGGAGTCTCGCCGAGTATCCCTCCAGCAATAGATGCTCTCTGAAAGTTGCCAGATCCCTTTCTGTGGTGATCGACTTCTTAAAAGCCGCATTAGCGAAATTGATGGCGTGGGCTTGTCGGCGAGCATTAGCGTCGTCGCCAACCATTTCTGTGAGCTGAGTGTGGGAAAAGGGACGAATGAAGAGGAGAGTAAGGCGAAGCGAGCTAGAAAGATACTCGCCAGACAGATCGAGAAATTCGCAGCAGTGTGCTTATGTTCTACCTACCCCCCATATTTATAGGCCAGGTCAAAATGGACGGGGGGGGGGGGGTGGGTGGGTTTATTTCAGCTAGCATCGATCGACGTCGCGCGAGGGAATGAGGCAGCACACCTGCGACTTATGACTTACCTCGCGCGACGCAGTGGCACTGCGGCGCTCGCCAAGACTTGCGCAAGTAAACTCGGGATACCATGGAAGCATATAAAGTCGCGGCAAAACGAATAGCGAGATGCATAGTCGCTCGTCTTTATTTAAATAATAAAATGTTTGTTACAATATCCCCAAATGGGGAGTACAGCTTCAACAAAAAGCAAATCTATCTCCTAGGTGGCCGCTCCGGAGGATGGGGATGTCGCCCGGCCATACCCATCTCGCGCGCTCGCTGGTAGTACTCCGTCGCTAGCACCGTCGCGTCATCGCCAAGCCTCAACTGCTCCTCCATCCTCGCCAGTCACCCCGTGGAACCCATACTCGCCCGGATGCCGGCTAGCTCGTCAAGGACCAGCTGTAGACAATGGTTGTTCAGCTCCAGCTGGCGATCATTCTCTTTCACCATATGAAAGTGAGCCTCGTAGCACTCCAAAGTCTCTTGAAGCCCTTCCATCTTGGCCATCCTCGCCTCAAGAGCCGAGATTCATCGATGAGGGTCACAGATGGCGAGCTGATCGAACTTGCTCTCCAACTCCATATAGGCGCGAGCTGCGGCATGACGATACTCGCTCCCTGACAGACCGATGACATCTATAAAAGCTGCCCTAAGGGTCACTGGGCGATCTGGAAAACAGTAAGATAAGTCGTAAGGACAAAGACAGATGACATGATCAGAGGTGAAAAAACTCACTGCGACGAGGAGATCGGAACCGGCGCGGCGAAAGAGCACGACCAGAAGCATCTCGCCTCCCCGAAGACGAGCCGCCAGGGTTGTCGGAAGATCTGCCCTGCCCGCGTCCTCCCGATCCGCGAACCGCCATAATCGGAATCCCCAACTCGTGGGGGGAAGTAAGCCGGTCGCGGCCGGTCGCGGCCTATCTGGCTTCTTCAGTGGCGGCGGAGCCTGAGACGAACTCGCCGGTTGATGTGGGGTCTTCGATGCAGGAGGCAGAGGATGTCGCGGAAGGTCCGTTCTCTGTTGAGCAGACAAAGGCGGCGACGGAGGCAAGACGATACCCGATGCCTGGCTAGGAGCAACGACGAAGGGCGGCGGTGGCGGCAAAGAGACGCTAGTCGCTGGCAGCCATCGCGTCGCCCACGGAGACAGAAGTGACTTTACTCGGTGGGGGGTCCTTGCTTACTGGTGCGACTTCCCCAACGGGGAGGTCCTTCGTCAGAAGTTCTTTACTCGCCGGGGGGACGTCTTTCGCTAAGAGATCCCCCGATGCCCTCCTCGAGCCAAAATTCAGCCAAACCGTGTGAGCGGTCCAGAGCGGCCTGTCGGCTGCCAACGCGAGCAAGGGGGCCGAGCTTAAGGGGGCGACATCAAGAGGCACATCATGGACATTCGGAGGAGAATCTGCACAGTAAAGAAAATTAGTGAGAAGCATGCGACGAAGAGCTAGCAGGAATGGAACTTTGAAGAACGGCGACCTGCCACGGTGACAACTTCGATCCGAGACGTCACGGGCTCCTTGGCCGCTTCGGGATTCTCCGGCGGACTATTCACGACCGACTCGGGAATGTAGTCGAGCACGAGGTCGCTCATAAGTTTCTTGGTGCTAGCAGGAGGCGTGGGATTCCCAATCGCCGTCGCGACTGGCTCAAAAGATGGAGGCGAGTCGACCACCGTGGTGGCGATCTGTTTGGGCTTCTTAGCCTTTTTACTTTTCGACGGCGGAACCTCAGAGGCGGCATCCTCCTCGCACGGCCTTTTTGGTCTTGCGATACCGAGGAGACCAGACAAGGCGACCAGTCTGTCCTGAAGCATCTTCGCGTTGGCCTCCGACATTTTTGGCGAGCTTCAAAGTCCGTCTCGGAAATCAACCCCCCCTTATTTGAAGACTCCACCAAGCCCGCGACAAGGCAAGCAATCCGGATACTCGGCAGGTGTGCTCGCCGAATAAGTGTTGGATGTTTCTTTCAGGGCACCAACGTCGCCCAAAAAGAGCGGGGATTGTGTACAACCCGTATTCGATGAGGGTAGGCCCTACCACCGCCAGGTAATCAGAAGTCAAGGTCAACAAGTCAAGAAGGGGGTCAAAATCAGCGCCCCAGGCCGCAGAAGACTCAAGCGAGTATGGCAAGCTCCCCAGGTCTACTCGCTAGGTGCCGACTAAGGCGAGATACTCGCCTGTCCCGTGCGAGCTCCCCAGAAAGTCGCCCGATCGCCAGTATGGGGGTATAAGTAAGACCCCCCCTCTCTTTGGATTTCCCTATAAATAGGACCCCAGGGGTACGAAGGAGAGGACGGGAAATTCTCGGATAGTTACTCGCGAACCCTAGCTCGCGCACATCCTTCGTACCTAGCTCGACCATTTTGGTTGAGAAGGGGTTGCTTCTTCCAAGCAACTGGGTACGTGGTGGGACCTTCCTGCCGCAGCATCCTGAGGTCCTATTTCTATAACTCATTTCCATTCCCGTCCCTGTGGACTGTCTCATTGACCGCTCGACCAGTAGCTTTAGGCCGCCTAGTCCGATTTCTGAGGTCGGGATTTTTCCTGGCATCAACAGTGGTACTATCACCTATTACCCTAATTAATAGGAACACCTTAAGGAGAATTGATGCCTATGAACCATTAGCGAAATAGTAGGGGATTCATAGACTCAACCCTTATGCCAATGACATGATTAGGTTGATATAACCATGATACCAAATACCAAGGGTTGAATAAGAGTTTAGGTTTAGAAGAGACCCATTTGGGATAGAGTCACATGTTGACTTTGAGAAAGTTATCGTAAATGGTAACCTGGAAAGTCTAAAGTATGGAGTAAATCAACGAGTTTCAGGATGGATCCCCAAGTTTAAGGTTGCATGCCTTAAGGATGGTGTGGATGTCTAGCCCAAAGATAATATAGTGATATCGAAGACACTTAGCCCAAGATAGGTAGGGGCTTATATTTTTTTTATTTGGCGAATTAGTTACTGACTTGGGTTCCCTTAGACCTAATTTAGAAAATGTGTTTCCCCAACATAGTGATGTTTATGTTGGTCTTATTCAACATTACTCAGGCGATGTCATGGTAATAAGGAGGAGTAATTACGAGACTTATCTATTACAAGATTCCATGTGAATTTGATGACGGGTAGTAAGATTCCGGATATTTGGGAAGATAAGACTAAATCACTGTGTTGTAACATCGGAAGTATGATAACACTAGTAAATTCTAAAGAAATTAGCAGAAAATATATCAAAGACGTATAACTTAGGTATGACTCTACAGACTTGATTCAGATAGCACCAAGGACACAAATATATATGTTTGATGACATAATTACGGTTAACAAAGATTTATGACTAAGAAAAATGGACTTTGGATTATCAAGTGTAACTACGGCAAAGTGGAACATAAATTAATGGGTATTAATGATATTCTCAAAAGATTCACGAGTACACCCTCTTAAATTTTGTGGACAATGAGTCATTTGACGAAGTGATCATTACCATTAATTGATAAGAGTTGGATAAATCGTAAAGTTTATTTGACTTATTACTCGGGCATACTCAAAGGAATAAGAACCTGATCGTATAGAGGAAGGTTATATGGTCGCCATCTACACTCACAAACAAGAACTCAATTTACTGGAAGAGAATTGTGTTTACAGGAACATGTATTTCCCCAGAATAAAGAAAGACGTCATGGATTTGGTGGCATACGGTGAGGTTTGTCGGCTGGTGAAGGACAAGTGCAAAGGTTTTTGGGGAACTACTACAGTCACTGCCCGAGTTAGAGTGGAAGTTCGAGGATATAATTTTGAATTTCACATACAGGTTACCACATCCCCATTCCGGGGACACTTTTAATTGCAACATCGAGGATAGATTGACCGAGGTAGCTGGGGTCTCCCCGATCCGGAAGAAAGCTCTCGTTGGTGTTTCATGAGATCTGTGAGTAGGTTGTCCGTTATCATGGTGTGCTCAAGGCGATCGTGTCGGATCAGGATGGACGGTTTATGTCCAAGGAAAGAAGATGAGTCCAGGCTTATCTGGGCTCTCAATAGACATTCAACACAGCTCTTCACCCTCAAATAGATGGTCAGACGAAGCGTACCATCCCTACACTGAAGGATCTTTTACACTTATGCATTCTAGACCGCGGAGAGCCATGTGAGAGACTGTTTTCGCCGATCGAGCTCTCTCATAACAACAATCTTTAGCCCAGCTTAGGCATGACCCTTATGAGGCATTATATGGACGGAGGTGCAGGAATCCACCATCTTGGATCTAAGATGAGGATCCAAAAGCACTCAGCTCAGAATTTGTGGAGGACACACATACCTAGGTGTGACATTATTCGAGATAGGATGCTGGAGGCCTAGAGCAGACTAACAAAGTATTACAATGCACGATATTGTCAAGTAGAGTTTCAGGATGGAGACCATGGGTTCCCGAAGATATGTATGATGCACGGAGTCTTGCGAGTATGCGGGCGGAAGAAGCTCAGTGTGTGGAATATGGGGCCCTACAGGATCCTGGAGTGGATCGATCCATTGGCTTATAGATTGGAGCTACCGCTGGAGTTAGCTGGATTGCACGACGTCTTCCACATCTCTTCACTTTGGAGGGCTCTACTACGACTTGAGAAGCTGATTTTCACTACATGTGGCCCGATGGCTTCAGATTGATCAGTCAGCATGGAGCTGGTCAGGATAGATGATACATCAATACAAGTTTTGGGGTGCGAGAAGGTTCCGATGGTCAGGATCATGTGGGAAAATCATGGATAGGAGGAGCATACCTGGGAGCTACTAGATCTGATGTAGCAGAAGTACCCGGATCTCTTTGCGTCAGGAATAACGTCAATTCTTGAGGGATGTTACATTCAGTTACTCTCAGTAGAAATTCCCGCATGCCTAACCTGAATTTCGGGGACAAAATTATTTTTTTGTTTATTGGGATTTGTAACATCTTATTTCCAACTAGTCCCTTAAGATGGTTTTTTCACGACTAGGTCATGACAAAACCCTAGGAAGATCAAAAAGACCATATGAACTTAGGCATGAAGGTGAAGATCACCATGGTCTGCAAATAATACTTTCCAATTACCTAACCTAGGTTTTGAATTTAGGGCCTCACCTTGACTCTTTGACCCCACCAAAATATCCATAGCCATTTAAAAGGTTCATTGGGTCACAAAGGACCCATTGGGGTTAACCCAAAAGGTCAAGTTGACCAAAAGTTTACCCTAACCCTAAAGTGGTCAAGTGCCCTAATCAAGGGTCAAGTGACCTCCAAGGTGCCAAACCAAACCAACCCTACCCAACCCTTCCTAGACCTTAGGGGAGACCAATGGTGTTGGATCTAGTGGCCAACCTTAGAGGAGTGGGGGGGGTGAATAAGGTTTGGTGGGTTATTTAGAAATTCAAAATATTTTGGTCCAGAGAGACAAGTACTGGAAGCTACCGTGGGGCGCGAACTTGTTAGTGCATGACGTTAGTCCACTAATCTTATTTTCCTAGGCAAAATTCCCCTTGGAGACCCACGCAGATTAGAGAGATTTACAATCTAACACAGCACAGAAGCGTAAAACAGTAAATGTTATTCATTGCAAGAATTAGAACTACAAATGTTTTCAACAATTACAAACTTGTGATCCCCATGACGCCATAGATCGAAGGCGATGAGTAGAAACGATCTTTTGTTTTCTATACCGATCTCCTCCACGGACCGGTTGCCGCTCTCCTTTTCCCTCCAAGAAGAGTCTTCGAGTCGGCTCTTCACCTCCTCACAAGGAAGGGGTCTTAGAGACCTGCTAGATCCTCTCGATCTAGATGTCCATATCCCTAGGACGATTTTCCACGGAGTCTTACCCGGATTTCGATGACCCTTACCGATCGATTTTCCTCTCCACGAGATTTAGAAACAAAGAAAAAGTACAAGAGTAGAAGATGTAAATAATCTAAAAATTGAAGTTCTCCCTCTTGATGACTTCTTCATTGAGCGATCCGCGACCGGTGCTTGAGATCTCCATTTGCTAGCCACCGGTTAGTTCTTCGTAGTCGATATAGATCTTGGATCGCCGGAGTTCTTAGGTCACAAATGGGAGGGAGACAACTTTCTTCTTCTTCGACGGAGACTCTTGGAACGGAGCGCAAGAAGGAGGCCGAACCCTATAATTTTTGAACTCCCGTCACTCCTCAGTTCTTCTGTTAATGGGCACAGAAACTAAGGCAGCCTTTTATACATCTTCATGAAAAAAGTCTACCGCAGGCGGTAAGACTAGCGCCCAACGGTAGGTTCGCGTGCTTGTTGTGCCAATTGTCGTCTAAATCTGGAGAACATTCAAAAACGAATATTTGCTATTTTATCATTGCTAGTGCCACGTGGTTACAGCTACCACCACGCGGTAGTATAGGACATGACGATTCTGAACAGTCGTGTCGATGCTCGTCGAGGGCTAGCGCGGCGTGGTACCATCTATCGCTTGGCAGTAGGTTAGTAAATCAATGAACCCATCTCGATGCTCGTCGAGCGAATAGCGCGATGCGGTAATTGGTAGCGCCTAGTGGTAGCATCCACTCAACGCCACTGTCATGACGCCCTAAACGCTTTTCTTCTCAATGCTCTCGACGCGGTGTTGAGTGAGCTAGCGCGGGGTAATGGAGTTAGTGCCTAACGGTAGGTTCCCGAGCGCCTTGCTGAATTAATTATTAGGTTAGCGCTGGCGATAGGACTAGAGCTGTCCGATAGCTTCTCCGAGCGCCATGTCCATTTAATTCCAGCTACCGCCCAACGGTAACTCCTATTGCCTGACAGTATCTTCCAAAAGAGATTTTCTTTGCTTGCACCTGTTAACCTGCACACTCTATCAACAGATGACGTGATCAAATATAACCTGGGAGTTGATATTCTCAAACACAGAGAATGTGAAACATCGAATTCAACAAATGGGTTACTAAGGACCCAATGGGGTCAACCCAAAAGTTCAAGTTGACTAAAGTCAACCCTAACCCTAAAATGGTCAAAGTGCCCTAATTAAAAGTCAAGTGACCTCCAAGGTGCCAACCCAACCCTACCAAAGTCTCCCTAGACCTTAGAAAGGCCAATGGGTCATTAAGGACCTATTGGGGTCAACCCAATAGGTCAAATTGACCAAAGTCAACTCCACCTCAATTTTAGGTCAAAATGGCCTATTTTGTCACCTAACCAAGCCTAAGACACTAGGGCTAAGCCAAATTTGAGTGGCTCATTAACTTTAGGTGGCTGATATTTACATGGAATGCCATCTAAATTCTTGAAATGGTGACTAGGAGAGAGAAAGTAAAGTGTCCCTTTAATGGAGGAGAGAGGAAGAAGAAAGAGAGAGGATTAATAGAGGAAGACCATGGGTCACTCCTTCCACCTCCCCTAAACAGCCTTTGGGATTCCCTGATGCTTAGGATTCATCTCCCCATCAACTCTAGCCAATAAAAATCAAGAGGAGAGCCCAACCACCATGGACGACCATCCATTCACCTCCCCTCCCATGAAAAAAATATATATCCCCCTATACAACACCCCATTCCCACTTTTGGTTAACCCATCACCTTCAAAACATTCATGGCAGTTGAATTGGTATATTGGATCAAAGAATTAGGTGGAGGATCGAGGAATCGGGCAAGCTTGCCGGAGAAGGGAAAAGCCATGACCAACCGCCTCCACCGCCGTCGTCGAACCCCAAATAAGGTCCGCTTCTCCTCCTCTCCCCTTATGCTAGTATCTAGATCAAATTAGGCTGAGAATTCGGGCTCAAACGAGCCGATCCAAGTGAAGTGGCTGGGTGGCCGGATAAGGCTTTGGAAAAGCTACAGGTAATTAGATTTTTGTATTATGTTTCGAGCATTTGGAGAAGATGGAGAGTGCCTACAATTTAATATGATATTTATATATGTAATATATAATATAGTGATTTGAAACCCCTTTAACCTGCACACATTGATGCCATTAAATGAGTCTTTTAAAGGACGTTTTTGGAAACGTAGCCAGTCATAAAAGTTGTAGACATTTGAGTCTACTTTGTTTTAAAATATGTTTCAACCCATTTGGGGCAGTGGTCTGACCACATCACTCAAAATGGTGCAATCTATACATATGTCTAGTCAGAGACTAAATTGAGTGCCCCCATCAATCCAATTATCGAAATAACTTGATATTTGAATTGGGGGTCACTCTTACCTTTACCTATGACATCCAAAAATGGGAATTTTTGGAAAACATTTTCCTATAGATTTTGTAAAAATTGAATAAATCATGTATGATTTAATATTAGGGTCTATTGACCTCAAAATTCCCCAACATTTTGGTGGATGACCCTTATGGTTATTATTGGTCACTGGTAAAAATCTCAGTCCATTTGGGGTTGATTTAATTAGGTATTTGTGTGACCAAAGTTTGTTCTCATAATGGAAAATTAGGTCAAAAGTGCACTAGGTGGAGTGAGTGACCATTCCTCATCCAAATGTGGTAAAACATTGGCCATTGACTTGTAGTCACATATAACCCCCTCACAAGTAGTTCTGGGTGGATATGCCCACAAAACCTAGTACAAACCCTAGGGTTGCCCTTTGAGTATTGAGAAGGACATGGGGTCATATGTCCTTAGATTAATTTGAAAATTAGTAGACTACTTAATAGGGTGGTAATAAGCCCTAAATAATTTTACTGGAATTTTTAGAAACATTATTCCCCTCTGAATTAATTATGGGTTAATTAGGGCACTTTATTCCAAAATTATATTTCTTGTTTATATAATTTTGGATGTTCATGAAACTTCGGCAGTGGGCTTATATTGATATTATTGTTCTCTAATAATTTTGTTATGAATTTTGGATTGATGTATTTGGTACTTTATTCATGACCCTAATGTTTGCTCTAATTGCAAGAAAATTAATTATGGATTTGTTACTCACTGAAAAACTTTGAAACTTGGTCAGAGGAATTTTTCGGACATCCTTGAGCTCTGTGAATTTTTATAAAAGTTTTGGAAGCCTTTCTACACAAGTTGTTTCACAAAGTGCCATATGTAGAAGATTATTGGATAAATTTATTTATGTGACTAAATGGACTTAGGAAATTAATATTTTTGTTCAGAAGTCTTTTCTAATCACCTTAATCCTCTGGTAATTTTCCTATAATTTTTGAATCATAATTTGTAATACTTCCTTCTTTACCTTGCCTTGGGGATTATTTAATCAATATCATTGTTGAAAGTCAAATTGTTTTTGCAAAATTGGGATTTTTTATATTTACTGTTATTTTGATAATACTAATTTGTAAAAATTTTGATGAGGCCATACCTAGTCAGAAAAATGTGCTTGGTGTTCAAAATCATAGGTGGCCTTATTTTGCAGAAAATATAATAAACACCAAATAAATTAGGAAAATTATAATCTTCTGGATTTATCCTTAAAATATCATGATTGACCGCCAGTAATAATCTTAGGCCATTTGGATGAATATTTGGAGGGGTCCCCTTTCATGCACACCACACAGCTCATTAGGTTTACACACATTAAAACTGTAGAATTAAGGAATTAGGTGAACCATAGTTTGAGATTAAGTGGTAGATGGAGCACCTAGTCTGATTGAGAATGAATAAGGTCACCAATGGAAGATAGGTTGTGTGATCCCGGTTGTGGAAGGGCAGAGTTGTGCTCGGGATTGACGGTGGACCATTCTTCCTTGGAAAGGGAAAGTCTAAATATGATTAGAGCTAGTTCAGGAGTAATGATAACAAATTTTGACATTGGTAGATACCAATAATAATAAGTACCTTGCGAAAGGGAGCTTTGGGCTTCAGCCTATCGTAGTTCCTAGTGCCCTCGAGAGTCCTTCATAGGGAATGCCCTGGGCAGTCCAAGGTTAACCTAAAACCGTAAGACTAATTGATTAAAGAGAAACTAGTAATTCTAAGTACATCACTTTCACTCACCCCGTGGTCACAGAAGGCTAGATTTGTTTAGACTCACAAGCGATAGGCTCGGTGGTGGTAGGTACGGACTGGGTAGTCTGCGGAGTTAGTGGCTCGAAAGGTTGTTGTAATGGACGGGTTAGTTCGGGGTGTCGATGGCCCGAGATTTCGTGGTTGCATGTGCATAAAGTGTTGGGTCTTCGGTATTAAATGGTCAATCGCACCGATGTTAATACGTTGACTCGGCAAGTGTGGTTCTCACTTAGACAAGGAAAAGACTGGCGATTGGTCAGCATAGTACGTGGTTACTCTGGTTTGCCCTTTAGAGGCATACGTAAGGGCTAGACCTGGTAGTGCGGTTACCTTCCTAGGAGTGGGGGTGGCCCGACTCACTGTCTCCATTGGCCATTACAGAGGCTCCTAGGAGTGAAGCTAGCTTCCAAAATTATGGAACTAAAGGTCTGTGCGTATAGAGTCGTGTGTGTGTATTACACTTGCATGAATCATGGCATAACATATCACAACACTCATACCTGCATTAAACTTGACACCCCATCGTATAAACTAGTATGAGAGAGCTTATACAATGGGAGACTTGCAAAATACCCTGTAACCTATAGGTTTGTATGGGCATTCATATAAGTTAAGGTTACTTATTCCATAGTTTACTTTACATGTACTTAATGCTCTACTTTACTTGCTCACATTACTGCTTTCTTGCTATAGTCCTTTTGTACATACACCTGTTAGGGTAGTTGTCACCTACTTGTTCCACTCTGCTTTGTTATCCTCTGCTTTCCTCCTCCCCGTATGGTGCCTAGGAATCATGGGGGTGAGGCGAGGACAATAGTGGCTTAGTCTTTTGACTAACAGTCAGTGGACCACATCATTTTAGGGGACGGAGTAGCAGGAGCATCAGCACCGGCAGGACAAGGAGGCAGGAAATAAGGAGCAGTAGCTGCGCGCTACAACTACTACATGGCGACAGGTCGAAGACAGTTTTCAGTTGCTTCCGCTAGACGTGTGAGTTGTGTGAGAGAGATTATTTGTATTGGACATGTACAAGGTTTAAGCCATTTTCTTTTCTACTCTCATTCAAACTTTGCACTCATTATGGATTATTGCTCTTTTATATATATTGATAGTGAGCTGTGATCTGTGGACTTATATTACTTACTACTTCTTTGGTGATCACTAATGCCGACAGGATCAGTATTTTGTAGTGACGACCACCCCGAATGTCGGCGTCACCTCAAACTAACGATTCTGGGCGCAAGACTTGGTAACTTAGAAAAAAAGGGGTCTTACAAAAAGGGTTCCTCTTATGTTTAGGGCCAACACCAAGGGAAATGGCAAGGCTTATGAATGGAGAACTTCCTGGAAGGGCAATACAGTTGCTTGGCAGACCTAGTCTCTTCTAGTACACCACCATATCCCTGTAAAGATTCTCATATAGTACCACACAGAATCCTTGTTGATCATAATAAGAATAATCCTATACCTGTTGAGAGCCCCAAGAGAAGGTACAATAAGTATGAGTGTTGGTGCTGTGGGAAGATTGGCATTTTGCTAATGACTATTACTTCAACCCAACTATATCAAGGGCGATAATTGCCAAGCCAACATCCACACCCTGACCGTTTCATAATGCATATCTTAATAGTCAAAAGTTGAAACAGTCTATCATTGCTTATAAGAATCTACGACCCAACAAATTTTGGGTACATAAGAATAAATAAATTTTTTGCTGGAATGTCCAAAGGCGAATAAAACTCCTATATGGTACTTGGACAGTGAATGTTCAAGGTACGTGACTTGAACTTGAAGCATATTGTAAGACTATACTTCAGTAGAAGTTGGACCAAAAGTTATTTTTGGAGAATCTGATAGAGGAAAAACAAAAGTCTATGGTAAGATTACCAATATCATAGTCATCATCAAAAGGGTAGCTTATGTAGAAGGATTGTATCACAATCTGATCAACATAAGTCAATTATGTGATCTTGGCTATGTGATTGCTTTCTAAACGGATGAGTGCCTAATAAAGAAATCTGAGAAGATCATATTAACTAGTACTAGGAATGGAAATATTTACGACTTAAATTTCTTATGTGCTAGCTTAGATTCTTTTATGTCTTATGGCTAAGAATAGGGCATCTCATTATGTGTAGTGAAACAATAGGATTTCTCACATAAATTATAAGACTATTAATAAGCTCTTATAAGAACATCTAGTTAGAGCTGACCCAAAGTGGAAATGTGTCCAGGAAAGCCCATTTCATGCAAAGGTTTCATTTAACCCCGTAGGGGTTAGGAATCCACTAGATGTTTGCACCATCTGCACATGGATTTTTTTGGTACTATGTGAAAGACTTTGTTTTAAGAGTAGCTAAACACCTAGAGGGGGAGTGAATAGGTTTTTTGTGTGTCTTTTAAGACTATCTTCTTACTTTGGTGAGTTGTGATTAAGTTATTAAGCTTGCTTTCAAGACACGCAATAACACAGGTATTTATAGTGGTTCCCCAAGGTATGGGTACATCCACTGTCTCTTCCACCTTTATAACAATGTGTTAGATAAGGCCACCTTCTCCAATCTCAACTCAATGAGCTTACAACACAGATCCCTCAAAATCTCTCAGACTCCTCCAAGTCCTACGTCAGGCCCAAGGCCCTACACTCAAAGATATAATCTCCTACAACTCAGTAATCTGCACCAGATCACCTACCTGAGATTTTATCCAAAGTCCTACACTCAGGCTAGGAGCATATCCCTACACTCAGAAAGAGAAACTCTCATATAGCTCAGATCTGAACCAGATCCTAACTAAGGCCTAAGGCCCTACCTCAGATTCAAAACTGAATCCTACCTCTAGCACACAGGCACTAAAACTCGGAGAATAAATCTCCTATCTCAGGCATATAGGCCATACCTCAGATCCACAACAGGATCCTACAACTCAGCCTTTATATTGCAGGCTTACATCTCAGATATGTTAAGATCCTATGGAGTGAAATGCCTTTATTATTTATGATTGACTTTAGAAAAATGATCTCTGAGTCTACCTTCCTTGACTGAGTGAACTCAATCAAACTTTGAGTCCAGGGAAATATTCCGTTGAGTCTTCTTTTTCATTAACTGAGAAAGCTCAGTCCTATTTCCTTCATAGCAATAAGATGGTTGATCTTCAAGTTGGTTCTGCTTGCACTGAGAAGTAACTTGTAGAGCACTGCTTCTTCAAGCCTTGATTATAGTAGATTTTAGAGCAGAGGCCTTAAAGAGGAGCAACAGCTTTAAGCTTGCTCTGCTACTTGTTCTAACTCAGAAAAGGATCTTTCTGAACTTGCTGTTAAAGACTTTCTTCAACCAACTAACTTTTGCTCTGCTTCTCCTTGGAACTAAAAAAGAAAACTCCTGAACATGTTGAATAAAGAATTAATCTTCAAGAAATTATTCCTTCAACAGCCAACACTGTTTATGAATCACAGACTAACTGTAGAGTAAGTTCTTGGAAAACTTCTCCTTTGTCGAGAGTAAGAAGATGACCAAAAAGCTCTATTTTTTTCTCTCTCTAAGCTGTGTCTCTTCTTTCCCCTATACTCTCCTTTTCTATCCTGCTATCCAACGGATCTTTGCACAGTAATACTGGCCAAAAATGACAACTGCTCCATCACTTTTGCATTTACAGCTATACAAAAGGCAAGCAACGCCTTTTGTCTTCCAGCAAGCAAATCCCACGACATTTGAATTTCTACTGACGTCAGCATGACTCAGCGCTTATGGACTTAGTAAATTCCAAAGAGACTGCTCAGGTGTTGAGTGAAGCCTTGTCACTCAATGCAAAAGTACTTATGTAACACCCCTACTCGTCACGTGTAATATAATAGAGGGTCTGACTGGGGCCCCACACCATATTACACAAATAGGCGGAGACGTTACTAAATAATATCAAAGACAATCGTTCCCTAACACAGAGCATTCTAGCGGAAGCTTCATGGTTGAAAACTTGAATTCAAGAAGAACAGAAATGTCCACTACTACCAATTAGGAATATATATAACCAAACACACAAGGTACATAGCCTTATGGCTTTACAAGTTTCTCTTAACAAAAGTGTGGTTTATAAACATCGGCGCGCAGACCGGCCACCTGGGCTTCAGCCCGCTATTTCCCGCTTGGGCTAGTACCACCTGCAAAGAAGCAATCCACCAAGTGGTGGTAAACAGGGCAACAATCAGCATTTAGATGACCAATTATAACGACCCTGCCCCTGGCACGGGGAAGCGGAATTCCTTCCCTGCAAAGCATTGATTCTCACAACATATATGCATAACAATTCACCATGGATATGCACAACCACACAATAAATACATATCACAAACGTCAGCACGACGGCTAGACGTTCCGTGCACTCAGGGCACATTATTGGTGAACCGGAAAACCAGGGTCCCACTACCGTTCAGAGGTCCCAGACATGACGGTCCATTATGAGTATTCCTAGTCTTTATGGCACACAGGCCAAAGCCTCTCGCTATGTGATCCTAACAGGGACTTAAGCACCCAAGGTTAGACAACCATAATGCGGGTACAGATCCACCTTTCCCGTTGCTCATATTTGTCAGACTCAAGACTGGACTGACGCGGGTACGGTTTCACCTTTCCCGTTCGCCACCCGGGCTTCCACAGTTGCAGTCTAACAGATCAACTTCACACAGAATGACACTCACGACCACAAGAGTTGAATACCAAGTACCAAATCTCACATTTTCCTGGACTTCCTCCAGTACTTCCTACTACACCAAGCTACAGGTATCCACCAAGGATTTCATACAAACAACCAATTTATTTGGAGTCTTCTCTGATTTACAAACAAAGCATCACCAATCCAGACCAACTTGTCTGGATGGGCTTCACACAACATGCCTAATCATACTACTCACTTCCGGTTCTAATGCAATAAAACAAGGGATGAACAACCGATCCTAAGGGAATCACTTCGCCATCCACCCTTTGGTGGAGGATTCCTATGCAAATGCAGGAAAGAAGTACTTCACTTGTACAAGAACGAAATCGTTACCCTTGGAAGACATTTTGGCTCCATGGAGAAAACTACATGGTTGGAAAGCTCTGCAACACTCTAGCCTCCGCAGATTCGAACTCGGCTCGCGATTTGGACCACCGTAGCACCACCGACGGCCAGATTCCTACTCGCCTTCCTTACCTTGCTCTCCTCTCTCTCTCTTACTCTTAGAAAGAGAATGGTATGAATGAAATGAGAATTAACTCAACCACTCCCACATATATCCCTTCAGGAAATACCCAGGGCCGTTAGATCTTCATCAAAGGAAAAAGAACAGATTAGATCTTCTCTGAAAAGCATATTCTCTGGGCTGAAACGACTTG
The DNA here is from genome assembly GCA_039513925.1 of Platanthera zijinensis. Lineage (NCBI taxonomy): Eukaryota > Viridiplantae > Streptophyta > Magnoliopsida > Asparagales > Orchidaceae > Platanthera > Platanthera zijinensis. Next base: position 102,512,768 of record CM077088.1, read on the forward strand.
TGACACGCTAGTGTAACAGGCCGTGTCCCCAATCGACTCAAACAAGACCAGGACACATGCTTAGACACCCCCGTGTCAAGCACCTGACATGCCCGTATCACTAAGTACATGCTAGTGTTGGGAGGCGTGTCCCTCAATCGACACAGGATCAGCAAATCCCAAAAAGGAAACGAGTCTCCAACATGGCCGTGTCAACTTTTAAATGCTTGTGTCAACCAGTACACGCCCGTGCTCAAGGCCGTGTACTTCAGTCGGCATCCCCTGTCACAACCCGAGAACGACACGGGTATATGACACGCCCGTGTGTTGGATACCTAGTTTTGATTTGGGCTAGGTTCACTAATCTAGGCTAAGTTAGACCCACATTGTATAGCCAGGGTCTAGTCTAGTGTCTTAGGTGTCAGCTAGGTCATCAACACAGTGAGACCAGACCATGACATCAGAGACTTCGAAGACAGCTGAGAGTGAACAAGGCAGAAATCTTTCTAAGTAAAAAGACATTCGATGATATCTGAAGAGAGATCGAGGATCTTTGTTCTGCGCTCGACGATCTAGGAGTTAAATCTCTAAATGCTGAGATCGACGATTGCTCACCTCAGGTCTACGATCTCTGATCTACTTTCAGAATTGAGATCGATGTTCAACCATCTCAATTCGACGATCGTGAAGCCTAGTTTGGAAAGCAGATTTTCAGGTCAATGATCATAGGGCTCAGTTTGATGATAGAGGATGTTTGAGCTCGACGATCTCACGACCAGATCGACGATTTTTGCCAGATCAACATTTTATTCTCTGCAGTTATTATTTTCCTTATTGGCTGTTTATTCTTTTGCTTATATGACTCTGAGTGATTAATATATATATTCTCTCAATATAGCCGTTCCTTGGCAAGCATTAATTGCTGGTCTTCACAGAGTTTATATACAGCTTTTCTCTGAGCAGTTAAGGAAAGGAGTTAATTCTCTTATAGCCATCGCACAAGTTCCCATAATTCCGGCAGTCAATCAATATGGACCATTTCAAATTCAGTTTGAAATTATTCAAAAGAAAGGGGACTCAGAGAATAAAAGAACTAGAGAATTATTAATCAAGACGACATCTTGATGCAGTTTACAAACTTTTGAAAAAGAATCTCAAGGATGCAAGAAAAAGAGGAAGAACAGTTATCAGTTTCAAGAACAAGAATTCATTCAGGAAGCTTGTGGAGACAATCATCCTCAATCTGTCTCCGCTTTCTGGATTTCAAGTCCTATACCCCGTACATGGTTCTGATCTCCTGATCCATTGAAATCACAGGACAAGCTTTGACTCCATCAGGATCACTCTCATGTCTTCTCTCATTTGCATGAGAAAAGAGAAGACAACTCAACTTTTTTCCTTCCCCCCTTTGTGTAATGGGTTTTTACTCCCTTCAAAAGTAATTCCTGGTTGTGAGGTCACCTGAACAAAATACTTCAAGTTGGTTTTCCGACACCTGATCAAAAGCCAGAAAGGTTGCAATATCTCCCATGAAATAGGTATTATTTGGTGGCAGTCACCTGATAAAAAACCTTAGAGTGATTCCTACCAGGGTGATAGATGATGAGTTGTAAATATACCTATATTTTCGTATTTTATTTAAGTCAATTTTGTTTGTTTTTTGTCTTTTTTTATCTGTTTTATCCAATAAATTGCTTATTTTTGTAAATATTATTTCTAACTTAGCTTTATTTTTATTGCAGAAAAATTTCCAGAAAAATTCCAAAAAGTCAAAAAAATTGACTGACACGCCCGTGTCAAATGACCGACACGCCCGTGTCACGCCAGCCCGACGATCGCCGACCATAGGTGACAGCTCGACGATCGGCCATCATCAAACCCAGCCCGACATGCCCGACGTCACGCCCGTGTCAATGCTTGACACGCCCGTGTCGAGCCCGACCCGCAAGCTTAGTCAAACCGTCAACGCTGCCGACATCGAACTGCCAGCTCCCAACGTCACGCCCCCCTGTCACGCCCGTGACAATTCGTCACGCCCGTGACCTTGGGCGTGACCGCCACGTTTTCGTCCCGAAGTCAAAGCTCCAGTCAAGTCAACCGGCCAGCTCATGAATAGTAGTGACACGCCCCCCTGTCACGCCCGTGACCTAGGGCGTGACCAACCCGAAAATTTGCCTATAAATAAGAGCTTCCAGGAAGCTTATTTTGTCCACTTTTTTGACCACTTTGCTTAGGGGAGGTGCTGCCCAATTGGATTCCATACCTATGTAAGGAGAATTTCTCCCCCCCTCTCTCTCTCTTAGTTTGTATTAGGGTTTTTACTTTAATAAAATATGAATTTTTCTCTCTTGATTCGTATGAATAATTCATTTGAATGCGCCTACTTAAGCAATTTTTCATTCATCTTTTTGTATTTCTTTTATGTTTTCATCCTTTTTTGCTTTCATAACTTAGTTAGATTTAGGATTTATCGGCATTTCTAGCCGTTGTGCCGCCCATTTAAATTTCATTTTCTGCACTTTTTTTAGATTTAGCTTTTCTCCTAATTCCTATTTTTTCATTCATAAGGCTTTATAAAAACTCATCTAAAAGTGTTATTTTCATTTTTCTTTAACTTAGGCTCTTTAGGATTGTAAAACTTTTTGTCCTTTTTGTTTTATTTTCACTTTTTATGAGTTTTTATAAAAATATAAGAATGAAAATATAGTCATCAAGTTTTTTCGCTCACTTCATTTTAGCTTTTTAATTTCAAAACTTTTAGTCCGGTTAATTTTTATTTCATCTTTTATGCATTTCTACCGCATTCTAGCGGTAGAAATGCAGTTGTATTAATTTTTCAAGTACCTCCATTTTGCGTTTATTTGCAAAAATTTTCGCTTCGGTTAATTTTTATTTTCACTTTTTATGCATTTCTACCGCATTCTAGCGGTAGAAATGCAGTCGTTTTAATTTTCTGAGCTCTTTGTTTTTCTCATTTTTGCAAGTGTGTGTGCGTGTATGAGTTAGGTTTTACTGCTTTATTTCATTTCTGTAGAGTGCGTGTGTGCGTATGCATTTATTTCCGCCTACTCGTTAAGAGTTAAATGGCGCTTTGCTTTCATTTCCCGCCCACTCGTTTGAGTGGGACTTGTCTTTTTACTGCTTTCATTTTCTTCCTACTCACTTGAGTAGGAAAACTTTGTGTGGGTGCGTGTGTTTTCATTTCTGTAGAGTGTGTGTGTGTGTGTTTTAATTTCAAGTAGAGTGCGTGCGTGTATGAGATAGATTTACTCCCGCCCACTCATTTGAGCCGGGACTTGCAATTTTATCGCTTTCTCAATTATGTAGAGTGCGTGCGTGTAGGAGATAATTTTACCGCTTTATTTATCGCTTTCTTCAATTAAGAAGAGTGTGTGTGTGTGCATTTATTTCCGCCTACTCATTTGAGTAGGTCTTGCTTTATTTAATTTTCTTTATGGTTTTGAAGTGTGCGTGAGTGCCTGCATCAATTAGCCTTAAATTTATCTAATTGTCATATTTTTCGTGTTTTCTCTTATAATTGTTCAGTGCTTAATTTAACACTCACGCTTCACCTAAAAACATAAAGCCGTCCCCATACCGATGAGTGGCTAATCTCTTTTAGCCTTCGGCATCGAAGAGCATTGGGACAAATAAAATGATTTGAAATAATTAAAGAACTTTATTTTTATTTTAATTTAAGGACTTAAGGTTTACCCCGGGTTAACGACGCATAGGACCACATAATCGATGTGTGGGCTCTATTCCGTTATCCATACGCGACGCCGAGAGGCTGCACGTATGGACCGAACCCCCTTGGGTAAAGAGAACTGCGCACGCCCCCTCGAAAGAGGAGAGGCGTAGTTCTGCCGAATTGGGTCCCCCACCCAATAGCGGGGTTCTTAGCGTAAAGCGGGCATTAAGAGGAATCCTTCGTCGGTCTAACGATCGGTCGAATAGTCTTAATGTTTAGGTGAGCAATATTCCTAGAGATAAGTGCGCTCATATTTTTGGAACCTCCACGGCCAAGTGCCTTTTATTAAATTAAAAACAAAGTTTAATAATTGTTAAGAATTATTTTAGTCTTAATCCGATTCGATGCCGAGCGTTAACCCGTCATCGAACTAATTTAGCAAAATTCTGCTTTCTTTCTTTTCGCTTTAATTAAACAAAAAAAAATCCCACCTTACTGTTAGTAAGATAATAGTGTTCCTGGAAGAGTAGATATAATCAACGCGTCCCCGAGAATAATACGACCTCGGTATTTTCCCGAATACCGAGTACTACTTGCGATAGGTGCGCTTGCCTCCTTTCGTTAGAAAACTCGATCTTCTAACCGGCCCACAGAATCTGACCATTTCGAACCAACCACAGTAGGTCTCTGTTCCGCGGCCATCAAGTTTTTAGCGCCGTTGCCGGGGAGTCTCGGTTGTTATATTGAATCCGGAACTCTATTAATTTTACTTTATTTTCAAATAAAAAATTTTATAAAAAAAAAAATCCTCCCCCCTTTCGTTTTTTTAGGGTGTATGACCCGTGGACAACCTTCGAGTTCTGAAAATCTTGAATTCGACCCCGAGATCGACCGCTCTCTTGCGCGTATCCGATCTCTCCGTCGAATTCCCTTTTTAGACCCCGCAGAATCTATCGGAGAACCCTCCTCTTCTTCTATGGCCGACCCGAATAATGCCCAACCGGCCGAGCGTACTATGTCTTATTACGCTCGGCCTAACTTGGATGATACGGGGTCGAGTATTGTTCGGCCCGTTGTGGCCAACAATAATTTTGAAATTAAGTCAAGTGTGATTCAAATGATCCAAAATGCCGTGCAGTTCGACGGACAGCCTGATGAGGACCCCAATAATCACTTGTCTAATTTTCTTGAAATTTGCGATACTTTTAAGATTAATGGCATCACTGATGACGTCATTCGTTTGCGCCTTTTTCCGTTCTCTCTTAAGTCCAAGGCTAAGGCGTGGTTACTCTCCCTCCCGCGAGGATCCATCACATCCTGGGCAGAATTGGCCGAGAAATTCCTTACGAAGTATTTTCTGCCCGCGAAAACTGCAAGACTGCGGGCGGATATATCTTCGTTCGTCCAAAACGACTCCGAGTCTCTTTACGAGACTTGGGAATGCTTTAAGGAATTCCTCCGCCGGTGCCCGCACCACGCTCTGCCAACGTGGTTGCAGGTACAAATTTTTTATAATGGACTGAATAGTCAGACGCGTCAAATGATTGACACGGCTGCCGGGGGCACCCTGAACAATAAGACCCCCGAGGCCGCCCAGGCCCTTTTTGAGGAAATGGCGGTGAACGCCTACCAGTGGAATGTCCCGCAGGCATGCCCTAAGCAGGCGGGCATTTTTGAAGTGGATGCCACTGCTCAGCTAGCCCTCCAAGTGGAAAGGCTAACTAAGCAGGTGGCGGAGTTGTCTGTTTCCTCCTCCACTCCGCCTTGTTTTCTCCCCCCCCTCCAACGTCTGCGTAGTCGACGAATTCGTGGACTACATGGGAAATCCGGTGCGTCCCTCATTTCAAAACAACCCTTATAGTAGCCACTATAATCCGGGTTGGAGGAACCCCGAATTTCTCCTGGAGCAACCCGAACAACGCGCAGCGTCCCCCTCCCCCTCCTTTTGCGCCAACGTTTCCTCCTCCCCCTCCTATGAAGCCATCTCCGGTGGAGGAAAATTTTAATCGATATGTCGCGTCCAACGAGTCTAATATCCGGAACATCACGGATCGCTAAAAAATTTAGAACTCCAGGTTGGACAGCTGGCGCGACTCATGTCAGAACGCGCCATGGGGGCACTGCCAGGGAACACGGAGCCCAATCCAAGGGAAACCGCCAACGCTATAACCCTCCGTAGCGGTAAGGAGGTGGTCGATCCAAAACGGATCGATCCTCAGGTACATATTTCACCTCCGACCCCTCTTCCCTCTTCTTCGATTACGCAACCCTTACCGATTTTTAACGATAAAACTATTTTTAAACAAGGCGTTGCCCTACCCGCATAAGTTAGATAATGAGCGAGTAAACGCGCAATATGAAAAATTTATTTTATTACTTAAACAAATTCATATTAATGTTCCTTTTTGCGAGGCTATCTCGCAAATGCCTAAATATGCGAAATTTTTAAAAGAACTACTTTCTAATAAACGCAAACTCGAGGATATTTCGCATATATCTCTCAACGCTGTCTGCTCGGCAGCTCTTACTAGAAAATTGCCCTTAAAACAAAACGACCCGGGAAGGTTCTCCATCCCGTGCCTTTTTGGCGATGTATTAGTAAAATACGCCTTGGCAGACTTAGGCGCGAGCATTAATTTGATGCCGTTCTCGCTCTTCCTGCGTTTAGGTTTGGGTACTCCTGCTCCTACCAATATGCGCATCCAACTAGCGGATCGCTCGGTTAGGTTCCCCATCGGGGTTATTGAGGATGTCCTTGTCCGAGTAGACAAGTTCACCTTCCCGGTGGACTTCGTCATCTTGGACATCGAGGAAGACGCCAACGTACCAATAATACTTGGTCGCCCTTTCCTCGCGACCTCACGTGCGTTAATTGATGTAAGTAATGGTCAGCTTCTCCTTCGGGTAGGAGACGACCAAGTTACTTTTTCTATTAACTCCTCTATGGAAGACTCGTCGCCGAGCGACGATTTCTGCTATTCTTTAGATTCTTTTTATGGAGATAGTTCTTCCCCGGTTTTCGAGTCCGAATTTTTAAAAAAAAATATTTTTTCACTCGAAAATTTTTATTGCGATGAGGACGATTCTACGAATATGCCTTTTGAACCAATTGGTTCAAAAGACATTAGCACTAAAACCTCACTAGAAGAACCGCCCATCCTAGAACTCAAACCATTACCCGAATCCCTAAAATACGCCTTTTTGGGAAAAAATGATACGCTCCCGGTAATCATTTCTTCGTATTTAAGCGATTCGGAGACCTCCGAGTTATTGGAGGTTTTGCTTAAACATCGCCACGCAATTGCGTGGCAAATTTCTGACCTAAAGGGGATTAACCCTTCATTCTGCACTCACAAAATTTTCTTAAACGATAATTGCCGCAAAACCATTCAGCCGCAGCGGCGTCTTAACCCAAACATGAAAGACGTCGTGAAAGCTGAGATAATTAAATTATTAGATGCGGGGATTATTTATCCCATTTCTAATAGTGCGTGGGTTAGTCCCATTCATGTCGTGCCCAAGAAGGGCGGTCTAACCGTAGTGGCGAATGAGCACAACGAGCTCGTCCCAACTCGTACTGTTACGGGTTGGCGCGTGGTCATCGATTATCACAAACTTAATGATGCCACCCGCAAGGACAATTTTCCACTACCGTTCCTTGACCAAATTCTCGAGCGTCTTTCCGGTCATCCTTTTTATTGTTTTCTCGACGGTCTATCGGGGTTTTTCCAAATCCCCATTTCCCCCGAAGACCAAGAGAAAACAACTTTTACTTGCCCCTTTGGCACCTTCGCCTATCGAAGAATGCCATTTGGCCTCTACAATGCGCCGGCTACATTCCAAAGATGTATGCTGGCAATTTTTGGTGAGCTAGTAGAAGATATTATGGAAATATTTATGGATGACTTTTCTGTATTCGGATGCTCTTTCCCGAATTGTCTTCGTAATCTTGATCGTGTCCTCCAGCGATGTGAGGACACGAATCTTGTTTTAAATTGGGAAAAGTGTAACTTTATGGTTCGAGGAGGTTTGGTCCTCGGCCATAAGATTTCGATTAAGGGGATAGAGGTCGATAAGGCCAAATTTGAAATCATAAAAAAGCTTCCTCAGCCGACAAACATAAAATCCATTAGGAGTTTCTTAGGCCACGCGGGCTTTTATAGGCGCTTCATTCAAGATTTTTCAAAAATAACAAAGCCGCTTACTCACCTCTTGGAAAAGGAATCACCTTTTGTCTTTAGTAGCGATTGCGAGTCTGCTTTTAATTTTATAAAACAAAAACTTATCAATTCTCCGATTCTAGTGGCCCCTAATTGGTCCCTTCCGTTCGAAATCATGTGCGATGCTAGTGATATTGCCTTAGGCGCCGTTCTTGGCCAACGCGTAGAAAAACATTTTCATCCTATTTATTACGCTAGCAAGACGCTCACTTCCGCACAAGTGAATTACACGACGACGGAAAAGGAACTCTTAGCCGTCATTTTCGCTTTCGATAAGTTTCGCTCGTATCTTACGCTATCTAAAGTTATCGTTTTCACCGATCACTCCGCCCTTAAATATTTATTAGCTAAAGCCGACGTGAAGCCCCGCCTTCTTCGATGGATTCTCCTCCTACAAGAGTTTGACTTGGAGATCCGAGATAAGAAGGGCGCGGAGAATCTAGCGGCAGACCACCTCTCCCGTTTAGAAAATCCAGGTGCGGAAGCGCTCGTCGAATCTGAAATAAATGACAGATTCCCCGAGGAACGCCTTCTCGCCATTCATTCATCTTCGTCATCTTCGCCTTGGTTCGCAGATTTTGCGAACTACTTAGTCGCGCGGGTACTTCCAAAAGATTTTTCAAGTCATCAAAAGAAGAAATTCTTTTCCGACTTGAAAAATTTCTTTTGGGATGACCCCTTTCTTTTCCGTATCTGCGCGGACCAAGCGGTTCGACGATGCGTCGCGGGAGTGGAGTGCACACAGATATTGAGGCACTGCCACGAGGGTCCGGCCGGGGGGGCACTATCAAGCCAACCGGACCGCTAGGAAGGCGCTTGAGGCGGGCTACTTTTGGCCCACTCTCTTCAAAGACGCACACAATTTTGTGCGCGCATGCGATAGTTGTCAGCGGTCGGGTAACATCTCACGACGTGACGAGATGCCCCAAAATATGTTTTTAGAATGCGAAGTTTTCGATTTATGGGGCATAGATTTTGTTGGCCCCCTACCTCCTTCTTATAAAAATATGTACATTTTAGTGGCGGTCGACTACGTATCACGGTGGGCGGAAGCGCAGGCTCTCCCCACCAACGATGCGCGAGTCGTCGTTACATTTCTAAAAAAATTATTTTCTCGCTTCGGCACGCCTCGCGCTATTGTTAGTGATAGGGGAACGCATTTCTGTAACGCTCTAATGGCTAAGACGTTAGCTAAATACGGAGTCACGCACAAGCTTGCCACCCCTACCACCCGCAAACTAAGTGGCCAAGTTGAGGTAGTAAATCGAGAAATAAAACGCATATTAGAAAAAACCGTTTCACTTAATAGGAAGGACTGGTCCGCTAAGCTTGACGACGCGTTATGGGCGTATCGTACGGCGTACAAAACCGCTATCGGTTGTACCCCGTTTCGATTAGTCTATGGCAAAGCGTGCCATTTACCCGTAGAACTAGAGCACCGCGCACTTTGGGCATTAAAACTCTTAAACCTCGACTCTAACTTAGCCGCTCAGAATAGAAAACTGCAACTAAACGAGCTCGATGAATGACGTGCGAACGCTTACGAGAGCAATAAGTTCTATAAGGAGCGTTCTAAGTTTTATCACGATCGAAAAATTAAAACCCCCAAATTTTTTTCTCCGGGCGATCCAGTCCTTCTTTATAATTCTCGTCTTAAACTTTTTCCTGGCAAACTCAAATCCCGTTGGTCCGGTCCCTTCTTAGTTGAAGAAGTTTTTCCAGATGGGACCGTACTCGTCTCCCACCCGAAAAAGGGCTCGTTTAAAGTGAACGGTCATCGATTAAAGACTTACATAGCGGGCGACCCTGTGATCGAGTATAGCGAAACCATATCCCTCCTCGACTTATAAACCCGCCACTATAGTCAAGCTACGCGACTATAAACAAAGCGCTCCTGGGAGGCACCCCACGTCTATCTTTTTTTTACGTCTTTATTTATTATGTTTTCTATTTTTCTAATAAATGCAGGGTTTCTAATGGGCTTCCCCGAGCGCGGATCAGGGACGTCTTCTGCCCCCCCTCTCTTTCCTTTTTGTACATATACTTGCTATCTTGTTCCTCATGCTTAGCATACAACATTGGGGACAATGTTGTATCTAAGTATGGGGGTGTTTTCATATTTTCGTACTTTCTTTTTCACTTACAAAAAAAAAAAAAAAACAAAACAAAACAAAAAATTTTAAAAACAAAACTTCAAAAAATTTTATAACACAAAAAAAATCCAAAAATTTTTTTATAAATTTTTGAAGTTTCATTTTTGAAACTTTGTCTTATTTTTAACTCGGTCTGCGAGATCCGGCTCATCGAGCCATCCACATAACGAGTCATCTCGCGGCTACCTAGTTTATATTCTTGTAAATATTTTTGTAAATAATTTTTGTAAATACTTTTTTGTAAATATTCTTTCTCTTTCCCTATCCCTTTTTCCCTCTCATCCTTGTAAATATTTTTTCTTTTCCCAAATTTTTGTAAATAGAATAAAAATTTCATTAAAAATACAAAAAATTCACAAAATTTAAAAATACAAAAAAAAATCACAAAACTTAAAAATTCAAAAAAATTTATTTTCGCATTTTTTCTTTCTTTTTAGTATGTATATATTAAAGATATAACTACAAAAATACAAAAAAGAGCATAACTTCAAAAAAAAACAACAAAATTTTTTTTTATATAAATTTTGAAACAAATAAATCAAACATTTCATTTTTAAGTTTCTTGTTATCCAAAACTTTCGTTTTGAGTTTATTTATATGCGAATTTGATCAATTCTTTGTTCACTATTCGTTTGTTAATTATAGATTGAAAAATCTAAATAGCCGGGTTAAGTTTAAAAGAATTTATTATACTTTGTTAAAAATAGGGGACTCGCTTTAGGCACTACTTCTAATTTTTCATAGATAGGAGCATGTGTACCATGTTAGAAAATAACGACTATAGAATTCAATTATGCTTGCTTTTAGCTTTCTGAAAAATTGGAACGTACAATTTATAAAGGTTGCTCTCAATCATTTTTCAATTAAAAATCTAGTTCTCTTTTCTCCCCTTACCTATCCTATCATAACCTACTTGGTATGATAAAAATTTATTTCCTCAAAAAAAAATAAAAAAAAAATAAAAAAAAAGATCTTATGTCAATGGGAATAAGATTTCATTCCGTAAACATAGGCACCCAATAAATTAAAAGATTATACGTTACGGAGTAAGAGGATAAAATTCATTACTCCAACACATATACATTGGGTTATTTTTACGAAGAAAGAAAAAATTTTATGTTAAGGAAAATAAGAGTTCGTTTTCCTTTAACATCCAAATAAAAAAAATGGAGGTTCGAGAAAAAATAACCTCACCTCAAAATCCAAGCATCTTCATAAACCAACATCAACCCCCCTTAGCCAATTTCATGACTCCAGAATTAATTCAAAAATCTTTTTGAGAGCATAATTCGTAAATTGCATTATTTCCGATAACACTCCTATAAGCTAAAGTTCGTATAACTCCAAACTATTTTCTGTTAATCTAACCAATACAACTATTGCTTTCTATTTGATTACATCAAGAAGTCTTTTGGCCAAAACTTTTGCCCTGTTTAAATCATCTAAAATAATTTTAGGACTTAACTCTTATACCCCGTATATTTTTATTTGATCTCTCTTATAATTAATTTAGCGGTAGCAGAACTTAGGGTTTTTTATTATTCCTTATAAGTTCACCTCAAACTTTTGCTCTGGAATAGCAAAAGCTTAAGTATGGGGGTGTTTGATGAGTTGTAAATATACCTATATTTTTGTATTTTATTTAAGTCAATTTTGTTTGTTTTTTGTCTTTTTTTATCTGTTTTATCCAATAAATTGCTTATTTTTGTAAATATTATTTCTAACTTAGCTTTATTTTTATTGCAGAAATTTCCAGAAAAATTCCAAAAAAGTCAAAAAAATTGACTGACACGCCCGTGTCAAATGACCGACACGCCCGTGTCACGCCAGCCCGACGATCGCCGACCATAGGTGACAGCTCGACGATCGGCCATCATCAAACCCAGCCCGACACGCCCGACATCATGCCCGTGTCAATGCTTGACACGCCCGTGTCGAGCCCGACCCGCAAGCTTAGTCAAACCGTCAACGCTGCCGACATCGAACTGCCAGCTCCCAACGTCACGCCCCCCTGTCACGCCCGTGACAATTCGTCACGCCCGTGACCTTGGGCGTGACCGCCACGTTTTCGCCCCGAAGTCAAAGCTCCAGTCAAGTCAACCGGCCAGCTCATGAATAGTAGTGACACGCCCCCCTGTCACGCCGTGACCTAGGGCGTGACCAACCCGAAAATTTGCCTATAAATAAGAGCTTCCAGGAAGCTTATTTTGTCCACTTTTTTGACCACTTTGCTTAGGGGAGGTGCTGCCCAATTGGATTCCATACCTATGTAAGGAGAATTTCTCCCCCCCCCCCTCTCTCTCTCTTAGTTTGTATTAGGGTTTTTACTTTAATAAAATATGAATTTTTCTCTCTTGATTCGTATGAATAATTCATTTGAATGCGCCTACTTAAGCAATTTTTCGTTCATCTTTTTGTATTTCTTTTATGTTTTCATCCTTTTTTGCTTTCATAACTTAGTTAGATTTAGGATTTATCGGCATTTCTAGCCGTTGTGCCGCCCATTTAAATTTCATTTTCTGCACTTTTTTTAGATTTAGCTTTTCTCCTAATTCCTATTTTTTCATTCATAAGGCTTTATAAAAACTCATCTAAAAGTGTTATTTTCATTTTTCTTTAACTTAGGCTCTTTAGGATTGTAAAACTTTTTGTCCTTTTTGTTTTATTTTCACTTTTTATGAGTTTTTATAAAAATATAAGAATGAAAATATAGTCATCAAGTTTTTTCGCTCACTTCATTTTAGCTTTTTAATTTCAAAACTTTTAGTCCGGTTAATTTTTATTTCATCTTTTATGCATTTCTACCGCATTCTAGCGGTAGAAATGCAGTTGTATTAATTTTTCGAGTACCTCCATTTTGCGTTTATTTGCAAAAATTTTCGCTCCGGTTAATTTTTATTTTCACTTTTTATGCATTTCTACCGCATTCTAGCGGTAGAAATGCAGTCGTTTTAATTTTCTGAGCTCTTTGTTTTTCTCATTTTTGCAAGTGTGTGTGCGTGTATGAGTTAGGTTTTACTGCTTTATTTCATTTCTGTAGAGTGCGTGTGTGCGTATGCATTTATTTCCGCCTAATCGTTAAGAGTTAAATGGCGCTTTGCTTTCATTTCCCGCCCACTCGTTTGAGTGGGACTTGTCTTTTTACTGCTTTCATTTTCTTCCTACTCACTTGAGTAGGAAAACTTTGTGTGGGTGCGTGTGTTTTCATTTCTGTAGAGTGTGTGTGTTTTAATTTCAAGTAGAGTGCGTGCGTGTATGAGATAGATTTACTCCCGCCCACTCATTTGAGCCGGGACTTGCAATTTTATCGCTTTCTCAATTATGTAGAGTGCGTGCGTGTAGGAGATAATTTTACCGCTTTATTTATCGCTTTCTTCAATTAAGAAGAGTGTGTGCGTGTGTGCATTTATTTTCGCCTACTCATTTGAGTAGGTCTTGCTTTATTTAATTTTCTTTATGGTTTTGAAGTGTGTGTGAGTGCCTGCATCAATTAGCCTTAAATTTATCTAATTGTCATATTTTTCGTGTTTTCTCTTATAATTGTTCAGTGCTTAATTTAACACTCACGCTTCACCTAAAAACATAAAGCCGTCCCCATACCGATGAGTGGCTAATCTCTTTTAGCCTTCGGCATCGAAGAGCATTGGGACAAATAAAATGATTTGAAATAATTAAAGAACTTTATTTTTATTTTAATTTAAGGACTTAAGGTTTACCCCGGTTAACGACGCATAGGACCACATAATCGATGTGTGGGCTCTATTCCGTTATCCATATGCGACGCCGAGAGGCTGCACGTATGGACCGAACCCCCTTGGGTAAAGAGAACTGCGTACGCCCCCTCGAAAGAGGAGAGGCGTAGTTCTGCCGAATTGGGTCCCCCACCCAATAGCGGGGTTCTTAGCGTAAAGCGGGCATTAAGAGGAATCCTTCGTCGGTCTAACGATCGGTCGAATAGTCTTAATGTTTAGGTGAGCAATATTCCTAGAGATAAGTGCGCTCATATTTTTGGAACCTCCACGGCCAAGTGCCTTTTATTAAATTAAAAACAAAGTTTAATAATTGTTAAGAATTATTTTAGTCTTAATCCGATTCGATGCCGAGCGTTAACCCGTCATCGAACTAATTTAGCAAAATTCCGCTTTCTTTCTTTTCGCTTTAATTAAACTAAAAAAAAATCCCATATTACTGTTAGTAAGATAATAGTGTTCCTGGAAGAGTAGATATAATCAACGCGTCCCCGAGAATAATACGACCTCGGTATTTTCCCGAATACCGAGTACTACTTGTGATAGGTGCGCTTGCCTCCTTTCGTTAGAAAACTCGATCTTCTAACCGGCCCGCGGAATCTGACCATTTCGAACCAACCACAGTAGGTCTCTGTTCCGCGGCCATCAATAGAAGAGTGGATGTACCATGATTTTGGGAACCACTATAATTTCTTGTGTCGTCTGGTTGCACCTTTTTTTATTGCTCTTGCTAATTCCTGTGATATTTAGAATAGTTCTTTAGTTTTCCTTCTGCTTTAATATTTATTGGTATCACTATTTTTTATACTCTGATAGAATAGATTTAAACAGCCTAATGTTTTTAAAACTCTATTCACCCCCTCTAGAGTAGATTTGAATAACTCCTCCTTTCAATTGGTATCAGAGGATTGTGGTTCTTTGGTTGTACAAGCTAACACTTGAATCAAGATTCCTGCTTAATCAGATTTTCTTTTCCTTAGCTATTAATTTATCACATGGCACAGAATAAGGATTATGCAAGCACCAGACCTCCAATCTGTAACTTAGATAAGTTCAGTATCTGGAAGGCAAGAATAAGACTTTACATGAACTCAATTAATGAATATATTTTTAACTCATTTGACAGGTCCCCCTCAACCAATGAAGCTGCTTCTACATCTACTGACACTATGCAGTACACCACTAACTTGGACTGATGCTCAGAGAAAGAAAAAATTACAGATGCCAAGGCCATGAACATACCGGCCCTTACTATGTCAGATGACATTTTCCAAAAGGTTGTTGACTGCACATCAGCAAAGGACTTCTGGGATTATTTGAACCAAATGATGGCAGGTTTAGTGGAAGAAAGAAAAGGCAGAAGATCCCTTCTTATCTCTAAGTATGATAACTTCAGAAAGGAAGATGTTGAATCAGTTGAAGAGATGTATGGAAAACTGAGTGCCATCATCAGTTAACTAAGAACATTAGACAAGGAAATTTCATTGACAGAGATCAATGACAAAATATTGATGTGTTTTCCCAGTTCTTGGGTCACAAGAATCTGGCCTATCAAAGATGCCAGAAGTATTTCAGAAATTTCCACATAGACACTTCTAGGAAAGCTCAAATCCTTTCAGCACTTGACAAAGACTAGGGAGGCAGAGTAGAAGGTCTCTGCTCTAGTCAGGAAAGAGTAGAACATTGCTTTTAAGGCTATAGAAAAAACAGCAGCTCCTGCTGTTAATGAAGAGTTCTTGAGTCTCTTAGCAAAGAGATTCTACAAGAAAGGAAAAAGAGACTTCAGGAAGAAGTCATCCAGACAAGAAGATAAACCCAGGTATGTCAAAACACCAACTAAAGAGGTTATTTGTTTTGGTTGTAGGAAACCTTGACACTACATCTCTGAGTGTCCAGAGAATCAAAATTAGGAGAAAAGAAAGGACAAGAACTCCAGAAGACAGAAATACAGTAAGCCTTCCTACAGCAAGCATAAGAGGAAAGAGAAAGGCTTTGTAGCAGGAACCTAGAGTGATACAGAAGAGGATTCCTCATCCTCTAGCTCCAGTGATGAATATGAGGAGGAAGCAAAGTCAAAGGAAGTTTGCCTAATGGCAATTGATGCTTCCAGCACTCATTCAGGAGAAGATTCATTAGATGATGATCAACCACTTTCAGAAGTTGATCAAGTACTCTCTTCTTTTGACTTTAATTTTGAAGATTTTGTACATTAATTCAAAACTATGTGCATGGACCTTATTAGTTCAGAAAAGGAAATTAAACAACTTAGAGAGCAATTGAATGATCAAAGTAGTTTAGTTGCAGAAAAACCATAAATTAAAAGATGAAATTACTCTTGCATATGAACAGATAATTAAACTAAAAACTGAACTAGCTGAGGCAAGGCAACTTGAAGAGTCTCTTAATGGGAGAAGCCTCAAGATGATGGACATTACAAGCATTGTTAATGCCAGAATCACTGGCAAACTGGGCTTGGGTGCTTCATCAAGCCAACCCCCACTAGCCCAGAAAATCGCACTAAGGACCCCAGTAAAATTCATCTTTTAAAAAGGTAAAGAACTAATCTATGAGAAACCCTCAACTGCAAGTAAGAACAAACCTAACAAACAGAAAATAGAAATAGACAAAATCAAAACAAAAACAATGTTCAGCAGTTTTTGTCGAACTCAGATCGACGAAATGTGATCAAATCGTCGAACCCAGGTCGACGATCTTTGAGCGAAAATGTCTACTATAATCAATCGTCTTACTGCGATCAACGACTTCTGTATGGATCATCAAGCAGAGATCAACGAACGTGGGGCACATAGAATGAATATTATCCTTCTTTGAGCAGATATCGACGATCTCAACCCATGTCGTCAAACTCAGATCGACGATCTCACTTCCAATCGTCAAACCCAGTGAGAATTAATAAAACCATTAACCATAACAGAAACCCTAATCAGAAAAGACAAACAATCAATCCTTTCACCCTTTGGGAAATTCCACCTAGGAGATACCATCCACTAGGCTATAAATCTCAGCCAACCATATCTGTTATCTCAAGTTTTTCTTATCAAGAAAACAAAGGACCCAAGGTAACCTAGGTCAAGAACAACTAATCTTTTGATTGTTGTAGGTGAAGAACTGTCCACCATACAACCAGAAATGGTATCTGGACAGTGGGTGCTCAAAGCACATGATAGGATGGAAGGAAAACTTATCTAACTATAAGTTAAAGCTAGGACCTAAGGTTATTTTTGGTGACTCCAACTTTGTCTAGACTGAAAGCCTTAGAGAAATCAGGATAGGTGCTGTCACATTCAGGAAGGTTGCATATGTAAGTGGATTGAAGCATAACTTGATCTCAATTTATCAGCTTTGTGATGAATGATTTCAGGTAACTTTTAATCAGTCCTCTTGCATTATTTCTTCAGCTGACAGTATAGTAGTTTTATCTGGTTCAAGAGTAGGTAACATTTATATTTTTAACTTCAATTCAGCCAGAAATGAAATTTGTTTATTTAACCAATCATGTAATCAAAATAAATTAATACATAGGAGACTAGGACATGTAAATCTAAAATACAATACTAGGCTATCTAAGGACAACCTTGTAAGAGGATTGCCTTCTTACCCCTATAAGAAGGAAAGCATGTGCAGGGCTTGTCAACTAGGCAAGCAAACAAAAAATAGTTTCAAATCCATTAATAAGAGTGACTCACCTAGGATTTTGTATTTGCTTCACATGGATCTTTTTGTACCCATTGCTGTACAAAGCCTAGGAGGGAAGTCTTTCACCTTAGTTATTGTAGATGACTTCTCCAGGTTCACTTGGCTGTTCTTCTTGAAAAATAAGCCATATAACTTCAAGGTTCTTACAAATTTTCTCAAGTGCATACAGAGTGAGTT
This sequence comes from Platanthera zijinensis, assembly GCA_039513925.1. Taxonomy (NCBI): domain Eukaryota; kingdom Viridiplantae; phylum Streptophyta; class Magnoliopsida; order Asparagales; family Orchidaceae; genus Platanthera; species Platanthera zijinensis. The sequence continues at coordinate 102,530,454 of CM077088.1, forward strand.
CTCTACTCAAGTTGTATTGATTAGAACTAATAATGGTACTGAGTTTGAGTCTCTTCTTATGCAAGAGTTCTGTGAGAAGGAAGGTATCAGGCAATATTTTTCTGCTCCTAAAACTCCTCAACAAAATGGGGTAGCTGAAAAGAAAAACAGAACACTAATTGAAGCTGCATGTACATTGCTTGCTAAAGCATACTTGCCCTTTTAATTTTTGGCAGAGGCAGTGAGCACAACGAACCATGTCCTGAATAGTAGTTTAATACATAAGCTAAAGGCTAAGACCCCCTATGAGCTACTCAAAGTGAAGAAACCTAAAGTAATAATTTAGAGTATTTTGTTGTTTTTGTTACATTCATATTAACAACAGAAAATACACTAGAAAGTTTGAAGCCAAGTCTGAAATGAGAATTTTTCTAGGATATTCCCAAGCAAGCAAGGCTTATAGGGTCTATAACAAATCTACCTTGAAAATAGAAGAGTCTGTACATGTATCCTTTGATGAAACTTATATGTTTTATAAGGAGAAGAATACTTCTACCAGTAAGAACTTGCAGGTACCTACTTTGTGTGAGAATTTGGATGCTGTGACACTCTCTCCTGAGGTTGTTACACCATCATCTCCACAAATAGCTGAAGGCAGTGATGAAGATATCAGTGAGCCAACTGATAGTGTCCCAGCAGCTGAAATAATTCCACAAGAGGAATGAGCTCCACTAGCTGTTGAGCAACTAACTCCTCCTGCTGATTTAGTCACACTTAGATATCATCCTGTATCTCAAGTGATTGGAGACATATTAGCAGGTGTGCAGACTAGACATCAGCTCCACCAGGATTTGATGCATGCCTGCTTCATTTCTCACGTTGAACCTCAATCCATTCAAGATGCAGAGCAAGATCCCCACTTGATCATTGCAATGTAAGAGGAGCTCAACCAATTTGAGAGGTGTAGAGTTTGGGATTTTGTCCCAAGACCAGAGAACTACCCAATAATTGGAATAAAATGGGTGTTCAAAAACAAGATGGATGCACAAGGAGCAATCATAAGGAACAAGGCTAGGCTTGTTGCTCAAGGGTATAGGCAGGAAGAAGGCATCGATTATGATCAGACCTTTGCTCTAGTGGCAAGGTTAGAGACAATCAGGATCTTCTTGGCCTATGCTGCATCTCAAAAATTTAAAGTCTATCAAATAGACGTTAAAAGTGCTTTTCTGAATGGAGAACTGAAAGAAGAAGTCTATGTTGAACAACCACCAGGTTTTATCTCTCCAACTCAACCTTCTTTTGTTTATAGGTTGCATAAACCTCTTTATGGTCTTAAGCAAGCTCCAAGAGCTTGGTATGAGACCCTAGCTAGCTTCTTGTTAGAATAAAGATTCTCTAGAGGCATAATAGATAGGACTTTATTTGTTAAACATCATCATGATAAAATATTGTTAGTACAAATATATATAGATGATATTATATTTAGCTCTACTGATCCCAAACTATGCAAAAGGTTTTCCAACCTTATGCATTCAAAGTTTGAGATGAGCAGTATGGGTGAGCTCTCCTACTTCCTTGGTCTCCAAGTCAAGCAGACACCTGATGGCATTTTCCTATCCTAATCCAAGTATGCTAATGAGCTGATCAAAAGGTTTGGGATGGCTAGTACCTCAGCTAAGAAAACAACCATTGCTGCCAATGATGTGATTGATTCTGATTAGCATGGGAAACCTGTGGATCAGAAATTATATAGGGTCATTGTTGGGTCCCTGTTATATCTCATAGCAAATAGGCCAGATATAATGGTTGCCACATTTCTTTGTGCTAGGTTCCAAGTGAATCATAAAGAATCCCACCTTATTTTATTAAAAAGGATTTTGAGATATATAAATAATTGACCAAATCTAGGACTCTGGTATCCTGCTGAGTCGGAATTTGAGTTGACTGGATGCTCAGATGCTGACTTTGCTGGATGTAGAGTAGACAGGAAAAGTACCTCTGGAACATGCCAATTCCTTGGTGCTAGGCTTGTCTCTTGGTTTTGTAAAAAAACAAACATCTGTGTCTAAATCAACTGTAGAAGCTGATTACATAGTAGCTGGCAGTTGCTGTTCTCAGATACTATGGATACAAAATCAGTTATTAGACTATGGATACAACTTAAATAATTCAACTATATTCTGTGATAGTACTAGTGCTATTTCTATAGCACAGAATTCAGTCCATCATTCTAGGACTAAGCATATAAATGTAAGGCATCATTTCATTATTAGTGTAGACAAAAAGAAAATCAATCTCACCTTCATCCCTACTTATTTGCAAAGGGCAGATATTTTCACCAAACCCTTGGATGAAAAGAAACATCTATTCTTCATGAATCAGCTAGGTATGATTAATGGAAATGAGATTATTTGACTTTCTGTCTGAGCTCGATGATTTGTTGACAGATCGTCGAACGGAGATTGACGATCCGCTAATGTCTCGTGAAGTTGAACGTCGAATGGAGATGACGATCTGCTAACGTCTCGTGAAGTTGAACGTCGAACGGAGATTGACAATAACTTCTTAGTGAAACAATTATCGTCGAATAGAGATCGACGATTTTTTGGTTCAAAGAATTTATCATCGAACTGAGATTGACGATTTATTCCTTCTCTTCGATCTGAGGTTACCGAACTCATTTTATATTAAAATACTTCGCCAACCTTTGGTTTTGAAGTTGTTTTTAGTAGTTAATATGCTTGGCTAACCCTGCCTCTTTATTTTCTTAAACCTTATAAACTAGGGTTTAGACGGAAATAGTCCCGCGCTTTCCATTTCCCTTCTGCACTTGATCTTCGTTTTCTCTACAGGAACTCTCCAATGGAAAATCCAGCGGCGATTGTGTCCAGCATGAAGTTCAATTCAGGCTTTGATATTGATCTGGATTCATTCAAGCATAGTGATTAAATGTTTCAGGACGTGTTGAAGCTATTTGATGCACCGAAGTTACAGAAGTTTCTGACGACCAGGATGAAGTTACTAGTATCAAAAATTAAAGAAAGGGCTTATACCTCTTCTTCAGACGGACAGACGATGATAGGAACTATTTCTGGACATGAGGTACATCTAACCCCTGTCGTTCTTACATAAATTTTCTGCTTTATTAATGGAGAAGATGATATTGTTTTTGATAAAGAGGATTTTGCTGCCATGCTTGCCAAAATGGGTCATGCTGAGGAAAACCCTAGCATGCTTCTGAAAAAGAACTTGTCTCCTCAACACAAGTTCTTGGCAGATATTGTGGGAAAAGTACAGCTTGGGAAGCACACTGCCCATGATAATATATCCAGACACCAGTTTCTTTTGATGAGTGCCTTGGTTAATCAGAAATCAGTGAATTGGGCTAAAGTGTTGTTTGAGTTGATCAGGAAGAAAGCAAATAAGAGAGGTCTTTCTTGGCAAAATTTTAGAGATTTTTCTCACTAAAAAATGCCCTGAGTTATTGACATTCCCAACAACATTCATCAATGCTTCCAAGAGGCTGACCCCAACTCTCTTTGGAAAGTGGGAGAGGACTATATCAAAGCCCTCCAAGGCTCCCTCCACCCACAGGGTTTCTGAGGACACAAGGACTGCTCCAGTCACTCCTCACCCTAGAGAAGATGAGCAAGAGATCCCTCCTTCCCCAGCTAGACAAACTTCCCCTTTGCCACATCAACCAACTCCACCTCAAAGCCCTCCTCCAGGAACTCCTACTCCTTTGTCTCATCTACCACATTATCTAGAAGAGATCCCCTCCATCAACATCTCAATCCAAACCTAACCAACTTTTGATCTTCATTTATCTTCACCAACCCCTTCACCAACTCATTTACCTTCTCATGAACCCTCACCTCATGTTTCCCCCCATCCAGCACAAGTGTATATCCCTGAATCATCCACTCAATCTACCATCTCCAACATCTGCACAGCTTGTGGTCATTCCACTTCCACTCTTCCATCTACATTATCCTCTACATCTACTCTCATTGCCCTCCTCACCCCTACCATCAAAGCCATTGTAGAGGATGTCATTGCCCCTCTACTAGCTTCTCTTAATTCCTTTGTTGCCTCGTTTTCCGTCCCTTCTTCATCTAGGGGCCTGACAGCAAAAATTACTGCAACCAGGCAGAGGGAGATGTCTAGTGAAGAAGTCCCTCCTCCTCCAATAGTTACAACAGTAGAGGCAGACACAGTTTTGGCAGAGACAGACACAGGTTTGATAGCTATAGATACAGAAATTGTAGATACAGTTTTGGCAGATACAGAGAATGCAGATATTTATATTCCTGATGTAGAAGTTATTGCATTTTATGAAGATGACATTGAAATCCCTGAAGAACCCTTGGACATTCTTCATGGAGATTTTTTCATCTCTCTAGCTTTGAACTAAATTCAGTTCTAAGCTCTTTTGATATTGTGTATAGAGATTGTTCTCCTTCTGCTGCTTTTCAATTTTTTTCAGATATAGTATGTTATACTGCTCCTGTGAGCAAAGATCTTTTACTTCAGCTTCTTCAGAGCTTTGCTCCTCAAGTTCCTAAGCTCTTGGCAACTCCTGAAACTGAGCCTTCTGCAGCTCCTTCTGCAGTTCCAGTGCCTGAGCTCTTGGCTGCTCCTGAACCTGAGCCTTCTGCAGCTCCTTCTTTAGCTCCAGTTCCTGATCCCTTGACAGCTCCTGAGCCTGAGCCTTCTGTAGCTCCTTCTGCTGTTCCAGTGCCTGTCTGATCAGTATGACAGAGGTTGAGAGTCTAGTGCCCAAGGCCTTCTCTCCTCCAACCTATGCTTGTTCTACTTCTCCAATCCCAGACTTGGATGAAATTATGCCTGCTGATGCAGCTGAAGAACTTTAAGTTATCAAAGAGATTGATGATTTGTATGGTAATCCCCCAGGCTCATCTGATAATTATTCAGATTCAGATTCAGACTCAGATACAGATGTTAGCAAGAAGATGAAATTGACAAAGAAAAGAAAAGCTCCAGTGAAAAGTGCCTAAGTCTAATCCTCAAGATGACATTCCTTACTTCATCAGGCACAATATTACTCTCACATCAAGTACTCCTCACTTGATGAGATTTTCCAAGAATGAGATGAAGGCTCAGAAGAAAAGGAGAAAGACTGGCTCCTCTCCTGTCAAAGTTTTCAGGAAGGATCCACCTCCTCATTCTCCTCCTTCAGCAGGTGCTATTAGAAATGTTGCTTCTAGGGCTGCTACCTCCTCCCATCAGCAAACTTCTTATGCTCCTCACTCTCACAGCAGACCATCCAGGTCTTATTCAAGGGGCTATTCAAGAAGGAGAGGTAGACAGAATGATCAGGCTGATAGAGAAGATATTTCAGATTCTAGCAGGAGATTTAGAATTGCAGAAAAATTTAGTCAAGTCAGACCTCCTCCAAACCTTCATGACAGTCATTCTCAACATACAACAACAGAAACAAAATTCGAAGAACAACAAATCAAGCACAGGAAGTTTCAGAAGACATCTCATAACTCTAAAGAAGAATCATCTTAGTATGAACCTGAGCTTGATCCTTACTTCAGGATGGTTACGTTTCATGAGTTGATTGGTCTCTCCCAAATAAACAAAGCTAGAAAAGAAGGAACTGATCCCTCTCAATTTTCGACTATGTCTAAGTATAGGGAGAAAGAGTTGGAACAATTTGATATTGATAAGAATATCTTTGATGCAAATGCTTATATGCAGGTACATCCTGAGGCAGTTGTTCCCAAAGTAGCTACAATTAAATTTCTGGGTGAAGCAAACTTGAAAATGAAAAGACAGCAAGCAGTAGATCCAAAAAGAAGAATTGAATTTACTAAGCCAGCTTCAGACAAGTCTTAGTAACTATTTTCTTTTTGTGTCTGTATTTATCTTTGTAAATATCTGTTGAACTTTTCTTATATTTCAGGACAAATATAGTTGTTTAGTTTTCCTATTGTTTTCTTTTATTGTGATTTAGTGACCTCACCCAAATAGGGGGAGATTGTTGGATCCATAATTTGGATTTGGGCTAGGTTCACTAATCGAGGCTAAGTTAAACCCACATTGTATAGCAAGGGTCTAGTCTCGTGTCTTAGGTGTCATCCAGGTCTTCAACACAGTGAGACAAGACAAAGGCATCAGAGATTCATAAGATAGCTGAGAGTGAACAAGGCAGAAATTTTTCTAAGTAAAAAGTCGTTCGACGATCTCTGAAGAGAGATCGACGATCGTCGTTCTGCGCTCGACAATCTCAGAGTTAAATCTCTAAATACTGAGATCGACGATTGCTGAACTCAGGTCGACGATCTCTGACTTTCAGAATTGAGATCGACGTTCAACCATCTCAGTTCAACGATTGTGAAGCCCAGTTTGGAAAGCAGATTTTCAGGTCAACGATCACAAGGCTCAGCTCGACGATAGAGGATTTTTAAGCTCGATGATAGAGGATTTTTAAGCTCGACGATCTTAGTACCAGATCGACGATTTCTGCCAGATCAACATTTTTTTCTCTGCAATTACTGTTTTCCTTATTGACTGTTTTTTCTTTTGCTTGTATAACTCTGAGTGATTAATGCAAATATTATCTGATTATAGTTGTTCCTTGGCAAGCATTAATTACTGGTTTTCACAGAGTTTTTATACAGCTTTCCTCGGGATAGTTAAGGAAATGAGTTAATTCTCTTATAGCCGTTGCACAAGTTCCCGTGATTCCGGCAGTCAATCAATATGGACCATTTCAAATTAAGTTTGGAATTATTCAAAGGAAAGGGGACTCAGAGAATAAAAAAACTAGAGAATTATTATTCAGGACGACCTCTTGATGCAGTTGACAGACTTTTGAAAAAGAATCTCAAGGCTGCAAGAAAAGAGGAAGAACAGTTCTCAGTTTTAAGAACAAGAATTAATTCAGGAAGCTTGTGAAGACAATCATCCTCAATCAGTCTCAGCTTTCTAGATTTCAAGTCCTACACCATGTATAAGGCTCTGATCTCCTGATCAATTCAAATCATAGGACAAGCCTTGACTCCATCAGGATCACTCTCAAGTCTTCTCTCATTTTCTTGAGAAAAGAGAAGACAACTCAACTTTTTTCCTTCCTCCTCTTTATAAAGGGTTTTTACTCCCTTCAAAAATAATTCCTGGTTGTGAGGTCACCTGATAAAAAGACTTCAAGTTGGTTTTTCGGTACCTGATCAAAGTCCAGAAGGGTGATAATATCTCCCTTGAAATAGATATTATTTAGTGGTAGTCACCTGATCAAAAACCTGAGAGTGATTCCTACCAGAGTGGTAAAGAGTGGATGTACCCAGATTTGGGGAACCATTATAATTTCTTGTGTCATCTGGTTGCACCATTTTCTTTTTGTTCTTGCTAATTCACGTGATATTTAGAATAGTTCTCTAGTTTTCCTTCTGCTTTAATATTTATTGGTATCACCTATTTTTGTACTCTGACAGAATAGATTAAAACCCTAAAGTTTTTAAAACACTCTATTCACCCCTCCCCCTCTAGAGTAGATCTGAATAACTCCCTCCTTTAACCGTGTCACCAACCGACATGCCCGTGTCAGTACTGTTCACACCCATTTTTTCCAGCCATGTTCCACACTTGACACAACCAGGCTAACACAGAGCAAGACACGGCCCTGGACACGCCTGTGTCCCAGGCCGTGTGACCTCAATTTTTGGTTTTTTGGCATTACAACTCTCCCCCTTAAGATAATTTCGTCCCAAAATTGCTAAGTACGTAGTTCGCAGCAAACAAATATTACAAAATATTATTTGTTCAAATCATAAAGTTGCAACAGCCTCACTTAAACAGCTCGGGAAATTCAATACGCATGGTTTGTTCCTCCTCCCATGACAACTCCTCACGACCAAGGTTGTCCCACCAGACCTTGGCCATCCCGATAGCATTGTTCCATAGCTGTTTAACCGCCGTATCCTCGATCCAAATAGGCCTAACCTTCGTCGTTATCCCACTGTCGACTGATACTTGATCTGCAACAACCACCTGTGATGGTTCTTTCACCGCTTTTCGCAACACCAAGACATGAATTACATCATGTAAACCACTCAGCTCTAGAAAAAGTGCTAACTGATAGGCAGCTTCACCAACACGCTCTACCACATCAAACGGTCCCAGATACCTCGGGCTCAGCTTTTTCTGACGCCGTATCCTGGACACACCTTTAAAGGGTTTGATATTCAAGTACACCCAATCGCCTACCGCAAACTCCATGTTTCGATGCTTGGTATTGTAATACATAGCTTTACTGTCTTGAGCCACCAACAGGCTTTCTCAAATCAACCGTATAATAGAGTTGGCATCATCCATCTCCATTCACCTGTATAACTTTGTTTCGCAAGTCTCCGCCCAAGCCAAAGGTGTATGACATTTCCTACCGTATAAAGCCTCAAAGGGCGCCATTTCAAAACTAGCTTGGTAGCTATTATTGTAGGAGAACTCAATCATAAAGAAATGATCTTCCCAACTCTTCCCGAAATCCAGCGCACACATTCAGAGCATATCCTCCAACGTCCTGTTGGTCCTTTCGGTCTGACCATCCGTCTGAGAATGAAAGGCCGTGCTGAAATGTAATTTCATACCCAACAGTTGGTGGACTAATCTCCAATCTCCCGAAGTGAAATGCCCATCTCGATCACTAACGATGTTATGTGGGCACACCTTGTAATCGTACGATAGTATCCACATACATCTTTGCCAACTTTTCCACTGAATCGTCATTCCGGTTCAGGATGAAGTGCGACACCTTAGTTAACCTGTCCACAATCACCCAAACCGCATCATTTCCATGCTGTGATCTCGGCAACCCATGGACGAAATCCATGGAAATAATTTTGGGACGAAATTATCTTAAGGGGGAGAGTTGTAATGCCAAAAAACCATCTCGGCAATGATTTTAGAAAACCTCCTTGTTTTTGGCATTCAGCCTTTACTAAGGCAAATGTTTGACATTTAGCAACATAATGTGTTATGTCCTTCTTCATTCCAGGCCACCAGAAAAGTTTCTTCATATCCTTATACATCTTCGTGCTCCCGGGGTGAATCGAATACTTTGTGAAGTGGGCTTCATACATAAATTCTTCACGAAGTTTACCCCTATCTGGGACACACAAACGACCGTCCTTCCGAAAAAGGCCGTAATCAAAGGAAAACTGAGAATCTGCAATTTACGCTGCATAGTGTTGTAAACTTTCATCAAGTGATGTTGCTTGCCAAATTCTATCTTCCAGGTCACACTGTACCACCGTCCAGTTTAAGCACGCACCTGCAGTAGAATTCTTTTCAACACAAGAAATATCTAATGCTTCTAGTTCTCAAATTAGGCTTTCATCATGCCATAGCAACCAATTTTCCCTTGTTGGAGTCCGACGACTCAAGGCATCAACGACTACATTCCCTTTACCGGGAGTATAATGAATCTGGAAGGTGTAGTCACCAAGAAACTCCATCCACCTTCTCTGTCTCATATTGAGCTCCTTCTGGTCCAACAAATATTTCAGTCTCTTTTGGTCCGTTAATATATCCACCTTCAAGCCATATAGGTAATGATGCCACAGTTTAAGTGCGAATAACACCGCCGCCAACTCCAAATCATGGACGGGGAAATTTTGCTCGTGCACATTCAACTGGCGTGAGCCATATGCTATCACCTTTCCGAACTGTAGAAGAACACAGCCTAAGTCTCTCCCTGACGCATCACTATACACCTCAAAGCCGTCCAGACCACATGTCGATGTCAAGATTGGCGTCGTGGTCAAATGACTCTTTATCTCTTCTAAAGCTCGTGTGCACTCGGGTGTCCAAACGAACTTCTGATCCTTCCTTGTCAGTGTGGTTAGAGGCAAGGCTATCCTCGAGAAGTTCTCTACGAAGCGCCTGTAGTAGCCCGCAAGCCCAAGGAAATTCCCGACTTCTGCTACTATAGCGAGAACAGGCCACTCCCGTATCACAACTATCTCGGAAGGATCCACCACAGTGCCCTTTCCACTAACCACATGGCAAATAAAAGCCACTAACGACAGCCAAAACTCACACTTAGAGAACTTGGCATAGAGCTTGTTCTTCCTCAGGGTGTGCAACACCATCCGCAAATGATTTGCATGATTTTCTTTAGATTAGGAGTGTTGGAACACCCTATTACAAATTTGGGTAAGGATCACTATGTTTGTCTTAAGAAACCAGGTTGACCTAGTTGTATAGTTGTAAAGGTCAACATTAGAATGAGTCTAGGGCTTAGAACTTAGGTTTGAAGCAGCCCCCAGGACCATTCCAATATCAAGGATATAGAGCCAAGTCTAAGGCAATTTTCGTCGAGCTCCGGTCGACGAAACGTCGAGCTTAGTTCGACGTTCTCTGAGCTCAACTTCGATAAATCGTCGAACTCCAGTCGACGATCTTCGAGCTCAGATCGACGATCTGCTTTCAGACAATTTTGTTTAGTCGTCGAACTGCATTCTACGTTTTTCTAGCTCAGGTCGACGATCTCTCTTCAGCTATTCTTCAGGTCGCTGAGCTCGGTTCGACGATTTTTGAGCTCAGTTCGACGTTTTCTGTCTGTTTGATCTGTTTCCATCTCTGAGCTCAGTTCGACGATAGTAGAGCTCAGATCGACGATTTTTCTGAGAGATCAACGATTCTAAGAATTCAAATGCTACCAGTCTTTGGAATGTTTTTGAAATCTCTCAGCATTTATGTTAAGGAGATCTGTCAGCCGTTTGTCTTTATTCTGGAGCAAGTTTCAAGGAATTATTCAGGGAATGTTTTATTAGACCTTCCTCTAGAAGACAGGACTCTTTATGGAAGACATTTATGCCTGCCAACGACTATCTTTGACAAGATTCTTTTTGAGAATAAGATCTTCTTTTTCATCTTTAGTCAAAAAAGAACACACAATAACATACACAGAGAACACAACAAGAAGAATTAAGCTGTGACAGATAACAAGTGATCAATTCTGAAGAATCAGAATAACAATCTTTTTGCTTACAGAAAAGTGATCACAGCCTCTTCTCAAGAACTCCAGACACCTCATCTTTCAGCCTTTTTGCTGAAACAATCCTTTGCTAGAGATCTAAAGTTCTGAAGGCCTATCACCCTAGAGCAAAGCTTCCATTCCTGAACCTGTCTACAACTCAGGGGGAGCTTTGAAAACAAAAGATCCACTAGCCTTCTCTCATTTGATTTGAGAACAGAGAAGACAACTTCACCTCTTTATCTTTTCTTTTTCTGCTGTAAAAGGGTTCTTGAACTCCCTTCAAAAGTTCTGTCTGGTTCTGAGAGCCTTGTCAAAACTCAGTGGTGGCAAGACACCTTATCAAAAAATCCAGTTTTGGTTTTTGAGCACCGTAACAAAAGCTCATTGGTGTCAGGACACCTGATCAACTCATCCTGAGTGGATTCCTACCAAGGGTGGTAGAAGAGTGGATGTACCCAGGTTTTTGGGGAACCACTATATTTCCTTGTGTCTTCTGGGTTGTTTGTGTGATTGGTTTGCTGTGTGCTGTTCTCTTTACTTCTTTGTTTTTAACTCTTTACTAACACTCTACACTATACAATAAATTGAATTTTATTGTGAAATTAATTTAAATAAACTCTATTCAGCCCCCTCTAGAGTTGAGATAGATCTTACCCTCACTTTCAATTGGTATCAGAGGGAGGTTGGTTGCTCACACAGGCTAACACCTGAACCAAAAGATCCTTGATAAGATCAATCTCTTAAGAGGGTTATTTTTCTTTATATCTTATATTATTCAAAGACATGGCACAGAATAAGGATTATGCAAGCACCAGACCTCCAGTGTGCAATCTATCTAAGTTTGCACTCTGGAAGGCAAGGATTAGAATATACATGAACTCTATTGATGAAGATATTTTCAATTCTGTCTTGACAGTTTGTCCAAGTCCACCTGCAAGCTCAAGCACAAATACTGTTCCACCTCCCTCAGGAACAGATGCTGAAATTAAAAGATGGAAGACTGCAGATGCCAAGGCTATGAACATCTTAGCTCAAACAATGTCTGATGAGATTTTTTCAGAAGGTAGTTGAATACAACTCAGCTAAAGAAGTATGGGACAAACTCTCAGAAATTGTCTCAGGATCTGCTGATGAGAGGAAAGACAGAAGATCTCACCTCATAACCCAATATGAGAACTTCAAGAAAGGAGAAGCTGAGTCAGTTGCAGACATGTACAACAGATTAAGTCTGATTGTCAATGAGCTAAAGACTTTGGATAAAGAAATCTCATTGACTGAGCTTAATGACAAGATCCTAATGTGCTTCCCCAGCACTTGGGATTCAAGAATCTGGCCAATCAAAGATGCCAGAAGTCTAAATGAAATCACTACTGAAACTCTCCTAGGCAAGCTCAAATCTTATGAGCTGCTCATCAAGAATAGAGAAGAAGAACAGAAGGTTGCCTCACCAGTCTCAAAGAAAGAGAAATCAATAGCTTTCAAAGCCATTGAGAATCAGCCTGAAGAAAAGCTCACAGGCAATGAGGAGTTGGTCAGCCTACTGGCCAAAAGATTTTACAAACTGGCCAGAAAGGACTTCAGAAAAAGGCCATACAAAGGACATGATAAACCAAGGTATGATAAGTCAAATAATGATAAAGAAATTATATGCTTTGGCTGCAGGAAACCAGGCCACATTGTGCCTGACTGTCCAGAAAACAAGAACAAGAACAAAAAGGATAGAAGAGAAAGAAGGAAAGAGAAAGACTTCAAAAAGAACAGCTCAGACAAAGCCTCCTCCAGCAAGAACAAACATACAAGGAAGGGCTTTGTTGCTGAGACATGGAGTGAGACAGAAGAGGATTCTGAAACTTCATCCAGCTCCAGTGATGATGAAGATGATACAGATGAAAAAGAATTTTGCATGATGGCTATCAATGCCTCACAGCAAAACTCTGATGCAGAATCAGATTTAGACTCAGAAACTCAACCAGAAGATCAGGTAATTAACTCTTTTGATTTTAATTCTGAGGACTTTAAAATTGAATTTAAGACATTGTGTTTGGACTTACTAAAATCTGAGAAAGAGATAATCTCTCTCAGAAACAAATTATCTGAATACAGTGTCCTAAACTCAAATAACCTCAAACTCTCTGAGGAGTTAGAATGCTGTAGGGAGGAGATAGCTTCACTGAAAAGTGAACTATCAAAGGCCAAAAAGTTTGAAGAATCCCTAAATGGGAGAAGTATCCGACTGATGGACATTACAAGCACAGTGAACTCTAGATTCAATAGTACACTGGGCTTGGGTGCATCATCCAGCCAACCTATAATATTAACAACTCCAATCAAATTTGTCTCTGACAAAGGAAAGGGAGTAATAGAGGTAGCTAGGAAGAATGCAGATCTGCCAGAGAAAATTTCAGTTCAACAGATTGCGTCGAACAGAGCTCGACGATCGTCAAACAGAGCTCGACGATCGTCGAACAGAGCTCGACGGTCTAACCCAAAATCGTCGACCTCAGCTCAACGATATCCAGACTCTGAACTTCAGTAAAATCGATCTTCGAACAGAGATCGATGATCTGACCCAAGATCGTCGACCTCAGTTCGACGATCGTCGAACAGAGATCAGGTCTGTGAACATTCCTTCAATGGCACATCTAGATTCAATCCTAGAAGTCCCACATCCTAAGGCTTTAACCCCTATACTGAATGGATAGTACCTCCTAGGAGATACCATCCTGAAGGCTATAAGAGTCAACCTGAGATGTCTTTCATTTCTGAATTCAAAGGATATCAGCCTAGGCCCAAGGTTAACTGGGTCAAAAACAAATAAGCTGTTCATGTGCAGGTGAAGACCTATCCAGTATCTAACCAACAATGGTATCTTGATAGTGGGTGCTCAAAGCACATGACAGGGAACAGGGAGAACCTATCATCCTTCATAACCAAACTTGGACCCAAAGTGATTTTTGGTGATTCAAATTTTGGCCAAACCAAAGGATATGGTGCTGCTCAGATAGGCTCAGTCACTTTCAAGAAGGTGGCATATGTAGAAGGACTGAAGCACAATCTGATAAGTATCAGTCAGCTATGTGATGAAGGATACAAGGTGACTTTCAACAAATCCCTGTGCAAGATCAAGTCAGAGGATAACACAACTGTGTTAATAGATAAAAGGACAGGTAACATTTACTTAGTAGATTTTCTTTCATCTAAAGTAGACATCTGTTTATTCAATTCCATATCTAAGCCAAATGTTTTATGGCATAAGAGATTAGGACATCTAAACCTTAGAACCATTGCCAAGCTCTCCAAGGACAACCTTGTTAGAGGACTACCTTCTGGCCCCTATAAGAAGGAAGGACTCTGCAGGGCTTGTCAATTAGGCAAGTAAACTAAAAATAGCTTTAAGTCACTTAATAAGAGTGATTCACCTAGGATTCTGTATTTGTTGCACATGGATCTTTTTGGACCCATATCAGTACAAAGCCTAGGAGGGAAGTCCTATACTTTAGTGATTGTAGATGACTTCTCAAGATTCACATGGGTATTCTTTCTGAGGAAGAAGTCTGATAACTTTAAGTGTTTGACAGAGTTTCTCAAATGTATACAGATTGAGTTCAACACTCACATTGCACTGATCAGAAGTGATCATGGGACAGAGTTTGATTCTCTTCTTATGCAAGAGTTCTGTCAAAGTGAAGGGATCAGGCACACTTTCTCAGCTCCTAGAACTCCTCAACAAAATGGGGTAGCTGAAAGAAAAAATAGAACCCTAATTGAATCTGCTACTACATTGTTGACAGATGCTCACCTACCTCTATCCTTTTGGGCTGAGGCAGTGAACACCTCCAACTATATGCTAAATAGCAGCCTGATACATAAACTAAAGGGCAAGACTCCCTATGAATTGCTCAAAGGGAAGAAACCTAAAATAGATTATTTTAAAATTTTTGGCTGTACATGTTATATTCATAATAATGACAAGAAGTATCTAGCAAAATTCCAAGCTAAAGCTGATGAAGGAGTGTTTCTGGGATACTCTATGATCAGCAAGGCATATAGGGTATATAATAAATCTTCCTGTAAAATTGAAGAATCTGTTCATGTTACTTTTGATGAGACTAACATGTGTTATAAGGAGAAGTCTACTTCTACCATAGAACCTTTGCAGGTACACTCTATTTCAGAAAGTATGGACAGATTACAGGTTAAAGAAGAGAATACAACCTCTCAACAAAAGATTTAGAGCAGTGATGATGAAGAAGAAGTTGAACCCCTTGAAGAAAATCATCCTAAAGGGCCAGTTGTTATTGCACAAAAGGAAACAACAACACTGGTTGGTGAACAATCAACACCCCCCGTTGATTTAGTAACAACAAGAGATCATCCAATCACCCAAGTAATTGGAGAGATCTCAGTTGGTGTGCAAACAAGAAATCAGGTCAACCAGAACCTGATGCACACTTGCTTCCTATCTCAAGTTGAGCCTCAATCCATTCAAGATGCATAGCAAGATCCACACTGGATCATTGCATTGCAAGAGGAGTTGCATCAATTTGAAAGGAATAAGGTTTGGGAACTAGTGCCTAAGCCAAAGGATCACTCCATTGTTGGAACAAAGTGGGTGTTCAGAAACAAGCTGGATGATCAAGGAGTTATTGTCAGAAACAAGGCAAGGCTAGTTGCTCAAGGTTACTCTCAGCAAGAAGGAATAGACTATGACCAGACCTTTGCACCAGTTGCAAGGTTAGAGGCCATTAGAATATTCCTAGCTTATGCTGCTCACAAAGGCTTCAAGGTTTACCAGATGGATGTGAAGAGTGTATTTCTCAATGGGGACATCAAAAAGGAAGTCTATGTTAGACAACCTCCAGGTTTTATCTCTCTAACTCACCCTGATTATGTTTTCAAATTGCATAAAGCATTATATGGTCTCAAGCAAGCTCCTAGAGCATGGTATGAGACCCTAGCATGCTTTCTTCTGGAAAATGATTTTGTTAGGGGGAGAGTAGACCAAACTCTTTTTATTAGAACCCATAAGTCCCACACCCTACTAGTACAAATTTATGTAGATGATATCATATTTGGATCTACTGATTCAAAATTGTGAAGAAAGTTTTCCAACCTGATGCATTCCAAATTTGAAATGAGTAGCATGGGTGAGCTCTCCTTCTTCCTATGATTGCAAGTAAAACAGCATGCTGAGGGCATATTTATTTCCCAAACAAAGTATGCTAAAGAACTGGTTAAGAGATTTGGGATGTCTGAGGCATCTTGCATGAAAACACCCATGCCTACCAATGCTGTATTGGATGCTGATGAACATGGGAAACCAGTTGATCAGACAACATATAGAGCAATGATTGGCTCTCTATTGTACCTTACAGCCAGTAGACCAGATATAATGTTTGCTACATGCATATGTGCTAGATTCCAAGTTAGCCCTAGAGAGTCACACCTAACATTAGTTAAAAGGGTTCTTAGATATGTAAAAAGTTGTCCAAATCTAGGACTCTGGTATCCAAAAGACTCAGGATTTGAATTAACTGGATTTTCAGATGCTGATTATGCTGGATGCAGAATAGACAGGAAAAGCACCAGTGGAACATGTCAGTTCCTTGGTGACAGACTTGTCTCTTGGTTTTGTAAGAAGCAAACATCTGTGTCAACCTCAACTGCTGAAGCTGAATATATGGCTGCAGGCAGTTGCTGTTCACAAATATTGTGGATACAAAATCAGCTCATAGACTATGGCTACAACTTAGAGAAGTCTAAAATTTTTGTGATAATACTAGTGCTATCTCTGTAGCACAAAATCCAGTCCTCCATAGTAGGACAAAACATATAGAGATTAGGCATCACTTTCTAAGGGATAATGTAGAGAAAAACAAAATAGAACTTCAATATATCCCTACTGATTTGCAAAGGGGAGATATTTTCACCAATCCTTTGGATGAAAAGAAACACATTTTCTTCCTAAATCAGTTAGGCATGTTAGATGGAGGAAGCCTAAACTAATTTACAAGATTTTTGAAAAGTTAAAACAGACCAAGACTAGGCTAAAAAATCAGTTCTTTTTGTGTCTGTAGAATAGGATTGGTCTCTGAACTGTGCTCGACGTTTTCCCAGAAATCGTCGAACGTAGATCGACGTTTTTCTAAAAGTCGTCGACCAGAGATCGACGTTTCCAAAATCGTCGATCTGAGTTCAGCGCCTTTGTTAGCTCCAAGTTTTCTCTCCTTCTGTTCAGAGGCCGTCGAGCAGAGCTCGACGCTTTTCAACATCGTCGAACGGAGATCGACGATATTGACGTCTCTTCAGATTCCCTCTGTAGCCCAAATCGTCGAGCTAAGATCGACGCTACGTCGAACTGAGCCCAACGATTTTCCGTTTCGCCATCGAACCCTAATATAAAATCATTTCTTCAGCCATCGTTCATCTCTTGCGCTTTCATACTCTCTGCAACTTTCTTCGTTTTCCCTCCAAATCTTCTACGCTTGGTCGTGTTTGGTTCTTTGTTGCAGGTAAAAATGGCTGGCTCCAATGCTGCAATCTCCAAAATGAAATTTGACACCGGATTTGATATCGACATGAACTCGTTTGATGGAAGCGATCAGCGCTTCAAGGATATTCTTAATCTATTCAGAGATCAGCAGCTATCGCAAATAATGACTACCAGAATGAAGATTGCATCGGAAGAGATAAAGGAATGGTGTTATACAACGACAGATAAGAACGAGAACTCTGTCGTCGGCCTCATAAAAGGGACTCAGGTACAATTGTCCCCGGCCCTTTTAACTGAAGTTTTTCATCTCAGTTCTGGAGAAGATTCCATAGAGTTATGTGGAGAGGAATATGACTCCATGCTTGATAGAATGGGTCACAATGCTGTGAACCCTAACAAACTGCTGAAGAAAAATTTGTGGATAGAATTTCAATTTTTGGCTGATGTAGTTGGGAAAGTGCTTCTGGCCAAGCACTTAGCCCATGATACCATATCAAGATATCAATTTTGTCTAATGGGAGCTCTGCTTGATAAGAAACATCTAGACTGGGGATCAATTTTCTTCAACCTGATTAAGAAGAAGCTGAGTAAGACTGCTGTCAGTTTTGGGAGAATCCTAGGGGTCTATCTGAATTCCAGATGCCCTGAGCTACTAACCTCTTCTGGGATGTTCATTAATGCATCCAAGAGGCTCTCCTGTGCCCTTTTCAGCAAATGGGACAGACAGATTATAAACCCCTCCAGAGCTGCTGCACCACTATCTTTAGGCACCAGGACTATCTCAGTCACTCCACCTCTGGTCTCTGCCCTAGTAGAAGTGTTGCCTGCTTCTCCTCCTCCTCCAGCTATCTCTACCCCAACCACTTCATCCTCACCTCCAATCACCACCATATTGGTATCTTCCCCCCTTAACATTTCTTCACCAGTTTCAACCCCTCCAGCATCTACCTCAGAGGAATTCCATCCTCTCTTCTCTTACCCAATCTTCACCTCTCCATCATTTTCCTTGGTTGATGATTCCTTTATGGATGATTCTCCCTCCTCTCCTCTTGATCCTCCCTCCACCTCCTCATTCCAACAAATGCTGCAAGAAATTATATCCCAACCATCCTTCACACCTTCACTTGCCTCAACTATCTACACCTCAACATCTTCAATCTCCTCCATTCCCCTATCAGAGCCATCCATTCCCACACCTCCTATACCATCACTCTCCATGCCACCAGCTCCAGCCATCATCCTTCCAACAACCTTCTCTCCTACCTCTGCTCAAGCCCCTCTTGAGCATGTAGATCTATCAGCACTGGCAGACAGGTTATATGAGCTACTAGCTCCTAAGCTAACCTCATTACTGGAGACCACTCTGGCTCCACTCCTGACACATGTCAAGGAGCTGTCTTCCAAGCTCTCCTCCTTCATTCCCTCTCAGGCAATTACCTCTTCTGGGTGCCTTGACTCAGTTCTCCCTGAATCCAGGCAGGGGGAGATGCCTTCTAAAGTAGTGGTTATGCCTGAGTCTGCTCCTGCTTTTGCAATGGATCTCCAGAGCTTGCTCTCTGTGTTTGATACAGTTTACCTCAGATCTTTGCCAGTTCCTCATATTGAAGACTTGTCTAAGGCCATTGTGTCTATTTCTGCCTGTGATCCCAGCCAAATTGAAGCATATGTAAATTCCTGGAAGGCTGTGGATGTTTATGTTTTCATCTCTGATGCTGCTACTAAGGCCATTGTGCCTCTTATTGTTGAAGCTGCTGCTGCTGTTACTGAAGATACTGAAATGGTTCCTGTATTTGAAGATACATCTACTGCTGAAGAAGTTGATGCTTACCTAGAAGATCCTGCACCTGCTGTTGTTACTGCTCCTACTGCTGTTGTTGCCTCAAAAGTTCCTTCTGCTCAAATTTCTGATGCTGCTCCTGCCCTGACTACTGATCAGTTGAAGTTACAAGAGAAATACATAAAAAGCATTGATAATTTGTATGACAATCCTCAAAGTTCAGAGAGTGATCAATTTCAAACTGATTCAGATGACTCTGCAAATACTATTGCCAAGAAGAGGAAGGCCAGAAGCAAGGCCATGATGTCAGTCCCCCCAGCTCAGGCAAAGGATTCTAATGACATTCCCTACTATATTCTGCATGACTGCCCCATATCTGAGCCCTGGATGCAGTACTCCAAGAACCAATCAAAGGCCATGAAGAAGAGAAGGAAGCTGAATAAGTATGAAAAAGGATCTTCTCAGTATCAGCCTCCTCCTCCTCCTCCTCCAGATTCTGGTTCAGGCTCAGCCTCTCAAGCTCCAGCTTCCAGGCAAAGCTCCTCCCAGTCATATCAGAAATACTATCAAAGGGGGCAACATCAAAGGGGATATCAGTCTAGAAGGGGCCAATATAGAGGAAGCCCGAGAGGGCATAGATTTCATCAAAAGGAAGGACAAGGGCATACTGATTCTACTTCAGGTCCTTTCCCTTATAAGCTAAAAGATGCAGTTGTCTCCAGGACTCCTCCTACTGATACTGATTCCATCAACAGATATGAACCTCCTGTTTCATTTTAGGATCCTGAGAACAACCCCTTATCCTGGACAGCTAGAATGAAAGAGTTGGCTGCTCTTGATCAAATAAAAAAGGCCAGAGAGCAAGGCAAGGACACTTCAAACATAACAACTCTATCAGATCAGAGAAAGAAAGAACTGGAGAGATATGCATCAAGAAAATTCTTTAATCCAGAAGATTATATGAAGCTGTACCCTGAGGCTGTAGTTCCAAGGCCCAGATCTCAAACTTCCTTAGGTGAAGAAGATGATAGAAGATCCAAGAAAGAAGCCCTCAACCCCAACAGAGAAATTTTATTTAAAAAGGGAACTGAGAAGAAGTGAATTGTGTAAGCTGAACAATCATCCTTCTTTGGATATTTGCTGACTTCTTATCTGTGATCTGCATTGCTGCTATATCTTTTCTTCTGCATTGTTGTTTTAGTTTCTGTTTTGAATGTATGATTATTTATTTCCTAATTCTGTCTGTAAATAGTAATCCTAACCCAAATAGGGGGAGATTGTTGGAACACCCTATTACTAATTTGGGTAAGGATCACTATGTTTGTCTTAGGAAACCAGGTTGACCTAGTTGTATAGTTGTAAAGGTCAACATTAGAATGAGTCTAGGGCTTAGAACATAGGTTTGAAGCAGCCCCCAGGACCATTCCAATATCAAGGATATAGAGCCAAGTCTAAGGCAATTTTCGTCGAGCTCTGGTCGACGAAACGTCGAGCTTAGTTCGACATTCTCTGAGCTCAATTTCGATAAATTGTTGAACTCCAGTCGACGATCTTCGAGCTCAGATCAACGATCTGCTTTCAGACAATTTTGTTTAGTCGTCGAACTGCATTCTACGTTTTTCTAGCTCAGGTCGACGATCTCTCTTCAGCTATTCTTCAGGTCGCTGAGCTCGGTTCGACGATCTTTGAGCTCAGTTCGACGTTTTTTGTCTGTTTGATCTGTTTCCATCTCTGAGCTCAGTTCGACGATAGTAGAGCTCAGATCGACGATTTTTCTGAGAGATCAACGATTCTAAGGATTCAAATGCTGCCAGTCTTTGGAATGTTTTTGAAATCTCTCAGCATTTATGTTAAGGAGATCTGCCAGCCGTTTGTCTTTATTCTGGAGCAAGTTTCAAGGAATTATTCAGGGAATGTTTTATTGGACCTTCCTCTAGAAGACAGGACTCTTTATGGAAGACATTTATGCCTGCCAACGGCTATCTTTGACAAGATTTTTTTTGAGAATAAGATCTTCTTTTTCATCTTTAGTCAAAAAAGAACACACAACAACATACACAGAGAACACAACAAGAAGAATTAAGCTGTGACAGATAACAAGTGATCAATTCTGAAGAATCAGAATAACAATCTTTTTGCTTACAGAAAAGTGATCACAGCCTCTTCTCAAGAACTCCAGACACCTCATCTTTCAGTCTTTTTGCTGAAACAATCCTTTGCTGGAGATCTAAAGTTCTGAAGGCCTATCACTCTAGAGCAAAGCTTCCATTCTTGAACCTGTCTACAACTCAGGGGGAGCTTTGACAACAAAAGATCCACTAGTCTTCTCTCATTTGATTTGAGAACAGAGAAGACAACTTCACCTCTTTATCTTTTCTTTTTCTGCTGTAAAAGGGTTCTTGAACTCCCTTCAAAAGTTCTGTCTGGTTCTGAGAGCCTTGTCAAAACTCAGTGGTGGCAAGACACCTTATCAAAAAATCCAGTTTTGGTTTTTGAGCACCTTAACAAAAGCTCATTGGTGTCAGGACACCTGATCAACTCATCCTGAGTGGATTCCTACCAAGGGTGGTAGAAGAGTGGATGTACCCATGTTTTTGGGGAACCACTATATTTCCTTGTGTCTTCTGGGTTGTTTGTGTGATTGGTTTGCTGTGTGCTGTGCTCTTTACTTCTTTGTTTTTAAGTCTTTACTAACACTCTACACTATACTATAAATTGAATTTTATATTTGCTGGTTAATCTCAACTGTGAAATTAATTTAAATAAACTCTATTCACCCCCCCTCTAGAGTTGAGATAGATCTTACCCTCACTTTCAAGGAGTATACGAGGATATCGTCAATAAATACGATCACAAAGAGGTCCAAGTATTCCCTAAACGTCTGACGCATTAAGTCCATAAATACCGATGACGCATTTGACAGTCCAAATGGCATTACCGTGAACTCATAGTTACCATAGCGTGTTCCAAACGCTATTTTGGGTATGTCACTTTCACGAACTCTCAACTGATAATAACCTGACTTTAAATCCAACTTGGAGTATACAGTCGAGCCAACTAACTGGTCAAACAAATTGTCAATCCGTGGAATCAGATACTTGTTCTTTTCTATCAGTTTGTTCAATTCTCGATAGTCAATACATAGACGCAAGCTACCGTCCTTCTTTTTCACAGAGAGAATTGGTGCGCACCAAGGTGATTGACTTGGGCGTATATAGCCTTGCTCTAGAAATTCTTGCAGCTGAACTTTCAGTTCCGCCATTTCCTTTGGCGCTACTCGATAAGGCGAGCGGGCCACAGGTTTTGCACCTGACACCAGCTCGATAGCAAAGTCGCTTTCCCTTTTGGGAGGTAACCCCGGAAGGTCTTTTGGAAACACATCAACATATTCCGATACAATCCGCACCTCTCTTACACTAGCCTTCGGCTCCACTGCCTCTACAAGTGTGAAGAATAACTCAGCACCCTTCTGAACTGCTTTAACGACTTGGAGAGCAGATATCAATATCCTACTCGTCCCTCACATGCCATTGAACTTATTCTCTTGTTTGGTATTCTTCCCCAGTGTAACTTATTTTGAAGTGCAATCTATACAGGCATGCTGCTCTGAAAGCCAGTCCATACCAAATATTATATCAAACTCTGATATCGGCAATACTGATGTTTCCACCTTGAAATCCCGACTTCCTATCTTTACCTCAACACAACACGATTTATCCGCGCAAATCAAACATCCGTTCGGTAGTAACACCTTCATAATTTCTGTCGTGGTCCGTATAGGTACCCCGATTCGCAAGACAAAATCTTTAGACAGAAACAAATGTGATACAGCTGTATCGAACAGGGCTCATGCCGGATAGTCCCGTATAAGGACAAAACCTATCACACCAAGATTAAAACAAGCACAACACAAAGCATAAAGTAAAACTATAAATTACTCGCACCTGTGACGACATCGGCCTACTTGATGGCCTCCTGTTGTCCCAGATTGTAAACTTGTGGCTGCTCTTGCGATGTAGAAGACTCAACCACAGCCTTCCCTTTTTCCGCATAGGATGCACCCGTCTTCTTCTCGCCCTTTCACGGACCAACTTGGCAGTCATACGCATAGTGTCACAGCTTTCCACACATATAACAAGCGCGCGAACTATAACTAGAAGATGCCTCCGTCACAACTGCTTAAGAAGCATGTCCAACAGATTTTGACTTCTTACCCCATCTCTTTCGGTACCTAGACTTCTCCGGATGTGGTGGATTGAACTCCAGCTTTGTAACAACCAAGTTCACCTTGCCCTGTCCTCTTCTCAAGTCCTACTCCAAAGACCGAGCCGTACAGACCAAAGCTTGAAACCCATAGTTCACAGATCTCGAGAGCAAATATTGTAGCTCATCCCATAGTCCCCCCTTAGAATTGACTGGTTTTACGCTCCTCTTCGGCGAAGATAGTACCCGCATACCGTCCCAAAAGCGTAAACTCATAAAGGTAGTCATCTATACTATGTTCTCCTTGAGTTAACCGTTGGAACTCCAACTCCATAGCAATTCTCTACTGCATCGACAAATGTTTTGCTAAGAACAACCGTGAGAACTCTTCAATCGAGACCTCTGTCAACTGCCTGCCTGCCAAGTGATGCAGTTCCACCTCATCCCACCACAACCGAGCCTCTCCCTCAAGTAGGAAAGTGGTTAAAGTTACTTTATGTTCCTCCTCAACTTTTACAGCTGTCAAGATTCTCTTAACCCTTACGAGCCAATCCTCCGCTTGGGCTGTGGAGCCCGCCCCAGTAAAAGTAGGAGGATTGAAGCTCATGAACCGCTTCAATTGTTGATCTGCTGTCCGCGTATCAACCACAACTTCCACCGGTTCTTGCCTTATTTCAGCTTGCATTGGCACCACTGCAGGCCGCGCTTGCCCAGCCTGCTGAGCATTCATAATAGCAAGTATTGTCTCCATAATCAAACGTACAGTTTGAACAGATGGAGGAGGTGTGGGCACCTCGGCTTGTACTGCACTTTCAACAGAACGTTGAGGTTTCGACTGACCCGCAACACTTCTATTCACCTATATGTGTAGAAACACAATTTAGCGAATAATAAAATGGAAAGCATACAAAAATGAACACACAGGTTCAGCAAACAAGTGTATTTTCATTCCTAAGTGGACATTCTTGAGTTCATTTTATGTGTTATAACGACATCACTTACATGTGCTCGCCACCCCTCAAAAGAATTCGACTATGAATTCATAAGAGATAGACTAACTTGCTGATACCAAATTGTAACACCCCTACCCGTCACATATAATATAATAGACGGTCCGGCCGGGGCCCCACACTATATTCCACAAACAGGCGGAGACGTTACTAAATAATATCAAAGACCATCGTACACCTACACAGAGCATTCTAGTGGAAGCTTCATGGTTGAAAACTTGAACTCAAGAAGAACAGAAATGTCCACTACTACCAATTAGGAATGTATACAACCAAACACACAAGGTATATAGCCTTATGGATTTACAAGTTTCTCTTAACAAAAGTGTAATTTACAAACATCGGCGCGCAGGCTGGCCATACATGAACAAGTATAAACAAAACAAGCCTTCGTGGGCAGCAACACAACCTGGGCTTCAACCCGCTATTTCCCGCTTGGGCTAGCACCACCTACAAAGAAGCAATCCACCAAGCGGTTACAAACAGGGCAACGGTCAGTATTTAGCTTACCAATTATAACAACCCTGCCCCCTGCACGGGGCAGTAGAGTTCCTTCCCTGCAAAGCATTGATTAACATTGCATATATGTATAACAATCCACCAAGGATGTACACAACCGCACACTTCAATACATATCACAAACATCGGCACGATGGCCTGACGTTCCGTGCACTCAGGGAACATTATTGGTGAACATGAAAACTAGGGTCCCACCATCGTTCAGAGGTCCCAAACATGATGGTCCATTATGAGCATTCCTAGTCTTTATGGCGCACAGGACAAAGACTCTCGCTATGTGATCCAAATAGGGACTTAAGAACCCAAGATTAGACAACAATAATGCGGGTACAGATCCACCTTTCCCGTTGCTTACATTCGTCAGTCTCAAGACTGGACTGATGCGGGTACAGCTCACCTTTCCTATTCGCCACACGGGCTTCCACAGTTGCAGCCCAATGGATCAACTTCACACAGAATGGCACTCACGGCCATACGAGTTGTACACCAAGTACCAACTCTCACATTTTCCTGGACTTCCTTTAGTACTTCCTGCTGCACCAAGCTATAGGTATCCACCAAGGATTTCATACAAACAACCAATTATCCGGAGTCTTCTCCGATTTGAAAACAAAGCATCACCAATCCATACCAACTTGTCCAGATGGGCTTCACACAATATGCCGAACCGTACTACTCACTTCCAGTTCTAATGCAATACAACAAGGGATGAACCACCGATCCCAAGGGAATCACTTCGCCATCCTCCCTTTGGTGGAGGATTCCTATGCAAATGCAGGAAAGAAGGACTTTGCATGTCAAAGATGGAAATCGTTACACTTGGAAGACGTTTTGGCACCATGGAGAAAACTACACGGTTGGAAAGCTCTGCAATGCTCTAGCCTCCGCAGATCCGAACTAGGCTCGTGATTTGGACCACGGTAGCACCATCGGTGGCTGGATTCCTCCTCTCCTTCCTTACCTTGCTCTCCTCTTTCTCTTACTCTTAGAAAGAGAATGGTATGAATTAAATGAGAATGAACTCATCCACTCCTGCATATATCCCTTCAGGAAATACCCAGGGCTGTTAGATCTTCATTAAAGGAAAAGAATGGCTCAGATCTGCTCTAAAAAGCATCTTCTCTTGGCTGACTTGGCTTGTGACATGCCCGTGTCACATATCGTGTCCCTTAAGCGGCACACAACTGACTCAAACAATACCAGGACACGGGCTTAGACACGCCCGTGTCAAGCACCTGACATGCCCGTGTCACTAAGTTCACGCCCATTTTGGGAGGCGTGTACCTCAATCGACACAGGATCAACAAATCCCGAAAAGGACACGGGTCTCCAACACGGCCGTGTCAACTTTGACACTCACGTGTCAACCAGTACATGCCCGTTCTCTAGGCCGTGTACTTCAGTCTCCACCGCCTGACACAACCCGAGAACGACACGGGTATATGACACGCCCGTGTCACCAACCGACACGCCCGTGTCAGTACTGTTCACACTCGTGTTTTCCAGCCGTGTTCCACACTTGACACAACCAGACTATCACAGAGCAGGATACGGCCCTTGACACGCCCGTGTCCCAGGCCGTGTGACCTCAATTTTGGGTTTTGGGGCATTACAACTCAGCTTAACTGGTGATGTAACTCCATAGTTAAGCGTGCTTCGTCGAGAGTAGTACTGAGATGGGTGACCTTCTTGGAAGTCCCCGTATGACCCAACTTAACTATCGAGTTCACTCATCAAAGGGAGACTGTGGCCACCAACAACCCGCCAGAGGGCTGGAGAGGGGTTGGGGTGCTTGGGCTGCAGCCCGGGAGCGTCGCCTAGAATGGAGTCGTGACATCGTCACATTGTATCGGCTAGGGATGTTACAACTTAGCAGAATTCTTGATTTAGTTGGATTTCTTTGAATGAATGCGTTGAGTGAAGCTTATTCACTCCATGATTTTGTCCTTTGCTTGGCTTCTAGATAAGGCATTGAGAGAACAACCTTCACTTAACGCTTCTATCCTTAGACAGAATCCTTGTTGAGTAGGCGTTGAGTGAATTTCCTTCACTCAATGCTTCTGTCCTTAGACAAATTTCTTAACAACAACACTATGGCTTTGACTGTTGGGTGTTCTGTTGATGCTTTTGCTTCTTGGCATTGAGTGAACTGCCTTCACTCAACGCTTATGGACATAGCCATATTTCTTTGACAACAACTCTGTGGTTTTGACTGCTTGAGCTTTTGTCAACGCTTTAGCTTTCTAGCATTGAGTGAACTACCTTCACTCAACGCATCTGGACTTAGCCAAATTTCTGCTTTGCAACCAACTTGTCTTGAGTCCATTTATCATTGTAACTCAGTCTACCTGTTAAATTAGTGTAATATACAATAACCTGCATATACTAAACTTAGAGAATTCATCAGATATAATCATGTGTATACCATTATCATATGTGCCTTCTTCAAATCTGGGACATTATGATCAATGGACCCAATAATCTCCCCCTATTTTAAGAAGTCAGAACCCTAGACAAAGATATACACTTCTACATATAAAAGATATACATTCACAGAATTTGAGAATAGAAAATGATGCACATACACAAACATTTGAATATCATTAAATAAAAAAAATCTTTAATATACAGTGTGCTTAAAATAATGTTCACTCTCCTACAACCCTTAAGGAAAATACAAAACATATTATGTTTACAAAACATACCATGTTTCTGGTTCCTTAATCACTATACCCCTGCTGGGTTTCTTCACAGACTTTTCCTTATCTTCATCCTTCTTTTCCTTTTGTATCTAAAAATAGCTGTAGGGTTTAGGAAAATTCTAGTTGGGCTCCACAACATCTCGTGGAAGTGCACCTAACTTTTTATCTCTTTTGAATGTCCTTCTGGCCTCTTCATTTCTTTCTAGTTTGGCCCATTCTAGGGAGCAATATAGCTTTCCCCTCTCTGTTTTCTTTTCTTTGACTTGATCCCAGACTGACAAGATAATACTCATAGACTGAGGACTCCAACTCTCAAAGTATGGTATGGTCTCCATCATCTCTTTATATCTTTTCTTGTTGTGCCTGATTTCTTCTTCTTCTTCTTCAGTGACTGACTTTCCTTTGGCTCTAGCTATCTGGTCAGTAGTGGGACTGAATTCAGGAGTTTCAGCAGAAGTTGAAGGTTCAGCCCACTGAGCAGCACTTTGATCATCATATTGAGCCTGATCACCATACTGTACTTCATACTATCCTTTTTGAACAACAAAAATATTGTCATATGTATGCTTCTCAAGTCCCAGTGAACCTCTGATTACATTGGTGACCCAAACAACATTTTCAGTATTAGCCTTGATCATTGCTTTCTCCCCCTTTATGACTTCTTCACAAATAGTTGTAGTCAGGGAGTTATTGGCTATAGAGAGTCTTTTATCTAGAAAGTTAACTCCCTTAGTAACATGGTTCTTAACTTCTAGCATGTTGTCATCCATAATTTGAGTACAAAAATTCATCCTTCTTTCTAGAGTTGTCCTATGTACTTGCATCAGATTTTGCTATATATTGTGAATCACTTCCAATTTGCTTTCTGTTATGTTTTGATTTTCCAGGATATCATTCTAAGTTTGTCTTATTTCAACCAGCTTACTTTCAATAAAGGTTACAGCAGGAGCAGCCCTCATGAAGAATGCAACTGTGTTAGCTTTAAGCAAGTTGACTTCAAACCTGATGGACTTGATCTCAGTGGAAAGATCCTGTCTAACTTTCTTGAGAGAGTTATCAATGTAGTGCTCCAAATACCTCCTTTGATCATCAAGCAGACCCTTCAGTTGAGAAAGGAAGGTAGGTGATATCTGTTCAGCTTGATGAGATGTTCCTGCTTCATAGAAATCATTATCCCTGACCCTGTCAAAAACTCTTTCTTTTGCGTCAGCCATCATATACTCTGAAGAATGTGCATCAGCAACATCATTTTCCTTATTAGACTCAGAGGAGTCAATGTTATACATTGTAGCTAGAGCAGAGAGTTCAGAGTGAATCTCCCCCTCAGCTTCAGCCTTATCCTTTAGGATATCTTGGTCTTCTGCATTCCCCATGGAAATTTGTTACTCTGATGTGGTTATGACTGGAGCATCTTCTATCATCCTCTCAAGGACTTGCTTCCCCTGAACTTGAGGACAGAATAGAACAACATCAAGACCCTCTGGAGTTTGAGAAATCCTTTTCTGCAGATTCTCAATGAAGGAGTCTAGTTATTCTTGAACTGATTGGATAGTCTCCCCCTTAGTACGGACAAGTATTTAGGAAGTCTCCCCCTCAACTTCTACAACCATCTGAGATGTCTCTCCCTCAATATCTATATAGATATTTTCTATTACTTATCCAGTCAGTAATTCAAGAGCTTCAGCTGGAAACTCTTCAGATTGAGTTCAACTTAATTGATTTATTGTTGCAGGTTCAGAGGAAATTGAAACCTTAGCACTCATGCCTTTCCTTGCTTCTTTAGAAGAACTGCTTTCAGTCATCTGTGGATCATGTGGCTCTTCCTCACTCTTCTCAGAAGAATTGCTCTCTGTGCTATCCATAGTCACTGGTATAGTTTTCTTTTTCCTCTTCTCATCACTCTATTACAATGGCAGCAAAACTCTTCCCCATCCTTTAAAATTTTTGGAGTCCATTCTTATCATGTGGTGAATCTTTGTTTCTAGCCTCATATTGAGGATCGATGGAACAGTACAATGCCGATAAAGAGATTAAATTCTTCCCAGGTTTGGTTATTGGATACATTCCACTACTCTATAAAACAACACTTTACCCCAGTCTGTTTTCTTAGAGAGAATAATCCAGGTCATGAGTTCAAACATCTTCCTCGATAACTTATCATAAGAGCAAGTCTTGCAAAGTAGAGCCTTTACAATTATATTTGCTAGAAACATTCCTCTCAGATTCATCTCTTTCTCAACACAGAACCCATGGTATGCTTAGAAAGTCCACACCATTTGAGGGCAGTCTTTATATTATCTTGAAATAAGTATGCGTCATCATCAGACTGCTTCACCTTGGGTAGATGGAGTGCTTTGCATAATCTCTTTGGTGTAATCTTGATCGAAAAGTCTTTAATTCCAAGGTAGCTAATCACTTAGGGGGTGGGGTGAATAGGTTTTTGGTCTTTTATAATTTTTCCTCTACTTAGTGAAATTCTTTAATTTCAAGGATAACTAAATCACCTTGATGGGGGGGGCGAATAGGTTATTGGCCTCTTTATTAATTCTTTTCTTTTAGTTTGCTGCTTGAGTGGTTGATTAATTTCTGCTTTCAAGATGATTTACCCTGCACAAAGAAAATAACACAGCAAAGCAAACAGATATTTATAGTGGTTCTCCAACTGGGTATATCCACTTTCTCTCCCACCTATCAAACTGTCTTGTTAGACTAGACACTTCTCCAAAATGCTCCAAGGAGCTTACACCTCAGGCCCTCAGCTTTACACTCAGATTCTTCACAGAATCCAAACTCAGAACCACAAGGGTTCCTACCTTACAGGACTACAGAGCTCCTACAGCTCAGTGATCCACTGATCACCAACCTCATCCTTATTTCTAAGGCCTACAACTAAGGCTCTATAGCCCTACAGTTTCAGGTACACAACCCTACTCTTAGAGTGTTGCAGCACTCCTATAACTCAGTACCCTATCAGGTATCTACAGCTCACATCCAGGTAAACTGAATCCTACAGGATGAAAGTGGGTTGATGGATATTCTTGACACAAGGGATATTTCTCTGTGTTAAGCTTCTTTACTGAGATAGACTTAGCCAAACAATGACTACAAGAGATTATTTCCTGAGTTTACCTTTACCTAACTAAGATATACTTATTCCTAACTAATTTCAAAGCAATAAGTAATTACTTGTGCTGGAAGTTACTTATCGAGCAATGTTCTGCCTCTCCCTAAACTGAGAAAGAAGTTTAGCCGTCTCTTCTTCACAGCAACAATGATCCTTGTGCTTGAAGCAACTTGCAGAACCCAATTCTTCCCTTCTCTCTTTCCTAAGCTGAGGTGATTCAGCCCTAACTTTGACTCTTGACAAATAGTCCCCTGAGCCTTCTTTCAAATCTCTGCTTCTTCAAGCTTTCTTCTCTTCACAGCTTCTAGATTAAGATCTTCAGGTGCTTGAGTTGCTGGAATTGTGAAGAACCTGCAGTAAGGGTCGGCCCTTGGCTGCAATCTTATGCTCAGAGAAGATACTCTGAACTAGCTTATTAGTGTAGGTGAGAATTGCACCAGCTATCTTGCTATTGAAGATGTTGATTCCAATAGCTGACTTGCTCTCATTCTTTATCAACTTGAGCTTCCTATTCTATAGCTCAACAATCATGGTAGGGAAGAAGAATAACTGTTACTTCTTTTATGTATTGAGACCCAACGACTCTTTTAGCAATGGGCCCCACACATTTAATGCTTGATGCAAATTTGCTTTAACGCCAACTATTGTACAGTAGGTCTACGACAACCTTTATCGCGTACTGTAGTCATCCCACCACTTGTTTTTAATATGTTGACTTGTTGAATTACTGATGTCATCAGCTATGGAATTAGCCAAAAATCAAGCATCAGAGAATAGGCGTTGAGTGAGTAAGCATCACTCAATGCCAAAAGACTTAGACAGATTCACTGTCTCTTGGCATTGAGTGAGTCACTTTCACTCAATGCCAAACTACTTAGAATATTAAGTTTGATTCTAGGAGTTGAGTGCTTCAGCTCCACTCAATGCAAATCTTGCTTTATCAGCTTTCAGTTGTTTGGCATTGAGTGAGTAAGCATTACTCAACGCCAAACCCCTTAGACAAAATTCTGTCTTCACTAGGCGTTAACAACGTTGAGTTAGTAACCTCCACTCAACGCTTTTTGCCTTAGACAATTTTTCTGCTTATTCAACAACATAAGCGTTGAGAGCGTTATGTGAACATGCCTCACTTAACACTTTCTGCCTTAGCCAATTTTCTACTTATTCAGCAATATAATCGTTGAGAGCGTTTTGTGAACATGCCTCACTCAACGCTTTCTGCCTTAGCCAATTTTTTGCTTATTCAGCAACATAAGCGTGGAGAGCGTTGAGTGAATGTGCCTCACTCAACGCTTTCTGCCTTAGCCAATATTCTGCTTATTCAGTAGCATGGCTTTGAATGAGTTGACTTCACTCAATGCCTGTGGACTTAGCAATATTTTAGCTCATTCCAACTTTAGGCTTTTACTGCTGTAGCCTTTCTCACAGCCCTTTACTGTATGGCATTGAGTGAGTTGACTTAACTCAACGCCTGTGGACTTGGCCATTTTCTAAGCTTGCCACTGCCTAGACTTGGACTGTATAAGACTCACTCAGCATTATAAGCCATTTGTCATTGAGTGACTGATTTCACTCAATGCCTGTGGACTTAGAAAATTTTCTGTATTTCCACCACTTAAGTAAGAACTTACCTTATTTAGACATGTAGGCTACCTGTCCCATCATAGCTTATCAGGACAAATGGCAATCCTTCACTATAAACACAAGTTAGATCGCAACATGTGTATACATTGTTTTGCTAGTCCTTCTTCAAATTCAAGACATTGAGATCAATGGACCCAACAATCTCCCTCTATTTGAAGAAATCAAAATCTAAGCCAATGTATACACTAAACATACGTATGTTATAACTATTTAAATCTTATCATCACATCATAATTCAGATAAATCATAGACATAATCATCACATCATAATTCAGATAAATCATTGACATACCAAATGATGTAGCAGATAAGTAAAAGACATAGAAAATGATGAGTTAGACCGACCATGATTATTACGAAGGTTATTCTATTTAATTATATAGGGAATAAATGTTTGAGCAATATAAATATAGTGTTTCATCCCTAGTCCTGAAAGCAGAGCCTAAAACATTTTAAGTTTCATTTTCTCTTATCATAATTCCACTGCCTCTGGATTTCTTTGCTGGCTTGTCTTCATTTCCAGCTATCTTCTTCCATTTCTTATCAGCTACATCAACAGCCTTAGCCTTAGTAGCTTTAGATTTATCCTTTTGTCTCTCAAAGTAGTTGAAAGGCTTGGGAAAGTATTTGGATGGTTCAACAACATCAGGAGCAAAAAGATTTGCCTTTTTGTTCCTCTAGAAAGTCCTTCTTTTTGCGTCTCTCTTTTTTATCTTATCCCATTCAATATTGCTGTACCATTTACCTCTATCAATTCTTTTGGCTTTGACCTGGTCCCAAGCAAGAAGAATAATAGATCTGGACTCTGGGCTCCATTGCTCGAAATCAGACCTTTGTTCCATTTCTTATCTATATCTCTTTTACCATAGCTTGGCCTCCACTTCAACATCATCAGTGTTTCTTTCTTTGACTTGTAGTGACCGGTCTACTGTGGGGCTGAAGGAAGGATTCTAAACACCAGTAGTCTTCTCTCCCCACTATGCATTAGCACTGTCACCTTCTTACATATACTGAACATATTCTTGATTGTCTTGAACTTGGGCTTCACTGTTATACATCTTGTTCAAAGCATCTTGTACATGGTAAGACATCATTGGGATGTTATTATATTATAGTGGCTCCATTCCCAATGATCCTCTCACAACATTTGAGGCTCAGACCATATTCTCAGTGTTTTTTATGATGACATATCTCTCCCCCTTTTGACTTCTTCAATTACTTGAGTAGTCTGGGAGATGCTAGCTTTGCTTCTTTCCCTTCCAGGTAGTTAACTCCAGCAGTTACTAGATTTTTAACTTCTAACATGTGCTCATCAAGCATCTTGGTGCATGCATCCATCTTAGTGAAGATTTCAATGTTTTGTTCTTTTCTCAGAATTTTATCATTCTAATGAATGGTCACAGAATTCATAGCCTGAATAGTTTGATTTTCAACTATAAAAACAATATTCTTGTTTGACACATCAAGTTTCTCTATGGTATAATCTACAACAGGAGCAGCTCTTATAAAGAATTTTACTGTTTCTCCTTTCAGCAGATTTAGTTCAAACCTTATAGATTTAATCTCAGTTGCAAGATCATTTCAAACATCTTTGAGGGCTTCATCTGCATAGTTTTCCAATGACCTTCTTTGCTCATCTAGCAAACCTTTTAGCTGGGACATGAAGGTAGATGGCAGCCTATCAAATGTGGTAGATGTGCCCTCATCTAGGACTTCAGTTTCTCCTTGTATAGGCTTGCTCCCTATTCCTTGAGCTGTGCCACTCTTGTGTAGTTCTATTTCTGGATGTGGTAAGGAGTGTGCTTTCGCATCACTGTCTTCCTCTTTCTCAGATCATGATGACACTAGATTATGTACCTCATGACTAGGGAGACCAGAAAATTTCTCCCCCTCAACCACTGCCATGCTTTTGTTTGCATGCCGGTCAGCAGCAGTAACATCCTTTATTTGAGGAACCTCCAGTTGTTCCCCTACAAATAATGCATCATGCATTATTTATTGCATCAGTTGCTCCCCCTCAATTTGAGCAATCCTTCCCTTAGTACTAGGAGTTTCCAAGTCTTTATCCTGTACTTCCTCATCCTCATACATTAGTATTTGCCTATCTGCATCTTCCAATCTGGAGGCATCATCCCCCATTCCTGTAGATATTTTGTTAACAATTTCCTCTGCTATTTGTCCAGCATCCTTAGCTGATGACAAATCCTCTCCTTCCTCTCCAGCAGATCTAGCTAACCCGGTAACAATCTCATCCACTTTAGAAACTGAATCTGACTCTAGTCTTCTCACATGACTAAGAGGGGTAAGTTTAGACGAGGCGAATACCTGGATATTCATGTCCCTCCTAGACACTTCAGTAGATGACGATAGATCAAGATCATGAGGCTCTTCGTCCTAAGATGATTTGATAGAGGAGATGGGCTCAGTAGCAGCTATTCTCTTCCCTTTTCTCTCCACAGCTTATGGACCATGAGGCAGAAGGACCCTGTCCAATCTCTCAAGCATCTTGATGTCCATTATTCTCATATGGTGTATTCTTGCACCAAGTTTTAGATTCATAATTTCTGGAGAAGTTTCTTGAAGAAATAGTGACAGGATTCTCCCCAAATTTTGTTCAGCCATGCATTCCACTACTCTTTCAAACACCACTCTTCCCCAATCAGTTCTCTTGGACAGTATGACCCTAGCCATAAGTTCAAACATCCTTTTTGAGATTTTGTCATAGGAACCTGTTTTGCATATTAGAGCTTTCCCAATGACATCCGCTAGGAACTTGCCTCTCAGGTTGAGTTCTTTCCTTCGAATTGATCCAGTTGTGTTCTTGGAAAGTCCATACCATTTCATTTCCGATTTTGCATTGTCCAGCAATAACTCTTCTTTGTCCTCAGTTGCAGAGAGTTTTGGCAGCTGGAGAGCCTTACTTAGACTTCTGGGCGTTATCTTGATCTTCTTTCCGATCTTAATTTTCCCAGCCGACGCATCCACTTTGGCATTGGCAAACAACTCCAGTACTTCCCTCTTCCATAGAAGACAGGGTTCCGTCATGATTAAAGCTAGGTTAGATTCTTGCAGAAGATTAATCACCTGCAGAACTTCTTCCGGAGCATCAACAAATCCATTTTGCACCAGTTCAGCACCTTCGAAGAGGAAATCCGGTCCCTTGGGCTCCATCTCTCTGGAGAATTTGAGAAAGCAAGCGAAAGCGGCTTTCCGTCGATTTAGCGAATGCATGCGGGAGAGGGTAAGGAATAGTGACTTGGCGTATTGCATAAGTCCTTCTATTTATAGGCATTGCTATAAGGAAGGCGGAAAGTCACTAATTCATCTTTGTTGTTTTAATCTTGATCCATGGCCAGGATTGAGTCCCGACACATATCCACAGTCTGTCTTTTCTCCAGTATTTGTTAAATATGCTTAATTAGCTTAACATCAATTTTCTTCAGTAATTAAAGTATTTAGTTTAAATTTTTTGATTAGCCCCTAACTGTGTTGTCCTAAATTGCAGGAGAAATATAAACATGCAGTACACATTCTAAACTGTGTTCTATTAGAGTACAATTAGACAAAATTTTGATAACCTTATATTTATTTCAACTGAGAGAGTATTAGCCCCCAACCGCAATTTACTCAACCAAATTTTGATACTAACCTAGCTTGGTATTCTATATGCAATATGTCTTTTGGTATGTTGAGACAAGTTATATTTTGTGGCATGGTGAACATGTAAGCCACTAACACATGTATTAAGAAGAGTTGTTGTTTTTACATCTTCTTAGTCATGTGTTTCAATTACCCTTCTCATGCATGAGTAATCAATTTTGAAATTTAGTGGTAGAATAAAATAAAGGTGAATTCTACTTATCTATGCTCTGTATACTTGAAGTCTATGCTGGATTCATAGTTTCTGAGCATACCAGCAACCTTGCTTCTGAGCTTTAGCCTTTGATGTTCATCTGGCTTTCCTTTATATGCTCCCTCTTAAATATTTTCACTTGTCTTTGATATTTAGTGCATGTTGATAAGTTGAATCATTTCTTGTATCCAGACTTAGGTCTGGTACAACATTGTCTAAGGACTATAAATGATTATGGCCACTTGGACTATCCTGCAAGACAAAATTACCTTCCCTTAGGAACCCAAGCTGACTTGGGTCCTAGGTTCTTGTTAGCTTGAAGAAACCAATGTATACCTACAGGAGTCCTATCAGGAAGATTTTCCCTTGCCCTTGGCACACTAGGTTTGTGCCAACAATCTATGACAAAGTGACCCACTTTTCCACAGTACCAGCACTCATGAATATTGTATCTTCTTTTTGAGCAGGTCTGACAGCAGACTGAATAGAAGAAGAAGAAGCTTCCTTGTTCCAAATTCTCTTAGCCACAGTCTGACTGAGAGTCGGTCTGACATGATAAGATCTTAGATTTTCACAAGGTCTATCAACATTAGTTCTCCTTGCATAGGACATGTTGTTGGTGTCCTTGGAAGATTCCAAGTCTTACATCCTGGCAGATTTACCCTTGGTCAGAGTGTGAGCACGAAGATTTTGAGAAAAGGCCACTACCTTGCTCAAGAGAGATGGAGCTTGTGCATTAAATACAAAAGGTCTAGGATGGGCCTTTTGCACTTCTTCATGGGGAGCCTTCTGAGCAATCAGACCCATGTCCTTTCTTCTTCCATTGTAAGAGACATTTGTAGTCTTACAAGAAAGATTAACATTCTTCTAGTGACCATCCCTAGGGTCTTGGTCATACCTATTTGATGGGAGAATTACCTTGTGAAAGGTAGGCTGAGGCCTGACATGAACTTGGCCTCTTTTCTGAGATAAGATTTCTTTAGAAATCTACTCAGATTAAGATCTTCTCTTGATAGAATCTATCTTAGAGAAGTTAGCCACAATTCTCCTCTCCCTATCAAGTTTATCCTCAAGATTCTTGATAATAGAGTCCTTGTATTTTAAGGACTCAACATGGATATCTACCATGATTTTCAGATGAGCTGTTTCCCTCTCTTTTACACATATGAAGGATGAAGCTTCATCCAGCTGAGAAGCAATCTTCTGAAGGGAGGCTATTTCTTTTGCTTGTTTCTTAAAAAGCAGCTTGCTTTCCTTGAAAGCTTTCAGAAGGGCAGCATGATTGTAAATCAATTGATTGATATCATCATCTGTCAAATGACCATCATCATCACTAGATGAGGAGACATCAGAGTCTGTACAGGATTAATATCCAGACTCTGAGGATGAGCTAGATGGGGAATGTACCTTATTTTGACCAGGCTGATCTTGGCAAGATTCTACTTCTAGGGTAGCTATTTGTCCATGGCATCTGCATTCCCATTCTACAACTTCATCCACCTCTGTGTCACTCTCTGAATGTGATAGAGGGGCACTGATTCTTGCTCTTGCATCTGGAAGGACTTTGTCATCACTAAGAGCAGCCAATAGCCAATTGCTGATCTTGTCCTCTCTGCAGATTTACTGCTCCATATAGTTCCTCATCTTATGGTTCATCATTGAACACATAAGTTTAACCTTTTAGCCTTCCTTGGAGGTCAACTCAGACGATTAGGTCCTTTTTGAGCAACCTCCCTCTGATATCACCTGAAAGTCTTTAATTTCAAGGATAACTAAATCACCTAGAGGGGGGGGGGGTGAATAGGTTATTGGTCTCATTATTTATTCTTTTCTTTTCTTTTAGTTTGCTACTTGAGTGGTTGATAAATTTCCGTTTTCAAGATGATTTACCCTGCAAAAAGAAAACAACATAGCAAAGCACATAAATATTTAGAGTGGTTCACCAACTGGGTACATCAACTTTCCCTCCAACCTATCCAACTATCTTGTTAGACTAGGCACTTCTCCAAAATTCTCCAAGGAGATTTCACCTCAGGACCTCAGCCTTACACTCAGATTCTTCGCAGAATACAAACTCAGAACCATAAGGGTTCCTACCTCAGAGCCATGTAGAGCTCATACAGCTCAGTGATCTACTGATCACCAACCTTAGCCTTATTTCTAAGGCCTACAACTCAGGATCTACAGACCTACAGTTTCAGGCACATATCCCTACTCTAAGAGTGTTGCAGTATTCCTACAACTTAGTACCCTTTCAGGTACCTTTAGCTCAGATCCAGGTAAACTGAATCCTACAGGATGAAAGTGGGTTGATGGATATTCTTGACATAAAGTATATTTCTCTGTGTCAAGCTTATTGACTGAGATAGACTCAGCCCAACAATTACTAAAGGAGATTATTTCCTGAGTCTACCTTTACTGAACTAAGATATACTTAGTTCTAACTACTTTCATAGCAACAAGTAATTACTTGCGCTGGAAGTTACTTTTAGAGTAATGTTCTGCCTTTCCCTGAACTTAGACAAAACCTCAGCCATCTCTTCTTCACAACAAAAATGATCCTTTTGTTGTAAGTAACTTGCAGAACCCTGTTCTTCCCTTCTCTCTTTCCTGGGCTGAGGTGATTCAGCCCTAACTTTGACTCCCGAGGAATAGTCCCCTAAGCCTTTTTTCAGATCTCTGCTTCGTCAAGCTTTCTTCTCTTCACAGCTTCCAGATAAAGATCTTCAGGTGCTTGAGTTGCTGGAACTGTGAATAACCTGCAGCAAGGGTCAGCCCTTAGCTGCAATCTTATGCTTAGAGAAGATACTCTGAACTAGCTTGCTGGTGCAGGAGAGAATGACACCAACTATCTTGCTGTTGAAGATGTTGATTCCAACAACTGACTTGCTCTCTTTCTTTCTTAGCTTGAGCTTCCTGTTTTATTGCTCCACAATCATAGCAGGGAAGAAGAACAACTGTTACTTCTTTTATGTATTGAGACCCAATGACTCTCTTAGCAATGGGCCCCACACATTTAATGCTGGTTGCAAATTTACTTTAACGCCAACTGTCGTATAGTAGGTCTGCGA
This sequence comes from Platanthera zijinensis, assembly GCA_039513925.1. NCBI lineage: Eukaryota > Viridiplantae > Streptophyta > Magnoliopsida > Asparagales > Orchidaceae > Platanthera > Platanthera zijinensis. The sequence continues at coordinate 102,569,837 of CM077088.1, forward strand.
CAAACTTTGTCGCGTACTGTAATTATCCCGCTACTTATTTGAAATATGTTGACTTGTTGATGTCATCTGTTGTGGACTTAGCCAAAAATCAAGCATCAGAGAATAGGCGTTGAGTGAGTAAGCATCACTCAACACCAAAACACTTGGAAATATTCACTGTCTCTTGGCGTTGAGTGAGTCACCTTCACTCAACGTCAAACTACATAGAATATTAAGTCTGATTCTAGGCGTTAGTGATTCAGCTTCACTCAATGCCAATCTTGCTTTATCAGCTTTCAGCTATTTGGCATTGAGTGAGTAAGCATTACTCAATGCCAAACCCCTTAGACAAAATTCTGTCTTCACTAGGCGTTGACAGCGTTGAGTTAGTAACCTCCACTCAACGCTTTTTGCCTTAATCAATTTTTTTGCTTATTCAACAACATAAGCGTTGAGAGCGTTGAGTGAACATGCCTCACTCAACACTTCCTGCCTTAGCCAATTTTCTGCTTATTTAGCAACATAAGCGTTGAGAGCATTGAGTGAACATGCCCCACTCAACGCTTTCTGCCTTATCCAATTTTCTGCTTATTCAGCAACATAAACATTGAGAGCGTTGAGTGAACATGCCTCACTCAACACTTTCTGCCTTAGCCAATTTTCTGCTTATTTAGTAGCTTGGCGTTGAGTGAGTTGACTTCACTCAACTCCTGTGGACTTAGACATATTTTAGCTCATTCCAACTTCAGGCTTTTACTTTTGTAGCCTATCTCACAACCTTTTGTTATATGGCATTGAGTGAGTTGACTTCACTCAATGCCTGTGGACTTGGCCATTTTCTCAGCTTGCCACTGCCTACGCTTTGACTGTATAGGCATGATTCAGTGTTATAAGCCATCTGACATTGAGTGACTGATCTTCACTTAATGCCTATGGACTTATACAGTTTACTGTCTTTCCACCACTTAGGTAATAACTTACCTGATTTAGCCACTTAAGCTACCTGTACCATCATAACTTATCAGGACAAATTGCAATCATTCACTATAAACACAAGTTAGATCACAACATGTGTATACATTGTTTTGCTAGTCCTTCTTCAAATTCAGGACAATCTGATTAATGGACCAAACACTTAATGTGTTGTGGGTGAGCTAAATAATGCTTCCAAGATAATCACACAAAGCACATGCAAGATTTATAGTAGTTCCCCAAATTATGTGTACGTCTACTTTTCCTCACCTTTCAAACAGCTTGTTATACAATGCCTCTTCTCCAAACTCAGCTCTTTAGAGCTTACAACACAGATCCCTCAGGATCTCTCAGTCTCCTCCAAGACCTACAGCTCAAGAACAAACCTTAGAGCAAGCTTGCTCTAATAACTCAGTGGCCAAAAGACCACCTACCTCATAATTGAGAACAAGTCCTACAGCTCAGGCTATGGAGGTTAGCCCTACAACTCAGAGAGTAACACTCTCCTACCTAAATTATGTTAAGATCCTACCTCAGGCCAAAGGCCCTACCTCAGGCACACAGGCCAAATACTCAGATACATACAAGGATCCTTTAAACACAAGATAAATAGCCCTATACTCAGATCCATACAGGGATCCTATAAACTCAGTCTAAATAACCCTACCTCATCTTTTATAATTCAGGCTTACAACTCAGATCTAAAAGGATCCTATAGAAAGAGAGTTGGTTGGTGTGGTTGATTTGACACTAGATAAATTTCTCAGTGTCTACCTCCTGAGCTGAGTTAATAGCCCTAACTTTCTTCACAGCAATAGAAATAGTATTATCAGTAAGAAACTTCTTGTGCTGAAGAAACTCAGAAACTTGTTTCTAAACTTCCTGAAGAAGACTTAGGATTAGACAGTTCTTGTTTTCTTCAATCAACGAACCTGAACCAGCAACAACTTGTAAGCTCTGCTCCTCTTTCTTTATCAGAACCCTTATCTGAACTTGCTATAGCAAAAGTAATTAGCCACAATAACTAAAAAGAACTTTTAGATCAGCTGGTTCAAATTCAAGCTTCAGGCTCAGCAATAATGGCGAAGAAGATGAAGTTCAACTGCAACTTTTAGAAATCAGAAATCCCTAGAAGTTAATGTTCTTTCAGTCCATCTTGTCCCTTTTATCTTCCACCAATTAACAGCTTCAAGAGGCAGCGGGGACCACCTGTGATTGCAAGCTGCACCTTTCTTTAATAGAAGAAGACATACAGTAGACCTCCAACAGTATTTGTCATGTTCTGTAGCTTTCCCAGAACTAATTTGAACTTTGTTGACTTTGGCTGACATCATCAATTGTGGACTTAGACAAATCTTCAGATTCAACCCAAGGAATTGAGTGCGTTGAGTGAACTGGCTTCACTCATTGAATCTGGACTTAGTCAAATTCTATGCATCATCAGACATTGAGTGCGTTGAGTGAACTGGCTTCACTAAATGCCCCTGGACTTAGTTGCTACTATCTTTATCTACTAGACATTGAGAGCGTTGAGTGAAGTTTTTCACTCAAATCTTTTATACTTGGCCGCTTCTCTGATGTTTGCCATCTTACTGAGGCATTGAGAGCGTTGAGTGAGCTTTCATCACTCAACGATTCTGGAATTTGCCAGATTTCTAGACAAAATTTTCAACTGCTTGAGCTTGACTCAATGCTTTTTTTATTAGGCATTGAGTGAGCTGTCCAAACTCAATGATTCAAGACTTAGCCGATTTTTTAGCTTGCCAATGCTGAGGCTTTGACATACTCAACTATACTCGACGCCTTCTGATATATGGCGTTGAGTTAACTTCCTTCACTCAACGCCTATGGACTAAGCCGCAGAATTGCTTTGCAAACTATTGGGCTTTGACTGTCCACACCTTACTTAGCATGTTTTGGCATCTGGCATTGAGTGAACTGGCTTCACTCAACGCCTGTGGACTTTGGCAATTTTTAGCCTTTCTAGCATACTTCTTTGACTTCTGGCATTGACTGAACTGGCTTCACTCAACGCATGTGGACTTAGACAGATTTCTGTCTCTCCAATTCTCTACATTATGACCACCTGTCACAACCACTTAGACAACTTATCTAAAATTGTTCCATGGAACATCCGACACATGTTGAGCTTGAACAACATCAAATACAACTATGCTCTTAGTACTAATTGTGATGCCTCTTCAAATATTCAAATCTAGGGAACATTGAGGGCAATATTCCCAACAATCTCTCCCTATTTGAAGAAGACAGAACACACAACAATACTAAGAAGCATTAAAATAAAAAGCATATTAATTTAATGTATCCCATTTAACTTCATTGACTCAATATGTCAAGTCAATGCATTCTCATACCACTTGAACAATAACTCAAGTAATATGCACTCTCCTTATACCACTTAATACTTAAATGAAGAACCACTAAAAGCCCTTTTCTCATAATATGCACTGACTTAACATGGCTCAACAAATAGTCATTGCATTCATCATACTTCTTGAATCTTTCCAAGTAATATGAACTGACGTAAAATGACCTTGTCATCTCAAGTATTACTTCTACATCTCTAATCTCCCCCATTCCACGTATTGCCACACATCTCCCCCTTTCTGGCTTCTTCTATAGGAATATTCAGGGAGGTGATAGGATCATGGTAAAATTTCTCTTTGGATCCTAGCCTACTCCTACTACACTAGTGATCAAACAAGTTGACTGGAGAACATACCTCTTGTGTTGATTCCACTGATACAACACATCACTGTAGTCACTTGACACTTGAGTGATCCATTGATCCACTTGAGGTAATGCCACTCCTCCCCCTTTTTATGACTACTATAGAAGCACCTATGGTCAAGGAGATGTTGGCTATTCCTTTGCTCCTGTAACAGTATTGTCCTTTCAGCAGCAGCAGTGACTATATAGCATAAGCAGTGATGATCTTTGATCCATTATAGCAACTGCTGGACTTGCTCCCCCTAAACAGGAGCATCTTAACTTGCTCCCCCTCAATTGAAGCATCTGTTATTTTCTCTTTACTAGATAGTTGAGTCCATCTTAGTCTTGATAACCCTTGATATCACTTGAAAGACTTATCTACCTGCAAGGAGAGTAAATACTGCAATAATAACAACACAAGGAGCAACTGTAGTTATACCAAGTTCAACATACTCAGCTCAAACTTGAAGGAGTTGAACTTTGCTTCATCCAGTGGCTTAGTGAAGATGTCAGCCACTTGTTTGTCTGTAGGCATAAACTCAAGGCTGATGTCTTCGCACTCCACATGCTCCCTAATGAAATGATACCTAATCTCAATGTGCTTAGTCCTGCTATGAGAGACATGATTCCTAGCAATTGAGATTGCACTAGTAGAATCACAATATAAAAGAGTTCTACTTATTTGGAGATTATAATCCTGGAGCTGATGCTGGATCCAAAGTAGCTGTGCACAACAGCTACCTATTGAGATGTATTCTGACTCAACTGTTGAGATTGTAATACTGTTCTGCTTCTTGCTGCTCCAAGACACTAGTCTTCCTCCAAAGAACTGACATGTGCCTAAAGTTCTCTTCCTGTCCTCTTTACAGTCTGCAAAATCGGCATTTGAATAGCCAGTTAGTTCAAAATCCCTATTTCTAGGGTACAATTGGCAAAGATCTGGTGTGTCCTTAAGATACCTCAAAAGACTCTTACCAGTAGAGTAGTGAGATTCTTTAGGGCTAGCCTGATACCTAGCACAAACACATGTAGCATATATGATGTCAGACCTACTTGCAGTAAGATATAGAAGGGAGCCAATTATCCCTCTATATAAAGTTTCATAAACAGGTTTTCCAGCTTCATCTTTGCCTATAAGCATGACCCCATTAAAGTTTTCATTATGGAGCCATTCTCCATACCAAACTTTTTGATCAACTCCCTAGTAAACTTAGACTGGGTTATGGACAAGCCATCATCAGTATGTATTACTTGGAGGCCCAAGAAGAACTTAAGTTCACCCATACTACTCATCTCAAACTTCCCTTGCATAAGTTTTGCAAACTTCTTACAAAGGTTGTCATCAGTAGATCCAAAGATTATGTCATCTACATATATCTGGACTAGGATGATCTTGCCCTTAGATTCCCTTAGGAATAGAGTCTTGTCTATCTTCCCCCTTGAGAATTTGTTCTCGATGAGGAAGCTAGACAATGTATCATAACATGCTCTAGGGGCTTACTTCAACCCATATAGAGCTTTCTTAAGTCTATAAACAAATTCAGGTGAGTTAGAATCAACAAAACCTAGAGGTTGATCAACATAGACTTCTTCCTTCAAGTCACCATTCAGAAAGGCTTACTTCACATCCATCTGGTAGACTTTAAATCCCTTGAATACAAAATATTCAAGGAAGAGTCTGATGGCTTCCAATCTTGCTACAGGGGCAAAGGTTTGATAGAAATCAATACCTTCTTCTTGTCTGTACCCCTTAGCTACTAGTCTACCCTTATTCTTGATTATAATGTCATTCTCATCAAGTTTATTCCTGTAGATACACTTGAATCCAATGGCATTATGTCCTTGTGGTCTGGGAATAAGCTTCCAGACCTTTCATCTCTTAAATTGGTTCAATTCCTCTTGCATAGCTCTAATACATAATTGATCTATGTTGGCCTCTTCAAATCTCTTGGGCTCAACCTATGATAGGAAACTTGTATACATTGTTGTATTAAGGCTCTTGCTTCTTGTCAACACTCCTTGGTTTGCATCACCAATTATCTGGTGTCTTGGATGGTCTCTTCGATGCTTGATAGCTTGAGGCAATCTTCATTCAGTATCAGCTTCAGTAACAACCTCTTGCTGATCTTCATCCACTTCAAGTGTGCCTTGCACTTCATCTAGAATGTCTTGTCTGTCTTGGATTTTTTGAGTAGCTTCTTTGATGGTTAACTTGTCCATCATCTTCTCTATACCTATAGTACTAGAAGAGGAGCTTGGAAGCTGACAACATGCAAATATTTTGTACAACTTGGCTTTTCAACTTATAGATCCTATAAGCTTTACTATGATTGATGTACCCAACAAAAATCCCATCAAAGGACTTAGCAGCAAACTTAGTCACATAGGACTTACCATTATGAAGCACATAACGCTTGCTACCAAAGTTCTTTAGATAGCCCAGGTTTGGTTTTCTGCCCTTTAAGATCTCATAGAGAGTCTTCTTGTGGCTCTTGGTGATAGAGGCATTGTTAAGGACATTACATGCAGTATTTACTGCCTCATCCCAAAAATATTTTTGGAGAGATGTGTCACTAAATAAGGTCCTTCCAGCCTCTATAAGAGTTCTATTTTTCCTCTCAATAATCCCATTTTGTTGGGGTGTTTTTGGAGAAGAAAATTCTTGATGAATCCCTAGCTCTTCACACAACATTTTCATGCTATCAAACTGGAACTCAGTCCCATGGTCACTTTTGATTTTACCATAGTGCTATCAAACTCATTCTGAATTTTCTTAAAAAATTTCATGAAGACATCAAGGGTTTCATTCTTTTTCTTATGAAAGAACACCAAAGTAAACTTAGAATAGTCATCAACCACCACAAGAGTGTAGACTTTCCTACCTAGACTATGAATTAGCATTAAACCAAATAAGTCCATATGCAAGAGGTATAAGCACCTCACAAAGTCTTTGGTCCCAATGGTCTTGAAGGAAGCATTGGCCTGCTTGACATTTTAGCATGCTGAGCACAAGCTTTCCTTGGTGGATTTCATCTTAGGACCATTCCTAACTAGCTCTTCACTAAAGAACTTGCCAATAGTCTTATAATTCAAATGAGTTAGGCTCTTGTGACATTGCACACAATAAGAAACTTTCTCATTTACCACTAGACTTATAGGAGAGTCTGTATCTAGACAAATGAAATTTAAGTAATAAACATTTTCACTCCTTGTGCCTATCAAGATGACCTCTTAATCTGACACTCATCCTTTTGGAAGATAATGATATAGCCAAGATAAGAGAGGTGGCTTATGCTTATAAGGTTGTGTTGCAACCCTTCAACATAAGCCACCTTTGATATGATGACTATACCATTGGAAATCTTACCATAACCTCTTGTCACTCCTCTATCTGAACCACTTATGATAACCTTGGGTCCATCTTTCACTAGAGTGTAATCCTTTAAGTTTCTCCTTGTCCCAGTCATGTGTCTGGAACAACCACTGTCTAAGTACCATATAGGGGCATGGGCACTTGGACAAACCTGCATCACACAATTTATTTTACCTTAGGACCCCCAATATCTATTGGGTTCTTGGTGCATGTTTGTCTGAAAATGGACTTGTCTACCGACAGCTTTTCTGACTGGTGAACTAACACTAGCTCTTGACATAGTAGGATTATGCCAGCAATCTAAGGAAAAATTCCCCACCTTGCCACAATACCAGCACTCATGTTTATTATACATTCTCTTTTGAGCAGGTCCTACAGTTGGCATAACTGCTGATTGAATAGAAGGAAAATGTGCAGCAGCCTTCTTTAAGTTCCTTTCAGCAAGGATCTGACTGAAGATGAGTCTTTTAGAAGGTTTTCTTGGCTTTCTCTGAATGCTATTTATAACAGTCTTCTTTGCAGATGATATGTTGTTTATAGTATCAGAGATAGCTAGATCTAGCTTGTTGATGGACTTACCCTTAGTCTGGGTCTTTGCTAGATGGCCTTGAGAGTTAGCCACTTCCTCTTTCTTAAGTGAAGGGGATGGTGCACCAAACACAAATGGTCCATGATGGGCCATTTAGATTTCTTCATGGGGAGCCTTAAAGACACTCACTCCCCTATTGTACCTTCCACCATAGCTGTGAACCTCTTTGTTCATACTAATTGATCTACCATTCATCTAGTGACCATAGATGCTCTCTTGGTCATACCTGTTTGAAGGTAACTGAACTTTTCTAAAAGGAATGGGAGGCTTGGAAGCCATAGGCTAAACTGGAGCTTTGCCCTTGCCTATGGAAAGGGAAAACTCTAGTGTTTCCCTTAAACCCCAACCCCTTCTTACCCTTTTGAGAGGAGAAGGAGTCTATTAAGGGCAACACTGTATTGGGCTTAGAGAAACTAACCACAATTCTCTTCTCCCTCTAGATCTTCTCTTTAAGTTTCTTAATGAGACTATTCTTGTACTTGATGGAGCCTATCTGGATGAGATTCAAGGCCTTAAGTTTGCTAACTTCCCTGTCCTTCTTATCTAGTAAAGTTGTTGTCTCAGCCTGCTGGGAAGTATCTAGCTGTAGAGAGGCAATCTCCACAACTTGCTTTTTAGCCAACTTCATGCACTTCTTAAAGGCATCCAGAAGTTATCCATACCTATCAATCAATTGATTGACATCTTTCTCAAAAACTGAGCCCTCTTCACCACTAGATGAAGAAGCATCAGAGTCTGCACTAGTCTCATAATTCGAGTTAGAAGATGAGTTGGATAAGGAATGTACCTTGACAAGACCAGGCTGTCCCTGACTAGATTCATCATCAGACCTTATCATTAGCCCATAATAGCTGATGCCATCTTCTTCTTCTTCATCATCCACCTCTGAATCACTGTCTGAATGTGACAGAGGGGCCCTAATCCTTATCCTGGTACTAGGATAGTGTTCAGCTTCTGCTTCAGCTTCTTCTTCAACAGCAATAACAACCAGCCCAATATAGGCTTCTTCTCCTTCAGACTCTGATGAAGATGAGTCTGTCAAGATTTTTTTCCTTCTTTCCAATGAATAAATTATCCTTATTAACCTTGTGCTGTTGAGTCTTTTTCTCACTAGCCACTTTTCTCTTCATTGGGCAGTCAACAATAATAAGCCCAGATTTACAGTAATAGTAGAAAATAACTTTAGAGGAAACATGTTTACAAGGCTTTGAATCATACCTGCTTCCCTTAGAGTGCTTCTTCTCTGCCTTATAGTAGTCTTTCTTGTGATGAGAGGAGGAGGAAGGTCAACTCCTCCACTGCTTCCTCCTCATCAGTTTCTAAAGCTTCCTGGAGAAGACAGCAAAGTCTTCATCTGATAAGCTACTTTTAGATGAACTTATCCCAGCGCTATCTGTGTCAGTAGGCCTTTTTGGAGGAGAAGCAATCCTCTCCTTACCTATCTTGGTTCTCTCTTCTCAGAAGGCCAAAGACTTTTCCTTGGCCTGGGATTTACTGATAGACTCCTCTTTCTGGCAGCTAGCTGCATCTCATAAGAGAAACTTTCCAAATAGAGTATGGGTAGGAGTATCAGCTATCTTGGCCAACTGTTTGATGGAACATATCTTAGTGTCGCATTCTCTGGTGAGAGACCTCAAGAACTTGTCATTCAGTTCATACTGACTAAATACCCTCCCATAGGTCTTCAGCTCATTAACTGTCTTGAAAAATCTTTTATAGCAAGTAGCTATGTTCTCTTTCTGGGACTGCCTGAAAGCCTCATACTCTTGGATAAGCATGGACTTCCTATCATCTCTGACCTCTTTAGTTCCCTCAATGATGTTCTGTGCCCTCTTGTCCAATGTAGCAAGTATGACCTCATCCTTGGTCATTTCAGAATATGTCTTTGGTGTTTGGACTGTTGCATCGAGAACTGAGACCTTTATAGGGATGAAAGGTTGCTCCTTGATATTCATAAAGATCCTTGGGTCAGAGGGTTCCATAAATAACCTGACCCTCTCTTTCTAGATTCCAAAACTCTCCTTCCTATAGATGGGGAGTTTCAAAGAACCTAGCTCCTTATGGATCTCTTCTGAACCCAGAAGTATACTTGTTTCAGCTACCCTTGGAGATCTATTATGACTATTAAGTCCTTCTTGAGCAACCTCCCTTTGATATCACTTGAAAGTCAATAATTCCAAGGTAGCTAATCACCTAGAGGGGGGAGTGAATAGGTTTTTGCTCTTTTATAATTTTCCCTCTACTTAGTGTATTGTGGGTGAGTTAAATAATGATTCCAAGATAATCACACAAAGCACACACAAGATTTATAGTGGTTCCCAGATTATGGGTACGTCCACTTTCCCTCACCTTTCTAACATTTTGTTAGACAAGGCCTCTTCTCCAAACTCGGCTCCTTAGAGCTTACAACACAGATCCCTCAGGATATCTCACTCTCCTCCAAGACCTACAACTCAAGCACAAAGCCCTACCTCAGAGCAAGCATGCTCCTATAACTCAGTTGCCAAAGGACAACCTTCCTATGACTTGAGCACAAGTCCTACATCTCAGGCTATGTAGCTTAGCCATATAACTCAGAGAGTAACACTCTCCTAACTTAGATTTGTTAAAATCCTACCACAGGCCAAAGGCCATACCTCAGGTACACATGCCCTACACTTAGATCCACACAAGGATCCTATAAACTCAGGCTAAATATCCCTACACTCAGATCTATACAGGGATCCTACAAACTCAGGCTAAATATACCTAGCTCAGCATTTATAAATCATGCTTATAACTTTGATCCAAAATGATCCGACATAAAAAGAGTTGGTTATTGTGGTTGATTTGACACTAGAGAAATTTCTGTATCTGCCTCCTGAGCTGAGTTAACAGCCCTAACTTTTTTCACAGTAATAGAAACAGTATTTTCAGTAAGAAGTTGACTGTGCTGAAGAAACTCAAGAACATGTTTCTGAACTTGATGAATAAGACTGAAGATTAGACCACCTGTGATTGCCAGCTGCACCTTGCTTTAACGGAAGAACACATATAGTAGAACTCCGATAGTATTTATCGTATTCTGTAGCTTTCCCGCAACTAATTTGAACTTTGTTGACTTTGTTGAGTTTGGCTGACGTCATCAATTGTGTACATAGACAAATCTTTATATTCAAATCCAAGCGTTGAGTGCGTTGAGTGAACTAGCTTCACTCATCGAATCAGCACTTAGTCAAATTCTTTGCATCATCACGCATTGAGTGCGTTGAGTGACTGGCTTCACTCAACGAATATGGAGTTAGTCAAATTCTCTACATCATCAGGTGTTGAGTGAACTGGATTCACTCAACTCCCCTTAGATACTCTTTTCTTTATCTGCTAGGCGTTGAGAGCATTGAGTGAAGCATCATCACTCAACGCTTTTATACTTGGCCGCTTCTTTGAAGTGTGCCAACTTGTTGAGGCTTTGAGAGCATTGAGTGAGCTATCATCACTCAACGATTCTGTACTTAGCCAGATTTCTGGACAGAATCTTCAACTGCTTGAGTTTGACTCAACGCTTCTTTCATCAGTCGTTGAGTAAGTTGTACTCACTCAATGATTCTGGACTTAGCCGATTTTTCAGCTTGCCAATGCTGAGGCTTTGACATACTCAACTATACTCGATGCCTTGTGATATATGGCGTGAAGGATGGCATGAAAGATACCACCTGAGGGGTTAAATCTATTTAACTCTAGAGGGGGGGTGAATAGAGTATTTTAATATCTAATTGGATTTTTATTGCGGAATTAAAATAATAAAACTTATATGTGTAATCAGTTAGTGCACAAAATAAACCTAAACTATTCAGTAAGCACCACAAAAAAAAATAAGAGAGCATCACAGACGACACAATAATTTTATAGTAGTTCCCCTAAACTTGGGTACACCCACTCTTCTACCACCCTGGTTGGAATCCACTCAGGTTTTTGATCAGGTGCCCTACCACCAATCAGGTTTTTGCTCAGGTGCCCTGTCACCACAAGATCTGATTAAGGTAGATCAGGAAACCCTTCAGGCTTCTGATCAAGTGCCCAAAAACCAAATCAAGTCTTTTAATCAGGAGACTTGTAACCAAGTGTTTAACTTTTGAAGGGAGTTAGAAACCCTTTGTACAATGGGGTGATGAAAAAAAAACTATATGTTGTCTTCTCTTTTATCAAAACAACTAAGAAGACTTGTGGATCTTTGATGGTGTCCGAGCTCCCCCTGAGATAAAGTACTATCCAGGAAGACTGAGAGCTTTGCAGGGTGAGTAGGTATTCATTAAAAAGTTCTATAGAAAACTGTAGACAGATGAAGTTGATTGTCTCTTGAAATCTTGCTGGAAGAAGAACACCAGATGAAGACCGTGCAGAACTTTTTCTCTTGAATTATTTCTTATTATTCTGAGTTTTCAAAAACTTCACTATATCATCTGTAGCAAATTGGTCTTTTAATTTGTTTGCCTTGATTGACTCTTGAAATCTTGGAACTTGGACAACGGCTAGAAGAGCAATAAAGTAATTCCTTAACTGTCCCAAGGATTAACTGTATATTAACTCTGTGAAAACCAGTAATTAATGCTGCCATATGAACGTCTATATTAAGAGAATATAAGCATTAATTACTCAGAGTAAAATAAGCAATAAAATAAGCCTAAGTCAATCTGAAATAAATGAAGAGAATAGAAATATTAAACTGGCAATTTTTGTCGATTTGAGATCCTGGATCGTCGAACTCAACCTCTCTTTCGTCGAGCTGAGCCCTGAGAGCTTTGAACTGAAATACAGCTTTCCATATTGGGCTCCAAGATCGTCGAACAGAGATAGAAGATCGTCGAACTCATTCCTGATAGAAGATTAGAGATCGTCGAGCTCAGTTCATCTTTCATCGATCTTAGTTCAAGAAGAGATTCTGAGACCGTCGAACTGAGAACGAAGATCATCGAGCTCACTTCAGAGTTCGTCGAACGACTTCTTCAACATGAAATTTCTACCTTATTCAGGTTCTTGCAATCTTCTAAGTCTTCTGAGGGCTTGGTCTGATCAATATGACTTGTTGACCTACCCTATAATCTAATGAAGACCTATGACCCTAGACTATATTAGGAGGGTCATACATAACCTAATTTAGTGAACCTAGCCCAAATCCAACTAGGGATCCAACAATCTCCCCCTAATTGGGTGAGGTCACTAACACAAAATAAAAGAAACAATCATAAAGCAAGAAAACATATATCTGTCAGAAATAAAACATTCAGCAGATATTTACAAGATGTGCTTCATGATTAAACAGAATAGAGTTCATAAAAGTAAGAATAACACAATAACAAAATCACTGTTTCTGTTTAGGAATTTCTTTCTCTGACTGCTCAGTAGGCTGCTTGAATATAATTTCTCTGTTTGGATTAGCAGCTTCTCTCTTTGACATGAACACGTCAGATGTACCAATAATGTTGAGAGAAGTTGCTCTGGGCACTACAGCTTCTGAATGTTATTTCATATAATCATCAACATTAAAGAATTTATTAGCTTTTGCATACCTTTTGAGTTCTTCTTTTCTGAAAGATGACATTGTTGAAAATAAAGAAGGATCCTTTCCTTCAACTTTGGCTTGGTTAATCTGTGAGAGTCCTATTAGTTCATGAAATCTAGCCATTTTGGTAGAGTTCTCCTATTATGGATCTACAAAAGGAATTGAAGGAGACTTTGGCCTTTTTGGACTAGAGTCCTGCTTTGATTCATCAATATTATCTGTAGGAGTTCTCTTGGTTGAAGTTGGAGGAGGTTGGCTTTGAGATGATTGCTGACTGCCATGCCTGGAATGTCTTTGATATGTCTTGGTCATTGGAGCAGCTCTTTGAGTAATATTTCCAGAAGCACCTAAAGAAGGAGGAGGAGGAGAATCTTTCCTAAATTGCCTAGGAGGAGACCTGTACCTTCTCCTCTTCTTCCTTTCTTTCTGTTCATTCTTGGATAGCAATATCCATTGAGGCAACCCTGGGTATGGAGTTATCTTTTGCATGATATAGTAAGGGGTGTCATTGGTAGGATTAGGCTTAGGAGCAACCTTTGGAATAATCTTTCTCTTCTTGGTAACTATCTTCTTAGATTTAGGATTAGCAGAATCATCCGAATCATCATCTGTGTCATCTTTAGAAGAACTTTGAGTATTATCATATAAAGCATCTATTTTTTTATTGTTTCCTTTGAAATCTATTTATCAGCCTGAGGAGGAGCTTGAGGTTGAACAACTACAGGAAAAGCAATAATCTCTGTGACCATCTGTGAATCTTCTATGTATTTGTCAGTCAATAGAAAAGCATTCAGATCAGGATCATTTTGCATCTGTGCAATCTCTTTTGCAACATCTTTTGCAAGCAAATTGTCTTGACAGGGAATAGGACTGTCATCCATAACATAGGTTGGGACTTTAGGTTCTACAACCATGTCAGTAGCAAAACTGTCCTGAAAGGCCTGAAGAGTTTTTGTACTTACTTGAGCTGTATAACAAATAATATCTATGCAATACTTAGGAGAAACAAATAAAAGAATGTTTCTATATAGGAGGTCAAAAGAATCTAGAACTAAATTCTGTTCAACTGCTGGAGAAATGAAGCAATCTACAGAAAGAATGACCAAGGAATCAACTGCATCTGCAGAATCTAAATCCAAGAAATCTGTAAGCTCTGCATCTGGTATATCAGTATCAACAATCTCTACTATTGCTGTTGCTGTTATTTCTACTGGAACTATTGGAACTGTTGGAAGGGAGACTTCTTCATTGAATATCTCCCCCTGCCTAGTATCAGGGATGTCTTATGCAAGGCCCTAGTTGAAGAAGGGCCAGAAATAGAAGCAAGTTGAGTGGAGAGAGTTTGGATAGAGAGAATTAGAGGTGCAATCGCATCCTCTATGAGTGTTTTGATGGTTGGAGTGAGAAGAAAGATTATGGAAGCTGGATCAGATGTGGATGATAGGAGAGAAGAAGTGGTGATATCACAAGAAGTATAGATATTTAATGAAGTTGATGGAGGTGAAGGTAAAATTGGAGGGATGATGGTATATGTGGAGGGGATGACTGGAGGAGTGAGTGGAGGGATGTCAGATGTGATATCCATAGGAGTGTCATCAGTAAGTGGAGATTGTGAAGGATTATGTATTGGTGATTGTACTGGTGATGGGGATGATGTTGGTGATGTAAGGAGATTGAAGGTGGGAGACATTTGTGTCGATATAGAAGTGGTAAATGGAATGTCCTATAGGTAGTGAGGTAGAGGAGATTGAGGTGGAGATGGAGTGGAAATGATTGTGTAGATATCAGGGTTAGAAGGTTGTTGATGGGTTGTTGATGGAGGTAGTCTGGAGGAAGGTGGAGAAGGAGGAATTTCTGGTGCCTCTTCATCAGCAGGTGGGGGATTGACTCTTGGAGTCCTAGTGTCCTCAGAAGGTCTAGAGAAGAGGAAGCCTTGGAGGGTTTACTGATTGTCCTCTCCCACTTCCCAAAGAGAACTGGGGTCAGCCTCTTGGAAGAATTAATGAAGAATGTTGGAGAGACAAACAGTTGGGGACATTTCTCCTAGAGGAAGATGCCAAAAGTCCTCCCAAAACACACTTCTCTTTTGTTATTTTTCTTCTTGATTAAATCAAATAGGATAGTGCTCCAATTTACTAATTTCTTATTTACCAGCGCACTCATCAACAAGAACTGGTGCCTGGTTATGTGGTCGTGAGTAGTGTGCTTCCCGAGCAGCACCTTGCTGACCACATCAGTAAGAAACTTGTACGTCACTGACAAGTTCTTTTTCAGCAACTTACTAGGGTTTCCCTCGAAGTGACCCATCCTTGTAAGCATTTTAGAAAACTCAGTTGAGTCCATCTCAAAATCATCATTACCATTAACAAATCAAAAGATTTCAGATAAAATATCAGGAGTCAAAATAACATCCTATCCAGATATTGTTCCGACTAGGGTTTGTGCGTTTGGAGATGACGAAGTAAAAACCCATTCCTTTATCTTTGCAACTAGAAGCTTCATCCGTGTAGTCATAAACTTTTGAAGTTGCGGCTCATTAAATAAGAGTAGTATGTACTGAAAGATTTGATCGGAGTGCTTGAAAGAATCCATGTCTATATCAAAGCCAGCATCGAAATTCATCCCAGTGAGAGTTGCCGCTGAAATCAACATTGGAATCGCCTGCACAAAGAAAAAAAGATCAAGTGTAAAGGAAATTGAACGTGCGGGATGGATTTCATCCAAAACTTAGATTATAAGGTCTTTAGAAGATTAAAAGATGATCTCAGTCCAACGAAAAAGAAAAGATCTTCGATCTGAGTCTGACAAAGTATTTTAAAAGAAAATGAGTTCGTCGATCTAAGTCTGAAGAAGACGAATAAATCGTCGATCTTCGTTCGACTATAAATTCACTGAAGTAGGGATCGTCGATCTCCGTATGACAAAACCTGTTTCACTAAAAAGTGGTAGTCGAACTTCGTTCGATGAACTCTTCACGAAGCATTCACAGATTGTCGATCTCCGTTCGACGAACTATCAACAAATCGTCAACCTCAGACAGAAAGTTAAATTAATTCTTCTCCATTAATCATACCCAGCTGATTTAAGAAGAACATATGCTTCTTCTCATCCAATGGCATGGTGAAAATGTCTGCTCTTTGTAAATCAGTGGAGATAAAGACAAGATTAATTTTCTTTTTATCTACACAATCTCTAATGAAATGATGTCTTATTTCTTTATGTTTGGTCCTACTATGATGCACTGGATTTTGTGCTATTGAAATAGCACTAGTACTATCATAATATATAGTTGAATTATTTAAGTGGTATCCATAATCTAGTAGCTGATTCTGAATCCACAAAATTTGTGAGCAACAACTGCCAGCTGTTATATATTCAGCCTCTGCAGTTGATGTGGACACAAAAGTTTGCTTCTTACAGAACCATGACACAAGCCTTCACCAAGGAACTGACATGTTTCTGATGTGCTTTTTTTGTCCACTCTACATCAAGCAAAATCAGCATCTGAGAATCAAGTTAATTCAAATTCTGATTCAGTTGGATAATAAAGTCCTAGATTTGGGCAACCCTTTATATATCTTAAAATTCTTTTTAGTAAAATATAGTGGTATTGTTTAGGGTTCACCTGGAACCTAGCACCAATGCATGTAACAAACATGATGTCTGGCCTATTTGCTATGAGATATAATAGGGACCCAACAATGGCCCTATTCAACTTCTGATCAACAAATTTTTCATGCCCATCAGAATCTATCACAGCATTTACAGCCATTGGTGTCTTCATTGCTGAGGCATCACACATCCCAAATCTTTTAACAAGCTCCTTTGCATATTTAGATTGGGAGATTAAGATACCATCAGATGATTGCTTCACTTGGATACCAAGGAAATATGAAAGTTCACCCATGCTACTCATCTCAAACTTTGAATGCATGAGGTCAGAAAACCTTTTGTATAGTTTGGGATCAGTAGAGCCAAAAATAATGTCATCTTCATATATTTGAACTAACTTTTTTTTTCTTTATGATGCTTAATTAAAAGAGTCTTATCTACATTGCCTCTAGAAAATTTATGCTCTAACAAGAAGCTAGCTAAGGTCTCATAGCAAGCTCTTGGAGCTTTCTTTAAACCATAGAGAGCTTTATGCAATCTAAAGACAAAGGATTGATGAGTTGGAGAGATGAAACCTGGTGGTTTCTTCACATACACTTCCTCTTCGAGTTCACCATTGAGGAAAGCACTCTTGACATCCATTTGGTATACCTTGAACTTTTTGTAGGCAGCATAAGCTAAGAAAATCCTTATAGTATCAAGCCTTACCACTAGAGCAAAGGTTTGATCATAGTCTATGCCTTCTTCTTATGAATAGTCTTGTGCTACAAGTCTTGCCTTGTTCCTTATGATGTTGCCTTCAACATCCAATTGTTTCCTGAAGATACATTTTGTTCTAATGATTGGGTAGTCTTTGGGTCTAGGAACCAATTCCCAAACTCTACATCTCTCAAATTGATTTAGCTCCTTTTGCATTGCAATGATCCAGTGGGGATCTTGCTCAGCATCTTTAATGGATTAGGGCTAAAGTTGAGAGAGGAAACAAGCAAATATCAAGTCATGGTTGAGTTTATGCCTTGTTTGCACACAAACTGAAATTTCTCTATTCAATTTAGATCTAGGATGATCTCTAAGTGTGACAAAATCAGTGGGAGGAGCTGGTTCGACAAATGCTTGGGGAATAAATTTCTCTTGTTGAATTTCATTGGTTGTTGGATAGGGTTCAACCACCTCTAAGATTTCTTCTTCACTTTCTTCTATAACTTGTAGAGAGGTATGTGTTAGAACCTCTTGGGTGAGGCTTAGATCATCCAATATCTCATACAAGTGAGGTACCTACAATGTTCTTTTGGTAGAAATTTCTTTCTCCTTAATAAGACATGTTAGCTTCATCAAAAGTTACATGAACAGATTCCTCAATTTTCAAAGTGAATTTATTACAAATCCTATAAGCTTTGTTGACTTGGGAATATCCTAGAAAAATTCCCTCTGCAGCTTTTGCTTTAAAATTTCTAATATATTTCTTATTATTATTATGAATATAGCATATATAACCAAATATTTTAAAATATGTGATTTTAGGTTTCTTCCCTTTAAGCAATTCATAGGGAGTCTTATTCTTAAGTTTATGTATTAAACTCCTGCTCAGTAAATAATTTGTTGTTCTTACAGCCTCTGCCCAAAAGGATAGGGGCATATTAGCATCTGCAAGTAATGTCCATGCAGCTTCAATTAGGGTTCTATTTTTCCTTTCTGCTACGCCATTTTGTTGAGGAGTTCTAGGAGCTGAGAAGCAATGTCTGATACCTTCCTTCTCACAGAACTCTTGCATAAGAAGATACTCAAATTCAGTACCATGATCACTTCTGATCAATACAACTGGAGTAGAGTACTCAATCTGTATGGTCTTGAGAAAATCTATAAGAACCTTGAATGTATCTGACAAAGATCTCAGAAAGAACACCCAAGTGAACCATGAGAAGTCATCTACAACTTCTAGAGTATATGATTTCCCTCCTAGGCTTTGTACAACAATAGGGCCAAAAAGGTCCATGTGTAGCAAGTACAAGATCCTAGGTGAATCACTCTTATTAACTGATTTAAAGCTAGATTTAGTTTGCTTGCCTAATTGACAAGCCCTGCAGAGGCTTTCCTTCTTGTAGGGACCAGAAGGCAATCCTCTAACAAGGTTGTCTTTAGCTAGGTCTAAGTCATCTTTTAATTTGATGTTTTCAGCAAATATGTTATCAAATTCAACTAGCCTGTCTCTAAGAGTTTTAATTTCTTTTTGTGAGTTAATTAAATAATTACATCGTGATTTGAATTCAATCTTAAAATCAGCAGAATTAAAATCAAAGGAAGATATTACCTGGTCTTCTTCTGATTCTGATTCCTCATTAGATTCTTCATTTTCTGACTTACTGCAAGAAGCAATGATTGTCGTAAGGCACACTTCCCTTGCTTTGGCTTCTTCCTTATCTTCACTGGAGCTTGAAGATGAAGTCTCCTCTTCTGTTTCACTCCAGGTTTCAGCAATAAAACCTTTCTCCTTTCTTTTATGATTGTTGGAGGAATGTCTTTTGGAATGTTTGTTGGAATGCTTCTTGTTCTGTTTTTCCTTTCTACTGTCTCTTTTTTGTGCCTTTGGGCATTCAGGGAGAATGTTCCCAGGTTTTCTGCATCTAAAGAAGACAATCTCCTTGGTAGGAGTTCTGTCATTCTAAGGTTTATCAACACTTCTTGATGATTTCCTTCTAAAGTCCTTCTTGGCCAACTTGTAAAATCTCTTGGCCATAAAGCTCATCAGCTCTTCATTGGCAGGAAGGGTTTCTGATTCTTCTGTTTCTTTGAAAGCAACATTGTTCTCCTTCCTTAAAGTGGTTGAGGCCTTTAGTTCAGCAGCATATCTGGTCTTGATTAATTGCTCATAGGATTTTAGCTTTACAAGGAGAGATTCAGTGGATATCTCATTCAAACTTATGGCTTCCTTGATTGGCCAGATCCTGGAATCCAGAGTACTGGGGAAGCACATTAGGATTTTGTCATTAATCTCAGTTAAGGAGATATCTTTATTAGGGTCTTTAGTTCATTGATGATAACATTAAGCCTGATATACATCTCAGCCACTGTTTTAGATTCCTCCTTCTTGAAGTTCTCATATTGAGATATTAGGAGCGACTCCTGTCCTTTCTCTCATATACTGATCCTACCACCATCTGGTTTAGAGAGTCCCAGATTTCTTTGGCAGAAGGTCACTCAGCCACTTTCTAAAAAATATCATCTGACATAGTTTGGGCCAGGATATTCATTACTTTAGCATCAGCTATCTTCGCTTTCTTTTGAGCATCAGTCCATTCAGGTGGTGGAACTGCATGAGTGTCAGATGTTGTTGTAGTCACTGCTGTAGGTTTTTGGGGTCCTGTCAAACTTGAATTGAAAAATATCCTCATCAATAGAATTCATATAAAGCTTGATTCTTGCCTTCCAGAGTGCAAATTTGTTCAAGTTACAGACTGGAGGTCTGGTGCTAGCCTAATCTTTATTCTGTGTCATTGTTGTAACAATAAGCTAGAAAGAGATTGATCTAACAAGGATCTTGGTTCAGAAGTGAATCTGTGAAACCAATGAAACACACCCTCTGATACCAATTGAAGGATGGTATGAAAGATACCACCTGAGGGGTTAGATCTATTTAACTCTAGAGGGGGGGGCTCGTGAATAGAGTATTTTAAAATCTAATTGGATTTTTATTGCGGAACTAAAATTGTAATACTTATATGTGTAATCAGTTTGTGTAGAAAATAAACCTAAACTATTCAGCAAGCACCACACAATAAAAATAAGAGAGCATCACTTATGACACAAGAATTTTATAGTGGTTCCCCTAAACATGAGTACATCCATACTTCTATAACCCTGGTTAGAATCCACTCAGGTTTTTGATCAAGTGCCCTGCAACTAATCAGGTTTTTTCTCAGGTGCCCTATCACCATAAGATCTGATTCAGGTAGATCAGGAAACCCTTCAGGCTTTTGATCAGGTGCCCAAAAAACAAATTAAGTCTTTTGATAAGGAGACTTGCAACCAAGTGTTTAACTTTTGAAGGGAGTTAGAAACCCTTTGTACAATGGGGTGAAGAAAATAAAAACTATATGTTGTCTTCTCTTTTCTCAAAACAACCTAGAAGACTTGTGGATCCTTGATGGCGTCAAAGGTCCCCCTGAGATGAAGTACTGTCCAGAAAGATTAAGAGCTTTGTAGGGTGAGTAGGTATTCTTGAAAAAGTTCTCCAGAAAACTGTAGACAGATGAAGTTGATTGTCTCTTAAAAGCTTGCTAGAAGAAGAACACTAGATGAAGACCGTGCAGAACTTTTTCTCTTGAATAATTTCTTATTGTTCTGAGTTTTCAAAAACTTCACTATATCATCTGCAACAAATTGGTCTTTTAATTCAATTGCCTTGATTGACTGTTGAAATCTTGGAACTTGGACAACAGCTAGAAGAGTAATAAAGTAATTCCTTAACTGTCCCAAGGATTAGCTGTATATTAACTCTGTGAAAACCAATAATTAATGCTGTCATATGAACGAATATATTCAGAGAATATAAGCATTAATTACTCAGAGTAAAATAAGCAATAAAATAAGCCTAAGTCAATCTAAAATAACTATAGAGAATAGAAATGTTGATCTGGAAATTTTCGTCGATCTGAGATCCTGGATCGTCGAACTCAACCTCTCTTTCGTCGAGCTGAGCCCTGAGAGCTTTGAACTGAAATACAGCTTTCCATACTGGGCTCCAAGATCGTCGAACAGAGATAGAAGATCGTCGAACTCATTCCTTATAGAAGATTAGAGATTGTCGAGCTCAGTTCATCTTTCATCGATCTCAGTTCAGAGAACAGATTCTGAGATCATCGAACTGAGATCGAAGATCGTCGAGCTCACTTCAGAGTTTGTCGAACGACTTCTTCAACATGAAATTTTTGCATTGTTCTGGTTTTTGCAATCTTCTGAGTCTTCTGAGTGCTTGGTCTGATAAATATGACTTATTGACCTACCCTATAATCTAATGAAGACCTATGACCCTAGACTATACAAGGAGGGTCATACATAACCTAATTTAGTGAACCTAGACCAAATCCAACTAGCGATCTAACATGGCGTTGAGTGAAATGCCTTCACTAAATGCCTGTGGACTTAGCCACAGAATTGCTTTGCAAACTACTAGGCTTTGACTGTCCACACTTTACTCAGTTCTTTTTTGCATCTAGCATTGAGTGAAATGGCTCACTCAATGCCCATGGACTTAGGCAATTTTCAGGCTTTCCATCATCCTTCTTTACTTCTGGTATTGAGTGAACTGGGTTCACTAAATGCCTATGGACTTAGATAGATTTCTATCTCTCCACTTCTCTACCTTATGACCACCTATCACAACCACTTAGACAACTTGTCTAAACTTGTTATATGGAATATCCTGCACATGATGAGCTTGAACAATATCAAATACAACTATGGTCTTAGTACTGATTGTGATGCCTCTTCAAATCTTCAAATCTAGGGAACATTGAGGGCAATATTCCCAACATGATCTTATGACCACTGATGGAGGATTTGATTTTGTTTGAAGCTGAGTCTACTGTGGCATTTGAGTATAGTTCCAGAATCTCTCTCTTCCAAATAAAAACTTGCTCAGACAGAACGAAACCTAGGTCAGCGACATCCAGTAAGCGTAGAACTTGCATAACCTCCTCAGGAGCCTCCTGAAAACCATTTTGTACAAGCTCAGACACTCAAATAGGTAATCCATTCCTTTTGTCGCCATGTGTTAACTGAGTTTTTGAAGGTTTGACATTTCGTCGTAGGGAGACAGCAGGTCGCAAGTGCTAGGAATAATGTTTCTTATTCTATACACACTCAGTTCTATTTATATTAGCCTCTAAGTAGAGAATGTGTAGAGGCGCATACCTGTTGCAATAATTGCGATGAAATCAACATCTGGGATTAAATGTCACAATTTAAATTTGAAGGTGTTGACCTTGGCTTCATCTGTTGGCTTGGTGAAGATATCAAGACTTGTTTGCTTCTTGCTGCTCAAAGAGACCAATCATCCTCCTAAAAACTAACAGGTGCCAGAGGTGCTTTTCCTGTATTCTCTGCAACCTACAAAGTCTGTATCATGGCCTTGGTGACTCCTTTTTCTGAGCCTCCAAAGATCACTTTAGGTCCATTATTTACTTGATTGTATTCCTTTAGATGACACCTTGTTCCAGTAATATGCCTGGAACATCCACTGTCCAAGTACCATATTTGCATTGTGTGTGGGAACTTGGACTATCCAACAAATACAGATTAGTTTACTTTAGGGCCCTAATATGGATTGGGTCATAGGTTCTTGTTAGCATGAAAATGCACAAGGTTAACTACTGAAGTCCTAACATGAAGACTCACCCTTGCCCTTAGCACACTAGGGTTGTGCCAATAATCTATGGCAAAGTGACCCACTTTATTACAACACCAACACTCATGTATGTTGTATCTCCTCTTCTGAATAGCCTTTGAAGAGTGCCAGCTATCACTAGCTGTCTGCTTAGAGGGGAGAGCATTATCTTTCTTCTTGTTTCTTTCATCAAGAATCTGACTAAAAGTTAGTCTGCCAGTAGATGTACATGGCTTCCTCTGATTTTCATCAACAACAGTCTTCTTTGTAGTTGACATGTTGTTAATGGCATCAGAGACAACTAAGTGATCCTTACTATTTGACTTTCCCTTCGTCAAGGTGTTTGCTGGAAGATCTTGAGAATATGTCACAACCTTATTCTTTAATGTGGGGGCTGGAGCACCAAATACAAATAGTCCATGATGGGCCATCTATATTTCCTCATGGGGAGCCTTAAAGGCACTCAAGCCCATGCCCTTTCTTTTACTATAGCTGTGAGTATTTTTATTCACACTGTTTGATCTTCCATTCAACAAATGACCATATATACTCTCTTGGTCATACTTATTGGATGATAATAGAACTTTCTCAAAAGAGATAGCAGGCTGAATTGGAGCCTTGCCCTTACTCTTATTCCTTCTTCTATTATTCCTCTCAATGCACCCCATCCCCTTCTTATCAGTTTGGGTGGTGAATATTTCAATGAGTGGAAATACTGATTTGGGTTTGGAGTATTGAGCCACTAGCATCCTCTCTTTGAGGAGCTTATCTTCCAAATCTTTAATTAAAGAGTTCTTACTGATTATGGATGAAACTTGGATAATGGTGATTATTTTAAGTTGGAATATCTATTTGCTCATCTGGTTTAGCTGTGAGGATATCTTAGTGTGTAGAGAGAGATCTTTTCTTAAAGACGCCTCTCCTTGGCTTGTCTTTTGAAAAGAAACTTGCTCTTCTTCAGAGCTTCCAAGATTAACACATAATTGTCAATCAATTGATTGACATCCTCCTCAGATTATGAGCCATCTTGTTCACAGGATAAAAGAGAATTAGAACAAAGATGTGTTTCATAATCATATTCAAAGGAGGATAGCGAATGAATTAGTACCTTATCTGGACAAGACTGATCCTAGCTAGATTCACAATCTGTAATGGCCATAAGTCCATAACAGCCACCAAACTCTTCATCCACCTCATTGTCACTATCTGAGCGTGATATAGGGGCCCTGATTCTATCCTTATAGATGGATAGTCCTCATCTTCTTTATCTGTAGCAGTAGAAAACAACCCTATATAGGCTTCATCATCTTCTTCAAAGTCAAAAGATGCTGAGTCAGTTTGACTCCAGCTTTTCTAATTCTTGGCAATAAAGGTCTTTTCCTTCTTGCCCTTGTAGTGGCGATGTTTCTTCTCACCTGTCTCTTTTCTCTTGACTGGGCAGTCATCACTGACATTGTAACATCCCTCAGATAACTAGACCCCTAAGATTGGTTTTGTCATGACTAGGTCATGACAAAACCCTAGAAAGACTAAGTGGACCTAGGAATGTAGGTGAGATCACTATGGCCCGCAAATAGTAGACTTCTAAACACTAGGTTTGGATGATCATGGGGCTTCACCATGACTCCAAGACCCCAGCACAACCTCACCAATCTATTGAAAGGCCCGAAGGGTCCATTAGAGTCAACTCTTGGTGGCTAAGTTGACCTAGGATCATCCTAGTCCTAAATTGGGCAAAGTACCCTAAATAAGGGCAATGCGCCCCTACTGTGCCCAACTAACCTTATCTGGATCTTCCTAGACCTAAGGTGAAGTCAATGGGTCACCAAAGATACATTGGGGGCAGCCTTAGAGCCTCGACTGACCTAAGTCAACCCTAGCCCTAAAGTGGTCAAAGTGCCCTAACTAAGGGGAAAGTGACCTTCAAAGTGCAAAGTTAACCCTACATAACCCTTCCTAAACCTTAGGAGAATCCAAGGGGTTACTAAGGACCCCTTGGGGTCAACCCAAATGGTCATGTTGACTAAAGAAACATCTAGCCCTAACTTGGTCAAAGTACCCTTCCTAAGGGTTAAGTGACCCCCAAAGTGCCAAGTCAACTCTACCCAACCCTACCTAGTCCCTAGGAGAGGCCAATGGGTCACCAAAGTCCCATTGGGGTCAACCCAAAAGGTCAAATTGACCAAGGTCAACCATAGTCTAGGTTAGGTCAAACTTAGCACAAATGGGCTAACCCAAGCTCAAGCCCTTTTCCCATTTGGGCTAACCACGTCCTAATTATATGATGGTATGAATTATTGGGCTGCAAATAGGCTAAGGGGATGAGCAAGTTCAGCCTTGATGACTAGGAGGGAGAAAACTCCACCTTATCCTTTAATGGAGGAGAGAGAAAGGGGGAGGAAGAAAGCCATTCATGGCATAGGTAAGCCAAGGGCCACCCTTAATGGCTGGATTCAACTCCTCTGAGGAAGAGGAGGAGTTTCCAGCTGTTTTCTGGCCACACTAAGCCAGGTTCACCCCCTCCACAACTTGGCCGAAAAATCCATTGATGGACATTAATGGCCATTGGTGCTTGGCCCCTCCTCTCCCCCATTTCACTCTTTTAAAAGCACCACTGGTCTCAGGGAAGCCGTTTACACACCTCACCTGAAGAAGACAAGGCATTCCACTGTTGGGTTTCTCTATGAGGTTGGCACAACACTTGTGCACGCAGCAGAAGTAATAAAATCTAGAACAACCCAAAAAAGATTGGATCGGGCCATGCATGTTGAAAAAAGAAGTTAAAAAAATTAGGCAAAAATTACCTCTTCGGTGTTGAGTCACAACTCAACGAAGATGCTCAAAATGGGATTCCTTGTCGGTGGTGAGTTCACCGTAGAATAACGTCCACGTCTCTGCAGAAATCCACACGAGCGGGAGAACCCCGAGCTTCGTCGCACGAAGGGTCGGGAAGAAGATCAGCCGCACCTTTGCACTTCCCACAGACTGCTAGGTCCGCGTCAGGGAAAGCAAGACCAGCGACGGTCGCCGGAGAGGAGGTGGTCGGCGGAGCGAACAGCCGGTGGCGGAACATTTCCGTCCGGCGGAATCGGGATTCGGCGGATCGGGAGATCGGCAGAACTCTTTCTATCGGCTTCCATTTTGCTACAGAAAATCCCGATGTTGGTCGATCATATGCCTCAAAACCCTAAGTGTCCTATTTATACCAATGACATAAACAGTTCATAGGAATCGCTATCCACAGACCACCCAAGTTAGGGCTTCTAGACCGTTCGGCGAGAATCACCTCCAGATTCGGCGAGAATCAGTCGGCGAGAATCACCTCCAGATCCGGCGAGAATCAGTCGGCGAGAATCGGTCGCAGAATCGGCGAGAATCAGACGCAGAATCGGCGAGAATCGAACAGTTCGATTCTCGACGATTATGCCTTAGTCGCCGAGACATACACGATGACTCCCGTCGATTCTCGTCGATTTTGCCATAGTCGTCGAGTCATACTCGACGACTCCCATCGACTCTCGACGATTTTCCCTTAGCAACACTTGCCTGATTCCCCATATGGTAGGGTGATTGGTAACCCTTACCAACACAGTTAATCTTCCAATTTCTCCACATGCTCTTATGTGCGACCCTGTAGGCTCATATCGCGTTGGCAGTGAGATTACATGTTTGACCACTTCTAGATCACCATGGTAACTCCAACAGTCTCCCACTTGATCTTGAAAGTATCAAACCCAAAACCTCACAAACAATGAGCGGCATCTAGCAATGCATCATTGCTCCCCAAGCAATAAGAGTTCATAACTCATAAGCCTTCATGACCAATGTTCCAGCGTTGTCTTTACATCCGGAAAGAACTAGAGGTATGGACCGTGTCACCCTCATAGTAGCTCAATCCAAGTTTCTTGATCTAGAACGGACTTCCAGAGAATGGTGAGTCCAATATCACATACTGACTCAACCAATCCTGGCCATGCTTTTTTCAGTCCAGTTCAATCAAGGGTCCCATGGATGCAACTCCTGTCATATAGGAGGACAAATCCCATATTTGCTCACACACAAACATCCAAATGATTCGTAACGTACCCAATAACCACCCTTATCATCAACCTTTCTCAAGGAAGACTTTAGATGGCATCAAAGCACGCTCTTCCTCACTTGATGAATGCTTGTGACGTCAGGTCAAAGGACCACAACACCATTGCCAATAGAGACCTACTTGTGACACGATTAGACAACAATCCACAAAGTAGTCTCAGGATGGGTCTGTCCAGTACAACTTGTTCATTGACAAGTACCCACGTGATGACTTGATATCACAATATCATGACCTGTGAGAACTGATCATCAGTCAACGCATGTTCTAGTCTTAAGGTATCATCATCACCCTTAGCTTCTATGATGATACAACGACCAGGGACCTTTTAAGAATGAAGCTTCAAATAAATCATAGGCTCTCACATTCAAGTCACGTACTTGAATTCCTATGGAAGCGAACACTCTAAGGGTATTTATTATGTTACAATTTAACTATCACATAGAAAATCACAATAAAAGAACTTGCCATTAATTGTAAAAAGAAACATTTGGTACACAATTCAACATATGAATGAACAAAACAACCAACAGAATATATGTTTACATGCAACCCACAAGACTCCCACTAGAGTGATCACTTAAGTATCGCATACCCATTGATCTAGTATGACCATCATGCTTCTCTGTGCGAGAGGCTTTGTTAGTAGATCCGCAATATTCTCCTCAGTGGGCACTCTGCAAATGTTCACATCTCCTCGTTTGACAATCTTATGAATAAGATGGAACCGCCGAAGTATGTTCTTGGAGCGCTGATGGGATCTAGGTTCCTTAGATTGTGCAATTACACCATTGTTATCACAGTAGAGAACTACGGGACCAACAATGCTAGGAACTACATCAAGCTCGCCGATGAATTTCCTAATCCATACAGCCTCCTTCGCTGCATTAGCTATAGCGATATACTATGCCTCTGTTGTAGAATCAGCAACTGTCTCTTGCTTGGAAATCTTCCAGCTCACAGCTCCTCCATTAAGGCAAAACACAAACCCTGATTGAGACTTTGAATCGTCTCTATCAGTTTGGAAGCTAGCATCTGTATAACCACTTACAACGAGCTCTTCCTCTCCACCATACACCAAGAACACATCCTTAGTCCTTCTCAAGTACTTCAGGATATTCTTGACTGCAATCCAGTGACATTCACCGGGGTCTGACTGATACCTACTAGTCATGCTCAAAGCAAAGGAGACATCGGGTCGAGTACATAACATTGCATACATGATTGATCCAATTGCCGAAGTAAATGGAATCAACTTCATGCGGTCCTTATCTTCACAAGATTTTGGACACTGGTCCTTAGAGAGATTCACACCATGAGACATGGGTAAAAATCCTTTCTTGTACTCAAGCATGTTGAACTGCTTCAATACCTTTTCAATGTATGTACTCTGGGTCAAACCCAGCAACTTCTTCGATCTATCTCTATCGATCTTAATACCGAGTATGTAAGTCGCTTCACCCAAGTCCTTCATAGAAAAGAAGTTCCCTAGGTTGTTCTTAACAACTTTCATGGTAGGAATGTCATTCCCAATCAAAAGTATGTCATCTACATACAATATCAGGAAGACAACAATGCTCCCACTGATTCGCTTGTAAACACAAGGCTCATCTTCATTCTTGATGAAACCAAACTCTTTGATTTTCTCATCAAAACGAAGATTCCAACTTCGAGAGGCCTGTTTTAGTCCATAGATGGACTTATTCAGCTTGCATATTTTAGTGGCTTTATTTGGGGATACAAAACCCTCGGGTTGTGTCATGTACACTTCCTCAAGAAGGTTTCCATTAAGGAAAGCCGTTTTGACATCCATCTGCCAGATCTCATAGTCATAATACGCAGCAATAGAAAGCAATATCCTTATGGACTTTACCATGGCAACGGGGGTAAAAGTCTCATCATAGTCAATAACATGAATTTTCTTGAAACCCTTAGCCACTAGTCGCCCTTTGAATGTCTGTACATTCCCATCCATGTCAGTCTTCTTCTTGAAGAACCATTTGCACCCTATGGGTCGTACCCCTTCAGGTGGTTCCACCAAGTTCCAAACTTGGTTTGCATACATGGAGTCCATCTCGGATTTCATAGCCTCAAGCCATTTGTCAAAGTCCGGTCCATCCGTAGCCTCTTGGTAGGTTGCTGGTTCATCATTATGATCCATAAGCAACACATTACCTATTTGAGACATGAGAAATCCATATCTCTCAGGCTCAAACCTCGGTCTACCAGATCTACGTAGGACTTGTGTTTCTTGAGCAGGTTCTAGAGCTACAACATCTTGTAGTCCTGTCTCAGAATCAAATTCCGGTTCATTCACTACTTGTGGTTCTTGAACTTCTTCAAGTTCTACCTTTTCAGTCTTTCTTGATAAGAACTCTTTCTCCAAGAAGACGCAAGTCCTTACGACAAACACTTTGCCCTCGGACGGTAGGTAAAAGTAATACCCTTTCGTTTCCTTAGGATATCCCACCAGATAACATTTATCCGATTTGGGTTCCAGCTTGTCAGGCATTTGACGTTGCACGTATGCCTCACAAACCCAAATTTTAATGACTGACATACTAGGACGTGTTGGTACCCTAGTTTGATTTGAGTTCAGTCCTCTCCTTTGTGCTCCTTGACCCAAGAAATATCTATGGTCAATGGTTAGGAGTCTAGCTGTAGAGTCCTCGCTTTTCCAAATTGAGAATTTGGTTAAGTAGGTTTTTCGTTCGACTATAGTCGAACGCGTTCGACTATCGTCTATCGGCTGATCGACGATCGTCTATCAGTTGGTCGACGCCTTGTCTGCGCTGATAGTTCGACTATCTGTTGATAGTTCGACTATCTGTTCTGCGCTGATAGTTCGACTATCTGTTGATAGTTCGACTATCTGTTCTGCGCTGATAGTTCGACTATCTGTTGAGAGTTCGACTATCTGTTCTGCGCTGATAGTTCGACTATCTATTGATAGTTCGACTATCTGTTCTGTGCTGATAGTTCGACTATCTGTTGATAGTTCGACTATCTGTTCTGCGCTGGTAGTTCGACTATCTGTTGATAGTTCGACTATCTGTTCTGCGCTGGTAGTTCGACTATCTTTTGATAGATCGACTATCTGTTTTCTGAGGTAGGTCGACTATCTGCTTGATAGCTCGACTATCTCTGTGCGCTTGATAGTTCGACTATCTGTCCTAGATAGATCGACTATCTGATGGTTCGACTATCTGTCCTGATAGTTCGACTATCTGCTGCGGTAGCTCGACTATCTGTTTGATAGCTCGACTATCTGGATCGTTCGACTATCTGCCCGATAGTTTGACGATCTCCGTGCGTCGTTCGACGATCTTCGAAGGTCGTTCGACGTTTTCTGTCTGCCTTTGTATTTTGTATTTATTTATTATATTTAATTATTTAATACATTTTCTGGCACAGTATTTTAAGCTGTATGATAAAGTTTCCAGGCATTATTTGCTCTATTCTTATTGCCTGAGTTTAAATCTTTTAAGATAAAGTTGTTTGTCTTATTAGCTGTCATTTTAATTTACTTTATCTGCTGACAGCCCTTTATAGCCGTTGGACTGAAAAGTCTTCTTTTGCTATAAAGAGATTGTTTCTGATGTGACTTTATTTAGTCTATCTGTTTATTTGATTTAAGCCTGCAGCTTCTTAGAAAGAGGTTTATTCCTTTTTATAGAATGTTTTGCTGCAGAGATATTTCTGTCTTCTTGATATTTACAGCCCAGGTCTCAAGGCTCAGAAGAAGACAAATTAATTCAAATGGAAGAGCCGTTGCTTGCTGATGATTATATAAAGAACCCTTTGCAGAAGGATTCAAGCTAGTTAACAGGAGTTAATAGAAGCGAGTGTTACACACATATTCAAAAGCACTCAAGCCTTCATCAAGCTCAAGCTTTCTGCTCTCAGCAAACTCCATCTAACTGAGAAGTGTTAAGATCTTCATCTCTTCTTCACCTGAGTTCTCCTGCTTTCAGGAAGTTCAACTCAGAGTTTCTTTAAAGAAGAAGAAGAAGAAGATTGCTGCTTGAAGACTGTTTCTTTTTATTGTTTACTTTCTTCCTGTAGCTCTTTCCTTCAGAACTTTCTGAAGAGTTTTTTCTGCACTGAAGCAAGACTTCACCTGGACATTCTTGAGCCAGGGGGAGCCTTGATTCTTTAGAGCATTCTAGCTCAGTGCAAGCTTTTTGTGCTTCTCTAATCTATTGTAAAATAGAGAAGACATCTTAACCTTCTTCCCCCTCCTGTACAGGGTTATTACTCCCTTCAAAAGTATCCCTTGGTGGCAGGGCACCTGATCAAAAACCTGTGCTTGGTTTTTAGACACCTGATCAAAAGTCTAAAGGGTTTCTGAATCTACCTGAATCAGATTCTGTTGGTGGCAGGGCACCTGATCAAAAACCTGAGTGGATTCCTACCGTGTGGGTAGAAGAGTGGACGTACCCAAGTTGTTTGGGGAACCACTATAAATTTCCTTGTGTCGTCTGGATTCAACTGTTTAATTCCTGTACTGTGGCTGTGAATAGATATAACTAGGCTGCTAGTTGCTGTTTAGGTTTTTTCCAAGCTTAACTGTAATTACAGTTAGCTTGTGTTTGTACACAACACTTGTGTTAGGCTTTAAGGTTAAATCAATATCTATAATCTTTTCATTCCGCACCTCACTCCAAGGGAGTTGGGTAGACAGTTAAGTTTTGTATTGTGCAAAATTTGATTACTCTATTCACCCCCCCTCTAGAGTAGTATCTATCCCTTCACTTTCAGGACGCTTCCCAGTCCATATCTCATATGGTGTCTTCAGAACCTTTTTCGTTGGAGCGCGATTCAGTGTCATTGTAGCAGTCTCTAAAGCAAAACCCCAAAAGGAAACAGGCAAGTCTGCATGACTCATCATCGAACGTACCATGTCTAACAAAGTACGATTTTTCCTCTCAGATACACCATTATGCTATGGTGTTCTAGGTGGAGTGAGCTGTAATACAATACCACACTTTTTCAGATGATCACAGAACTCAAGACTCAGGTATTCGCCACCTCGATCAGATTGGAGTGCTTTAACCCTTTTACCCAACTGGTTTTCTACTTCATTCTTGAACTCTTTGAACTTTTCAAAAGTCTGGGATTTGCACTTCATAAGATACACATATCTGTATCTACTGAAATCATCAATAAATGTAATGAAGTAGAAATACCCACCTCTAGACATGGAACTCATGGGTCCGCATACATCACTATGTACAACACCTAAGAGATCCTCAGCCCTCTCAGTATAACCAGTGAAAGGGGCCTTAGTCATCTTGCCTAACAAAAAAGATTCGCATCGCTCAAATGATTCATAATCAAATGAGTCCAAAAGTCAATCTTTATGG
The DNA here is from genome assembly GCA_039513925.1 of Platanthera zijinensis. NCBI lineage: Eukaryota > Viridiplantae > Streptophyta > Magnoliopsida > Asparagales > Orchidaceae > Platanthera > Platanthera zijinensis. The sequence goes on from CM077088.1 coordinate 102,602,478, forward strand.
AGCTTGGATATGCACTTCTCGTTTATATGGCCCAAACGACAATGCCAGAGATATGTAGGGTTTGAGTCATTTGTTCTTAGTCTTTTATTATTTTCTACATTATAGATCTGATGGTCCAAGTTCAAAACATAAAGGCCATTAAACAATTGGGCTACAACATAACAAACATCATTCTAAAATATAGAACAACAGTTGTTCTTAATCATAAAATAAAATCCAATCATGTCCAAGCATGAAATTGATATAATGTTTCTAGTTATTGCCGGAACAAAATAACAGTTATCTAGTTCTATTATAAGCCCACTGGGCAAAGAAAGACGGTAAACCCCTACGGCTACAGCAACAACTCTTGCTCCATTGCCGACGCGCAGGTCCACCTCCCCTTTACTCAGCAATCTTCTCCTTCCCAGTTCCTGCACATTTGTACAAATGTGAGAACCACATCCGGTATCCAATACCCAAGATGAAGGAGCAGAAAGGTTTATCTCTATAACGCAAATACTTGAAGAGGAAGTCATACCTCCCTTCATTTTCTGTAGACCCTCAATGTACGAAGGACAGTTCCTCCTCCAATGACCAGCCTTGCCACAGTGGTGGCATTTCCCCTCCTTCACTGTGCTCTTCTTCTTCATCAGTGCAGAAGACTTGGGATCAAGATGTAACTTAGGTCCCACCTTCGTCTTCTTGAAGCCCTTGGCCTTGCCCTTGCCCTTATGCACCATTAGTATGGGGCTGGCAGGCTTAGCCTTCTTCATATTGATCTTGGCAGTTCTCAACATGCCTAGGAGCTCGGGTAGTGTCTTGTCTATCTCATTCATGTTGTAGTTCAAGACAAACTGCTCGTAACTGTCCGGCAATGATTGCAGGATCAGATCTGTGGCCAACTCTTGACCCAGAGGAAAACCCAGTCTTTCAAGGTTCTCTATATACCCAATCATCTTGAGTATGTGAGTCCCCACTGAGTCTCGAACTCCCATCTTTCACTGAAACAACGCTTTGGTGACATCAAACCTCTCTTGACGAGCTTGCCCTTGAAACATTTTCTTGAGATGCTCGTCAATCTCCTTGCACCCTATGTTCTCATGTTACTTTTGAAGCTAAGAGTTCATGGTGGCAAGCATAAGGAATTCGACGTCCAAGGCATCATCAGTATACTTCTTATAAGTATCTTTATCTACACGGGAAGAATTCCCGGTCAGCACCTCGGGGGCTTCTTCTTCCAAGACGTAGAGCTTTCTCTCTTACCTGAGAACAATTCTCAGGTTCCTGTACTAGTCCATATAATTAGTCCCGCTGAGCTTATCCTTCTCAAGGATGGCTCTCAGAGACAGAGTGGAGTGTGAACCACTTGCCATGGAATTCTACAAGAATTCATGCAGAATAAATCAGTACCAAAATTTCAAAATACAATTATTTTCTTAATTTGGACTTCAATAAAAAAACTCCCACTATTTTATTCGAAATAATAGCCCTCACTATCAATTCGGAGAGTTCATGCAAGCTACTCTCTTAGTGGATAAGATCCGTATTTCACCAACACTATGAGTCAGCTTTGGCTTTCCTCTCACAATGCGGTTATTTAGGTAGGCAACGCTTGCCAATTGCATCCTCATGCAATTCTTGTATGGTTGGTGAATAACTCCTTATTCGCATCCATCATATGGTGCATGCCAACCCCATGCCTCTAGGCACTCAACTTTTGAGGTCACCTAGTTAAAATGGACCCGATGTCGATAGTGGGATATCACAATTATCCGCTCGCACCCTTACCAAGATAGATTAATGCACCTTGCTTTGGCAAGCCCACACTTCATCGATCGAGGCAGGAAGAGTGTCATCAATCGGAAGGCATCCGAACACTTAATATTTGATGAAGGGATTTTTGATTATAGGTTAACAATTAACCATGATCAACATTTGATCAATGTGCACATCCAAAGAAAAACACTTCACTAAAATCCCCATGCATCCCTTATGTGCACAACAGAACACTATCAACATTTGATAGAAGAAAAGGGATAAATCTGAACATCTGGACACTTCCAAATCTTCAGGTTTACATGCATTGGACAAGGGACAAAGACAACTCAACTTAAAGCAGTAGACAAGCACATCTCTCCTTGTTGGATTCAAAATCCAAAACAAAAGCGAGGGATGGTTACTGCTAAGGAGACAGCAATTCCTAACGATTAGAAATTACTATAAGATTCCAGACGTTCCCGGCGGGGTGCCAAGATTAAATCAAGACATTTAGAACACTTCTAAATCCCTAGGTTTACACGTACTGGAATAACCTAACTTCCAATACAACAAACATGGCCGCAACCTGGCTCTGATACCACTGTTGGGTTTCTCTATGAGGTTGGCACAACACTTGTGCACGCAGCAGAAGTAATAAAATCTAAAACAACCCAAAAGAGATTGGATCGGGCCATGCATGTTGAATGAAGAAGTTAACAAAAATTAGGCAAAAATTACCTCTTCGGTGTTGAGTCACAACTCAACGAAGATGCTCCAAATGTGATTCCTTGTCGGTGGCAAGTTCCACGTAGAATAACGTCCACGTCTCTGCAGAAATCCACACGAGCGGGAGAACCCCGAGCTTCGTTGCACGAAGGGTCGGGAAGAAGATCAGCCGCACCTTTGCACTTCCCATGGACTGCTAGGTGCGCATCAGGGAAAGCAAGACTAGCGACGGTCGCCGGAGAGGAGGTGGTCGGCGGAGCGAACAGCTGGCGGCGGAACGTTTCCGTCCGGCGGAATCGGGATTCAACGGATCGGGAGATCGGCAAAACTCTTTCCGTCGGCTTCCGTTTTGCTAGAGAAAATCCCGATGTTGGTCGATCATATGCCTCAAAACCCTAAGTGTCCTATTTATACCAATGGCATAAATAGTTCATAGGAATCGCTATCCGCAGACCACCCAAGTTAGGGCTTCTGGACCGTTCGGCGAGAATCACCTCCAGATTCGGCGAGAATCACCTCCAGATTCGGTGAGAATCACCTCCAGTTCCGGCGAGAATCAGTCGTTGAGAATCGGTCACAGAATTGGCGAGAATCAGACGCAGAATCGGCGAGAATCGAACAGTTCAATTCTCGACGATTATGCCTTAGTCGGCGATACATACACGACGACTCCCGTCGATTCTCGTCGATTTTGCCATAGTCGACGAGTCATACTCGACGACTCCCGTTGACTCTCGACGATTTTCCCTTGGCAACACTTGCCTGATTCCCCATACGGTAGGGTGATTGGTAACCCTTACCAACACAGTTAATCTTCCAATTTCTCCACATGCTCTTATGTGCGACCCTGCAGGCTCATATCGTGTTGGCAGTGAGATTACATGTTTGACCACTTCTAGATCACCATGGTAACTCCAACATCCACTGTGTTGTTGCATGAACCCGGCCAGCGGCACCACCACCATGGCAACCTGGCGATCGACGCAACCCCAAGCCTCCAATAAGGTCCTCCCCTTATCCTCTCTCTGTGGGTAGATCATAGGGATCTTTAGGGATGTGAAGCGGGCTAAATTGAGCCTGATCGGGAAAGGTGTTTTCCCGATTTTTCCATGAAAAATCCACCTTACGGGATCGCTGGAGACGACCCCTCCGGCGGCCGTGGCACCGCCAATCGATTACTACCACCTCAACAGAGGTGGTGGAGGTGGTGGCCGGCCTGGGAGGTGGCCGGGTGGCCGGTAGCGGCGGCTTGAAGTTGGCCCAAGAAGAAGGAATCGGGACCGTTGGCTGGAGGTTGAAGACGATCCATGTGCCGTTGGATCAGGCGTCAAGATTCGTGCAGATCAAATGTTTTATTTTATATAATGATTTTGTGCTTCTGTTTTCAGTCATTTTAAATTAATTATTAAAAATACCTAGAGACCTCTAGTGAAAAAATGGTAAACACTAAAGTTGTATCCCTATGTGTGTACTTTAAATTAAAATTAGTTTGAACCAATTTAGATGTCTGGTTTGAGCAGGGCACTCATTTTGGTGGGGTTTATACCTACGGTTAGTCAGAGAATAAAATGAGTGCCCCCACTTCATCTCATGTCCAAATGACCTGAAATTTGGACAGGGAGCCATTCTACCTATACCGAGGTCATGTCTAAAAATGAAAATTTTTGGAGATAATTTTTCTATAGTGTTTTGAAAAAAATAATAAACCATGTACAATTTAATTAGGTTCCTTAAACACCTCAAAAACCCCCAAAATTTTGGTGGGTGATCTTGGGGGATATTATAAGGTTCTGTTAAAAATTTCACCCCTTTTGGGTTTTATTTGATAGGGTATTTGTGTAGGCAAAGATTGACACTTTTAGGTCAAATTAGGGCTAAGTGCTCTTGAGTTGGCCAACCTCATCCAATGGTTATGGAACTTGGCACTCAGCCTTTTTAGCATATAAAATACACCCTCCACTGATATTGGTTGGAAGTTGAAAGGTGGAGCCCTAGAAATCTAGGGTAGGTCCTATGTGTGCTAACCTAGGGTTTGAATGTCATGGGCTCATGTGCCCTTGAAAAGACTTAAAATTTGGTGGAGAGGACTCTAGGGTAGTCAAGGTCCTCTGGTAAAAATATTATTGGACTTAGAGGTTGTTAAACCCCCCAATACCCTAACCCAAGTTTAGGGCACAAATATTATACATGTATGTTAGGCCATCAAAACTCTGTGAAAAGTTATGAAACTTGGGTAGTGTAGTCATAGGGTTAACATGAGACTATGGGAATTTTATTGGAAATTTTGGAACAATAATTTCAATACCTTCTTTACAATACATGGGTTTGCCCTTGATAATCTTTTGTTTGTTATGATCTCACTGTTCACTGGAAAATTATGAAAATCGGGCAGAGGAAGTGTTAGGTCATTATGCCTATACTTGAATTTTATTATAATTTTTAGATGTATATTTTTAGTACTTACCTCATAAGCTTATAAATATGCAAACATGTTCAATAATAGATTCAGAGCTCAATGCTTGTTATAAAATTGTGAAACTTATTCACTGGTGTTCTTAGGTCAATATGTTTATGAGGAAATTTTATCAAAATTTTTAGAAGTATTATTTCTGTATTTATTTCATTAATTTATGAAAGAGGAATGTGGTTCAAAATTAAAATTAGAGTTCATTATTCACTGGAAAATTTGGAAACTTGGCTAGGAGTTTTTTTAAAACATTTTATTCATGCTTGAATTTTCTCACAATTTTTGGAAGTCTATTTGTAGCACTTGTTTAGTTAATTAATATTTATGGGTTTACATTTAAAATTTTGGATCAGAGGCCTAACCTTGCAAAAAAAAATGGGAGACTTGAATTTACTATCAATTAGCTATCTAGTATTTATCATAATTTTGTGGAGTATTTTGCATGACTGTGAAAGCCACTTCATATTCAAACTAGGACATTTGGATTTTTAGGGAAAATAAATAAAGTATCAGTTAATTAGGAAAATTCTAGGTTTCTGGATTTAGACTAAATATGTCATGATAGACCCCTATTAATTATCTTAGAGTTTTTTGATGAATATTTGGAGTACCTCCTATCATGTACATCATATAGCATAGGGTTGTCTGCATGTAGTAAATCTGCAGAAAGTCTGATAGCATTTGAATTGGGCATATGGATTGGGGTTAGTGGTTTGCTGGTTTGGATAAAGTGAAATTGAGTACATCAATGGAAAATAGGATGAGTAGAATGTTGGGTTGACTAGGATTAGGTGGGTGCTCGGGATCGACGAAGATCGTCTTTCCTGTGATGGGAGAGAGAGGGTCAAAACACACTAGGGTTAGATCCAGAGTAATATTAAAGGGATCGGGGATCGGGTTTTAACCAATAATAGTAAGTGCCTTGCAAAAGGGAGCTTTGGGCTTCAGCCAATCGTAGTTCCTAGTGCCCTCGAGAGCCCTTCACAGGGTATGCCCTGGGCAGTCCTGGGCTAACCTAAACTGTAGGCATAATAAACTTCAAGAAAAACTTAACTAGGGGTTCACTTTCTCACACCCCAATTTCTCGGGAAGTTAGGTTGGGTCACACGAGCGGTTGGCTCAGTGGTTGTGGAAATGGACAGGGTAGCCCGGCAAGAAGAAGGCTCGGTAGATATATGTGACGGACAGGTTAGTCTGGGGAGCTTTAGCTTGGTTATTGGTTGTGACAGACGGGTTTATACGAGGGGGAGGGGGGGGGGTTGGCTCGGTGGCTGATACAATAAGGTTGTATGTGCATAAATTATAAGTTGGTGGGTCTTTGGTGTTGGAGGGTCGATGCACCGACGACAATACATTGACTCGGTAAGTGCGGTTTAGCACTTAGCCAAATTAAGTCTGATGGACCAGCCGACAAATAGTACGCAGCAGCTCCACTTAGTGCACCAGCGTCAAGGGGTACGATAGGTCTGACTTGTAGTGCAGTTACCAGTTTAAATGTGGCCGGGGCCTAACCCACCTCTCCTGTTTGCCACTACGGAGGTATCCTATGAGGTTAGGCTCTAGAAAGGGGGAACTAAAGGTCTGTGTGCACAGAGTCGAGTTGGTGTGTTGCACTTACACGATTCACATCATAGCATACTTGCATGACATAGAATAACCATTATATATAACCCTTGACTCCTATTATATAAATTGGTATGTGGCTCTTTATATAATAGGACCTGCAAAATGACCCCTTGGTTTATAAGCTCGCGTGAGCGTGCTTATATGTTAAGGTTTTTATTCTGTGGATATATGTAATGCTTGCTTGAAAACCGACACCCTATCATATAAATTTTTATGGGACTCTTTATACGATAGAATCCTTCAGATCCTTTAACTTATGTGTTGTGTGGGAATTCATATAAGTTAAGGTTACTTATTTAATGATCTGTCTTTCATACTTTCAGTACTGCTACTTATTTTAATAGAACTGCTAGATTAGTTTCGCAGCCACGTGCTACTTGTTATTCTCCACCATCATTACCTTCCCTTTCTTTCTCCCCGCTCGGTGCCTAGGGGCCATGGGGGGAGGGGTAGGGGATGATATGACTTAGTCTTTTTGACTAACGGTTTTCGGACCAAATCATTTTAGGGGATAGTGGAGCCCAGCACGGAGGTGCAGCCCCAGAGGTCGGCACGCATGGAGACGGGACAGTCTAGTACCAAAGTTCAGACAGCTGGGATAGTTAGTCCTGATTGTTAGTAGTTGTTTTATTTTTTCTTCCGCGATGAGTGATCTGTAGTGCGGACTTGATGTATCGGGCTTGAGCCCTATTTCTAGTACTTTTGTTATTATTGCTGTGGACTCTCCCTTCGTGGAGATTTATTATTTTATATGTGATTGTTGTGGACATGTGTTAGAGTTCTACTTTTATGTACTCTCATATTTTGCTACTATTTTGTGATCGATATAGCCGGCAGGATCAGCGTTTTGTGGTGACGACCTTACCGAGCGTGAATGATGGAGATGACGGCCCACAATATTTCAAGGACGGCGATGGCATGCTTGCGAACGACCAAGCGGAGCGTCGGCATAATAGCCGTCCGGAACGCAAACCCATATATTATTAATTAATAATAATTATTAATAATAAATTATTATTAATTAATAAGTCATTTCTATGTTTGGTATTTTTATGTCGCAAAGTTATTTTCATTTCATGTATGATGGGTGCTTATAACCATCATTTGTTATTTTTATTTCATGTTCTTTATTTTTGTAATTGTTATGTCATGATGGGTGCGAATAGCCATCATGAGTGGTTTAATTTTCTAAGGTGGAGATTGAGTGGTGTAGCCTATATATAGGCATGTATGTTTCATATTTTAATTAGTGAATGAATGAAAAATTAAAACCCTCACTTTGAGAAGTTTCCCTCCTCCCTCTCTTGGCAAATTTCGGCCTCCCTTGGTTCTCCCCCTCTCTTGGCCGCCGGCCACCCTTTCTTCCCCCCCTCTTCCTCCTCTCCTTCTAGCAACCCGAGCCCCTTCCTCCTTGCAACTTCTAGATCGGCCACCATCCCCCCTCCACTTCATAATCTCGGCCACCCACCACCTTGCCAAAACCGACCACCACCTTCCATATTTAGCCCTCAAAACCTTCCATATTTGCTCTCTCCTTCCATATATATATATTTATTGCCAAATATAAGATCTCTTCGTGGGAATTTCCAACTCCGGCGTGACGCGAAGAAGGCGGATGAGTTTCTCTCCAACCGGCGTGACTCCGGCGGAGCCTTTGAAGAAGCGATTCAAGTAGAGTGAAATCGGAATCACCCATTCCGATTGGGTAACGAAACTTTTCTACCGTTGCGTGTTTTCTATCCTTAGATTAATTCGTGTGGTGGATTTTCTTGGCGTTAATTTTGATAGCATTGAAAATATCGTGGATAACTTTCATCGTTTTGTGTCTTTTTCTTGATTGATCTAATTTTCGTAAAGGGGTTTGGCGAGCCCTCATTTTTCTTTTGTTGGGAGAGATCTACCTTTTCCGGATCGTCTTTTATTCGGTTGATCTCTTTTGTTACAACACCGCTCGATCGGATCGTGTAGGTCCCTTTAGCCGGAAAGAACATTGGTTTATAATCCTTGTTCGATCCCTATCGGTTTGGCTACCCGTACGCTAGTATAAAATTGATAATATTAATTACGTGGTGCCGCGTAGATCGATTGTGCGAGTGTAGAATTTGGTTCGTAGAGAGCTAGTCGTGCGCGTCCGTAATTATATTTCGGTCCAAACGTGTACGCCTACATCAATTTGGTATCAGAGGGAGGTTCTCGTCAATTTCCTAATTGGCACTTCTCCCCCTCTCAAAATTTAAAATTCAAAATTCAAATTTCAAATTTCCAATTTCAAATTTCAAATTTCAAATTTCAAATTTTGAAATTTCAAATTTCAAATTTCAAAATTCAAAATTCAAAATTCAAATTTCAAATTTCGAATTTTAAAGTTCAAAATAAAAAAATTTCAAATTTCAAATTTCAAATTTCGAATTTCAATTTCAATTTCAAAATTTAAAATTCAAATTTAAAATTTCAAATTTCAAATTTCGAAATTTCGAAATTTCAAATTTCAAATTTTAAATTTCAAATTTCAAATTTCAAATTTCAAATTTCAAATTTCAAATTTCAAATTTCAAAATCTAAAAAAATAAAATTCTGGAAATTCACTATCTTATTTTTAATAAAAAATCCAAAAAAAATTATTTTTTCATTAAGTCATTATTTTTATTAAGTTATTTTAAAATTTAATAGTTGGTCTGCCAATAGCGGCCTATATTTTTATTTTTCAGCAAAACATCAAAAAAAAAAATTTATTAATAATCTTCATATTTTGTTTAGGAAGAAAATCTATTTTCTATAAGTATTACCCTAGTGGTTAAGCGGGAACAATTCCGACAATCCTAATTTATTTGGGTCAGTTTACTTTTCTTTGCATGTACACAAGTATCGGATCGAGTTTTCTCTAAAGTTCTTACGATTATGGCTTATGACATTCACGTTTCCCATTTAGACTATTGGTATGATAAATCCATGGTTAAGCCTCCCCCTAGGCAAAGCCACATTAATCTTACCTATGACGGTTTAGGGTACCCTACAAATTTTAGGGATTGGCTTAAGGAGATTGAACTTCATTTTGACTGTCGCGAATGGGATGACCTCCAAAAGGTCCACTTCGCCCGAGAGCGGTTAATAGGTCGAGCCCAGTCATTCTGGATAAACGAAGAGCGTCGTGTTGGCAATTATACACACACGTGGTGGGCGATGCGTAGCCTCCTCTCGGATCAATTTGATCCCACCAATCTTCGTACTACTAACGCCAAACCATTGAGTGAGTATCGTTATGGCGCTAGTTCCATACCAACCATTAGGACTGACTATAAACCTAATGCCCAGATCAAACGACACATTGTTGAGCGATCTCCGCCGATTATGCCTGTAGACCCTTTTGAGTCTCCCCCTGAGTTATCTAGTCTAGTTGTTGACTCTCCTGTTGAGTCTAAGGTATTGTCTAGGATCGTGCCCGTCACTGAGGACGAGGCTGTTATCTCTGATGATGATAGCGACGATGAGGAGATTGGTTACCCTAGTGATTTGGATGAGGATTCCACCACCGAGGAATCATCTCCACTCCCCGTCGATGACATTTTGGAGCCTACGGTTACTCCTGCTGAGATTACACCTGAGTCGGTAGGCATTTTACCTGATGATGAGAGTTTACTTAGTAGTGACACAGGAGATGATCTGTTCGGACTCGAGCTGGTTCCTCTTAGACCGAGATATTTTGAGGACTGTTCTGATGATCCTGATATATTGGATGTTCCGACTGATTGGGAAGACTTACCATTGGTGAGCGAGTTATGCTTGGATGATTTTAGTGCTATGAGCCCGAACGATATTTCTTTGATGCAAACATCTTTATCTGACGTTCCTAATTTAAAGCTTCCGTTGGGCTCAATTTTACCCTTGTCTGAGACCATAATTGATTCTAAATTAAATAACTTGGATAGTGTGTCAGAAGAACTTGTAAGTAAGGAAGTTGCATTAATTGACGACTTTTTGGATTGGACCCCGGGTTTGATTTTACCGACTCGTCCCCCTGACCCGTTGATTCGACGTACTGATCATTTAGGACATGAGTGTGGTACGATTGATTTCAGGAGTTCTACAGTGCCCCCTGAGTTCATTCTGCCAGTACCCCCAGATGAGGTCCCGTTAGTGCCTCCAGCTCACATATTATTGTTGCCGACCTATGACCCGACGACTGATTCTGATTTACATGATATATCTAATGAATTGGTAGACATGTTGGACGAATTTTCTGTAAGGGCAAATCCATTGTTTGAATTTTCATATGACTTTTATGGCTTGCAACCGGGTGATCTTTCTTGGACGTTAAACCCGTGTTTCGACGTTGAGAATGACTTAGCCCCTCCTTTAGACATGTCCCCTTTGACGGCCTATTACCCTTCGAGTCCATCGTTGGTCACACCCTCGGATGTTTTAGATTTTATTTCTGTGCCGACTATTTCCTTTGTCCTAATTTTATCCTCCATGAATTTTAAAGAAAATCATTTATCGAATTATACGTTTAGGATAGGGCCGCTAATAGTGCCTCCTGATGAGATTCCCTCGGTGCCACCAGATTTAGTTCCGTTGGTGCCGCCTTATGTCGTTCTGTTACCACCGAATGCACTAAGTACGTTTGCGCATGATGATGCTCGCAATGAATTTTATTTACGTAAGCACTTTAGTGAAGCGCTGTCCACGTCACAAAATCCTTATCAATTTCTTGCCAGCTTACATAAAAGGGCGTCTTACGGTATAATTGATGATTTTGTTTTGGTGCGTCTCGTCCCTGAACGGTTGCTTTCGGGCACTATAGAAAGTTGGCGAGTTGGCGAGCTACACCTTTTGCGGACATTAATGATATTAGGAGAACACGCATTTCTTTTGAGGTTTTCCACTGATTGGGGTAATACCCCTATTTTTAATGTTTCTGATTTAACGCTGCATGTTTCTCCACCACTTGAATTATCTGCCTGTCCGTTTGGTTCCACTTCGTTCTCTTATGGTTTGGGTAGTGAGTTTGTGCTTGGATCGCTCTCTTCTTCGGTCTTCACTGGAGGTACGTTGGTAATTGATGTTGAAACGTTTCTTCCTTTATTGCCTAATGCTTTTCCAAGGGTCCCCAGGACCAACATATTGCATGACAGGATAGTCCAGGTTAAAGTGCTCTCTTATCCAAGTGGTGTTGTTCGCTGCTACGTGTCTCTTGTGGATGATGCTCTCCTGCACTGGTATTCTAAGACCAACTCATCGGTGATGAGTACTTTTGAGCGGGGGAGGATTGATGGAGACGACGGCCCACAACATTTCAAGGACGGCGATGGCATGCTTGCGGACGACCAAGCGGAGCGTCGGCATAATAGCCGTCCGGAACGCAAACCCATATATTATTAATTAATAATAATTATTAATAATAAATTATTATTAATTAATAAGTCATTTCTATGTTTGGTATTTTTATGTCGCAAAGTTATTTTCATTTCATGTATGATGGGTGCTTATAACCATCATTTGTTATTTTTATTTCATGTTCTTTATTTTTGTAATTGTTATGTCATGATGGGTGCGAATAGCCATCATGAGTGGTTTAATTTTCTAAGGTGGAGATTGAGTGGTGTAGCCTATATATAGGCATGTATGTTTCATATTTTAATTAGTGAATGAATGAAAAATTAAAACCCTCACTTTGAGAAGTTTCCCTCCTCCCTCTCTTGGCAAATTTCGGCCTCCCTTGGTTCTCCCCCTCTCTTGGCCGCCGGCCACCCTTTCTTCCCCCCCTCTTCCTCCTCTCCTTCTAGCAACCCGAGCCCCTTCCTCCTTGCAACTTCTAGATCGGCCACCATCCCCCCTCCACTTCATAATCTCGGCCACCCACCACCTTGCCAAAACCGACCACCACCTTCCATATTTAGCCCTCAAAACCTTCCATATTTGCTCTCTCCTTCCATATATATATATTTATTGCCAAATATAAGATCTCTTCGTGGGAATTTCCAACTACGGCGTGACGCGAAGAAGGCGGATGAGTTTCTCTCCAACCGGCGTGACTCCGGCGGAGCCTTTGAAGAAGCGATTCAAGTAGAGTGAAATCAGAATCACCCATTCCGATTGGGTAACGAAACTTTTCTACCGTTGCGTGTTTTCTATCCTTAGATTAATTCGTGTGGTGGATTTTCTTGGCATTAATTTTGATAGCATTGAAAATATCGTGGATAACTTTCATCGTTTTGTGTCTTTTTCTTGATTGATCTAATTTTCGTAAAGGGGTTTGGCGAGCCCTTGTTTTTCTTTTGTTGGGAGAGATCTACCTTTTCCGGATCGTCTTTTATTCGGTAGATCTCTTTTGGTACAACACCGCTCGATCGGATCGTGTAGGTCCCTTTAGCCGGAAAGAACATTGGTTTATAATCCTTGTTCGATCCCTATCGGTTTGGCTACCCGTACGCTAGTATAAAATTGATAATATTAATTACGTGGTGCCGCGTAGATCGATTGTGCGAGTGTAGAATTTGGTTCATAGAGAGCTAGTCGTGCGCGTCCGTAATTATATTTCGGTCCAAACGTGTACGCCTACATCAGTGAAGGTGTTACCACAATGCGGCAGTTTTGGGCCTAAGACCCCGTGGTTTTAAAAAGAGAAAAAGGGGGGGGGGGGGGGGTCTTACAAGAGGTATCAGAGGAGACCTCGACCAAAAAGTAGCAGTCCAAAAACCCTGGGTCACCCCCGCACGAGTTTAGTTTGGGGACAAAATAAGCAGCGAAAGTAGTGGCGTGCCTATATGGGGGATCACATGTAAATTGTAAACTTTCAATTAGGTTTGGGTCTATTACTTACAAATGGTCTTTGTTACGCAGCCTCCAGCACAACCGACACCACATGGCGGAGTCTAGAAAACTCCAAATGTTGTATCACCTCTTTCGGCTCCCACCTTGTTTCTTCAGTCGGAGATGGGGCAGACCCTGATAGCCATTCCTTAGTCTTTCAAGGCCCAACAGGTTTCGGCTCCGCAGCCAAACCTGGGGGCAAATTGGTTGAGCATCTTCTGAGGAATTTCTCCCCCATCTTACTTGGGGACAGAGTAGGTTGTACGGACAGAGGAGTGGCTTGACATCATGTACGAGATACTGACCGGGATACGGTGCCCATGGGAGGATAGGGTGCCTTTGGTGGTCCCTTGCTTGGAGTCCCATGCCAAGAGATGTTGGAATACACTGCTGGACACGACATTTGCAGATAGGGAGGTTGCTGACATTACTTGGGAGGAGTTTAAGGCTGCATTATTGGAGCACTTTGTTCCACAGTTGGAAAGAGATGAGCTTGAAGATAGGTTCCTGCAGTTGAGGCAGGGCAATAAGAAGGTGGTGGAGTACCACCGAGAGTTCAATCATTTAGCCCGGTTTGCGGACTCCTATCAGCTGGATGAGGCAGAATACAACAAGAGGTTCTATAAGGGCCTGCTAGAGGATCTAAGAGAGGCTCTTTTGTTCGTATCTGACAGTCCTATACCTCAGATATTGGAGATGGAAAAGAGGATTGAGGCAGATTGGCACACGACTAGAGGCAGGAAGAGGCCAACTTAGAATAAGGGCCGGGAAGCCCGAAATGATCAACAAAGGGGTCGTATTGCTGATGCGAGAGAGGGGAGAAGGGAAGAGGACCAACCTCGTCAAGAGGTGAGACAGGAGCCAGTGGTAATGGCTCCTCAACCTCTTCAGATGTAGGAGGCAAAGAGACCCGGGGGTATGGCATTTCCCCCGGTCGAGTGCTATAACTATCACCAGGTAGGGCATATCCGGAGAAACTGCGCCATGAGGGGCGCATCACTACCAGCACCACCGACTACCCCGCCAGCTCAGTAGTTTGGAGGTCGAGGATGCGTTCGAGGATGTGAAATCCAGGATGGAGACCGCAGGTAGGATAGGGAGCAAGTGTAAGCCCTGGATCTGGCTCAACCTCGGAACCCGGAGTAAGTGATAACAGGTAGGCTAGTGATTTTGAGTACTTTTCTTTCCTAAAAGCTCGACTCATGGATATAGAATTTGTAGAACTAGGAAGGAAAACCATAAGTTGGCTTCCAAGATAATTAACTACCCTACGTATAGTCTTCATCAGCGGAAAGCCCGTATATATGCTGTTCGATACAGGTGCTTCACACTCATTTGTGTAGGAATCCTTCGTGGAAGGACTAGAAGGCGTGGAGCGATTCACTGGCTTGACGAGGAGGGTGCATCTACTCGACGGATCGGAGCTATTCACCTCTACCCACTACAACATGGAGGCAGAGATCGGCAGAAAGGTATTCGAAGCACCAACGATAATTCTAAGGATGCAAGCATTCAATCTTATCCTGGGCATGACGTGGTTGTATTGGAACCATGCCTAGATCGACTGTCTATCAAAGAGGATCACCTTGAGGCATGGGGATCCTATGTCATCATCGGAGGTATTAGATCTACCACCCCTCTCTTGTTATCATCCGTACAGGCCGTCAAGGCCCACCTACATAGAGAAGAGGTATATCAAGTGTTGTTTGAGATGGCTGAGGCCAAAGATTCTATCACTAGTATCCCAGTGGTGCGAAATTTTGCTGACGTGTTTCCTGAGAAGCTGCCAGGGCTACCCCCACTTTGGGAGAAGGACTTCCTGATACAGCTCGTGCCGGGAGCTAAGCCGGTGTCCAGGGCTCCCTACCTGATGGCTCCAAAGGAGCTGGTGTAGTTTAGGAGTTAGTTTAAGGAGCTGGTGGAGGCTGGGTTTGTTAGACCAAGTTCCTCGCCTTGGGGTGCTCCGGTGCTGTTCGTCAAGAAGAAAAATGGGTCGCTCCGATTATGCATCGACTACAGGGCTCTGAATAGGCTGACGATCCAGAATATGTATCCGCTACCGAGGATTGATGAGCTGTTTTACAAACTGGAGGGATCCCACTGGTTCTCAAAGTTGGATCTGAGGTCAGGCTACTACCAGCTGCGCATTCAGGAGGAGGATATCCTTAAGACAGCCTTCAGTAGTAGATACGGGCTATATGAGTTTACCGTGATGCCCTTAGGGCTCACGAATGCACCATTAGCTTTCATGAGCTTGATGAACTGGGTGTTCGAGCCGTACCTCAACCGGTTCGTCATAGTATTCATATATGACATCCTTATCTATTCAAGGACGAAGGAGGAGCATACAAAACATCTGGCCTTGACTCTGGGGAAGCTCAGGAACCACCAGCTATATGCCAAGTTCAGCAAGTGCCAGTTTTGGCTGATAGAGGTGGCCTTTTTAGGCCATATTATCAGTGGAACGGGACTGGAAGTGGACCCTACAAAGATTCAGGCAATGCGAGACTTGCCTCATTTGAAGATGGCCACAAATTTCCGAAGTTTCCTGGGATTGGACGGATACTACCAGAAGTTTGTTCAGGGATTTTCTAAGATAGCCCTCCCAATCACTTCCTTGACGAAGAAGGACACTTCGTTCGTTTGGATGCCGCGGTGTGAGGCATCCCTCCAGGAGTTGAAGATCCGGTTTACGTCGGTCCCTATCCTTGCCCTTCCATCTGGGAAGGAGGGCTTCCAGGTGAATGTGGATGCATCCTTTCAGGGGATGGTTGCTGTACTGATGCAGCATGGTCATGTGATAGCATACGCCTCGCGACAGCTGAAGAAGCTTGAGTAAAACTATCCTATTCATGACTTGGATATGGGAGCAGTAGTGTTCGTGCTGAAGATTTGGCGGCAATACCTTTATGGTGTGCACTGCGACATATCGGATCACAAGAATCTGAAATATATTGATATGCGGAAGGAGTTGAACGTTCGCTAGAGACGATGGGTGGAGTTCCTTTCTGATTATGAGTAGACGATATACTATCACCCAGGAAAGGCGAATGTGGTGGATAACGCGCTGAGTCAGAAGGCTACAACCTCAGAAGCAGGACCTCAGCTGATGGCCATAGAGTTGGTGCATATGTTAGAAAAGATGCAGATATCTCTAGTGTCCGAGGATCACCCAGAGTTATACTTGGAGTACCTGTCATCGTTGGTTGTCACCAATGATATTCGGGACCGTATTAGAGCCGAGCAGAGAATGGATGGCAAGCCGGAGCCAGTATTCAAGTCCTTGGAGGGAGGCATGGCTGGGGAATATACAGAGAGAGATAGGCTAATATGCTTCAGAGGCAGAGTGTACATACCGACGGGGGCAGAATTCAGGAGGACATCATGACTGAGGCTCACTACAGCAGGTACTCGGTGCACCCCAGGCATCACAAAGATGATGGCCGACCTGAAGAAGAAATTGTACTAGCCTGGCATGAAGAGGGACATCACCTACTTCGTGACGCAATGCTAGGCTTGTTAGATGGTGAAGGTAGAGTGTAGGAACCTGACCGGATTATTACAGCCACTTCCAGTGACGGAGTGAAAGTTTGACGACATTGCCATGGACTTCATACATGGTCTTCCTCGGTCACATGCGGGGAATGACTCGATATGTGTGATCATCGACCGATTGATTAAGGTGGCAAGGTTTCTACCGATCAGGAAGGAAGCTCTGGTGGGTGACTTGGTACGGAAGTTTGTGGAGTAGTTCATTTTATATCTTGGTGTGCTTAGGACGATAGTGTCCGATCGAGATGGACATTTCATGTCTAAGGAATGGAGGGCAGTTCAGGCTTTTTTGGGGTCACGACTGACTTTTAGTACCGCCTTTCACCCTCAGACGTATGGACAGACAGAGCGTACCAATCGGACCCTAGAGGATTTACTGTGTCTTTGCATATTGGACTGTGGAGAGCCGTGGGAGAGGCAGCTACCGTTGATTGAGTTCTCGTATAATAATAGCCACCAGTACAGCATCGACATGGCCCCTTATGAGGCTTTATACGGGCAGAGATGCAGGACATATTTGTCTTGGGTCGAGGATGAGGATCTGAAGGCATTGGGCTTGGAGTTTTTTGAGGATACGGATGCTCAGGTGCGATTGATACAGGCAAGGATGTTAGAGGCCTAGAGCAGGCAAGCTAAGTATTACAATTCTCTACATCGTCAGGTAGAGTTTCGGGTAGGAGACTGGGTATTCTTGAAGATCTGACCAATACAGGGAGTTTAACGGGTGCGTGGTGGGAAGAAGCTCAGTTCGAGATACATGGGGCCTTACAGGATCCTGGAACGGATCAGCCCCTTGGCTTATAGACTGGATATGCCGCCAGAGCTAGCGGGTTTGCACGAGATTTTCCACGTCTCCTCCCTAAGGAGAGCTCTACTTCGGCCAGAGCAGCAGATTACGACTACAGATTGGCCTATAACTTCTGATCGATCGGTGCACCTGAAGGCGATCCGGATAGAGGATACTGGGATGCGAGTCTTACGACGCAAGAAGGTTTCGTTGGTCAAGGTATAGTGGAGGAATCATGGGCAGGAGCACATATGGGAGCCACAGGACTTGATGCAACAAAAGTACCCAGAGCTTTTCAGACAGGTATTCCTAACAACCTCTCGGGATGTTACATTTAATTTTTAATACTTGAAGCCCTGTAGGTCTAACTCGAATTTCGAGGACGAAATTTTTTTGTTTATGTATTGGGATTTGTAACATCCCTCAGATAGCTAGATCCCAAGGAGTGGTTTTGTCATGACTAAGTCGTGACAAAACCCTAGGAAGACCAAGTGGACCTAGGAATATAGGTGAGATCACTATGTCCTACAAATAGGAGACTTCTAAACACTAGGTTGCGAAGATCATGCGACTTCACCATGACTCCAAGACCCCACCACAACTTCACCAATCTATTGAAAGGCCCTAAGAGTCCATTAGAGTCAACTTTTGGTGACCAAGTTTACCTAGGATCATCCTAGTCCTAAATTGGGCAAGGTACCTTAACTAAGTGCAATGTGCCCCTACTGTGCCCAACCAACTCTATCTGGTTCTTCCTAGATCTAAGGTGAAGTTAATGGGTCACCAAAGATCCATTGGGGGCAGCTTTAGAGCCTGGGTTGACCCAAGTCAACCCTAACCCTAATGATGTCAAAGTGCCCTAACTAAGGGGCAAGTGAGCTTCAGAGTGCAAAGTTAACCCTACATAACCCTTCCTAGATCTTAGGGGAAGCCAAGGGGTCACCAAGGACCCCTTGGGGTCAACCCAAATGGTCATGTTGACCAAAGTCAACTCTAGCCCTAACTTGGTCAAAGTACCCTTCCTTAGGGTCAAGTGACCCCCAAAGTGCCAAGTCAACTCTATCCAACCCTGCGTAGACCCTACGGGAGTCCAATGGGTCACCAAGAACCCATTGGGGTCAGGAAAAAAGGTCAAATTGACCAAGGTCAACCCAAGTCTAGGTTAGGTTAAACTTAGCTCAAATGGGCTAACCTAAGCTTAAGCCCCTTTTCCATTTGGGCTAACCACCTCCTAATTATATGATGGTATGAATTATTGGGCTGCAAATAGGCTAAGGGGATGAGCAAGTTATGCCTTGATGACTAGGAGAGAGAAAACTCCACCTTACCCTTTAATGGAGGAGAGAGAAAGGGGGAGGAAGAAAGCCATTCATGGCATAGGGAGCCAAGGGCCACCCTTAATGGTTGGATTCAACTCCTCTGGGGAAGAGGAGGAGTTTCCAGCCATTTTCTGGCGACACTAAGCCAGGTTCACCCCCTCCACCACTTGGCCGAAAACTCCATTGATGTCCATTAATGGCCATTGGTGCTTGGCCCCTCCTCTCCCACATTTCACTCTTTTAAAAGCACCACTAGACTCAGGAGAGCCGTTTACTCACTTCACCTTAAGGAGACAAGACATTCCACTATGTTGTTGCAGAAACCTGGCCGACAGCATCACCACCATGGCAACCCGGCAATTGACACAACTCCAAGCCTCCAATAAGGTCCTCCCCTTCTCCTCTCTCTATGGGTAGATCATAGGGATCTTTAGGGATGTTGTTGGAACACCCTATTACTAATTTGAGCTAGGATCACTATATGCTTTAGGACATTTATCTTGACCTTCCTGTATAGATTTAAAGGTCAATTAGTTTGATTCTAAGGGTGAGTAACTAGGTTTGGTAGCTGCCCTCAAGACCCTCAAGCCAGACAGTTTTGTTCAGAGACTAAGGCATTTCGTCGAGCTCAGGTCGACTATCTTCGAGCTCAGGTCTACGATCTGGTCTCTAGTTTGTTTCCAGATCGCTGTGCTCAGTTCGACGATCGTAGAGCTTAGTTCGATGTTTTTTGTCTGATGTTCAAATCGAATCTCTGAGCTCAGTTCGACGATCGTAGAGCTCAGATCGATGTTTTTCTGAGAGATCGACGACTTTAAGGATTCAAATTCAGTCAGCTTTTGGAATGTTTTTCAAATTCTCTCAGCATTTATTACCAGAGATTTATTAGCCGTTTTCATTTATTCTGGAGCAAGTTTCAAGGGATTTCTCAGGGAATGTTTATTGGACTTTCCTTTTGAAGACAAAATATATTTTTGGAAGACATTTATGACTGCTAACGACTATCTTGGACAGAGAATTATCAGAGAATATAAGAGTTTTTTTTCTTCAGTCTGTAAGGCACATCAGGGGACATCAAGAGATATTAAGATATCCAAATATACAGAAGATTGAACAACACAATTTTTTCTGATCAAGATTTCAACTTCTAGGATTTACAAATCTAATGAATCTTCAAGTGTTCAAAGGCTTCAACATCAAGGACTCTAGACACTAAATATTTCAGCATCTTCTGGAATCATCTTCTGCTGGAGATCTGAAGCTTCTGAAGGCCTATCACCCTAGCAAAGCTCTCACTCCTGAACCATTCTACATCTCAGGGGGAGCTTTGACAACACCAACAATCCACTAGTCTTCTCTCAGAGATTTGAGATAGAGAATACATCATCATCTATTTCTTTTTCTTTTCATGCTGTAAAAGGGTTATCAAAACTCCCTTCAAAAGTTTCTAATCTGGTTCTGAGAGCCTTGTTAAAACTCAGTGGTGGCAAGACACCTTATCAAAAAATCTAGTTCTGGTTTTGAGCACCTTATCAAAAGCTCATTGGTGCCAGGACTCCTGATCAACTCATCCTGAGTGGATTCCTACCAAGGGTGGTAGAAGAGTGGATGTACCCAGGTTGATTGAGGAACCACCATAGCTTCTTGTGTTTGGTTGCTTGTGTGTATTCTTTGCTGTGTGCTGTGAATCTTTTGTTTTCTTATTATTGTTACTTCTGTTTAATTGCTGCAGCAGAATACACATACTATATTAACTTAACTCTTCCTCTGCAAAGTTTTATTTTGAAAAATTATTTTAACAAACTCTATTCACCCCCCTCTAGAGTCAGACTGATCTTATCCTCCACTTTCAATTAGTATCAGAGCCAGGTTGGGTTTTCATATAGGCTAACACCTGAACCAAAAGATCCTTGATAAGATCAATCCTTTAAGAAGGTTATTTTCATTATATTTAATTTTATATAAAGACATGGCACAGAACAAAGATTATGAAAGCACTAGGCCTCCAGCGTGCACTCTATCCAAGTTTGCACTTTGGAAAGCTGGGATTAAACTTTATATGAATTCTATTGATGAAGATATATTTAATACTGTTTTGACAGTGTGCCCAAGTCCACCAGCAAACTCAAGTACAAATGCTGTTCCACCTCCTTCAGGAACAGATGCTGAAATAAAGAAGTGGAAGACTGCAGATGCCAAGGCCATGAATATCTTAGCTCAGACAATGTCTGATGAGATATTTTAGAAGGTAGCTGAATGCAACTCAGCAAAAGAAATCTGGGACAAACTTTCTGAGAATGTCTCAGGATCTGCTGATGAAAGAAAGGACAGAAGATCCCATCTCATAACCCAATATGAGAATTTCAAAAAGGGAGAAGCTGAGTCAGTAGCAGACATGTACAACAGATTAAGTCTGATTGTCAATGAGTTAAAGACTCTGGATAAAAAAATCTCATTGACTGAGCTGAATGACAAAATCCTAATGTGTTTCACCAGCACTTGGGATTTAAGAATCTGGCCAATCAAGGATGCCAGAAGTCTAAATGAAATTACCACTAAAGCTCTCCTGGGTAAGCTCAAATCTTATGAGCTGCTCATTAAAAATAGAGAAGAAGAACAGAAGGCTGCCTCACCAGCCACAAGGAAAGAGAAGTCAATAGCCTTCAAAGCTATTGAGGACCTGCCTGAAGAAAAGGTCACAGGCAATGAGGAGCTAGTCAGCCTATTGGCCAAAAGATTCTACAAAATGGCCAGAAAAGATTTCAGAAAAAGGTCATACAAGGGACATGATAAGCCAAGGTATGATAAATCAAATAATAATAAAGAAATTATCTGTTTTGGTTGCAGGAAACCAGGCCATATTGTGCCTGACTGTCCAGAAAACAAAAACAAGGACAAGAAGGATAGAAGAGAAATAAGAAAGGAGAAGGACTTTAAGAAGAACAACTCAGACAGACCCTCCTCCAGCAAGAATAAACATACAAGGAAAGGTTTTGTTGCTGAGACATGGAGTGAAACTGAAGAGGATTCTGAAGCTTCATCTAGCTCCAGTGATGATGAGGATGATGCTGATGAAAAGGAATTTTGAATGATGGCTATCAATGCCTCTCAATCAAATTCAGAAGCAGAAGAGTCAGAGTCAGATTCAGAAACTCAATCAGAAGAAGACCAGGTAATCAATTCATTTAATTTCAGTTCTAAAGACTTTAAACATGAGTTTAAAGCACTATGCCTAGATCTATTAGAGTCTGAGAAGGAAATCATTTCCCTCGGAAGACAACTATCTGAGCATAGCACTTTAAAATCAGAGAACCTCAAACTCTCTGAAGAGTTAGAATGCTATAGGGAGGAGATAGCTTCACTGAAAAGTGAACTATCCAGGGCCAAGCAGTTTGAAGAATCTCTCAATAGGAGAAGCATCAAACTGATGGACATCACAAGCACAGTGAACTCTAGACTTAATAGTACACTGGGCTTGGGAGCTTCATCCAGCCAGCCTATAGTTCTGACAACTCCAATAAAATTTATCTCTGATAAAGGGAAGGAACTTGTAGAGGTAGCTAGGAAGAATGCAGATTTGCCAAAGAAAGATATAGTTCAACAGAATACGTCGAATAGAGCTCGACGATCGTCGAACGGCGCTCGACAATCCAAGGCAAAATCGTCGAACTCAGCTCGACGACATCTGAACTCTGAACTCCAGCACAGTCGATCTTCGAACAGAGCTAGACGATCTGACCAAAGATCATCGACCTCAGCTCGACGATCGTTGAACAGAGATAAGAGCTTTGAACAAACTTTCAAAGGCACATCTAAATTCAATCCTATCAGTCCTACATCCCAAGACTTCAACCCTTATACTGAATGGATAGTACCTCCTAGGAGATACCACCCTGAATGTTATAAGATTCAACCTGGGATGTCTTATATTTCAGAATTTAAAGGTTATCAACCATGGCCCAAGGTAAACTGGGTCAAAAACAAGTAAATCCTATTTTTGTGCAGGTGAAGAGCATCCAACATCAAACTAGCAATGGTATCTGGATAGTGGGTGCTCAAAGCACATGACAGGGAACAAGGACAACTTCACATCCTTTAAAGCCAAGCTTGGACCCAAAGTAATTTTTGGTGATTCAAACTTTGGAATAACAAAAGGATATGGTGCAGTCCAAATTGGAACAGTCACCTTCAAGAAAGTAGCTTATGTTGAAGGACTCAAGCACAACTTGATTAGTATCAGTCAACTTTGTGATAAAGGATATCAAGTGACTTTCAACAAAGCTATATGCAAGGTCAAGTCAGAAGACAACATAACTGTGTTGACAGGTAACATAAAAGGTAACATTTACTTAATAGATTTTCATTCATCTAAAGTAGATATCTGCTTGTTCAATTCCATATCTAGACCTAATATACTGTAGCATAAGAGACTAGGGCATATTAACCTTAGAACTATTGCTAGGCTATCCAAGGACAACCCGGTTAGAGGACTATCTTCTGGCCCCTACAAGAAGGTAGGACTTTGCAAGGCTTGTCAATTAGGCAAACAAACTAAAAATAGTTTTAAGTCACTTAATAAGAGTGATTCACCTAGGATTTTGTATCTGTTACACATGGATCTTTTTGGACCCATTACAGTACAAAGCTTGGGAGGGAAATCTTATACTTTGGTGATTGTAGATGACTTCTCAAGATTCACTTGGGTATTCTTTCTGAGGAATAAGTCTGATAACTTTAAGTGTCTGACAGAGTTTCTCAAATGTATACAGATTGAGTTCAATACTCACATTGCCCTTATCAGAAGTGATCATGGGACAGTGCTTGATTCTCTTCTTATGCAAGAGTTCTGTCAGAGTGAAGGGATCAGGCATACTTTCTCAGCTCCTAGAACTCCTCAACAAAATGGGGTAGCAGAAAGGAAAAATAGAACCCTAATTGAATCTACAACAACATTATTGACAGATGCTCACCTTCCTCTATCCTTTTGGGCAGAAGCAGTGAGCACCTCCAACTATGTGTTGAACAGAAGTTTGATACATAAACTGAAGGACAAGACTCCCTATGAATTACTCAAAGGGAAGAAACCTAAAGTAGATTACTTCAAAATTTTTGGTTGCATTTGTTATATTCACAATAATGATAAGAGATATTTAGCAAAATTTCAAGCAAAAGCTGATGAAGGAGTGTTCCTGGTATACTCCATGATCAGTAAAGCTTATAAGGTTTATAATAAAACTACTCTAAAAATAGAAGAATCTGTCCATATTTCCTTTGATGAATCTAATATGTCTTTCAAGGAGAAGAATACTTCTACCATAGAACATTTGCAGGTACACTCTCTAGCTGAAGACTTGGACAGATTGCAAGTTACTCAAAAGGATGAAAGTAGTGAAGATGAAGAAGTTGCTCAACATCTGGAAGAAAATCTTCTTGAAGAGCAAGTTGCTGTCCCACAAGAGGAAACAACAACACAGGTTGGTGAACAATCAACACCACCTATTGATTTAGTAACATCAAGAGATCATCCAATCTCCCAAGTGATTGGAAACATCTCAGTTGGTGTGCAAACAAGAAATCAGGTCAACCAAAGCCTGATGCACACCTGCTTTCTCTCTCAAATTGAACCTCAATCCATTCAAGATGCAGAGCAAGATCCACACTGGATCATTGCAATGCAAGAAGAGTTGCATTAATTTGAAAGAAATAAAGTTTGGGAACTAGTGCCTAAGCCAAAGGATCATTCCATTATTGGAACAAAATGGGTGTTTAGGAACAAGTTGGATTATCAGGGAGTCATTGTAAGGAACAAGGCAAGGCTAGTTGCTCAAGGCTACTCTGAAGAAGAAGGAATAGACTATGACCAGACCTTTGCACTAGTTGCAAGGTTAAAGGCCATCAGAATATTCCTAGCTTATGCTGCTCACAAGGGATTCAAGGTCTACCAAATGGATGTGAAGAGTGCTTTTCTCAATGGAGACATCAAAGAGGAAGTCTATGTTAGACAACCTCCAGGTTTTATCTCTCTAACTCATCCTAATTATGTTTTTAATCTACATAAAGCATTATATGGTCTAAAGCAAGCTCCTAGAGCATGGTATGAGACCCTGGCATGCTTTCTTCTAGAAAATGATTTTATAAGGGGTAGAGTAGACCAAACTCTGTTTATTAGAACCCATAAGTCCCATACCCTACTAGTACAAATATATGTAGATGACATTATATTTGGATCTACTG
This sequence comes from Platanthera zijinensis, assembly GCA_039513925.1. NCBI lineage: Eukaryota > Viridiplantae > Streptophyta > Magnoliopsida > Asparagales > Orchidaceae > Platanthera > Platanthera zijinensis. The sequence continues at coordinate 102,627,739 of CM077088.1, forward strand.
ATTCAAATTTGTGAAAAAAGTTTTCCAAGCTGATGCACTCTAAATTTGAATTGAGTAGCATGGTTGAGCTTTCCTTCTTTCTATGATTGCAAGTCAAACAACATGCTGAAGGCATATTCATTTCTCAAACCAAGTATGCAATGGAACTGGTTAAGAAATTTGGTATGTCTGAAGCATCTTGTATGAAAACACCTATGCCTACTAATGCTGTATTAGATGCTGATGAACATTGAAAACATGTTGATCAAACAACATATAGAGCAATGATTGGCTCTCTATTGTACCTTATAGCTAGTAGACCTGATATAATGTTTGCTGCATGCATATGTGCTAGGTTCCAAGTGAGCCCTAGAGAGTCACACCAAATTTTAGTTAAAAGGATTCTTAGATATGTTAATAGTTGTCAAAATCTAGGTCTCTGGTATCCAAAAGACTCAGGATTTGAATTAACTGGATTTTCAAATGATGATTATGCTGGATGCAGAATAGATAGGAAAAGCACCAGTGTAACTTGTTAGTTTCTTGGTGATAGACTTGTCTCATGGTTTTGTAAGAAACAAACATATTTTTCAACTTCAACTGCTAAAGCTGAATATATGGCTACAGGTAGTTGTTGTTCACAAATCTTGTGGATACAAAATCAACTCCTAGACTATGGTTAAAACTTAGAGAAGTCTAAAATATTTTGTGACAACACTAGTGCTATCTCCATAGCACAAAATCCAGTCCTCCATAGTAGGACAAAACACATAGATATTAGGCATCACTTTCTATGGGATAATGTTGAGAAAAACAAAATTGAACTTCAATATATCCCAACTAATTTGCAAAAGGGAGATATTTTCACCAAACCCTTGGATGAAAAGAAACATACCTTCTTGCTCAATCAGTTAGGAATGTTAGATGGAGGAAGCCTAAAATAAATTCCAAGATTTTGAAAATCTAAAAACAGACCAAGACTAGGCTAAAAACTTATATTTTCTTTTGTCTATAGGTTCTGTTTTGTATCTGAACTGCGCTCGACGTTTTTCCAAAAATCGTCGAACGGAGATCGACGCTTTCCAACAAGCATCGACCGAAGTTCAGCGTTTTCCAGGCAGTGCTAGGCTATCTTCCTCTGGTCAACGATCGTCGAACGGAGTTCGACGCTCTCCAGTATTATCGAACGGAGATCGACGTTATTGAAGACTCTTCAGATTCCATTAGAATCCCAGATCGTCGAACGGAGATCGACGATCCTTCCTTTCCGCCGTCGAACCCTAATATAAAAATAATTTTTCGGCTGTCGTTCTCCTTTGCACTTTCATAGTTTCTGCGGAAAAACTCTTTTTCCCTCAAAACTTTTGTTGCACTTGTTCTTTGTTTGTTCATATTTGTAGGATCGAATGGCCGTTTCAGTTGCCGCTCTATCAGCAATGAAATTCGACACCAGATTTGACATCGATATGGACTCTTTTGAAAGTAGTGATCAAATATTCAAAGACATACTTGAGCTCTTCAAAGAACAACAACTAGAGAACATCATGACAACAAGAATCAAGATAGCAGCAGATGAAATTAAAGAATGGGTATATACAACAAAGAATCTGAATAACAACACCATCGTCGGCACGATCTCGGGAAATCAGGTATCACTTTCACCTGAGTTTTTATCAGAAGTTTTTCAGTTGAGTACAGGAGAAGATTGCATCGATTTGTCTGGAGAAGAATTCTCCAATATGCTTAAAAGTATGGGGCATACAACAGCTAACCCCAACAAGCTTTTGAAGAAAAATCTGTCAATGGAATACAGATTTTTGGCAGATGTTGTAGGGAAAGTGCTATTGGCTAAGCACTCTGCTCATGATACAATTTCCAGATATTAGCTCTGTTTAATGGGAGCTCTTGTTGATAAAAAGCACCTAAACTGGGGAGAACTCTTTTTTGATTTAATCAAAAAGAAAATAAACAAGAGTTTTGTTAATTTTGGTAGAATAATTGGGCTATTTCTTCATGTTAAGTGCCCTGTGTTGTTAGTTTCAAGTGGAATGCATATCAATGCTTCCAAGAGGCTGACTTGTGCCTTATTTGGAAAATGGGATAGACAGATTGTCAAGCCCAGCAGACCTACATCAATTCCATCTTCAGGCACAAGGATTGCTACAATCACTTCCCCTCAGGTCTCTGCCCCAGCAGAAGATTTGCCTGCTTCTTCTCCACCTGTTTCTACAACAATCTCCTCATCAACAACAACAATCACCTCAACCTTATCTATCTCTTCCCCCATTCCCATTTCATCACCCTTATCTCCTCCAGCCACTTCAGAAACATTCCACCGTCTCCATTATTATCCACCTCTCACCATTCCATCATTCCACCTCCTGGAGGACTCCTTTATGGATGACTCTCCTTCCTCTCCTACTGAGATTCCATCTACCTCCTCGTACCAACACCTCCTTCAGGATATACTCTCACAACCATCCTTTACTCCATCCATTTCCACACCCATAGCATCCATCTCCACTCTAGTACCATCCATCTCCATAATCTCTACTCCTCAGCAATCCATCCCTATACCTCCTACCATCACAGCATCAAACATTATGCCAGAAACATCAATTCCTACCTCTACTCAAGTCCATATTGAGCATGTAGATCTTCCTGCACTGGCAGACAGGCTGTATGAGCTGATAGCCCCCAGGCTATCCTCATTGCTGGAGACCACAATGGCCCCACTTCTGAAACATGTTCAGGAGCTGTCTAACAGGCTATCTTCCTTCCTCTCTTCTCAAGAAATCCCTTCCTCTGGGTGCCTTGATCCAGTTCATACTGAATCCAGGCAGGGGGAGATGCCTAATGAAGTTCTGGAATTGCCTGCTGCAGCTAATGATTCAGTTGCTACTCTAGTTTTTGCAGTGGATCTCCAGAGCCTGCTCTCAGCTTTTGATGCTGTTCACTTCAACTATCTACCAGCTCAACAGTGTGAAGATCTCTCCAAGGCAATTGTGCTTGTTCCAGTATGTGAGCAAATTTTGCTAGCTTCTTTTATAGAATTTGTCCAAGCTGAGGACAAGGCTGTTACTGCTGCTGCTGATGTTGATAATGTTAATGACTTTTCAGTTGATTCTGTTATTAGTTCTGTAATTGTTTCTAAAGATATTATGATGACAGAGCCATGTATTGATGAGCCTGCTGATTCTTCTAGTTGTGTTTCTAAAAGTGTTATTTCTCCTATTCATGTTGCTGCTCCTATTGTTTCTGCTCCAGTACTCTCCCAAGCCCAACATCTTCAACAAGAATACATTAAGAGAATAGATGCTCTATATGATGATCCCCAGAGCTCTGACAGTGACCAGTTCAGAACAGACAGTGATGACTCCTCAGCTACCATAGCAAGGAAAAGAAAAGCTAGAAGCAAAGCCATGAAAAGAGTTCCTTTAGAAAAAGTTATAGATGCAAATGATGTACCTTATTATACATTACATAATTGTTAAATCACTGAATCTTGGATGCAATACTCCAGAAATCAGCTTAAGGCAATGAAAAAGAAAAGAAAGTTTGATAAAGGATCTTCCAAGTCTTATCTTCCCCCTTCTCAACCTCCTCCTGATGTAGGTGCAGGTGGCAGCTCTGCCTTCTCATCTACTCAAAGAGGCCAAGGCCTTTATCAGTTCCAGGGCAGATCTCAGCCTAGGGGAGGCCACTCCAGAGGTTATCAACCTAGAAGAGGTCAATTCAGAGGTAATCAGAGAGACTTAAGGGTTTATTCAAGACAAAAGGAACAAGGCCCCAGAGATCCTTCTTCTGTCCCTTTTCCTTATAAACTCAAAGACATTGTGTCTACCAGATCGCCTGCTGAAGTGACTTCTAACAGATATGAAGCTCCAGTGCCATTTGAAGATCCAGAGAATAATCCTAATTCCTGGACAGCCAGAATGAAAGAGTCAGCTGCACTAGAACAAATTAAAAAAGCAAGAGAACAAGCCAGAGATACTTCCAGCTTCAAAACTCTCTCAGATCAAAGAAAGAAGGAACTAGAAAGGTATGCTTCAAGCAAGTTCTTTGATTCAGAAAGTTATATGAGACTGCATCCTGAGGCTATAGTTCCAAGAACAAAGCAGCAGACAACCTTAGGTGCAAATGATGATAGAAGATCAAAGAAGGAAGCTTTAAATCCTAACAGAGATATCATCTTCAAGCAAAGCAAAGAGAAGGATTAATTTTGTAAGCAGATATTATGTTGTTTCTCTGAAATATCTGAGACTTATATGTGATTCTGCAATGCTCCAATTTTTATTCTTTCTGCATTATATTTTTTAAATTCTTATGTCTGTAAATAGTAATCCCAACCCAAATATGGGGAGATTGTTGGAACACCCTATTACTAATTTTGGCTAGGATCACTATATGCTTTAGGACATTTATCTTGACCTTCCTGTATAGATTTAAAGGTCAATTAGTTTGAGTCTAAGGGTTAGTAACTAGGTTTGGTAGCTACCCTCAAGACCCTCAAGCAAGACAGTTTTGTTCAGAGACTAAGGCATTTCGTCGAGCTCAAGTCGATGATCTTCGAGCTCAGGTCGACGATCTTGTCTCTAGTTTGTTTCCAGATCGCTGAGCTCAGTTCGACGATCGTAGAGCTCAGTTCGACATTTTCTGTCTGATGTTCAAATCCAATCTCTGAGCTCAGTTCGACGATCGTAGAGCTCAGATCAGCGTTTTTCTGAGAGATCGACGACTTTAAGGATTCAAATTCAGTCAACTTTTTGAATGTTTTTCAAATTCTCTCAGCATTTATTACCAGAGATTTGTTGGCCGTTTTCATTTATTCTGGAGCAAGTTTCAAGGGATTTCTCAGGGAATGTTTATTGGACTTTCCTCTTGAAGACAAAATATATTTTTGGAAGACATTTATGACTGCTAACGGCTATCTTGGATAGAGAATTATCAGAGAATATAAGAGTTTTTTTTCTTCAGTCTGTAAGGCACATCAGGGGACATCAAGAGACATTAAGGTATCCAAATATACAGAAGATTGAACAACACAATTTTTTCTGATCAAGATTTCAACTTCTGTGATTTACAAATCTATTGAATCTTCAAGTGTTCAAAGGATTCAACATCAAGGACTCCAGACACAAAATATTTCAGCATCTGCTGGAATCATCTTCTGCTAGAGATCTGAAGCTTCTGAAGGCCTATCACCCTAGCAAAGCTCTCACTCCTTAACCATTCTACATCTCAGGGGGAGCTTTGACAACACCAACAATCCACTAGTCTTCTCTCAGTGATTTGAGACAGAGAAGACATCATCATCTATTTCTTTTTCTTTTCCTGCTGTAAAAGGGTTATCAAAACTCCCGTCAAAAGTTCTGAATCTGGTTCTGAGAGCCTTTTAAAAACTCAGTGGTGGCAAGACACCTTATCAAAAAATCTAGTTCTGGTTTTTGAGCACCTTATCAAAAGCTCATTGGTGCCAGGACACCTGATCAACTCATCCTGAGTGGATTCCTACCAAGGGTGGTAGAAGAGTGGATGTACCCAGGTTGATTGGTTAACCACTATAGCTTCTTGTGTTTGGTTGCTTGTGTGTATTCTTTGCTGTGTGCTGTGAATCTTTTGTGTTCTTATTATTGTTACTTCTGTTTAATGGCTGCAGCACAATACACATATTATATTAACTTAACTCTTCCTCTGCAAAGTTTTATTTTGAAAAATTATTTTAACAAACTCTATTCACCCCCCCTCTAGAGTCAGACTGATCTTATCCTCCACTTTCAGATGTGAATCGGGCTCATTTGAGCCCGATTGGGATAAGCATTTTCCTAATTTTTCCATGAAAAATCAACCTTATGGGATCGCTGGAGATGGACCCTCCGGCGGCCGTGCCGCCGCCAATCATCTGTTACTCAACGGAGGTGGTGGAGGTGGTGGCCGGCCAGGGAGGTGGTCGAGTGACCTGGAGCGGCGGCTTGAAGTTGGCGCAGGAAGAAGGAATCAGGACCGTCGGCTAGTGGTTGAAGACGATCCAGGTGCCGTTAGATCATGCGTCAAGATTCGTGCAGATCAAATGTTTTATTTTATTTAATGATTTTCTAGTTCCAATTTTTAGTCATTTTAAATTAATTATTAAAAATACCTAGAGACTTTTAGTGAAACAAGGGAAAACACCAAAGTTGTATCCCTATGGGTGTAATTTAAATTAAAATTGGTTTGAACAAATTCAGATGTCTGGTTTGACTAGGGCACTCATTTTTGTGGGGTTTATCCCTATGGTTAGTCAGAGATAAAAATGTGTGCCTTCACTTCATCTCATCTCCAAATGACCTGAAATTTTGACAGGAGTTATTCTAACCTATACCTAGGTCATGTCAAAAAATGGGAATTTTCGGAGATACTTTTTCTATAGTGTTTTGAAAAAATTTAATAAACCATTTATAATTTAATTAGGTGCCTTAAACACCTCAAAACCCCCCAAAATTTTGGTGGGTTATCTTGGGGGATATTATAAGGCTCTGGTAAAAATTTCACCCCTTTTGGTTTTGATTTAATAGGGTATTTGTGTAGGCAAAGATTGACCCTTTTAGGTCAAATTAGGGCTAAGTGCTCTAAGTGCTCTTGAGTTGGCCAACCTCATCCAAAGGTGATGGGAACTTGGCACTCAGCCTTTTTAGCACATAAAATACACCCTCCACTGATATTTGGTGGAAGTTGAAAGGTGGAGCCCTAGATCTTTAGGGCAAGTCTTATGTGTGCTAACCTAGGGTTTGAGGGTCATGGGGTCATGTGACCTTTACAAGACTTGAAATTTGGTGGAGAGGACTCTAGGGTAGTCAAGGTCCACTATTAAAAATATTATTGGATTTAGAGGTTATTAAACCCCCCAAAACCCTATCCCTAGTTTAGGGCACAAATATTATACATGTAAGTTAGGCCATCAAAACTCTGTGAAAAGTATTGAAACTTGGGTAGTGTAGTCATAGGGTTAACATGAGACTATGGGAATTTAATTGGAAATTTTGGAACAATAATTTTAGTACCTCCTTTGCAATATATGGGTTTGCCCTTGATAATCATTTGTTTGTTATGATCTCACTGTTCACTATAAAATTATGTAAATTGTCCAGAGGAAGTTTTAGGTCATTATGCTCATACCTGAATTTTATTATAATTTTTAGATGTATATTTTCAGTACATACCTCACAAGCTTATAAATATGCAAACATGTTCAATAATAGATTCAGAGCTCAATGCTTGTTAGAAAATTGTGAAACTTATTCAGTGGTGTTCTTAGGTCAATATGCTCATGACGAAATTTTATCAAAAATTTTAGAAGTATTATTTCTGTATTTATTTCATTAATTTATGAAAGAGGAATGTTGTTCAAAATAAAAATTAGAGTTCATTATTCACTGGAAAATTTTGAAACTTGGCCAGGAGTGTTTATAGGACATTTTAGTCATGCTTCAATTTTCTCATAATTTTTCGAAGTCTATTTACATCACTTGTTTCTTTAATTGATATTTATGGGTTTATATTTATGTTTGAACTCAGTTCGGGCGGTTAGCCAAACTAGCTGCTGCGGCATGTACAGCCAATCTTCTAGCAGGTAGCCTCAGCGGGCTGCTAAGACGATTCAGTTCGGGCGGTTAGCCAAACTAGACGCTATGGCCTATCCTGTCGATCTTCTAAAGGATGTCCTCAGCGGACTGTCTGGATGATGGTTTTAGTAGAAGCCATAGTGTTCAGTCCAGTCTGCGCCTCAGTAGTTAGGAGACAAGCCGCATCGGTCTTGTGAAGTTATGAAGCTTCGTCTAAGGCTTATCTTCTCAGCGTTCTGATGACATTCCGCGGTACGCGGTCAGATGTCTTGTCGTGGCTTCAGCATAATGGTTAGCTGTACTGCGGGTTGCTAGCAGCTTAGCGGCTTGTCTCGCGGTCTTTCTCCAATGTCCGGAGGTTGTAAAGTTATAGCTTGTATAGTGAGCGGTTTCGGTATGTCAAACCGATCAGTCCGCTCGACTTGTATTTAGTCCCACATCATGTGTTGTATTCTCTCATCTCCCTCGTTTTCTATAAATAAGGAGGCATACCTATGTATTACTTACTCTTTTGGAGCAATAAAATTTGATGTTATTTACCTCTTGTTCGCTTTCCTTCTCATATTTTCACTTGGTATCAGAGGGAAACCGGTCCTTTTACTCAAAAATTATTTCGCTCTTGTAGCGGTTTGTGTTTTGAAACTGCGTGGGTTGTCACTTTTCTGTCCCTCCCTTCTTCCGGTTTTGTCCGGCTTCTTCCCTCCCGTTCTTTCTATCTGGTCGTGCGGTTTCCCCTTATTCGCGTGATCTCATGCTCTTCTTTCTTTTTTGCGGCTTCACTGCCCTTAAGTCGCATCATTTCCCTTGCTGCTGGTGTTTGATCACCTAGACCAGGCGGTTTCAGCTTTGTACGCGCGGCTTACTTGCCTTCTTTATAGATACTCCGTCGTCTTCTGCAACTTTCCTTACTCCTTTCCCTCATTCTTCTCCCTCTATTTCTTCTTCGGGTAATTTGGGTACATTGTCCAAGCTTACGAGCCTGAATTATCCTGACAGGAGTGTGTCTTTTGTCTTCCTTTTACATTCTCAACGTAAGCTCTCACACTTGACTGATGACCCTCCTCCTATTGGCTCTGCTGCTTATGATGATTGGGATGCTTATGATTCCTTGGTCCGTACTTGGTTGGCCAACAGTTTGTCTGATGAGTGTCTTCCTGTCATTCGACATGATCAAACAGTCAAAGCCGCGTGGACTCATTTGGCTGCTTTATATTATAAAAGGGCTCAGACTTCGCGTATCTACACTCTGTATGCTGACCTAGTTGCTCGTCCTGTTATTACCTTTACAGCAGCTTATCAGGAGGTGCAAGGTCTTGGGGCTCAACTTCTTCAACATTCTCCCTTTTCTGCTGATCTTGCTGAACAACAAAAACATTTTCAAGAGCTCCTGGTGGTTTGCTACTTACTTCATCTTCTCGACTCCTATGACTTGATTCACCAATAGAATCTTGGGGAAGCGGACTGTTGGGGCTGCGGGACACTCCGACTCTTGATGCCACTGCTGCTCGGATTTCCGCTGTTACTACCCTCCTTCAGCTCCCTTTGCTTCCTTCTCCCTCTCCTGATCTTGTTGCTCATTCTGCCAGTCATGATCATTCTGGTGGTCGAGGTGGCCGTACTGGCGGCCGTGGTTACTTAAAATATCTCTGTTCTCATTGTGGAAAAACTGGCCACCTGATTGATCATTGTTGGGTCAAACACCTCATCTTTGTCCTGCTTCTGCTGATTCTGCCATAAAGTCTACTGCATCTCTTGCCACTTCGGGTGCTGCTCAGTTAGCTACCACGTGTAGGTTACTTATTGACTCTGGTGAAACCACTCATATGACCGGGAATTCTCAGCTTTTTTCCTCTCTTACACCGAGTAACCACTTTCCTCCTGTTCTTATTATTGATTGTTCACCATCCTCGGTTCACGGGTCTGGCACTGTAATGTTACTTCTTCTCTTCAGCTTTGGGACACTCTCTATGTTCCAAACTTTCCCTGCAATCTTCTTTCTATTACTTCTATTTGTAAGCAGTTCGGTTGTGAAGCGATTTTTACTACTTCTACTTGTGCCTTTCAGGTTCCTAAGTCCAAGGAGATGATAGCTACTGGGACTGAGAGCGGTGGCTTGTTCTATCTTGATACTTCTTCTTCTTTCTCTGCCTCCTCTTCTCTCCTTCAGTGGCATCTTCGATTTTGACATCCTCCACCTCGGATCCTCTATCAGCTACTGCATGATTTACCTCGGGGCGATTCTTCTCTTCATTGTTAAGCTTGTCAGTTTGGGAAACATCATCGTTCTACTTTTCCTGCCAGCAAAAGAGGTAGTTCTTCTCGTCCATTTGATATTGGTCATTCTGATATATGGGATCCTGCACCTACTCAAACTGTTGGTATGGGTAGCTTATATTTTTGTGACGTTTATTGATGATTTTTCCTGCTGTACATGGCTATATTTGTTGCATTAACGTTCTGAACTTTATTCTATTTTCACTACTTTTTATATTGAAATTCATACACAGTTTTCTACTTCTATTCAAATCCTTCGGTCTGATAACACTAAGGAGTACCTTAGTCATTAGTTTACGTCATTTTGTATTGGTCATGGTATTGTTCATCAAACCACTTGCCCTTATACGTCGCAACAAAATGGTGTTGCTGAACAGAAGAATCGTCATTTACTTGACGTGGCTCGGAGCCTTCTTACTCAGATGCATGTTCCCAAGTATTATTGGGGGCATGCGGTCCTTCTCTCTTGCTTTCATATTAATCATGTTCCCTCCTCTGTTGTCGGTGGGAAGACTCCCTTTTCTATCTTGCATCCTATTACAAACCCTTTTCCTTTGCCTCCTCGTGTCTTTGGATGCACTGCCTTTGGTCATTCTCCTTCTTCTACTCGTGACAAATTGTCCCCTCGCTCGACTAAATGTATCTTTCTGGGCTATTGTCCGACTCAGAAAGGATATCGGTGTTATGATCCTATTCTCCACCGGCAGTATGTTTCTGCCGATGTCACTTTCTTTGAGACTGTTCCATATTTTTCTTCGTCCTCCTCCATTCTTCCTTCTTCTGAAGATTCTATTCCCTCTCCTCTTATTTTTGCACCTTGTCCTGAGCCTACTATTCTTTCTTCTTCGTCTTATGACTCTCCTACTCTTCCTACTCGCAATATTGAGTCGCTGCCCATGGTTCCTAGTTTGCCGGCTTCTCCTTCTGATGGATCTACACAAGTAGATAGGGCTGACCTTGATCTTCCAATTGCTCTCAAGAAAGGTGTTCGCTCATGCACTCAGTATCCTCTCGCTGGTATGGTGTCTTACACCAGATTGTCTCCTCGGGCGTAGAGTTTTGCTTTTTCCCTCTCGGCCAATGTTCTTCCAGCATATTATCATGATGCTCTGGTTATTCCACATTAGAAAACTGCTATGGATGAGGAGATAAACACTCTGACTAAACGAGGTACTTGGTCTCTTGTGCCTACTCCACCTGGTGCTGATGTGGTTGGCTGTCGTTGGGTTTTTGTAATCAAGTACCTTCCTGAGGGTATTGTTGATCGTTACAAAGATCGTCTAGTAGCCAAAGGATTTATGCAGACTTATGGTGTGGATTTCTTTGATACATTCTCCTTTGTTGCCCAGATTACTACGATCCACGCTCTCTTTTCAGTGGCTGTGAACAAAGATTGGGAAATTTCTCAGTTAGATATCAAGAATGCCTTTCTTTATGGAGATTTGCATGAAAAAATTTATATGGAGCAACCTCCTATGTATGTTGCTCTGGGGGAGTCTCAGGTGTATAAGTTGAACAAAGCCATCTATGGTCTTAAATAGAGTCCGAGAGCCTGGTTTGAAAAGTTTAATGAGGTTATTTCTATTGTTGGATTTGTTCAGAGAGCTGCCAGTCACTCTTTGTTTATTCGGAAAACCTCGTCTGGGATGGTTCTTCTTGCGGTGTATGTGGATGATATACTTCTTACTGGGGATGATAGGAAAAGTGTTGATATGATGAAGAAGCATCTGATCCGGCATTTTGTTACAAAGGATATGGGGTCTCCTAAGTACTTTCTATGGACTGAGATATCTCGGAAACCTAGTTCTATTGTTCTTTCACAGAGGAAGTATGCTCTGGATCTTTTAAAAGAGACAAGTCTTCTTAGAACTAAACTTGCTTGATCTCCTATGGCTATTGGAGATGACAAATGCTTGAGTGAGTCTTCTCCTCTTCTTGAAGATTTCACGAGGTACAGACGTCTGGTTGGTAAACTTATCTATTTGATAGTTACTAGATCAGACATCTTCTATGTAGTGGGAAAGGTAAGTCAGTTTATGCAAGCTCCTAGGGAGTGTCATATGCTGTCAGCTATGAAGATTCTTGAATACATGAAAGGTGCACTAGGTAAAGGGCTCATGTTCCTGAAGAGGGGACATTTAAAAGTAGAGGCTTATTCTGATGCGAGCTACGCAGATGATAAGGGCGACAGGAAGTCAACATCAGGTTTCTGCACTTTTGTTGGAGGAAAACTAGTTAGTTGGAAGAGCAAGAAGCAGGCTGTGGTTGCCAGATAGAGTGCATAAGAAGAATATAGAAGCATGGCTTTGACTGCTTGTGAGCTGAAGTAGCTTCAAACTCTCTTACTAAATCTTGGAGAGTTTTATGATCACCCCTACCATTGTTATGTGATAATAAAACAGCAATATACATTTCGAAGAATCTGGTCTTTCATGAGAGAACGAAGCATATCGAGGTTGATTGCCACTTTATTAGATAAGAGATTCTGAAGAATCAAATATGCACTCCATTCGTTACTTCTGATAAAGAGCTCGCAGATTACTTCATGAAACTGGTTACTTCGTTCACAGAGGTTTGTGGCAAGCTGGGCATGGTTTATATATATGCTCCAGCTTGAGGGGGAGTGTTGAAACTATGTTCGGCCGGTTAGCCGAACTAGCTGTCGCGGCCTGTCCAGCCAGTCTTCTAGCAGGTAGCCTCAGCGGGCTGCTGAGATGATTTAGTATGTTGGAAATTAGTTCGGGCGGTTAGCCGAACTAGCTGCAGTGGCCTGTCCTGCCAGTCTTCTAGTGGATGTCCTTAACGGATTGTCTGGATGATGTTTTCAGTAGAAGCCGCAGTGTTCGGTCCAGTGTGCGTCTTAGTAGTTAGGAGACAAGCAACATCGGTCTGGTGAAGTTGTGAAGCTCTAGTCCAAGGCTTTTTCTCTCAGCGGTCTGATGACATCCCGCGGTAGGCGGTCAAATGTCTTGTCGTAGCTTCAGCATAATGGTTAGTCGCACTGCGGGTTGTTGGCTATCCGCAGGTGCGGCTTAGCGGCTTGTCTGGTGGTCTCTCTCCTGTGTCCGAAGGTTGTAATGTTATTGCTTGTATAGTGAGTGGTTTGGGTATGTCAAACTGCTCAGTCTGATCGACTTGTATTTAGTCCAACATCATGTGTTATATTCTCTCATCTCCCCTGTTTTCTATAAATAAGGGGGCATACCTATGTATTACTTACTTTTTTGGAGCAATAAAATTTCCGGTTATTTACCTCTTGTTCGCTTTCCTTCTCATATTTTCACTATTTAAAATTTTGGATCAGAGTCCTAACCTTGCAAAAAAAATGGGAGACTTGAATTTACTGTCAATTAGCTGCCTAGTATTTATCATAATTTTGTGAAGCATTTTGCATGTCTGTGAAAGCCACTTCATATTCAAACTAGGTCATTTTGATTTTTAGGGAAAATAAATTTAATATCAGTTAATTAGGAAAATTCCAAGTTTCTAGATTTAGGCTAAATATATCATGATAGACCACCATTAATTATCTTGGGGTTTTTGGATGAAGATTTGGAGTAACTCCTATCATGTACATCATATAACATAGGGTGGTCTACATGTAGTAAATCTGCAGAAAGTCTGATAGCATTTGAATTGGGCATATGGATAGGGGTTAGTGGTTTGCTGGTTTGGCTAAAAAGAAATTGAGTAAATCAATGGAATTTGGGATGAGTTGAATGTTGGGTTGACTAGGATTAGGTGGTGCTCGAGATCGACGAAGATCGTCTTTCCTGTGAAGGGAGAGAGAGGGTCAAAACACACTAGGGTTAGATCCATAGTAATATTAAAGGGATCTGTAATTGGGTATTAACCAATAATAGTAAGTGCCTTGCAAAAGGGAGCTTTGGGCTTTAGCCCATTATAGTTCCTTGTGCCTTCAAGCCCTTAACGGGGTATGCCTTGTGCAGTCATGGGCTAACCTAAACTATAGGCATAATAAACTTCAAGAGCAACTAGAATAACTAAGGGTTCACTTTCTCACACCCCAGTGTCTCGGGAAGTTAGGTTGGGTCACACGGGCTGCAGGCTCGGTGGTTGTGGAAATTGGCAGGTTAGTACGGTGAGCTGAAGGCTCGGTAGATAATTGTGACGGACAGGTTAGTCCTGGGAGCTTTGGCTCGGTTGTTGGTTGTGACGGGCGGGTTAGTCCGGGGGGGGGGGGCTTTGGCTTGTTGGCTGATAAAATAAGGTTGCATGTGCATAAATTATAAGATGGTGGGTATTCGGTGTTTGAGGGTCGATGCACTGACGTCAATACGTTGACTCGACAAGTGTGGTTTAGCACTTCGCCAAATTAAGTCCGATGGACCATCCGTCAAAGAGTACGCAGGAGCTCCGCTTTGTGCACCAGTGCCGAGGCGTATGATATGTCTGATTGGTAGTGCAGTTACCAGTTTAGAGGTGGGCGAGGCCCAACCCACCGCTTCTGTTTGCCACTACGGAGGTATCCTGGGAGGTTAGGCTCTAGAAAGGGGGAACTAAATGTCTATGTGCACAGAGTCGAGTGGGTGTGTTGCACTTACATGATTTATATCATAGCATACTTGCATGACATAGCATAACGATTGCATATAACCCTTGTCACCTATTGTATAAATTGGTATGTGACTCTTTATACAATAAGCCCCGTAAAATGACCCCTTAGTTTATAAGCTCGCATGAGCGTGCTTATAAGTTTAGTTTTTTATTCTGTGGATTTATGTAATGCTTTCTTGAAAACTGATACCCTATCGTATAAATTTGTATGAGACTCTGTTGGAACCCCTAGGTGATTTGGGCTAGGTTCTCTTCTTAGGTTATGACCCATATTGTATAGAAGGGTCAAATTTTCTGTGTTTCTTAAGTCTAGGCCATGTCCTTAGAGTCAATAGTACAAAGGACCAACCTCCATCACTGCCAGAGATTCAAGAATTAGAGAAATCAAGATTTAGAGAAAGAGATCTATGTTCATCGATCTCAGGTTGACGATCGTCGTGCTCAGCTCGACTAACTCAGAGCTAAAATCTCCGAGCTGAGCTCGACGAACACCGTTATCAGATGGACTAACTCTTCAACACTCAGCGCCATAATTCACTCAAAGCCAAGGCTGACTCAGAGACAAAGAGCACTCAATGCCAGATGTGTTATTCACTCAACACCAACAGATTGACCAAGTTCTTAGGTCGACTAACCTCACAGTCTCAGGTCGACGAACATAGAGCGCAGAATTAGTCAGTTTATGCACAACAGTTGATTCACAGAGCTCAGGTCGATGAAAGATGATCTCAGTTCGACGAAAGCTGATCAGAGGTCGACGAAATCTCAGGTCGATGAAAGCTGATTAGAGGTCGACGAAAGCTGATTAGAGGTGGACAAAAGCTTATCTAAGGTCGACGAAAACTGTAAGACATTTTGTTATTTATTCTTTCTCTTTCTTTCTCATCATTTTAACTCTTATAGGCTATTAATTCCCTTGTAAATCAATGCACTTATATTCTCTGAATAGAGCCGTTATTGGCAGCATTGATTGCTAACATCCTCCATGGAATTAATTGCTTATATCTCGGGACAGACATAAAATATAATAATTGACAGCATTCTTGCCATTTTCTCGTTCCCAAGATTTCGGCTGGACATTTATTGCAGAATTTATTTTGAATTCGACCAAGTTGCAGTGATCAAATATACATCTCCCTGCCAAGAAAAAAGAGAGACACAAAAGAGCATATTTAGATCATCACCTTGAGTCACAGCAAAGAAAACATCTAGAAGTGCAGTGAAAAACAACTCTCAGACAAATCAACTGCTCTCAAGAGAATAAGAAAGAACAATCATCACCATCAAGAGTCTTTCTTTCTTTCTCTCCCTCTTTGTTTTCAGGGATCTCAAGTGATAAAAATATTCTAATCAGTAAAGGATCTCTGAAAAGCTGAAGGCCTACACCCTTGAACAAATCTTCCACTCTTGAATCATTCAAGATCTCAGGGGGAGCTTTGACAACAAATAAGAATCCACTCAGTAATCTCATTTTGACTTGAGAAAAGAAGACTTACATCACTCTCTTATTCCCACCTCTGTACAGGGTTTTAATTCCCTTCAAAATTATTCTATTTGCAAGTCTCCTTTCAAAAGACTTGAGGCTTGGTTTTTGAGCACCTGATCAAAAGCTCATTGGTGGCAGTCACCTGATCAAAACCTGCAGTAAATTCCTACCAAGGATGGTAGAAGAGTGGATGTACCCAGTTTGGGGAACCACTATAAATTTCTTGTGTTGTCTGGTTGCTCTTTATTTTTTTTTTCTTGCTGTGGCTGTGTTTTTTAGTTATTCTGTGATCTTTAATTTATTTTAATCTGTGATAGTTAGATATAGTTGAAGAAAATTTTAAAATAAAATAACACACAGACATACTCTATTCACCCCCCCTATAGAGTATATTAGATCTAACCCTAACTTTCAATTGGTATCAGAGGAGGTTCTTTTGGTTGTACAAGCTAACCCTTGAACCAAAGATCCCAAGTTTGATCTGTTCTCTTACTTCTTCTTGATCTATACAGCATGGCACAGAAAAAAGTATATGCAAGCATTAGACCTCTAATGTGTAACTTGTCCAAGTTCACATTCTGGAAGGCAAGAATTAGACTCTACATGAATTCTATTGATGAGGATATATTTAATTCCATCTTAACAGGACCACCAGCTCCAGTGGCTTCAACCCCATCAACTTCAACAGACATGTGTGCAGTTCAACCCCCTGGATGGACAGATGCACAGAAGAAGGCAAAGATAGCTGATGCCAGAGCCATGAACATATTGGCTCAAATAATGTCAGATGAGATATTTCAAAAGATTGCTGAGTGCTCATCAGCCAAGGCCATTTTGGACTCCCTGAACCAGATGGTGGCTTGATTAGCAGATGAGAGGAAGGATAGAAGATCCAACCTCATCACTCAATATGAAAACTTCAAAAAGGATGAAGCTGAAACAGTGGAAGTGATGTACAACAGACTCAGCTCCATTATCAGTGAGCTGAGGACTCTAGATAAGGAAATAACTTTGATTGAAGTGAATGACAAGATTCTCATATGCTTCCCCAACACTTGGGACTCAATAATCTGGCCCATCAGAGAAGGCAGAAGCACAACAGATATCTCAACTGAAGCTCTACTAGGAAAGCTAAAGTCCTATGAGCAGCTGATAAAATCAAGGGAAGCAGTAGCAGAAGTCAAGACTCCTACACCAACTAGGAAAGAGAACAACATAGCTTTCAAAGCTGCAGGGTACTCTGAAGTCATTCCTGTGAATGAAGAATTGATGAGTCTCTTTGCCAAGATATTCTTTAAGATGGCTAGAAAAGATTTCAGAAGGAAACCATCCAAGTATGAAGACAAGACAAGGTATGACAAAACACCATCTAAAGAAGTAGTGTGTTTTGGCTGCAGGAAACCTGGGCATTTCATCTCTGAGTGCCCAGAAGCCTAGAAGAAGGATAGAAGAAAGGAGGGTGACTCAAGGAAGGGTCACTACAGCAAGCCTTCCTCAAGCAAGAACAAGAGTAAGGACAAGGGCTTTGTTGCTGAGTCATGGAGAGACACTGAAGAAGAGTCAACCTCCTCCAGCTTAAGTGAGGATGAAGAAGAGCAGAAGGCCAAAGAAGTTTGCCTCATGGCTATTGAGGGAGGCTATAGAAAATCAGATGCTGATGAGTCTGATGATGAAGAGCTCTTATCAGCTGAGGATCAGGTATTAGCCTCTTATGATTATGAATAAGAGGAATTCAAATCTGAATTTAAACTATTATGTTTAGACCTAATAGGTTCTTAGAAGGAAATCAAACTTCTCAGGAAAAAACTATTAGAACAAGAAAGAGTCATTGCTGATAATGAAAAATTAACTGAAGAATTAGACCTAGCTAATCAACAAATAATGTTCCTAAAATCTGAATTAAGTAAGGCTAAGGAACTAGAAGAAACCTTAAATTGTAGAAGTTTACAACTGATAGACATAACTAGCATAGTCAATACAAGATCCAGTAATAACAAACTAGGATTAGGAGACTCATCTAGTGAACCAATCCTTATTCAGAAAAATCAACTATCAAAACCCATAAGTTTTATTTCTGAAAATGGCAAGAAGAATACTGAGAACAAGTGGAGAAAATCAATGAAGTGCTTAAACAACTAGACCTTAAGAAAACGAGTCAGAAAAAGAAAAACAAACAATATAACTATGTTCAGCAAATTTCGTCAAACTCATAACGACGAAATGGGTATTGTTCGTCGAACTTAGAATGACAAACTCTGAACGCAAATAATAATGTAATCTATTCTTCGAACTGGGATCGACGAAACTAGTATGGTTCGTCAACCAGAGATCGATATTTTTGGGGCTCTGAGAATGGATACTTCCATTCTTCGAGCAGAGATCGAAGAACTCAATCCAAATCGTCGAGCTTAGGTCGACGAACATACCAAAATTTTTCAGATCTAGTTCATAACAAGAGTAATCTAAAAACTAATAAATCCTTTAATCCCTTTAGTCAGTGGGTCATACCTCCTAGAAGGTATCATCCTTTAGGCTATAAAGATCAACCTGAATGCTCATATAGTTCTAGTTACTCCTATGTAAATCAACAAGGACCCAAGGTCACCTGGGTCAAGAACAACTAAGTGTTATACTTGCAAATGAAGACCTATCCAGCATATAATAAACACTGGTATCCTGATAGTGGCTGCTCCAAGCACATGACAGACAGCAAGGACAACTTAATTGACTATAAGTCCAAGCTGGAACCAAAGGTAATCTTTGGTGATTTAAATTGTGGCCAAATAGAGGGCTATGACAAAATAAGGATTGGATCTGTAACTTTCAAGAAAGTTGCATATATGAGTGGACTGAAGCACAATCTCATCTCCATAAGCCAACTCTGTGATGAAGTCTATCAGTTATCATTCAACTCTGAATCTTGTACTATTACCTCAAGAGAAAACAAACAAGTTTTAATTGGCAGTAGACAAGGAAACATATATTTAGTTAATTTCCAGTCCATTACTTCAGATATATGTCTGCTTAAATGAGTTAGTAGTCAAAATGACTTATGGCATAAGAGATTAGGACATGTAAATCTAAAAAACATTGCTAGGATATCTAAGGACAACCTTGTGAGAGGTTTACCTTCTGGCCCCTACAAGAAGGAAGGCCTCTGCAGGGCTTGTCAACTAGGCAAGCAAACTAAATCTAGTTTTAAATCCATTAATAAGAGTAATTCACCTAGGATTTTGTACTTACTACATATGGACCTTTTTGGACCCATTGCAGTACAAAGCCTAGGAGGGAAGTCTTATATCTTAGTGGTTGTAGATGACTTCTCCAGATTCACTTGGGTTTTGTTTTGAGAGCAAAGTCATATACTTTTCAAGTTCTTACAGATTTTCTCAAGAACATACAGACTAAATCTGGATGCAGTTGAACCCTCCACTACAGCAGAAGTTATTCCACAAGAGAAATCCCTCCAAAATGTTATTGCTGAACCAACTCCACCCACTGATCTTGTCACACTGAGGGATCATCCCAGATCCCATGTGATTGGAGACATAACAGTAGGTGTACAGACAAGGCATCAACTTAACCAGGACTTGATGCATGCCTGTTTCCTCTCTCAAATTGAGTCTCAATCAATATCTGATGCAAAGCAAGATCCCCACTAGATCATTGCAATGCAAGAAGAGCTCAATCAGTTAGAGAGATACATGGTTTGGGATTTGGTTCCAAGACCAAAAGACTACCCAGTCATTGGAACAAAATGGGTATTCAGGAATAAGCTTGATGCCCAAGGTGTGATTGTGAGGAAGAAGGCTAGGCTTGTTGCTCAAGGATATAGACAAGAGGAAGGGATTGACTTTGATCAAACCTTTGCTCCAGTTGCCAGGCTAGAAGCAATAAGGATATTTCTGGCCTATGCTTCATTCAAAAGGTTCAAAGTCTATCAAATGGATGTGAAGAGTGCCTTCTTGAATGGGGAACTTAAAGAAGAGGTTTATGTTGAACAGCCTCCAGGTTTTATTTCTTCAACTCATCCCTCTTTGTGTTTAAGTTGCACAAGGCTCTCTATGGTTTAAAGCAAGTTCTAAGAGCTTGGTATGAGACCCTAGCCAGCTTTCTATTAGAGCATGGTTTTTCAAGAGGCATAGTTGATAGGGCCTTGTTTACCAAATTGCATCATGATAAAATACTGTTAGTACAAATATATGTAGATGATATAATATTTGGCTCCACTGATCCCAAATTATGGAAGAGATTTTTTTGATCTAATGCATTCAAGATTTGAGATGAGTAGTATGGGTGAGCTTTCCTACTTCCTTGGTCTCCAAGTGAAGCAGCTCCCTGATGGCATCTTCATTTCCCAGGCTAAATATGCCAAATAGCTCATAAAGAAGTTTGGGATGGCTGATGCCTCAGCAAATAAAACACTCATGCCTACAAATACTATACTAGACTCTGATGCACATGGGAAACCTGTGGATCAGAAACTATATAGGGGCATTGTTGGATCCCTACTATACCTCATAGCAAGCAGACCTGATATTATGTTTGCTACATGCCTTTGTGCTAGGTTCTAGGTGAACCCTAAAGAATCTCATCTAGTTTTTCTAAAAAGAATTTTTAGATATATAAAGGGTTGTCCTAGTCTAGGTCTCTGGTATCCTACTGAGTCAGAGTTTGAGTTTACTGGATACTCAGATGCTGACTTTGCTGGATGCAGAGTGGACAGAAAAAGTACTTTAGGAACTTGTTAGTTCCTTGGCATGAGATTAGTGTCTTGGTTTTGCAAGAAGCTGTCATCTGTGTCTACATCTACTACTGAAGCAGAATATATTACAGCTGGCAGTTGCTATTCCCACATAATGTGGATTCAAAACCAACTACTTGACTATGGTCTCAACATAAATAATTCAACATTACTATGTGATAACACAAGTGCTATAGCCATAACACAAAATCCAGTTCATCACAACATAACTAAGCATATAGACATTAGACATCATTTCATTAGAGAGTGTGTAGACAAAAATAAAATTTACCTTGTCTATATCTACACTGATTTACAAAGAGCTGATATCTTCACCAAACCTCTGGATGAAAGAAATCATGTGTTCTTCATAAATCAGCTTGGAATGATAAATGAAGAAGAATTAGTTTAATTTCTGTCTGCACTCGACAAATTTTTCAAAGTTTGTCGAACGGAGATCGACGAACTGGGGGAAGTTTGTGAGATATTCGTCGAACGGAGATCGACGAACTCTCTGTGTGTGAAGTTAGTTTCGTCGAATTGAGATTGACGAACCTACTTCAGAAAACGTTCGTCGAATGAAGATCGACGAAATGTCTTCAACCCTTCAGACTGAGATCGACGAATCATTTAAGTCCAAATTATTTGGTCGACCTCAGATCGAAGATCTATTCATTTCTCGTGGAATGGAGTCTGTCGGTTCATATTCAGGAAAACACTATATTTAGGTTTTCTTCGACCTCCGTCCCGCGCTGTCAGTTCTCTTGCACTTGATCTTTGACTTTTCTTGCAGGTATTCTCATGGCGATTCCCGCAGGCTCTCTTGCAGCGATGAAGTTAGATACAAGATTCGATCTGGATTTCGAATCCTTCCAATACTCTGACCCTGTGTTCGTGAACGTTCTGCAAATTCTAGAAGACCAACATCTCAAGACTCTGCTATCAGCACGCATCAAAATCTATGGAACAGAGATCAGGGAATGGGTCTATACATCTACCACGGAGGAGAACGTGATGACAGGGACTATCACTAGTAATGCCATCTCCCTTACTCCCGTAGTTTTAACTGAAATATTTGGATTGCATAATGGTGAGGAGGAACTAGAAATTGAAACTGAAGAGTTTGATATAATGCTGAGCCTCATGGGTTACTCAGGAGAAACCCCACAGAAACTGCTTAAAAAGCATTTATCTGCTGAATATAAGTTTCTTGCAGATATTATAGGGAAAGTGCTGCTAGGAAAGCACTCTGCACATGATTACATTACCAGGCATCAATTCCTGGTTATGTGTGCAATAGTAAACAAGAAAGCAATTAACTGGGCTCAAGTTTTGTTTGATCTTATCAAAAAGAAGAACAACAAAAAGGAGGTATGCTTTGGAAGGATCCTAGGGATCTTCCTCAAAGAAAAGGCTGTCGGATCCCTGGTCTCCCCGACCATATCCATTAATGCCTCAAAGAGACTTACCTGTGCTCTTTTTGGCAAGTGGGAGAGGACCATTACAAAGCCAACCAAGGCTCCTTCCTCTTCCACCAGAACTTCTGAAAGTACAAGGGCTACATCAGCCACTCCTCACCCCTCTGCAGTGATTCCATCCACCACTCCACCTCCTCCTGATTCTCAAGCTCCATCTCATCCTCAAGTTCAACAAACCCCAGCCTCCACTTCCATTCTAATACATACCCCTACACCACCAGCATCTCCAATTCCTTCTTCCCTTACACATATTCCCTCCAATTCTCCCTCTCCTAGGGCTGATACATCCATCCCTACTCCTCCCCAATCTCCTCTTCTAGCTCATCTTGCTGATATCCCCTTCTCCACTCTCTCTTCTATCCCATCCTTCAATCTACTTTCATCCACTATGAACACTCCTTCTCCTCAACAATCCCCTCAATAGGACCCCCTTCCAGAAACCTCCAATCAACTATCTCCTCCAGCAACTATCATCACTACCTCTATACCTTCTCAACAACCTCCTTACAAAACATCTGACTCCACATCATTGAATTCCTCAATCATCCAACCACTTCTTGAGCTCCTAAAGCCAATCCTACAAACCATCATTTCAGAGGCTATTTCACCTCTGTCTATCTCCATATCCTCTCTTTCTACTCAAATCTCTACCCTCACCTCTACCCTCTCTTCATTTGGGGGCCTGGCTTCAGTACATACTGAAACCAGGCTAGGGGAGATACTTAATGATGAAGTAGCAAAAGCAGTAGTAGCAGCAGGAACAAATAGTGATACTATACTTAGTGATGTAGTAACAACAACAACACCAGCAGCAGCTGGAACTAATGTTGATATGGACACAAATTTTCTCAATTTTCTTGATACTGATATGGAATAAGTTTATATAGAGACAACTGACTCAGGAGCAGATGTAGATAATCAGTGTACAGATATTATAGTATCCAATGCTCAAGAGACCAGCTTGCCAGAAGTTCTTCCTGGAAGGGTCTACTTTATTAAATCTAAAGTAAATCTACAAAATCTGCTGAAATTTTTTGGATACTATATTAAGTTCTACCTCTCTCTCCCACTCAATCATCCAGAGCAATAGTATGCTACACCTCCCCTGTAAGTTAAGAAGTGTTAGCCAGTATAAAGGAAATTCTGATAGCTCCTCCAGCAGTATTATATGAACAAAGATATAGTCCTCCTGGGCCAAATTATATCATAAATGATAGCCCTATTCTTTGCTTGGATGATCTAATCAATAAGGACATTGCTGTGGAAGCTGAAGCAGCTGAAGCTGAAGTTGATCCCACTCAAGCCAGCAAATAAATTCCCAAGGATCTGATCAGTCAGATTGATGAAATGTATGACAATCCTCAACAACAATCTGATGATGATGATGATGATGATTCTGATGATGCTCCTAAGAGGAAGCAAGCCTCAAAGAAAAGGAAAGCTCCACCTCCACCTGCTCCCAAACCTGGAAATACCAATGATACACCATACTATATGTTGGAACACCCTATTACTAATTTGGGTAAGGATCACTATGTGCTTAGGAATTTGTTTTGACCTTGCTGTATAGTCTGATAGGTCAATTAGAATGAGTGTTAGGGTTAGTACTTAGGTTTAAAAGCTGCCCTCAAGACCATCTAAAGATCAGGATTCAGTGCTGAAGACCAAGCTAATTTTCGTCGAGCTCAGGTCGACGAATCGTCGAACTCCATTCGACGATCTCTGAGCTCAGTTCAACGAGTCATCGAACTCCATTTGACGATCTTCGAGCTCAGATCGACGTTCTTTCTCTAGCTGTTTTCCAAGTCTCTGAGCTCAGTTCGACGATCGTAGAGCTCAGTTCGACGATTTCTGTTTCCAGTTTAAATCCAATCGCTGAGCTCAGTTCGACGATCGTTGAGCTCATATCGACGATTTTTTTTCTGAAGATCGACGGTTTTAGGATTCAAATTCAGGAAAGTTATGGAATTCATTCAGACTTATTTTCAGTATTTATGGCAAAAGGATTTTGTAGCCGTTTCAATCAATTTGGAGCAAGTTTCAAGGAAGACTAATTGGAATGTTTCTTAAGGACTTTCCTCTAGAGGCAGATATCAGTTAAGGTAGTCATTTATGATAGATTAATGGCTATCAGGAAGTCAGAATTTGATATACTCCCTAGAGATTCATTTTGAAAAAGATAGAGAACTTACAAGATTTGAAAAAGAATACAGAAGAGAGAACAAGAAAATTTTTCATCAAGAATTCATCTTCTGGAATAGACTCAGTAGACAAAAGTTTACAGAATTACTGAGTCAGAATTCTTCAAGAACACAAGGAACATTACTATGAAGGAGATCATATGCTATTCTACTCCTTCAAGCATCAAGTGTTCAAAAGCTTCATCATCAAGGACTCCAGACATCACACATTTCAGCATCTGCTGAAATCATCTATTGCTGGAGATCTGAAGCAACTGAAGGCCTATCACCCTAAGCAAAGCTCATCTTCCTGAACCCTTACAGATCTCAGGGGGAGCTTTGACAACATCTTCCACTTGTCTTCTCTAAGATTGTTGACAGAGAAGAACAACTCAACTCTTTTTCTTTTTCCTTTCTCTCCTGTAAAAGGGTTTCCCAAAACTCCCTTCAAAAGTTTTGTGGCTGGTTTCTGAGACCTTGTCAAAACTCAGTGGTGGCAAGACACCTTATCAAAAAATATAGGTTTGGTTTTTTAGCACCTTATCAAAAGCTCATTGGTGCCCAGGTCACCTGATAAACTATTCTTGCAGTGGATTCCTACCTAGGGTGGTAGAAGAGTGGATGTACCCAGGTTGTTGGGGAACCACTATAGCTCCTTGTGTCATGGTTTGCTGTGCTTTTTGCTTTGCTGTGTGCTGCGTGTTTCTATTTTCTTACTGCTTTAGTGTTTACTTTTCTGCTAACACATTACATATATAAGTAAATCAAGTCTTCCACTACTTTACAGTTTAAAATTGTGAATTATTTTAATATACTCTATTCACCCCCCCCCCCCCTCTAGAGTAAGCTAGATCTTATCCTCACTTTCAATTGATGTAAGAGGGAGGTTGGTTACTCAACAACTGTATTTTCAACAGATTGGTTGAACAGGCTAACACCTGAACCAAAAGATCTCTGATAAGATCAATCTTTTATAGAGGGTTATTATTATTTTGTATTATATTTATTTTCTTCAAAACCATGGCACAGAACAAAGATTATGCTAGCACCAGACCTCCAGTGTGTAACCTTTCTAAGTTTGCACTTTGGAAGGCAAGGATAAGGCTTTACATGAATTCTATTGATGAGGACATCTATAATTCTATTTTGACAGTGTGTCCAAGACCCCCAGTAATCACAAGTACAAGTGCTATTCCACCTCCCTCAGGAACAGATGCAGAAATAAAGAAATGGAAAGTTGTAGATGCAAAGGCTATGAATATCCTTGCTCAGACTATGTCTGATGAAATATTCAAGAAAGTGGCTGAATGTAACTCAACAAAAGTGATATGGGACAAGTTATCTGAAATTGTCTCAGGATCTGCTAATGAAAGGAAGGACAGGAGATCCCATCTCATAAGCCAATATGAGAAATTCAAAAAGGGAGAAACTGAATCAGTGGCTGACATGTACAATAGGCTCAGCCTGATAGTCAGTGAGCTAAAGACATTGGACAAGGAGATCTCCCTAACTGAACTAAATGACAAGATCCTAATGTGCTTTGTTAGCACTTGGGACTCAAGGATCTAGCCAATCAAGGATGCTAGAAGCCTAACTGAGATTACTACTGAAGCCTTGTTTGGCAAGCTCAAGTCCAATTAGCTGTTCATCAAGAATAGAGAGGAAGAACAAAAGGTTGCTTCTCCAGCTATCAGGAAGGAGAAGACAATAACATTCAAAGCTACAGAAGAACTGCCTGAAGACAAGGTCATAGGAAATGAAGAATTAATGAGCTTATTGGCCAAAAGATTCTATATGATGGCCAGGATAGATTTCAGGAAGAGGTCATCCAGAGGGCATGAGAAGCTAAGGTATGACAAGTCAAATAATAAAGAAATAATTTGTTTTGGATGCAGGAAACCAGGCCATATTGTGCCTGATTGTCTAGAAAACCAGAACAAGGACAAAAAGGACAGAAAAGAAAGAAGAAGAGATAAGGACTCCAGGGGAAACAATTACAACAAATCCTCCTCCAACAAAAATAAACATACAAGGAAGGGATTTGTAGCAGAAACCTGGAGTGATACTGAAGAAGAATCAGAAGCTTCATCAAGCTAAAGTGATGATGAAGATGATGCTGAAGAAAAGGAATTCTTCATGATGGCTATCAATGCCTCCCAACAAAATTCTGATGCAGAACAAGAA
The DNA here is from genome assembly GCA_039513925.1 of Platanthera zijinensis. NCBI lineage: Eukaryota > Viridiplantae > Streptophyta > Magnoliopsida > Asparagales > Orchidaceae > Platanthera > Platanthera zijinensis. Next base: position 102,654,243 of record CM077088.1, read on the forward strand.
TCAGATTCAGAATCTGAAACTCAAACTGAAGAAGACCAGGTAATAGATTCCTTTGATTTTGATTCAGAGGACTTTAGATCTGAATTTAAGGCACTTTATTTAGACCTGTTAAATTCTGAGAAAGAGATTATCTCTCTCAGAAATCAATTGTCTGAACATAGCACTCTAAAATCAGACAACCTCAAACTCTCTGAGGAGTTAGAATGCTGTAGGGAGGAGATAGCTTCACTGAAAAGTGAAATATCCCAGGCAAAGAAGTTTGAAGAATCCCTTAATGGGAGAAGTATCAGACTGATGGACATCACAAGCACAGTGAACTCAAGATTCAATAATACACTGGGCTTGGGTGCTTCATCCAGCCAACCTATAGTATTGACAACCCCAATTAAATTTATTTCTGATAAAGGAAAGGGAGTTGTAGAGGTGGCTAGGAAGAATGCAGACTTGCCAAAGAAAATTAAAGTTCAGCAGAAAACATCGAACAGAGCTCGACGATCGTCAAACGAAGCTCGGCGATCTCAGGCTGAACCGTCGAACTCAAGTCGACGACTTCTAAACTCTGAACTCTGGCATAGTCGATCTTCGAACGGAGCTCGACGATCTGACCAAAGATCGTCGAACTCAGCTCAACGATCATCGAACGGAGCTCAGAGCTTTGAACAATTATTTAGAGGTAAATCTAAAATCAATCCTAGAAGTCCAACATCCCAAAGCTTCATCCCTTATACTGAATGGATAGTTCCTCCTAGGAGATACCATCCTGAAGGATATAAGAGTCAGCCAGGGATGTTTTTCATTTCAGAGTTTAAAGGTTATAAACCTAGGCCAAAGGTAAACTGTGTTAAAAACATATAAGCTGTTTATGTGCAAGTGAAGACCTATCCAGCAATGACCAAACAATAGTATCTGGATAGTGGGTGCTCAAAGCACATGACAGGAAGCAAGGACAATCTCACATACTTCAAAGCCAAACTTGGACCCAAAGTGATCTTTGGAGATTCAAACTTTGGTAAAAAAAGGATATGGTGCTGTTCAGATTGGCTCAGTCACATTCAAGAAAGTGGCTTATGTGGAAGGACTGAAGCACAACCTAATCAGCAGCAGTCAACTCTGTGATGAAGGCTATCAAGTGATTTTCAACAAATTTTTATGCAAGATCAAGTCAGAGGATAACACAACAGTGTAAACAGGTAAAAGGAAAGGTAACATTTATCTTGTAGATTTCCTTTCAACCAATATAGATATCTGTTTATTTAATTCAGTTTGCAAACCAAATGATCTTTGGCATAAGAGACTAGGACATATAAACCTTAGAACCATTGCTAGGCTATCCAAGGACAACCTTGTTAGAGGACTACCTTCTAGCCTCTACAAGAAGGAAGGACTCTACAGGGCTTGTAAATTAGGCAAGCAAACTAAAAATAGTTTTAAGTAACTTAATAAGAGTGATTCACCTAGGATTTTGTATTTGTTATACATGGATCTTTTTGGACCCATTACAGTACAAAGCTTAGGAGGGAAATCTTATACTTTAGTGATTGTAGATGACTTCTCTAGATTCACTTGGGTATTCTTTCTGAGGAAGAAGTCTGATAACTTTAAATGTTTGACAGATTTTCTCAAATGCATACAGATTGAGTTCAATACTCACATTGCCCTGATCAGAAGTGATCATGGGAAAGAGTTTGATTCTCTTCTTATGCAAGAGTTCTGTTAGAGTGAAGGGATCAGACACACTTTCTCAGCTCCTAGAACTCCTCAACAAAATGGGGTAGCTGAAAGGAAAAATAGAACCCTTATTAAATCTGCCACCACATTGTTGACAGATGCTAACCTCCCTCTATCTTTTTGGGCAGAGGCAGTGAACACCTCCAACTATGTGTTGAACAGAAGTTTGATACATAAACTGAAGGGCAAGACTCCCTATGAATTGCTCAAAGGGAAGAAACCTAAAGTAGATTATTTCAAGATTTTTGGTTGCATTTGTTATATTCACAATAATGACAAGAAGAATATAGCAAAATTTCAAGCTAAAGCTGATGAAGGAGTGTTTCTGGGATACTCCATGATCAGTAAAGCTTACAGGGTTTATAATAAAACTTCTCTTAAAATTGAAGAGTCTGTTCATGTATCTTTTGATGAGACTAACATGTTTTACAAGGAGAAGAATACTTCTACCATAGATCCCTTATAGGTAAACTCTCTTTCAGAAAATTTTGACAGGTTGCATATTGCAGAGAAGGATTCAGTACATTCACCTATCCAGCAAAAGGATGAGAGCAGTGATTATGAAGAGGAAGATCATCATCTAGAAGAGCCAGTTGTTGTTCCACAAGAGGAAACCACAACACAGGTTGGTGAACAATCAACACCCCGTGTTGATTTAGTAACAACAAGAGATCATCCAATCTCCAAAGTGATTGGAAACATCTCAGCTGGTGTGCAAACAAGAAATCAGGTCAACCAAAACCTAATGCACACCTGCTTTCTATCTCAAGTTGAACCTCAATCCATTCAAGATGCAGAAAAAGATCCGCATTGGATCATTGCTATGCAAGAGGAACTACAACAATTTGAGAGGAATAAAGTTTGGGAACTAGTGCTAAGGCCTAAGGATCACTCCATTGTTGGAACTAAGTGGGTGTTCAGGAACAAATTGGATGATCAAGGAGTTATTGTAAGAAACAAGGCAAGGCTAGTTGCTCAAGGATACTCTCAAGAGGAAGGAATAGACGATTACCAGACCTTTGCACCAGTTGCAAGGTTAGAGGCCATAAGAATATTCCTAGCTTATGCAGCTCACAAAGGATTCAAGGTCTACCAAATGGATGTGAAGAGTGCATTTCTCAATGAAGACATCAAATAAGAAGTCTATGTTAGACAACCCCCAGGTTTTATCTCTTCAACTTATCCTGACCATGTTTTCAAATTGCATAAAGCATTATATGGTCTCAAGCAAGCTCCTAGAGCATGGTATGAGACCTTAGCATGCTTTCTTCTAAAAAATGATTTTATAAAGGGTAGAGTAGACAAAACTCTTTTCATTAGAACCCATAAGTCTCATACCCTACTAATCCTAATATATGTAGATGATATTATATTTGGATCTACTGATTCAAATTTGTGCAAAAAGTTCTCTAAACTAATGCATTATAAATTTTAAATGAGTAGCATGGGTGAGCTTTCCTTCTTTCTAGGATTGCAAGTCAAACAATATGCTGAATGCATATTTATTCCTCAAACCAAGTATGCAAAAGAACTGGTAAAGAAATTTGGTATGTCTGAAGCATCTTGTATGAAAACACCTATGCCTACTAATGTTGTATTAGATGCTGATGAACATGGAAAACATGTTGATCAGACAACATATAGAGCAATGATTGGCTCTCTATTGTACCTTACAACTAGTAGACTTGATATAATGTTTGCTACATGTATATGTGCTAGGTTCCAAGTAAGCCCTAGAGAGTCACACCTAACATTAGTTAAGAGGATTCTTAGGTATGTAAAAAGTTGTCCAAATCTAGGTCTCTGGTATCCAAAAGACTCAGGATTTGAATTAACTAGATTTTCAGATGCTGATTATGCTGGATGTAGAGTAGACAGGAAAAGCACCAGTGGAACTTGCCAGTTTCTTGGTGACAGACTTGTCTCCTGGTTCTGTAAGAAACAGACATCTGTGTCCACTTCAACTGCTGAAGCTGAATACATGGCAGCAGGCAGTTGTTGCTCACAGATTTTGTGGATTCAAAACCAGCTCCTAGACTATGGTTACAACTTAGAAGGGTCAAAAAATTTCTATGATAACACCAGTGCTATTTCTATAGCACAAAATCCAGTCCTCCATAGTAGGACAAAACATATAGAGATTAGGCATCACTTTTTAAGAGATAATGTTGAGAAAAATAAAATTGAAATTTAATATATCCCAACTGATTTGTAAACGGGAGATATTTTCACCAAACCATTGGATGAAAAGAAACATACCTTCTTCCTAAATCAGTTAGGAATGTTTGATGGAGGAAGTTTAAAATAAAACCCAAGATTTTAAAACTCTAAAAACAGACCAAGACTAGGCTAAAAACTTATTTTTTCTAGTGTCTGTAGGCTGTTTTTAGTCTCTGAACTGCGCTCGACGTTTTTCCCCAAGATCATCGAACGGAGATCGACATTTTCCGAAAGCGTCGATCGGAGTTCAGCGCTTTCAGATAGCGCTAGGCTACCTTCTTTCTGGTCAGCGATCGTCGAGCAGAGCTCGACGCTCTCCAATATCATCGAACGGAGATCGGCAGTGTTGAAGACCTTTCAGATTCCCCTAGAAGCCAAAAATTGTCGAACGGAGTTCAACGATCTTTCCAGTCGGCGTCGAACCCTAATATAAAAATCTTTTTTCGGCCGTCGTTCTTCTTTTGCGCTTTCATACTCTGTGCAATCTTTTTCTTTCCCTCCAAACTCTTCTGCACTTGGTCGTGCTTGTTCATTTTTGCAGGTATACAATGGCAGTGTCTGTTGCCGCCCTTGCAGATATGAAATTCGACACAGGTTTTGACATAGACATGGACTCATTCGAGGGCAGTGACCAGGTTTTCAAAGATATTCTAGACTTATTATGAGAACATCAGTTAGTGCAGATAATTACCACAAGGATGAAAATTGATGCCGATGAGATCAAGGAATGGGTATATACGGCGCACAATCTGGATCAGAATACAATTGTTGGTACTATAGCCGGGACTCAGGTATCCCTAACACCTGCTCTCCTGACTGATGTCTTTCAATTAAGTACTGGAAATGATTCTATTGAGCTATCTGGAGAGGAGTTTGCAATTATGTTAGATAGAATGGGACATTCTGCCACTAACCCTAACAAATTGCTGAAAAAGAATTTATCAATTGAGTATAGATTTCTTGTTGATGTTGTGGGGAAAGTGCTATTGACAAAGCACTCTGCACATGATACCATCTCTAGGTATCAATTCTTCTTGATGGGAGCAATTGTGGATAAGAAACATTTAAACTGGGGAGAGATTTTCTTTAACATGATCAAAAAAAACGTGAACAAAAGTCTTTTAAATTTTGGGAGGATTATAGGGCTATTCTTGCACTCCAGGTGCCCTGAATTGCTGGTGTCCAGTGGGATGCACATAAATGCCTCTAAGAGGCTGACCTGTGCCTTTTTTGGCAAATGGGACTGGAAGATTACCAAGCCAAGCAGAGGTCCTGCTACTGTCACTACTTCAGGCACAAGGACTGATAGAGTCACTCCCCTACAGGCAACTGCCCCATTATAAGAGTTGCCTGCTTCCTCATCTCCTCCTTCTCCACCTATTGTTTCTACCTCTACTTCCACAACCACCATCACTGCCTCATTCTCTTCCCCCATCATCATTTCCTCTCCTCTTTCAACTCCTTCACCTCCTCCACCCACCACAGAAGAGCAATTCTATCCCCTTCACTATTATCCATCCATTGACATTTCCTCTTCCCTTCCATCATTCAACCTCATGGATGATTCCTACATGGATAATTTCCCCTCCTCACCTCTTGAGCCACCATCATCCTCCACATACAAACAACTACTCCATGACATACTTGCCCAACCATCTTTCACACCATCCATCTTCACACCAATATCTTCCATCTCCATAATTCCAATCTCTCAACCATCCATCCTACCATCCACCACTTCTATCACTACTTCTACAGCTCCTTCACCATCTATCTCTTTCTCTCTAACCTCTAACTCTACTCAAGTCTCACTTGAGCAAGTAGATATTACTGCCCTAGCAGACAAGCTTTATGGGATGCTGGCTCCCAGGCTAGTAGCCCTACTGGAGACCTCCATGGCTCCACTCCTGAAATCCATCCAGGAGCTGTCTGCCAGGCTATCCTCTATTTCCCCTCCACAGGCAATCCCTTCTATAGGGGTGCCTTGATCCAGTTCTGACTGAATCAAGGCAATGGGAGATGCCATATGAAGAAGAGATAGTGCCTGCTGCTTCAGAAAAATTCTTGCCATAGATAGTTCCAGTTCCAGCTCTGGTTCCAACTCTAACAGTTGACTTCAAGTCGTTATTATTAGTTTTTGATTCTCTTCACTTCAGCTGTCTACCAGCTCAGGAAGTTGAAGATCTGACTAAGGCCATTGTGCCTATTGCTAGATGTGAGCCCAACCAAATTACTGCATATATCAAGGCTATGGAACAAGTTCTTTCTGCTGATGTTATGGATGCTGCTGCTGCTGTTGAAATTGTTTGTTCTGATAGTACTGTTGCTGATTTACTGACGACAGAGGCTGATGAGTCTACTGTTCATATTGAAGAACCTGCTGCTGAAGTTCATGTATCTGCTGCTCCTACTACCTCAATTTCTGCTGCTTTTGTCACTGCTGCTGCTGCTATTATCTCTTCTGAAAAGTCAAAGCAACAACAAGATTTCATCAAAAGGATTGATGGGTTATATGACAATCCTCAGAGCTCAGATAGTGACCAATTCCAAACTGATTCTGATGACTCCTCTGCAACTATTGCAAGGAAGAGGAAAACTAGAAGCAAGGCAATGATGAGGGTACCTCCTGAGAAAGTTAAAGATGACAATGATATCCCCTACTATATTCTTCATGACTGCCCTATTTCTGAACCATGGATGCAGTATTCTAAGAACCAGCTCAAAGCAATGAAGAAAAAGAGGAAGCTTGACAAATATGATAAAGGATCTTCACACTTCTATCCTCCTCCTCCACCTCAAGATGCAGGTACTGGTGGAGGATCTGCTTCTCAGTCTGAATCTATTGGAAAACATAGCTCCTCCCAATCTTCACAGAGATATCACCAAAAGGACATTATCAAAGAGGTTATCAGTCAAGAAGAGGACAACATAGAGGAAGTAAAAGAGACTACAGAGTTTACTCCAGGTAACATCCATACCAAAGGGAAGGACAAGGTCCTATTGACTCAACCTCTGGTCCTTTCCCTTACAAGCTAAAATAAACTTTTGCTACAAGAATTCCTTCAGATGATTCAGTGACAATAAACAGATATGAACCTTCAGTTCCTTTTGAAGACCCTGAAAACAATCCACTCTCCTGGACTACTAGAATGAAAGAATTGGCTGCATTGGATCAGATTAAGAAAGCAAGAGAACAGGGAAGAAACACTTCCAATATCACAACTCTATCAGAGCAGAGAAAGAAAGAATTGGAAAGATACTCTTCAAGAAAGTTCTTTGATCCAGAAAGTAATATGAAGCTGCACCCAGAGGCTATTATTCCAAGGCCAAAATCTCAAACCCCCTTAGGTGCAGATGATGATAGAAGATCCAAAAAGGAAGCCCTTAATCCCAACAGAGAAATTCTTTTCAAAAAGGGCAATGAGTAATTTGTGTAAGCTGATGCTTATATCTATTTCTGACTGAATCTGTGATTTTTGCTGTGGTTCTGCAATGCTCAACAGGTGTTATCTGCACTGTTGTTTCTGTTTTATTTTTTTAATTCTGATGTATACTTGTTATTTCATATTCTGTCATGTAAATAGTAATCCTAACCCTAAATAGGGGGAGATTGTTGGAACACCCTATTACTAATTTGGGTAAGGATCACTATGTGCTTAGGAATTTGTTTTGACCTTGTTGTATAGTCTGATAGGTCAATTAGAATGAGTCTTAGGGTTAGTACTTAGGTTTAAAAGCTGCCCTCAAGACCTTCTAAAGATCAGGATTCAGTGCTGAAGACCAAGACAATTTTCGTCGAGCTCAGGTCGACGAATCATCGAACTCCATTCGACGATCTCTGAGCTCAGTTCAACGAGTCGTCGAACTCCGTTCGACGATCTTCGAGCTCAGATCGACGTTCTGTCTCTAGCTATTTTCCAAGTCTTTGAGCTCAGTTTGACGATCGTAGAGCTCACTTCGACGATTTCCGTTTCCAGTTTAAATCCAATCGCTGAGCTCAGTTCGACGATCGTTGAGCTCAGATCGACGATTTTTTTCTGAAGATCGACGATTTTTTTTCATAAGATCGACGATTTCAGGATTCAAATTCAGGACAGTTATGGAATTCATTAAGACTTATTTTCAGCATTTATGGCAAAAGGATTTTGTAGCTGTTTCAATCAATTTGGAGCAAGTTTCAAGGAAGACTAATTGGAATGTTTCTTAAGGACTTTCCTTTAGAGGCAGATATCAGTTAAGGTAGATATTTATTATAGATTAACAGCTATCAAGAAGTCAGAATCTGATATACTCCCTAGAGAGTCATTTTGAAAAAGATAGAGAACTGACAAGATTTGAGAAAGAATACAGAAGAGAGAACAAGAAAATTTTTCATCAAGAATTCATCTTCTGGAATAGACTCAATAGACAAAAGTTTACAGAATTACTGAGTAAGAATTCTTCAAGAACACAAGGAACATTACTGTGAAGGAGATCATCTGCTATTCTACTCCTTCAAGCATCAAGTGTTCAAAAGCTTCATCATCAAGGACTCCAGACATCACACATTTCAGCATCTGCTGAAATCATCTATTGCTGGAGATCTAAAGCAACTGAAGGCCTATCACCCTAAGCAAAGCTCATCTTCCTGAACCCTTACAGATCTCAGGGGGAGCTTTGACAACATCTTCCACTTGTCTTCTCTAAGATTGTTGACAGAGAAGAACAACTCAACTCATTTTCTTTTTCGTTTCTCACCTATAAAAGGGTTTTTCAAAAATCCCTTCAAAAGTTTTGTGGCTGGTTTATGAGACCTTGTCAAAACTCATTGGTGGAAAGACACCTTATCAAAAAAATCTAGGTTTTGTTTTTGAGTGCCTTATCAAAAGCTCATTGGTGCCCAGGACACCTGATCAACTATTCCTGTAGTGGATTCCTACCTAGGGTGGTAGAAGAGTGGATGTACCCAGGTTGTTGGGGAACCACTATAGCTCCTTGTGCCATCTGGTTTGCTGTGCTTTTTTGCTTTGCTGTGTGCTGTGTATTTCTTTTTTCTTACTTCTTTAGTGTTTACTTTTCTGCTAGCACATTACACATATAAGTAAATCAAGTCTTCCACTGCTTTACAGTTTTAAATTGTGAATTATTTTAATATACTCTATTAACCCCCCTCTAGAGTAAGCTAGATCTTATCCTCACTTTCACTATATCCTATAAATCATAACTCCATACAAGGGTATGGCAGCAAGGATGTGGCTATCTAAAAATGAACAAAAAGTAAGGAATAAAAGTAGGAGGTATTCTCCTCTCCCACAAAGGTTCAGAAGAGATCCTCCTCCTCCTCCAGCTGCAGGTGCCTCAGGAACTTTATCTCAGAGCTCAGAAGGATTCACAAAACCTTCTCTCACCAAAACTTATCAGAGACAGGGAAGACCTTCTCATTCTTATGGAGACAGTCAGCATAAACAGAGACATCAGTCTTATTTCAGACATCAGTCAGCTCAACAGAGTATTTCTAAGCCAACATTTTCCCCTCCTCTATATCCTGACAAAGCTAATTGCCCTGAAGAACCTCCAATTCTAGCTTATGATCCTGAAACTAGTCCAACTACAAGAATGGCTAGATTCAAGGAATCTGTGGCTCTCTCTCAAATCAGGCAAGCCAAGGAAAAAGGTAAAGACACTTCTCAGTTCTCTACTATGTTTAGCTACAGGAAGAAAGAATTTGAAAGATATCAAGTAGGAAAATTATCCAATGCTGATGAATACATGAGTTTACATCCTAAAGCAGTGGTTCCAAGAACTACCTCACAAGTGACTATTGGTGATGCTGATATGACCATGACTATGAAGCAAGCTCATGATCTAAACAGGATAATCAAATATGCTAAGCCTTCCGACTCTCAATAGAACATTTAAATTGTTTATTTTTTGTGCTTCTGCGAACAATCTGGGTAAATAGCTCTATATAGGTACTATTAGCTTATTTATTCTATCAGTTATCTCAGTTTTCATGCTATTTTTACTTCATTTTATTTTGTGATTCTTTTTTTTATTTGAAGTAACCTCACCCAAATAGGGGGAGATTGTTGGAACCCCTAGGTGATTTGGGCTAGGTTCTCTTCTAAGGTTGTGACCCATATTGTATAGAAGGGTCAAATTTTCTGTGTTTGTTAAGTCTAGGCCATGTCCTTAGAGTCAATAGTACAAAGGACCAACCTCCATCACTGCCAGAGATTCAAGACTTAGAGAAATCAAGATTTAGAGAAAGAGATCTACGTTCGTCAATCTCAGGCCGACGATAGTCATGCTCAGCTCGACTAACTTAGAGCTAAAATATCATAGCTGAGCTCGACGAACTCCGTTCTAAGATCGAATAACTCTTCAACACTAAGCAACATAATTCACTCAAAGCCAAGGATGACTCAGAGACAAAGAGCACTCAATGCCAGATGTGTTATTCACTCAACACCAACAGATTGACCAAGTTCTTAGGAAGACTAACCTCACAGTCTCAGGTCGACGAACATAGAGCGCAGAATTAGTCAGTTTATGCACAACAGTTGATTCACAGAGCTCAGGTCGACGAAAGCTGATTTCAGTTCGATGAAAGCTGATTAGAGGTCGACGAAATCTCAGGTCGACGAATGCATATTAGAGGTCGACGAAAGCTTATCTCAGGTCGACAAAAACTGTAAGATATTTTGTTATTTATTCTTTCTCTTTCTGTCTCATCATTTTAACTATTATAGGCTATTAATTCCCTTGTAAATCAATGCACTTATATTCTCTTAATAGAGCCATTACTGGCAGCATTGATTGCTAACATCCTTCATGGAATTAATTTCTTATATCTCGGGACAGACATATAATAGAATAACTGACAGCATTCTTATCCGTTTTCTCATTCCAAAGATTTCGGCTGAACATTTATTGAGGAATTTCTTTTGAATTCGACCAAGTTGCAGTGATACAATATACATCTCCCTGCTAAGAAAAAAGAGAGACACATAAGAGTAGATTTAGATCATCACCTTGAGTCACAGCAAAGAAAATGTTTATAAGTGCAGTGAAAAAAAACTCTCAAAAAAATCAACTGCTCTCAAGATAAGAAGAAAGAACAATCATCACCATCAAGACTCTTTCTTTCTTTCTCTCCCTCTTTGTTTTAAGGGATCTCAAGAGGCAGAAACATTCTAATCAGTCAAGGATCTCTGAAAAGTTGAAGGCCTACACCCTTGAATAAAGCTTCCAGTCCTGAACCATTCAAGATCTCAGGGGGAGTTTTGACAACAAATAAGAATCCACACAGTCTTCTCATTTTGACTTGAGAAAAGAAGATTTACATCACTCTCTTATTCCCACCTCTATACAGGGTTTTAATTCCATTCAAAATTATTTTGGTTGCAAGTCTCCGTCCAAAAGTCTTGAGGTTTGGTTTTTGAGCACCTGATCAAAAGCTTATTGGTGGCAGTCACCTGATCAAAACCTGTAGTGGATTCCTACCAAGGGTGGTAGAAGAGTGGATGTACCCAGTTTGGGGAACCACTATAAATTTCTTGTGTTGTCTGGTTGCTCTTTATTTTCTGTTCTTGTTGTGGCTATGTTTTTTAGATATTCTGTGATCTTTAATTTATTTTAATCTGTGATAGTTAGATATAGTTGAAGAAAATTTTAAAATAAAATAACACACAGACATACTCTAATCACCCCCCCCCCCCCCCGCCCCCTCTACAGTATATTAGATCTAACCCTAACTTTCAGACTCTTTATATGTTAGAAGCCTTGCAGAAGATACCTTAGCTTATGTGAATTTATGTGGGCATTCATATATATTAAGGTTACTTATTTCATGATTTGTATTTCGTACTTTCATTACTGCTACTTATTTTCATAGAACTACTAGATTAGTTCCACCTCCACCTACTACTTATTATTCTCCACCATCATTACCTTCCCTTTCCTTCTCCCCGCTCGGTGCCTAGGGGACATGGGGGAGGGGTACGGGATGATAGGACTTAGTCTTTTAGACTAACGGTTTTCGGACCAAATCATTTTAGGGGATCATGGAGCCTAGTACGGAGGTACAGCCCCGGAGGTCGACACGCTTGGAGACGGGACAGTCTAGTATCGGGCTTGAGCACTATTTCTAGTACTTTTGTTATTTTTGTCGTGGACTCTCCCTTCGTGGAGATTTATTATTTTATATGTGATTGTTGTGGACATGTGTTAGAGTTCTACTTTTATGTACTCTCATATTTTGCTACTATTCTGTGATCGATATGGATGGCAGGATCGGCATTTTTTGGTGACGACCTTCCCGGGCATGAAGGAGTTACCACAAAGCGGCGGTTCTGGGCCTAAGACCCCGTGGTTTTAAAAAGAGGAAAAGGGGGGGGGGGGGGGTCTTATAGACATGCCCATGCTTGCTACAATAATAACATATTATGTTAAAAGAAATATGTTTAATAGATTTAGGATCATACCTGTCTCCTTTGGAGAACTTCATCCCAAAATTGTTGTGATCCTTCTTATAATGTGAGAAGGAAGAAGGATTGTTCTTCCACTGCCTCCTCTTCATCATCTTCTTGAATTTCCTTGAGAAGGCAGCATACTCTCCATCTAACATGTTGTTGTTAGATAAGTTGGACTCAGAGCTTTCGAAATCAGCTGGCCTCCTTGTGGTTGAGGCTATCCTCTACTTGCTCTTCTTAGAGGTATCAGCCTTAAAGTCTAATGTCCAATCCTTATCACGGGAACTGATTGTGGTCTCCTTCTCCATCCTGGCAGATAGCTGTATCTCATATGAAAGCAGCTTTCTAGATAAAGTGTGAGGAGGAGTTTCATCAAGCTTTTCCACTTCTCTGATAACACAAATCTTTGTGTCCCAGTCTCTGGTTAGAGATCTTAGGAACCTATAGTTCATCTCATAATTGTTGAAGACCCTCCTATAGGTCCTCAGCTCATTGACCACTCTAAAAAACTTTTTATAGCAATCTAATATGCTATCCTTACTGCTTTGCCTAAAGGCCTCATATTCTTGATTAAGTAGGGATTTCCTGTCATCCTTAATTTCTTCAGTGCCCTCCATGTATATAATGTGAAAGGAGGGGTTAGATCTGATTACTCTAGAGGGGGGGGGGGTGAATAGAGTATTAAAAACTTTGGTTCTTTTTAATGCTTATATCAGAGTAAAATAGTGATACCATATAATAGTTCAGAACAAGAAACTAGGCTAACTATTCCAGCAATCACAAACATAGCAAAAAGAAAACAAATAGAAAAGGAGCAACCAGACGACACAAAAAGTTTATAGTGGTTACCCTAAACTTGGGTACATCCACTCTTCTACCACCATTGGTAGGAATCCACTAGTAGGTTTTGATCAGGTGATTGCCACCATAAGATCTGATTCAGGTAGATCAAGAAACCCTTTAGGCTTTTGATCAGGTGCCCAAAAACCAACTTCAAGTCATTTGGAGGGAGGCTTGTCAACCAGACTAACTTTTGAATGGAGTTAAAACCCTGTATAATGGGGTGGAAAGAGTTTGATGGAAGTCTTCTCTTTTCTCAATACAACTTGAGAAGACTATGTGGATTCTTATGTTGTCAAAGCATCTTCTGAGAAGTTGAAAGCTTCAGGGAGAATGAGCTTTGCTTAAGGGTGAGTAGGTCTTCAGCTTGATCTGCCAAGGTCCAGGAAATCCAATCACTGATGTTGAAAAAGATGTATATTGATTTCTGGAACATAGGTTGAAGAAGACTCTTGATTTTGATGTTTTGTTCTTCTTCAGTCTTGAGTATTGGCAGAGTAAGAAAAGCGTTGAGAGAGAATGAAAGAGTCGACTGCTTGATCAAAGTTCTCTGTTAGTGCTTCTGATTTCTTCTCTCTCTCTTTGTAACTCTATGTCTCGAAAAACAGAGGATCTCTTTTATTCTACTGCCAATTAAAAATTCTCTTTGAATTTTGAATTTTTTCCATAAATGCTGGTTGACCTTGAGAATTGAAAACGATTGGAATAAAAGCATTAAGGAGTTTCCCCAACTATCCTTGATATAATATGTAAATAATTATTCTGATGAATGTCATATTTAATGCAACCAATAACATTTATATTCAGAAGAATATTTGCATTAAATACTCAGAATAATACTGCTAATAAATAGAGAAAATAAGGAACAGAACGTCGACCTGAGAATCTGTCTGAAGAAAACTAAACATCGACCTGAGCTCGAATATCGTCGAGCTCAGCACAGAGAATTAACTCTGAGTTCGTCGATTGGTGATCGACGTTCGTCGAGTTGAGTTCGAAGAATTTTGAACTGATCACTATCTTATAAAAACTCCTAAGTCTGAGTCTCTGAGGTCCTTTGCTGGCTGGTCCAAGATGGTACAACTAAAGGGACTTATCCTACAACACTAGGACTACTAGACATGACCCTTACTATACAATGGGGTCAGACTAAGCCTAACTTAGTTAACATAGCCCAAATCCAACGAGGGATCCAACAATCTCCCCCTATTTGGGTGAGGTCACTAATACAAAACAAAAACAAACAATCATAAAGCAGAAGGAAAATATATCTAACAGAACAAAATATTCAGTAGATATTTACAAGATTGTGCTTCATGACATAAACAAAAATTAGTGATCAAAAGTCAATAAGAAAATCACAGAAAATAGACTTATTTTCTCTGCTTGGCTTTATCTTTGTCTGATTCTTCAGCAGGTTGTTTGAATTCGATTTCCCTGTTAGGATTGGCAGCTTCTTTCTTTGACATGTACATATCAGATGCTCCAATCATAGTTTGGGATGAAGTTCTGGGTACAACAGCTTCTGGGTGCAGTTTTATATAATCATCAACATTGAAAAACTTATTAACCTTAGCATACCTTTTTAATTCTTCTTTTTTGTAAGCTAACATAGTTGAATATTGAGTTATGTCTTTGCCTTCAGCTTTAGCTTTGTTGATTTGAGAAAGTCCTATAAGTTCATGGAATCTGGCTCTCTTGGCAGAAGTCTCCTGTTCAGGATTAACAAAAGGAATAGGTGGAGACTCTGGCCTTTTTGGACGGGAATCCTGCATTGGTTCTTCAGTAGGCACTTTCTTAGAAGAATCTGAAGGTTGATTGCTTGTAGAAGACTGTTGTTTACTGCTTTGCCTGGGTTGTCTTTGATAGGCCCTGGTAACAAAAGCAGAATTCTGAGAGATGTTGCCTGAGGGGCCTGAAGAAGGAGGAGGAGGAGGAGGGTATTTCCTGAAATGTCTAGGAGGATACCTATACCTTCTCCTCTTCTTCTTTTCGTTCTGCTCATTCTTTGACAGCCACATCCATTGTGGCATTCCAGGATAGAGAGTGATCTTCTGCAAAATGTAATATGGAGTGTCATTATGAGGATTAGGCTTTGGAACAGCCTTAGGTGGGGCTTTCCTTTTCTTAGACACTTTCTTTTTACTGTTATCAGAATCTGAGTCATCATCTTGAACATCATCAGAATATCCTTGAGGATTATCATACATAGCATCAATCTTAGCAATAACATATTTTGGTATTTGCTTTTCAGTTGGAGGAGGGATAACTGGAGGAAGAATATCTTCAGTAGGAACTTCTGTTTCCTGATCCATGTCCTCAGCAAGGATTTCATCAAAGTCAGGCAAAGGTGATGTAGAGAAGACAAAAGTGGGTGGAGAAAGAGCCTTGCGCTCAGAGAGATCATCCTCAGCCACTTGGATAAGCTCAGCCTCTAGAACTAAATTGAGTTCAGGCTTAGGAGCTTCAAAACTCTTTTGAATCTCCTACAAGGTCTCTGAAAAGATGGGGGCAGAATAACAAACAATATATGTACATAATTGAAAAGAAATAAAAGGAAGACAGTCTCTGAACAAAAGATCAAAATGATTTAGAACTGATTTCAGGTCAAAGTCTGGAGCAATGAAGCAATCTCCATAAAGAATTTCCAAGGGTTCTTCAGGAGTTTCAATATAAGTTTCCAAGAATTCAACAAGATCTGCATCTGTAATTTCTGTATCAAGAATATCAATATCGACATCTGAAACTTCTGCTGCAAAATCTTCAACTGTTGCTGCTGTAGGAGATTTTGCTGATGGAGCTTCTTGGTCAACTTCTTCACTGAGTATCTCCCCCTTCCTGGTTTCAGTGGCTATTGGAGCCATGCCACTGATAGAAGAAGATGGGACAGGGAAGAAAGCAAGTTGAGCAGCAAGGGTTGAGATAGAGTAAGCAAGAGGTGAGATGGCCTCTGCTATCAGCTGTTTAAGAAGTGGTGTGATGGATTCCAAGATGGAAGAGATGGAGGGTGAAGGGAATTCTAGGAATTCTCGTGGGGTTTGGGTAGAGACAGATGGATTGATGATGGAAGATGATGAGGGATGACAATCTATCATTGGTTCATCTGAAGGTGATACAGAATTACTTGGAGAGGAAATAAGATTGAAAGAAGGTAGTGAAGTGATATTTTGGAGTGGAGATATGTCTGCAAGATGAGATGGAAGGGAGAAAGAGGTGGAGTAGCAGAATCTGGAGATAGAGTTTGTTCTAGAAGTTGTTGTTGAACTGGGGATGAAATGGGGGACTGAGGAGGTGTAGGATGATGTATTGGAGAAGAATGGTGGATGGGGCTAGCAGGAGGTGTAGGTGTAGGTGTGGGTGTGGGTTGATGTTCTGGAGGTGGAGAAGGTTATTGGATCGATGTGGGAGGAGTTGGAATGAGGGGAGGAGGAGGAGGAATTGAACTATCCTTTGCAGGGTGGGGAGTGGCTATAACAGCCCTAGTACTCTCAGAAGTTTTTGAGGAGGAAGCCCTGGAAGGCTTTGGGATGCTCCTATCCCACCTGCCAAATAAGGCGCAGGTCAGCCTCTTAGAGGCATTGATGAATATTGTCGGGGCGACCAGGGATTCAGCTGCATTGGCATGAAGGAAGATTCCAAGAATCCTTCTAAAACAAACTTCCTTCTTGTTGTTCTTCTTTCTAATCAGATTGAACAAAATCTTAGCCCAATTAACGGCTTTCTTATTCATTATAGCACACATCACTAAAAAATGTTGTCTGACAATGTGATCATGGGCTGTATGCTTGCCCATCAACACCTTACCAACTACATCTGCGAGAAACTTATACTCAGCAGATAGGTCCTTCTTCAGTAATTTATTTGAGTTGTCTCCACAATAACCCATCAACGTCAACATTTTATCATATTCAGAAGATTCAAGTTCAATATCTTCTTCCCCACTTACTAGTCAAAAAAATTCAGTAAGAATGGCTGGGGTTAAAAGAACAGTGTTACCCGATATAGTTCCAACCATAGTGTCATCATCTGGAGTAGATGAAGTATAAACCCATTCTCTTATTTCAGTAGTAGAAATCCTCATTCTGGTAGTCATTAGGTTCTCCAAATTGAGGTCTTCAAATAGCTGCAGAATATCTATGAAGATCTGGTCTGATTGTTGAAATGAATCGAAATCGATGTCAAATCCCATGTCGAATTTCATTGCAGAAAGAGCGCCTGCTGGAATCGCCATTAGTCGCCTACAACAAGAAAGCAGAAGGATCAAGTGCAATGGAATAGAAAGCGCGGGATGGATATCGAAGAAAACCTAGATATAAGGTTTTGTCAGAATATGAAACGACAAACTCCGTCCTGTGAAACAAGAGAAATCTTCGATCTGAGGTCGATGAAATATTTTATTGTTAAAAGAGTTCGTTGATCTCAATCAGAAGAAGTGAAAAACTTTTCGTCATTCTCAGGTCGACGAAAAATGACTTCCTTAGAGAGATCGTCGATCTCAGCTCAACGAAAAATATCAAGAACTTCCCTTAGTTCGTCGAGCTCTGTTTGACAAAATTAGGCAAATTCTTCGACCACAGACAGAGAATTAAATTAAGGTATCACCATTCATCATGCCTAGCTGATTCATAAAGGATAGATGTTTCTTCTCATCCAAGGGTTTGGTGAAGATATCTGCCCTTTGCAAATCAGTGGGGATGAAGGTAATATTAATTTTCTTCTTGTCCACACACTCTCTAATGAAATGGTGTCTAACATCTATATTCTTGGTCCTAGAAAGATGTACTGGATTCTGTGTTATAGATATAAAACTGGTACTATCATAAAATAGAGTTGAATTATTTAAGTTTTAACCATAATCCAGGATGAAAGTGAGAGTAAGATCTATCTCAACTCTAGAGGGGGGGGGTGAATAGAGTTTATTTAAATTAATTTCACAGTTTTGAAATAATCAGCACATATAAAATTCAATTTATAGTATAGTGTAGAGTGCTAGTAAAGAGTTAAAAACAAAGAAGTAAAGAGCACAGCACACAGCAAATCAATCACACAAACAAGCCAGAAGACACAAGGAAATATAGTGGTTCCCCAAAAACCTGGGTATATCCACTCTTCTACCACCCTTGGTAGGAATCCACTCAGGATGAGTTGATCAGGTGTCCTAACACCAATGAGCTTTTGATAAGGTGCTCAAAAACCAAAACTGGATTTTTTGATAAGGTGTCTTGCCACCACTAAGTTTTGACAAGGATCTCAGAACCAGACAGAACTTTTGAAGGGAGTTCAAGAACCCTTTTACAGCAGAAAAAGAAAAGATAAAGAGGTGAAGTTGTCTTCTCTGTTCTCAAATCAAATGAGAGAAGACTAGTGGATCTTTTGTTGTCAAAGCTCCCCCTGAGATATAGACAGGTTCAGGAATGGAAGCTTTGCTCTAGGGTGATAGGTCTTTAGAAATTTAGATCTCCAGCAAAAGATTGTTTCAGCAAAAGGCTGAAAGATGAGGTGTCTGGAGTTCTTGAGATGAAGCTGTGATCACTTTTCTGTAAGCAAAAAGATTATTATTCTGATTCTTCAGAATTGATCACTTGTTATCTGTCACAGCTTAATTCTTGTTTTTGTGCTCTCTGTGTATTCTGTTGTATATTCTATCTGACTGAAGATAAAAAGGAAGATCTGATTCTCTAAAAAAAATTCTTGTCAAAGATAGCCGTTGGCAGTCATAAATGTCTTCCATAAAAAGTCTTGTCTTCTAGAGGAAGGTCCAATAAAACATTCCCTGAATAATTCCTTGAAACTTGCTCCAGAATAAAGACAAACGGCTGGCAAATCTCCTTAACATAAATGCTATGAGAATTCAAAAACATTCCAAAGACTGGCAGCATTTGAATCCTTAGAATCGTTGATCTCTCAGAAAAATCATCGATCTGAGCTCTACGATCGTCGAACTGAGCTCAGAGATGGAAACAGATCAAACAGACAGAAAACGTCGAACTGTGCTCGAAGATCGTCGAACCGAGCTCAGCAACCTGAAGAATAGCTGAAGAGTGATCGTCGACCTGAGCTAGAAGATCGTCGATAGGAGTTCGATGACTAAGCAAAACTGGCTGAAGGCAAATCGTTGATCTGAGCTCGAAGATCGTCGACCGGAGTTCGACGATTTATCGAAGTTGAGCTCATAGAGCGTCGAACCGAGTTCGACGTTTCGTCGACCAGAGCTCGACGAAAATTGCCTTCGACTTGGCTCTATATCCTTGATCTTGGAATGGTCCTGGGGGCAGCTTCAAACCTAAGTTCTAAGCCCTAGACTCATTCTAATGTTGACCTTTACAACTATACATCTAGGTCAACCTGGTTTCCTAAGACAAACATAGTGATCCTTACCCAAATTAGTAATAGGGGTGTTCCAATAATCTCCCCCTATTTGGGTTGGGATTACTATTTACAGACAGAATTAGGAAATAAATAAGCATACATTCAAAACAGAAGCTAAATCAACAATGCAGTAGGAAAGATATAGCAGCAATGCAGATCACAGATAAAAAGTCAGCAAATATCCAGAGGAGGATGATTGTTCAGCTTACACAATTCACTTCTTCTCAGTTCCCTTTTTAAACATAATTTCTCTGTTGGGATTGAGGGCTTCTTTCTTGGATCTTCTATCATCTTCTGCACCTAAGGAAGTTTGAGATCTGGGCCTTGGAACTACAGCCTCAGGGTGCAGCTTCATATAATCTTCTGGATTAAAGAATTTTCTTGATGCATATCTCTCCAGTTCTTTCTTTCTCTGATCTGATAGAGTTGTTATGTTGGAAGTGTCCTTGCCTTGCTCTCTGGCCTTTTTCATTTGATCAAGAGCAGCCAACTCTTTCATTCTAGCTGTCCAGGACAAGGGGTTGTTCTCAGGATCCTCAAATGGAACAGGAGGTTCATATTTGTTGATGGATTCAGAATCAGTAGGAGGATTCCTGGAGACAACTGTATCTTTTAGCTTATAAGGGAAAGGACCTGAAGTAGAATCAGTATGGCCTTGTCCTTCCCTTTGTTGAAATTTGTGCCCTCTCTGGCTTCCTCTATATTGACCCCTTCTAGATTGATATCCCCTTTGATGTTGCCCCCTTTGATAGTATCTCTGATAAGACTGGGAGGAGCTTTTTCTGGAAGCTGGTGCTTGAGAGGCTGAGCCTGAACCAGAATCTGGAGGAGGAGGAGGAGGCTGATACTGAGAAGATCCTTTTTCATACTTATCCAACTTCCTTCTCTTCTTCATAGCCTTTAATTGGTTCTTGGAATACTGCATCCAAGGCTCAGATATGGGGCAGTCATGCAGAATATAGTAGGGAATGTCATTAGAATCCTTTGCCTGAGCTGGGGGGACTGTCATCATGGACTTGCTTCTGGACTTCCTCTTCTTGGCAATAGTATTTGCAGAGTCATCTGATTCAGTTTGAAATTGATCACTCTCTGAACTTTGAGGTCTGTCATACAAATCATCAATGCTTTTTATGTATTTCTCTTGTAACTTCAACTGATCGGGAGTCAGGGCAGGAGCAGCAGCAGCAGCAGAAATTTGAGCAGAAGGAACTTTTGAAGCAGAAACAACATCAGGAGATGGAGCAGAAGCAGCAGCAGCAATAGGAGCAGAAACAACAGTAGGTGCAGGTTCTTCCAGGTAAGAAGCAAGTTCTTCAGCAGCAGATGTATCTTCAATTACAGGAACCATTTCAGTATCTTCAGTAACAACAGCAGCAGCTTCATCAACAAGAGGCACAATGGCCTTAGTAGCAGCATCAGAGATGGAAACATAAACATCCACAGCCTTCCAGGAATTTACATATGCTTCAATTTGGCTAGGATCACAGACAGAAATAGGCACAATGGCCTTAGACAAGTCTTCAGTATGTGGAACTGGCAATGATCTGAAGTAAACTGTATCAAACTCAGAGAGCAGGCTCTGGAAGTCCATTGCAAAAGCATGGAGCAAGAGCAAGAGCTGGAGCAGACTCAGGCACATCCACTACTTCAGAAGGCATCTCCCCCTGCCTGGATTCAGGGAGAACTGAATCAAGGCACCCAGAAGAGGTAATTGCCTGAGAGGGAATGAAGGAGGAGAGCTTGGAAGACAGCTCCTTGACATGGGTCAGGAGTGGAGCCAGAGTGGTCTCCAGTAATGAGGTTAGCTTAGGAGCTAGCAGCACATATAACCTGTCTGCCAGGGCTGATAGATCTACATGCTCAAGAGGGGCTTGAGCAGAGGTAGGAGAGAAGGTTGTTGGAAGGATGTTGGCTGGAGCTGGTGGCATGGAGAATGTGGAGATAGGAGGTGTGGGAATGGATGGCTCTGAGAATGGAATGGAGGAGATTGAAGATGTTGAGGTGGAGATAGGTGAGGCAAGAGAAGGTGTGAAGGATGGTTGGGAGAGAATTTCTTGCAGCATTTGTTGGAATGAGGAGGTAGAGGGAGGCTCAGGAGGAGGAGAAGCAGGCAACACTTCTGCTGGGGCAGAGACCAGAGGTGGAGTGACTGAGGCAGTCCTGGTGCCTGAAGTCAGTGGTGCATCAGCTCTGGTAGGGTTTACAATCTGCCTGTCCCATTTGCTGAAAAGGGCACATGAGAGCCTCTTGGATGCATTAATGAACATCCCAGAAGAGGTTAGCAGCTCAGGGCATCTGGAATGCAGATAGACCCCTAGAATTCTCCCAAAACTGACAGCAGTCTTATTCAGCTTCTTCTTAATCAGGTTGAAGAAAATTGATCCCCAGTCTAGATGTTTCTTATCAAGCAGAGCTCCCATTAGACAAAATTGATATCTTGATATGGTATCATGGGATGAGTGCTTGGCCAGAAGCACTTTCCCAACTACATCAGCAAAAAATTGAAATTCTATCGACAGATTTTTCTTCAGTAGTTTGTTAGGGTTCACAGCATTGTGACCCATTCTATCAAGCATGGAGTCATATTCCTCTCCAGATAACTCTATGGAATCTTCTCCAGAACTAAGATGAAAAACTTCAGTTAAAAGAGCTGGGGACAATTGTACCTAAGTCCCTTTTATGAAGCCGACGACAGAGTTCTCATTCTCATCTGTCGCTGTATAACATCATTCTTTTATTTCTTCTGATGCAATCTTCATTCTAGTAGTCATTATTTGGGATAGCTGTTGTTCTCTGAATAGATTGAGAATGTCATTGAAGCGCTGATCGCTTCCATCAAATGAGTTCATGTCGATATCAAACCCGGTGTCGAATTTCATTTTGGAAATCGCAGCACTGGAGCCAGCCATTTGTACCTGCAACAAAGAACCAAACACGACCAAGCGTAGAAGATTTGGAGGGAAAAAGAAGAAAGTTGCAGAGAGTATGAAAGCGCAAAAGATGAACGACGGCTGAAGAAATGATTTTATATTAGGGTTCGACGGCGAAACGGAAAATCGTTGGGCTTGGTTCGACAAAACGTCGATCTCAGCTCGACGATTTGGGCTACAGAAGGAATCTGAAGAGACTTTAATATCGTCGATCTCCGTTCGATGATGTTGAAAAGCGTCGAGTTCCGCTCGACGACCTCTGAACAGAAAGAGAGGAAACCTGGAGCTAACGGAGGCGCTGAACTCAGATCGACGATTTCGGAAACGTCAATCTCTGGTCGACGTTTTTTAGAAAAACGTCGATCTACGTTCGACAATTTCTGGGAAAGCGTCGAGCGCAGTTCAGAGACAAAGCCTATTCTACAGACACAAAAAGAACTGATTTTTTTAGCCTAGTCTTGGTGTGTTTTAACTTTTCAAAAATCTTGTAAATTAGTTTAGGCTTCCTCCATCTAACATGCCTAACTGATTTAGGAAGAAACTGTGTTTCTTTTCATCCAAAGGCTTGGTGAAAATATCTCCCCTTTGCAAATCAGTAGGGATATATTGAAGTTCAATTTTATTTTTCTCTACACTATCCCTTAGAAAATGATGCCTAATCTCTATGTGTTTTGTCCTACTATGGAGGACTGGATTTTGTGCTATAGAGATAGCACTAGTATTATCACAAAAATTTTAGACTTCTCTATGTTGTAGCCATAGTCTATGAGCTGATTTTGTATCCACAATATTTGTGAACAGCAACTGCCTGCATCCATATATTCAGCTTCAGCAGTTGAGGTTGACACAGATGTTTGCTTCTTACAAAACCAGGAGACAAGTCTGTCACCAAGGAACTGACAAGTTCCACTGGTGCTTTTCCTGTCTACTCTGCATCCAGCATAATCAGCATCTGAGAATCCAGTTAAGTCAAATGCTGAGTCTTTTGGATACCAGAGTCCTAGATTTGTACAACTTTTTATATATCTAAGAATCCTTTTAACTAGAGTTAGGTGTGACTCTCTAGGGCTTACTTGGAATCTAGCACATATGCATATAGCAAACATTATATCTGGTCTACTAGCTGTAAGGTACAATAGAGAGCCAATCATTGCTCTATATGTTGTATGATCAACTGGTTTCCCATGTTCATCAGCATCCAATACAGCATTGGTAGGCATGGGTGTTTTCATACAGGATGCCTCAGACATACCAAATCTCTTAACCAATTCTTTAGCATACTTGGTTTGGGAAATAAATATGCCTTCAGCATGTTGTTTTACTTGCAATCCTAAGAAGAAGGAGAGCTCACCCATGCTACTCATTTCAAATTTTGAATGCATCAGGTTGGAAAACCTTCTGCACAAGTTTGAATCAGTAGATCCAATATGATATCATCTACATAAATTTGTACTAGTAGGGTATGGGACTTATGGGTTCTAATAAAAAGAGTTTGGTCTACTCTCCCCCTAACAAAATCATTTTCCAGAAGAAAGCATGCTAGGGTCTCATACCATGCTCTAGGAGCTTGCTTGAGACCATATAATGCTTTATGCAATTTGAAAACATAATCAGGGTGAGTTAGAGAGATAAAACCTGGAGGTTGTCTAACATAGACTTCCTCTTTGATGTCCCCATTGAGAAATGCACTCTTCACATCCATCTGGTAGACCTTGAAACCTTTGTGAGCAGCATAAGCTAGGAATATTCTAATGGCCTCTAACCTTGGCAACTGGTGCAAAGGTCTGGTCATAGTCTATTCCTTCTTGTTGAGAGTAGCCTTGAGCAACTAGCCTTGCCTTGTTTCTAACAATAACTCCTTGATCATCCAGCTTGTTTCTGAACACCCACTTTGTTCCAACAATGGAGTGATCCTTTGGCTTAGGCACTAGTTCCCAAACCTTATTCCTTTCAAATTGATGCAACTCCTCTTGCATTGCAATGATCCAGTGTGGATCTTGCTCTGCATCTTGAATGGATTGAGGCTCAACTTGAGATAGGAAGCAAGTGTGCATCAGGTTTTGGTTGACCTGATTTCTGGTTTGCACACCAGCTGAGATGTCTCCAATTACTTGGGTGATTGGATGATCTCTTGTTGTTACTAGATCAACAAGGGATGTTGATTGTTCACCAACCTGTGTTATTGTTTCCTCTTGTAGAATAACAACTGGCTCTTCAGGATGATTTTCTTCAAAAGGTTTAACTTCTTCTTCATCATCACTGCTCTCATCCTTTTGTTGAGAGGTTGTTCCTTCTTCTTTAACCTGTAATCTGTCCATACTTTCTGAAATAGAGTGTACCTGCAAAGGTTCTATGGTAGAAGTAGACTTCTCCTTATAACACATGTTAGTCTCATCAAAAGTAACATGAACAGATTCTTCAATTTTACAGGAAGATTTATTATATACCCTATAGGCCTTGCTGATCATGGAGTATCCCAGAAACACTCCTTCATCAGCTTTAGCTTGGAATTTTGCTAGATACTTCTTGTCATTATTATGAATATAACAAGTACACCCAAAAATTTTAAAATAATCTATTTTAGGTTTCTTCCCTTTGAGCAATTCATAGGGAGTCTTGCCCTATAGTTTATGTATCAGGCTTCTGTTTAGCACATAGTTGGAGGTGTTCACTGCCTCAGCCCAAAAGGATAGAGGTAGGTGAGCATCTGTCAACAATGTAGTAGCAGATTCAATTAGGGTTCTATTTTTCCTTTCAGCTACCCCATTTTGTTGAGGAGTTCTAGGAGCTGAGAAAGTGTGCCTTATCCCTTCACTTTGACAGAACTCTTGCATAAAAAGAGAATCAAACTCTGTCCCATGATCACTTCTGATCAGGGCAATATGAGTGTTGAACTGAATCTGTATACATTTGAGAAACTCTGTCAAACACTTAAAGTTATCAGACTTCTTCCTCAAAAAGAATACCCATGTGAATCTTGAGAAGTCATCTACAATCACTAAAGTATAGGACTTCCCTCCTAGGCTTTGTACTGATATGGGTCCAAAAAGATCCATGTGCAACAAATACAGAATCCTAGGTGAATCACTCTTATTAAGTGACTTAAAGCTATTTTTAGTTTGCTTGCCTAATTGACAAGCCCTGCAGAGTCCTTCCTTCTTGTAGGGGCCAGAAGGTAGTCCTCTAACAAGGTTGTCCTTGGAGAGCCTAGCAATGGTTCTAAGATTTAAATGTCCTAATCTTTTATGCCATAAATCATTTGGCTTGCATACTGAATTGAATAAACAAATGTCTGTAAGGGCTGAAAGAAAATTACTAGATAGATGTTACCTTTCCTTTTACCTGTTAACACAGTTGTGTTATTTTCTGACTTGATCTTGCACAGGGATTTGTTGAAGGTCACTTTATATCCTTCATCACATAGCTGACTGATGCTTATCAGGTTATGCTTCAGTCCTTCAACATATGCCACTTTCTTGAAAGTGACTGAGACTATCTGAACAGCACCATATCCTTTGGTTTGGCCAAAATTTGAATCACCAAAAATTACTTTGGGTCCAAGTTTGGTTATGAAGGATGATAGGTTCTCCCTGTTCCCTGTCATGTGCTTTGAGCACCCACTATCCAGATACCATAACTGGTTTGATGTTGGATAGGTCTTCACCTGCACAAAAACAGCTTATATGTTTTTGACCCAGTTAACCTTGGGCCTAGGTTGATATCCCTTGAATTCAGAAATGAAAGACATCCCAGGTTGACTCTTATAACCTTCAGGATGGTATCTCATAGGAGGTACTATCCATTCAGTATAAGGGTTAAAGCCTTAGGATGTGGGACTTCTAGGATTGAATCTGGATGTACCATTGAAGGATTGTTCACAGACCTGATCTCTGTTTGACGATCGTCGAACTGAGGTCGACGATCTTGGGTCAGATCGTCGATCTCTGTTCGAAGATCGATTATACTGGAGTTCAGGGTTTGGATATCGTCGAGCTGAGGTCGACGATCTTTGGTTAGATCGTCGAGCTCTGTTCGGCGATCGTCGAGCTCTGCTCGACGCAATCTGTTGAACTGAAATTTTCTCTGGCAGATCTGCATTCTTCCTAGCTACCTCTACTACTCCCTTTCCTTTGTCAGAGACAAATTTGATTGGATTTGTTAATATTATAGGTTGGCTGGATGAGGCACCCAAGCCCAATATACTATTAAGTCTAGAGTTCACTGTGCTTGTAATGTCCATCAGTCTGATACTTCTCCCATTTAGGGATTCTTCAAACTTTTTGGCTTTTGATAGTTCACTTTTCAGTGAAGCTATCTCTTCCCTACAGCATTCTAACTCCTTAGAGAGTTTGAGGTTATTTGAGTTTAGGACACTGTATTCAGATAATTTGTTTCTGAGAGAAATTATCTCTTTCTCAGATTTTAGTAAGTCCAAACACAATGTCTTAAATTCAATTTTAAAGTCCTCAGAATTAAAATCAAAAGAGTTAATTACCTGATCTTCTTCTGATTGAATTTCTGAGTCTGAATCTGATTCTGCGTCAGAGTTTTGCTGTGAGGCATTGATAGCCATCATGCAAAAATTCTTTTTCATCTGCATCATCTTCATCATCATTGGAACTGGATGAAGTTTCAGAATCCTCTTCTGTCTCACTCCATGTCTCAGCAAAAAAACCCTTCCTTGTATTTTTGTTCTTGCTGGAGGAGGCTTTGTCTGAGCTGTTCTTTTTGAAGTCTTTCTCTTTCCTTCTTTCTCTTCTATCGTTTCTGTCCTTGTTCTTGTTTTCTGGACAATCAGGCACAATGTGGCCTGGTTTTCTGCAGCCAAAGCATATAATTTCTTTATCATTATTTGACTTATCATACCTTGGTTTATCATGTCCTTTGTATGGCCTTTTTCTGAAGTCTTTTCTGGCCAGTTTGTAAAATCTTTTGTCCAGTAGGCTGACCAACTCCTCATTGCCTGTGAGCTTTTCTTCAGGATGATTCTCAATAGCTTTGAAAGCTATTGACTTCTCTTTCTTTGAGGCTGGTGAGGCAGCCTTCTGTTCTTCTTCTCTGTTCTTCATGAGCAGCTCATAAGATTTGAGCTTGCCCAGTAGAGCTTCAGTGGTAATCTCATTTAGACTTCTGGCATCTTTGATTGGCCAGATTCTTGAATCCCAAGTGCTGGGGAAGCACATTAAGATTTTGTCATTCAGCTCAGTCAATGAGATTTCTTTATCCAAAGTCTTTAACTCATTGACAATCAGACTTAGTCTATTGTACATGTCATCCACTGATTCAGCTTCTCCCTTTTTGAAGTTCTCATATTGGCTTATCAGATGGGATCTCCTGTCTTTCCTTTCATCAGCAGACCCTGAGACAATTTCAGAGGCTTGTCCCAAATTCCTTTGGCTGAGTTGCAGTCAGCTACCTTCTGAAATATCTCATCAGACATTGTCTGAGCTAAGATATTCATGGCCTTTGCATCTGCAGTTTTCCATTTCTTTATGTCTGCATCGGTTCCTGAGGGAGGTGGAACAGTACTTGTGCTTGTGCTTGCTGGTGGACTTGGACAAACTGTCAAGACAGAATTGAAAATATCTTCATCAATAGAGTTCATATATAATCTAATCCTTGCTTTCCAAAGTGCAAACTTAGATAGATTGCACACTGGAGGTCTGGTGCTTGCATAATCCTTGTTCTGTGCCATGTCTTTGAATAATATAAGATATAAAGAAAATAACCCTCTTAAGAGATTGATCTTATCAAGGATCTTTTGGTTCAGGTGTTAGCCTGTATGAGCAACCAACCTCGCTCTGATACCAATTGAAAGTGAGAGTAAGATCTATCTCAACTCTAGAGGGGGGTGAATAGAGTTTATTTAAATTAATTTCACAGTTTTGAAATAATCAGCACATATAAAATTCAATTTATAGTATAGTGTAGAGTGCTAGTAAAGAGTTAAAAACAAAGAAGTAAAGAGCACAACACACAGCAAATCAATCACACAAATAAGCCAGAAGACACAAGGAAATATAGTGGTTCCCCAAAAACCTGGGTACATCCACTCTTCTACCACCCTTGGTAGGAATCCACTCAGGATGAGTTGATCAGGTGTCCTGACACCAATGAGCTTTTGATAAGGTGCTCAAAAACCAAAACTGGATTTTTTGATAAGGTGTCTTGCCACCACTGAGTTTTGACAAGGCTCTCAGAACCAGACAGAACTTTTGAAGGGAGTTCAAGAACCCTTTTACAGCATGAAAAGAAAAGATAAAGAGGGAAGTTGTCTTCTCTGTTCTCAAATCAAATGAGAGAAGACTAGTGGATCTTTTGTTGTCAAAGCTCCCCCTGAGATGTAGACAGGTTCAGGAATGGAAGCTTTGCTCTAGGGTGATAGGTCTTCAGAAGTTTAGATCTCCAGCAAAAGATTGTTTCAGCAAAAGGCTGAAAGATGAGGTGTCTGGAGTTCTTGAGATGAAGCTGTGATCACTTTTCTGTAAGCAAAAAGATTGTTATTCTGATTCTTCAGAATTGATCACTTGTTATCTGTCACAGCTTAATTCTTGTTTTTGTGCTCTCTGTGTATTCTGTTGTATATTCTATCTGACTGAAGATAAAAAGGAAGATCTGATTCTCTAAAAAAACTCTTGTCAAAGATAGCCGTTGGCAGTCATAAATGTCTTCCATAAAAAGTCTTGTCTTGTAGAGGAAGGTCCAATAAAACATTCCCTGAATAATTCCTTGAAACTTGCTCCAGAATAAAGACAAACGGCTGGCAGATCTCCTTGACATAAATGCTGAGAGAATTCAAAAACATTCCAAAGACTGGCTGCATTTGAATCCTTAGAATCGTTGATCTCTCAGAAAAATCGTCGATCTGAGCTCTACGATCGTCGAACTGAGCTCAGAGATGGAAACAGATCAAACAGACAGAAAACGTCGAACTGAGCTCGAAGATCGTCAAACTGAGCTCAGCGACCTGAAGAATAGCTGAAGAGTGATCGTCGACCTGAGCTAGAAGATCGTCGACAGGAGTTCGACGACTAAGCAAAACTGGCTGAAGGCAAATCGTCGATCTGAGCTCGAAGATCGTCGACCGGAGTTCGACGATTTATCAAAGTTGAGCTCAGAGAGCGTCGAACCGAGTTCGACTTTTCGTCGACCGGAGCTCGACGAAAATTGCCTTAGACTTGGCTCTATATCCTTGATCTTGGAATGGTCCTGGGGGCAGCTTCAAACCTAAGTTCTAAGCCCTAGACTCATTCTAATGTTGACCTTTACAACTATACAACTAGGTCAACCTGGTTTCCTAAGACAAACATAGTGATCCTTACCCAAATTAGTAATAGGGTGTTCCAACACAGGAGTTGATTTTGTATCCATAGCATCTGTGAATAACAACTGCTAGCTGTTATATATTCAGCTTCTACTGTGGATGTAGACACATATGTCTGTTTTTTACAAAACCATGAGACAAGTCTAGTTCCAAGGAACTGGCATGTTCCTGATGTGCTTTTCCTGTCCACTCTACATCTAGCAAAATTAACATCTGAGTATCCAGTTAACTCAAAATCTGACTCAGTTGGATACTAGAGTCCTAGATTTGGGCAACTCTTTATATATCTTAAAATTCTTTTTAATAAAACTAAATGAGATTATTTAGGGTCCACTTGGAACGTAGCACAAAGTCAAATATAAAACATTATATCAGGCCTACTTGCTGTGAGATATAGAAGGGACCCAACAATGGCCCTATACAATTTCTGATCAATAGGTTTCCCTTATTCATTAGAATCAACCACATCATTTGTAGCCATAGGTGTTTTCTTAACTGAGGCATCAGCCATCCCAAACCTTTTAATAAGCTCCTTAGCATATTTGGATTGGGATAAGAAAATGCTTTATGGTGTTTGCTTCACTTGGAGACTAAGGAAGTAGGAGAGCTCACCCATGCTACTCATCTCAAACTTGGAATACATAAGGTTGGAGAACCTTTTGAATAGTTTGGGATATGTAGAGCTAAATATAATATCATCTACATATATTTGTACTAAAAGAATTTTATCATTATGATGCTTGAAAAATAATATCCTATCTACCATGCCTCTAAAAAACTTATGCTCTAAAAGAAATCTTGCTAAGGTTTCATAACAAGCTCTTGGAGCTTGCTTTAGACCAAAGAGAGCTTTATGCAATCTAAAAACATAAGAGGTATGAGATGAAGAGATAAAACCTGGAGATTGTTCAACATAAACCTCTTCTTTTAGTTCTCCATTCATAAAAGCACTCTTAACATCCATCTGGTAGACTTTGAATTTCTTGAAAGCAACATAAGAAAGGAATATTCTGATTGCTTTTAGCCTTGCAACAGGAGCAAAGGTTTGATCATAATCAATGCCTTCCTCTTGCCTATAGCCTTGAGCAACAAGCCTTACTTTATTCCTTATGATTGATCAATGGGCATCAAGCTTATTTCTGAAAACCCACTTAGTTCCACTGACTAGGTAGTCTTTGGGTCTTTGAACTAAGTCCAAAACTCTACATCTCTCAAACTGATTGAGCTCCTCTTGCATGGTAATAATCCAGTGTGGATCTTGCTCTGCATCTTTGAAGGATTGGGGCTCAATTTGAGATATGAAGCAGGCATGCATCATATCCTGGTGGAGTTGATGCCTTGTCTACACACCAGCTGATATGTCTCTAATCACTTGAGATGAGGTGTGATCTCTAAGTGTGACAAGTTCAGTTGGTGGAGTTGGTTGAGAAATAGCCTAGGGAGTTAATCCCTCTGATGGAATTGGATTAGCTGTTGTTGGTTCAACATAAATGTCAGCTTCTTGATCATCACTTTCTTCAGCATCATGTGGAGGAGAGTGAATAATAGCCTTATCTGTGAGGGTCAACTCATTTAGCTTTTCACATATGTTAGGTACCTGCAAAGAATTACTGGTAGAAGCTTGCTTCTCCTTGTTAAGCATGTTAGTCTCATCAAAAAAACATGACTGGATTCTTCTATTTTTAAGGTTGATTTATTATAAACCCTATAAGCCTTGCTTACTTGGGAGTATCCAAGAAAAATTCCCATTTCAGACTTGGCTTCAAACTTTCTAATGTATTTCTTATTGTTGTTGTGAATGTAACATAAGCAACCAAAATTTTTAAAGTAATCTACTTTAGGTTTCTTCCCTTTAAGTAGCTCATAAGGACTCTTATTCTTAAGCTTGTGTATAAGACTTCTATTTAGTACATAATTTGTTGTGCTTACATCCTCTGCCCAAAAGGATAGGGGCAAATAAGCATCTGTAAGTAATGTGCCTGCTGATTCAATCAGTGTTCTATTCTTCCTTTCAACAACCCCATTTTGTTGAGGTATTCTAGGAGCTGAGAAGCATTGTCTTATGCCTTCCTTCCTACAGAACTCTTGCATAAGAAGAGACTCAAACTCAGTACCATGATCACTTCTGATCAATGCAACTGGAGTTGAGTAATCAATCTTTATGTTCTTGAGAAAGTCTGTAAGAATCTTAAAGTTATCAGACTTTGATCTCAGAAAGAAAACCCAAGTGAATCTAGAGAAATCATCTACAATTACTAAACTATAAGATTTCCCTCCCAGACTTTGTACTGCTATAGGGCCAAAAAGGTCCATATGTAGTAAGTACAGAATTCTAGGTGAGTCACTTTTAGTTAATGATTTAAAGCTACTTTTAGTTTGCTTTCCTAACTGACAAGCCCTGTTAAGGCTTTCCCTTCTTATATGGGTAAGAAGGCAATCCTCTAACAAGGTTGTCTTTGGATAACCTAGCAATATTTTTTAGGTTCACATGCCCTAATCTCCTATGCCAAAGATCATTATTATTACTAGTTGAGTTAAATAGACAGATTTTTTATTTAGTTGATTTGAAAGTAACTAGGTAAATGTTTCCTACCCTTGTGCCAGTCAATACTACACTATTGTCTAAAGAAGTGATAAAACAGGAGGTTTTAGTAAATGATACCTGAAACCTTTCATCACATAACCAACTAATGTAGATGAGGTTGTTCTTCAGTCCACTTACATAATCTACATTCCTGAAGGTGACAACTCCAACTTTAACTTTTCAATAGCCCTCAGTCTGGCCACAATTGGAGTCACCAAATTTCACTTTTGGTCCTAGCTTTTCCTCGAAGTGAGTTAGGTTGGACTTATTTCCTGTCATATGCTTAGAACAACCACTATCAAAATACCGATGTTGCTCTATGGTAGAACAGTCTTCTTCCTGCAAAACAGATTAGTCATTTTTGACGCAGGTTACCTTGGGTCCTTTTATAACCTAAAGGATGATACTTCCTAGGTGGAATAATCCATTGATTAAATTTATTATTAAAAGTTCTTGGTGGATTAAAGGTTTGAAAAGAATTAAAAGATCTGTTCAACTAATCTGCGTTCGACGAATTCTGGTGAGTTCGTCGAGCTGAATTCGATGATCGGGGTTGAGTTCGTTGAGCTCCATTTAGAGAATGAAAGTATTCATTTTCAGGGCCCCAAAAACGTCGATCTCTTGTCAACGAACCATACTAGTTTCGTCGATCGTAGTTCAGAGAATAGTTATAATACATGTTTGCGTTCGAAATTTGTCGACTTGAGTTCGACGAACTGTACACATTTCGTTGATCTGAGTTCGACAAAATCTGGTGAACATAGATTTTATTATTATTCTTATTACTTCTTTTCTTTCTCTTAGTTTTGTGTTTTAGGTCAGTTTGTTTAGGACTATTATTTTCTACTTTTTCTTTTCCCTTTTCAGAAACAAATTTAACTGGTGTGGTTAATATATTTTTCTGAATTAGGGAGGGGGGGGGTAGGATTGATGAAGCACCCAAGCCTAGCTTGCCATTCAATCTGGCATTGTCTGTGCTTGTAATGTCCATCAGCTTAAGGCTACTCCCATTGAGAGATTCCTCAAGTTTTCTGGCCTCACATAATTCAGTCTTTAGTTTTATGATTTGTTCATTAGCTAGTATTATTTCATTCTTTAACTTATAATTTTCTAGCATTAAGTTATTCTGTTCAGTTAATTTTTCTCTAAGTTGTTTAATAACCTTTTCAGAATTAATTAAATCTAAGCACATTGTTTTAAATTCAGTTTTGAAATTTTCAGAACTATAATCAAAAGATGAAAATAGCTGATCAACTTCTGATTCTGATACTTCTTCGTTTTCAGATTTATTTTCAGCATCTGAAGGGCTGCAAGAGGCATTGATAGCCATGAGGCATATTTCCTTTGCCTTTGCCTCTTCTTCTTCTTTACTGGAGCTGGAAGATGTGGATTCATCTTCTGTGTTACTCCATGTTTCAGCCACAAATCCCTTTTCCTTGTTTTTGTGATTGTTGGAAGAGGCTTGCTGTAATGCTTGCTTCTGGATTCCTTTTCTCTTCTCCTCTCCTTCTTTTGATTCTCAGGGCATTCAGACATGAAGTGTCCTGGTTTCCTGCATCCAAAACACACTACTTCTTTAGTGGGAGTTTTGTCATACCTGGGCTTGCTGTCATTTCTGGATGACTTTCTCCTGAAGTCCTTCCTTTCCATTTTATAGAATCTCTTTGTAAGGAGACTCATCAGCTCTTCATTTGGAGCTTCAGTCTCTTCAGCAACTGTGAATGTAATGTTTTGTTCTTTTCTTGCTGGAGGAGGATTTATTTGCTCACCAACTTCTCTGGATTTTATCAACTACTCCTAAGATTTGAGCTTTCCCAGGAGAGATTCAGTTGAAATCTCATTCAAACTTTTGGCCTCTTTGATTGGCTAGATCTTAGTGTCCCATGAGCTTGGGAAGCACATTAGGATCTTGTCATTCACCTCTTCTAGAGAGATGTCTTTGTCCAGTATCTTCAGCTCACTGATGATAGAGCTTAGTTTGTTGTACATATCACTAATAGATTCAGCTTCATCTTTTCTTAAGTTCTCATATTATGAGATGAGAGTTGATCTTCTGTCCTTTTTCTCATCTGCTGAGCTAACAACCATCTGGTTGAGAGAATCCCAGATTGCTTTTGCAGAGGTGCCTTCAGCCACCTTTTGAAAAATGTCATCTGACATAGTTTGAGCCAATATGTTCATGGCTTTAGCATCTGCAATCTTGGATTTCTTCTGGGCATCTGTCCACTCAAGTGGTGGAATAGCATGAGTGTTTGAGGTTGAAGTTGAAGCAGTTGCTGCAGTAGGAGATCCTATCAAGATAGAATTAAATATATCATCATCAATAGAGTTCATATACAACTTAATTCTTGCCTTCCAGATGGCAAACCTATTTAGGTTGCATACTAGAGGTCTGGTGCTTCCATAATCCTTATTTTGTGCCATTGCGATTGAAAATAGTTGGAAGAGGAAAATCTGATCTAACTTTATCTTGGTTCAAGTGTTAACTTGTACAACCAAACAAACACACCCTCTGATACCAATTAAAAGGAGGGGTTAGATCTGATTACTCTGGAGGGAGGGGGGGATAAATAGTGTATTAAAAACTTTGGTTCTTTTTAATGTTTATATTAGAGTAAAATAGTGATACCATATAACAGTTAAGAACAAAAAATTAGGCTAACTATTCCAGAAATCACAAACACAGCAAAAAGCAAAACAAATAGAAAAGGAGCAACCAGACGTCACAAGAAGTTTATAGTAGTTCCCCTAAACTTTGGTACATCCACTCTTTTACCACCCTTGGTAGGAATCCACTAGCATGTTTTGATCAGGTGACTGCCACCACAAGATCTGATTTAGGTAGATCAGGAAACCCTTTAGGCTTTTGATCAGGTGCCAAAAAAACAACTTCAAGTCTTTTGGAGGGAACTTGTCAACCAGACTAACTTTTGAAAGGAGTTAAAACCCTGTACAATGGGGTGGAAAGAGTTTGATGGAAGTCTTCTCTTTTCACAATTTAACTTGAGAAGACTCTGTGGATTCTTGTGTTGTCAAAGCTTCTTCTGAGAAGTTGAAAGCTTCAGGGAGAATGTGCTTTGCTTAAGAGTGAGTAGGTCTTCATCTTGATCTGCTAAGGTCCAGGAAATCCAATGACTGATGTTGAAAAAGATGTCTATAGATTTCTGGAATAGAGGTTGAAGAAGACTCTTGATTTTGTGTTTTGTTCTTCTTCTATCTTGAGTATTGGCAGTGTAAGAAAAGGGTTGAGAGAGAATGAAAGAGTTGACTGCTTGATCAAAGTTCTCTGTCAGTGCTTCTGATTTCTTCTTTCTCTCTCTCTTTGTAACTCTATGTATCGAAAAAGAGAGGATCTCTTTTATTCTACTGCTAATTAAAAATTCTCTTTGAATTTTGAATTCTTTCCATAAATGTTGGCTGACCTGGAGAATTGAAAATGGCTGGAATAAAAGCATTAAGGAGTTTCCCCAACTGTCCTTGATAGAATAAGCAAATAATTATTCTTATGAATGCCATATTTAATGCAGCCAATAACGGCTATATTCAAAAAAATATTTGCATTAAATACTCGGAATAATACTGCTACTAAATAGAGAAAATAAGGAACAAAAGAAGGAAAAACTCATTCTCGAACAGAACAGAAAACGTCGAACACTGAACAGAATTCGTCAACCTGAGATCCAAGATCATCGACCAAAGAATTTCAGTTCGTCGACCTGAGCTCTGCGAACTGCTAACTGAGAAATACTTTCCAATTTTGCACTCTGAGTTCGTCGAGCTGAGAATCTGTCTGAAGAAAACTAAACGTCGACCTGAGCTCGAATATCGTCGAGCTCAGCACAAAGAATTAACTCTAAGTTCGCTGATTGGAGATCATCGAGCTAAGTTCGAAGAATTTCGAACTGATCACTGTCTTTTGAAAACTGCTAAATCTGAGTCTCTGAGGTCCTTTGTTAACCGGTCTAAGGTTATACAGCTAAAAAGACTTAGCCTACAACACTAGGACTACTAGACATGACCCTGGCTATACAATGGGGTCAGACTCAGCATAACTTAGTGAACCTAGCCCAAATCCAACTAGGAATCCAACACAATCAGGGTGTCCCACATCTCCTTAGAATTCTCATTGTGCACCAAGTTCTGGAAATTGGAATCATCAATAACACTTACTATGATGTTCTTTGCCATCTTATCCCTGATTTTCGGGATGACCTCATCCTTAGTCATCTTAGTGTACTTCTTTGGCGTCTGGATGTTTGCATATAAGATAGAGACCTTCATGGGAATGAAAGCTCCTTCTTGAATAGTAATGAAAATTCTTGGGTATGAGGCTTCCATGAATAGCCTAACCCTCTCTTTCTAGATCCCGAAGTTTTCTTTTCTGCAGACTTGAAGCTTCATGAAGCTCAACTCCTTATGGTTCTCTCCTGAACCTATAAGGATAATATTAAGCTACTCTTGAAGATCTGTTCAGACTGTTAAGCACTTTTTTAATAACCTCCCTCTGATACTGCATGAAAGTCTTTGTTTTAAGAGTAGCTAAACATCTAGATGGGAGGGGGGGGTAAATAGATTTTTTTATGTCTTTTAAGACTATCTTCTTGCTTTTGCGAGTTGTGATTAAGTTATTTAGCTTGCTTTTAAGACACACAATAGCAAACAAATATTTATAGTGGTTCCCCAAGGTTTGGGCACATCCACTGTCTCTTCCATCTTTTTAATTGTGTTTTAGACAAGGCCAACTTCTCCAATCTCAGCTCAATGAGCTTACAACACTGTCCCTCGGGATCTATCTAACTCCTCCAAGTCCTACCTCAGGCCCAAGGCCCTACACTCAGAGATATAATCTCCTACAGCTAAATAATCTACACCAGATCATCTCCCTCAGACTTTATCCAAAGTCCTACACTCAGGCTAGGAGGATAGCCCTACACTCTGAGAGTGAAACACTCCTATAGCTTAGATCTAAACCAGATCCTACCACAGGCCAAAGGCCCTATCTCAGATTCACAATAGAATCCTACCTCAGGTACACAGTACCCACAACTCAGAGAATAAATCTCCTACCTCAGGCACACAGGACCTACCTCAGATCCATAACATGATCCTACAAATTAGCCTTTATATTTCAGGGTTACAACTCAGATATGTTAAGATCCTATAGAGTGAAATGAGTTTGTTGTTGATGATTGACTCTAGAGAAATGATCTCTGAGTCTACCTTCCTGGATTTAGTGAACTCAACCCAACTTTGACTCCAGGGAAATAGTCTACTGACTCTTCTTTTTCCTGAACTGAGAAAGCTAAGTCTTGTCTACTTCACAAAAACAAGATGGTTGATCTTCAAGTTTGTTCTGCTTGTGTTTAGAAGTAACTTGCAGAGCACTGCTTCTTCAAGCCTTGATTGTAGTAAAGTTTAGAGTAGAGCCCTTGAAGAGGAGCAGTTGCTTTAAGCTTGCTCTGCTACTTGTTCTAAATCAGAAAAGGATCTTTCTGAACTTATTGTTGAAGACATTCTTTAACCAACTAACTTTAGCTCTGCTTATCCTTGGAACTCAGAAAGAAAACTCTTGAACTTGCTGTTGAATAATGAATTAATCTTCAGGGAATTTTTCCTTCAATAACCAGTACTGTCTATGAATCACAGACTAACTATAGAGTAAGTTCTTGGAAAAAATTTCCTTTGTCGAGAGGAAGAAGGTGACCAGAAAGCTCTATTTTTTTTCTCTCTCAGCTGTGTCTCCTCTTTCCAAAGTACTCTCCTTTTGTATAGTACCGTCCAACGGCTCTTTGTGCAGTAAGATTGGCCGAAAATGGCAACTGCTCCATCACTTTTGCATTAACAGATGTACAAAAGGCAAGGAATGCCTTTTGTCTTATAGCAAGCAAATCCCACGATATTTGAATTTCTGCTAACGTTAGCATGAATCAGCACTTCTGGACTTAGTAAATTCCAGACAGACTGCTCAGGCGTTGATTGAAGCCTTATCACTCAACTAAAAAGTACTTAGCAGAATTCTACATCTTCAAATGTTGAATGCATTGAGTGAGCCATCACTCAATGCATATAGACTTTAATAGCCTGACAGCTTAGGTGTCGAGTGAGCCTTCATCACTCAATGCTTCTGGACTTAGTTGAATTTCTCTGAATGAAGGCATTAAGTGACGTTTATTCACACAAATCTTTTGTCCTTTTCCTGGCTTCTGGATGAAGCGTTGAGTGAACTTCCTTCACTCAATACTTTTGTACTTAGACAGAATCCTTGTTGAGTAGGCATTGAGTGAACTGCCTTCACTTAATGCTTCTGTCCTTAGACAGATTTCTTGATAACAACACTATGGCTTTGACTGTTAAGTATTCTGTCGATGCTTTTGCTTCTTCGCGTTGAGTGAACTACATTCACTCAACGCTTTTGGACTTAGCCAGATTTCTTTGACAGCAACTCTGAGGCTTTGACTGCTTGAGCTTTTGTCAACACTTTTAGCTTCCATGCATTGAGTGAACTGCCTTCACTCAAAGCATCTGGACTTAGCAAGATTTCTGCTTTACAACCAACCTTTATTGAGACCATTAGTCATTATGACTCAGACTACCTGTTAAATTAGTGTAATATAAAACAACATGCATATAATAAACTTAGAGAATGCATCAGATACAATCATGTGTCTACCATTGTCCTATGGGCCTTCTTCAAATCTGGGACATTGTGATCAATAGACCCAACACTATGCCAATTCACATCTTAGCGGGAAAAGTCTTCACTTTTGTGATTATTGATGATTACTCTAGGTTCACTTGGGTATTCTTCCTTAAGCAAAAGCCAGATACACTAGAGATATTCACTAACTTTGTTAGGAAAATAAAGAATGAATTGGGCAATTCTGCTGCCAAGATCAGAAGTGATAATAGAACTGAATTTCAGTCAAGTGTCTTTACCAAGTTACGTGAAAGCCTAGGAATCTTTTAGGAGTTTTGCTCTCCTAGAACCTCACAACAAGATAGAGTTGTAGAGAAATGGAATATACCCTAATTAAAGCTTGTATAAACATGTTAAGTGACTTTTTACTCCTAGAATACTTCTGGGCCGAGGCTATCAACGAAGCTTGCCAGGTAAAAACATTGCCTTAATTTATAAGAATCACAATAAGACTCTTTATGAGCTTGTGAAAGGAAGAAAACTGTAAGAAACGAACAAAAACAAGCCGGAAGAGGTATAACATAAATTTTATTATATGAAAAAGGTATCTATTACAAAGGTATGGCCTCCCTTTTATAGAATGGAGAAGAGAAGAGAGAATACAAATAAGAGATGTGGGACTAAAAAATTACAGGACTAAGCCGCGCGGTTAGACGGAAGGGCTTACTGCTCGGCAAGCACCAGAGAGGAAGAAGAGATCGCCATGGGAGACCGCTAGACCGCCCGGTCTCTAAGCCGCTAGAGACAAACCGCTAGACCGCTCGGACTCCAGACAGTAACAACACAGCAACCAAACCGCTGAAGGGGAACCGCCAGACCACGTGGTCTTCAATCCGCCAAGACAGGCCGCCAGACCGCTCGATCACCAACTTCAACACTCCCCATCAAGCTGGAGCATATATATCAATCATGCCCAACTTGTCACAAATTTGAAGAAACGAGGCCGATACTGGCTTGGTGAAGATGTCAGCCAACTCTTTATCAGAAGTGACGAAGGGAGGGCAAATTTGTTCCTTCAAAATCTCTTCACGAATGAAATGACAGTCGACCTCAATGTGCTTGGTTCTTTCATGAAAGACCAGATTTTTGGAGATGTATATGGCCGTCTTGTTATCACAGAACATAGGTAGAGGATGGTTGTAGATCTCTCCTAAATCCATCATGAGAGCCCGTAACCACTTTAACTCACAAGTAGTCGACGCCATACTACGATACTCTGCTTCTGCACTGGATCTGGAAACAACAGAATGCTTCTTGCTCTTCAAGCTCACCAGATTTCCCACAACAAAGGTGCAAAAACCCGATGTTGACTTGCGATCCCCTTTATCATCAGCATAACTCGCATCTTAGTATGCTTCAACCCTCAGATGACCATTCTTCTGAAAGAGTAATCCTTTCCCAATGCTGCTTTGACATATTCCAAGATTCGTAAGGCGGACTGTAGATGGCACTCCCTAGGCGCTTGCATGAATTGATGTACCTTGCCCACAGCATCGGAAATGCCGGGCCTGGTCACTGTGAGATATATGAGCTTACCAACCAAACGCCTGTATCGCGTAATATCTTAAAGAGGAGGCGAATCATCTGTCCAGGTTTTTTCTTCTCCAGTTGTCATGGGGCATCGGGCAGGTTTTGCTCCAGTCAATACTACCTCTTTTAATAGATCAAGAGCATACTTACATTGGGAGAGGACTAAGGAGTTTGGCTTCCGAGAGATTTAAATCCCCAGAAAGTACTTCGGAGACCCCATATCTTTCGTTACCAGATGTTGACGAAGATGTCGCTTTGTCAAGGGAACCCCTTCCTGGTCATCGCCAGTGAGGAAAATATCATCGACATACACAGTAAGAACGACCAGTCTCGAGGAGGTTTTGCGAATGAATAGCGAGTGATCGGCAGAGCTTCGCGTAAAACCAATGGCCGCCACGATGCCGCTGAACTTGTCAAACAAAGCTCGAGGGATCTGCTTGAGGCCATAGATGGCCTTCTTCAGCCGGCATACCCGTGTCTCCCCCTGAGCAACATACCGAGGAGGTTGT
This sequence comes from Platanthera zijinensis, assembly GCA_039513925.1. Lineage (NCBI taxonomy): Eukaryota > Viridiplantae > Streptophyta > Magnoliopsida > Asparagales > Orchidaceae > Platanthera > Platanthera zijinensis. Next base: position 102,695,427 of record CM077088.1, read on the forward strand.
TCCATGTAGACATCCACCTGAAGAACACCATAAAGGAAGGCATTCTTGACATCCATCTATGAAATCGGCCAATCTTGATTGACGGACACAGAGAGTAGGACCCGGATAGTGCTGAGACGAGCCACGGGAGAGAAGGTGTCAAAGTAATCAACTCCATAGGTCTGAGTAAAGCCCTTAGCAATAAGGCGGGCCTTATAACGATCCATAGTGTCGTATGGGCCAAATTTGACCACAAAGACCCAGCGATAGCGAACAACATCAGTACCGAAAGGAGGAGGAACAAGAGTCCAGGTAATCCGCTCAGTTAGGGTCGCCATTTCCTCATCCATGTCCATCTTCCAATGACGAATAATAAGGTCATCCTGGTAGGAACGGGGTGTGGTAGTGGCAGAGATAGCCAGAGCAAAGGCCCTGCGAGAAGAGGTAAGGCGATCATATGAAACAACAACAGCAAGGGGGTGTAGAGTACACATCTGCACCCCTTTACGAAGAGCTACAGGAAGATCCAGGTCGGCGGGTCCCTCGGCATCCGGAGCATCCGTGGTAGAGAGAGCTGGCCCAGGAGTAGAGAGAGACTATGACAGAGATGAAGGAAACGGTGGCGGAGAAGAGGGAGAAAGAGGCGAAGGGAGAGGAGTGGACGGAGACGGAGTAGGGGTTGAGATTGTTGTAGGAGACGAGGGAATAAAAAGAACAATAGGAGTATCAGAAGATGGAGGGAGAGGAGAGGATTAAGCCGAGAAGTAGGAGGCATTCTCGAAGAAGGTAACATTAGTAGAGACAAACTGCTTATGAAGAACGGGGTCAAAGAAACAATAGCCTTTCTGAGTTGGGGAGTACCCCATAAAGACACATTTGGTGGAGCGAGGGGAGAGCTTATCTCGGGTGGCAGATGGGGCATGCACAAAGGCAGTGCACCCAAAGATAAGGAGAGGGATGGGGAAGGGCTCCTTGCCCGGATATAGAATGGAGAATGGGGTTTTCCCATGGAGAACCGTGGAGGGAATGCGATTGATGAGGTAGCAGGCAAGGAGAACAACATAGCCCTAATAGGAGCGAGGAACATGCATCTGGGTCATCAAGGTATGAGCGACATCGAGGAGAAGACGGTTTTTGCGTTCTGCCGCCCCATTTTGCGGGGAGGTATAAACATAGCTAGTCTGATGAATAATGTCATGTTGCACACAGAAAGATGTAAACGCATGACTAAGATATTCTTAAGCATTGTCTGAGCGAAAAGTTTTAATACAAATACAAAACTGAGTTTTAATTAATTGATAAAAAGATATCCATAAATTCAAAAGTTCAGAGCGATCTCGTAAGAAATACACCAAAGTACATCTAGAAAAATCATCAATAAAAGTTACAAAATAAGAACTACCCCGACCAATGGTGATGGTACGAACAGGGCGCCAGACATCGGAGTGGACTAGATCCAACGGAAGGGTAGAGCTCTGACCTTACTTCGACGGGAAGGAGGAACGGTGATGCTTGCCAAGCTGACAAGCATCGCAGTTGAGAGGAGTACTGGAAGGAGGGAGGTGGGGCAGAAGCTGATGTAGAAGTCATGGAGGAGGATGACCGAGGTGGAGATGCCATTAGAGTAGATCCGTAGAAGAAGAGGAGAAGGAAGACAAGGCGGAAACGTTGTCAAGGAAGTATAGGCTGCTGCTCTCAGTCCAAGTAACAATCATCCGTTGGGAGCTCGGATCCTGAAAAGAACAAGAAGTCGGAGTAAACGTCACAGAGCACTGAAGCTGCTTGCATAAAGAGGTAACTGATAATAAATTGCACGGAAATTTGGGCACACAGATAGTGTCCACTAGGGGATGAGACGGAGTAACATGAACCACTCCCGACCCATGAACTGGGGAGGTAGAACCGTCTACAATAAGGATAGGAGGCAACCGATCATGCTGTTCGAGTAGAGAGAAGCACTGAGGATTGACCGTCATGTGATTAGTCGCACCAGAGTCGATAAGCCATTTACCTTCGGTTACCACATGGCCACTACCTGATGATGTGAACACGGAGGCAGACGGCTTGGAAGAGGAGGCGGAAGAGTCACCCGAGGGGCGTAGATGGGGATGCTTCGTCCAACAACGTTCCACAGTATGGACGATGCGACCATAGTGAGAGCAGAGGTAGTGGGAAGGAGCACGTCTGCCAGACTGGTGAATGCGGCTACCAGAGCCACTCCACTGAGTTTGGTGAACATAGTTGTCTGGGGGAGAAGGAGCGGGCAGAAGCGGGTGCTGAAGGAGGGAGGTGACATCAGCGATGCGGGTAGCGGTGGCATCTAAGGTAAGGGATTCTGCCTCACCCAGAATTTGCTGGCGGATCATATCATAAGTATCAGGAAGCTGAAGCAGATAACACACAACGAGAAGCTCCTGGAAATGCTTATGTTGTTGAGCCAAATCTGCAGAGAAGGGGCGATTCTGAAGAATCTCAGCCCCAAGAGCCTGAACCTGTTGGTAGGCAGCAACATGAGACAATGTAGGGTGGGCAAAGAGGTCCGCATATAATGTATAGATGCGGGACGTCTGAGCCCCCTTTGAGTACAGAGCGATAAGATGAAGCCAAGCGGCCTTGACCGTCTCATCATGACAGTTGATGGGGAGGCATTCATCGGAGAGGCTGTTAGCAAGCTAAGTACGTAGAAGGGCGTCACTCGCATCCCAATCATCAAAGAGAGGTGAAGTGGTGGGAGGAGGGTCATCAACGAGATGGTGGCGTTTGCGTTGCGAGTGAAGGAGAAAGATGAAGGAGACGCTCCAATCCAAGTAGTTGGAGCCGACAAGTTTCGAAATGGTGCCAAGGTTCCCGGAAGGAGTAGGGGGAAGAGGCGGAGCTAGATTGGCGATAGGAGTGATAGTATTAGGAGCATCAGAAAGAGACATAGGATAAAACAACGGGAAGCCGCATGGTTAGGAAACAAACTGTGCGGGTAGGAAACAAACCACACGAACAGGGAGAAATTGTAGCTGTTAGAAGAAGGAGATCTGCGGCGGTCACGATGATAAACACCAGCGGCCAGAAAAGCCACGACCAAGCCGCAGAATCAAGCAAAGGGGAATAAGTCGAGCGGCTAGAAGGCAGCCCGCACGAACAGAAGAAAGAGAAGACAGCTCGGTTAGATATAATACCGCGGGAGACAAATAAGGCAAACAGGTCGCGGCGACTAAAGGAGAGGTTGCGGCGAGAAGAAGAGGCCGCGCACACAGATGGCAATGACAAGAGGAGAAAGAAGCTGCGCGAACAGGGTGCAAGCTGGCGAAAGAAACAAGTCACGAGACCAGGTCGCGAGAAGAAGAAGCAAGCTGCGCAGACAGGGAAGGCACACAGAATTAGGAGGATAAGATCGAGTCCTCTGATACCATGTAAGAAACGAATAAAAACAAGCCGGAAGAGGTATAACAGAAATTTTATTATCTGAAAAAGGTATATATTACAAAGGTATGACCTCCCTTTTATAGAATGGAGGAGAGAAGAGAGAATACAAATAAGAGATGTGGGACTAAAAAATTACAGGACTAAGCGGTCTATATAGAAACAACCCGCATAAGCCACGTGGTTAGACAAAAGGGCTAACCGCTCGACACCCAACAGAGAGGAAGGAGAGACCGCCATGGGAGACCGCTAGACCGCCCGGTCTCCAAGCCGCAAGAGACAAACCGCTAGACCGCTCGGACTCCAGACAGTAACAGCACAGAAACCAAATCATTGAAGGGAAACCGCCAGACCGCGCGGTCTTCAATCCGCTAAGAAAGGCCGCCAGACCGCCCGGTCACCAACTTAAACAAAAATCAAAGTTAGCCTACTTCAAGATCTTTTGAAGTAAGTGTTATTTGTTAAACAATGGGAAGCACTATTTGACCAAATTTGCTAAAAAAAAGCTTATACAAGGATTTTTGTTGGATGTAATTCTCATGGTAGAGCTTATAAGATATTCAACAAAAAGACCAAAGCAGTGGAAGAGTCAATTCATGTTGTATTTGATGAAAAATGCCTGATCTATAAAGGTCGGCCTAGTTCTTCTAGTGTTGCAAGTATTGAGCAAAGACTGGTAAAGGCATACATTAATAAACAAAGAGAGAAGGATGAACTGACATTACTAAATGAACTAATCAAAGATGGAAGGTTTCCCAAAGAAGACGTAAATGATGATGCAGAAAGGACAGAGAAAGTTGAAGCTCAAACTGAACCTTAAGGACAGGAAAATGTATGAAGTTTGCCAATTGCATCAAGACACCTAAGGGATCACCCATAAGATCAAATAAGTGGTGACTTGGGTCAAGGATTTAAAACCAAAAGAAGTACAATTAATGAAGTGCTATGCCTGAGATTTCTCGCTAAGGTAGAGCCAAAGAAGTTTGAAGAAGCAACTCAGATGCATCCTGGATCTTGGTCATGCAAGAGGAACTAAATCAATTCAAGAGATATAAGATCTAGAAACTGGTCCCTAGGCCTCATGATCATTATCATTGGGACAATGTGGGTATTCAGAAATAAGATGTATGAGAAAGGAGTAATAATAAAGAATAAAGCAAGACTGGATGTAAAGGGTTGCCGATAATAAGAAGGAATAGACTATGATCAGACCTTAACACCAGTGGACAAATTAGAAGCAATAAGGTTTTTTCTAGCATTTGTAGCTCACGAAGGATTTAAAATTTATCAAATGGATGTGAAGTCTGCCTTCCTCAATGGAGATTAAAAAGAGGATGCATATGTAGAACAACATCAAAATTTTCTAAATTTCTCTCATCCTAGGTTTGTATATTATTTAAAGAAAGCATTGTATGGTATCAAAAAGGCACCTAGAGCCTGGTATGAGACCTTGTATAACTTTCTCATTAAAAATACATTTTCAAGGTGAAAGATTATTAGTACATTATTCCTAAGGGAAGTGAAAGATAAGATTGTGCTAGTGCAAATCTATGTAGATGACATCATCTTTGGACATACAGATAATAACCTTTGCAAAATGTTTGCAACACTTACGCAAGGGAAATTTGAAATGAGCGGCATGGGAGAGCTGAAATAATTCTTAGAACTCCAAGTTAAATAATCTAAAGATGGGATCTTCATCTCTCAGACCAAATTCACAAAAAAGCTTATTAATAAATTTTGAATGGAGAGTGCAACCTCTATGAGGACTCTAATGGGCTCCAATATATCTCTAGACAAGGATAAAAAGGGAAACCTTTAAATGAAATAATGTATAGATGTATTATTGGAACCCTGCTCCACCTAAGTGCTAGTAGACCAAACCTCTTATTTTCCATCTGTGTTTGTGCTATGTATCAACTGAACCCTAAGGAATCTCACTACACCTCTGTCAAGAGTATTTTTAGATACCTTAAGGGTACACCTAATCTTAGCTTATGGTACCTAAGGAGTAAAGGTTTTAAACTTACATGCTATTTAGATGCAGACTTTACAGGATGTAAGGAAGACGGGAAAAGAACTTTAGAGACTTGTCAATTCCTTGGAAGATGACTGATTTCCTAGAGTAGTAAGAAATAAACTAGTGTGGACATATCAACTGCAGAATCAAAATACATCTCAGCTGGAAGTTGGTATGTCCAATTACTTTGGATACAACATCAACTACAAGATTACAACATTCAGCTAAGTCGATCTCCTTTATTTTGTGATTCATCTAGTGATATCTCAATTACCAAAAATCATGTGTCACGCAGCGGGACTAAGCACATTAAGATAAGGTATCACTTCATTAGATAGCATGTTGGGAAAGAAGATTTCGGTTTTGAGTTTGTCATCTATTACAAGCAAGTGACAGACATCTTTATTAAACCTCTAGATGAAGAGAAGTTAAATTATTTTAAAATTGAACTAGGCATGTCAAACTTAGAATAAATCTCATTCCTAGCCTTTCCACTAGATAATCTGCCTTGCAAATATTTTTTTTATTATTCGAGTATTATGGTGTGCATGTATAAACTAGACTCATAACAAGATGTAGAAGACAAGATAAATATGATAGAATGTTGACTTCACTGGAAGACATAGAAGGAATTAACCTTCCATCGAGAAGGATATCAACACACATTAATTATTTACATTATAAACATCTACTTCTCAATAAATATACGCTCCTCTTGGTGTTCCTTTTATATATTAATGAATTAGAAATAAGCGGGAACATTAGGTTAAATAGACATAAAACACTAAATGTCAGCAACAAGGCTCTCGCACTCTCGCTCTCGTTTAACACAAAAGGTTTCTCTCCTTCAAACCCTTGCATTATTGATAACGCCCAAGGAAAGCTCATAGGAACTACTCAGAACGAATCCAAATAGTCATATTCATTCTAAGTGCGGCAAGATTAGAGGTAATCCTCTCTAAACCCACCAGAATTGTGCCCACGGTTGTGGAGGAATTCTTCAAGAATGTAGAAGACAGTGGTTCAGGATTAAACCTCAAGAACATATTTCTAAATCACCATCGAGTTACTGTTAGGAGTGTAAGCTGACTTCTAGAACTTATTACTCGAACAAAAGGTGAAGAGGAAGAGGAAATCACTAAATAGGATCATGCGCTGCCTTGGAATGGTGAACCTATGCTGGAGAAGAGTATTGGTCCTTGGAGAAGAGTGACATGAACCCTCTTGTGAAACTACTAACTAACATCATAGGCATTGATCTATTATTTAAACCTTGTTCACATGACAGGATATCAAAGGAGATGTTCAACATTATGAGTACAGTCATCCTAAAAAAAGGACTGACTGGTGTCAACTTTGTTGATGCACAAAATGCGCCTCTCCACGCTCTAGAGAGGTGAACACGTTCGATCCGAGGATGCTGGGATAAAAGGAGGTTGATGAGGAATTATCGAGAATCCGGTTACTTTGACGAATAGGATTATATTTTGAGGCCAAGAGAAGGGAGAAGGGAAGAAGAGAGGCCGCTTGTAGCGGCAACAATAGAGTTTTCTCGCCACAGCTTAAACGCCACTCCTGCGACGAGCTTTCCTTTGATTATGAATCAATATTACAGCTTGAGTAGCAATTATAGCATGAGTTTGCTCCATTACATGGAAAAATATAAAGGGTACAAGGGGAAGCTGGTGGCTAGAAAAAAGGTTGCCAGAGGCCGTGCGGACTGATCAAGCAAGTTGACAGACCGCGCGGACTGCTAATCCTACAGTTTGCTGCTAAGGCTGTGTGGATTGCGCGATTAGCAGGGAAGATTGTTGAAATTGCTGAGGTAGAGGAATGTCGGGAGGGCTATCCGCTCGGGTTGATGGCTGAAGCATTTGCTGGAGCCAAGTCTAGGGACTACCCCGCAAGGGTTAACCGCTGACGCCACACAGACAGATTGAGGCACAGTCCGCGAATGTTGTTGGCGAATAAAAAATGTATCTGCAGGGTTGCTGTCGATGTTGCTCCCCGATGCTTGACTCCCCACTAATGAGAGGTATGGTGGCCTATTTATAGGCTCGAGGAGGAGACGTTTAGAACTGGGCTTGATGATGTCACCCCTGATGGTTTGGGCGAGCTGCGAACGAGTCTGCGCCATGCTTTGCGAGCTGAGAAGCTTGCCTGCTAAACCGATCTACTACTGACGGACTAGGATGAGTCCGCCTCTGCGGCACTAAGCGAGCCTACGCCATGCAATGCTAATAGAGGTGTAGCTCTTCAACTTCGTGGAAGAACCCGATTCTTGTAAGATGGAGCTTCTAGTGGATTGAATAATAAGTCTTCCTGGTACATGATAGACAGGGTGAGTCCGCATCTGCTGCTGGATGAAATGAGTCCTCCTTTTGGCGGGTTAATGTTGAGTCTGCATTATGCTGTGTGACCTGATGAAGAGTCTATTTACTGCTGGGCAAGTCCACCTCCATCAAACAAACTTAGACTGAGTCCGCCACCTGTTGGCGGATAGAAGGTAGGTCGCCTTTGCTACTAGGCAAAATGGCGGACTGAAGGAACAAGTCTCCCCTGCTATTGGGAGAGCTGACAGACTGAAGAAACAGGTTTCCCCTGCTGCTGGGCGACCTGGAGGCTTGTTGGCAATTGTTAGGCGACCTGGAGAGTTATCGCCTACTGGATGCGAGTTGGAGCAGGGAGCTATACACCCGAGTAGCCATGCGACATGCTTATGCGTACTTGGGAGTAGTCCCTGCTGTTGTAGAGTTGGTGACTACCGGGAGGCCATTACCTAACTGTGTGGACAAAAATGTCTATCCGCACGATTAGCTAAAAAGCAGGACGTGACCCATGGGATAGATGTAGCAGTTCGCGGCTTGCTGAGCTAGCCACCTTGGAGAGGATCGTGGATTTTAGGGTTAACATGATCCCTGCACTTTTTTAAGTTTTCCGGAAACTTCGAAAAAGTAGAGGTAACCCCTAAAATCGCGATTCGCGCCTCAAAAATATGGTAGAAAAAATAAGGGTTAGGGAGACATAGAACCTGATGTCTCTCCCTAAGGAGTCTGTATGTACTTATTTTTTCCTCTATAAAGGAGAAGAGTCAGAGCAAGTGAAAAATACCTATCTTGTGTGTACCTGAATTATTCTTGCAGAGTGAAGAAGACTTGTGAACACCTTATATTGAGTCTCTGCAAAACAAAGGTGAGAGGTATAGAACAACAATAACTTGCAAGTACCTGAAGGGAACTTTCAAATATCTGCTAATCTTTGTAAAAAGAAGAGTAAGAAGCAGATATGAAAGAAATAGAACTTGCAAGTTCCTGAAGGGAACTTGCAAATATTTGTTAATCTCTGCAAAAAGAAGAGTAAGAAGCATATATAAAAAAAAGAACTTGCAAGTACCTGAATGGAATTTGCAAATATCTGCTAATCTCTACAAAAAGATGAGTAAAAAGCAGATATGAAATAAAAAGAACTTGCAAGTACCTGAAGGGAACTTGCAAATATCTGTTATTCTCTGAAAAAAGAAGAGTAAGAAGCAGATATAAAAGAAAAAGAACTTGCAAGTACCTGAAGGGAGCTTGTAAATATCTGCTAATCTCTACAAAAAGAAGAGTAAGAAGTAGATATGAAAGAAAAAGAACTTGTAAGTAGCAGAAGGGAACTTACAAATATCTGCCAATCTCTGCAAAAACACTACTAGAAAAATGACTTTTAGCAACGATTTTTTTGCTACGGGGGAAAATCGTGGCTAATACTGAAGTATTAGCCACGGTTCCTATTCCGTGGCTAATAAGCTAGTATTAGCCACGGATGACTAATCCGTGGCAAATAACCCGACTTTTTGCCACGGTTTGCCTGTTTCGTGGCTAATAATCTAGTATTAGCCACGGAAGCCTAATCCGTGGCAAAAGGTCCGGTTTTTTTAGTCCCACACCGTCAACAAAAAGCTTGATTTGGGGTTTATATAGCCCATTTTTCAAAATTATTGTTTGAAATAAAAACGGCGCGACGGGGGTGGCCGGGTGACGATTGCGGCGGCCGGGCGGCGATGGCGGCCAATCGGCGATGGTGGTGGCGACGTCCGGCCGGGCGGTGATGGTGTCCGGCCGGGCGGCGGCGGCAGCGGCCAGCCGTGCGGCGGCGGCCAAATATTTTTTATGCTAGGTTTATTACAGACCCTTTAGCCACGACAATTGAATCGTGGCAAATGAGGAAATTTTAGCTACAACAATTGAACTGTGGCTAATAACTTATTAGCCACGGATTCAGCATGGCTAGTACTATTAGCCATGCTCGCATTGCCCACGCCCATTTACCGTGGGTAGGCCGTGGCTAATAGTAATTAGCCACGGTTTTGGACTTTTAGCCACGGAAATCTGCCGTGGCTAAAAGTCTGTTTTCTAGTAGTGAAAGAAGAGTAAGAAGTAGATATGAAAGAAAAAGAACTTGCAAGTACCTGAAGGGAACTTGTAAATATCTGCTAATCTCTGCAAAAAGAAGAGTATGAAATAGATATAAAGGAAATGCAAAGTGTGGGTACCAACAAAATATTGAGGTGGTAAGGAAGATATAATTGGACAGCAGGAAGAATACCCAACAAGCACAACTATTAACTGAGTAAAAGAATGGGCAGAATCGAGTAGAGATCACGACATAACAATAATCTTCTTGCGCAGTCAGATATGATATCCACAATATGAAATCCGAAACAGCTAGGTAAAACTACTTTGATTAGACTTCAATAATATGGTTTGTCGTCAAAGAGAACCGGATTCTTTGATTAAAAAATTGGTGCCAAAAAATTCAATAAGTATAGTAGAGGCACTGCCAGCGAACAAAGCTTTATTTGAGCTGAGTATATAAGATGAGTATAAGCAAGAAATATGACGTCATGAATCCTTCAAATAGGTCGGATTTTTCCTGTTAACCTGAAAAAAGGCAGTTTGAAAGAGATCTACACCCGAAGATGATCAATTAGGCAAGGTGCGCCAAAAGGTCTAAAGCATTGCTCTCCCCAAAAGATCATCAAAGGTGCAGATCTACCAAGGGTGGATTTACCACGCTCCCCCGAAAGGGCACAAAAGAGAAAAATGCAAAACTTCTAAGAAGAAACGACAGACACACTGCTCTCATGACTTAGGGATACAAGCATCGCTGATTAGTTAGACTAGGTGCGCCAAATGGTCTAAAGAATTGCTCGCCTTAAATGATCAGCAATGTTGTGGGTCCCCGGAAGGCACAACTTGAGAGTACCTTTGAGTGTTTGAAGATCACAGCGTGAGATGATCTCAGATATATGGATACACTCGGGGGGCCATTGCTTTCCAAGAAACATTCATCTTAGACCTAATGTATCCCTAATGGAGCACAGTAGAGCTAACACATGGGACCTCCCTTAATGCACGCTATTTGTTAGATACTGGCTTGAATCCGAAGACCTCAAGTATGCCTGCACAGATTGAATGGCTCCCACTGCACATATGCGAACACTCCCCGCTATATGTGGTCTTGGTGGTATCACACCATGGACCAATCTATGGGGGGATCAAGCAAGACTTGGCGATGTATTGTCATTTCAGCGATCCCTTTGGCAAAGAGAAAATAGAGGAGGAGGTGGTCTAAAAAGGGAAATGTGTCAGTATGGGATCTCTGACGTAAAATTTATTGAAATGAATGAGAGAGAACTTAGAAATGTTCAGGGAATGAAAACTAAAAGCAAACAGCTATGACTGCGAAGATCTTTTGAAACTCTATCATGTCCATCTTCACCTCAGAATAGATCTCCAAGGGTGCCTACGCCCTCGACATCGATGCTCTCGCCAATATTAAAGTTGACACTGTTACTGATTTGGCTCACTCCCTTTCAGTCGAAAGGAATGTCTGCTACTTCTTTACCTTTCGAAGTAGACAGATCAGAGTGGTCATCCTTCTAGGATATGTCACACAATTTGCCCTGCTTTAGCATCTTCTCCACCAATTGATGAAGCGCTCGACATTTTTCAGTTGGATGACCTTTCTATATATTGAACTCTCAATAGGTATCCGAGTCTTTGGATCTTTGATCGGCGGGCTTTTAGGACTCTTATAACCGGTCTTGCTTTTCATGACTTAAATCACTTCTTGTATTGCTCTGATCAGTTCAGATTCTGGAAAGTTATCACCCTGCTGCTGGTAAAATGAGGATGCTTGCGGAGCTTGTGTTGGATAAGCAGGAGGAATTGACAATTGTGATCTTTGACTTTGTAAGTGATCTTGGTCTGTAAAGAGACGTTGATGATGTCGAAAATTCCTTCCCTTAATTGTTCGCGATTGAAAATCCTTCTGAGGAGACTTTGGAGGTTGCTCGTTTGAATATGAAGGATTTTTCTTTGTTACAAGCCTGGAGATATAGTTGGGATTACTCTTTTAACTTCGTATGTAGAAGTTGGCAAGACTAATCATCTCCTGGTATTTCCTTCGCACTCAGACATTAGCTTCGAACTTAAGTTCCCCTTCTCTTAAACCACTTATCAGAGCGACTCGGTACATCTCTGGATCGACATTTTCAATGTCAAGAATCTCTCTTTGAAAACAATCGACAAAATGAGCCCAAGTCTCATTCTCTCACTGCCTGATCTCAAATAGGGCTTCCGACCTGCACTTTCTCTTGATAGAGGTAGAAAACCTGAGTAGAAGCTCTCTTTGTAGATCAGCAAAGGAAGCGACGGGCTGAGGGCGCAGCCCGTATAACCACTCTCTTGTTTGTCCATCAAAGGGCATTACAAAGAGCTTACACCTGGTAACATTGATAAGAGTCTTGAGGGAGACGACTGTCTCAAAAGCTTATAAGTGTTTAAGTAGGTCAGACTCCCCGGTGTAAGTTTGTAATCGCGGCACTCTAAAGTGAGATGGAGTTTGTTCTTGTTGGATACTATTTATAAACGGTGATGGCTCTCCCTGTTCTCATAGAACATAAGGAAAAGGAAATAATGGAGGATAAGCTGCAGTTAAAAAATGAGCGGGATGATATAAAGGAAAAGCTACTGCGGGAGGAGCAACTGCGGGAGCTGAAGGGTAGGGATGAATTCCCTAAAAATTTAAGAATCTTGCTGGACTTCCTCGAGCAGCTTCCCGAAAGAAGTTATGACGAGCTATGAACTCGTCACTTTGAGATCGCAATGGATCTGCTTCCCGCCCTAGCAGATAGGTTGTTTTATAGGTCGGTGGATAGAAAGGAAGGTAGACCGGCAGGTAAGCCGACGGATAGGCTTGCAAGTTCTCCATTCTTGGCGCTGGATTGACTGGAGGAACTGGAATTACTGTGGGTTGTGCCTTTTATCGGTGCGTGATAGCAACTAGAGCATGGTTAATTGCCTTGAACCGCTGGGCGATTTCCCGCCGCGATTGCTCCAAGACTTCCCATAGAGGATCTTCACTAGGACTTAAAGGAGCAAGGTTCTCAGCAGGTTGATGGTCTGACATAGCAAATCGTCAGATATTACCATCTGTTCAAAATCTAAAGGTCGCGTGTTAACTGTTGATGCACAAAATGCGCCTCTCCGCGCTCTAGAGAGGTTAACATGTTCGATCCGAGGATGCAGGGATAAAATGAGGTTGATGAGGAACTACTGAGCAGCCAGTAAATTTGAAGATTAGGACTAGTGGTTGGGGCCAAGAGAAGGGAGAAGGGAAGAAGAGAGGCTGCTTGCAGTGACAACACGAGAGTTCGCCCGCCGTGGCTTAAATGCCACTCCTGTGACAGGCTTTCCTTTGTTTATGAATAAATATTATAGCTTGAGTCACAATTACAGTATGAGTTCGTTCCTTTACATGGAAAAATATAAAGGGTACAAGGGGAAGCTGGCGGCTAGAAAAAAGGTTGCAAGAGGCTGCACAGACTGATAAAACAGATCGGCAGATCACACGAACTGCTAATCCTGCAGTTCGCTGCCTAAGACTGCGTGTACTATGCGATCAACATGGAAGATTGCTTAAATCGCTGAGGTAGAGGAAAGTTGGGAGGGCTATACGCTCAGGTTGACTGCTGAAGCGTTTACTGGATCCAAGTCCATGGACTAGGCCGCAAGGGTTAACCGTTGTGGCCGCGCGGACAGATTGAGGTCTAGTCCGCAAATGTTGTTGGCAAATAGAGAACTGTATCCACAAGGTTTGCTGCCAATGTTGCTCCACGAGGCTTCCCCCCCTAATGAGAGATATGTTGGCATATTTATAGGCTTGAGGAGGAGACATCAAGAACTGGGCTTGATGACGTCACCCCTGATGGTTTGGGTGAGCTGTAAATGAGTACACGCCATGTTGTGCGTGTTGAGAAGCTCCCCTACTGAACCAATCTGCTACTTGCGAACTAGGATGATTCCGCCTCTACTGTACTAAGCGAGCCTGCGCCATGATTTGCGAGCTGAGGTGTAGCTCGCCTACTGTGGGGAAGAAGCTAGTGCTGGGAAGCTAGTGCTTTTAACGGATTGAATAATGAGTCTTCCTAGTACATGGCAGACAGGGTGAGTCCGCCTCTGCTACTGGATGAAGCAAGTCTTCTCTTTTGGCAGGTTGAGGTTGAGTTTTCGTTGTGCTGTGCGACCTGATGTAAAGTATGTCTGCTGCTTGGTAAGTCTACTCCCTCAAGAGGACTTAGACCGAGTCCGCCACTTGTTGGCGGATAGAAGGCATGCCTCCTCTTTTGTAAGGCAAACTGACGGACTGAATAAACAGGTCGCCCCTACTGCTGGGCGAGCTGGAGGACTGAAGGAATAGGTCTCCCCTACTGCTAGGCGACCTGGATGCTTGTTGGCAACTATTGGGAAACTTGGAGAATTCTCGCCTACTGGTTGCGAGTTAGAGTAAGGAGCTATACACCCAGGTAGACACGCGACCTGCTTGTTCGAACTGGGGAGCAGTCCGCGCCATTGTAGAGCTGGTGAATACCGGGTAGCCACCACCTAACAGCGCGATCAGAAATGTCTATCTACACAGTTAGCTGAAAAGCAGGTCGTGACCCCTGGGATGGATTGACCAGTCCTCGGCTTGCTGAGGTAGCCACCTTGGAGAGGATCGCAGATTTCTGTGTTAATAAACTTATTCTAAGGAAGATAAAAGTATGTCTGACTGCCCACAATATGGGGAGAATTATATCACTATACCTCTCCAAGGGTCTAGGATATAAACTGGATGAAGCACATGAAGTACCTCTGCAATACCTCAAGAGAAAGGATTACAGAACCATTGTGAGGTGGTAAAATCCCTTCCCCAAACTTGAAAAGGAAGGGAAAAGTTTCAAGAAATCAAAAAGAGTAGAGAAGGAGAAAAGTGCTTCCATTCCTAAGGTAAAGTAGTCTAATAAGAAGAGAAGATTGAAGGAGAAGATTGTTTCATCTCCAACTCTTACTCACTACCCACGTCTTGTTGAGGGGGGAGCATACATAAGAAGATCACCCTGTTGTTATTGAACACATGGTCCCTGAGGACTTAGAGAGCACAATCCCCATGGAAGAGTCTAGGGGTGTGGCTTATATTGCAACAGTAGAAATTGGACAAGTTCAATAGTAACTTGCTACCCAAGGAAATGGAGAGATGGGTCAAGGAGAAGTTCATTTGGAACTTTCTCCTTAATTTACTATAATACAAGTTATGGAAGAAACCCTCCATGAAGTATCCACACTTCACACTGAAGTAGTGAAAGGAGAAGGCCACCAAGACCCCATTCTCATAAGTACATTTGAAGGGGAGCTAGTACTAGAAGACTCTGCTGTACAACCCCGTATTCGATGAGTGGGTACCCCCCTCTATGATCGTTACTTGGCGGGTTCTTCAGAGGCGAGAGGGCTCAAGACACCGAGCCGGACCCTTTCCGCCCTTGCCGTTGAGTGAAGCTTGCACTCTCTACGCCTTCTGTCCTTGGCATTGAGTGAAGCTTGCGCTCTCAACACCTTTCCTCCCTTGGTATTGAGTGAAGCTTGCGCTCTCGACACCTTTTGTCCTTGGAATTGAGTGAAGCTTCCGCTCTCGATGCCTTACGGCCTTGGCATTGAGTGAAGCTTGCACACTCGGCACCTTTCCTCCCTTGGCATTAAGTGAAGCTTGTGCTCTCGACGCCTTCCGTCATTGGCATTGAGTGAAGCTTGCACTCTCGACGACTTTCGCCCTTGGCATTGAGTGAAGCTTTCACTCTCAATGCCTTCAGTTCCTTGGAGGTTACTGAAGCTTCCGCTCTCGACACCTTCCTCCCTTGGCATTGAGTGAAGCCTTCGCTCTCAACGCCTTCAGTTCCTTTGCGTTGAGTGGAGCTTGCGCTCTCGACGCCTTCCGCCATTGGTTCTTAGTGAAGCTTGTGCTGTGGACACCTTCTAATTTTGGATCAGGAAATATGCGAGACCCTTCCAGAATAGCTTTCGCCTAGGGGGCTAAAGGGGTCTCGCCCAGGGAAGGTTAGGGGGGTCGAGAGGCATGAAATGTATCTCTAGTGTTAAGCTATTATTCTTCAGGTCTCGCTAGTGTTAAACTAGTATTCTTCAAGTCTCTCCAGTGTTCTTTAGATCTCGCATTCGCCACCGGGGGATATAGTGGAGGCGAGTGCCTGGCTGCTCCAGCACATGCCCATTTAGGCGAGTGGTGCCCCTATGGACCACTCGCCTAGTGGGGTCTAGAGGTGAAATTACCTAGGTGCCCTTGTAGGGCTGCATATGGCCAGTTAGAACAACGAAGATTGGCTGTTGGTAGACCAAATTGGGTTGCATTTAACCATTCAGAGTAGCAGAGGTACGCTATTTGCAGAACATTTTCAGAAAACAATAAATAGACCCAAGGGGTTACCTCAGAAGGCATGCTTACTTATGCCTTGATCTTCTTGCGCTTTCTGAGGTATCCTTAGCTCAGCACTTGGCTAAGGAGGGGAAGTGCTCTAAGATCTCCTGAGTGTGTGGTGGGACCTCTGTGATGGAGTCTTGGGTTTGTTCATTGTGTTAAGTCTTTGGTCGTTTAGCTTGTAAGACAGAAGTAAGTGTGAGATCAACCCATTCCCTAAGGGTCGAGCTCTATAGAGACCGATTCTTTGGTTTCAACAACTGCCTAACAAATTCAAGTGATAGAATCCACCGAAGATATTCTAGGGCAGTCAAATCTTGATGACTCTCCACGAAGCAAGATTGTTATGGAAGAAGTGGATAATGTAATCTGCAAAGTTGTAGCCTTCACAGCCACAAATTTGTCTGATGAGGAAAGTTTTAAAGAATTCTTCCCCATTGGCAACGAGCTAGTGTTGTGGAAGGGAAAGAGTATGATTGAAGAACAAGACAATGACAAGGGATCCTCACAAAAATTAAATCCTAATTGTATGTATGAAGATTATGAGCCTAACATTGGTCCCTCCAAGAGGCCAACTGAAGAAGAGCCACAAGACTTAACTGTCCCACTAGATGCAGAAACCTCTGGTACACTTCAAGGACAACTACAAATTATCATGGATAATCAAAGGAAGAGCATAGAAAATTTTATGGACAGACTGTGCAAGAGTTAAGGAATGAGATGAATGAGAAATTCTCAATAGTGGAAAATGAAATACAGCGCCTAAATGCCCAAACATTGCACTTCTTCATGAAGGCTATAAAATTTGGGGACTATAATACCCAGCAAAATCAAATAACTCACCAAGGGATTCAGGAGGTCATTAATAATCAACAGGCTACTAATACAAACCTCAATCAAGCCTTTTAGGTCGTTGCCAACAGCATGGTGACCACAAAATGAATGTGATGCAAAGATTGGATTTTGCAATCAATTACAGGATGGACATCTCTTTTAAACTAAAAACACCATGGTAGCAGGGGCAGACATGCTGAAGAAGAGAATTCTTGAAGCACAAGCAGCCATCTGCCATTCTATCTTTGAAGAACTCAGTAAGGAGGAGAGAATATTAACCCATAACTGTTGAAACCAAAAAATCTGTCTCTGTGGAGTTCACCCTTGGGGAAGGGGTGATCGCTCACCTAATCTCTCCTGCAAGCAAAATGACAAGGAAAAAGAACAAAGAACTGACCAAGGGCATGGCACGAAGGTCCCAAAACACACCCGGAAGATCTTAGAGTGCTTCCCCTCCCTAGCTAAGAGCCAAGCTAAGGCAACCTCAGAAAGCGCTAGAAGACTGGTAGAAAAGTGAGCATGCCTTCTGAGGTGCCCCTTGGGTCCTATTTATAGATTTCTGGAAACGTCCTGCAAATAGCCAACCTCTGCTGTTCTGAACAGCTATGTGCAGCCCAACTGGGTCTGCCAACAACGTAACTCCGCTGTTCTAACTGGCTATGAGCAGGCCAGCGAGGGAAAAATGGTAAAAGCACTTAACAGAGCACTGAGCAAGTAGCCCTCAACAACCTCTGCTCGGCAAGGGTGGCGAGTGCTCGATGGAGCTGGCACTCGCTACTTCTGCTAGGACTTTGGCGAGTACGGGCCTGGCCTGCCCTGGTCTCCTTTCGCGAGTCTGTTGAGCGGATATAGCTCGACGAACAGCCCAGAGCTCGACGAAAGGCCTAGAGCTCGATGAATGGTCCAGAGCTCGATGAACAGCCAAGAGCTCGACGAAAGGGCCATAGCTCGATGAAAGGCCAAGAGCTCGATGAAAATCCCAGAGCTCGACCAAAGGCCCAGAGCTCCACGAATGGCGTAGAGCTCGACGAATAGGGCTTGTCGAGTGCAAGATCGCCCCTCTCTAACCATCCTACCCCGTCTGGATGAGTTGAGGTTGCTGCCGAGCTCTCTAGGGTGAGTACGAGCCTGTGGATGCCGAGATTTCCCTCAATGGCAAGAGCAAGAAGCGTTGACAGAACTCATCTCACTCACCGCCTAGACTAATGGCATTGAGTGAACTAAACCAACTCGATGCCACGGCTGAAGTCACTGAGTGGGATTGCCTCACTTGTTGCCACGAATACAGGAGTTGAGTGAAATTGCACCACTCGGTGCCACGGCCCTGGATCACCTAGGTCTTTGGCTTGACTTGGCCAGTCTGGCTCCTTCCGAACCCATTCGCCGGATATGGAGTTGTACACAGTCCCCGCTCTTTACGAGGTTGGAATAAGCTCGGAAAGAATCATCCAACCCCACAAGATTCGGTGAATGCGGCAGGAGCTGAGGGGAATCTTTCGGTGGGGTCCACCAGCGGATATAAATATGCGCCAGCATTCCTGGGTGACCATTGCCCTTCCCTTGCTCTAATCTTGCAGAGATGCCTATCCCCAATGAGATCCAAGAGAGGCTGTCCAAAGCTCGTGAGGTTTTCTCTGACCGCATCGCCAGTTTGACAGCGATTCCCCTTGTCATTCTGCATGGGGGTCTGGCCGAACCTAATCCTGTTAAGAGGGTGAAGCCATTTTCTAAATCGGCCGAGCACATCCTCCAATACTTAAAAATGACCTTGGAGCCTGAGGCTGACTCCTTTACTTCCCCCCCCCCCTTGAGAAGGAGAAAGACATAGTCGACCTCTGCGCCGACCCAGACAGCCGACAAGATGACGGCGATGTCTTCTTGCCGCGAGTTATGACCCCTCCCGAGAACTCGCGGCCTAAAACCCTGGAGACCCGCTCGCGAGACCTGTCCCCCTTTGGGACTCTGGGCCTGGACTCGCAGAGGCTGAGTTCTCTAGCCCGCGCCACCTTCTCCCTGCCACTCACCAAGACTACTAGAGGAGGTGTTGAGGTCATCCCCGTGCAAGGCTTCAATCTCCTTTCGCCGAGGAATAAGCCCCCAGGCCAGGGCAAAAACCTGCAATTTCCCCCTCCTCGCCTTTCTTTCGAGGCGTCGAGCTCATCAGGCAAGTTGACCTTTAGTGGTTCCTACCCCATACTTGTCCTAGTGTTCGCCTTTCATACTAACGCCTGACTACCTTTGCAGCTCATCCCAGTTAGTCTGAGGCTGACAATTCCTCGGGGCCAGCCCGCTATTCTCCCCTCCCTTCTCCAAGCTCTCTAGACTCCTTCCTGGGCCCCGAGGTGGAGAACGATGAGCTGACATGACGGGGTATTGGGATCTTCAAGAAGCTGATGCGCGGGCTACGGAAGGTGCAAAAGGACAACGAGGCATTGCAGCGGGACTATGTGCGGCTTGCTGACGAGGTTCGGGGCAGCCCGGCAGGCGAGGCGACGTCCCCTTCTCGGCTCATGGACGAGGTCGAGGAGAGCCTCCAGATTGCCCAGAGGACCTTGGGGCGGATTCACGAGCTCCATAACCCACATCGACCTGCGGGGAAGGAGATGCAAGGCCGGGGTAGATAGAAATGGATCCCTCATCGAGCCTACCGGCACTCACCTCCTTCCCCCTCAACCCGTGCATGTACTGAACATATTGCTTTTTCCTCCTACCTTTTATTTTCTTGAACAATATCTTTCTCCTGATCTGTAATAACTCAGAATATTTTTAGATTTCAATGATTGCTATTTGGATGTAATAACCTTCATGTTCAGCTCGGCATGTGATAGGGCGGGTCTCGGAAGTCGGCGAGCTGGAGTTGGCGAGCTAAGTCTGGCGAGCAGGACTGATCGGTCGGCTCGGCCATGACTTCTTTTCCTATAAATTGCCCTCTCACCAACCCCTACCCACCGTATTTCCTGCTTTCATACCCCCTTCTAGTCATATCTTCTACCCGTACTCGCGCTCTAAACCTCACGCGAGCATAGGTAAGACCAACCCCGATTCCGATGGACGCGCTAAGTGCGCTCAGCACTTTGCCGACTACTGCTTTTTTGAGGGGAACACATCTTAATCGGAGTTCAAAGAGTTTGCTGTCGGATTCATACCCTCTGGATTTGAGGAGCGCCGACCAAGGGAGGGCGAGGCTATCAATACATTCTACCCCGAGGAGCTCGCCTTCCCCATCTCGCACTTCAAGGTGGGGTTGCGCCTAGTGCTCTAGCCAGAAATCCGCCAGATCCTGAAATATTACAGTGCGGCGCCCGCGCAGCTCAACTAGAATGCAATCATGATGATGGTGGCGTTCACGTGCTTCCTTTGCCGGGAGAAAATAGAGTTCAACCCAACTGTGTTCAGGAACATCTTCACCTACAAGGGAACTCCGGATGGCATCGCCTACTTTGGGGGCTCCTTCATCAGGGTTTGCGAGATCACGAACAAACATCACAACTGGATGACCAAGATCATCTTCATCAAGGGCGATCTCAGCAACATCCCCTACTCGCCCAAGCAAAAAGGCTAGGAGGTGTACCGACCCCCCAAAGTATCGGGTAACGATGCCGAGCTCCACAAGTTCTTCCTCCCCAAAGACTTCGAGGGTGCCCACCTCCCTAAGGACCTTGACTCGCTTCTCACCATCCACCCCGGTGAAGGTATACACACTTCTCTTTCCGAACATGCCAAAACAACAGAATTTTTCTAACCAAGTCTTTTATGCAGGGGAGCGACTTATTCCCGAGAACTCGCCCTTTGCGGATTCGGGACTACTCCCCAACCCCCATACGTGCGAGAAGGCGGCTGCTGCTGCATGCCAAGATGAGGAGGCCTCATCCAATCCCTCATCCAGCAAGAAGCGGGCTGACCCTGCGGGGTCTAGGTCACCTCGTCGTCACCCGCCACAAAAGAAGCTGAAGGAGGTGGTGGTCCCTCGGGCGAGGCAACAATAACAACAACA
Organism: Platanthera zijinensis; assembly: GCA_039513925.1. Lineage (NCBI taxonomy): Eukaryota > Viridiplantae > Streptophyta > Magnoliopsida > Asparagales > Orchidaceae > Platanthera > Platanthera zijinensis. Next base: position 102,716,459 of record CM077088.1, read on the forward strand.
AAGACCCAAATACATGAGCTCGCCCGAGACCACCCCGGATGGATCGCCGAGGAGCCCGCTAAAGGAGACAGTAGATAAAGGGCAGGAGGGAGGCGAGCCCTCTGTCCCTCCTACCTCTAAGAATACCACAGCCGCGAACCGGGCCCGCCGAAGAGTCACCCCCTCTTCGGCCTCGGGGGGAGGTGAAAAGATTAAGCCGACAAGCCCGTGGTCCAATGGGACGGGGCGCCATACCGGATCTCCATCTCCACCCTCCAGCCATCCTAGGCAGACCGCGAGCCCTCCTTCGGTCATGTCTATGTGCTCGGCTTCGGCTTATACAGGCGCGAGGATGCTGAGGCCTAGAAGTGCATGACCTTGCGCCAGCTCGGCCATGAGAGCCTGCAAGCCTGCATGCGGGCCCTAGAGCTCCATCACATGATGGTCCGTCGCTGCTTCAACCTCAGCCACCTCCTGTAGAAGGTCGAGCAGAAGCGCGACATCGCCCAGGACAAGGTCGTCAACCTAGAGAGGAGGCTCGAAATTTCCGAGGATTTACTCGCAAAAGGTGTTGGCGGGCTAGTAAGCACTGATCACCCCTTTCTCTTTTTTACTTGAGATTTTTCCTGCCTCAGATTTACTTACCCATTCTGCCTTACAGGATGCCGGGGAAGCTAGGGATTTGCGAACACGCGCTATCGGGTTGGAGGAAGAAAAAAACCAGTTGCGTGCCCGCTCCGCCATGCGTGAGGCTCGAGCCACCGAGCTAGAGGCACGCACCGCCGAGCTGGAGGGGAGTAATGCAAAGTTAAGTAAGGAGAACAGAGGGCTTCATGGAGAGATCATTATCCAGGAGAAAGTCCTCCTCCCTCCAGGCGGTAGTGGGCCCTCCTTCTCGTACAAGAGTCTAAGGATTTTTTGCGAGGCTAAGGTCATTCAGCGGTTGTGAATCAACATGATTGAGTCTGCTGAGTGCACCTTGCATATTATGAAGGATACGCGGGTGCTGGTAGAAGGCTGCGAGGAGATCACAACGCGAGACATTATGCTGAGCCTATTCCCATCGATGCTCCCCAGCGAGAAGGAGGACAGCTGAAACATGCACTTCAGAAAAGGCTTCAAAGATGATCCTTTTGGAGAAGCAAGAGAAGATCGACGGTCCGGGGAGGGAGGCGAGAGCTGACTGGGCGAGCTCACTCTTTGTAGTTCTCCACCCTTTTTTGTAATCTTGCCTAGGCAAGCTCACTTTTTGCAACAACCTCATAATGAAAGATATTTCTTCCATGAATTTTTCTATTTTCTTTTCCTGTGTCTTTCTTTCAGTGAAGCACTCGCCCGTGAGCTCTCCTCCTTGAGAGACCTCGCTAGGATAGGACCTGCCGCTAGAATGCATGTTTAGGATTTGTACCCGTGAATAGATTCCAAGAGCTCGCTTGCTCAAGGCTAACCAGAAATAGGCCACCAACCGAGCTGGGTTTGCCACCACCTAGCTCACACGCGAGCTGCCTCTTTTTTTGCCAATGTCGAGCAAAAATTGTTAAAATATCTCACAAGTAAAAATGGAGGGGGGCGGAATGCATTGTTGGAGCTCGCCTTCTTCAAAGGAGGCTTAGAGCCTGGCTCGCCTTTTTTCTGTCGGCTGGGCCCGCAAGCTCTGACTCGTCTATAAGGTCTTTCTCCTCTATACCCTTAGGGAGGACTGATCATTTCAAATAACTCCCGGAGAGGGTGGGACTCCCTCGAGTGACATCCAACCCTTCCAGCAAGGTGAGAGCCTTACAACGGGATCTGCTCGGGGTCTGGGTAGAATCCCTAGAGTGACATCCAGCCCTACTAACTAGGTGAGAGCCTGACAGTGGGATCTGTTCAGGATCTGGGTAGACTCTCTCGAGTGACATCCAACCCTACCAGCTAGGTGAAATCCTGACAGCGGGATCTGCTCGGGGTCTGGGTAGACTCTCTTGAGTGATATCCAGTCCTGCCAGCTAGGTGAGAGCCTGACAGAGGGATCTGCTCGGGGTCTGGGTAGAATCCCTCGAGTGACATCCAGCCCTACCACCTAGGTGAAAGCCTTAAAGTGGGATGTGCTCGGGGTCTGGGTAGACTCCCTCGAGTGACATCCATCCCTACAAGCTAGGTGAAAGCCTGACAGCGGGATCTGCTCGAGGTCTGGGTATACTCCCTCGAGTGACATCCAGCTATTCCAGTAAGGTGAGAGCATGACAGCAGGATCTACTTGGGGTCTGGCTCGACTCCCTCGAGTGACATCTAGCCCTGACAGCTAGGTGAGAACCTGACAGTGGGATCTGCTCAGGGTCTGGGTAAACTCTCTCGTGTGACATCCAGCCCTGCCACCTAGGTGAAAGACTGACAACGGGATCTGCTCGGTGTCTAGGTAAGCTCTCTCGAGTGATATCCAGCCCAACCAGCTAGGTGAAATCCTGAAAGCGGGATCTGCTCGGGGTCTGGGTAGACTTTCTCGAGTGACATCTAGCCCTTCCAGCTAGGTGAGATCCTGACAGCCGGGGTAAGCCCACCGCTGATGCATACCTTCTCCACCCAACCTCCGAGGGTGAGAACCTCCATCTCTACCACCTTTTTTGCAGCCTCTAGAGGAAACTACTCTCCCTATTCTTTGGCATCCTCCCCTCCTGGGACAGGAATCTCCTCCTCTGCCTACTCCACGGCCATTGCCTCGGTCGGCTCCTGGATTTCTTCCGCCACCACCATCCAGGTGCGGTCTTCCTCCACCTCTATCTATCGTGACATAGCACTTCCTCACCACCTTGGGGTCACCCCAAACCCGGACCTGAATCCCTTTGGAATTGAACTTTTGGCATTGGTGTAAGGATGACGGAATACAGTGGAAGGAACTAATGAGGGTTCAAACGAAGATGGCATTGTAGCTACGGGGGCTTCAACAATGACGAACCTGCAGGTGCGAGACTACCCCCCAGAGTGACATGGAGGCCCACTCCTCCTTCTACCTCCTTCCTCTCCCCCGAGAACCCAAATAAGGGTCCATCTTAGGCAAGCACCCTCTTGGCATATAACTTCATCGCGTTGAACACCTTCTTGAAGATAACATTGACCGAGCTCCCATATTCGATGAGGATCTAGGAGACGGTGAAGTTCTCGACCGCTGTCTGGATGACCAGCGCGTCGTAGAAGGGCTCCTCATGATCTAGCTTATCCTTCCTTGAGAAGGTGATCTTCTCCTCCGGGGGTGGGGTTTGGGATGTGGAGCCAACGCTCCGGTGGTATATAATATGAAGACTTGCCTTGCGAGAATCCTCGACCTCCACCGCCCTGTGGATCACTCTGATCTCTCCCCAGCCCGCAACATCTGCCTGATCCTCACACCTGTCCTCCTCCGCCCAAGGCAGGGCTTCTTCAATCCGCACTTCCTGGCAGTCTTGTAGCTGCTGCTGCTCCCTTTTTCCCCTCATCTCGAGGAACTCTGGGCATGTGGTTTTGGCGTGCCCCTCCTCTTGATGGAAGTCATAGTAGGGCAACTCAACCCTAACCTCTCTTCTCCTCCTCTGCGCCACTCTCCTCCTCTCAACCTTGGCTATAGCCATAGCCTTATTCTGGTCGGGGGGATGTGGTCTCTGACTTTTCCTCCTGCTTGGGGGGTAAAATTGGCCCTGCCCCCCTGGCCATTATCTCACCCATGGAAAGCTCTCCGCGGACCCTTATCTTTCCACTCCGCCCTCCAACCTAGCTAATGGTTTGGCTCCTGGCGCTCCCCACTTGGGCAGCTACTGCTGCTACTGTTCCCTCTACCGGGGTTCAGCTCTTCTCCCCTCCTGACTTCTGCCACATCTTGGCCTCTCTTCCTCCGTGGCCCACCTGGACAGCTTCCGAGCAAACTCCGGGTTCGACGCCTCCCCATCGACTTCTCTTGCCGCCCTCTCCATTAGCTCCTTATAGGAGAGGGGATGCACCCTCTTCAGTTCCATTTTGAAGAAACCCTACTGCAGCCACAGGGTGAATGCCATAATCAGGGTGTGCCCTGACATCTCTTGGACATAGGCGACCTCCTCCTGGAACCGGTCGACGTAGCTCTCCAAGGTCTCGTTCACCCCCTACTTGATGTGGAATAGGGACTCCCACTCCTTCTTACTCCTCTTGGAGGTTGTAAACCTCAACATGAACCACCGACGCAGGTCCTCGAAACAGTAAATGGAGCTTGCCAGTAGCTGGTGGAACCACTCTCTCTCCTTCTCCTTGAGAGTGATGGAGAAAAGCCTACACTTTAACCCATCCAACATCTGTCGAATCAAAACCACATCCTCGAACTACTGGATGTGCTAGACCGGGTCTCCCTTCTCAGTGTAGTAGGACATCTCGTTGCTCCCTGAACCCCTCTAGAACCGAGGTAGAAGAAACCAGATCGCTGAATGGGCTGCCTCCCCCTACTGGGCGAGCTTGGGGTCTCGCACCCCCATCTCGCCGAACCTGCCGCCGCTTCCTGAGCCTGGGAAAAGTACTCGCCCGGGTAGCTTGCCGCCTCTCCCTTCCTCTACAAACTCTTTCCCAGCTCGCCTGTTGGGAGCATCTTCACTAAGGGCCAGGTCTGCAAGCACTAGCGCCGCTGGAGTCAAGCACTCGGCACGCACGATGAGTGCGAACCTAACGAGGCCAAACACCTCTCGATTGAAGTCTTCGAACATCTCCACCATGGCGAGAGGCAGGGGGTGGCGATTCTGACCTATCCGAGCCTTGTCCTTGTCCTTCCATCATTGATCCTACTGAAGGTTTTCTTATGCTGACCACGCTCCACGCTCACCGCACAAAAATGTTGAAACCGAAAAATCGGTCTCTATGGAGTTCACCCTTGGGGAAGGCATGATCGCGCACCTACTTATCTCCTGCAAGCAAAATGACAAGGAAAAAGAATAAAGAACTGACCAAAGGGCTCGGCACGGAGGTCCCACCATATACCAGGAAGATCTTAGAGTGCTTCCCCTCCCTAGCAAAGAGTCGAGATAAGGCAACCTCAGAAAGCGCTAGAACCCTGGGATATAAGTGAGCATGCCTTCTGAGGTGCCCCTTGGGTCCTATTTATAGATTTCTGAAAACGGCCAGGAAATAGCCAACCTCCGTTGTTCTAAATAGCTATGTGCAGCCCAACTAGGTCTGCCAACAATGTAAATCCACTGTTCTAACTAGCTATGAGCAGGTCAGTGGGAGAAAAATGATAAAAACACTTCATAGAGCACTGGGCGAGTAGCCCTCAACAACCTCTGCTTGGCAAGGGCGGTGACTGCTTGATGGAGCTGGCACTCGGTGCTTCTACTCGGCCTTTGGAGAGTATGATCCTTGCCTGCCCTGCTTGCCTACTGCGAGTTCATTGAGCGGCTAGAGCTCGACGAATAGCCCAGAGCTCGACGAAAGGCCTAGAGCTCGACGAAATGCCCAGAGCTCGACGAACAGCCAAGAGCTCGTCGAAAGGACCAGAGCTCGACGAAAGGCCAAGAGCTCGACAAAAGGCCCAGAGCTTGATGAACGGCCCAAAGCTCGATGAATGGCACAGAGCTCAACGAATGGGGCTTGGCGAGTGCAAGCTCGCCCCTCTTAAACCATCCTACCCCATATGGGCTAGTCGGGGTTGCTGCCGAGCTCTCCGGGGTGAGTGCGAGCCGACGGATGCTGGGATGTCCCTCAACGGTAAGAGCATGAAGCTTTGATAGAACTAACCTCACTCACAGCCTAGGATGAAGGTGTTGAGCAAACTCGCCCCACTCAACGCCACAGTTGAAGGCGCTGAGTGGGCACGCCTCACTCGATGCCACGGCTAGAGTCATTGAGTGAGATCGCCCCACTCGATGCCACGACCCTAGCTCGCCTAGGTCTTGGGTTGGACTTGGCCAGTCTTTCTCCTGCTGACCCCACTCGTCGGATACGGTGTTGTACAATCACTTTGCACAACAAGCAATGTAGACCTCAAATTCAATTAGGGAAGCTCTAAATTTGGATTCATCACAGTAATCTCCACAACTAGATGTTCCAGAATCTGACTCAGCTACTAGTTATGATTAAATCCCTCCTAAGAATTATGAAGAAGCTTGGGAAGAGTGTGATCACCCTCCTCTAGCTGAGCAAGGAAAATCCTCATCAAGGAAAAGAAGAGCTGATCAGACTTAAGAAGAAATTATGTTGGATAGACAAAGAAGGAAGATTGAGATTTAGAATATGGCATGGTATACAAAGTAGAGCCCCACATCTAAGAACATCATTCTATATACATGAGAAAATTTTGTTAAGCATGGGATCAACATTTCAAGCTATTATAGTTCAATTGAATGGAAGAAACATTAGGAGCAGGAAATAAGGAGGAGAATTCACAAAAGAAAATACCCATATGGACCTCCTCCTCCTCATAAATATATTCCCAAGCCACTAGGATATTTTTAGAGATAGAAGAGTATGGTTGAAGGTGATGAATTCTGAGTGCTGAAATTCCTTGGAGTTAACCTATTTGTATTTTGTGTTTTACACTTGATTTAACTTAATATAGATCTCGACTATTTCTTGTGTTATTTATATATTTTTGGAATGTTTCTATCTGTGCAAATGTGTCTCTGTTTAATTTTATGTATCTATGGTTATTGTCATATAAGGATCTGACTTTTTCAAATAGGGGGAGATAGTTGGGAATATTGACCAAAAGATTTCTGATTTGAAGAAGGTCTTAAGACTAAAATAAACATCTTGTATTTGATAGAATGTTTAGTTTTGTTGCGACAGGATTGACTAAAGTGCATGGCGAACAATAAATATGGTTTTGCCCTTGTAATCACTCAAGGAGCATGACTCATGTTGACCTCAATCCTAATCATATATTAACATGTCACTATCATGGGGAAATTCAATAGATTTAAGAGAATTCAAAGGTACGAATGAAAATTTGTCTAAGTCAAATTTGGGCGCATAGGAAAAATGCTGAGTGTTTTGCTGACTACACTGGCTGCATAACTCGGTAAAATATCATTTGCATTGAAGACATAGCTAAGGAAAAGATTGAGTGTAGAGACCTCAGGATTAAGTACTTTATCGAGTGCATCGACTTCATCTTTGAAGAATTATCGACTGCATTGTTGGAAAATATGTTGACTGCATCGACTTGAACTGTGAGAGAAAGTCTTCAGTAGATTTACATGACTAAGTGTTGAGTGTTTCCAATTAAGTCCTTATGATATTTTAGGATGACTATTCATCCATCAATAGAGCTAAAGTACTTTGCAAGTAGCATCAATTTAAAATTACTTATAAAGATTTCGGCAAGCCAGACGCGTGGTATAACTGGTCTCTCCTAAAATTACTACCCTGAATTGCATGATCCATTTGAATTAATTGAAAATAGCCGATATTTGTTGCTGAAATCAAGGGGTGGCAAGAAGGAAAAAATATTTTCATTCAATTGAGAATAATTCCTTTTCTAGGATCTTTCCTTAGGACAAATTATCTAGCCGTTTGAGAATTCCTTATTAAAAAATTTGCCTAAGTGAATTAACTAGCCGTTGAAGAAATCCTTATTTATCATAAAGCCTTATGCCAATAGAGCGCACTAAAAAAGGGACTTAAAGGATGCAACAATAAGTAATACACCGAGATTTTTACACACCAACTCTTCAAAGTTTTATATGGAAGTTCTCAATAGTGCTCATATAGAAAAGTTCATTTAATATTTCATCCACTGCAAGCAATAGAGAGATATTCTTCCAAAGCCAATTTCTGCAACATTTCTTCTGAATTTTCCTCTCTATCAAGGTGTTCCTGATCAAGCCTTAAAACTTTTCAAGCATGGTTATTTAAGTGATGTTCAAGGAAAAGGAAAAAAGCCTGCACTATGCTTATATTTGAAGACTCAAGTATTATCTATTGAGTCAAAACATTGTAATGCTTTTCATCTGTAGGATCTTTTAGATATTAGTTGTAGGGCTTGTTTTGGCCTGAGTTGTAGGGCTTGTTTTGGCTGGAGTTTTAGGGATTATTTTGGCCTAAGTTGTTGGACTTATTTGTCCAGAGTTGTAGGTCTTGTTTTGGCCTGAGGTGTAGGGATTTTTTTGTCCTAATTTGTAGGGCTTTTTTTGCCTAGGTTATAGGGCTTGTTTTGGCCTGAGTTGTAGGGATTATTTGGCATTAGTTTTAGGGATGTGTGTATCCTAAATTGTAGGGTCTGTGAAGGATCTAAAATATAGGATCTTGTGATCAAAGATCTGAATGGTAGGACCTATATTGTAGGTCTGAGGTAATGAACTTTTGTTCTTGAGTTGTAAATTCTGATAGTGCTACCTCTAGCGATAGATCTAAAAGATGTATGTTTGTGAGGCCTATCTCTTGGATACTAGGGGTCTAATATGTTGAGTTGTGAGCTTAGAGTGCCCAGCTATGGTGGCCCAAAGTGCTAGCCTTAGAACATAATATGGTTATGTTTGTGTGAATGGGTAAGGGGAGGCAGACCCACATCATAGTTTATCGTGCCCGACAATTTGAGCAATGGGTCGTGGCTAAACTGTACAAAACCCTATGCCGATTGACTTGGAGTGAGTCACTGATGTGAATCTTGGATAATGTCTTTGACTTTGTCATATCCATAAGGGAGAATCTTAGGCTTCGGGCCGAAAAGACTAATAATGCTCAAAAAAATGTTGAACCGTCACTGAGTACGGTTGTAGGCCTGGGAAAGTCTTGAACACCAAAAATGTGCCCTGAGTGCACGAGGCGTGGGGCCATGCGTGCCAACGTCTGTGGTGAATTGTGCTTAAATTTCACATTCTGATGCCATTATATATATACATGTTGTGTACCTATAGGGAAGGAGCACCACCGCCCCGAGTGAGGGGGTGGGGTCGTTATAATTTGGTCAACTAAAGCTGGTCGTTGCCTTGTTAACAACCCCTTGGTGTATTGTCTATATGAACGTGCTGGAGTTCCGTGCAAGAAGTAGTGGGCTGATGCCCCATTAATCTTTGTCGGACCTCGAAGGCCCGAAGATGAATCTTTTACTATTTTTATGTGTGGCCGTCCTGTGTGCCGATATATGTAATATACTATTGTGAAGAGAATAGTTGTATAACTTTAAGGCCAAATCACATTGTGTATTTTGCTTATCATTCCTATTGTTTATTAGTGGACATTCCTGTGTTTAGTTTCAAAGTTAGTATTAATGTTTCTGCTAGAATGTAACTCTGAGTTAGGGCACATGTACATCTTGGTTTCAATACGTAACTCCACTAACTATCCATGGAATACGGTGTGGGGTGCCAGTGGGACATTTTGTTATATTCTTCGTGACGGATGAGGGTGTTATAATTTGGTATCAACTTCTGCTCTCGGTCTTCCTTCTTTGAGTTTGTGGTCATATTATTTTAAGGGGTGGTGAGCATGTGTATGTGCGCTACTGTTATAACATAAAATAACCCATGAATGTCCACTTAGGGATGCAAATACACATATTTGTGGAACCTACGTGTTCTTATAATTTCTTTTTGCAATTTTGTTAGTCGCTTAATTGTGTCTTTCACAATTATAGGTGACTAAAAGTGGTGTGGAGCAGTATCAGCCCCAGCACTTGGCAGAGAGTAGTGCACCAACTAAGGTGCCTATACCTCCTCCATCTACGAAAAAGGGCTCGAATGATAGCTGATGTGTTTTTTGCAATGATAAATGCCCAACCTGAAAGTCATATGCAGACCTTTGTCCTTATAGTGGCTTCGATGACAGTTGGTGTACTTGAGCAGATTACAATAAGAAGAGACTCATATTAGCAGTTGAACATGTGTTTGTTGCAAGGAATGCACACGGTTGAGGAGTACTTACATTCATTTATTATGTTAAGGCACTTTGGAGGATTTGTGTTGCAAGATGAGGAGACCAAGATCAATAGAGTTTAAAATGGTCTGTGCGATGAACTATGACTTTTTTTGGCGGAGCCAAAGTTATTTGGATTCTAGATATTGGTGGAGCCAAAGTTATTTGGATTTTGTATATCGGTTGAGTCAGTTAGATCTTTGAAGATAGATTTGGAAAAAGTCCACCGGATGCCAGAGCTTAAAATACCGAGCTCTTCAAAATTTGGGTATTGAAGATAGAACAAGAAGTCCAAATCTTCGAGAAAAGCTTCTTCAACTATTTTTAAAGTGAAGACAGGGCGAAGTTCGCTCGCTTGCTACACATGTGGCAAGGTGGGACGTATGGCTCGAGATTGTTGGAGTGTTCATCCAAAGGTGGAGAAAAAGCCAGGTGTATTATATGCTAAAAAGGGAAATGCAGTGGAGGCAACTGCATCCCAACATATATAGCCGAGAGCCCAAGGTCTTGGAAATGCTGGTTCAGGTTCGAAGTATTAAGCAGTTGTTGTAGATTTTGGTATGATATACCTTATACAAATCTATATGTGTTCAAACAATGATAATTGGGTTATGTATTAATACTTACTTGTTCAGTAATAACTCTTTCTTTACCCTTTCTAATGGTCGATATGTAGTGATGTGCCATTGTTTATAATGTTTTCTTATGGTTAAAGGATTAGTATGGATGGTACGAGTACTGTTAAGGGGCGGAAAAGAAGTCTTGACTTTGGAATGAAAGCATCTATACTATTGATATTTGAGTTTGAAGTGATCTTTAACATGGACTAGCTCTCGAAGCAACATGCCCATATTGATTGAAACTCAAAGGAAGTCACATTGGAATTAAACATCGAACGCGAGACTAAATTTGTTGGTATGCGAGGATCAAGAAAGATACTGATGTCTACTCTCCAAGTGGTCAAGACGATTTAGAGGGGCGCTGAGTTATTCTTTATGGTATTAGATGTTGTAGAACCTAAGTCCAGTCTTAGTGACATTCCCATTATATTGGAGTTTGCGGCTGTGTTTCCTAAAGATCTCCCTGGGATTCCACCTCAAAGAGAGATCAACTTCAATATTAAGTTGGTGCTAGTTCAAAACATGTATCACGCTTACCGTACCTTGTAGTGCCAAAGGAGATGGCAATGTTGAAGTTTCAGTTGCAAAAGTTGCTAGAGCAAGGCTATATAGGTCCAAGTTTGTCACCTTGGAGCGCTACGATCCTCTTTGTGAAGAACAAAGATGAAAGATTGTGTTTATACATTGACTATCATGAACTGAACAAGCTGACATAGAAGATTAAGTTTTAGATTATGCGAATTAATGATTTGTTTGATAAACTAGTTGGATCGACTGTCTATTCAAAGTTTGATTTGAAGTCAAGCTATTGGTAGTTAAGGATTCAGAAAAGTGATATTACCAAGATAGCGTTTGCTACACGCTATGGGCAGTATGAATTTACCGTAATGCATACAGAAGAACCCGCGCAACCTAACACTCTTTCTCCCTAGTACCACTCATGGACCTACTGGAACCCTCCCCAGTTAAGGACAAGACATGATTTAAAAGTTAGCAACTCTAATGCACACATACACCTACGCCCCCACTATTGTGAGACACATCACAGTTGGTCTTTAGTTATAATTCACATCAAATGAAAAATGGAGGTTACCATCAATAATAGTAGATAATTAGAAATAAATTATTCTACCACCGGTGGTAGAGTTAGCGCAGCGCAGTAGCACGTTTTATTAGATCTGTCCTTAGGTCGATCCCCTCTCATTCCTTTTCATTTATCCCTCTCCCAACTCCAGATTTTCCACAGGCGCTACCTCCGATCAAGGTAAATATCATTCCTTTTCTCCCATATTTCAATTTATGTTGAGATTAGAGTGAAGTTCATGGAGATTTTGTATTTTTGGGCATGATCCATGGTTGTTTAAAAGGATTTAGAGTTAGGTTATAATTTTTATCATGGATCTATGTTTAAATCCATTAGATCTCAGTTATATGTATTTGTATGCCTTTCCATTCTAATTTTTATGCCAAAGATTGTTAAAAAATGAAGTTTTGGAGGAGATCCAGCGGAGGGGGATTAAGTACACATGACGCCATTTGACATAGCCAATAATTTTGTCTGAATATGAGCTATACGCAATGCTAGTGTTATGTGTTGACTATTAACAAGAGGTTATAATGCTTGGACACTACAAAAATCAAGAAATAATCGTGACACGACACTAGCATCGAGTGTTGTTTATCAACACTACGCTATTATACTTAGCCATTTTTAGTAATTATATGTGCTTGATACGACACTAGCGTCTTGTGCTTCCTACTAACACGATGCTATTATAGACTATTTTGAGAGCTAGTTGAGTACTCCTTTTGATCTTTGCTTTTCTTCTGACTTATTATAATGGATTTTTATGGATTTATGATATGCATATACAGGTCAAATCATATATACATCAAATATAAGATATATTTATTATTGACTTGAGGACTTCTTCAAATCTAATATTGTGGTCATTGTTCCCAACATGGCCTATGTTGGTAAACGATGGCATCAACTAGGCTGCAATACCTTGCGGGAAAGCTGGCGTGAGTTTATGTAGTGCAAACAAGGGCATGACTTGGAATTTTTCATGGCTTATCTTAGGAAGTGGTAGTGCGTTGGAATTTAGGATTTTAAACAGACACACCCTTGGTCACGGGCATAACCTGGGGTGTGTACTAGGAAAAATTACCAAATTACTTAAAAATTTGTAGGATAACCTACAAAACAAAATTTAATGCTAAGTAAGAAAAGAAAATATAAAACTAAGCATTTATTCATTAAAATACAAAAAAATCAAAATTATAATTTAAATTATTCTTAAATATATACTAAGAATAGGTATAAATTACTACTCATTAACCTTCATCGCGCACATAATGCCACAAGTGCATACCAAAAATTTTTGTTTCCTTTCAAATTGTCATGAATACCACCACTGCACCCACTTAATCGAGCACTTGCTCAAATGCATGTAAGGCGAATTAATTTTTCATAATAATTAAGAATTTCTTATACATATATTTATGTTTTCTATTGTAGAGTAAAATGTTGTCTCGTGTAGTGCTCCGGTCGTGTGCGGTATACTATATAGAATTTTAGGTAGAATTAACTTACCTGCATACTATTAGGATTATGATTTCTAATTGCAGTAAGATTGTTTATTCTGCTCTTAATTTGTGAATCCGGTATAATCCAAAGGTAATATAAGATAGTTTGCAAAAGAACGCTAAAGTTATATAACTCGTGTCAGGCAGAAGGATATCCTTTCTCGACAGCTAAAAATTACCCTAGAAACCCTCAAGACATTTGCATAGGTTAGTTCATTAGTGTGAGTGTGATATAGACCATTGATGGATCTTACGGTGCCCTTAGGGGTGGGGATAAGGGCTTTAAGGAAATTTAAATCTTACTTAAAAAAATCAGAATCGCTTTAAGAAGTTTCAAAATATATAATAGTGGAAGGATATATTTTATATCTCATAAAATATTATATTAGAGTTTGTTTAGAATATGCGAGAATACAATTGATCTTCACCACCGCAAGCGGTAAGTATTACCGCTGAGCGCTACTACCAGAAGATGAAATCCTAGAGCGAATTAACCAGAAGTAATTTCAAATGTACTAAGAGTTGAGGGTGTGATAGAGAGATATTATATAAAGTGTTTCATGTCATATAAAATGAAATTATAATAAAAAAAAAGATAAACTTGATTTTTATTTCAATAAAGAGGATTAAAAAACTTTGATCTTATGACGCTAAGATCAAGGTAATAAATAAAAATCCCTTTTTGTCTTCTAAACTGACCTTTCTCTAGGACCGATTAGCTCTCTCTATTCTTCCCAAGAAGATTCACGAGCCAGTTCCTCGCCTTCCTCCTCAGAAGGGTCTTAGAGCTTACTAGATATCCCAGATCTAGACGTGCTTCCAGGACGATTTCCACAGTTTCCTCCAAGAAATCTGATAGCCTCCCGGGGTGCTTTATCATGAACTCCTCCCAGTAATTTGATGTCCACACCGGACGATTTCTCCACATAGAATAGAAAAAAGGTTAAAGAAAATACAAGAATAAGAGAAAACTCCCCTCTAACTAGAACCGTTATTTATTTGCTTGCAAAGGTTCTATCTTTATGGCTTTATAGTCTTCCACTTCGATGGTCTTCAAATCTGTGAAGGTGTGTGCTTTGTGAGAGTTTTTCGTAACGAGGATCCTCCACGTGAATATTATGAAGAAGGATTCTTGATCATCATGTTGATAGCCTTCAATCCTTGTGCATGAATTCCTTTTGATCTCCTCTGAAGAACTCTCATCCTAAATTAGTTAGCAAATCCCCATCCTTCCCTCTAGACAGCTAGGGCAAACTTCCCATTCAAATTTCGTTAAAAATCCTCTCCTGAACACGATTTTGGGTTGTTTTAAATAGACAAAGTTGTGTAAGGAGCCACCACACGAAGGTAGTGGGGCGGTAGTGGGACGGTAGTGGGCAGTCTTCAAATTCCTTCCTTATCTTGTTTTCAATTTCGTAGATTTTGTCTTCATCTTTGGAAATAAATTATTCCTCATGAAAATAAGATATATCCATGCCTTACAAATGATATTCGATGCTCCTTCTGGGTTCTCAATCAAATCATAATATATTTTGAGTTTCCTAAAGCTACCGCTAGGCAATAGCTTTGTATGTGTTGCACTGTCAGATCTTTTTCCTTTTCTACTCTTCAATCAGCTGAAGATTTGCGGGCCTTTATAGTTGTTTAAAATGAGCTACTGTCAGCTCTAAGGTTACCGTGTGGTGGCAGCTCTTTGCATATATTATTGCAAACTGTCCATCACCAAATTAGGAAAAAGTCCTAAAATATTCCTTTATATCTTTTTGATAGCTCGGCGCGGTAGGAAGTGTGGCACGGTAGTCTAGTAATCCGTCTCTTCATAGTGCTATAAGCTCTTCTCGATTCTACCTACTCTTCTGGATGCTATCGACTCAATAATTTTTGATATGGCTAATGTGGCGTGGTAGTCTTAGCGCCCAGCGGTAGTTCATCGATGAAATTTATCATCCCCAACTTCTAAATCGGCATAGCTAGCACAGATGGTAGGGCTTGCGCCCAACGGTATGTCATAGACAGTGGATCCATAGTGTCTTCATACCTATAAACCTGGACACTATAAATACACAACAAACGTGATCAAATATACACTGAGATTTGTTATTCTCAAACTAAGAGATGCGGAATGCATGTTCCAACCAACTCCTCCTTTTGATAATAACAAATCCACTATGATGAAATAATGCATAAATATTGGTGTTTGTGTTTATAGTAATTGATAAGAGTTCAATGTGGTCTCACCCTAGATGGATACTCATCATACATAGATTCTTCGTAGTTTGTACTCTTCCTAAATGAGATATTTCTTTTATTTTTATAATATTTCATTCTCCCTCTTTTGGTATTATCAAAAGAATGTGGGATAAAGTGTATTAGTAATTAGAGTTTTTATGTAAAAAAAATATTTGCATGATACCACCGATTGATTAATATATGTTGCCACTTATTAAGAACAAAAACATGTTACCACTTGTTTAGTTAATTACCATGATCGAGCATAAGTAGAGTATGAACATCCTATGAATACTCCCCTACATAGATGCGTTCTATAAAAAATTCAATGTACTCCCCTTAAATTAAGAAAATTTTGCATGATGTTCTCCCCCTTTTTTGAAGAATAAAAGGAGGGTAGAGATGAGTGCATGCAGTGAGGATTAAAAAGGTCTATATTGGAGAAGAAAAATGGGATGCAATGTGCAAGATCATAGATATCTCTCTACCTCTTATTTATCAAATGTATGTATGATTGAATAAAGTAGTATAGTGATAAAAATAGAAAATATCACTTGTTAAGCAAATAATACCACTTAGTAAACATAGTTTACCACTTATTGAGAGAGGAAATATTCATGATTAAGCACAAGTAGTATGCATAAAAATATGCTAAGATGTAATAAAATAAAAATCTTTTTGGAAAATATGATCATATTAACGATAAAGAAATTTAATCCTAATAAGAAGATTTTTCAATTCAATTTAAGTGCAAGAGATGCTATTTTATTGAAATGTTTGCAAGCATGATTTCAAAATATCACAAAGAGATAAGAAATATAATGTAAGAAAATTTGCATTTCAAGAAAAAATAAACATTGTAGCGGTCATACTTTGCTATTTAGTGCATTTACTTATGATTTTAGAGAATTGTGTAGGTATGCAATAGGATCCAATTCTCATGAGTAGAAGTTTTATGCGAAATAATGATGTGTACAAATAGTGTTTTGATAAAGAATACAATTGGATTAATCAAAACACATGACATATATAATGAACAACATAATATTAAAATACAAAAATAATATTACTTCTACTATTTTTCAATGCACATGAGTATGAAGTACAACTATGAAGGTGCTCTACATACAATGCTTATTAAAACTTATTAGGGAGTAGAGTAGTGCCTGGGGGATCACATTTTTATTTTTTTCCCTTATTTATGATCTGGTGTACTAAGAAATGTGTGTATGATTTGTTTTCTACAAGACATTTTATAATGCTTTTCCCTAGGTACTCAATCTCATAATGCTCATTAAGACATATCAGGAGGGTGAGTAGTATTTGGTGTGTTTTTCCTTGTCAAATTTTATTTGTTTTTTATTGTAGTGACAATGGACTCTAAATTCACTTGTTTCATAATTGATAGCAATTTTTTTTAAAAAAAACACTTTTTTTCAATGAATAAGTGCATGAAAAACAAATAATTGAAATAATCAATTTACTGTAGTATAGGTAATTTATTTATGCATTTTAAACTATTATGTCATTAGACTACACAATCATGCAAGTATATGATTAAGAACACATGTATGTTATCAAAAAAGTGAGGAATTGAGTAATTATCAAACATAAAGCATTACTCATACATAGAGGACCGCTAAGTAATCCTACAAATAGTTTCTACAGTCAATTCATTGCACAAAACAAGGTACTTTTCATGACATGACATAAACAAAATAATGTTTTATGATTCTTGAATTTAAATTACACAGTGTAATTCATCTTAAATTGATATAATTAATCATCCTTAGCAATGACAATGAATAATAAGCAGTTTTTATAATTTTTGATTTTTTTAATAAAAATACCAAATAATAAACACACAAAGAGGTATAGTGTTGGGTATTGTATCCACAATAACCCTAATTTGAAGATGGATCTAGTCAAGCTAAGATGAATTGTGACTGTATTTAATATGCTAGTTTAGTTATGTACTTGCAGGTTTTCATTGCTAAGTACACGCCAATGTCAGGTTACAGTGGGTCAGTAAACACATGACTATACAATGTAATTCCTCATTGTGTAGGACAAAGTGTTGACTCACATGTAATCTCTCTATTAAGGTGTACTTCTATCCCAAGTATAATAGAAGGCTCAAGAATGGCTAAGGCTTAGAATTAGAGAGATAGAAATTCTACTAAGTATAATTCATCGAGTATGGTTTGGAATACTCGTCGAATTTGTTGAGTATCAGTGTGATACTCTTCGAATTTGTCGTGTATACCTACCTATACCCGTCGAATTAATCTCTTATGCTCCAGGTAATTTTGCCAAAGAAGTGAAAAATCTATTAAGTAAAATTCGCCGAGTATCGTCGTGCATATTCGTCGAATTTGTTGAATGTATCTAATGATACTCGCTGAATTCGTCGAATATGCTATGTGATACACGCCGAATTCGTCTAGTTCAGCCGACGATACTTCTCTAGATTTTTCCATGTATTATTCGTCGAATATCAAAGCGTTGAGTGTGTTGAGTTAACTCGACGATATTCGTCGAATTCTGCCTGTGGTGTTGAGTGAACTCAAGGCATCGAGTGTAACAACGTTGAGTGCATTGAGTCAGTTAACCTATACTTAATGAATTTGTCGAGTATGCTAGGTGATACTCGACAAATTTGACGAGTATGACTCTTTGCCATGGTGTTGAGTGACCACTCAGCCTGGGATGATTTAGCTAAGTCCTTTTCATTGTATATCAAGATGTATTTGACGAGCATCATTATGATACTCGACGATACTCAATGAATTTGACTAAGGTAAGTTTTTCGATAATTTTCAAAAACCAGTCTCGGGTTCGGTCGGCCATGCACAGTGCTTTTTAGGTTTCATTTTTGGAAACTTTCTTTATATTGTTGGTAAGAAGATCTCTATAAATACCTATGCATATTTTTCTTTCATACTAATCGTGTTATTGCTAACATTTGAATCGATAAGAAATTTCCAAAACAAGAGACCGTCAGCCGCACGCTAAGTTTCGCAAAGTCCTATCGGCCACTGACTACCTGTTGTGCACGATTGATCTTCTTCGAAATTTAAGACGGGATTGCTCTCTATCTCTCTCTCTCTCTCAGAATCTATACTCCTCAAGACAAATTCATTCGAAGATTGAAGGTTCACGATTAAAGGTCTTCAAGATTTCATTTCTCCAAGTTCTTCAAAATTCAAGATCTACTTTATCGAAGAACGTTGGTGCGAAGAATTGTAATCGTTTGTATTATGTAATATTATTTTACTGATTATAGGAGATTATTTCTCCGAGTTTGTAGATCCATTTAAGGATAGAGTGAGTAGATCCGTTTGTGGATCGAGGTTATAGATCCGGTTGTGGATCGAGTTGTAGGAGTGGTAGGAGCGTCGTCTCTGAGTTGTAGGAGTTGTGGCACCAAGGTGTAAGATTTGTAGTAATCTGAGAAAGGTTAAGTAGACAAATCTGTCCCTTTGTGGGAGGTAGGCGAGGGCGGAAAAGTGGACGTACCCAACTCGGGGAAACATTATAAATCTCTATGCTTGTGTGCTTGGTTTTTTAAAGAAATTTTTATTCTGCAAAAAGACACAAACATCACCTTTTCACCCCCTCTAGGTGATTTAGGAAGACGCTAGATACTTTTAATTGGTATCAGAGGGGCGTTTTGTTCGATAAGGCTAACACCTTGAACATGATCCCTGATCTAGCGTTTAGAGATTCCACGTATTCACCATGGATAGAAGTAAAGACATGCCCTATATATAGTTATCGGTGCGCACGAAGGAAAACTTTCCCATGTAGAAAGAAAGAGTAAGGTTCTTCATGGAATTTGCAGATCCTAGAATATTCAAGATTGTGGAAGAAGGATCGCTTATTCCTACACAACCATCAGCTCTGAACCCAGATATTCGGATTCCCAAGTAGATAATGGATCTAACAAAGGATGAGATTTCCCCAGTCTCCCTAGACAAGAAGGCAAAGAATATCATGGCCAGCGCAATGGACGACTCGTTGTTACAAAACCTATTCCACTGCAAATCTTCAAAGGAAATGTTGGACTTCCTTGTAGTGTTGATGGAAAGGACTTAAGAAGTTCGTGATGATCCCAGATCATTATTGAATCAAGAGTTCGAAGCTTTCAAGCAAGGATCAAGTGATAGTATTGCTGACAGCTTTGATAAATTTTTCAATATCGTCAACGGTCTTAGGAACCACGGTCGCACATTCACTAATGGCGAGCTGAATGACAAAATTTTGAGATCCCTGACAAAGGACTAGGATACCAAAGTTGTTTGCAGTAGGGAGTTTGGGAAACTGCAGGAGATAGACCCCTAGAACCTATTCGGGAAGCTGCTCTCCTACGAGCTTCAAATGAACACCAGAAAGAAGGAGGAGCAGAGCAGCAGAATTTTAAGCAGAGAAAAGTCAGTTTCTTTAAAGGCCGAAGGTTCTAGAAATTCTAGAGCTATGTCACTCGTAAGGACATGAGCTCCATATACTCTTGGAGACTCTAAGCCAAGCACGCCAGGCTCCGAGCTATCTCATAGAGAGTTCTCCCTCATTTCCAAACAGTTCAAGAAACTACTGAGCAAGAGGAGACAAATGAAAAATCAGTCATCCTCTTCTGATTTTAGGAGATCACGTCATGACGGTGATCGAACGAATAAAAGCTACAATTAGGAGGGCAGGTTTAAATCGAAACCGAACAATAGTTTTCCTCTGATGTTGCTTGCTACTACTGTAATAAACCCGACCACATAATTACGGAGTGCCCGTATAAGAAGAAGGAATGCTCCAAGAGAGAGGAGAAGAAATCCTTCAAGGACAAGAGAAAAGAAGAAAAGAGCTTCATCGCTAAAAAGTCTAAAACTCTGGGCGATAGGGACTCAAGTGAGTCGAGCTTAGAAAATTAGGAAGCCTAATTCCAGCTCATGGCTCATTTTGATGAGGAATTGGGTGACTCGGAGTATCGCGGGAAGGTAAACTCGCACATGGTACTCTCAAAATCGAACATGTCCATTAATGGTAACAAAGGCAATTCTTCTAAAGAGGATGAGTCTGAACTAATGGTTCAACATGAGCACCTTTTAAAAGATTTTGACAAATGCCGAAAGATAGTCAGAAATTAGGTAAAAGAGATTGCCTCCCTCAAGGCAGTGGAAACTAATCAGAAGGAAAAAATTGCACAATTACTTCCTCTCAGAAACAAAGTCCACTCATTGAAAAAGGAACTCAATGGCTCAGCTGAAATATTAATTAAGAAATAGAAATATTTTGATGAGCTGGTAGAAAAGCTCTTGGTAGAGAGAAATCTCATTGAGAGTTACTCCAAGCCTAAGACTATTCTCCCTCTCATTGATGAGTTCTCAGCTCCAAATAAGGGTAGTGGTCTTGGACACGTAGCTGGAAAGGGTAAGGCTACCAAGAAAGCCAATGCCAAATAAAACGGGATAGCACCCATGGGTCAACCCTCATTTAGGAAGGTAATCTTCCCGACGAACAAGTTTGACCTGGAGTCATCCTATGGTTATTATGCCAGGCCTACTTATGTAGAGTTCAGGAATAGATACTAGGGATGGATTCATCCCCGTGACTTTGGTGCCAGTGTTTTCAAAGCACCATATGAAGAATTTAGATGAAGAGTTATGATCCATATGTCCATGGAATCAATTTTAATAAGGCACCTAAAGCCAAATCGATTGTGCCAAAAGCTAAGGAGATGGGGAGCTACTGTGTATGTTGCAAATAGGAGGCCTCCACCTCAAAGAAGTCTGCCCCTACTAGACCTCGGCTCCAAATGGTAAAGAAGGAGTACAAAAGAAGGTACAATAGGTTCGACTGTTGGTGCTGCTGAAAAATTGGTCATTTTGGCGCAGATTGTTGGTATAACCCTTCTAATTATATAACCCTACGAGTTAGTAATGCGAGATCGACCACTCATAAGGTTAATGTTCCTAGTGGTGTTAAGCTGACTTGGAACCAAGGACCTAAATACGTTTGGGTTCCTATGGTAAAATGAATTTCTTTTGCAGGTATATCCAAAGGCCAACCAAAATCCTATCTGGTGTTTGGACAGTGGATGCTTTTGGCACATGACCGAGACAAGAAGCCTATTGTTTGATTTCACCCAAGTCAAAGACAGACCAAAGTCATATTTGGAGGGTCAGACGGGGGAACTACAAAAGGCTATGGTATGATTTCTAACAGCATAGTCTCTTTCACAGACGTAGCTTATGTTGAAGGATTACACCATAATATGATAAGCATAAGTTAGCTATGTGACAAAGGCTATATCGTTGACTTTAGCAAGGACAAGTGTTTGATAAAGTTGTCTCAAATTTGTAGACGGTCTTAACAGGCACTCAGAGCAGAAACATTTTCTATTTAAATTTTCTTTGCTTAGACAATTCTACCGTAGTGTGATTTTTGGTTTAAAGTAGTGCGCCTTTTTGTGACCAATGACACAAGAGATTAGCACATATTAATTTCAAAACAAAAAACATGTTATTTTCTCACAAATTAGTGCACGATGCCCCCAGCATTAAGTGCCTTAAAGAGAGTCCATGTCACTCATGCCAAATGGGTAAGAGACAAGGCTACCTTCATGGGTATTGCTGAAAAGGATTCTTCAAGAAGTTTATACATGCTTCATATGGACTTATTCGGTCCTATGCCTACTCACAGCTTAGGTGGTAAGGTCTATACGTTAGTAATTGTTGATGACAACTCGCGTTTTACTTGGGTGTTCTTTTTGAAACACAAGTCAGACACCGTTAACTCTTTCACTAATTTTGTCCGATAAATTCAGAATGAATTGGACTGCTCAGTGGTAAAAATTAGAAGTGAACACGAAATAGAGTTTTAGTCTGGTGCCATGCAAAATTCTGTAAAAGACAAGGTATTTTTCATGAGCTTTCCTCCCCGCACACTCTACAATAAAATGGAGTTGCTGAGAGAAGGAATAGAACACTAATTGAAGTATGTACAACTATATTAAACGGTGCTTCACTTCGAAGTACTTCTAGGCTGAAGTAGTCAACATTGCTTGTCACGTACAAAACGGAGCACTTATCAACAAAAGCTTTCGTAAGACCCCCTATGAGCTATTGAAGGGAAGAAAACTGATTGTATCCTACGTTAGAATCTTTGGAAGTAAATGCTTTGTACTTAATAATGAGAAGTATTACCGCACCAAGTTTAGTGAAAAATGTTTTGAAGGTATTTTTGTAGGCTATAGTAGCCATAGTAAGGCATAGAGGATTTTCAATAAGAAAACTCTGGTGGTAGAAGAGTCAATAAATGTTGTTTTTAAAGTAACAAGAATGCTTCAAAGTGGATCATCTAATATTATTGTTGCAGATGCAGGTACTAAGTTCAAGGAGCTAAGCTTGGATGAAGCTGTCAAGGAAGAGGCTCCAATCTAAGTCAAAGTCATCGATCCAAGCTTGGTGGATGAAGAACCGCTAGAGGAAGAATTACTTTAACCTCTAGAGGAGGCACCAAATGCCGCTGAGCCGGCTAGTTGGAGAGCAAGAAATCTAGTGTTTAGACACCTAAGAGATCACCCAGTTGATTAAATCATTGTAGAGCGTGGCGATGGAGTTAGAACTAGAAGAGGTACATTTAATGAGATTATACATCTTAGTTTTCTATCATAAGTTGATTCGAAGAAATTTGAAGAGGTAAACATGGATTCTTCTTAGATTTTGGAAATGCAAGAGGAGCTCAATCAGTTTGAATGTTGCAAAGTCTAGGAGTTGGTTCCCAGGCCCAAGGGACAAAACGTGATCGGCACCAAGTGGATCTTCAGAAACAAGCTGGATGAGAATGGAGTCATTATCAAGAATAAAGCTAGGCTTGTTACTCAAGGATACATACAATAAGATGGGATCGACTTCGACCAAACCTTTGCTCCCATGGCCAGGTTCAAGGTGATTAGGTTGTTTCTTGCGTATGCTGCCCTCAAAGGCTTAACCATCTACCAAATGGACGTGACGTCAGCTTTCCTCAACGGGAATCTGAAAAAGGAAGTATACGTTGTGCAACCCCCAGGTTTTATTAATTCCAATTTCCCTGATCATGTTTATTTTTTAAACAAAGCTTTATACGGCTTAAAGCAAGCTCCACGAGCTTGTTATGAGACACTTTCTTGCTTTCTTCTTGAGAATAAGTTCACAAGAGGAAAGATAGATAAAGACATTATTATTTAGGGAAGTAAAAGGCAAGATTCTGCTAGTCCAAATCTATGTCGATGATATTATTTTTGGCTCTATGGAAGACAAATTTTGCAAGAAGTTTTCCAAACTTATGCAAGGGAAGTTTAAAATGAGCAAAATGGGAGAGCTGAAGTATTTCTTAGGACTTCATGTGAAATAATCTGAAGATGGAATTTTCATCTCTCAGATGAAGTTCGCCAAGGAGCTTCTTAAGAAAATCGGAATGGAGATTGCAACCTTTATGAGTACTCCAAAGGGTTCAACTGTGTCTTTGGACAAGGATGAGAAAGGGAAACCTTTTGATGAAACCAAGTACATAAGCATAATTAGATCCTTGCTCTACCTCACTGCCAGTAGACCAGATATAATGTTTTCAACATGCGTCTGCGCTAGATTCCAGGTTAACTCTAAGGAATCTCATTACATCGCTGCAAAGCAAATTTTAAGATACCTTAAAGGTACACCCAATCTTGGCTTATGGTACCCGAGTAATAATGATGTCGAGCTAATTTGTTTTTCAGATGCCGATTTTGCAGGAAGCAGGGATTGTAGGAAAAGCACTTCCGGGACGTGCCATTTCCTCTGAAGATGACTTATTTCATGGAGCAGTAAGAAGCAAAATTGTGGGGTAACTTTTACTACCGAGTCAGAGTAAATCTCTATGGGTAGTTGTTGCGCACAACTTCTATGGATCAGGAATTAACTAGAAGACTACAACCTGAAGTTCAAGGAAATTCCTATGTAGTGTGACTCATCCAGCACAATAGTGATCGCACACAAACCAGTCTCTCACAGCCGGACAAAGCACATCGAGGTGCAATATCACTTCATCCAAGAGCATGTAGAGAATAAGGACATAGCCCTAAGCTATGTCCCGACGGAAAAGAAGATCGCAGATATTTTTACAAAGCCGCTGAACGAGGACAAGTTCTTGTTTTTCAAAATGGAACTATGCATGTTGAACATGGACTCTTGAAGAAGGACTCACTCAGGAACTACTTGAGAAAGGTAGAAAATTTTCCAAGGAAATTTCGGCAAAAATCAGACTGCAAACTTGCTGATTTGTCAGATATCAGTTGACACTCGCCGAATAAGACTCTACGTCACGTGAATCTCGCCGAATTCAACTTATTCAAATTTCTATCTTACTATATTCGATCTGAAGGTCCGTTGAAAATGAGGTTCGTGCCTTCTAGGTAATTTTAAAATATATGTATATATATATATGACAAGAGGGGCAGCCGTACTATTATTTTCATCGATACCAACCGATTCGGCGAAAGAAAACCCCGGCAGTTTGGCTCTCGTGACATGATCGTCATCTTCCTCCCAGCAGATTCGTTCGTCTTTGCCGACTTCAGTGGAAGATTTTGTCGGGTACAAGGATTCAATCTTCATCGTCATCCAGCCCTAACCCTAGCTCCCCGAAGACTCCTTGGACTCGTCGATTCCGACATCTTCTCAATTCCAGTCTAATGCAGTGTAGTGCAGTGGTAGTGATAGTGATAGTTCTACAAAGTTCTCAATCTAGGTTCCAGTTGCTTGTTTATCCATGGCTCCTTGAAGCACAAGTGGTTTGCTTGGAGGAGGAGAACTTGTTCGAACTGGGTTTGCCTCAGCCTCCAACGAATTCTGTAATGTGATCCTTATGTTGTAGACTGCAGGACTCGCCTTCGTCCTTGAACACCCCTGCAAGGTGTTGGACAAGGAAGTCCTAGAATTTTTTCAGAATGCCAAGCTGCGTCATGAAGATACAGTCATTAAGAGGAAAGTTCAAAAGTAAAAGGTCAAGGTGAAAGCTTCACTCCTCACTAGGTACTTTCGGCTTCCATTCTGTGAAGATACCAATTACATCGATAATGGTGATTTCTCTAGAGCTCTTTTGTTTTGTGGACTGCCCAAAGGCACAAAAGCAGTCAAGCGAAAAGGGATGAATGAAGAAGGATAGCTTCTTTTATACATCATTGGTAAAAGTACTATTGCGTAAGACAGGCTCTCATGACTACCTCACTACTGAAATGTTCAAGACTTTAGTTACAATCATCTACAGGAAGAGGATAGATTGGGGTGCACTGCTGTTTGAAAAGATCAAGGACAACCTTTGCACTCCCAACTTTAGGAGGATTAACAGCCTGTACCTGAATATATTAGATGGTGCTAGGTTTGATATGACCAAAGGTGTGCCTATCCATCATCTAAAGAAAATAGACTCTACCATCTTCTCAAGGTGGGATAGGAGGATTGTGAGGCAAGGGGGAGGCCCAAAATTGCCAGTGGAGGAGGGAAAACAAATTCCTGAGGACAGGATCCCAACTCCACCCCCAGTGAGATTCCTGAAAGATTGAGTGCAGGAATGGAGGGGGAGCCAGTTGGAACACAAGTGGCCACTTCCATAGTGCCCTTCAGTGTATCTACAGAGATAGTGGTTCAAGACTCAGTTTCTCTAGCTATAGAGGTAATGAGTACAAAAGATGCTATAATTGACTTGGATGATGAAATTACTGTTGATGATGACCACACAGTTGAGGATTATGAGATTGAGGACACTGATGAACATCTTGAGTGTGCTGCTACTGATGAAGTAGCTAATGTGGTTATGAATATTACTGCTGATATTCAAGTTGATGGTGTTGTTGCTGAGCAAGTTTCAACTGAGCACCAACTTGTCACTCTCCTAGATATAGTTCCTTCTACATCTGCTAAGGGGGAGGTGACTTGGTCTACTATATCAGTTTCTACTCAGGTTGACATGATGATCTGCAACCTTGAGAAGAAAGTTTCCAAGGCAACATGTATACCTTTAGTTCTTCCTGAGGAGGTAATTGAGGTTTTTGATGAGGAAGGAGATGTAGAGGAGCATCCTCCTGTCCTACCTGCTGTAGTTGTTGCCACCTCTAGTGCCGATAGCAAAATCCTGAAGACAATAGAGGTTGTGTTGGCAAAACAATAAGAGAAATTTGAAGCCTGCATGAAGACTATTCTGTACAAGGTCAAAGACTGAGCAAGACATTAACAACGGCCTTGGTGAAGTTAAAATTCAGATTGAAGCACTTAACACCAAGCTTTACTTACTATTTGTTAGGGTGGAAAAGCCATAAAGATGAACATGGATGACCTCCAATACACAAAATAAACTGTTGATAATGTGGACACAAACACAAAGACAATGATAGATGCCCACAATAGATTTATGGCTCACTTTGACAACACTCTTCCTGTTTATTCTAATGTTGTAATTGATGAAGTCAGAAAGGGGGAGGATGCTATGAAAGCGAAGCTGATTGCCATTAAAGTTGTCATGGTAGAAAACTTCAAAAAGACTAATAACTACGACTATGACATTTTCATGCAGCTACATGGTCAGTTGACAAGCTTTCAAACACCTGTTGTGCCCGTTCCTGTTGAAGTTCATCCTCCTGAGGATTACTATCAACAATGGACAGACATACAAGAATTCTTTCAAGACACAGTTGTTGCTGCTGTTGAAGAGATTCCCTCTGCTCCAGTGATGCAAGCTCATGGTTTCTACGGGTTAAACACTACTCGTTCTTAGGTTCGATAATTAATCAAATACGCAGCGAGCAATATTTTCTCTAAATATATACTAACGATGATCAACCAATATAGCAATGCACAATGCAAAGGGACGCTACCCCTTTTATTGATTGAACAAGGGCTAAAGGCCATTGTTCGCTCAAGCGAATAGGACCCACACGATCCGGACAATTAGCTATTCAAATTAAATTATACGCAAACATTCACCATTCCAATAAGAGAAAATTCGGGCTAAATTAGTTATTTAAAATTAAGTCCAAATCAATCACAAAATTAATTAATATGAGGGTATACCAAATCACTTGAACGCAAGTGGAAATGAAGGGTGACGAACCCGATTTCTTCTAGTGTTCACGAGATCTACCCGTTCCAATTATACGAGAATAGTCGGGAAAATAATGCTTGAAAATTCATATTTTAATTAGCACAATTTCAATATAAATCAGGACTAAATACCAGCCTTCTAATTCCACCAATACCTCACAAATTTAAAGAAGAAATCACACAAAGAGGTTTTAGTAAATTATTACCCAATCCCATGAAGTCCGTCCACAAGATGAGTAGAGGAATCACACACGGCAGTGGTTGATTTTCTATTTCCAAGCAAACTCCATGGATCCGCTCCGGACGATGAAGACACGAGCCGTTCTTCCTTTTGCAACCTTTGGAGTGAGAAAACTTTATGTATACTATATAAGGAAAGAGGAGAGAGAAAAGGTGGTGAAGAGAGGGGGCTATGGTCTTGGACAAAAATTCTTATGAATTTGAGGGGGGTCAGTCTTGGGTTTGGATTGAGGAGGTTGGTTAGAATTTAGAGGGGAAGAGGGAGGAGGCCGAGAGAGAGGAAAGGGAGGAGAGAGGGTGGCAGCTTTGGCTTGGCCGAGCCCTAAGGGGTGGTGGTGGCTTGCGGTTTTGGAGGGAGTTTGGCTTGGGTTGGAGAATAGGGAGGGGTGGTGAGGAGCCGAATAGAGAGAGGGGGAAGATGGGTTCCAGCGGCCAAGAAGGAGAATACAAAGGGGGTGGCCGAAATTTTGGAGAGGAAGAGAGGAGAGGAGGAGGGAAATCTCATGTACGATTAGGGTTTTTTAAATTTTTATTCATTCTCTACAAAATCCTTCATGATATGACATATATATAGGCTACACCACTCAATCACCACCCTTGAAAATTAAACCACTCTTGATGGTTATATGCACCCATCTTACATATGAAATGAAATAATCAAAAACAACACATGATGTTTATAAGTACCCATCATAATACATGAAATAAAAATACATGAAATAAACTCTAAAAATAAAATTGCATAAAAATAAAATTGCTAAAATATAAATGATAAAATATATAATTATAATTATGTAATTTATAATTATATATTTTATTTATTGGCGGCGGCGGGCGTCGAGCAAAACATGTAGCGGAAGCGACATTGGTGAAGAAACGTCGTGGTAGACTCCCATCTTCGAGCTTGCGGCAATGACCGTCCTAATCCACGAACTCTCTATGACGGGGTTCCATGACCGCATCAGCATCGTCGCCATCAGTCCTCCCCCACTCAAAATTACTCATCACAGATGAGTGGCCCGTTAGGGGAGAACAGTCAGAAGCAGCAACAACATGGAGCAAATCTGGCCCCGCTATCCATATCGTAGTAGCATGTATATCCATCAGCACTGAGAACCTATCTGGCACAGAAACAACAAAACTTCCAAGGAAAATCGAAAGGGTGTCAAGCAAAAGAAATAAAACTTGAATCTTATCATCCAGTTCAAGAACCATGGAATCAACGTGGGAAATAGACATGACAGAACTAACACTCCCCATCCCAAGAGAACATGTAATGGTAGAGAAGAACGACAAAGAAAGCCACTCAGGTGGAATAGAGAGGTACAGTAAAAAGTTCGGAAACTTGAAATAATGTGAAACACCCTGTGCTATATAAAAATCTGAAATAAAAGCATGAAATCCGACGTTCTTCATAATCATGGATTGGTCGACATTCCTACATATTAATTTATTAACGGAGCCAGAAGGCATCCGCTCGGGGACTGACCAGACTAAACCCAAATCACAAAATCTAGCGTCGAACGATCTCGGAAAGGAGTGGAAATGCGTACGACATAACTTAAAATGAATCAGTAATGTCCAAGATACTTGAGGAGAGAATCCATGTACTACATGACTAGACCCTAAAACAAAAGTCTCAATTTTACCCTTAATATTATTACCCTTAGCATAAGGATATGCCAAGGTGAACCGCTCATCATAAACAATTGAATTGGACTCTCCCGGAGGTGAAAAGATATGCGAACGATACAACTCAAGGGTCCCAACTAAAGTCACTAACGTGAGGAAATGAGGGTCATCAAAAGGAGGTGGGTAAATGCTTGCAACCGGGTGTGGTATATAAGTATGTATAGGTCACACCACAACCAGAGGCACTATTACCTAAGAATCAGAATTAGTCGCAGTAGAGGACGGAACCGTAGTAGGACACGTAGAAAAATGAGTTGTCAAAAGTGACGCGTAATCATGTTTATGAGGTGAGGTGAAAAGTCCCAATACTAGTGCGCTCAACATAGTAATATCTATACGCTGATAAAATGCCAATGTAGGAACAAATAAAGTGGTTGTGGCACAAAAACTCGGACTAGGTCAACCGGTTCCACGTCCTAAAAAGTCAACTAATGTGGGAAAATAAATAGGGGGAAGGGTCGTTAAAATCAAACCTAGGATAAAATCTTAATCAATAAAAATTTAACCCAATGGTGACGAAATCAAGGAACTCTCATCCGGGTGTACAACAACAATATCGTCCAAAATTACCCTTCCCTTAGATTGTAACTCATCCAAAATAATAATAGGAACATCCTGACTCTCGAGATCCTCACAAAATTCAGATATAATCTCAGTAGGTGTAATCATAGGCTCTAACATGATGAGGATCGTAGCCTGGAGAGGGCACTCAATACTAGGGTGATCAGAAACAACGCTAGTAGGGCACGTAATAGGCAACGTAATTCTCTCACAGATCGGAATGTAATCATCCCATACATCATCTTCTAAATCACTAGGGAATCCAATCTCAGACTCATTAGAATCGTCGGGCACTAACGTAAATGTCGGAATACTCTCACCTACGGGGTCATTCTAAAAATCAAGAGATACCACATCTATATCAGAATCCTCATTGGTTTCAATCATAATCTTAGGAGGCTCAATCGTCGAGGCTAACGAAGGCAACACCCTAGCAGTAATATTTTTGGAGTCCAAGACATAAGACCTATTAGGAATGGTTTCCCTAAAGGCGGTGGTGGTCCTAAGATGGACTCTCCCTTCTGAAATGAGGGAGTCTTATTCTTATGAACATGGTGCTTCTCAATATCCAATGCAGCATTAAAAGTGGTGTTTAGGTCGGTGTGACCATAATGCACTAATTTACCCTAGATGTCGGGGTTTAACCTGTAACATCCCATTTCCGGCTAGACCCCTAAGAGTGGTTTTGTCATGACTAGGTCATGACAAAACCCTAAGAAGCCCAAGAAGACCAAGAGAGCTTAAGTAGGAAGGTCAAAATCACCTTGGTCTACAAATAATAGGTTAGAAACTTGCTTAAAATAAGATTAGGACTCGGGCGTTGAGTGCGTCGAGTTCACTCAATGCCATAAGCAAAATGGCGTTGAGTGCACTGACTGAACTCAACGCCATCTTACAGGTGGGTTGGCGTTGAGTGTGTCGAGTGCACTCAACGCCATAAGTTGAATGGCGTTGAGTGCAGTGACTGCACTCAACGCCATCTATGTTATCTGGATGGCATTGAGTGAGCTGAGCTCACTTAATGATATAGTCTTGATGGTATTGAGTGAGCTTATCTCACTCAATGCCATAAACTAAACAACGTTGAGTGCACGGACTGCACTCAACGCCGTCTACTGAGGTCTAGAATGGCGTTGAGTGAGCTTAGCTCACTCAACGCTATAAGCTAGATGGCGTTGAGTGCACAAACTGCACTCAACGCCATCTTATGTAGGCTGGATGGCGTTGAGTGAGCAGAGATCACTCAACGCCATAAGCTAGACAGCGTTGAGTGCACAGACTGCACTCAATGCCATCTTAAGTAGGCTGGATGGCGTTGAGTGAGCAGAGATCACTCAATGCCATAAGCTAGACGGCGTTGAATGTACAGACTGCACTCAACTCCACCTTGAGTAGGCTGGATGGAATTGAGTGAGCAGAGCTCACTCAACGCCATTTTACTTAGAAATTGTTTTTTAGCTTGGCTGATGGTTCAGTTGAACCGGGCCGGTCTAGGAAGTGGGCCAGAATGTTTTATTGGGTCGTTTCTCTTTTTAAGACTTAATTAAGCCTTATTTACTGATATAGACCGGCTGTGCCACGTGCCAGCCGTTTCCTCTTCCTTACAGCTATGGCCTAGCGTTGGTTTGCATGACCATTAATGGCTTTTAAAGCTCGGCACCATCCTCTCCCCCTTGAAATGACTGGATTCAACCCCTCTTAGGGAGAGGAGGAGTTTCTAGCCTTCTCTTAGTTGTTTTGAGCCGTTTCCTCTCCCTTAAAGCCATGGTCGAAAACTCATAAATGGAGCTTTAATGGCGGTTACATCCTACCCCCACCCGCAACCTTGTTTCTCCCTTAAAAGACTCCCTAGACTTAGAGAGGAAGTTTTCACCCTTGCCCGACAAAGCTAGAGCTTATTACCTTGCTGTTGAGGAATTCCGGCGACGCCACCACCGCGCAAATGGCATCCCGACGATCGGCTCGACTCCAAACCGCGAATATGGTCCTCCTCTACTCCTTCTTCTATGGATAGATCTTAGGAATCAAATAGGAGAGAAATCGGGCTCTATAGAGCTAGATCGGGTGAGCGTTTTCATGGTTTTTCCGAAATTCATGATGGTCGGGTTCGCCGGAAACCACCACCTCCAGCGGACAAACCACCGCCGACCGATAGCCACCACCTCGACGTAGGTAGTGGTGGCGGTGGCTGGCCAGGGAGGTGGCCAAATGGCCGGCGGTGGCTCATGCAAGCTACATGTTTAATGCATTTTTTTTAGGGTTGTTGGTTTCGGGTTTTGAGAAGATGAACAGTGCCTTATATCAAATATGATATATATTTATATATAACATATAGTACTTAATCACTTTTATTAAACTCATTTTGATGATATTAAATAAGGCACTTAGAGGCCGTTTTAGGAAAAATGGCCAGTCACAGAAGTTTTAGCCATTCGAGTCTAGATTATTCTTAAATTTATTTCAAATCGATTGGGTAAGTGGTTTGACCGCAACACCCATTTTGGTGGGACCTATACCTAGGGCTATCCAGAGATTCAAATGGATGCCCACCTTTAATGCCTTGTCCAAACGAGCTGAAATTTGGTCAGGGAGTCTACCTTAGCTATACCTAAGGCTTGTCCAAGAATGGGAATTTTTAGAGAATATTTTTCTATAGTTTTTAGAAACATTTAGTAAACCATGTATAAATTAATTAGGTTCCATAAACACCTCAAAATTTCTCCAAATTTGGATGGGTTGTCTTAAAGGGCATGTTAAGGCTCTGGTAAGAATTACATCTCATTTGGAGATGTTTTGATTAGGTTTTTGTCCAACCCGAGGTTGACCTTTATAGGGTTAATTAGGTCAAAACACCCCCTTGGGGTTTTTAGTGGTCAAATCACCTCAATAGAGGCTGAAATTTTGGTCACTAACTTTTTATGGTATGACACACCCTCCAATAGAATTTGGGAAGGTTTGGGGCAGGGTAGCCCTAGAACTCTAGTGTAGGCCCTTTTATGGAATTTTTTTTAGGGTTTGATGGTCATTTGGTCAAATGACCTTGGAATTACCTGAAAATTGATGGAGAGGACGATAGGGTGTATATGGTCCTCTAGTTGAAGTTTCATTGAATTTGAAAGTCTTTAACCACCTCAAACCCCTAACCCTAGATTTGGGAACAAAGCCCAATAGTTGGGTTTAGGCAATCAAAACTTCTCACAATAACTTGAAACTTGGGCAGGGTATTTATCTGATAGGAAGTTGTCCTAAAATAAATTTGGTGGAATTTTTATACTAGTAAAATCAGTACTTCCTTTATAACCCTAGCAATGCCCCTACATTTTATGTTGCTAGTTATGAAAATTATGTCCATTGAAAATTTGTGAAATTTAGCATTTGGAAGTTTTACATCATGGTAGCTCCCTCTGTATTTTTATTGAAAATTTTAGATGATTATTTTAGGTACTTGATTCATAAATTATGAATTATAGAATTTTGATCATAAATAGATGTGGAGCTTAATATTATTATAAAAATTATGAAATTTAGTAACTGAGTGTTTTTAAATCAATATGTATGTTCTGGAATTTTCTCATAATTTTAAGGTGACTATTTACAGTACTTGCTTCAATAACCCAAGAGTATGGAATTATCATTGTAAATTAAATTGGGAGATACTGTTCACTAAAAAATTGGGGGAATCCTTCTAGAGTGTTTCTAGGCCATGATGATCTTACTGGATTTTTGTTATAATTTTTTGAACAGTATTTCCGACCTATGATTCTTAAAATGGTATTGTTGACCTTATGTCCTAATTTGTGATTTGGGGCCTAAACCATTCTAAAAATTCATATATCTTGGATTTACTGTTAAATTACTGTTTAGTATTTATCATGATTTTATGAAGCTCTATACATACCTGAAAAGTGCACTTCATGTTCAGAATCTTCATTTCCTATTGTTGGAAGAAAATAATTAAATACTCATTAATTTAGGAAAATTATGAATCACTGGCTTTTATCTAGTTAGGTAAGGATAGGCCCTCATAAATTATATTGAGCCATTCAAATGAATATTTATAGTGCTACCTATTAAGTGCATCATATCGTTAGGTAAGGACTGTGAATAGCCTTAATGCAGAAAGTTGGTAATGGTGGGTTAGGCCTAAGATTGGAGAATTCAAATAGCTTTGGTTTTGGATAAGGAATATGGGTTACCATGGAAGATGTTTGGGAAGGGTAGTAAGAAGTGATTTGGCTAGAGTGTAGATGTGCTCGGATTCGACGAAAGATCGTCTTTCCCGAAGAGAGGAAGGTTAAAAATCACACTAGGTTAGTCTATCGTAACACGAGAAGAGAATGGGTAAGGGGAATCAACCAATAACAATAAGTGCCTTGCGAAAGGGAACGATGGGCTTCAGCTACCATCATAGTTCCTAGTGCCCTTTGAGAGCCCTTCACGGGGTATACTAGGGGCAGTCCTGGGTTAACGTAAACTGTATTAACAAACTGATAAGAGTAACTTAGTAATTAGGGTTGCACGTTTCACAAACACTATTAGCACAGGAAGATAGTTGGGAGCTTCGACTCTGTTGGTTAAGAGACGGACAGAATGGTCCGGGGAGCTTAAGCTCGAATTGTTAATAGATGGACGGAATGGTCCGGGGAGTTTCGACTCGATTGGTTTGATACGATAAATATTGCATGTGCATATTCAGGAAAGAAAAATTAAGGTGGTTGGTCTTCGATATTGGAGGGTCGATGCACTGACGCAAATACGCTGACTCGGCAAGTGTGGTTAGCACTTCGACAACAAAAGTCCGGGGCACCAGCCGGCAAGAGTATGCAGGAGTCCGCTTCATGCACCAAGCGTTGAGGCGTACAATAAGTCTGACTGGTAGTGCTTTACTGGTTTAGAGGTGGGCGAGGCCCAACCCACCGCTTCCGTCTGCCACTACGGAGGTATCCTGGGAAATAACGGCTCCGAAAGGGGGAACTATAGGTCTGTATGCACAGAGTCGGGTGTGTGTGTTGCACTTGCATGATTCATCATACCCACTAACATGTCATGGCATAATCGAATCATTTAACCCTTGACACCTAATGTATAAGTGGAATGAGACGCTTATACAATAGGCCTTGCAAAACAACCCTTTGGTCTATAAGCTTGTGTGGGCATGTTTATAAATTAAGGTCATTTTATATATATATATACTGCTGTTTGATAACCGACACCCAAACGTATAAATTGGTATGGGACTTTTTATACGATGGGAGCCTTGTAGAAGATCCCTTGGCTTAGGTGCTTCCGCACATAAGTTAAGGTTACATTTCCTAATTTCTGTTTCTTTCATATTTGCTACAGAATTGCAAGCATAGGTCCGCTGTCACCTGCTTTTGATTAATTCTCCACCTTCATGTCCTTCCCTTTCTTCCTCTCCGCTCGGTACTTAGGAGCCATGGGGGAAGGGGAGGGGGATGATAGAGCTTAGTCTTATAGACTAACTATTTTCGGACCACATCATCTAGGGGATCGTGGAGCCCAGCATGGAGGAGCAGCCCCGGAGGTCGGCCCGTTTGGAGATAGGGCAGTCTAGCTCAAGAGTTCAGCTAGTTGAGACTGTGAGTCCCGACTTATAGTAGATGTTATAGTTTGCTTCCGCTTTAGTGACCTATAGTGAGGATTATGATGTACCGGGCATAAGCCCTTACTTTTAGTACCTTTTATACTTTTTTGTGGACTCTCCCTTCGTGGAGACTTTTATTTCTATACATGTGATTTCTGTGGACTTGCTTTTAATTTATTGTGCTACCTTTTTGTGATCGAATTGGCCGGCAGAATCGGCGTTTTGTGGTGATGTCCCTTTAGGGCATGAAGGTGTCACCGTAAAGCGGCGATCCTAGGTCTAAGACCCCGGTGTTTAAAAAGAAAAAAATGGGGTCTTACAAGTGGTATCAGAGGTAACCTCGATCGGAAAAGGAAGCAGTCAACAAAATCCCTGCGTCACCCCCACGCAGGTTTAGTTTGAGGACAAACTAAGCCGCGGAAGCGTGGTGTGCCCATGTGGGGATCACATGTAATTGTCCACTTTTAATTAGGCTTGAGTCAATTGCTTACAAATGATTTTTGATGTGCAGTCTCTATCACAGCCTACACCACTGGGCGGAGTCCAGCAGACTCCGAATGATGCACCACCTCCCCCGGTCCCCACTCCGTTCCTACAGTCGGAGATGGGGCACACTTTGATAGCCATTCTGGAGGCTTTCAGGGCTCAACAGTTTCCGTCTCCGCAGCCAAACCCGGGAGCCAACTGGCTGAGCATCTTCTGAGGACTCTCTCCCCCATCCTACTTAGGGACAGAGTCAGCTGTCCGAAAATAAGAATGGTTGGACATTATGTACGAGATGTTGACAGGGATACGGTGCCTCTGGGAGGAGAGAGTACCATTGGTGGTCTCTTGCTTGGAGTCTCACGCCAAGAGATGGTGGAAGACTTCACTGGACACGACCTTTGCGAATATGGAGATTGTAGAGATTACTTGGGGGGAGTTCAGGGCCACATTACTGGAGCATTTTGTTCCATAGTCGGCTAAGGATGAGCTGGAGGATAGTTTTTTATAGCTGAAGCAGGGCACCAGGATGGTGGTGGAGTACCACCGAGAGTTCAACCACCTAGCCCGGTTTGCAGACTCGTATCAGTTAGACGAGGCTAGATATATCAAGAGATTCTACAAGGGCCTCCGAGAGGAGCTAAGGGATGCACTGCTATTTGTATCTGATGGGACCATTTCCGGGATACTGGAGATAGCTAAAAGGATAGAGGCTGATTGGTAAGCTACTCCGGGCCGGACACGGCCAACAGAGGATAAGGGTCGAGGAGCAAGGAACGATAAAAGACGAGCCCGTTTCACAGACGGGAGAAGGGTCAAGGACCAGCCTCGTCAGGAGGCAATACAGGAAACAAGGGATCCAGTGGCGGTGGCTCCACCACCTCTTCAGACACGGGAGGGACAAAGACTCGGGGGGATGGCATATCCCCCGCCAGAGTGCTTCAACTGCCATCAGGTTTGGCACATCTGCAAAAATTGTCCTATGAGAGGGGTACCCCCATCAGCACCACCGGCTGCCCAGCCAGCGCAGTATTTTGGAGGCCAAGGACGTGGCCGAGGACGAGGATACAATGGTAGGGATCGTAGACAAGAAAGGGAGCAGGTGTATGCTTTGGACCTAGCACCGCCTCGGAACCCAGAGCAGGTCATAGTAGGTATGCCAAGATGTTTAAATGTTTTAAATAGAATTCACTTTCTCAGTTGTAAAAGTTTGTAGAACTGCACTAGATAGAACAAATAGAAAAGAAAAACTCGTTATAAAATCCAAAGACATTTAATCACCCAAGGTATAGTCTTCATCAGCGGCAAGCCTGCCCGCACGCTTTTTGATACCGGAGCTTCTCACTCCTTTGTGTAGGAGACATTCGTAGAAGGATTGGAAGGCGTTGATCGATTCACATGCTCGCTGATGAGGGTGCGACTACCCGATGGATCTGAACTTCTTACCTCTGACCACTACAACATGGAGGTAGAAATCGGTGGAAAGGCGTTTGAGGCTCCGACAACGCTTTTGAAGTTGACGGACTATGACTTGATCCTGGGCATGGTATGGCTGCACTGGAACCATGCCCAGATTGATTGCCAAGCAAAGAGGATCACCATGAGACACGTGGACTCTTTTATTATTATCGAAGGTATAAGACTTGCCTCCTGTATTCTCTTATCATCAGTTTAGGCCGTTAAGGCCCATCTATAGGGGGAGGAAGTTTATCAGGTTCAATTTGAGATGGCGGAGGTCAAGGAATATGTGACAGACATTCCAGTAGTATGAGATTTTGCCGATGTTTTTTAAGAGAAGCTTCCAGGTCTACCTCCGCACTGGGAGTAGGATTTCAAGATACAGCTTGTGTCGGGGGCAGAGCCGGCATCTAGGGCCCCTTACAGGATGGCCCCGAAAGAGTTGACAGAGTTCTGAAGTCTGTTGCAGGAACTAGTATAGGCAGGGTTTGTCCGGCCAAGCTCATCCCCATGGGGAGCCCCGGTGATTTTTGTCAAGAAAAAAGATGGAACCCTCCGCTTGTGTATTGACTACTAAGCGCTGAATAGACTGATAGTCCGTAATACATACCCGCTGCCACGGATTGACGAGTTGTTCGATCATCTGGAAGGAGCACATTTCTTCTTAAAACTCGACTTAAGGTCAGGGTACTATTAGCTATAAATTAGAGAGGAGGACATTCCGAAGAGCGCCTTCAGCAGTAGGTACGGATTGTACGAGTTTACAGTAATGCCCTTCGGGCTCACAAATGCACCTTCAGCATTTACAAGCCTCATGAATAGTGTATTCGAGTAGTATTTGGATGTATTCGTCATCGTATTTATTGACGACATCCTCATCTACTCAAAGACGGAGGAGGAGCATACATAACACCTGACATTGACTCTAGAGAGGCTACAGGAGCACCAGCTATACGCGAAGTTCAGCAAATGCCAGTTTTGGTTAAAGGAGGTGGCCTTCTTAGGTCATATTATCAGCGGTGCTTGGTTAGCAGTAGACCCGGCCAAGATTCGGGAGGTTTTGGATTTGTCACCGTTGAAGACAGGCGCGGATGTACGGAGTTTCCTGGTACTGCCAGATATTACCGGAAGTTCGTCAAAGGATTCTCCCAAATCGCACTCCCTCTTACTTCCCCGACGAAGAAGGAATCCCCTTTCATTTGGACGCCACAGTACGAGGCGGCCTTTGTGGAGTATAAAGGTCGGCTTACCTCGGCTCCCATTCTCACCCTTTTGTCAGGAAGGGAGGGATTCCAGGTATACACGGATGCCTCCTATCAGGGGATGGGTGTCGTTCTAATGCAGAACGGGTACGTGATAGCCTACCCCCCCCAGCAGTTGATGATACATGAGAAGAACTATCCGGTGCATGATTGGAGATGGGTGCAGTGATCTTTTCTCTGAATATTTGGCGACACTACCTCTACGAGGTTCACTGTGACATCTTCTCAGATCACATGAACTTGAAATACGTGGACACACAGAAGGAACTCAACATCAAACAGAGATGTTGGGTGGAGTTCATGTCGGATTACCAGTACACCATGCACTACCACCCTGGGAAGGTAAATGTGGTGGCAGATGCTTTGAGCCAGAGAGGAGGTACCTCAGGGAAGGGACCACAACTGATGTCCATGGAGCTAGTCCTGTCCTTCAGAGATATGCAGATATCCCTAGTGTCCGAGAATGATCCAGAGCTGTATATAGAGTATCTAACATCTATGGTTGTCATAGATGATATTCGGGACCGCATCCGGGATGGACAAAAGATAGATGTATGGGCAGAGCCGGTATTGCAAGCCTTAGAGGAGGGTTCGACGGGAGATTATTCACTGAGAGATGGATTGCTATATTTATGAGGCAGGGTCTATATACCCGTAGGAGGCTAGATTCGGGAGGACATCATGGCGGAAGCACATTGTAGCAGATATTCTAAACACCCGGGGATCACCAAGATGACAGCAGACTTGAAGAAGATTATGTTCTGGCCGGGGATGAAGAAGGATATTACATACTTCGTGACTCACTGCGAGGCATGCCAGCTGGTGAAGGTGGAGTGCAGAAACCCCGCGAGATTGCTACAGCCACTTCCGGTGCCGGAGTGGAAATTTGAGGACATCGCGATGGATTTCATTCATGGCCTCCCTCGATCACGGACGGGAAATGATTCGATTTGGGTCATCGCCGATCGGCTGACAAAGGTGGCCATATTCATTCTGATCAGGAAAGATGACTCGGTTGGGGTACTTGTGCAGAGATTTCTAGAGCAGTTCATTCGTTACCACGGGGTACCCAGGACGATCATGTTGGATCGGGATGGTCAATTCACATCCTGGGAGTGGAGATCTGTATAGACTTACTTGGGCACACGACTTACCTTCAGCACATCATTTCATCCCCAGACGGATGGTCAGACGGAACGCACCAACCAGACATTGGAGGACCTCCTGAGGCTATTGATGCGCATAAAATACGGCAAGCGTACCGGTCGCACAAGTAATAAAGTTGGGAATGAATCCCCGGATGTCGGTCTCTTGAGGAATGCAATTAGCGTCGAACGATTTAGACTCTAAAACTATTATTATGAGAGTTAATTGAAATAAATAGAAAAAGAAGGGGCTTTGGTTGGTGGTCTTACGACCGATTACACTAACGTAAACTATGCGGGTCGCAATCACCGCTTCTCAAGGCGAGATGGATGTAGCGGCCGCGATGCCGTACTTCGATTGGTGAGTGGACGGAAGTCTAGCGAGTGAGGTGCTTAGTGCGGAGTGAAAATGAGTGAAACAAACATGTGGAGTGGAGCGAGATGGAGCGAGGCGCATCAAAGAATAATTCTCATAAGCAAGATGAAACACAAACGATCAAATTAACACTAGAAATTGATGGTCATTACTAGCATAAACATTCCATGCAATAAGAAAAGATAGAAAATGCAAAACCACGAGATTGAAGATCCACCGCGGTTGTTGGCCGGAGGTGCGGGTTGTCAATCCTCTTCCAAGCGCAGTCCGAGGAGGGCTTCTGGTACCACCGAGCTGTCACCTCGAGGGCCTGTAATTCCGTTCTCTAGGTAAGCTTCGTCTTCTTCCTTGGTGGAAAGCTCGGAGAAGAATGCTTCAATGGCCGGGAGGATCACCGGGGGATGCGGAATGCTTTGGAATAGCCGGAGAAGGTCCTCCCGATGTTAGGGATGAAGGTGGAGGCGAATGGAACTGCTAGAGGGCGAAACGGCGGACTGGCGGAGGTTTCGTAACAACGTCCGTGCCCTAATTCGCGGAACAGGGCTTTCTTATAGCTTGTAGAATAAATAGGGCGCACGACCACTGGTGCACGACCAGTTGTCGTGTGCGACCAAGGTCAGCGCCCATGCGCGAGCAACCTGTAGACCTGCATCAGAAAATCAATGGTCGCGCACGATCAGCAGCGCACGATCAATGATCGTGCGAGGCAATGCTGATGATCGTGCGGAAATAGCCTGACAGAACTTTGTAAAATGGGTATGACTGCGCACGATCGGCGGCGCACGAGCAGTGGTCGTGCGCGGTATGGCAAGTGATTGTGCGGAAGGTTCAAGACAGAGATTTCACAAATGAGTCCGAGCTGCGCACGATCAGTGATCGTGCGCCAGGAGGTCGATGGTCGTGCGTGGGTAAAAACGCACGACCACTGACTCCTTTGCCAAAAAATAGTGAAACGCCTATCCCGAATGCCCTCACGATCCCCAAACCTGCAGGAAAACTGCACGGGACATCGATCGTGGCAGCCACAGCAAACAATAATAATCATAGCAAGAATGTAAATGCACACAAGCACAGAAATGGGCTAAAAAGGTGCACAGGGCGTGGAATGCCGTAGCTAACCAAAAGGAGTACTAATGGCGCTTAAAGATAGTGCAAAGCTGATGAAAAAGGCCTATATGAGTCCAAAATAAGGTATAAAATAGGGACTCATCACACCCCCAGACTTAACCATTTGCACGCCCCGGGCAAATAATCACCTTGTGGACTCAAAAATGGCTAGCTGACGTAGTAATTTCAAAATACAGTAGGACGAGAAATCGAGAAACACAAGTGCAAAGAAAATATAATAGAAGGAGTTTTTAATCATGCTATGTAATTTATAATTTTCGATAAACGTAAATAAATACTGTCACTACTCAAAGATTGAATTTCCGGAGAATCGCGCGGTCATGTGTAGAAAGAAAATAGGCAAGTCGGATGGTGGAGCATTGCCAAAGAGCGGGGCTCGTGATCACCTCCAAAGGAATCCACCAATGTTGGGGACCATATGCTTGCCCGTTCACACTTTCTCCACGATGCTAGTTCGACTCGAGCATAAATCTGTAGGACTTTAGGTGAAGAGTTGGGGCTTGGGTGTAGACGTAGGTATGGATAAAAAAGATGAAAACGAAGGCTACGCACAACCCAACGGAGCTCGCACAATTACAGATTTCCCACTAGCAAAATGAATGCGAGTGCACCACACCCCCAGACCTGGTTTTTACAACATGGGTGTGTGCACCGCCTACCCCAAAATAGATTTCTCAAAAACAGATTTTCATTTATACTTTTTATTTTCTCTTTTTCGTTTCTTTTTCACAATTTTTGCTTTTATAAATTTTTCTTTTTTAAATTCTTGAATTTCAGCAAATATAACAAGATGGCAAATCCACATTTTCCACAAAACCACTTCCCACATCAACAACCCAACGAGAAAATGCTTGGAACTAGAGCTCGACGCGGGTGTGCGACTAGGATTGGCTTGAGGCATTGGTGAATTGAGTGTGGAGCTGAAACAAAAGGAAGGTAGGCTCAACGGAGCTAGCTAGGGCTATGTTCGGATGGGTGCAAGGCTCAACCAGGCCAAAGTGATGGCCTACGTCATGCTCACGCTTGACTAACCGTGCACCAATGCTTCGAAAGTAGCCTGGGGCAAGTTCTTAGTCACCGAGAAAAGTGATCCGTCCTCCCGACTC
Source organism: Platanthera zijinensis (assembly GCA_039513925.1). Taxonomy (NCBI): domain Eukaryota; kingdom Viridiplantae; phylum Streptophyta; class Magnoliopsida; order Asparagales; family Orchidaceae; genus Platanthera; species Platanthera zijinensis. Next base: position 102,758,855 of record CM077088.1, read on the forward strand.
GAGCAATACAAAGCTAGCGACGCCTACACACATTCCTACACTACCGAGTGATTACTCCGGATTCATAGATTTGAGTAGGACAGACAGTATTTACGAGTGCAGAAAAAATATAAATTGCAAGCATAAAGAAAAAACTAAATCTATACAATTTCTACACAACGTGAACACTCGATTAGGAGCACTGCATGAGTTTCGAACTACTCTAAATCATAATCCGACGTCAGCACCACCATCTTAAAGTTTACACGAAATAATACATCAACTCGAGCCGCACGTGTGGTCAAGTGTGCGCTCATGTGGGTGCCAAAGTGTGTGCAGCAAGAGTCAAAAACAATGAAGCAAAAAGGAAAACTACTGGCATGCGAAATTAAATGTGCTCGTGGAGTGCACAAGCGGCTCTTCCCCCCAGACTTGAATGAAAACATAAGCAAGAAAATAGACATTCAACCAAGGAATGAAATCTGAAGCGAGAGAGAGTACCTATGCTCCAAAGAGGGGAGCATGCCAGAAGATTGCGTGATGATTCGTGGGAGTTGCTGCTTCGCACAAAAGATAAGCTGAACCTGCGAATTAGGCCGAACAACAGAAAATACAAAAAATAGAAAACATAAAATAAAAAGCATAAATGAGGGGACCAAAAGGTCCAAGCTTGGGTTGTCTCCCGAATAGCCCTTTTGTTTACCGTCCTTAAGGTGGACCAAATACCTGTATTAGCAGTTGTATATAATGTTTTTGCAGCAAAATAAAATAAAACTCAAAATGTTCCAACAAGAAACAAAGAGCGAAGGGAAATGAAATGGAAGCTGCGGAGAAAATGTATCATCCTCATTCGTCGTCATCACTGCCGATCTCAATAGGTGGCGAACGGGGCTTAGGAGCGGCGGGGGCGACACGTGCTGGCGGTGGACGAATGCTCAGGCCACCTCGCAACGCCTGCTGATAGACCAGGTCTTGCATCCAATACTGAGAGGCCTCAATGTCCGCGAGGCGCTCATGCAGATATGGAACGCTCGGGCCCTGAGCAGCACTAAAGTGAGGGCCTGGCTGGCTATGAGGCATGGCTGGCGGCGGCTGTGGTGACTGAGAATGTCGCGGCTGTGAACTTCCCGCAGCTCTCCGCCCTCCCATGGCGGATGATTCAGGTGCAACTTCCTCCTCATCATCTGGTCTGGCCCTCCTGGCGTCACCCGACATCACAATCTCAAAATGGCGATTTGCTCTACGCCCAACAACACGCAGCAAATGGAAACTGACCATGCTGGCACGAGTGATCGAAGAGGGCGAGGTAACCGGCTCCATCGGGGGTAAGCTATCCCAGACTCCCAAACCCTTTGCGATGCTGGTGATGTAGTAAGCACCACCAATCGATCCGGCGAGGCTATACGTGGCCACGTGAAGGAAGAATGTTGCCAACATATACCCCAGGTGAATGGGTTCCCGCTTGAGCATGCTATAAAGACAAACCAAATCTTGCCACCCGACCACATTTTGGCTAAGTGCGCGAGTAGTAAGCGAATGGCTAAGGAGATGCTGAAGGTACCGCAAGGCAGGGGATACGATTTTTGTAGATTTGGCCTTCCGAGCCACATATTCCTCGTCGGAGCCGGTGATTTCACGCCAAGCAGTCGCATGCGTGGCACCTTCAGGGAAGCCGGAGCCCAAATCATGCGGTGCCGACTCACTTGAGTAAAATCCGGCTCGGACGCCGAGCTCATGGATGGTCAAAGAAATGACCTGTCCCCTCATCCGGAAGGAACATACAACAGGTCGATAGCCGAAAGTATCGCATTCCCACTCGAACGTGGAGAGGAACTCCAAAGTGAGTTCTCTAAATCCAGGTTTGCTGGCACTCGAAAACGCGGCTCCATTGGTCGAAAGAGTAAAGATGGAGGATCGAATCGGCTAGGGCGCCACCGTCACCAATGGATCGCAATCCTCCCAATCCACAAGACGCTGGGAGAGGAAAGTCTTGCATTTCAAAGCATTATACCTGCGCGTGTGGGCATCCTTCTGGAACGTCCCCATCTTCGCTAGAACTTGAGCCGGAGTGGAGCGCCGGTAGGCATTGACAATCTTGCGGTTGGAGGGAGTAGCCATCTCACAATGGAGATCTGGAGTCGCGAGAGGAGAAGAGATCTCACAGGGAGTTGCCGGAGTAGGAGGAGGAAGAGGGAGATCGGCGAGGATACGGCGCACGAACAGGGCCGCGGATCGCAGAGTTAGGGCGCACGAATAGTGTGGCCCGGTCGGTCCTTTTATAAAAACTGGGCCGACCGCACGATCAGTGATCGTGCGAATTAAATAGCGCGCACTATCAGTGATCGTGCGTGTTATAATAAAATCAGCGTCGATCCAGATTTATACCAAGATCGCTCGGGAGACACTAAGGGTGCGCAAGGGAAACCATAGGACGCTGGGGAGCTACCAGATCAACAAAAACTTAAAGAGCAAAAAAAAGAGCAATGCAACTAAAAAAAATAAAAGTAGAAAAGAAAACATTAACTAGATAACTGTTGGGTTTTCTGTCTCCCAACAAGACTTATTCCCAATGCTCGACATTTCTCAACTGATTGGCGTATGAAAATAGAAATGCTCATCCATTTGCTCCAATTCGCAACGTGGTACCGGGTACCAATACGGAGATAGACCATATTCCCCACTACCTGTATAAATATACCTGTCATGGGTGTCAGGCATGGGCAGGAAATAGCTCGTGAAGTTCGTCGTTTCCGACTCCACCCGCATCTGGTTGCTAGCAGACATAGGCCGCATTACAGGCCCTTGCACTGGTTGAACCGGTTCCAAGATGGAAGCCTGCAGGGAAGTGGAAACAAGAACGGGGTCAAGAAATAAATTAGAAGAATAACATAAACAATCCTTAATCTTGGAAATGATCCTGGAATCATCTCCCGTTGGTGGAATTGCAGAAATCTGAACACCACTGTCCAGGATGGTGCAAGGAGTTCCTAGTGCAGCATCCATTTCGTCTGCGCATTGGACATCCTCACATGGGGTGAAGGTAGCAACCTCAACCACGGAAATGTCCTCCTCGACAGGATCTAACAGAAAGCTGAGAGTGCTAGTTTCCACCTGCGAATCAACCTCAACAGAAATATCAGAAAAAAAGGAATACTATGCAAAGCAGAAAGGCGGAGGTACAGAACTCAACGGGAGGTCAAGAACTGGCTCTTCGCAACCGGACTCGATGCTAGGTGATGCATGTTCATCAGAAGTATACGTATCCATGCCGGGATGGGGATCAACACAAACATCGGGGCATGTACCGGAAATGCTTTCTCCAAAACATGAGATGGCATCGATGCATATCCGGAGGCTGAAGGGGTGCTGCTCACGGTGGAAGTGGGAATAATCTGGAAGTCCGGCTTATTATCCACTTCCACTTCAGCTAAATAAACAGTGCAGTCCTTCAATGCATGATCCCAGCTTCGACAAAAGATGCACTGCTTAGCCGGCTTCCGCGGTGAAGCGTTTGCTGAAGCCGACAAAAAGTAGTGCGGTAATGGCTCCGCGGGTCGGTGGATGACCGGCTTATGTCTAAGAAATGTAGAGTCGTGAATTTCCTGGGGACTATACTTCTGGGGACATCTATCACTTGCATGCGAGATATCTCCACAATGAGGGCAACGAATATTGAAATTGGCCCGCATTGCGAAAATATCAAAGTCAAACAGAAGCAACTACTTTGCAAAGATTCATCGCGCAAAACTTACAATTCCGACAATGAACTACAGCAGATGAGAAAAGAAATGAAACAGAGCAAAACAAATTAACTCATATACCAATATTTTCATAAATCCGCAGTCGTTCAACAGTTGCATTCCCCGGCAACGGCGCCAAAAACTTGATGCGCGTAAAATACGGCAAGCGTACCGGTCGCACAAGTAATAAAGTTGGGAATGAATCCCCGGATGTTGGTCTCTTGAGGAATGCAATTAGCGTCGAACGATTTAGACTCTAAAACTATTGTTATGAGAGTTAATTGAAATAAATAGAAAAAGAAGGGGCTTTGGTTGGTGGTCTTACGACCGATTACACTAACGTAAACTATGCGGGTCGCAATCACCGCTTCTCAAGGCGAGATGGATGTAGCGGCCGCGATGCCGTACTTCGATTGGTGAGTGGACGGAAGTCTAGCGAGTGAGGTGATTAGTGCGGAGTGAAAATGAGTGAAACGAACATGTGGAGTGGAGCGAGATGGAGCGAGGCGCATCAAAGAATAATTCTCATAAGCAAGATGAAACGCAAACGATCAAATTAACACTAGAAATTGATGGTCATTACATGCATAAACATTCCATACAACAAGAAAAGATAGAAAATGCAAAACCACGCGATTGAAGATCCACCGCGGTTGTTGGCCAGAGGTGCAGGTTGTCAATCCGCTTCCAAGCGCAGTCCGAGGAGGGCTTCCGGTACCACCGAGCTGTCACCTCGAGGGCCTGTAATTCCATTCTCTAGGTAAGCTTCGTCTTCTTCCTTGGTGGAAAGCTCGGAGAAGAATGCTTCAATGGCCGGGAGGATCACCGGAGGATGCGGAATGCTTTGGAATAGCCGGAGAAGGTCCTCCCGATGGTAGGGATGAAGGTGGAGGCGAATGGAACTGCTGGAGGGCGAAACGGCGGACTGGCGGAGGTTTCGTAACAACGTCCGTGCCCTAATTCGCGGAATAGGGCTTTTTATAGCTTGCAGAATAATTAGGGCGCACGACTAGTGGTCGTGCGTGACCAAGGTCAGCGCCCGTGCACGAGCAACCTATAGACTTGCATCAGAAAATCAATGGTCGCGCACGATTAGCAGCGCACGATCAGTGATCGTGCGAGGCAATGCTGATGATCGTGCGGAAATAGCCAGACAGAACTTTGTAAAATGGGTATGACTACACACGATCGGCGGCGCACGAGCAGTGGTCGTGCGCGGTATGGCAAGTGATCGTGCGGAAGGTTCAAGACAGAGATTTCACAAATGAGTCCGAGCTGCGCACGATCAGTGATCGTGCGCCAGGAGGTCGATGGTCGTGCGTGGGTAAAAACGCACGACCACTGACTCCTTTGCCAAAACATAGTGAAACGCCTATCCCGAATGCCCTCACAATCCCCAAACCTGCAGGAAAACTGCACGGGACATTGATCGTGGCAGCCACAGCAAACAATAATAATCATAGCAAGAATGTAAATGCACACAAGCACAGAAATGGGCTAAAAAGGTGCACAGGGCATGGAATGCCGTAGCTAACCAAAAGGAGTACTAATGGCGCTTAAAGATAGTGCAAAGCTGAGGAAAAAGGCCTAGATGAATCCAAAATAAGTTATAAAATAGGGACTCATCAGCTATGCATATTGGACCGTGGGGAACCATGGGAGAAGCTCTTACCCCTGGTCGAGTTCTCCTATAACAACAACTATCAGTCCAGCATTAGGATGGTGCCTTACAAAGCCTTGTATGGAAGGAAATGAAGGACCCCGCTTTCTTAGATTTAGGACGAGGATCCGAAGGCGTTGGGATCGGATTTTGTTGAAGACACCGAGGCTCAGGTGAGGTTGATCAGAGACAGGATGTTAGAGGTGCAGAGCAGACAGGCTAAGTACTATGACGCCCGACATCGTCAGGTTGAATTTCAGGTGGGGGACCAAGTGTTTTTGAAGTTCCGGCCCATGCATGGAGTCTCACAGGTGCGTGGTCGGAAGAAGAAGCTCAGCCCTAGGTATATAGGCCCTTACAGGATCCTGGAGCGGATCGGGCCCCTTGCTTACAGGATGGAGTTTCCACCAAAACTGGCAGGTTTACACGACGTGTTCTATATTTCTTCACTTAGGAGGGCTCTACTGTGCCCGGAGAAGCAGATTTTGACCACAGATGGGCTGGTAGCTTCCGACCGGTCAGTTCACTTGGAGCCGGTTCGGACCGATGACAGAGGAGTACGGACCTTGCGTCGCAATAAAGTTCCATTAGTCAAAGTTCTGTGGAGTAACCACGGTCAGGAGGAGCATACCTAGGAACCGCAGGACCTGATGCGACAAAAGTATCCGGAGCTGTTCAGTCAGGTATACCTAACCTCTCGGGACGTTCAATTTACTTTCCTATTTTAAACTAGTAGGACTAAAATATCAAGAATAGGGGCCAATCTTATGTTTATTAGGGTCTGGACTTTGCCAATTAGGCGAATCGTCTTAGAATTAACTATCACCTTCAAACCTCACATAGCAAACATGGCGTCGTGATGTAAATCTTTCAATTCTCATGGGGTGTTCCAAGTTTCTTTCTCCCAGATAGGAGCCCCCATAGGCTTAACCTTGATTTCGGGGTCGAAATCTTTGTTTTGTTTATTGGGATTTGTAACATCCCATTTCCGGCTAGACCCCTAGGAATGGTTTTGTCATGAATTGGTCATGACAAAACCCTGAGAAGCCCAAGAAAACCAAGAGAGCTTAGGTAGGAAGGTGAAAATCACCTTGGTATGCAAATAATAGGTCAGAAACTTGCTTAAATAAGAATAGGACTCGGGCGTTGAGTACGTCGAGTGCACTCAATGCCATAAGCAGAATTTCGTTGAGTGCACTTACTGCACTCAACGCCATCTTACAGGTGGGTTGGCATTGAGTGCATCGAGTGCACTCAACGCCATAAGTTGAATGGAGTTGAGTGCAGTGATTGCACTCAACGCCATCTGGTGTTGTCTTGATGGCGTTGAGTGAGCTGAGCTCACTCAATGTCATAGTCTTGATGGCGTTGAGTGAGCTTAGCTCACTCACTTAGCTCACTCAACGCAATAAACTAAACAGCGTTGAGTGAACGGACTGCACTTAACGCCGTCTGCTGTGGTCTGGAAGGGCGTTGAGTGAGCTTAGCTCACTCAACTCCATAAGCTAGACGGCGTTGAGTGCACATAATACACTCAATGCAATCTTATGTAGGCTGGATGGTGTTGAGTGAGTAGAGCTCACTCAACTCCATAAGCTAGACGGCTTTGAGTGCACAGACTGAACTTAACGCCATCTTAAGTAGGCTGGATGGTGTTGAGTGAGCAGAGATCACTCAATGCCATAAGCTAGACAACGTTGAGTTCACACACTACATTCAACGCCACCTTGAGTATGTTGGATAACATTGAGTGAGTAGAGCTCACTAAACGCCATTTTACATAGAAATTTTTTTTTAGCTTGGTTGATGGTTCAGTTAAACCGGGCATGTCTAGGAAGTGGGCCAGAATGTGTTATTGGGCCTTTTCTCTTATTAAGACTTAATTAAGCCTTATTTTGTGATATTGACCGGTTGTGCCACGTGGCAGCTGTTTCCTCTTCCTTCCAGCAATGGCCGAGCGCTGGTTTGCAAGGCCATTAATGGATTTTAAAGCTCGGCTCCATCCTATCCCCCTTGAAATGACTGGATTCAACCCCTCTTAGGGAGAGGAGGAGTTTCCAGCCTTCTCTTAGCTGTTTTGAGATGTTTCCTCTCCCTTCAATCCATGGCCGAAAACTCATAAATGGAGCTTTAATGACCGTTACATCCTACCCCCACCCACAGGCTTGTTTCTCCCTTAAAAGACTCCCTAGACTTAGAGAGGAAGTTTTCACCCTTGCCTGACAAAGCTAGAGCTTATTACCTTATTGTTGAGGAATTCCAGCGACGCCACCACCGCGCAAAAGGCATCCCGATGATCGGCTCGACTCAAAACTGCGAATAATGTCCTCCTCTACTCCTTCTAAGGATAGATCTTAGGAATAAAAAAGGAGAGAAATCGGGCTCTATAGAGCTGGATTGGGTGAGCGTTTTCATGGTTTTTCCGAAATTCATGGTGGTCGGGTTCGCCGGAAACCACCACCTCCGGCAGACAAACCATCGCCGACCGATATCCACCACCTTGACGAAGTTAGTGGTAGCGGTGGATGGCCAGGGAGGTGGCCAAATGGCCGACGGTGGCTCATGCAAGCTACAGGTTTTATGCCTTTTTTAGGGTTGCTGGTTTCGGGTTTTGAGAAGATGAACAGTGCCTTATATCAAATCTGATAAATATTTAGATATAATATATAGTACTTAATCACTTTTATCAAGCTCATTTTGATGCTATTAAATGAGGCACTTAGAGGCTGTTTTAGGAAAAATGGCCAGTCACAGACGTTGTATCCATTCAAGTCTAGATTATTCTAAAATTTATTTCAACTCGATTGGGTAAGTGGTTTGACCGCAGCACTAATTTTGGTGGGACCTATACCAAGGGTTATCCTGAGATTCAAATGGATGCCCACCTTTCATCCCTTGTCCAAATGAGCTGAAATTTGTTCAGGGGGTCTACCTCAGCTATACCTAGGGCTTGTCCAAAAATGGGAATTTTTGGAGAATATTTTTTAATAGTTTTTAGAAAAATTTAGTAAACAATGTATTAATTAATTAGGTGTCATTAACACCTCAAAATTTCCCCAAATTTTGGTGGGTTGTCTTAGAGGGCATGTTAAGGCTCTGGTAACAATTTGATCTCATTTGGAGAAGTTTTGATTAGGTTTTTGTCGAACCCTAGGTTGACCTTTATAGGGTTAATTAGGTCAAAACACCCCCTTGGGGTTTTGAGTGGTCAAATCACCTCAATAGAGGCTGAAATTTTGGTCACTGACTTTTTATGGTATGACACACCCTCCAATGGAATTTGGGGTGGTTTGGTGCAGGGTAGCCCAAGAACTCTAGGGTAGCCCTTTTATGGGATTTTTGTTAGGGTTTAATGATCATTGGGTCAAATGACCTTGGAATGACCTGAAAATTGATGGAGAGGACATAGGGTGCATATGGTCCTATGGTTGAAGTTTGATTAAATTTGAAAGTCTTTAACCCCCCTCAAACCCCTAACCCTAGATTAGGGCACAAAGCCAATAGTTGGGTTTAGCCAATCAAAACATCTCACAATAACTTGAAACTTGGGCAGAGTATTTATCTGATAAGAAGATGTCCTAAAATATTTCTTGTGAAATTTTTAGACTAGTAAAATCAGTACTTCCTTTATAACCCTAGCAATGCCCCTAAATTTTATGTTGCTTGTTATGAAAATTATGTCCATTGAAAAGTTGTGAAATTTAATATTTGGAAGTTTTACATCATGGTAGCCCCTCTGTATTTTTATTGAAAATTTTGGATGATTATTTTTGGTACTTGATTTATAAATTATGAATTATGGAATTTTTATCATAAATAGATGTGGAGCTTAATATTATTATAAAAATTATGAAATTTGGTCAGTGAGTGTTTTTAAATCAATATGTAGGATCTGGAATTTTCTCATATTTTTTTGTGACTATTTACAGTACTTGCTTCAATAACCAAAGAGTACGGAATTAACATTGTAAATTAAATTGGGAGATACTGTTCACTGAAAAATTGGGGGAATCCTTCTAGAGTGTTGTTAGGCCATGATGATCTTACTAGATTTTTGTTATAATTTTTGGAACAATATTTCTGACCTTTGATTCTTAAAATGGTATTGTTGACCTTATGTTCTAAATTGTGATTTGGGGGCCTAAACCATTCTAAAAATTCATGTATCTTGGATTTACTATTAAATTACTGTTTAGTATTTATCATGATTTTATGAAGCTCTATACATACCTGAAAAGTGCACTTCATGTTCAGAATCTTCATTTCCTAGTGTTGGAAGAAAATAATTTAATACTCATTAATTTAGGAAAATTATGAATCACTGGCTTTTATCTAGTTAGGTCAGGATAGGCCCCCATAAATTATAGTGAGCCATTCGGATGAATATTTATAGTGGTACCTATTACGTGCATCATCTCGTTAGGTAAGGACTGTGAATAGCCTTAATCCAGAAAGTGAGTAATGGCGGGTTAGGCCGAAGATTGGAGAATTCAAATAGCTTTGGTTTTGGATAAGGAATATGGGTTACCATGGAAGATGTTTGGGAAGGGTAGTAAGAAGTGGTTTGGCTAGAGTGTAGATGTGCTCGGGTTCGACGAAAGATCGTCTTTCCCGAAGAGAGGAAGGTTAAAAATCACACTAGGTTTGTCTATCGTAACACGAGAAGACAATGGGTAAGGGGAATCAACCAATAACAATAAGTGCCTTGCTAAAGGGAACGATGGGATTCAGCTACCATCATAGTTCCTAGTGCCCTTTGAGAGCCCTTTACGGGGTATACCGGGGCAGTCCTGGGTTAACGTAAACTGTATTAACAAACTGATAAGAGTAACTTAGTAATTAGGGTTGCAAGTTTCACAAACACTGTTAGCACAGGTAGATAGTTGGGAGCTTCGGCTCGGTTGGTTAAGAGACGGATAGAATGGTCCGGGGAGCTTCAGCTTGATTGGTTAAGAGACGGACGGAATGGTCCAGGGAGCTTCGGCTCGATTGGTTTGATACAGTAAATATTGCATGTGCATAGTCAGGAAAGAAAAATTAAGGTGGTGGGTCTTCGGTATTGGAGGGTCGATGCACCGACGCCAATACGATGACTCGGCAAGTATTGTTAGCACTTCGCCAACAGAAGTCCGATGCGCAAGCCGGCAAGAGTGCGCAGGAGTCCGCTTTGTGTACCAAGAGTTGAGGCACACGATAGGTCTGACCGGTAGTGCTTTGCTGGTTAAGAGATGGGCGAGTCCCAACCCACCGCTTCCGTCTGCCACTACTGAGCTATCCTGGGAGGTAACGGCTCTGAAAGGGGGAACTAAAGGTCTGTGTGCACAGAGTCGGGTGTGTGTGTTGCACTTGCATGATTCATCATACCCACTAGCATGTCATGGCATAATCGAATCATTTAACCCCTGACACCGAATGTATAAGTGGAATGGGACGCTTATACAATAGGCCTTGCAAAACGACCCCTTAGTCTATAAGCTTGCGTGGGCAAGTTTATAAATTAATGTAATTTTTGATATATATATACTGCTGTTTGATAACTGACACCCCAACATATAAGTTGGTATGAGACTTTTTATACGATGGGAGCCTTGCAGAAGATCCCTTTACTTAGGTGCTTCCGCACATAAGTTAAGGTTACATTTCCAACTTTTTGTTTCTGTCATATTTGCTACAAGATTGCTAGCATAGGTCCGTTGTCACCTGCTTTTGATTTATTCTCCACCTTCATGTCCTTCCCTTTCTTCCTCTCCGTTCGGTACTTAGAAGCCATGGGGGAAGGGGCAGGGGATGATAGGGCTTAGTCTTATAGACTAACGGTTTTCGGACGACATCATTTAGGGGATCGTGAAGCCCAGCATGGAGGAGCAGCCCCGGAGGTCGGCCCGTTTGGAGATAGGGAAGTCTAGCTCATGAGTTCAGCCAGCTGGGACTGTGAGTCCCGACTTATAGTAGATGTTATAGTTTGCTTTCGCTTGAGTGGCCTGTAGTGAGGATTATGATGCACCAGGCATAAGCCCTTACTTTCAGTACCTTTTATACTTTTTCTGTGGACTCTCCCTTCGTGGAGACTTTTATTTCTATACATGTTATTTTGTGGACTTGCTTTTAATTTATGTGCTAACCTTTTTGTGATCGAATTTGCCGGTGAAATCGGCGCTTTGTGGTGATGACCCTTCAGGGCGTGAAGGTGTCACCGTAAAGCGGCGATCCTGGGCCTAAGACCCCGGTATTTAAAAAGAAAAAAAATGGGGTCTTACATAACCCCTTACGAAACCTAGAGAGGGTGAGCTCTGGCTTCTCCTTCACACCACACCTAACCATCATATCCTTAAGAAGACTCATATACTAAGAGACTGACTTATTCCCTTGTTTAAGGGTAGGCAGATCATCTGACATCTCCATTCAATGTACGTAGGGACATACTATTCTGTCAGCATGGCCTTCATGTCTACCCAACCAATAAGTAATTTACCGTTCTCGATTCTCAGACGTCGTTCCTCATTAAACCAGAATATCTTAGCTCTACCTATCAACTTCATTATCGCCACTCGGACCTTATCTGCGTCAGTATATTTGTACCACTCAAAGTAGTACTCTATTTCCTTAACCCAGTCTAGGAAAACTTGGGGACACCCTAAACCATCATAAGTAGGTGCCTCAATTCTAGTGGGAGGATAAGCATGGGGACGGTTGGTATTCCTATGATATGAAGGAAAGGCTGGGGTGTGTTAAGCCATGGCTTTATCATACCAATAGTCTAAAAGGGAAACGTGAACGTCAGAGGCCATATCAATGAGAACCGGAGAGAAAACCCGATCCGATTCTTGTGCACATACAATGAAAAATTAACCTGACCCACTAAACTCTAGGAAAGGCGGAATTGTTCCCGCTTAGCAACTAGGGTAATAAAATATTTTTTTTATTTTCTGGATGAAAATAATATGGAGATTATTTAAAATATTTTTTTATTATTTTTTTGCAGGAAAATAAAAATTTTGGCTGCTATTTGTAGACCAAAAATTAAAAAAAATTTAATGACTTAATAAAAATAATGACTTAATAAAAATAAACTATTTTTTTTTTATTTCTTACTAATAAAATGATGGAGAATTTTCAGAATTTTATTTTTTTCAATTTTCAGAAAAACTGAGAATTTTAGGTTGCTATTGACAAACCAAACTAAGAATTTTGTTTTCTTATTTTGACATAGAAACATGCAAGTGCGTGTCATCAAAATAATAAAAGGGGGAGGCTTCCAATTTACAAATTGACGTGAACCTCCCTTTGATACCAAATTGATGCAGGCTCATGATTTCTACGGGTTAAACACTACGCGTTCTAAGGTTTGATAATTAATCAAATATGCAGCAATATTTTCTCTAAATTAATTCTAACGATGATCAACCAATATAATAATGCACAATGCAAAGGGACGCAACCCCTTTTATAGATTGAATAAGGTCTAAAAGCCAATGTTTGCTCAAGCGAAAAGGACACACACGATCTGGACAATTAGCTATTCAAATTAAATTATATGCAAACATTCACCATTCCAATAAGAGAAAATCCGGGCTAAATTAGTTATTTAAAACTAAGTCCAAATAAATCCAAAAATTAATTAATATGAGGGTATAACAAATCACTTGAACGCAAGGGGAAATCAAGGGTGATGAAACTGATTTCTTCTAGTGTTCACGAGATCTACCCGTTCCAATTATAGGATAATATTCGGGGAAAAAATGCTTGAAAATTCAGATTTTAATTAGCACAATTTCAATATAAATCAGGACTAAATACTAGCCTTCTAATTCCACCAATACCTCACAAATTTATAGAAGAAATCACACAAAGAGGTTTTAGTAAATCATTTCCCAATCCCAAGAAGTCCGTCCACTAGATCAGTGGAGGAATCGCACATAACGGTGGTTAATTTTCTATTTCCATGCAAACTCCACGGATCAGCTCCAGAAGATTAAGACGCGAGACGTTCATCCTTTTGCAACCATTGGAGTGAGAGAAAACTTGATGTATACTATATAAGGAAAGAGGAGAGAGAAAAGGTGGTGTAGAGAGGGGGCTATGGTCTTGGCCAAAATTTCTTAGGAATTTGAGGGTGGTCGGTCTTGGGTTTGGATGGAGGAGGTTGGTTAGAATTTTGGAGGGGAAGAGGGAGGAGGCCGAGAGAGAGGAAATGGAGGAGAGAGGGTGGTGGCTTGAGCTAGGCCGATCCCTAAGGGGTGGTGATGGCCGACAGTTTTGGAGGGAGTTGGGCTCGAGTTGGAGAATAGGGAGGGGTGGAGAGGAGCTGAATAGAGAGAGGGGGAAGAGGGTGGCCAGTGACCAAGAAGGAGAGTACAAAGGGGGTGGCCGAAATTTTGGTGAGGAGGAGAGGAGAGGAGGAGGGAAATCTCAAGCAAGATTAGGGTTTTTTAATTTTTATTAATTCTCTACAAAATCCATCATGATATGGCCTATATATAGGCTACAACACTAAATCTCCACCCTTGAAAATTAAACCACTCTTGTTTGTTATATGCACCCATCTTACATATGAAATGAAATAATTAAAAACAACACATAATTGTTATAAGCACCCATCATAATACATGAAATAAAAATACATGAAATAAACTCCTAAAATAAAATTGCTTAAAAATAAAATTACTAAAATATAAATGATAAAATATATAATTATAATTATGTATTTTATAATTATACATTTTATTTATTGGTGGCGACGGACGTCAAGCAAAACATATAGCCCAACTTCCATCTTCGAGCTTATGACAATGACTGTCCAAATCCACGAACTCTCAATGACGGGGTTCTACTGCCGCATCAGTATCGTCGCCATCATCCAGTTTACATGAAGAGAAAGTACGGTGAAGGTCCATCTGCTACAAGATCAGACCCTGCCAGAGATTTGCCTGCCAGAGATAGGGAAATGGAAGAGGTGTGGAGCCAAATTTCAAGAGGAATCATCTTGGATACATTTTCCTTAGTCGATCTTGAAGGAGAAAAGAGTGAACTATAATATGACCAAGGGGAATGGAACATGTACAAGTTGACTTGCACCAGAAGGTGGATACACTTCAGAAACCACAACAATGCTGATCCAATGCCTCCACCTCCTCCAAAGTATTATCTTAAGCTGAGGGCTTATTTTGACAGGCAGAGGCAGAAGAGTCAGAGTAGGTAGGAACATTAGTTATATTCTTTATTGAGTTGTGGGTTTCCCCCTATTAAAAACTATAAACAATTTCTGATATATATATATATATATATATATGATTTTCATAATTGTCTTGGAATGCGTATTTTTGTTAATATTATTTATCTTTTCAAGTTTTCATATTTGTTTATTTATCATCTACAATTCACCTAATCTTGTAGGATTCTGACTTCTTCAAATAGGGGGAGATTGTTATGTATTGTATCTACAATAAACCTTATTTGAAGAAGGGTCCAGTCAAGCTAAGATGAATTATGACTATATTTGATATGCTAGTTTAGTTACGTACTTGCAGGTTTCCATTGCTAAGTACACACCAATATCAGGTTATGGTGGGTCAATAAACACAGGACTATACATTGTAATTCCTCACTATATAGGACAAAGTGTTCACTAACGTGTAATCTCTCTATTAGGGTGTACTTCTATCCTAAGTACAAGAGAAAGCTCAAGAGTAATCAAGGCTTAGAATTAGAGAGATAAAAATTCTCCTAAGTATAATTCGTCGAGTATGGTTTGGAATACGCATCGAATTCATTGAGTATCAACATGATACTCATAAAATTCTTCATGTATACCTCCTTACCTATACCCGTCGAATTCATCTCTTATGTTTAGGGTAATTTTGCCAAAGAAGTAAAAAATCTAAAGTAAAATTCGCCAAGTATAGTCGTTCATATTCATCGAATTCGTTGAATGTATCTAATGATACTCGCCTATTTTGT
Organism: Platanthera zijinensis; assembly: GCA_039513925.1. Classification (NCBI taxonomy): domain Eukaryota; kingdom Viridiplantae; phylum Streptophyta; class Magnoliopsida; order Asparagales; family Orchidaceae; genus Platanthera; species Platanthera zijinensis. The sequence continues at coordinate 102,774,191 of CM077088.1, forward strand.
TGAATATGCTAAGCGATACACGTCGAATTTATCGAGTCCACTCGACGCTACTTCTCTAGATTTTTTCAAGTATTATTCATCGAATATCAAAGCGTTGAATGCGTTGAGTTAATTTGACGATATTCGTCGAATACTGCCTATGGAATTGAGTTAACTCAAGGCGTCTAGTGTAACGACATTGAGTGCATTGAGTCATATAACTTATAGTCGACGAATCATCGAGTATGCCAAGTGATACTCAACAAATTCATCGAGTATGACTCTTCACCAAGGATTTGAGTGACCAGCCAGCCTGGGATGATTTGGCTAAGTCCTTTTCATCATATATCAAGATGTATTCAACAAACATCATTATGATACTCGACGAATTTTACTTTGGTCATTTTTTCGATAATTTTCAAAAACCAGTCTCAGGTTCGGTCGGCCATGCACTGTCCTTTTTAGGTTTCCTTTTTATAAACTTTCTTTATACCGTTGGTAAGAATATATCTATAAATACCTAAGGTTATTTTTCTTACATACTAATCATGTTATTTCTAAAATTTGAATCGATAAGAAATTTCTAAAACAGGACACCATTGGTCGCACACTAAGTTTCATGAATTCTAATCGACCACTGATTACCTGCTGTACACGATTGATCTTCTTCGACCTTCAAGATGACATTACTCTCTCTCTCTCTCTCTCCAAATATATAATCCTCAAGATCAAGTCATTCTAAGATTGAAGGTTCACGATTCAAGGTCTTCAAGATTTAATTTCTCTAAGTTCTCCAAAATTCAAGATCTACTTTCTCGAAGAGCATTGGTGTGAAGACTTGTAATCATTTGTATTGTGTAATATTATTTTACTAATTGTAGGATATTATTTATCTAAATTTTTAGATCCTTTTGTGGATCGAGTTAGTACATCTGCTTGTGGATCGAGGTTGTAGATCCAGTTTTTGATCGAGTTGTACGAGAGGTTGTTCTCCGAGTGAAAGGAGCATCGTCTCTGATTTGAAGGAGATGTGGCTCTGAGGTGAAAGATTTGTAGTAATCTGAGAAAGGTGAAGTAGCCGAATCTGCCCCTTCGTTGGAGATAGGCGAGGAGGGAAAGTGGATGTACCCAACTCGGGGAACCATTATAAATCTCTGTGCTTGGTTTTTTAAGAAATTTTTATTACGCAAAAAGACACAAACATCACCTATTCACCACCTTCTAGGTGATTTAAGTAGACACTAGGTAATTTCATATAATAAAACTATATTTTTGTTCTTTAAAATCATTTTATAAATTTATATTTGATTTTCAAATATTTTATAATTAACAGATTTCTAGAAATCATAGAATTCTTTAATAATCCTTTCAGTTATGTGATTTTCTATGCTAAAAAAAGGATGCAAAAAGGAAGAAAAATAAATGATTTTATGTTACCGCCAGCGTTAGTACTAATGTTTGTCATGAATAATAGAGTATTTCCTTTTGCTTAGAAAAACAAGTTCTGAGATAATTTTTAATTATATTTTTTTATTCATGTTTTTTTTTGAAAAATGAGACACTAATTACTACAAAGAGTTTTGAATAATAATAAAAAGTTGTGGATAAAAAATTTAAGCTAAAGGTGTAGAGAATATGTGATTTTTTTTCAAAATACGTGTTTTTCTAAAAAAAACATGAAAGCACAAAGAGATATATGGTGTAAACACAAGATAGTATCATAAAATATTATGCATGATTATAATGAACATGAAAAGTGAAATAATGTTCATCCAATGTATATGAGAATCACGAGTATGCTCTAGATAACAACACCCTAGCTATTTGTCTATACCCTAGCCCCATACTAAATGATGAACGAGCATAAGGTAGCTGCACACATATCGTAGGTTAGGGTGTTAATCCCATATGCATATAAAAGACAACTCTCAACCTAACACTATTCCCCCCCCCAATGCCTTGCATGGCCCTACTAGAACCCTCTCTAGTTTAGGACAAGACAAGACTTAGGGGTTAGGTCTTTAATGCATACAATTATATGACCCCGCTCTGGTGAGACATAAGATATGGGTAAGTGATCATGCTCATTCTAAGCGATTAATCTTGAAAACAAATTTATATACTATGGCTTTTATATGTGATGAATATTATAATTATTTATTGATTTAAAATGATAGTGGATCTTAAGGCCATATAGGTTACATGAATTTATTATAGTGAATTATTCCAATATATAACTTTCTTGAAAGCAAGGATTCCAGCAAAATAAATTTTGCACTTAAGAATTTTGAGAAATCGTAATTTTTTGAAAAAAAACTTGCGTTGGCGGTTATACCTATTGTCGATCGATAGTAACAGAGGTTGGATTTTTCATTTAAAAACAACATTTAAAAACCCTTTTGATTTCGATTTTTTTTATTATGATTTTCCAAAAAAGGTTTATCAAGTGTAGTAAAAGATAATTAGTGAAATAATCAAAAAGGTTGTGCTTTTAATATTTTAGCTTAAGACCCCTTATAGTCTATTTAAATCCTTCTTTGAATGTTATTCAAATTATAGTGATAATATATGACATTTGTAGATAATAGATTTAAAAGGATAGAATTTAGATAATAAGTAAATTTTTTCCACTTAGCAAGGATATGACTTTAATTCAAATTCATTCAGTAGGATTGATTTATCATTAAACTTAATATGAGCAAGTCATATAGAAAAAATACATGTAAAGTGTCCATGGCAGGTTGGCTAAAAAAATTAGAACAAAAAAAGAATAAAAACAAACAAGGACATTAAGCACACCGTGAAGTAGATTTTTGAGTAATTTTGTTTTTATTGGTTTCTACTTCACACAAAAGGATGATACTAATGGATAAGATATTTAGGTATCTAAAAGGAGCCTAGTTTTGCGGTTCCTTCGGGTACCCAAACTTAGTGTGATAATCCATGGGGTAATAATGATGCAGAGGCCCTTTTGAGTGGAGGAGGTCTCATTTTTAATAATGGGCCTCTATTCATACTTTAGTTTAATATTCTTTTAATATGACAAATTTCCATAATCATTAAGTTGATGCTTAGAATGATAGTGATTTTTGAAAGTATTATTAATAAGAAATTATTAGCATTTACTTTAACTTTGGGAGAAATTGAATAGGGGTTAGATATTCTATTAGGTGCACATTTAATGATATTTGAAAAGCTAGTAGATACCTAACATAATTTTGAAGAAAAAATAGATATAAAATATTTTTTTATTGACAGAACATTTTTGCACAAATATTTTTAATGATTCTTGTTTACGAGTTATGGCACTATTTCTATAAATCAACTATTTACTACGCTCTTTAGAAATATTTACCTCTTTTCAAAAACTTTGAATTTTTCTCTAAATTCTATGCAATCAAAATAAGGTACAATATTTTCAACAATAGAGCCAGAGGGAGAACATGATACATCGAGCTTTGGTTCTATATTTAGTTGTGCTTTTAAATTTTTATTTTCTAAACACAATTCAAAATTAATATTTTTCAATTTCTTAATTCTACATTTAGCTGTAACTCGCACATGCAATGTAGAAATATAATTGTAAACATGAAGGGAATTTGATTGTCTTACATCGCTCTTATACGTGGCATGATTTGAACACATGGTTCCTTTATTTTATTCCCCTTGACTTTCCTCTTCCAAAGATATATTTTCATCATGCCTTCCACTTGATGTGTTCTCTTCTTTCTTTTCTCTTAACGTGCACTCCTTACCTATAGAAGGGAAATCATAGGTATCTTTAGGAAAATTCCAAATTTCATAGGCGATATGTAAAGTATTATAAGTTTGAAAATTTCTTGATGAAGTGCACAAAATAAATTATTCACTAATTTAGCATTTAAAAACATTTCATTTTTATTTAGTATACTTGGGGGCTTCCTAGTTATAATATTCCAAACCTCTATGTCTAATGATTTTAAAAATTTCTCCATAATGATTTTCTACCCTTTATAATTTTCACCCGTAAATAAAGGTGGTGCTAGAGATTTTTCATTTAATAAACTTTCATCTCCTCTAGATAAAGCGAGATCATGACGTGCCATTATTCCCGGTTGTTAAGCCGATTTGGGAAAACCTAGCTCTGATACCACTTGTTGGATCTTACAGAGCAGTTAGAGGGGGTGAATAAGGGATTTAAGGAAATTAAAATCTTACTTAAAAATATTAGAATTACTTTAAGAAGATTCAAAATATATTATAACGGAAGAATATATATTGTGTCTCGTAAAATATTATATTGGAGATTATTTTGAATAGGTGAGAATTCAATTGATCTTCGCTACTGTTGGAACCCTATTACTTATTTTTGCTAGGATTACTATTAGGATGTTTAGTTTGACCCATTTTGTATAGTCTAGGGTCATAGGTTATTTCCAGGGTTATTGCCTCAGAAGAATTCCAGCAGAAATGCAGTTAGTCGAATACAGAATTTAGGTCGACGAAAGCTGAGTGCAGTTTGATGATTGTCGAGCTCAGCTCGACGAACTCAGAGTTTTAACTCTGAGTTTAGCTCGATGAACTTTGAGCTTCGGTCGACGAACTCTGATCTCTACTCAGAAAATCGGCTCGACAAAAGTCAAGCTCAGCTCGACAAACATTAAGCTCAGGTCGACGAATAAGAAGACTCAGTTTGACAAACTCTAGGCTCAAGTTGACGAAATGCTTGCTGAGTTGAACTAATTATCTGCAGTATTTTTAGTCATTTTTATTTATAGAAGGCAGAACAAGTTTCAAGCTTAATTTCAGGTTGATTATATTCTGATGGCAGAATAATTTCAAAGGCTTAATTACAAACAGCTATGACTCTGATATTTAATGCCAAATATTATAATGAATATATCTATTTAGAGACTGCATTAAATATGGATTTATCACAGAGTTTAAGGCTGATCTATTTTCAAGGCAATTACCATTCTCAGGAAATCTCTCAGATGTTTCAGAATCGATAAATTCAAATTTTTGAATTCTTCTCTAAATTCTCTATATATATGTACAAAAGATTGCTGCCTCAAAGTTACTGACCAAGGTTACTCACTCAAAAATACAGACTCGGATATACAGATTTAGAGATACTGACTTAGAGACTTGGAGATCAACATACACTCTTACAGAATTAGATCTTCAATCTCTGCTTGTGCTTAAATTTCTCAGATACAAGAAGTCCTACACCCTGAATAAAGGACTCCCTCTCCTGATCATAAACTCTACTAAAATTAGGGGGATCTTTCTGCTTCAACATCCACAAGTCTTCTCAGAGATTCTTGATAGAGAAGACACCATCATTTTTTTCATAAACTGTGTATTGGGTTTTTAACTCGCTTCAAATGTTACCCTTTTGGTTTATAAGTCTCCTAATAAAAAGACTTAAGTTGGTTTTTGGGCACCTGATCAAAATCTCAAAGGGTTGCTAGATCTCCCATAGAGAAATAGATCTTATGGTGACAGGGCACCTGAGCAAAAACCTGTGGTGGCAGGGGACCTGATCAAAAACCTGTAGTGGATTCCTACCAGGGTGGTAGAAGAGTGGATTTACCCAGGTTTATTGGGGAACCACTATAAATTCCTTGTGTCGTCTGTGATTGTTATTCATTTTATTTGTGTGTTGTGATTATTTATTTATATATATCACTAGTTTTTAAATCCGCTATAAAACTAAATAAAGATTGTAATATAAACTATTCACCCCCCTCTAGTGTAAAGTAGATCTATCCCTCACTTTCAATTGGTATCAGAGGGTGGTTCTTTGGTTTTATATGCTAACACCTGAACCATAAGATCTGATAGATTTTACTTTTACCTAGAAATCTATCATAGCATAAAAAAAGAATATTCAAGCACTAGACCTCCTGTGTGCAATTTAAATAAGTTTGCACTATGGAAGGCAAGAATTAAGCTTTATATGAACTATATTGATGAAGATATATATAACTCAATCTTGACAGGTCCACCTCTACCAGTGGCAACAACAAGTATAAGTGATGTTCCACCTCTAGAATGGACAGAAGCACAGAAGAAAGCAAAGATTATTGATGCCAAGGCTATGAATATTTTAGCACAAACTATGTCAGATAACATCTTCCAGAAGGTTGCTGAATTCTCTTCAGCAAGGGATATCTAGAACTCCTTAAGCACAATGGTTACTGCATCTGCTGATGAGAGAAAGGATATAAGATCCAACTTGATCTCTCAATATGAGAATTTCAAGAAGGGAGAATCTGTATCAGTTGCTGAGATGTACACAAGACTCAGTCTCATTATCAATGAGCTGAAAAACCTAGAAAAGGACATCACAGTGACAGAAGTCAATGATAAGATCCTCATGTATTTCACCTAGCACATGGGATTCCAGGATCTGGCCAATCAAAGAAGCCAGAATCTTAAATGAGATTACCACAGAGACGTTGTTGGGCAAGTTCAAGTCTTATGAGCAGCTCATCAGAACTAGAGACGATGAATAGAAGTCTTCACCCCCAGTAAGGAAAGAGAAAAGCATTGCTTTTCAAGCAACAAAAAAGGAAGAAGAAAAAATCTTCAGGGAATGAAGATCTTATAGGTCTCTTGGCTAAGAGATTCTATAAAATGGCAAGAAAAGACTTCAGGAGAATATCTTCAAGAAATGAAGACAAACCAAGGTATGATAGGACACCATCTAAAGAATTTGTGTGTTATGGTTACAGGAAGCCAGGACACATTCTTCCAGAGTGTCCTGATAATCAAAAGAAGGACAAGAAGAAAGAAAAAGACTCTAAGAAGCACTTCAACAAACCTTTTTCCAGTAAACATAAGAAGAAAGAGAGAGGATTTATTGCTGAAACTTGGAGTGATATAGAATCTGAATCTTCATCTAGCTCAAGTGAAGATGAAGAAGAAGCAAAGGCTAAAGAAATCTATTTGATGGCAATCAATGCATCTTGCAGCAATTCTGAGACTGAGTCAGAAACTGAAGAAGCCTAGGTAATATCTTCTTTTTATTTTACTTCAGATCAATTTAAAATAGATTTTAAATTATTATGTAATGACTTAATAAAATTTGAGAAGGAAATAAAACTTCCCAGAGAGAAACTAACTGAATTTGACAATCTTTCCTCAGAAAACTTTGAACTTAAAGAAAATTTAAAAATTACTAATGAACAAATATATTCTTTAGAAAACAAGTTAAATGAGGCTAATAAGTTTGAAGAATCCCTTAATGGGAGAAGCATCAAATAGATGGATATAAAAAGCACAGTCAATGCCAGGCTGAATGGAAAACTAGGCTTGGGAGCTTCATCAAGTCAACCACATCTTGTGCAGAAAAATATCTTAACCAAACCTATTAAATTTATCTCTGAAAAAGGAAAAGAGAACTTAGAAGATTAAGAAAAAGCTACTGAGGTCTCACAAAAGAACAAGCCTAAACAAACTAAAAATTTTCATAAAAATTTTGTTCAACAAAATTTATCGAACCAAGATCGTTGGACACCCTATTACTAATTTGATAAGGATCAGCTAGGATCCTAGTTGACCTAGTTGTATAGTTGAGAAGGTCAACATTAGTGAGTCGGGCCTAAACGTTTTGAAGCTGAGACCACTCGACAAGATGAAGAGCTAAGTCCGTCGAAGGTCCAATCGAATCAGTTCGGCTCTCTGTCAACTAACAAATCGTCGAACTCACGACTTCGAGCTCAGGACTGCTCTAGATCGTCTAACTCCCCTCGATATCGTCTAAGTTTCGACGATGCCTCCTTCAGCTTTTCTCAGGTCGAGCTCGGTTCGACATCTTCGAGAGATCGACGATGTCTGCTTAATCAGCTCAGTTCGACGACTTCGTCAGACGTAGAGATGAAGGATTTCACTAATCATTCTATGACAGAAGATCGCCGTTTGGAGCTTTCAAGAATTATTCAGAAGTCAGACAAAACCATTTATGGAAAACATACTATTCATCGAACATCTCTTCTGCCTCTCAGTTTCAAGAATCTTGACAAGAGAGTGAACACAGAATAGAGAATACTGATGCAAATAACAGAACTTATTATTCACTCTGAAAAGTGTTTCACAATCTCATCATCCCAGACATCCATCACAATCTTTTGCTTTTTCAAAAAAATCACCCTTCTGCAAAGCTTTAACCTCTTAATTCCTTTGACATCTTCAATCCATTGTGCTTCTCTCAACTGAAACAGAGAAGACAAACTCAACTTTTACTTTTTCTTTTCCTGCTTAAAAGGGTTCTTGAACTCCCTTCACTGTCTGGTTCTGAGAAAAACTTGAAACAACCCCTTTACTCAGGTGTCAGGACACCTGATCACTCAGATCATCCCTCCTAGGAGATATCATCCACTTGGTTATAAAGATCAACCAGAATTTGGGTGCTGGCGCTCGACGAAATCAATACGAACAGAGATCGATGAACGTTGAACCTATCATTCTATGAATCGAGCTCGACGAAGTCAGTAATTCATCGAACGAATCTCGATGAAATAATTATTATTCATCGAACCCAAGGTGGAACCTAGGAGCAAGAACATCTAATTTGTTTTTATGCAGGTAAAGAACTATCCCACCACAGAGGAACAGTGGTATCTGGATAGTGGATGTTCAAAACACATGACTGGAAGCAAGACTAACCTGATGGACTTTAAAGCAAAGCTTGGACCAAAAGTCATCTTTGGAGACTCCAACTATGGCCAGACAGAAGGCTATGAAAATGTCAAGGTTGGAGAAGTTACTTTTAAGAAGGTAGCCTATGTGAAAGGACTCAAACATAACCTCATCTCCATAAGTTAATTATGTGATGAAGGTTATCAGGTAACTTTTAATAAGTCTTTATGTTTTATTACTTCAGATAAAAACAAAATTGTTTTGACTGAAATTAGACAAGGTAACATTTACTTGGTTAATTTTTATTCTGCTAATTAAGAAATTTGCATGTTTAATCAAATTAATAAAAGAAATTATTTATGGCATAAAAGATTAGGACATGTAAACCTTAGGACTATTATTAAACTCTCTAAGGACAACCTTGTTAGAAGACTACCTTCTGGTTCTCACAAGAAGGAAGGACTTTGCAGGGCTTGTCAATTAGGTAAGCAAACTAAAAATAGTTTTAAATCCATTTCTAAAAGAGATTCACCCAAGATTTTGTATTTGCTACATATGGACCTTTTTAGACCTATTGCAGTACAAAGTTTGGGAAAAAAGTCTTACACCTTAGTTATTGTAGATGATTTCTCTAGATTCACTTAGGTATTCTTTTTGAGAAACAGGTCAGATAAATTTAAAGTTCTTACAGATTTTCTTAAGAGCATCATGATTTAGTACTCTACTCAGATTGCATTGATCAGAAGTGATCATGGCACTGAGTTTGAATTTCTTCTAATGCAAGAATTCTGTGAGAAGGAAGGTATCAGGCATTATTTTTCTGCTCCTAGAACTTCTTAACAAAATGGGGTAGCTTAAAGGAAAAATAGAACCCTAATTGAATATGCTGGTACATTACATGTAGATGCTCACTTGCCCCTATTTTTTGGGCAGAGGCAGTTAGCACAACAAACTATGTTCTTAACAGGAGTCTGATACATAACCTTAAAGGTAAGACTCCCTATGAATTACTTAAATCTAAGAAACCTAAAGTTAATTATTTTAAAGTTTTTAGTTTTAAATGTTTTATACGTAATAATGATAAGAAATATCTAAGAAAATTTGAAGCCAAAGCTGTAGAAAGAATTTTCCTTGGATATTCTGATGTTAGTAAGGCTTATAGGGTTTATAATAAATCTACCCTTAAAATGGAATAATTTGTACATGTAAACTTTGATGAAACTAATATGTTTTACAAGGAGAGAAATATCTCTACCATCGAATCTTTTCAGGTACCAAATCTGTGTGAGCAAATGGATGAATTAATCCTAATACAAGAGGATTCAGAATATCCTTCTCAACAGATTGCTGATGAAGACAGTGATGAAGAAAATCATGGAATACATGCTGAGCATATTGTGTCTAATGAAATTCCACAAGAGGAATTAGCACCATAAATAGTTGAAGAACCAACTCTACCTATTGATCTTGTCACACTTAGGGATCACCCTAAATCTCAAGTGATTGGAGACATATCAACTGGTGTTCAAACAAGGCATTAATTGAATCAAGATCAGATGCATGCCTATTTTATTTCTAAGATTTAACATCAATCCATCAAAGATTCAGAACAACATCCCCATTGGATCATTGCAATGCAAGAGGAACTCAATCAATTTGAGAGATGTAGAGTTTGGGACTTAGTTCCAAGACCCAAAGATTATCCAGTCATTGGAACCAAGTGGGTCTTTAGGAATAAGCTGGATACTCAAGGTATTATTGTAAGTAATAAGGCAAGATTGGTAGCTCAAGTATATTCACAGGAGGAAGGCATAGACTATGACCAGACATTTGCTTATGTTACAAGATTGGAGGCTATCAGGATCTTTCTTGCATATGTTGCATTCAAGAAATTCACAGTATATCAGATGGATGTGAAGAGCGCCTTTCTAAATGGAGAGCTTAAAGAAGAAGTTTATGTTGAACAACCACCAGTTTTTATCTCTCCAACTCACTCTTCTTATGTTTTTAGACTTAACAAATGTAACATCCCATTTCCGGCTAGACCCCCAGGAGAGGTTTTGCCATGACTAGGTCATGAAAAAACCCTAGGAAACCCAAAAGACCAAGAGAGCTTAGGTAGGAAGGGGAAAATCACCTTGGTCTGCAAATAAAAGGTCAGAAACTTGCTTCAAATAAGATTGGGACTCGGGCGTTGAGTGTGTCGAGTGTACTCAACGCTAGAAGCAGAATGGCGTTGATTGCACTGACTGCACTCAACGCCATCTTGCAGGTGGGTTTGCGTTGAGTGCGTCGGGTGCACTCAACGCCATCTGGTGTTGACTGGATGGCATTGAGTGAGCTGAGCTCACACAACGCCATAGTCTTGGTGGCGTTGAGTGAGCTCAGCTCACTCAACTCAAAAAATCTGGATGGCGTTGAGTGAGCTGACCTCACTCAACGCCATAGTGAGAGAACTAAGTTGTCAACCTAAATCACCTAGAGGGGGGTGAATAGGTGAAATGCGTGCCAAATGCGGAATAAAAAATTAACACAGCACAGATAAGTAATCAAGCAATCACAAAGACGACAAGAGATTTATAGTGGTTCCCCAATATTGGGTACGTCCACTTTCCTCACCGATCTAGCAAATCACTAGACTCAGCTACTCCACTATCTCGGATTGCAAACCAATCCTACACCTCGGAACTATGTTCCTACAAAAACTCGATCCCAAACGGATCTACACTCAGAAGATAAAACTTCCTACCACTCGGAGATAGATCTTCTACAATGAAATTTGTTCGAAAAGAAAAACACAAACAATAATTAGCACAGATCTGGATCTTTGACGAAATCTTCTTCTTGGGAGCTTTTCGGTTTGAACAGAAATAGTTGAAGAAGACTAGAGAGAGATCCACGATTTTGAGATCTGGAATCACCACGATCAAGAATATAAATCAGAGATGATGAAGCACGGAGAGATCGAATGATTCTTCTTGAGTCTGGATCGCTTGAGAATTAGAGATCGATAGCTGCGGCTGAGAGAGAACGATCCAGAGCTTCTTCCGAAAACTTTAATGGCGGCGGAAGGAGAGATTAGGGTTTTCGGGATTTTCTCTTTCTTAAAATTAATCTCTGTAAACGCATGTATTTAGTCAAGTCTGAAAAGACCTATTTATAGGCGGTCTCCAACGGTCATAAGCATAATTAAGGATGATACGTGGACCAATCAGAAAGGACTTTTTGAAAATACACAAAGAAACTTGACTTGGAGAAATTCAGGAAATTCGAACAGACATACTTGAGAGACAGAGACATACTCGAGTAATAGGTTACATACTCGAGTGGATATGAGGGATATACTCGAGTAGCAAGATAAAAACTACTCGAGTGCTGCAGGGATCAATACTCGAGTGACTTAGAGAACTTACTCGAGTATGAGCAAATATACTCGAGTATAAACACTTAGAAAAATTACTCAGAAAAGACTTGAAGAGCTACTTGAGTATAAGAGTTTGAGATACTCGAGTATGGGGAAGATAGACTACTCGAGTATCTTAGGAAAACTACTCGAGTGATCACTAACCTACTCGAGTATGAAAATCAATCTACTCGAGTACAGAGTTACCTACTCGAGTATTTCAGAGAACTACTCGAATATGTGGACTTAGAAACTTTCTATGATAAGAGGTCCAGATCTACTCGAGTTCAAACAGAGTGCTTACTCGAGTAACTAACCATCTACTCGAGTAAAAGGTATCACTTACTCGAGTGAAAGAAAATCTACTCGATTATAAGCTTTCATACTTGAGTATATTGAGAATCCACTCAAGTAGGTAGTCCAACCTACTCGAGTACAGACTCACTTACTCGAGTATACTAAAGAAGTACTCGAGTGTGTGGACTTAGAAAATTTCTTCTGAGATAGGCTTCAATACTTCATAGTCCAAGTGCATATTGATGAAGTGTGTCCCAATAGAGAGGCTATACATGAGCCAACACCTTGGATCACATAATGAGGAATTACATTGTCTGGTCCTGTGTTTAGTAGCCCATTATAGACTGACATTGGTCTACACTTGGCAATAAGAACCTGCACACATACAACTCAAACACAATATCAAATACACCTTAATTCATCTTAGTTCAAGGTCTGACTTCCTACAAATCTGAGGTATTGTGGAGACAAATCCCAACAATCTCCCCCTATTTGTAGATGTCAGCACCCTCTACAGTAAGGTGAATTACTTAGAGTAAAAAGAACAACAAAATATATACTGAAAAAAAATGAAACAGGAATAATAAAAAATAGCCATAATTAGAATCAAATATATATATAGAAATGGTTTCAAAAGATTAAAAGTCCATTTCCACATCCTCATTCACTCAAGAAGGAGCTCCTCTATGCAGTCTTTCTTTTTTAAGCTCTTGACTCTCCTGGTAGCTGAAAGGTTTCGAAAAATAGGTCTTGGGCCTTGGAGGAGCAGCTGGATTGTTATATCCCCAATTTCTGTCATGTAATCTGATTTTGATTTGAGATACATCATATGCTTTCCATTCTGCGTTGTTATAGTAGTGATCTCTATTTTCACCAAAATCTGTTACCAGCTTCAAGGTATCAAGGATAAGAGACTTGGAGGTAGGACTCCAAACTTCTGCATGAACAACTTCTGGTCTACCTTTTGGAGCTGGGGCAGGCTCTCTCCTTGGTGTAGAATGGCTAGCAGAAGCGTCATCACCATATTTTCTTTTCTTTCTAGGGACACCCTGAGAGCTTGGAGGAAAATCATCTTGCCACACATCATCATAGGAAAGAGGAGGCTCAGTCATGTCACCAGTAGGTCTAGGTGAGAAGACTGGCGCATACTCTGGAATATTGGCCTGATCTGGAGCACTTGAGGGAGGATGTTCTTCAAGAGGATCTAAGACCTTTGGAATAATGGCAGGGTTAAGTTGGGAGTTGGGAAAGTTATGGTTATGTACCCATACAGCAGTGTCATAGATATAGAACTCTACAGATTGAAGTTGAGCAAGGATGTCTGCTTTCATATCATTGACTAGACTATCCATAGATGCTTAAGATTGTTCAGATATTTTTTCAACTTGTTCTTTGACTAACTTCTCCCCCTTGGTGATATCTACTAAGAGTTGGGCAATTGCTTCATCTCTAAAAGTGCCAACTTCCTCACAAACTTTCATAACATTCGCGGTAGCATCCTTGTCCAATTGAATCTGATTATTTGCAACTGTTTCAGCTTGATCTTTGAGTACACCTATACTGGTGATAGTATGATCTAGGGCTTTGCCACCCAACTGAAATAGTCTCTTGAGCTCATCAGTGTTTGCTTGAATTTCAGAAAATCCTCTACTCATCTCAGTTTCAATAGTAGAGATCTTATTGTTCACTGATGCTAGAGAATCATCAAAGTATTTTCTCTGTTCACGGAACATTTGCCCAATCTGACAGACTAAATCTGAGGAGCTAGAGGGATCTGAGGCTGGGGCAGAGGCTGAGGGAACAGGAGCAACCCAGGGGGGATTTCAGTAATCACAACTGAGCTTTCAGATCTCTTGAAGGGTGGTATCTCAACTGAATCTTTTGTATTGATGAAAGAGGGAAGAGAGAAGTTTAGTGTCCTCAGAGGAGCATCCACTAGTTCTGGAGACATGTCCTCATCATCAGAAAGTAGATTAATCTCTGGCTGACCTTGCTGATTATCAGGGGACTGATCAGGAGAAGTAGGGGGTACCTTTGCAGGGGAGGGAGAGGGATCCTTAGCAGGGGAGGGAGAAGGATCTGCTTGGGAGTGATCCTCAGGAGATAGAATAACTGAATCATCTTGAAATACTAGAGCATCTGACCTGAGTTCATCAATCAGTCTGTTAATATCTTCAGCTGTGGAAAGAAGGTTTTCTTGAGCTTGAACTTCTGAGGTGAGATCTTCTGGAGGTGGAGAAGGAGGAGGAGTAGGATCTTGGATAATATCTTGCTGAGAAGAGACTTCTGAAGCTTTGTGCTGAGGATTAGATGAGGCAGGCTCCCCCTCAACTATTGCACCCGAGGTGGCAATAGTGTGATGTAAAGGAGGAGATGGAATCCTGTCATCTGAGATAAGGGGATCTCTGGGCTCATCTTCTGAGGTAATAGCTGCTTTGGAGGCTTGAGCAGTGTTGAGGAGTTTGATTTCATATCTTTGGATTGAGAGGATGGATACTTTCTTCATTTGATGGAGGGGAGTGCCTTTAGATAAATCAAACACTATAGGATTAATCTCATGGAGGAGGAGTGAGATAATCCTGACATAGCTTGGTTTTTTCACACTTTCTCTGATTTTGTCCAGTATCATCATTCCAAACTGGATTTTCTTCCGGCAGACTATGGCTTGCATAACATCAAAAAGATTTTGGGAAATATCTCTGAGGGAATAGGTTTTGCACAGAAGAACTTTGGCAATCACATCTATAAGAAATTTGCCCTCTGAATTGAAATCTGCACGGCGGAACGAATATGCTTCATATGGGTTTATCCCACAGAAGAAGCTGGTTCTTTCGGAATCTTCAGGAGTCAGATCATCTTCTTCATCCACCACTGGCAATTTTAACAGAGTAGCTAAGGAAGTTTTGTCCAGACGGATTTTGATCCCACTGACCTTGGATTTTAGAACTGTACCATTTCGCTTGACCTTCAGATTTTTGAAGAACTCCTCGACTACAAGGAAGATGACTTTGCACGGTGTCTGGAGGATGAACGATAGTCCGACGGTGTCGAACAGGATGAGCAGGTTTCAGAAATCATCGGAGAGGTCGGCTATACCTTCAGGGTCGAGCTCTGAGCCGATTCTGATCTTGGAGGAGGGAGCCATCGACGATTCTGGAGAACGGAAGACGAGAACGATAGAGCTCTGCGGGTTCCGGAATATGAAGCGTTGACTGCTACTCGGGAGAATGAAGAGTGGAAAGGATTTCCGATTTCTAAATATATATATATGACCCTAATTAGGTTTAAGTAGGGGTGATAAGGATAAAATCATACCTGTTATGGAGCGCCAAACATTTTAGTGCGAATAGAAAAAAAATGAGAATTTCAAATATCTGATTACCGTATACTCGAGTAGATTTCGCCATACACGAGTATGAGATGGAGCATACCCGAGTAGATCAAGTACATACACGAGTAGGTTACCAACTACTCGAGTATGTAGATTCTGTTACTCGAGTATTTCCGTTTACTCGTGTATAAGTCTCTATATACTCGAGTATATCACTTTGAAATACAATTTTCTTGGGAGATATTTACTTCCACTGATATCTTCAACTTTGAGCCTGTCTGTGAATCCGCCATTACTATTCCTCTTTGTTGAGCAGCCCGAGTTCTGTTTTGAAGAATGAAAACTTGGACTCCTCCAGCGGTATGGTGAATATATCTGCAACTTGCCTGTCTGTGGAGACATATTGTAGATCTATGTCTCCGTTTTCCACATGCTCCCGGATGAAGTGATATCGAAGCTCTATGTGCTTTGTCTGGCTGTGGGAGACTGGGTTGTTGGCGATTGCTATTGCGCTGGATGAGTCGCAATACAGAGGAACGTTCTGGAACTTCATGTTATAGTGTTCAAATTGATTCTTGATCCATAGAAGCTGTGCACAACAGCTGCCTGCAGAGATATACTCTGATTCAGCCGTTGAGATGGCTACACAGTTCTGCTTCTTATTGCTCCAGGAAATAAGTCTCCTTCCGAGAAATTGGTAAGTCCCGGAAGTACTTTTCCTGTCGTCTTTGCTTCCTGCAAAATCTGCATCTGAAAATCCAATTAGTTCACTATCATTACTTCTTGGGTACCATAAGACAATATTTGGTGTTCCTTTGAGATATCTCAAGATTCGCTTTGCAGCAATGTAGTGAGATTCCTTAGAGTTCACCTGAAATCCAGCACATACACATGTGGAAAACATTATGTCTGGTCTACTTGCGGTAAGGTAGAGCAAGGACCCAATTATGCCTCTGTACTTGGTTTCATCAAAAGGTTTCCCTTTCTCATCCTTGTCCAGAGACATAGCTGAGGCCATTGGAGTCCTCATAGAGGTTGCATTCTCCATTCCAAATTTCTTAAGTAGCTCTTTGGTGAACTTGGTCTGTGAGATGAAAATTCCATCCTCAGATTATTTCACTTGAAGCCCTAAGAAATACTTCAGCTCTCCCATACTGCTCATTTCAAACTTCCCTTGCATAAGTTTAGAAAACTTCTTGCAGAGGTTGTTGTCTGTAGAGCCAAAAATAATGTCATCGACATAGATTTGCACTAGCAAAATCTTGCCTTTTATTTCCCTAAGAAATAATGTCTTGTCTATCTTTCCTCTTGTGAACTTGTTCTCAAGAAGAAAGGTAGACAGCGTCACATACCAAGCTCGAGGAGCTTGTTTAAGACCATATAAAGCTTTTTGCAGTACATAAACATGATTAGGAAAAGTTGAGTCAACAAAACCTGGCGGTTGCTCTACATACACTTCTTCCTTTATGCCGCCATTCAGGAAGGCGGACTTGACGTCCATCTGATAGATGGTAAAGCCCTTAAGTGCAGCGTAGGCAAGGAATAACCTGATCGCCTCCAGTCTTGCCACTGGAGCATATGTTTGGCCAAAGTCGATTCCATCTTCTTGACGATAGCCCTTGGCGACAAGTCTGGCTTTATTCTTTATAATTATTCCATCTTTGTCCATCTTGTTCCGGTAGGCCCACTTTGTCCCAATGACGTTCTTCCTCTTGGGTCTAGGAACAAGTGTCCAAACTTTGCATCGTTTGAACTGATTCAGCTCATCTTCCATGGCTAGAATCCAGGATGCGTTGGAGTTGGCTTCCTCAAATTTCTTTGGTTCGACCTGTGAAAGAAAACTTAAGAGTAAATTTTCGTTAGTTGTACCTCGACAAGTTCTGACACCATCCCAAGGATCTCCTATGATTTGGTCTAAGGGATGATCCTTCACGTGTCTGAACTCTAGAGTCCTTGCATCTGGGATCTCTTCAGCCACTGGAGTTGCATCTTCAGCTAGGATGTGTTCATCATCTTGATCATCTACCTCTCCAATAGGGTTTGTAGAAGTGATCTTGATGAACATCTCAACTTTATCTTGAGTAGGTTCATCCAAGCTGAGTTCCTTCATCTTTGTACCTGCATCTTCAATAGGCATACTAGAAGAGTTGCTTTGCAGCAGACTCGTCTCATCAAATACTGTTGGGTACATTGGAAAATGTGTACCTGATTTGAAGAAGCCCAAACTAGCTCAATGATATACATCAAGGTGTATTTGATGTTGTTTTGAGTTAACATGTGCAGGTGAAGAATTGATAAAGTATGCAGAAAAATTCTAAGTCCAAGTGTTGACACAGAGAAGGATGTGTCGACACATAGAAGAAATTAGTCGACACAACACTGGGAAGCAGTGTCGACACATAGCAGTTAGTCTACAACTACACTGGGAAAAAGTGTCGACACAGAGGAAGTATGTCGACACATAGCAGTTAGTCTACAACTACACTGGGAAAAAGTGTCGACACAGAGGAAGTATGTCGACACATAGCAGTTAGTCTACAACAATACTGGGAAAGTGTGTCGACACAGAAGAAGTAAGTCGACACAACACTGGGAATTTGTGTCGACACAGAAGAAAAGCGTCGACCTCAACATTGGGAAAATGTGTCGACACAGAAGAATATAGTCGACCTCAGGTTTGTCGACACCAGCAGGATGTGTCGACTCAGAAGAATATAGTCGACCTCAAGTTTGTCTACACCAGCAGAATGTGTCGACACATTGTGATTAAGTCGACACATTACAGCAGAGTTAAAAGAAGACTGTGTCGACACCTGAAGGCTAAGTTGACATTTACTAAGTTATGATACTACAAACAACTGTGTCGACACACTGAAGAGTCAAGACCAAGTTATTTTCAGAAGAAGCTGTGTCGACTCAAAGGCAACTTAGTCTACATCACTGAAGGCTGTGTCGACACCAAAGTCAAATGTGTCGACACAGATAGACAGATGGTCTCGACACTTTCTGACAGACTGTCTCGACAACTTGTGGTTCAAGACTAAGGCACAGGACTTATTTGAAGACTTGACAGCTGTGGGTTACCACCGGTTAACTGAAGCTGTCAGACTTGTCAGTAAACGGTTAGAAACCGGATCAGCCGGTTACCATGAAGAAAGTCTATAAATAGACAGATTCAGAAGGAGAAAGTAACTTTTGAAAACATTGATAAGAATCAAAAAGTTGAGAAGGATTACAATCCAATTCATTTCAAGAAAGTGCTAGGCACTTAAGAAGATCTTCTCCGGAAGATCAAAGAAGACTATCTAAGGATAGATCAAAGAAGAGTTCTAATCAGAATTCAGAAGAATCATTCAAAGTGCTGGATAGAGAGAGATCAAGCCAGAATTTGAAGAAGAAGAAGAAAGAAACCACCAGTGGATTCTCAAGAAGCTGTTTGGAATCAACTCAACTAAGTTCATATTCAAGAAGCTTTGAAGAAGGCTCAGATACAGTTGATTGCATCAGCTGATCAAGAATTGTCTTGGCTTTTCTCTCTCAATTTAGGCAAGACAGTTAAATAATCTTTTCTATATTTCTGTAGGATCTGTTTCACAGATCTGAGTTGTAAGCCTGTGTTATAAAGGCTGAGTGTAGGAGTGTTGAACTCTGAGTGGTAGGGCTGTTTGCCTGAGTGTAGGAGAAGAATCTTCTCTGAGTTGTAGGCCTTGGGGCAAGGCTGAGGTAGGGCAGTTGTGCCTGAGTTGTAGGAACCAGTTGGGTTCTGAGTTGTAGGATCTGTTGATCTGAGATTAGTGGAAGTTTGGCCGAATCTAGCATACTGCTAGATAGGTGAAGGGGGAAAGTGGATGTACCCAGACCTTGGGGAACCACTATAAAACATTGTGCAATCTGTGATGTTTTATTTTCTGTGATTGCTGTGATTCTTTTGTTAGTCATTGAATTGAATTCTGCCTAGAAGTTTTTATAAATAAGCAGAACCTATTCACCCCCCCCCCTCTAGGTGTTTAGGCTGTCTTGAAAGTTAAACTATCAAGTGGTATCAGAGGGAGGTTCCTCAAAAAGGACTTAACAGTCTGAGGTAGATCTGAAAGGCAGATTCAAGATTCAAGAAGATGGGTTCTGGAGAGAATCATAAGGAGCTAGGGTCTATGAAATTACCCATATGCAAGAAGAAATTTTTGGAATTTGGAAAGAAAGAGTCAGACTGTTTATGGAAGCATCTGACCCAAGAATTTACATCACAGTACAGGAAGGCCCTTCATTCCAATGAAGGTATCAGTTCTTGATGCAAATATCCAAACTCCAAAGAGTTATTCAGAAATGACCAAGGATGAAATCATCTTGGCAACCATGGATAAAAGAGCTCAGAACATTATTGTGAGTGCCATAGATGATTCAACATTTCAGAATCTGATTCACTGCAAGACCTCCAAGGAAATGTGGGACACATTGATTGTCTACATGGAGGGATCTGAAGAAGTAAGGCTGGACAGGAAGTCTATGCTAAATCAGGAGTATGAAAGCTTTAGACAAGGAAAATCTGATAGCATAACTGAGTGCTATAAGAAATTCTATAGAATTGTGAATGAGCTAATATCCTATGGAAGAGTCTTCAGTACCTATGAACTGAATGACAAATTCTTAAGATCCTTATCAAAGGATTGGGATACAAAGATCTGTGCCATAAGAGAAGTGGCTAAATTGGCAGAGATATCTCCTCCAACCCTGTTTGGAAAGTTGCTATCCTATGAAATGCAACTTATGGTGAGGAAGGAGGAGGAAAGAAACTCAAGAGGAGAGCATAGAGAAAAGACTGTGGCATTCAATGCAGAAGTCACTAGAAAGAATAGGAGGAAATCACCATCTCCTCCTAAGGAAGTTATAGAAGATAGTTCTGAAAGTTCAAATAAGGGTTCTGAAAGCTGTGATTCAGATGCAGATTTTGTTGCATTCACAAGACAATTCCAGAGGTTCTTGAAGAAGAAGCAGTGGAAGTCTAGGCCTTCCCCATCACAGCAAGTTGATGACTATTATAAGAAGAAAAGGTCATCAAGGAAAGAGAAGAACAGATCAAAACCCAGCAAAGCCACTACTTCAAAGATTGTCTGCTATTGTTGCAATAGGCCTGGACATGTAGTGGCTGATTGTCCTGACAAGAGAAAGGAATCTTCAGAAAAGAAGAAGACTTATCAGAAAGGCAAGAAGGAGAAATCCTTTGTAGCAAAGAAAGATAAGAGTCTGTCAGACCAGTCAACTTCAGAATCAGGATCTGAAGCTGAAGCATATATTGGACTATATGCTGCATCTGAGGAAGAGGAGTTTATGCAGTTGCTAGACTCCATCAATGAACATCAATGCATGGGGTTGATGACAAGATCAGAAGAGGACATATGCCAGAATCAGTCTGGTCCTAATGAGGTAAAATGTCCTTCCAGTACATCTGTTTGTAGTACAAGTGAAGAATCAGCTACATCTGCATCAAGTGATGAAGATGCATCTGAATCTGAAGGAGATGTCTATCAATTGATAGACAAGTATGGGGACTTGTTGCAGGCCCTTAAGAAAAGCAAGAACCTGGTTAAAACTCAGGCTCAGGAAATTGCTGAACTAAGGGTTGCAACAACTGAGTTAGAAAAAGTCCTTGATCAAAAATTAAATGAAATTGCCAAGCTGAAGAATATAACTATTATTCAGATGGGCACAATTAATTATACTAATGATCAAGTGAAGAGTCTGGAGGCCAGACTTAGAATTGAAAGGGATTTAGTGGCTAGTTACTCTAAGCCAAAATCTGTCTTACCCTTGATAGATGAATTTGTCACTCAGAAGGGTAAGGCTGGATTAGGATTTAAAGGTAACTCCAGGGCTGGCAGATTCAAGAGGAAAGGCAAAGCCCCTATTCAGCCACTAAACCTTTCAGTCCCCATAAAGTTTAGTAAGGTGAAAGTGCCTTCTAACATATATGATCATGAAGACATTCAAGGTCATATTAAGACTAATGTTCTGAAGAACAAGGGTGTTAATGCAAGCAGGCCTACCTATGGTCATAAACCCAATGGTTTTAAGAAATCAGTAGGTGAAGTTGCAACAGCACCAGCAATGAACAGAAATTCTTCTGACAAGGATGTATCTAGATCTAGATACAATAAGTTTGAATGTTGGTGCTGTGGCAAGAGAGGCCATTTTGCATTAGACTGCTGGTATAACACAAGTGTTATAAAGAATAAGAGTCTACCTGTTAGAAGAGGTTATGATAACTTTATTAATGCTAACCTGAACCAAGGACCCAAGACTTACTTGGGTTCTAAGGGTAAGTAATTCTGTATTGCAGGTGAATCCAAGTAACCATGCCCCTATATGGTACTTGGATAGTGGTTGTTCCAGGCACATGACTGGAACAAAGGGGCTGCTGAAGGAGTATTCATCTGTCAAAGATGGACTTAAAGTGATCTTTGGTGGATCTGAGAAGGGAGTCATCAAAGGGTTTTGTAACATTTCTTCTAACCTAATTACTATCACCCAAGTGGCCTATGTAAAAGGTTTGAAACATAATCTAATAAGCATAAGCCAGCTGAGTGATCTAGGATATGACATTTCATTTGGTAAGGATGGATGTCATATCAAAAGGTCAAGTGATCAAGAGATCATTTTGACTGGGTATAGGAAGAGAAATGTATATTGCCTTAATTTTGAATGTGAAAATAAGGCTTCCCCCATTTGTCTTGTAGCTGATGACAATGCTTCCCATTGTGTTAAGTGGCACAAGAGATTGGCTCATCTAAACTACAAGACAATTGGCCAACTCATTAGTAAAGAACTAGTGAGGAATGGGCCTCAAGTTAAGTGTATAAAGGAAGGGGTATGCTCAGCTTGTCAAAAGGGCAAGCAGACAAAATCCTCATTTCAAAGCCTTGAAAACAAGGATTCTGTGAGGTGCTTATACCTCTTGCATATGGATCTTTTTGGTCCTATGCCAGTTCATAGTCTAGGTAGGAAGGTCTACACTTTTGTGGTTGTAGATGACTATTCTAGATTTACATGGGTGTTCTTTCTGAGACAAAAATCTGAAACCCCAAGTGTATTACTTAATTTTGTAAAGCAAATTCAGAATGAACTGAATAGTACAGTGGTCAAAATCAGAAGTGACCATGGTACTGAGTTTCAATCTGAAAGCATAACAAACTTGTGTAAAGACTTTGGGATTTTCCAAGAGTTCTCCTCACCAAGAACACCTCAGCAAAATGGAATTGCTGAAAGAAAGAATAGAACATTAATTGAAGCTGGTAGAACTCTATTGAGTGACACCTCTCTCCCAGAATATTTTTGGGCTGAGGCAGTTAACACTGCTTGTCATGTCATCAATAGGGCTTCTATCACCAAAAGCCACAGAAAGACTCCCTATGAGATTGTGAAAGGCAGAAAACCAAATCTATCCTATTTTAGGATCTTTGGTTGCAAGTGCTATATACTTAACAATGGCAAGTCATATTTGACTAAGTTTGCTGCCAAATCCCAGGATGGGATATTTGTTGGGTACAGCACAAATAGTAAGGCCTATAGAGTCTTCAACTTAACTACTCAAGTTGTTGAAGAATCTGTGCATGTTGTATTTGATGAAACAAGATTAATCAATTGTGAGTTGTCTTGTAGATCAAATGACTCAACAGGTATAAGCAAGAGGATGGACAAGCTCTCCATTGCTGAAGCTTCAAAGGAAGATGGAGCATTGGAAAATGAAGGCTGCTGTCCAGGGGGAGTACAAGAGATAATGGAAGCTGATGAAAACCAAGAGGTTCAGCAGAATGAAGAAGCTGGAGATGCTCAACCTGAAGGGAATCTTCCTCCAGCTATAAGATATCTAAGAGATCATCCTGCTGATCAGATAATAGGTGATCCAAGACAAGGAGTGCAAACTAGAAGCAGAAATCAAAGCACAGTTTTGCATTCAAGTTTCTTGTCTCAGATGGAACCTAAGAAGTTTGAAGAAGCTATCCAAGACCAGCACTGGATTGATGCTATGCAAGAGGAGCTGAATCAATTCAGAAGGTGCAAAGTCTGGGAGCTTGTTCCTAAACCAAGAGGCCACAACATAATTGGCACTAAGTGGATCTATAGGAACAAGCTAGATGAAAGTGGGATAATAGTGAAGAATAAAGCAAGATTGGTTGCAAAAGGATACAGGCAGGAAGAAAGGATTGACTTTGATCAAACCTTTGCTCCAGTAGCAAGGCTGGAGGCAATCAGAATATTCCTTGCCTATGCAGCCTACCAAGACTTCAAAGTATACCAGATGGATGTGAAGTCAGCATTTCTGAATGGTGATCTTAAAGAAGAAGTATATGTAGAGCAGCCATCAGGTTTTGTAGATTCTCTTAAACCTGATTCTGTGTATAAGCTTAGGAAAGCTTTGTATGGGTTAAAACAAGCTCCAAGGGCTTGGTATGAAACCCTGTCTACCTTCCTCATTGAGAATAAATTCTCAAGAGAAAAGATAGACAAAACTCTATTCCTTAGGGAATCCAAAGGTAAGATCATCTTAGTTCAGATCTATGTTGATGACATAATCTTTGGATCTACTGAAAACAACCTTTGTAAAAAGTTTGCCAAACTTATGCAAGGGAAGTTTGAGATGAGCAGTATGGGAGAACTTAAGTTCTTCTTGGGACTCCAAGTAAGACAGACTGATGATGGATTGTCCATATCCCAGTCTAAGTTCACCAAAGAATTAATTAAGAAATATGGTATGGAGTCATCCTCCACCATGAGAACTCCTATGGGAACAAGTATGCCTATATGCAAAGATGAGGCAGGTAAACCTGTTGATGAATCATTGTATAGAGGAATAGTTGGGTCTCTACTATATCTCACTGCTAGTAGACCAGACATTATGTATGCAACATGTGTCTGTGCTAGGTACCAAGCCTGTCCCTAAAGAATCTCATTATACTGCAGTCAAAAGGATTCTGAGATATCTTAAGGGCACACCTAATCTAGGTCTTTGGTACCCTAGGAATAGAGATTTTCAACTAACAGGCTATTCAGATGCAGATTTTGCAGGATGTAGAGAGGATAGAAAGAGTACTACAGGTACTTGTCAATTCCTGGGAGGAAGACTAATATCTTGGAGTAGTAAGAAGCAGACTAGTGTGGCAATTTCCACAGCTGAGTCAGAGTTATGTTGCTGCTGGAAGCTGCTGTGCACAGCTATTATGGATGCAGCATCAGCTTAAGGATTATGGTATTCAGGTAAGTAGAACACCCCTTTTATGTGATTCTAAGAGTGCTATTTCTATTGCTAATAATCCAGTTTCTCATAGTAGAACTAAGCATATAGAAATCAAATACCATTTTCTTAGAGAACATGTAGAAAAAGGAGACATCTCATTGGAATTTGTAAAAACAGATTATCAAATAGCAGATGTATTTACTAAGCCTTTAGATGAAACCAAATTCAATAAATTCAAAATTGAATTAGGTATGTTAACCATTGATTAATGTATTAACAAAATCATTAACAATGCAATTAAAGTGGGATTTAAGTAAGTTAAGTAATAACAATAGAAATTGGCTAAGTAAGAATGTGTCGACACATTCAGTAATAATGTGTCGACTCAGAGAAATAATGTCGACAAGTCAGAAATATTGTGTCGACACAGAGAATATGTGTCGACACTTAAGAGTTATATTGTCGACTTAACCAGAAATGTAATGTCGACTCAACCAGGATAATGGTGTCGACACTTATAGAATATGTGTCGACACTTATCCTTAGAGTCGACACAGAATTTTTGTCTTTCTATTATGTATCCAAGGTGTCGACATAACCACAAATTGGTGTCGACACATAGTAGGCTGAAGTAATGTCGAGTCAATAGAAGTTTGTGTCGACACATTCCGTCTGTGTCGACACATTTAGACTGTTTTTGGCGCCTTTTGAACTTCTTTCAACTGAAGCTATAATAGGTCAAAAACTCTTTCTGTCGACACGCTTCCAAGGTTTTCGAGACTAAAACCCTGTGTCGACAGTCTATCTTTCTCTCTTCTCTCAAGCTTTCTTGACGAATCGATGGCGCCAAGGATTGAAGACAACATTAATGAAGGGTATGAGTTGGTGCGCCAGGCCTTTGCAGAGGCGCCGCCAGATGTTCAAGGGGTTATCACCCTCCTCTCTGAGTCAGGGTTAGAATTTCTAATCTCAGAACCAACTAAAATCTGGAAGAAGGAGGTGCACGAGTTCTTTATCTCTGCATCAGTCCACTCGACTGGCCTCAAGATTAAGTCCAATGTACAAGGGACTAAGGTGAAGATTACTCAAAGAAGTTTAAGAAAGATCTTTCAATTACAAGTAGTTGAGAATGAAGAGGAAGTTCCTAGTTCTAAGACAAGGGAAGCCCTTCAATGGTGTGGACTGGACTCAGGCTTGAAGATTGGAGCTGCATTCAACAGGAAGGGTATGAATCAGCAAGGGAAGTTCTTGTCTGAAATAGTTGGGAAAGTGATCCTCTGCAAGACAGGTGGACATGATAGGATTTCTGCCTATATGTTCAGCCTTATGACCAGGATTGTTTTTACAATTCCTACTGATTGGTCAGGAGTGATCTTTGACAAGATCAAAGAAGGAATCAAGAAGCCTAACATTGCCAGGATCATGAGCTTATATCTCACTGGAGTGATTCCTGAAGAAATGCAGCAACTACAAGGGACTAAGATCAATCATATGAGAAGAATGGATATGAGACTGTTCTCTAGGTGGGATAGGGTGCTGTCCAAGGATGTGCCTGAAGAGAGCAGGCCAGACACCCCTGTGAAATCCCCTACTCAAAATCAAGAAACAGAACAACTACAAGAAGACCCACTCAGGACACAGGTTGAAGAATAGCCTGACTCAACTATAGTCCAGCAAGTGTCAACACCTGCACAGATGCAGGGGGAGCAATGTCACTCTCCATCTCAAAAGGTATCTACTCCTGATCTGGTACAAGTATAGGGGGAGCTAATGTATTTTACTATAAAAGAAATTGCTCATATTTTTATTACTACACAGGTTCAGGGGGAGCTAGTGTCCACTCCTCCTCTAGATACTACAAATACTGAAGTACAAGTGCAAGAGGAAGCACAGTTAAACTTATCTCAAGATTTAACTGCTGCAGAAGTTACAGCTCAACTGGAATTTACTCTGGAGGAGTTATTCCCTGATGTTGATACTATTACTGATAAAGTCGGAGGTGGACCAGAAATTGAGAAGTCCATAGGTATGGACATTGATCAGGAAGCTGAAGTTGAGCCACAGGTTGAGGGGGAGCCAGTGGTTGTTGAGGCTGAGCAACAGGTCACAGGGACAGATACAATTCATCCTCCTCAAGAAAGAATTCATTTAGATACTTCATCTGAAACTGAAACTGAAGATGCAAGGATGGCCAAGAAAAGAAAACTTGTTGTATTTAAGAGAAGAAGCAAGAATTATAAGCAGGCTTTACAGACAACACCTCAACAAGCATCTCCTGCCTTTGATCATAACAAATTTATGGTAGATCTACAGGTGAAATTGGATGAACAAAGAATGGCTCTGGAAAAGTATGTTGATGAAAATAGCAAGTCTATGCAGTTTGACTTAGCTCAGGATATCAAGTCCATCCAGTTTCAAGTCAACCTGCATAAGACAGAAATGATAGATTGTTTCCAAAAGGGAGGCCATGCTGTGGTTTATCTTGCTCAACAACAGGAGGCTATTACTAAAAAGGTAGATGATGTTGTCCTGAAGCAAAGCTATGTATTGGAAAATCAGTTAAGAATGAATGATAATTTAACTGAATCTCATCATGAGATAATAGAGGAAGTGAAAAAGATTGTTCCAGGCTTGCCTGCAGATAAAGCCAAAGAAAAGGAAGAGTTTAATAAGCAATTTCAAGATGCCATTGCCTCAGTACAAACTGCTATCTCCACCTGCCAACAGGACATATCAACCAAGCTGCAAAAGTTGAAACCATTTTTCAAAGAAGGTATAAATTATCTAGATGGACAGATAAGGTTTCAGAAGGATGACCTTAGAGATCATATGACAAGAGAAGTCATAAAGGGGGAGAGGTTATTGATTCATGCAGGCCAAGAGCACTCTAAATGGGTGATAAATAGTATAAGAGCCACCTTGGGATGTCCACCCTTGTGTGATGATGATATGATGGCTGAATCAGGCATTCAAGCAGGACTACTTGAAGGCAACCAACCTGAGGTTGCCCAAGTCATTTACCCCCCTCCAGATTTTGACATGATTGATCAGCAGGTTCAAGGCATGTATAGTCCTCCAAAGGAGGTTACTAATATTGTCATTGGGAAGGTTGATAAGCCTGAGGCTACTCTGAAAGAACAGCAAGATGCTCTATTAGCAAAGAAGAGATTTAGAGAGCAGGCTGCACTTAAGCCAGATTATGAGCAGTGGAGTCCTACTTTAAGGAACATAATACTCACTGCATGGAAAGCTGTACAAGACAAAGTTCATGAGAGAGGGAAGTGGTACAATGAGATAGAATGGCAAAAGTATGAGGCAAGACAGGAAGCTATAGTACAATTCAGAAGGAAAGCTAAGCTGGGGAGGCTGACACCAGATGCTAAGGAGCCAAGCAAATACTTTCCAAAGCCTTTTCACTATTTTGAAAGGCAAAGGCTCAAGGAAGAAGCTAAGAAGAAAGTTGATCTAAAAGGAAAGAAGATAGCTGAAGAATCAGAAGCTCCTGTGACAGCTAAAATTCAATCTGGCAAAGGGATTATCATTAAAGAGCCTGATCAATCCTGATTGTGTTTTTAGTTGCTTCATAATGTTTTGTAATGTTGTAATGTGATCATGAAATGTAAAACAATGTAATCAAACATTACCCAGTTATAAACAAAATATTGTTTAAATCTGTGATAGATTGTTTTATCTATGATGTTTTTTTTATTTTGTTTATAATTAAGTATCCCTGTATTTTTGTCATATATCATCATTTAGTACTGTTTATATATGATGTATATTATTGGCTATAAGGGTTATGACTTCTCCAAATAGGGGGAGATTGTTGGGTACATTGGAAAATGTGTACCTGATTTGAAGAAGCCCAAACTAGCTCAATGATATACATCATGGTGTATTTGATGTTGTTTTGAGTTAACATGTGCAGGTGAAGAATTGATAAAGTATGCAAAAAAATTCTAAGTCCAAGTGTCGACACAGAGAAGGATGTGTCGACACATAGAAGAAATTAGTCGACACAACACTGGGAAGCAGTGTCGACACATAGCAGTTAGTCTACAACTATACTGGGAAAAAGTGTCGACACAGAGGAAGTATGTCGACACATAGCAGTTAGTCTACAACTACACTGGGAAAAAGTGTCGACACAGAGGAAGTATGTCGACACATAGCAGTTAGTCTACAACAATACTGGGAAAGTGTGTCGACACAAAAGAAGTAAGTCGACACAACACTGGGAATTTGTGTCGACACAGAAGAAAAGCGTCGACCTCAACATTGGGAAAATGTGTCGACACAAAAGAATATAGTCGACCTCAGGTTTGTCGACACCAGCAGGATGTGTCGACTCAGAAGAATATAGTCGACCTCAAGTTTGTCTACACCAGCAGAATGTGTCGACACATTGTGATTAAGTCGACACATTACAGCAGAGTTAAAAGAAGACTGTGTCGACACCTGAAGGCTAAGTTGACATTTACTAAGTTATGATACTACAAACAACTGTGTCGACACACAGGACTTGTGTCGACACACTGAAGAGTCAAGACCAAGTTATTTTCAGAAGAAGCTGTGTCGACTCAAAGGCAACTTAGTCTACATCACTGAAGGCTGTGTCGACACCAAAGTCAATTGTGTCGACACAGATAGACAGATGGTCTCGACACTTTCTGACAGACTGTCTCGACAACTTGTGGTTCAAGACTAAGGCACAGGACTTGTTTGAAGACTTGACAGCTGTGGGTTGCCACCGGTTAACTGAAGCTGTCAGACTTGTCAGTAAACGGTTAGAAACCGGATCAGCCGGTTACCATGAAGAAAGTCTATAAATAGACAGATTCAGAAGGAGAAAGTAACTTTTGAAAACATTGATAAGAATCAAAAAGTTGAGAAGGATTACAATCCAATTCATTTCAAGAAAGTGCTAGGCACTTAAGAAGATCTTCTCCGGAAGATCAAAGAAGACTATCTAAGGATAGATCAAAGAAGAGTTCTAATCAGAATTCAGAAGAATCATTCAAAG
This sequence comes from Platanthera zijinensis, assembly GCA_039513925.1. NCBI lineage: Eukaryota > Viridiplantae > Streptophyta > Magnoliopsida > Asparagales > Orchidaceae > Platanthera > Platanthera zijinensis. The sequence continues at coordinate 102,804,078 of CM077088.1, forward strand.
TGCTGGATAGAGAGAGATCAAGCCAGAATTTGAAGAAGAAGAAGAAAGAAACCACCAGTGGATTCTCAAGAAGCTGTTTGGAATCAACTCAGCTAAGTTCATATTCAAGAAGCTTTGAAGAAGGCTCAGATACAGTTTATTGCATCAGCTGATCAAGAATTGTCTTGGCCTTTTCTCTCTCAATTTAGGCAAGACAGTTAAATAATCTTTTCAATATTTCTGTAGGATCTGTTTTCACAGATCTGAGTTGTAAGCCTGTGTTATAAAGGCTGAGTGTAGGAGTGTTGAACTCTGAGTGGTAGGGCTGTTTGCCTGAGTGTAGGAGAAGAATCTTCTCTGAGTTGTAGGCCTTGGGGCAAGGCTGAGGTAGGGCAGTTGTGCCTGAGTTGTAGGAACCAGTTGGGTTCTGAGTTGTAGGATCTGTTGATCTGAGATTAGTGGAAGTTTGGCCGAATCTAGCATACTGCTAGATAGGTTAAGGGGGAAAGTGGATGTACCCAGACCTTGGGGAACCACTATAAAACATTGTGCAATCTGTGATGTTTTATTTTCTGTGATTGCTGTGATTCTTTTGTTAATCATTGAATTGAATTCTCCCTAAAAGTTTTTATAAATAAGCAGAACCTATTCACCCCCCCCCCTCTAGGTGTTTAGGCTGTCTTGAAAGTTAAACTATCAAATACAATGTGTACCGATTCTTATACCACCAGAGTTTTTCTATTAAATACTCTATAGGCCTTACTATGGCTACTATAACCTACAAAAATACCTTCAAAGCTTTTCTCGCTAAACTTGGTAGTGTGATACTTGCCGTTGTTAAGTACGAAGCACTTACAGCCAAAGATTCTAAAATATTTAATGGTTGGTTTCTTGCCTTTTAGAAGTTCGTAGGGAGTCTTATCATGGTTCTTGTTGATGAGAGCTCGATTTTGCACGTGACAAGCGGTGTTGACAGCTTCAGCCCAGAAATATTCTGGAAGTGAGGCATCACTCAACATAATCCGACAAGCCTCTATGAGTGTTCTGTTCCTTCTCTCAGTTATTCCATTTTGCTGTGGAGTGCGAGGAGAGGAAAACTCATGAAAGATACCTTGACTTTCGCAGAATTCTGTCATGGCTCTAGACTTGAATTCCGTTCCATTGTCACTTCTGATTTTAACTACGGAACAGTTGTATTCATTCTGGATTTGCCTAACAAAACTAGTGACAGTACTGAAAGTATCTGACTTGTGTTTCAGAAAGAACACCCACGCAAATCGCGAGTAATCATCCACAATAACCAACGTATATTCCTTACCTCCCAAACTTCTAACTTGCAGTGGACCAAACAAGTCCATATGGAGAAGCTGTAAGCTTCTATTGGAATCCTTGCCTATTATGCTTTTAAATGAACTCCTTGTTTGCTTGCCTTTGATACAGGCGTGACAAAGACTGTCCATAACGCACTTGACATTAGGTGCATCACGTACTAAGTTTTGAGAGAATAGTTTATTAATAGTTTTGAGATTAATATGTGCTAGTCTCTTGTGCCATTGGTAAGCAAGAGATGCACTACTTTTTGCTAAAAGACACAATGGTGTGGAAGAGTCTATACAAATGAAATTTAAACAGAAAATATTTCTGCTTCGAGTGCCTGATAAATCAGTTTCCATGTTGTCAATCGATTTTATCAAACACTTATCAGCATGAAATTCTACAACGTATCCTTTGTTGCATAGTTGGCTTATGCTGATGAGATTGTGTTCCAATCCTTCAACATAGGCTACATCCGAAAAGGATACGCTACTGTTAGTAATCATACCGTAGCCTTTAGTTATTCCTCGATCTGAACCTCCAAAGATGACCTTTGGTCCGTTGCAGACTTAGGTGAAGTTCTGGAGTAGGCTCCTTGTCCCGGTCATGTGCCGAGAACATCCAATGTCCAAGTACCAGATTGGCATTTTGGTGGTCTTTGGACATACCTGCAATTACAATCACTTAGCCTTAGGAACCCAAACAAGTTTGGTTCCTTGGTCTCGAGTTAGAATACGCCCCCTATGAGCATTAGCCTCATGAGTGGTCATCCTCACGTTGCTAACTTGAGGGGTTGTAGCATTTCTAGGATTGAACCAACAATCGATGGCAAAATGACCAATTCTGCCGCAGCACCAATAGTCGAACCTATTGTATCTTTGCCTAGTGTATTCCTGCTTGATTTTCTGAAGTGATGGTCTAGCAGGAACTTCGCTCTTGGAGGAGGAAGCTTCATGATGGTGGCAGCTACATGAAGTCTTCCCCTTCATAGGATTTTCCACAATAGGTTTTACCTTTGGTGTCATCTTGATGTTATGACCATGAGCATATGGTCCATAGTTCTGAAGTTGAATCTCTTTATAAGGTGCCTTGAAGACACTCTCGCCAAAGTTACGAGGACGAGTCTAACCTTGGTATCTTGACTTAGGCTTCTCGGGGATCGGCCTAGAGAAGTGTCCATAGGTGGACTCATAGTCGAATTCGTTCGTAGGAAAGATAACTTTCTTGAACAATACAGGTTCCAAGGGAGCTTTCCCTTTTTCTTCAGCTAGAGCCTTCTGGGCAGCCTTATTCTTTCTCTTGGCCTTGTTTCTCCTAGAAGATTTACTAGAAGCACCAATGTGTCCTATACCAGCACCCTTGGCCTTAGCTGAGAACTCAGCAACGAGTGGAAGAACTGTCTTAGGCTTGGAGAAACTCTCAACAAGTTTCTTCTCAGCCTTGATTTGTTGTTCCAATTCTTTGATGATTTCCTCTTTAAGGTCGAGGTGCTTGAGAGCTTGATTGTATTCTTCCATAGCAGCATCGAAGTTCTCTTGAAGAGATTTTGTCTTGGTGACTTCTTCTCTCAAGCTGCTCTCACTAGCTTGTAGAGATTTTATCTCTTTGGCTTGAGTTTTCACGACTCTGCGAGATTTTTCGTAAGCCGTGAGTAACTCCTTATATTGTCCCATGAGTTAAGATTCATCCTCAGAGGAATAGCCCACTTGCTCATTATCATAATCAGATTAAGAGAGAGGAGTGTGAGTTTTTACCTCCCTAGTGAACTGGGGGACTTATTCATCATCAAAGTGAGCCATGAGCCCGAAGTAAGCTTCCTCTTCTTCACTTGACTCAGATGAGTCGGAGTCGTTGAGAGTTTTTCTCTTCTTGGCTAATAAGCTCTTCTCTGTCCTCTTCTTGTGGTATGAGGGTTTCTTTTCCTCTCTTCTACCACCCTCTTTCTTCTTGTGAGGGCATTCCGCGATGACGTGACCTGGCTTATTACAACAATAACAAACGATGTCAGTTGAAATCTGTTTGTTCTGTTTGGAGTTATACCTGTCATGGCTACTTGAGCCATTCTTTCGCTGATCACCGTCATGTCGTGATCTTCTGTATGAGGCATCCTTGCCTCTCCATTGCTTCTTTTTATTTAAGAATTTTTTGAACTGCCGCGAAAGCAATGAGAACTCTCCTTCAAATAGTTCTGAGCCTGAGGTGCTTTGCTCGAAGCCTTCTTCTTCACTTACTTCTTGAGGAGATGCTGGCGAGGCAGCTTTGCCCTTCCTTGAACTGTCAGCCATTAAAGCAACCGACTTCTCTTTTGAGGAGAAGCTACTTTTCTCTTCTTCGGCTTTTCTGGAGTTGATCTGCAGTTCATAGGACATCAGCTTGCCAAATAGATTTTGTGGATCTGTCTCTGCTAGTCTGCCAAACTCTCTGATGGCACGGACTTTGTTGTCCCATTCTTTGGTGAGAGATCTCAGAAACTTATCATTCAGCTCCCCATTAGTAAAGACTCGGCCATACACTCTCAGTTCATTGACTATCTTAAAGAAGTTTTCAAATGTGTCAGCTATGGGTTCCTTGTGACCTTGTCGGAAGGCTTCATACTTCTGATTTAAGAGGGATCTACGATCATCCCTAACTTCCTCAGTACCTTCCATCAGAGTCACCAGGGATTGCCACATCTCCTTGGCAGATTGGCAATGTATAAGATTTTGCAGCATTGAGTCATCGACTGCACTTGCGATAATATTTTTAGCTTTCTTGTCTAGGGAGACAAGTGCAATCTCGTCCTTATCCAAGTCCATCAACTTCTTTGGAACCTTTTTGGTTGGGTCTATTGTTGATGCAGTCATAGGAACATGCGGACCTTCTTCCACAATCATGAAGATCCGGGGATCTACTGCTTCCATGAAGAACTTAACTCTTTCCTTCCACATAGGAAAATTGTTCTTGGTGCAGATAGGGAGCTTAGCAAAATCCTTGGTCCTACTCATGCTTGTTACTTCTCTGGAGACAACTTGGTGAGGATTAGATCAAGGTGTTAACCTTTTAACGATCAACCTCCCTCTGATACCAATTGAGAGAACTAAGTTGTCAACCTAAATCACCTAGAGGGGGGTGAATAGGTGAAATGCGTGCCAAATGCGGAATAAAAAATTAACACAGCACAGATAAGTAATCATGCAATCACACAGACGACAAGAGATTTATAGTGGTTCCCCAATCTTGGGTACGTCCACTTTCCTCACCGATCTAGCAAATCACTAGACTCGGCTACTCCACTATCTCGGATTGCAAACCAATCCTACACCTCGGAACTATGTTCCTACAAAAACTCGATCCCAAACGGATCTACACTCGGAAGATAAAACTTCCTACCACTCGGAGATAGATATCCTACAATGAAATTTGTTTGAAAATAAAAACACAAACAACAATTAGCACAGATCTGGATCATTGACGCAATCTTCTACTTGAGAGCTTTTCGGTTTGAACAGAAACAGTTGAAGAAGACTAGAGAGAGATCCACTATTCTGAGATCTGGAATCACCACGATCAAGAAAATAAATCAGAGACGATGAAGCACAAAGAGATCGGATGATTCTTCTTGAGTCTGGATCGCTTGAGAATTAGAGATCGATAGCTGCGGCTGAGAGAGAACGATCCAGAGCTTCTTCCGAAAACTTTAATGGCGGCGGAAGGAGAGATTAGGGTTTTCGGGGTTTTCTCTTTCATAAAATTAATCTCTGTAAACGCGTGTATTTATTCAAGTCAGAAAAGACCTATTTATAGGCGGTCTCCAACGGTCATAAGCATAATTAAGGATGACACGTGGAGCAATCAGAAAGGACTTTTTGAAAATACACAAAGAAACTTGACTTGGAGAAATTCAGGAAATTCGAACAGACATAATCGAGAGACAGAGACATACTCGAGTAAGAGGTTACATACTCGAGTGGATATGAGGGATATACTCAAGTAGCAAGATAGAAACTACTCGAGTGCTGCAGGGATCAATACTTGAGTGACTTAGAGAACTTACTCGAGTATGAGCAAATATACTCGAGTATAAACACTTAGAAAAATTACTCAGAAAAGACTTGAAGAGCTACTCGAGTATAAGAGTTTGAGATACTCGAGTATGGGGAAGATAGATTACTCGAGTATCTTAGGAAAACTACTCGAGTGATCACTAACCTACTCGAGTATGAAAATCAATCTACTCGAGTACAGAGTTACTTACTCGAGTATTTCAGAGAACTACTCGAGTATGTGGACTTAGAGACTTTCTATGATAAGAGGTCCAGATCTACTCGAGTTCAAACAGAGTGCTTACTCGAGTAACTAACCATCTACTCGAGTAAAAGGTATCACTTACTTGAGTGAAAGAAAATCTACTCGAGTATAAGCTTTCATACTTGAGTATATTGAGAATCCACTCAAGTAAGTAGTCCAACCTACTCGAGTGCAGACTCACTTACTCGAGTATACTAAAGAAGTACTCGAGTATGTGGACTTAGAAAATTTCTTCTGAGATAGACCTCAATACTTCATAGTCCAAGTGCATGTTGATGAAGTGTGTCCAAATAGAGAGGCTATACATGAGCCAACACCTTGGATCACACAATGAGGAATTGCATTGTATGGTCCTGTGTTTGGTAGCCCATTATAGACTGACATTGGTCTACACTTGGCAATAAGAACCTGCACACATACAACTCAAACACAATATCAAATACACCTTAATTCATCTTAGTTCAAGGTCTGACTTCCTACAAATCTGAGGTATTGTGGAGACAAATCCCAACGCATAGTATGGGTGGCGTTGAGTGAGCACATCTCACCTAACACCAAAATATGGATGGCGTTGAGTGAGCTAAGCTCACTCAACGCCATAGTCTGGGTGGCGTTGAGTGAGCACAGCCCACTCAACACCAAAATCTGGATGGCGTTGAGTGAGCTGAGCTTACTCAATGCAAAAGTCTTAGTGGTGTTGAGTGAGCAGATCTCACTCAACACCATAATCTTGATGGCATTGAGTGAGCTGATCTCACTCAACGCCATAGTCTGGGTTGCGTTGAGTGAGCTGAGCTCACTCAATACCATAGTCTGGGCGGCGTTGAGTGAGCAGAGCTCACTCAACACCATAATCTGATGGAGTTGAGTGAGCTGAGCTCACTCAACGCCATAGTCTTGATGGCGTTGAGTGAGCTGAGCTCACTCAATGCCATAGTCTGGAATGGACATTTTCTGGAGGGCGTTGAGTGAGCAGAGTTCACTCAACGCCGTATCCTGGATGGAGTTTAGTGAGCAGAGCTCACTCAACGCCGAAGTATGGATGGAGTTGAGTGAGAAGAGCTCACTCAACGCCGCAGCATGGATGGTGTTGAGTGAGCAGAGCTCACTCAACGCCGTATCCTGGATGGCATTGAGTGAGCTGAGCTCACTCAACGCCATTTTACTTAGAAACTTTTTAAGCTTGGCTGATGGTTCAGTTGAACCGGGCCGGTCCAGGAATTCGGCCAGATTGCGTTACTAAGCCGTTTTCTCTCTTTAAGATTTAGTTAAGTCTTATTATATGATTTTGACCGGTCAATGCCACATGGTAGCCGTTCTTCTTCCTTACAGCCATGGCCGAGCGATGGTTTGCATTGCCTTTAATTTCTTTTATAGCTCAGCTCCATCCTCTCCCCCTTTAAACGGCTGGATTCAACTCCTCTTAGGGAGAGGAGGAGTTTCCAGCCTTCTCTTAGCTGTTATGGAGCCGTTTCAGCTCCCCTCCACCATGGCCAAAGCATGCATGGAAGGAGGCATTAATGGCTAGACCGTTTATAACCCCACCCGCAGCATTGTATCTCCTTTAAAAGACTCCCTAGACTTAGAAGGGAGGTTTCCACCCTTGCCCGATAAAGCTAGAGCTTATTACCTTGCTGTTGAAGAATTCTGGCGACGCCACCACCGCACAAATGGCATCCCGATGATCGGCTCAACTCCAAACCGCGAATAAGGTCCTCCTCTACCTCTTCTTCTATGGATATCCTTAGGAACTATTAGGAGAGACATCGGGCTCAAAAGAGCAGGATCGGGTGAGCGTTTCAATGGTTTTTCCGAAATTTATGGCGGTCAGGTTTGCTGGAAACCGCCTCTCCGGCGACTGTGCCGCCCCCTAACGGTAGCCCTCACCTCAACGGAGGTGGTGGTGGTGGCCAGCCAGGGAGATGGCTAGGTGGACGGGAAATCCACTTGCAAAGCTACAGGTTTTAAGCATTTTTAGGTTGCTAGTTCGGGCTTTTTGAGAAGATGAATAGTAACTTTAATACTAAATTATTATATTTATATATAATATATAGTGATTTATCAAGCTCTTTTTGGTGCAATTTAATTAGGCACTTAGAGGACATTTTAGGAAACATAGCCAGTCACATAAGTTGTGTCTCTTCGAGTCTAGATTATTCTAAAATTTATTTCAACTCGATTGGGTAAGTGGTTTGACCACAGCACCCATTTTGGTGGGACCTATACCTAGGGCTATTCTGAGGTTCAAATGGATGCCCACCTTTCATCCCTTGTCCAAATGAGCTGAAATTTGGTCAGGTGGTCTACCTTAGCTATTTCTAAGGCCTGTCCAAAAATAGGAATTTTTGGAGAATATTTTTCTATAGTTTTTGGAAAAATTTAATAAACCATGTATAAATTATTTAGGTGTCTTAAACACCTCAAAATCCCACAAAATATGGGTGGATAGTCTTAGAGGGCATGTAAAGGCTCTGGTAAAAATTTAATCTCATTTGGAGATGTTTTGAATAGGGTTTTATCAATCCCTAGGTTGATCCTTATAGGATTATTTAGGATCAAACACCCCCTTGGGGTTTTTAGTGGTCAAATCACCTCAACAGAGGCTGAAATTTTGGACACTAACTTGGTATGGCTAATGTCACCCTCTTAAAGAAAATGGTGTGATTTAGGGTTGATTTACCCTAGGGTTCAAACTAAAACCCTAGGGAAGGGTTTTTGAGTGTTGTGAAGGGCATAGGAGCAAATGCCCTTGTGTGACCTTGTAACCCAGTAGAGTTGAAGGAAATGAATCCTAAGTTCTCTGGTAGAAATCTTAGAGGATTTGGAGGTAGGTAGACACCTCAAAACCCTAACCCTAGTTTTAGGGTAGAAGCTCAATTATGAAAGCACAGCCACTAAACCTTAATTAAAAGTTTTGAAAATTGGATGGAGTAAGTTTTAGACTAGGAAGAACCCTTAGTAATTTTATTAGGATTTTATGGATTATATTTCAAGTACTTTATTTGTTAGGTATCAATTTGCTCAAACTGGTCTTTCAATTATTTTGATAACTCTATTCATTTGAATCTGATGGAACTTGGGCAGCAGATGCTTTAGGTATAAATAAACATCCCTGAATTTTGTTACAAATTTTAGTTGATTATATCTAGTACTTCCTTCACAAGTTCCAAAAAGGGCAATTATGGTCAATAAATCATTTAGAGCAAATTACCTACTGTAAAATTATGAAACCTGGTCAATTATGTTTTCAGATCAATATCTAGTTGTAACGACCCCATCCGTTACATGATGTATAGTAGAAGGTCCGGCCGGGGCCCCACACTATATGCCACAAACAGACGGTGAGGTCACAGGATAATACCAAACCATACACGTATCCTAACTTAGAGCATGCTAGCGGAAGCTTTAAGTTGTAAATTGAACTCTAACCAGGAATGTCCAATATATAAACCACAGTTATATATATACAGCCACGGAATGTACAACAAAGGTGAAGGGTTGGCCTTAAGGCCTTACAGTTCCTCTTTCCACACATCATGGATTATAAACATCGGCGCACAGGCCGGCCATACATGAGTGAAAGCAAAACAAACAAAACCATTCGCGTAGCCTTCAAGGACTTAGCCGCAGCAGCAGCAGCAGCAAGGGCTTCAGCCCTTCATTTACCACTCGGCTCTCCAGTACCTGCATAGGGACAATCCACCCAAACGGTGGCAAACACGGCAACGGTCAGCATTCAGCTGACCCAATTATAACAATCCTACCCCTTTCTCGGGGCAGTAGCATTCCTTCCCTGCACAGCATTGTATCAACAATAGCAAATATGTGCTCGCAGGCACACTCAAGCCATCACAACCGTCGGCCACACGGCCCGACAGTCCGTGCACTCAGGGCACATTCTTGGTGCACCGGAAAACCAGGGTCAACACCACCGTTTACACGGTATTGAGCATTCTAGTCTTTTTGGCGCGCGGGCCTAAGACTCTCATTATGCGCTCCAATGAAACCTATAACCAGTCTTATCAGTCGGACGGACATAACACGGGTACGGATCAGCCACCCCCCGTTGCTCAAGTCGTCGTGCCACCTCGAATACGGAAGTATCCATGGCAATTTATAGGCGCGGGTCGGTTTCACCTTTCCTGTTCGGCAATCTGCCTTTTCATCGAGTTGCAGCCCAACGGCTCAACCGCAAACAAAGTGGCAACGCACGACCACAAGAGTTGCATCCAACCCTCTTCATTTCCTGGACTTCATCCAGTACTTCCTGCTGCACCAAGCAACAGGTAGGCACAAGGCAAACAAGCCATAACCACGGAGTCTTCTCCGATATGCAAACAAGCATCACCAATCCAGACCAACATTTCCAGATGGGCTTCACACATCATGCCTAGATCCGTACTCCAATTTCGGACTCTAACAAGGGGGACTTCACATATCTACCCCAAGGGATGCCACAACCCACCGCACACTCGCGGGGAAGGGTTTTCCCTATGCAATGCAGAAAGAAGGACTTCACATGTCCAAGAAGGGAGATCGTTACCCTTGACGATCTCTTGGGAGTCATCGAAATCTAGCCGGTGAGAAAGCACCGCAGCAGCTTTGCCTTCACAGCGCTGGCCTCGGATCTCGAATCGGACCACGGGAGCTCCGCCGGTGGCTTGATCTCCTCCTCCTTCTTCTTCCTCCTCTCTCTTTCTCTCTTCACTTAGCCAAATGAAGAATGATCTCTTCATCTAGCCTCTGGTGTTTTAATCCAGCAAGGAAGCACCTGAGCCTTTGGATCCAAATAGAGAAAAGGAACGGCCACGATTTTCCCAAAATTACACTTTTTTGGCTGACACGGCCTGTGACACGCCCGTGTCACAGGCCGTGTACCCTTAAGCGGCATACGCGGCACTCGTACCGACTGAACTCTACCAGAACACGGGCATCGACATGCCCGTGTCGAACCTGACACGCCCGTGTCAGTCATGAGACAAGCCCGTGTCACCCCTGCCTCAACGAGCTCCAAAACCAACAAGCAGTACACGGGTAGGCACACGGCAACGGACACGCCCATGTCAAATCTGACATGGCCGTGTTCAAGGCTTGGTTCCGGGCCGTGTAATTCTCTGACTCAGTCCGCCCATTTCTTGAGTGACACGCCCTGGGACACGCCCGTGTCCCAGGCTGTGTACCCTCGACACGCCCTGGGATACGCCCGTGTCCCAGGCCGTGTCAAACAGCCTGCATCTCAAATCCTGTTTTGAGATTTTTGGGGTGTTACAATCCTCCCCTCCTTAATAAAATTTTGTCCCGAAATTTGAAGATAGTAGGGAGAAAATAACAAAACATTTATATGTTTCTATTACATATACAACGAGCGAACAAGTTACGAAAATAACTCGGGAAACTCGGCTCGCATGGTCTGCTCGCGCTCCCATGTTAGCTCTTCTCGGCCACAATTGTCCCATCAGACTTTGACCATCCCGATCACTTTGTTCCGCAACTGTTTCTCGGCTCGATCCTCGAACCGAATAGGTCGAACCCTCGTCGTTAGCCCATACTCGACCGGTACCCGATCATTCTCCACTACTTTAGCTGGATCCTTAACAGCCTTACAAAGTACTGAGATGTGAATTAGATCATGTAATCCACCCAAGTCTGCTGAAAGTGCTAGTCGATAAGCAGCTTCCCCAACTCGCTCCACCACCTCAAATGGACTAAGATACCTCGGACTTAGCTTTTTCAAACGCCGAATCCTGGACACGCCTTTGAAGGTTTGATCTTCAAATATACCCAATCACCCACTGCGAACTCCACGTTCCGATTTTTGGCATTGTAGTACTTTGCTTGACGATCTTGGGCGATCAATAACCTCTCCCGAATAGAGCGTATAAGCGAGGTAGCTTCTTCGACTTCCTTTTTCCCATTCAGCGTAGATTCGCCTGCTTCTGCCCAAGCTAACGGTGTACGGCATTTATGACCATACAAAGCCTCAAATGGTGCCATACCGATGCTCGCTTGGTAGCTATTATTATAGGCAAATTCTACAAGAAAAATATAATCTTCCTATCTCTTACCAAAGTCTAGGGCGCACATGCGGAGCATGTCCTCCATCGTCCTGTTGGTTCGTTCAGTCTGGCCATCCGTTTGGGGATGAAAGGCCGTACTAAATGCTAATTTTGTACCCAACATTTGATGAACTAGCCGCCAATCATTCGATGTGAATCGCCCATCACGGTCACTGACGATGCTCCGAGGAACACCGTGCAGTCGAACAATCTGCTCCACATAAAGCTTGGCCAAGGTTTCCACTGAATCGTCTCTTTTGTTTGGAAGGAAGTGCGCCACTTTTGTCAACCGGTCCACAATCACCCAGATTGAATCATGACCGCGTTGAGATCTCGGCAACCCGTGCACGAAATCCATCGAAATGTCATCGAACTTCCACTCCGGAATGGGTAACGACTTCAGGAAACCGCCAGGCTTCTGGCATTCTGCTTTCACCAACACACAGGTATTGCATTCAGCCACATAACGTGCGACATCTTTCTTTAGTCCGGGCCACCAGAACAACTTTTTCAGATCTCTGTACATCTTTGTGCTCCCTGGGTGAACTGAGTACTTTGCAAAGTGAGCTTCGTACATCAACTCTTCCCTCAATTTACCCACACTCGGGACGCACACTCGACCATTTCTTCGTAACAAACCGTTATCCCAAGAGAATTGGTCATCCAGCCCATCTTTTGCATAGCGCTGGAGGCTTTTATCAAGCTCCGTTGCTCGCCGAACTCTGTCCGTAAGGTCATATTGAACCTCCGTCCAGTTCAAGCATGCATCGGTCGAAGAACCCTTGTCAACGCACGATATCTCCAATGCTTCCAAGTCCTGGATCAAACGCTAATCATGCCTCTGCAACCAGCTTGCCCGTACCGGAGTCTTCCGACTCAAAGCATAAGCGACCACATTTCCCTTCCCGGGAGTATAGTGAATCTCGAAGGTGTAGTCCCCAAGGAACTCCATCCATCTTCGTTGTCGCATATTCAGATCCTTCTGATCCAACAAGTACTTTAGGCTTTTGTGATCTGTATAGATGTCCACTTTAACGCCATAAAGATAGTGTCGCCACAACTTGAGCGCAAAGATTACCACCGCCAACTCCAAATCATGGATGGGGTAATTCCGCTCATGCACTTTAAACTGGCACGAGCCATAAGCAATCACTTTACCAAACTGCAGAAGAACGCAGCCTAAGCCGCTCCCGGAAGCATCATTATAGATCTCATAGCCATCTGTACCACATGGCGATGTCAACACAGGCGCCGTGGTCAAACGACTCTTCAGGTCTTCAAAAGCACGCGCACACTCCGGCGTCCAAATGAACCTTTGATCTTTTATCGTCAGCGTGGTCAGAGGTAAAGCAATCCGTGAGAAGTTTTCCACAAACCGTCTATAGTAGCCCGCAAGCCCAAGGAAGCTCCTGACCTCGGCCACTGAAGACATCACTGGCCAATCTCGAATGGCACTTATCTTCAACGGATCCACCGTGATACCTTCTCCACTTACCACATGGCCTAAAAAGGCTACTGAAGAGAGCCAGAACTCACACTTTGAGAACTTGGCATAAAGCTTATTCCTCCGCAGGGTATGCAAGACCAACCGCAAATGGTTTGCATGATCCTCTTCCGACTGAGAGTATACTAAGATGTCATCGATAAACACAATCACGAACAAATCCACGTACTCTCGGAACGTTCGATGCATTAGATCCATAAATACCGATGGCGCAATACATAAGCCAAACGGCATTACCGTGAACTCATAATAACCGTAGCGTGTTCCAAACGCCGTCTTGGGAATGTCACCTTCCCGAATCCAAACTACCGTCTTTCTTTTTCACAAAGAGAACAGGCGCGCTCCAAGGTGACATACTTGGGCGTATGTATCCCTGCTCCAACAACTCTTGCAATTGGACTTTCAATTCAGCCATCTCTTTTGGCGCGACGCAATATGGTGAGCGGGCCACAGGTTTAGCACCTGGCACCAACTCAATAGAGAAGTCAATCTCCCGCTGGGGTGGTAACCCAGGAAGATCTTTAGGAAACACATCGGCAAACTCTGATACAACCAGAACTTCACCGACACTGGCCTTTGGCTCAACAGCTTGAATGAACGTGAAGAATAACTCCGCGCCCTTCCGAACAGCATTGACGACTTGGAGCGCAGACAACAAAGTCCAGCCAACTCCTCGCATACCAGCGAACTTCGTCACAAGTCCGGTATTCTGGCCCAGTGTGATCTCCTTGGAGTTGCAATCAATAAAGGCACGCTGCGCCGAGAGCCAGTCCATGCCAAAGATCACATCAAACTCCGATAATGGTAGCACAGCTGCACTCAAACCGAAATCCTGACTTCCTATTTGGACATCCACATCGCAAGCCCTAACCCCAAGCATCACACAGCCATTCGGCAATAGCACCCTTGTATTATCAACCGTCACATGACTCGACACCCCAATTCGTGATACGAAGTCCTCAGACAGGAAAGAATGCGAAGCACCCGTATCAAACAGGGCTCTCGCCGGACGATTCCGAATCAGGACAAAGCCTGCAGCACACACACATGCACAAGCTATATATAACAAAAGGCAATAGCACTTAAGCAAGTAAGCTATATTAACTCATACCTGTGACGACGTCACTTTGCTTAATCGCCTCTTGCTGACCAAGGTGATAAACTCGGGGTTGTGCCTGGGACGCAGAGGAATCAACCACCGCTTTGCCCTTCTCAGCATAAGACGCACCCGTCTTCTTTTCCCCTTTGGGCTGAACAACCCGACAATCACGGGCTATATGGCCCACCCGGCCACAAGTAAAGCATGTACGAGACTCCGGCCTTGACGTCGCCCCCGACACAACGGTCGTAGACACTTGCCCAGACGGCTTGGACCTCTTGCCCCCTTTCTTCTGGTAGAACGACTTGCTAGGGCGAGGTGCTTGCTCTGGCTTCGACACAACCAAGCCCTTGTTCCCTTGCACCCGACTCATGTCCTTCACCAACGCACATGCAGTATCAACCAACGCCTGAAACCCTTGGTTCACTGAACTCGAAAGCAGAAACCTCAACTCATCCCGCAATCCTTCATAGAACCTATTCGTTTTCCTTTGGTAATCCGCGAAGATTGTTCCCGCATACCGTCCCAACCTTGTAAACTCATGCAGGTAGGTATCCACGCTATCTTCTCCTTGCTTTAACTGTTGGAACTCATTTTCCATGGCAATGCGTTGCGCCGCTGGGACATGTTTCGCCAGAAATATTCGAGAGAACTCCTCAATCGATACTTGCGTTAATTGCCTGCCCGCCAAATGGTGTACATCAACCTCGTCCCACCACAACCGCGCCTATCCTTCAAGCATGAAGGTGGCCAAGGTGACCCTAAAAGTTTCCTCCGCCCTAATCGCTGTCATTATCCGCTTGACATGCGATAACAAATCCTCTGCCTGTGTTGGGGATCCCAGTCCCGTAAACGTAGGCGGACTGAAGCTCATGAATTGCTTCAACTGTCGGTCAGCTGCTCGTGGATCGACAGCCTCAACCGGCTCGGGTCGTACATCAACACGAACTGGCACTACTGCCGGCTGCGCTTGCCTGGTCGGCTGAATCATGGCAAATAGAGCCTCAGCAACTAAGCGAACAGTTTCCGCAGATGGAGGAGGTGTTGGCACCTCAGCTGGTGCCGCACTCTCATCAGAGCACTGGGGCTCAGACTGCCCAGCACCACTACGCGTCACCTATAGGTGGACAAGACACACATTAGCGATCGCATGCAAGCAAAACAACAGAAAAGGAACACGCAGATTCCTCAAACAAGATTATGTACATTCCTTAGTGGACATTCTAGAGTTCATTAGCGTTACAGCAGGGCGCACAAACACACGCTCGCCACCCCATAAAAGAATTCGACCACGAATTCGAAAGAGGAAAACCAAATGAATCTGATACCAAAATGTAACGACCCCATCCGTTACATGACGTATAGTAGAAGGTCCGGCCGGGGCCCCACACTATATGCCACAAACAGACGGTGAGGTCACAGGATAATACCAAACCATACACGTATCCTAACTCAGAGCATGCTAGCGGAAGCTTTAAGTTGTAAATTGAACTCTAACCAGGAATGTCCAATATATAAACCACAGTTATATATATACAGCCACGGAATGTACAACAAAGCTGAAGGGTTCGCCTTAAGGCCTTACAGTTCCTCTTTCCACACATCATGGATTACAAACATCGGCGCGCAGGCCGGCCATACATGAGTGAAAGCAAAACAAACAAAACCATTCGCGTAGCCTTCAAGGGCTTAGCCGCAGCAACAGCAGCAAGGGCTTCAGCCCTTCATTTACCACTCGGCTCTCCAGTACCTGCATAGGGACAATCCACCCAAACGGTGGCAAACACGGCAACGGTCAGCATTCAGCTGACCCAATTATAACAATCCTACCCCTTTCTCGGGGCAGTAGCATTCCTTCCCTGCACAACATTGTATCAACAATAACAAATATGTGCTCGCAGGCACACTCAAGCCATCACAACCGTCGGCCACACGGCCCGACAGTCCGTGCACTCAGGGCACATTCTTGGTGCACCGGAAAACCAGGGTCAACACCACCGTTTACACGGTATTGAGCATTCTAGTCTTTTTGGCGCGCGGGCCTAAGACTCTCATTATGCGCTCCAACGAAACCTATAACCAGGCTTATCAGTCGGACGGACATAACGCAGGTACGGATCAGCCACCCCCCGTTGCTCAAGTCGCCGTGCCACCTCGAATACGGAAGTATCAATGGCAATTTATAGGCGCGGGTCAGTTTCACCTTTCCTGTTCGGCAATCTGCCTTTTCATCGAGTTGCAGCCCAACGGCTCAACCGCACACAAAGTGGCAACGCACGGCCATAAGAGTTGCATCCAACCCTCTTCATTTCCTGGACTTCATCCAGTACTTCCTGCTGCACCAAGCAACAGGTAGGCACAAGGCAAACAAGCCATAACCACGGAGTCTTCTCCGATATGCAAACAAGCATCACCAATCCAGACCAACATATCCAGATAGGCTTCACACAGCATGCCTGGATCCGTACTCCAATTCCGGACTCTAATAAGGGGGACTTCACATATCTACCCCAAGTGATGCCACAACCCACCGCACACTTACGGGGAAGGGTTTTCCCTATGCAATGCAGAAAAGAAGGACTTCACATGTCCAAGAAGGGAGATCGTTACCCTTGACGATCTCTTGGGAGCCATCGAAATATAGCCGGTGAGAAAGCACCGCAGCAGCTTTGCCTTCACAGCGCTAGCCTCGGATCTCGAATCGGACCACAGGAGCTCCGCCGGTGGCTTGATCTCCTCCTCCTTCTTCTTCCTCCTCTCTCTTTCTCTCTTCACTTAGCCAAATGAAGAATGATCTCTTCATCAAGCCTCTTGAAAGTGAGAGATAGATCTTAACTTTACTTAGAGTTATTATATATGTATATAAGAAAAAGTTCATAACACAAAATAAAGAAAGAGAGCAAGCAATCCAGACAACACAAGGATTATAGTGGTTCCCCAAAAACCTGGGTACATCCACTCTTCTACCACCCTGGTAGGAATCCACTGCAGGATGAGTTGATCAGGTGTCCTGGGCACCAATGAGCTTTTGATCAGGTGCTTAAAAACCAAACTAGATTTTTTGATCAGGTGTCTTGCCACCACTGAGTTTTGACAAGGTTCTCAGAACCAGAGTTCACTTTTGAAGGGAGAGATAACCCTGTACAGATGGTGGTAAAATAAAAAAGGTGATGATGTCTTCTCTGTCTCAAATCACTAAGAGAAGACTAGTGGATTATTGATGTTGTCAAAGCTCCCCCTGAGATTTAAAATAGTTCAGGAGTGGAAGCTTTGCTTCAGGGTGTAGGCCTTCAAGTAGATGAAAATCTTCAGCAAGCTCTGTAGACAAATTTGAATATGTTATCTCTGGAAAGCTCTATATCTTGTTGTTATTTCTGAGCCTCTCTGCTATATATCTTTTCTATCTTGCTATATCTTTTATCTTCTGTATAAAATATATATATGTATCCACTAGGCTGAGGAAAGTCATTTGAATTCTTGTCTGATATGGCATAGACATTTCCAAGAAAGGAAACTGTCTTGGAAAGGTAACTGACAATAAACCTCTGAATTGATTCATATTTAATGCAGCCTCCCAACGACTATATTCATAAGAATATTTAGCATTAAATATATTAGCTGTAATTATCTTAATAGCCTTAATTAAATCTGCCAGCTGTAAATAAATCTGTCTGAAAAACGGTACAGGAAAATGCCAAAAATGAATCTTTTAAAGCTTCCTGAAAAACTGCACAGAAATAGTTGAACTCCGTTCGACTATTTCTGGACTGCAATAGTTGAACTCCGTTCGACTATTTCTGGACTGCAATAGTTGAACTCCGTTCGACTATTTCTGGACTGCAATAGTTGATCTCCGTTCGACTATTTCTGGACTGCAATAGTTGATCTCCGTTAGACTATTTCTGGGCTGCAATAGTTGATCTCCGTTCGACTATTTCTGGACTGCAATAGTTGATCTCCGTTCAACTATTTCTGGACTGCAATAGTTGAACTCCGTTCGACTATTTCTGTACTGCAATAGTTGAACTCCGTTCGACTATTTCTGGACTGCAATAGTTGATCTCCGTTCGACTATTTCTGGACTGCAATAGTTGAACTCCGTTCGACTATTTCTGGACTGCAATAGTTGAACTCCGTTCGACTATTTTTGGACTGCAATAGTTGAACTCCGTTCGACTATTTCTGGACTGCAATAGTTGAACTCCGTTCGACTATTTCTGGAGCTAAAATTTCTGAACATCAAAACTGATTTTCTTTGGAATTCTTCTGCACTTCTTCTGGGATTCTTTCTGAGGAATACCTGGAAAGACCTATGACCCTTAGACTATACATTTTGGGTCAAACTAATCATCCTAATAGTGATCCAAACCCAAATCAGAACCTAAGTTTCCAACAATCTCCCCCTATTTGGGTGAGGATACTATTTACATAAAAACAAAATACAAAGCAAAAAGATCTGCCTGAATTATAATATGATAGCAGATGTACATGGGTGCTTTGTTAAAAAGGGATTCAAAATAAAAGAAATACAAACAGAAACTAAGGGGCAGCTGCATAGAATCTAATAAAGTGACAGCTGCACTTCTGTTCATTTTCATTCTAAGATTCTGATAATCTCCCCATATAGTTATAGCCTTCTGAACAATTTTCCTGAAAGGAGATGTTAGGAATTCTGGACCCAGATTTGCCTTGGGTCTTATTTTTCTTTCACAATAATAATTTGAAGTAAAGTAATATCCAGGGAAATCTTTATAGCCAAGTGGATGAAGTTTCCTAGAAGGGATGAACCACTGGGTATAAGGATTTTTAAATTATTGATTATGAAATGATTTAAAATCTTTGCTATGAAAATCTGAGCTCAACGAAGAGTATTTTCGTTGACCAGAGCTCGACGATTTATAGTGAGATCGTCGATCTCGGTTCAGAGAATAATATAGGTTATTTTCTCTGTTCCAATTTCGTTGACCTCTATTCAGAGTTCGTCGACCTGAGTTCGACGAATTATGTTGAACACAGATTTTCTGAAAATCTTTAACTGATTTTAATGAGGCTATATGATTTAAAGCAATTTCTAAATCTTCATTGAATTTTATGTTTTTAGAAGAAAGTTTATTTACTTTCTCTCTAAAAAGTTTTATTTCCTTCTTAGATTGAATCAGATCTTTACATAATAATTTAAAATCTGTTTTAAGTTCTTCTGTTGAAAAGTCAAGGGTAGAGATAACCTGATCTTCATCATCATCTGATTCAGATTCTTTATCTTCATCATACCTTTTGCGAGATGCATCTATTGCCATTAGACAAAATTCTCTTGCCCTTGCTTCTTCTTCATCCTCAGTTGTGCAAGATGAAGCTTCAGAGTTACTCCAGGAATCAGCATTTGATGTTCTTTCTTTTGCTGATCCAGCAGCCATTACTGAGAGAGAGTCCCAAATTTCCTTTGCTGAAGTACATTCAAAAACTCCTTCAAAAATGTCATCAGACATTGATTGAGCAAGGATATCCATTGCCCTTGCATTAGCAATCTTTAGCAATTTCTGGGCTTTTGTCCATTGAGATGATGGAGCAACATTCATGCATGTTGTTTCCAATGGTTGATAAGGACCTGTCAAAATCGATTTGAAAATGGCTTCATCAATAGAGTTCATAAAAATCCTAATCCTTGCCTTCCATAGTGTAAGCTGATTTAGATTGCACATAGGAGGTCCAGTGCTTGAACATTCTTCATTTTGTGTCATGATAAACTCTTAAGAAATATGAAGGATCAAGCGCATACCCAACTGCACCAAAAGCCCGGACTGTTGGAGAGGGCGCTACTTAATTTTTTATATAAGTAGCAGAGCGCCACGGGTCAAGTGAAGGAACGCCGGACCCAACAATCCCCCCCCGGCGTCCAGCACAACCCGTCGGCTCAGAGGTGGGGTTACCACATGGCCCACACAGCTCAGAGGTGGGGTTACCACATGGCCCACACGGCTCAGAGGTGGGGTTACCACATGTCCACGGTTGCCTGACCCACCGGACCCACACAGGTAGAAGGGAAAAATCGGGATTTAATAGCGCTCCCCCGGTCTTGAACCCGTGACCTCCTCTGATACCAATTGAAGGATCAAGCGCATACCCAACTGCACCAAAAGCCCGGACTGTTGGAGAGGGCGCTACTTAATTTTTTATATAAGTAGCAGAGCGCCACGGGTCAAGTGAAGGAACGCCGGACCCAACAAAATATAAGATCTATCAGATCATTTTGGTTCAGGTGTTATCCTGTACAACCAAGAAACCTCCTTCTGATACCAATTGAAAGTGAGGGATAGATCTTAACTTTACTTAGAGTTATTATATATGTATATAAGAAAAAGTTCACAGCACAAAATAAAGAAAGAGAGCAAGCAATACAGACAACACAAGAATTATAGTGGTTCCCCAAAACCTGGGTACATCCACTCTTCTACCACCCTGGTAGGAATCCACTGCAGGATGAGTTGATCAGGTGTCCTGGGCATCAATGAGCTTTTGATCAGGTGCTCAAAAACCAAACTAGATTTTTTGATCAGGTGTCTTGCCACCACTGAGTTTTGACAAGGTTCTCAGAACCAGAGTTCACTTTTGAAGGGAGAGATAACCTTGTACAGATGGTGGTAAAATAAAAAAGGTGATGATGTCTTCTCTGTCTCAAATCACTAAGAGAAGACTAGTGGATTATTGATGTTGTCAAATCTCCCCCTGAGATGTAAAATAGTTCAGGAGTGGAAGCTTTGCTTCAGGGTGTAGGCCTTCAAGTAGATGAAAATCTTCAGCAAGCTCTGTAGTCAAATTTGAATATGTTGTCTCTTGAAAGCTCTATATCTTGTTGTTATTTCTGGGCCTCTCTGCTATATATCGTTTCTATCTTGCTATATCTTTTATCTTCTGTATAAAATATATATATGTATCCACTAGGCTGAGGAAAGTAATTTGAATTCTTGTCTGATATGGCATAGACATTTCCAAGAAAGGAAACTGTCTTGGAAAGGTAACTGACAATAAACCTCTGAATTGATTCATATTTAATGCAGCCTCCCAACGGCTATATTCATAAGAATATTTAGCATTAAATATATTAGCTGTAATTGTCTCAATAGCCTTAATTAAATCTGCCAGCTGTAAATAAATCTGTCTGAAAAATGGCACAGGAAAATGCCAAAAATGAATCTTTTAAAGCTTCCTGAAAAACTGCACAGAAATAGTTGAACTCCGTTCGACTATTTCTGGACTGCAATAGTTGAACTCCGTTCGACTATTTCTGGACTGCAATAGTTGATCTT
Organism: Platanthera zijinensis; assembly: GCA_039513925.1. NCBI lineage: Eukaryota > Viridiplantae > Streptophyta > Magnoliopsida > Asparagales > Orchidaceae > Platanthera > Platanthera zijinensis. The sequence goes on from CM077088.1 coordinate 102,825,621, forward strand.
CGTTCGACTATTTCTGGACTGCAATAGTTGATCTCCGTTCGACTATTTCTGGACTGCAATAGTTGATCTCCGTTCGACTATTTCTGGACTGCAATAGTTGATCTCCGTTCGACTATTTCTGGACTGCAATAGTTGAACTCCGTTCGACTATTTCTGGACTGCAATAGTTGATCTCCGTTCGACTATTTCTGGACTGCAATAGTTGATCTCCGTTCGACTATTTCTGGACTGCAATAGTTGAACTCCGTTCGACTATTTCTGGACTGCAATAGTTGAACTCCGTTCGACTATTTCTGTACTACAATAGTTGAACTCCGTTCGACTATTTCTGGACTGCAATAGTTGAACTCCGTTCGACTATTTCTGGAGCTAAAATTTCTGAACATCAAAATGATTTTCTCTGGAATTCTTCTGCACTTCTTCTGGGATTCTTTCTGAGGAATACCTGGAAAGACCTATGACCCTTAGACTATACATTTTGGGTCAAACTAATCATCCTAATAGTGATCCAAACCCAAATCAGAATCTAAGGTTCCAACACCTCTGGTGTTTTAATCCAGCAAGGAAGCACCTGAGCCTTTGGATCCAAATAGAGAAAAGGAACGGCCACGATTTTCCCAAAATTACACTTTTTTGGCTGACACGGCCTGTGACACACCCGTATCACAGGCCGTGTACCCTTAAGCGGCACACGCGGCACTCGTACCGACTGAACTCTACCAGAACACGGGCATCGACATGCCCGTGTCGAACCTGACACGCCCGTGTCAGTCATGAGACACGCCCGTGTCACCCCTGCCTCAACGAGCTCCAAAACCAACAAGCAGTACACGGGTAGTCACACGGCATCGGACACGCCCGTGTCAAATCTGACACGACCGTGTTCAGGGCTTGGTTCCGGGCCGTGTAATTCTTTGACTCAGTCCGCCCATTTCTTGAGTGACATGCCCTGGGACACGCCCGTGTCCCAGGCCGTGTACCCCTGACACGCCCTGGGACACGCCCGTGTCCCAGGCCGTGTCAAACAGCCTGCACCTCAAATCCAGTTTTGAGATTTTTAGGGTGTTACACTAGTTGTTTAATTTTATTCATGATTTTTAGAAGAGTATTTACAATACTTGCTTCACAAATATAGTCTTTTGAGATTTTGGTAATTATTTATTCTAGAGCTCAATCCCCATTGAAGAATTATGAAATTTAGCCACTGTTGTTTTTAGGACAGTATCTGCTCTAGAAGATTAATTAAGAATTTATGGATGATTATGCACTGCACTTACTTCATTAATGAAAGGAGATAGGATTTATTATCAAAATTAAATTAGAGTCTTTAAGTTACTGGAAAAATTGTTATATCTTGGCTTTACTGTTAAATTGTGGTTTAGGATTTATCATGATTTTATGAAGCTTTATACATACCTGAAAAGTGCACTTCATGTTCAATTGGTAGCCCTTAGAAGCTTTAAAGGAAATTAATTAAATGCAAGATAAATTAGGAAAATTACAATTTTCTGGATTTAGTCTATTTGTGTCATGATAAGTCTCCAATAAATAATTTAGGGCATTTGGATGATTATCTAGATTATCTTATATTCGGTTCGACATATAGCCTAGGTTTATCTGCATATAGCAAAATGTTTAATTGCAATAGGACATGATCTGAGATAGTTGTTGGAGTTAGTCATTTTAGTTGGGTGGATTGATGTGGATGATTTCACTATAGAGCGATAGGATGAGTAGTGAGAAGTGATTTGGCTAGAGTCTAGAGGTGTTCGGGTTCGATGAAAGGTCGTCTTTCTAGAGGAGAGGAAGAGTTAAAATCACCCTAGAATTAGCCCACTGCAATATGAGAAGGGAATGGGTTAAGGGAATCAACTCATAACAATAAGTTCCTTGCGAAAGGGAACGATGGGCTTCAGCTACCATTATAGTTCCTAGTGCCCTTTTAGAGCCCTTCACAGGGAATACCGGGGGCAGTCCTGGGCTAACGTAAAATGTATTAACAAACTGATAAGAGTAACTTAGTAATTAGGGTTGCACGTTTCCTAACACTGTTAGCACAGGATGATAGTTGGGAGCTTCGGCTCGGTTGGTTAAGAGACGGACAGAATGGTCCGGGGAGCTTCGGTTCGGTTAGTTAAGAGACAGACAGGATGGTCCGGGGAACTTCGGCTCGATTGGTTTGATACGATAAATATTGCATGTGCATAGTCAGGAATGAAAACTAAGGTGGTGGGTCTACAGTATTGGAGGGCCGATGCACCGACGCCAATACGCAGACTCGGCAAGTGTGGTTAGCACTTCGCCAACAGAAGCCCGGTGCGCCAGCCGGCAAGAGTACGCAGGAGTCCGCTTTGTGCACCAAGCATTGAGGCATACGATAGGTCTGATCGGTAGTGCTTTACTGGTTTAGAGGTGGGCGAGGCCCAACTCACCGCTTTCGTCTGCCACGATGGAGGTATCCTTGGAGGTAACGGCTCTAAAAGGGGGAACTAAAGGTCTGTGTACACAGAGTCGGGTGTGTGTGTTGCACTTGCATGATTCATCATAACCACTAGTATGTCATGGCATAATCGATTCATTTAACCCTTACACCTAAAGTATAAGTGGAATGGGACGCTTATACATTAGGATTTGCAAAACGACCCCTTGGTCTATAAGCTTGTGTGGGCAAGTTTATAAATTAAGGTTAAATTCTATATATATATGCTGTTGTTTGATAATCGACACCCCAACGTATAAGTGGTATGGGACACTTTATACGATGGGAGCCTTGCAGAAGATCCCTTGGCTTAGGTGCTTCCGCACACAAGTTAAGATTACTTTTCCTACTTTATGTTTCTGTTATATTTACCATAGAATTGCTAGTATTGGTCCACTATCACGTGCTTTTGTTTCATTCTCCACCTTCATGTCCTTCCCTTTCTTCCTATCCGCTCGGTACCTAGGAGCCATGGGGAAAGGGGTAGGGGATGATAGGGCTTAGTCTTTATGACAAACAGTTTTCGGACCACATCATTTAGGGGATCGTAGAGCCCAGCATGGAGGAGCAGCCCCAGAGGTTGGCCCGCTTGGAGATAAGGCAGTCTAGCTCAGGAGTTCAGACAGCTGGGACTGTGAGTCCCGACTTATAGTAGATGTTTTAGTTTGCTTTCACATGAGCGACCTGTAGTTAGGATTATGATGTATCGGTCATAAGCCCTTACTTTCAGTACCTTTTATACTATTTTTGTGGACTCTCCCTTCGTGGAGACTTTTATTTCTATGCATGTGATTTCTGTGGACTTGCTTTTCAATTATTGTGCTATCTTTCTGTAATCGAATTTGCTGACAGAATCGGCGCCTTGTTGTGACAACCCTTCAGGACATGAAGGTGTCACCGCAAAGTGGCGATTCTGGTTCTAAGACCCCGGTGTTCAAAAAAAAATGGGGATCTTACAAGTGGTATCAGAGGAAACTTCGATCAGAAGAGTAGCAGTCCACAAACCCTGGGACACCCCTGCTCGAGTTTAGTTTGGGGAAAAAACTAAGCAGCGGAAGCGTGGTGTGCCCATGTGGGGGTCACATGTGAATGTCCACTGTTAATTAGGCTTGAGTCAATTGCTTACAAATGATTTTTGATGTGCAGCCTCCATCACAGCCTACACCATAGGGCGGAGTCCAGCAGACTCCGAATGATGCACCACCTCCCCTGGTCCCCACTCCGTTCCTACAGTTGGAGATGGGGCAGACTCTGACAGGCATTCTGGAGGCTTTCAGGGCTCAGCAGGTTCCAGCACCGCAGCCAAATCCGGGAGCCAACTGGCTGAGCATCTTCCGAGGACTCTCTCCCCCGTCCTACTTAGGGACAGATTCTGCTGTCCGGACAGAAGAATGGCTGGACATTATGTACGAAATGTTGACAGGTATACGGTGCCCCTTGGAGGAGAGAGTGTCATTGGTGGTCTCATGCTTGGAGTCTCACGCCAAGAGATGGTGGAAGACGTCACTGGACATGACCTTTGCGGATATGGAGATTGCAGAGATTACTTGGGGGGAGTTCATGGCAACATTATTGGAGCATTTTGTTCCACAGTAAGCTAAGGATGAGCTGGAGGACAAGTTTTTACAGCTGAAGCAGGGCACCGGGACGGTGGTGGAGTACCACCGAGAGTTCAACCACCTAGCCAGGTTTGCGGACTCGTATCAGTTAGATGAGGCTGGATATATAAAGAGATTCTACAAGGGCCTCCGAGAGGAGCTAAGGGATGCACTGCTGTTTGTATCTGATGGGCCCATTTCCCGGATACTGGAGATGGCTAAAATGATAGAGGCTGATTGGCAAGCTACTCGGCGCCGGAAATGGTCAACGAAGGATCAAGGTCGAGGAGCAAGGAACGATCAGAGATGAGCCCGTGTCATAGACGGGAGAAGGGTCGAGGACCAGCCTAATCAGGAGGCATGACAGGAGACAAGGGAGCCAGTTGTGGTGGCTCCACCACCTCTTCAGGCACGGGAGGGACAAAGACCCGGGGGAATGGCATATCCCCTGCCGGAGTGCTTCCACTGCCATCAGGTTGGTCAAATCCACAGAAATTGCCCCATGAGGGGGGCACCCCCACCAGCACCACCGGCTGCCCAGCAAGTGCAGTATTTTGGAGGCCAAGGTCGCGGTCGAGGACGAGGATGCCAGGGAGGGGATCGTAGTCAAGGAAGAAAGCAGGTATATGCTTTGGACCTGGCACAGCCTCGGAATCCAGAGCAGGTCATAGTAGGTACGCTGCAATGTTTCGTTATTTTCATTGAATCCCCCTCTTGGTTGTTAAATTATAAAACTGCACTAGATAGAATAAATAGAAAAGAAAAACTCGTTATAGAATCCTAAGACATTTTATCACCCCAGATATAGTCTTTATCAGGGCAAGCCTGCCCGCACGCTTTTCGATACTGGAGCTTCTCACTCCTTCGTGTCGGAGACGTTCGTAGAAGGATTGGAAGGCGTGGAGCGATTCACGGGCTCTGTGATGAGGGTGCGACTACCCGATGGATCTGAACTCCTTACCTTGGACCACTGCAACGTGGAGGTAGAAATCAGTGGAAAGGTGTTTGAGGCTCTAGCGATGCTTTTGTAGTTGAAGGACTACGACTTGATCATGGGCATGGTATGGCTGCACTGGAACCATTCTCAGATTGATTGCCAAGCAAAGAGGTTCATCGTGAGACACGGGGACTCTTTTATTATTATCGGAGGTATAAGACTTGCCTCCCGTTTTCTCTTATCATCAATTCAGGCCGTTAAGGCCAATCTATAGGGGGAGGAGGTTTACTAGGTTCTATTTGAGATGGCGGAGGTTAAGGAATCGGTGACAGACATTCAAGTAATACGAGATTTTGCCGATGTTTTTCTAGAGAAACTGTCAGGCCTACCTCCACTCCGGGAGCAGGATTTCTAGATACTGCTTGTGCCGAGGGCCAAGCCGGCATCTAGGGCCCCTTACCAGATGGCCCCGAAAGAGTTGACAGAGTTCCGTAGTCAGTTGCAGGAATTAGTAGAGGCGGGGTTCGTCCTGCCAAGCTCTTCACCTTGGGGAGCCCCGGTGTTATTTGTCAAGAAAAAGGACGGAAGTCTTCGCTTGTGTATTGATTATCGAGCGCTGAACAGACTGACGGTCCGTAACACATACCCACTGCCACGGATTGACGAGTTGTTCGATCAACTGGAAGGAGCACATTTCTTCTCGAAACTCGATTTAAGGTCAGGGTACTACCAGCTACGGATTCGAGAGGAAGACATTCCGAAGACCGCCTTCATTAGTAGGTATGGACTGTACGACTTTACAGTGATGCCCTTCGTGCTCACAAATGCACCATCAGCATTTACAAGCCTCATAAACTAGGTATTCGAAGAGTATTTGGATGTTTTTGTCATAGTATTTATTGACGACATCCTCGTCTACTCAAGGACGAAGGAGGATCATGCACGACACCTTACATTGACCTTAGAGAGGCTACGGGAGCACCAGCTGTTTGCAAAGTTCAACAAATGCCAGATTTGGCTAAAGGAGGTGGCCTTCTTAGGTCATATTATCAGCGGAGCGGGGTTGGCAGTAGATCCGGCCAAGATTCAGGAAGTTCGGGACTGGCCACCGTTGAAGATAGCCACGGATGTACAGAGCTTCCTGGGACTTACCGGATATTACCGGAAATTTGTCGAAGGATTCTCCCGAATTGCGCTCCCTCTTACTTCCCTGACGAAAAAGGAATCCCCTTTCATTTGGATGCCACAGTGCGAGGCGGCGTTTTTGGAGTTGAAAGGTTGGCTTACTTTAGCTCCCATTCTCGCTCTTCTGTCAGGAAGGGAGAGATTCCAGGTATACACGGATGCCTCCTATCAGGGGATGGGTGCCGTTCTTATGCAGAACAGGCACGTAATAGCCTACCCCTCCTGACAGTTGAAGATTCATGAGAAGAACTATCCAGTGCACGATCTAGAGATGGGTGAAGTGATCTTTGCTCTGAAGATTTGGCGACACTATCTTTACGGGGTTCACTGAGACATCTTCTCAGATCACAGAATCTTTAAATACGTGGACACACAGAATGAACTTAACATCAAAGAGAGGCGTTGGGTGGAGTTCCTTTCGGATTACCAGTACACCATGCACTACCACCCTGGGAAGGAGAACGTGGTGGCAGATGGTTTGAGCCGGAGAGGAGATACCTCAGGAAAGGGACAAAACCTGATGTCCATGGATCTTGTCCAGTCCTTCAGAGATATGCAGATATCCCTAGTGTCTGAGAATGATCCAGAGCTGTATATGGAATATCTAGCATCGATGGTTGCCATAGATGACATTCGGGACCGCATCTGGGATGGACAGAAGACAGATGTATGGGCAGAGCCGATATTCCGAGCCTTGGAGGAGGGTTCGACAGGGAATTATTCCCTGAGAGATGGATTGCTATATTTTAAGGGAAGGGTCTATATACCCGCAGGAGGCAAGATTCGGGAGGACATCATGGCGGAGGCGCATTGTAGTAGATATTCTATACACCCGGGGATCACCAAGATGACGCCAGACTTGAAGAAAAAGATGTTTTGGCCAGGTATGAAGAAGGACATTACATACTTCGTGACTCATTGCGAGGCATGCCAACTGGTGAAGGCGGAGTGCAAGACCCCCACAGGATTGCTACAACCACTCCCGGTACCGGAGTGGAAGTTTGAAGACATCGTGATGGACGTTATTCATGGGCTTCCACGATCACGGACGAGAAACGACTCGATTTTTGTCATCGTCGATCGGTTGACGAAGGTGGCCAGATTCATTCCGATCAGGAAGGATGACTCTGTGGGAGTACTAGTGCGGAGATTTGTGGAGCAGTTTATTCGATACCATGGGGTGCCTAGGACGATCGTGTTGGATCGGGATGGACGGTTCACTTCTAGGGAGCGGAGATCCGTGCAGTCTTACATAGGCACGCGATTGACCTTCAGTACCGCATTCAATCCCCAGACGGATGGGCAGATGGAACGCACCAATCGGACGTTGGAGGACCTCCTGAGGCTATGCATATTAGACCGCGGGGAACCGTGGGAGAAGCTCCTACCCCTGGTCGAGTTCTCCTATAACAACAACTACCAGTCCAGCATCAGGATGGCGCCTTACGAAGCCTTGTATGGAAGGAGATGCAGGACCCCGCTTTCGTGGATTAAGGACGAGGATCCGAAGGCGTTGGGATCGGATTTTGTTGAAGACACAGAGGCTCAGGTTTGACTGATCTGAGACAGGATATTAGAGGCGTAGAGCAGACAGGCAAAGTACTTTGACGCCCGACATCGTCAGGTAGAGTTTCAGGTGGGGGACCGAGTGTTTTTGAAGATCCGGCCCATGCATGGAGTTTCACGGGTGCGTGGTTAGAGAAAGAAGCTCAGCCCTAGGTATATGGGCACTTATAGGATCCTGGAGCGGATTAGGGCCATAGCCTACAGGCTGGAGTTGCCACCAGAGCTTGCAGCTCTACACGACACCTTCCACATTTCTTCGCTGAGAAGGGCTCTACTACACCGGGAGCAGCAGATTTTGACCACCGAAGGGCCCGTAGCTTCAGACCGGTCTATTCACTTGGAGCCAGTTTGGATCGATGACAAAGGAGTACGGATCTTGCGCCGCAAGAAGATCCCCTTTGTCAAGGTTCTGTGGAGGAACCATGGTCAGGAGGAGCACACCTGGGAACCATAGGACCTGAGGAGACAAAAATACCCGGAGCTGTTCAGGCAGGTATACCTCACAACCTCTCAGGACGTTCAATTTACTTCCCTATCTTAAACCAGTAGGACTAAAATTTCAAAAATAGGGGCTAATCTTTTGTTTATTGGGGTCTAGACTTTGTCAATTGGGCGAATTGGTCTTAGATTTGACTATCGCCTTCAAACCTCACATAGCAAACATGGCATCGTGAGGTAAATCTTTTAATTCTCATGGGATGTTACAAGTTTTTTTCTCCCGGATAGGAGTCCCCGTAGGCTTAACCTTTATTTCGGGGACAAAATCTTTGTTTTTTTTATTGGGATTTGTAACATCCCATTTCCGGCTAGACCCTTGGGAGAGGTTTTGCCATGACTAGGTCATAAAAAAACCCTAGGAAACCCAAAAGACCAAGAAAGCTTATGTAGGAAGGTGAAAATCACCTTGGTCTGCAAATAGAAGTTCAAAAACAAGCTTAAAATAAGATTGGGACTCGGGCGTTGAGTGCGTCGAGTGCACTCAACGCCAGAAGCAGAATGGCGTTGAGTGCACTGACTGCACTCAACGCCATCTTGTAGGTGGGTTGGCGTTGAGTGTGTCGGGTGCACTCAATGCCATAAGTTGAATGGCATTGAGTGCAGTGACTGCACTCAATGCCATCTGGTGTTGACTGGATCGCATTGAGTGAGCTGAGCTCACTCAACGCCATAGTCTGGGTGGCGTTAAGTAATCTCAGCTCACTCAACACCAAAAATCTGGATGGCTTTGAGTGAGCTGAGATCACTCAACGTCATTGTCTGGGTGGCATTGAGTGAGCACAACTCACTCAACACCAAAATCTGGATGGCATTGAGTGAGCTGAGCTCACTCAATGCCATAGTCTTGGTGGCGTTGAGTGAGCACAACTCACTCAACACCAAAATCTAGATGGCATTGAGTGAGCTGAGCTCACTCAACGCCATAGTCTGGGTGGCGTTGAGTGAGATCTCGTTTAGTGAGCAGAGCTCACTCAACCCCATAATTTCGATGGCGTTGAGTGAGCTGAGCTCACTCAACACCAGAGTCTTGGTGGCGTTGAGTAAGCTGAGCTCACTCAACGCTATAATCTGGGCGACGTTGAGTGAGTAGAGCTCACTCAACACCATAATCTGATGGCGTTGAGTGAGCTGAGCTCACTCAACGCCATAGTCTTGATGGCGTTGAGTTAGCTGAGCTCACTCAATGCCATAGTCTGGAAGGGAGATTTTCTGGATGGCGTGGAGTGAGCAGAGTTTACTCAACGGCATATCCTGGATGGCGTTGAGTGAACAGAGCTCACTCAATGCTGCAGCATGGATGGCGTACGCCGCAGCATGGATGGTGTTGAGTGAGCTGAGCTCACTCAATGCCATAGCCTGGATTACGTTGAGTGAGCTGAGCTCACTCAACGCCATTTTACTTAGAAACTTTTTTAGCTTGGCCGATAATTCAGTTGAACCGGGCCGGTCCAGGAATTAGGCCAGATTGCGTTGCTGGGCCGTTTTCTCTCATTAAGATTTAGTTAAGTCTTATTATATGATTTTGACCGGTCAATGCCACGTGGAAGTCGTTCTTCTTCCTTCCATCCATGGCCGAGCGACGGTTTGCATGGCCATTAATGTCTTTTAAGGCTCGGCTCCATCCTGTCCCCCTTTAAACGGCTGGATTCAACTCCTCTCAGGGAGAGGAGGAGTTTCTAGCCTTCTCTTAGCTGTTATGGAGTCGTTTCAGCTCCCCACCATGGCCGAAGAAAGCATGTAAGGAGGCATTAATGGCTGGACCGTTTATATCCCCACCCACAGCCTTGTTTCTCCTTTAAAAGACTCCCTAGACTTCGAGAGGAAGTTTCCACCCTTGCCCGATAAAGCTAGAGCTTATTACCTTGTTGTTGAAGAATTCCGGTGACGCCACCACCGCGCAAATGGCATCCCGACGATCGGCTCGACTCCAAACCGCGAATAAGGTCCTCCTCTACCTCTTCTTCTATGGATAGATCTTAGGAACTATTAGGAGAAACATCGGGCTCAAAAGAGCTGGATCGGGTGAGCGTTTCCATGGTTTTTCTGAAATTTATGGTGGTCGGGTTCGCCGGAAACTGCCTCTCCGGCGGCCGTGCCACCCCCTAACGGTAGCCCTCGCCTCAACGGATGTGGTGGTGGTGGTGGCCGGTCAGGGAGATGGCTAGGTGGACGGGAAATCCACTTGCAAAGCTACAGGTTTTAAGCATTTTTAGGTTGCTGGTTCGGGCTTTTTGAGAAGATGAACAGTAACTTTAATACTAAATTATTATATTTATATATAATATATAGTGATTTATCTAGCTCTTTTTGATGCTATTTAATGAGGCACTTAGAGGCCGTTTTAGGAAAAATGGCCAGTCACAGAGTTGTAGCCCTTCAAGTCTAGATTATTCTATAATTTTTATCAACTCGATTGGGTAAGTGGTTTGACAACAGCACCCATTTTGGTGGGACCTATACCTTGGTCTATCCTGAGGTTCAAATTGATGCCCACCTTTCATCCCTTGTTCAAATGAGCTGAAATTTGGTCAGGGGGTCTACCTTAGCTATATCTAGGGTCTATCTAAAAATGGGAATTTTTGGAGAATATTTTTATATAGTTTTTGGAAAAATTTAATAAACCATGTATAAATTATTTAGGTTTCTTAAACACCTCAAAATCCACCCAAATTTGGGTGGTTAGTCTTAGAGTGCATTCTAAGGCTCTGGTAAAAATTTCATCTCATTTGGAGATGCTTTGAATAGGTTTTTATCCAACCCTAGGTTGATCCTTATAGGATTATTTAGGATCAATCACCCCCTTGGGGTTTTGAGTGGTCAAATAACCTCAACAGAGGCTGAAATTTTGGACACTGACTTGGCATGGCTAATGTCACCCTTTTAAGGAAAATGGTGTTATTTAGGGTTGATTTACCCTAAGTTTCAAACTAAAACTCTAGGGAAGGGTTTTTGAGTGTTGTGAAGGGCATAGGAGCAAATGCCCTTGTTTGACCTTGTAACCCAGTAGAGTTGAAGGTAATGAATCCTAAGTTCCTTTGTAGAAATCTTAGAGGATTTGGAGGTAGGTGGACACCTCAAAATCCTAACCCTAGTTTTAGGGTAGAAGCTCAATTATGAGAGCACAGCCACTAAACCTTAGTTAAAAGTTTTTAAAATTGGATGGAGTAAGTTTTAGACTAGGAAGAACCCTTAGTAATTTTATTAGGATTTTATGGATTATATTTCAAGTACTTTATTTGTTAGGTATCAATTTGCTCAAACTGGTCTTTCAATTATTTTGATAACTCTATTCATTTGAATCTGATGGAACTTGGGCAACAGATGCTTTAGGTATAAATAAACATCCCTGAATTTTGTTACAAATTTTAGTTGATTATATCTAGTACTTCCTTCACAAGTTTCAAAAATGGCAATTATGGTCAATAAATAATTTAGAGCAAATTACCTACTGTAAAATTATGAATCCTGGCCAATGATGTTTTCAGATCAATATCTAGTTGTTTAATTTTATTCATGATTTTTAGAAGAGTATTTACAATACTTGCTTCACAAATATAGCCTTTTGAGATTTTGGTAATTATTTATTCTAGAGCTCAATCCACATTGAAGAATTATGAAATTTTGCCACTGATGTTTTTAGTATAGTATCTACTGTAGAAGATTTATTAAGAATTTTTGGATGATTATTTACTGCACATACTTCATTAAGAAAGGAGATATGATTTATCATCAAAATTAAATTAGTGTCCTTAAATTACTGTAAAAATTGTTATATCTTGGGTTTACTGTTAAATTGTGGTTTAGGATTTATCATGATTTTATGAAGCTTTATACATTCCTGAAAAGTGCACTTCATGTTCAATTTGTAGCCCTTAGAAGCTTTAAAGGAAATTAATTGAATGCCAGATAAATTAAGAAAATTACAATTTTCTGGATTTAGTCTATTTGTGTCATGATAAGTCTCCAATAAATAATTTAGTGCATTTGGATGATTATCTAAATTATCTCCTATTCGGTTCGACATATAGCCTAGGTTGGTCTTCATATAGCAAAATGTTTAATTGCAATAGGACATGATCTGGGATAGTTGTTGGAGTTAGTCATTTTAGCTCGGTGGACAGATGTGGATGATTTCACTATAGAGGGATAGGATGAGTAGTGAGAAATGGTTTGACTGGAGTCTAGAGGTGTTCGGGTTCAACGAAAGATCGTCTTTCCCGAGGAGAGGAAGAGTCAAAATCACCCTAGGATTAGCCCACTGTAATATGAGAAGGGAATGGGTTACGGGAATAAACCAATAATAATAAGTGCCTTGCGAAAGGGAATGATGGGCTTCAGCTACCATCATAGTTCCTAGTGCCCTTTGAGAGCCCTTTACACGGAATACCAGGGGCAGTCCTTGGATAATGTAAAATGTATTAACAAACTGATAAGAGTAACTTAGTAATTAGGGTTGCATGTTTCACAAACACTGTTAGCACAGGATGATAGTTGGGAGCTTCGGCTCGGTTGGTTAAGAGACGGACAGAAAGGTCCAGGGAGCTTCAGCTCGGTTGGTTAAGAGACGGACAGGATGGTCCGGAGAGCTTCGGCTCGATTGGTTTGATACGATAAATATTGCATGTGCATAGTTAGGAAAGAAAATTAAGGTGGTGAGTCTACGGTACTGGAGGGTCGATGCACCGACGCCAATACGCAGACTCGGCAAGTATGGTTAGCACTTCGCCAACAGAAGCCCTGTGTGCCAGCCGGCAAGTGTACGCAGGAGTCTGCTTTGTGCACCAAGCATTGAGGCGTACGATAGGTCTGATCGGTAGTGCTTTACTAGTTTAGAGGTGGGAGAGGCCCAACCAACCGCTTCTGTCTGCCACTACGGAGGTATCTTGGGAGGTAACGGCTCCGAAAGGGGGAACTAAAGGTCTGTGTACACAGAGTCGGGTGTGTGTGTTGCACTTGCATGATTCATCATACCCACTAGCATATTATGGCATAATCGATTCATTTAACCCTGACACCTAAAGTATAAGTGGAATGGGATGCTTATACATTAGGACTTGAAAAACGACCACTTGGTCTATAAGCTTGTGTGGGCAAGTTTATAAATTAAGGTTAAATTATATATATATATGCTGCTGTTTTATAACCGACACCCCAACGTATAAGTGGTATGGGATACTTAATACGATGGGAGCCTTGCAGAAGATTCCTTGGCTTAGGTGCTTCCACACACAAGTTAAGGTTACTTTTCCTACTTTATGTTTCTGTTATATTTACCATAAAATTGCTAGCGTAGGTCCGCTATCACCTGCTTTTGTTTCATTCTCCACCTTCATGTCCTTCCCTTTCTTCCTCTCCGCTCGGTACCTATGAGCCATGGGGGAAGGGGTAGGGGAAGATAGGGCTTAGTATTTATGACTAACGGTTTTCGGATCACATCATTTAGGGGATCGTGGAGCCCAGCATGGAGGAGCAGCCCCGGAGGTTGGCCCGCTTAGAGATAGGGCAGTCTAGCTCAGGAGTTCAGACAGCTGGGACTGTGAGTCCCGACTTATAATAGATGTTTTAGTTTGCTTCCTCATGCGCGACCTGTAGTGAGGATTATGATGTATCGGGCATAAGCCCTTACTTTCAGTACCTTTTATACTATTTCTGTGGACTCTCCCTTCGTGGAGATTTTTATTTCTAAACATGTGATTTTTGTGAACTTGCTTTTCAATTATTGTGCTATCTTTCTGTAATCGAATTGGCCGACAGAATTGGCGCCTTGTGGTGACGACCCTTCAGGGCGTGAAGGTGTCACTGCAAATCAGCGATCCTTGGCCTAAGACCCTGGTGTTCAAAAAAAAATAGGGGTCTTACAACAAAGCTCTTTATTGTCTTAAATAAGCTCTAAGAGCTTGTATGAGTCTCTTGCTAGTTTTCTTTTAGAAAATAAATTTAGTAAGGGCATTGTAGATAAAACATTATTTGTTAGAAATCATAAAAATAAGATTTTGCTATTTCAAATATATATAGATGATATAATATTTGGCTTTACTGATTCCAAACTATGCAAAAGGTTTTCTGACCTAATGCATTCTAAGTTTGAAATGAGTAGCATGGGTGAACTATCCTACTTTGTTGGTTTACAAGTGAAGCAAACTCCTGATGTTATTTTTATATCCCAATCAAAATATGCTAAAGAGCTAATTAAAAGATTTGGGATGTCAGATGCCTCAGCTATGAAAACACCCATGCCCTCCAATGTTGTTGGTTATAATGATGAACAGGGAAATCCTGTTGATCAGAAATTATATAGGACCATCATTGGGTCTCTATTATACCTAACAGCTAGTAGACCAGACATAATATTTGCTACATATATTTGTGCTAGGTTTCAAGTAAATCCCAAAGAATCTCACCTAATTTTAGCTAAAAGGATTCTGAGATATATAAAGGGTTGCCCTAATCTAGGACTTTGGTATCCAATAGAGTCAGAATTTGAATTAACTTGATTCTCAGATGCTGGCTAGGCTGGATGTATAGTTGACAGGAAAAGCACATCAGGAACTTGTCAGTTTCTTGGTGATAGGCTTGTGTCATGGTTTTACATGAAGCAAACCTCTGTGTCTACCTCAACAACTAAAGCTGAATACATAGCAGCTGGTAGTTATTGTTTACAGATCTTGTGGATTCAAAATCAATTACTGGATTATTGATACAACTTAAATAATTCAACTATATTTTGTGATAATACCAGTGCAATTTCTATTGCACAAAATCCAATTCTGAATAGTAGGACTATGCATATAAAAACAAGATATCATTTTCTTAGAGATAATGTAGACAAAAATAAAATTAATCTTGTCTTCAATTTTACTGATTTTCAAAGTACAGATATTTTCACTAAACCTTTAGATGAAAAGAAACATCAATTCTTCATAAATCAACTAGGCATGATAAATGGAGAAACATTAATTTGATATTTGTTTTTGAGATTGATAAATTGCACACCTTTCATCGAACGGAGCTCGACGAACTGTGTTCTTTACGTGAATCGTTCGTCGAAAAGAGACCGACGAACCTTCCTTTAGAAACTTTTGTCGAACAGAGATGAATTAGTTTCAAGTATTTTTCGTCGAACAGAGCTCGACGAAATATATTTCTTTCGCAAAACTTTCGTCGACCGGAGATCGACGAAATGCTTTTCTTTTCAGGATTTTTCATCGAACAGGATTCGATGCTTTGTTTTTCATCGGACAGAGTTCGTATTTTCGTCTTCTTAAAACCTAAATTTAGGTTTTCATCGAACTCTATCCCATGCTTTCTCTATTTTCCCTTGCACTTGATCTCTTTGTCTTGCAGGAAGATGGCGATTTCATAGGCAACCCTCTCGGTGATGAAGTTTGATGCTGGTTTCGATATAGGCATGGATTCCTTCCGTCATTCTGACCAAATATTCCAGGACATTCTGAAACTGTTTGAGGACCGGACTCTGAAGAACTTAATGACCATAAGGATCAAACTCCCAATTGTTAAAATCAAAGAATGGGTTAACACTACAAGGTTTCCTGATCAGACAACAGTTACTGGATCAATCTCTAGAAATCAGGTTACTTTATCACCAGAAATTCTTTCTAAAATTTTTGGTTTTGGGAATGGGGAAGATGAAATAGAGATATCTAATAGTGAATTTGATGAAATGCTAGATAGAATGGGTCATAACCAGGGAAACCCTAACCACCTCCTGAAAAAGAATTTTTTTGTTGAATATAAGTTTTTGGCCGATGTGGTCGGTAAAGTTTTGTTAGGAAAACATTCTGCACACGACTTAATAACCAGGCAACAATTTATTTTGATGTGTGCCTTGGTTAATAAGAAATATGTGAATTGGGGAATAGTGTCAAATAAGAAGAAGATTAATAAGAAGGATGTCAGTTATGGTAGAATTCTGGGCATTTTCCTGCAAGCTAAATGTCCGGAAGTTCTGATTTCTCAAAGTGTACATATCAATGCATTAAAGAGTCTTACATCTGCCTTGTTTGGAAGATGGGAGAGGGTTATCCTGAAGCCATCAAGGGCTACCTCTTCTAGAGAAGCTTTTGAAAACACAAGGGCTATGTCATCCACTCTCAAAACCCCAGTAAAAGTCTCTGCTCCTCTCATTTCTTATCCTCCTATATCTCCACAACATTCTCCTATTCAGTCATCAACACCACAAGATGACTCCTTCATTCCTCAATCACCTATTCAGTCACATATAATGCCCATTACATCTAAAGATATACCATCCACTTCCATTTATCCAGAATCACCAATTCATCAATCACCATCATCCTCTTTACCTTATACTCTACCTAATTTCAATCTACTACCACCATCTCCACCTCACTCAGCTCCAATTCATGCATCTCCATCTCCACCTCACTCTCCTATTCAGGAAGAAACTACTCCATCTTTCATTCCCTCATCATCCATCCCTCAAGATTTCACCATATGCCAAATTTGTGCAAACATATCTGATCCATCTTCTTCCACCCCAAATCCACCATCTACATCTACTCAGACTACTCCTGAGCTTATGTTTTTGGATTTCTCTTCCATTGCATCAAATCTTATTGAATTCATTACTCCAAATCTCAAAAAGCTAATAGAAGAAGCCATAGCTCCTCTTGCTGCTTCCATTTCTGCTCTCTCTTCTCAGATATCCTCTTCCTCTACTGTCCCTTCTTCTGGGGGCCTAGATTCAGGTCTCCCTTGATCTAGGCAGGGGGAGATGCTTTATGAAGAAGCTCTAGAAGTTCCAGTTCTAGAAGCAGAAACTAAGGTCAGTCCAACAGAAGCAGAAGAGATTATTCAAGATTCAAAAATGTTTGTAGATTCAGTTGAAGAAGCAGTTGCAGAAACTCCAGAAGTTACTACTGTTGGGGATGTCTCTATTAATCCCATAGTTGACTTGAGTTATTTATTATCAGATTTTGATACTATGCATACTATTTATTTTCTAGTTTTTAGTTCTTCTAATAAGGCTATAGTATGTTATACTTCCCCTGTTGATTCATCAGTTCTAGAACAACTAAGAAATAGTTTTTCAGTTATTTCTCCCAGTAATAATCCAGTCCCTGAGAATATAATAGCTGATATAGATATAATAGAACAAGTTTCTTTCACTCCAACTTATGCATGGGATGAATCCCCAATGCCTAATTTAGATGATATTCTTTTCCAAGATATGGAACAAGATGATAATGTACATATTCAAGAAGCAGATACAGATATTGTGAATACACTGCCATTAGTTTCAATTCTTGATCAGTCAGAGTTAATTAAATAGATTGATGATTTATATGATCTGCCAGAAGATTCTGATGATGATGAAGAATCTGATGAGTCAGATGACTCTTGTTCCAAGAAAAGAAAGTATAAGAAAAAGAAAGTTCCAGCAAAGATTGCTCCTTAACCTTCTTCTACTACTGACATTCCATACAATATCTTGCATGGATTAACTCTCACTCCCGACCTTCCCCACTGGATGAGATATTCTAAAAATGAATAGAAAAGGAGGTAGAAAATGAAGGGATATAATTCACCTCCAAGGGCTAGTAGAGGACCTCCTCCTCCTCCAGCAGTAGGTGCAGCAAGAAATACTTCTCATAAGTCTACTTCTCATGATCACTCTAAACCTTCAAAGTCAGGATCTCAAAGCAGTAAGCAGCAACAATCAAAGTAGGGCAGTCAGCAGTCAAGCCAAAGGAGCTCACAACAATCAGATTCAGAGAGGCCACCTTCACCTCATTATGATCCTGAGTTAGACCCAAACTTCAGAATGGCAAGCTTCAATGAGCTTATTGCTCTATCTCAAATTAATAAAGCTAAAGCTGAAGGAAAGGAAACCTTACAAGTCTCCACTATGTCCTCTTACAAAAAGAAGGAGCTAGATAAATACCAAGTAAAGAATTTATTCAATGTTGATCAATACATGATCTTACATCCAGAGGCAGTACTGCCTAGGACTACATCTTTGAAGGTTATTGGCTCTCAAGATCTGAAGATGAGTCAAAAGGAAGCTGCTGATCCTAACAGGATGTTAATATTCACAGAACCTTCTTTAGAATCTTCCTCTAATGCTCCTAAGAAAAACAAGTGATTTCTGATTTTATGTTCTTATAATTGTGTTTATGTTTTTGTACTCTCAAAGCACTTTATTTTATATCTGCTGAAAGTTTTTCTGGGAGATATTCTATGCTTTGTTGTTTTTTCTTTGTAAATAGTATCCTTACCCAAATATGGGGAGATTGTTGGAACCCTATTACTTATTTGAGCTAGGATTACTATTAGGATATTTAGTTTGACCCATTTTGTATAGTCTAGGGTCATAGGTTATTTCCAGGGTTATTGCCTCAAAAGAATTCTAGTAGAAATACAGTTAGTCGAATGCATAATTGTGGTTGATGAAAGCTGAGCGCAGTTCGACGATCGTCGAGCTCAGCTCAACGAACTTAGAGTTTTAACTCTGAGTATAGCTCGACAAACTTTGAGCTTTAGTCGACGAACTCAGATCTCTACTCAGAAACTCAGATCGACGAAAGTTAAGCTCAGCTCGACGAACTCTGAACTCAGGTCAATGAATAAGAAGACTCAGTTCGATGAACTCCATGCTCAGGTCGACGAAATGCTTGCTGAGCTTGACTAATTCTCTGCAGCATTTTTAGTCAGTTTTATTTATAGAAGTTAGAACAAGTTTCAGGCCTAATTTCAGGCTGATTATATTCTGAAGGCAGAATAATTTCAAAGGCTTAATTACAGACAGTTATGACTATGATATTAAATGCCAAATATTCTAACGAATACATCTATTTAGAGACAGCATTAAATATGGATTTATCATAGAGTTTAAAGGCTGATCTATTTTCAAGGCAGTTACCATTCCCGGGAAATCTCTCAGATATTTCAGAATCTACTAATTCAAATGTTTGAGTTCTTCTCTACATTCTCTATATATATGTACAGAAGATTGCTGCCTCAAGGTTACAGACCATGGTTACTCACTCAAAAATACAGACTCAGATATATACACTTAGAGATACTGACTTAGAGACTTGAAGATCAACATACACTCTTACAGAATTTGATCTTCAATCTCTGCTTGTGCAAAGTCTTCAATTTCTTAGATACAAGAAGGCCTACACCTTAAAGAAAGGACTCCCTCTCCTGATAATAAACTCTACTCAAATCAGGGGGAGATTTTTTCTTCAATATCCACTAGTCTTGTCAGAGATTCTTGACAAAGAAGACACCATCATTCTTTTGTTTATTTTCATAAATTGTGCACAGGGTTCTTAACTCCCTTCAAAAGTTACCATTTTGGTTTCTAAGTCTGCTGATCAAAATACTTAAGTTAGTTTTTGGGCACCTGGTCAAAAGCTAAAAGGGTTGCTAGATCCGTGAAGGTGTGCGCTTGATAAGAGTTTGCTCTTCGATGCTCTTTAGATCCATGAAGGTGTGCACTTGATGAGAGTTTTTTATAGCAAGGATCCTCCACGTGAATATTAGGAAGAAGGCTTCTTGATCATCATGTTGATAGTCTTCAATTCTTGTGCATGGATTCCTTTTATCTACTCAAAATAACTATCCTCCTAAATGAGTTAGGAAAACCCCTTCCTTCCCTCTAGAAGGTAAGGGCGAACTCCCATTTCAATTTTTGTGAAACTCAATTCTCAACTGTTTTAAATAGAGAAAGTTGTGCATGGACCAACCGCGTGGCGGTAGCTGGCAGTCTTCAAAATCCTTCCTTATCTTCTTTTCAATTTCATGGATTTTGCCTTCATCTTTAGAATAAATTATTCCTTATGAAAATAAAATATATCCTTGTCTTCCAAATGATATTCGATGCTCCTTCTTAATTCTTAATCAAATCATGATATATTTGGAGTTTTCTAAAGCTACCAGCAGGCAATAGCTATGTATGCGTTGCACCGTCAGAGCTCTTTCCTTATCTGCTCTTGAAATAGCTGAAGATTTGTGTTCCTTTTTAGTTGTTTTAAATTGAGCTACCACCTGCGCTAAGGTTACCGTATGGCGGAATATTTTTTCATTCATTTTTGCCAACTGTTCATGACAAAATTCGGAAGAAAATCCTAAAATATTCTTTTTGCAACTTTTTGATAGCGCAATGTGGTAGTCTGGTCAACTGTCTCTTCTCAGTGATAACGAATCTTCTCGATGCTACCTACTCTTCTCGATGCTACCGACTTGATGATCATCAAAATGGCTAATGTGGTGTGATAGTCTTAGATCCTAGTAGTAGGTAATAGAGGAAATCTTCCATACACAGCTTATAAGCTGGCATAGCTACCGCACGCGATAGCTCATAGACAGTGGATCCCTGGTATCTTCATACCTATAAACCTGCATACTATAAGAAAACAACAAACATGATCAAATATACATTGAGATTTGTTATTCTCAAATCAAGAGATGCGGAGCGCATGTTCCAACAACCATTTATTTGCCCATTTGATCTTTTGCACCCATGTATATATTTCATATCCTTGTATACATCATTTGAGCATTACCCTAACTTTTGATTCAGCCCCAAAAAATAATTAACCAAAGCCCGAACAACATCTTAATCACACTATTGGGGTTGACCTGTCGGTCAGTCGAACCCTCTAACCTTGCTTTAGGCGGTGAACCTCACTATTGGGTTTTACACCAATTTGGAAGATTTGGGTTGTCCTTTTTTGAGGATTGCATTACAACTCCTTTTATCTTTGAGTGATCTACTCGTATACACAACCTCTTGGTAAATTCTAGGACATAAATCTAGGATCAAAAAATATTTTAGCGATACGTTTAAATGATCTCCTCGTATCCACAACCTCTTCGGGTAAAATCTAGGATACGGATCTTGTATCGGACTCGTAACACTAGAATTCGAACAAATAAGAATCGAAGACAACTCAAAGAAAATTCGAATAGAAAGCTTGAAGGATTATTAAAAGATAAACAAAAGTTCATTTTATTCAAAAATTCATCATGATTAAGTGTTAATGGAAATTTAGCTACTAATCATTGACAGTATCTGGTGTCTACCTAAATCACCTAGAGGGGGGGATGAATAGGTGACGTTTGTGTATTTTCGCATAATTAAAAATTACTTAAAAATTATGTAAGCACACAAAATACAGAGATCTATAGTGGTTCCCTGTGTTGGGTACGTCCACTATCCCGCCTCGTCTATCTACTACGAAGGGCTAGATTCAGCTACTTCATCTTTCTTAGATTTCAACAATCTTACACCACGGAGCTGCAACTCCTACAACTCGGAGACATAGCTACTACCACTCAGAGAACAAACTCTCCTACAACTCGGTCCACAAACGGATCTACGACTCGATCCACAAACAGATCTACTACTCGGAGAAAAATCTCCTACAAATGTGAAAGAAAATTATACAAGAGTTATACAAATTAACTTTGACAAGATCTGAACTCTTCTATCTGTCTTTCTTCATTTAGGTCAAACTTGAATCATTTGGAGAACACGGTAGAATCAGAAATCTTGAAGACTTGAATCTTGTATCTTGAATCGACAAGATCTAGGAGAGTAGAAGCCTTCAAAAAGCCAAGATCCAGTCGTATCGGAAGAAGATCGAATCATGCACAACAAGCGTCGGCGGAAAGAGGTTCGTGAAACGTACGGGGGCCAACGGATTCGTTTTTGAAAACTTAAGAGATTTTGAATTTTGAACGATTTTCTCGATTAGGGTTGATAAAAAAATCCACCCTAAGTATTTATAGACAACTTTGAAGCAACAACTATAAAGGAATTTCCAAATCGGGACCTTGCAAAATTTACTGTACATGGCCGTCATCCAACCCGAGCCTGAAAATTTGAAAAGTGGTCGGAAAATTTTCTTAAGTCATATTTGTCGAGTATAGCTACTATACTCGCCAAATAGTCATAGATATACGACGAATTTGACTTAGAGAAATCCAGCTCAAATCAGCTTGCCACTCAACGCCATGCAAAAGTAATTCTCGACATATTCAACGAGTATCGACTAGTATTCTCGACTAATTCGATGAGTATGGGATAGCTGACTCGACGCACTCGACGCCATCGATGCACTCGATGTCATCAATGCACTCGAAGCACTCGATGCCTTTGCCTTAAGAAAATTTAGAGAAGTGGCGTCGATATGATTCGATGAATTCAGCATGTATCGTCATGTATATTCGACGAATTTGGCGAGTATCGTTAGATACATTCGACTAATTAGACGAGTATACTTGATGATACTCGACGAATTTCACTTAACTATTTTTCCGACTTTTCAGAAATTCTACCACAAGTACAAATGATTAATTCGACGAGTGCTAGTAGGTATATACGATGAATTCGACAAGTATTAATGAGTATACTCGACGATTTCGATGAATATCCCTTACAATAATCGACGAATTTTACCTGGGTAAAATTTCTATTTTTCTGAATTCAACTTCTTCTTCATTGATCCTTCTTATGCACTTGGTGTGAAAGTACACCCCAATAGAGAGATTACACGTGAGTAAACACATTGGCCTACACAATGAAGGATTACATTGTATATTTCTATGTTAACTGACTCACTGTAACCTGACATTGGTGTGTACTTAGCAATATAGACCTGCAAGTAGATAACTAAAAGTGCAATATCAAATACAATCACCATTCATCTTAGGTTAACTGGACCCTTCTTCAAATCAGGGTTATTGTGGATCCAATACCCAACAATTTCCCCCTATTTGAAAAAGTCAGAATCTTATAAGCTAAGGTGAATTGCACAACAAGAATAATCATAGAGCATAAAATTGAGTAGATATTTAAAATTAAAAATAAAGCGCATTCCCAGTCAAAAAAATATAATTCATATATATATATATCAAGAAGAGTTTTTAGTTTGGGGGACAACCAGAACTACACACAAAAATAAACCAAAACAGAATAAACAATCCTCAGCTCTGCTTGTTCTGGCTCTTCTGATAGTGCCTGACAAAATAAGCCTTAGGCTTTGGATAATATCTTGGAGGGGCTGGAGGTGGAGCTGGATCATCATGTCTGTATTTTCTGAAGTGGATCCTTCTCTTCGCACGGGCACCTCATACTTTTTCCACTCATCTCGGTCATAGTGATCCCATTTGCTTTCTCTTCCAATATCGACCATGGTGAAGGAGTCTAAGATAATTCCACTTGAAATAGGACTCCTCACTTCAGCCATCTCTCTATCTCTGATTGGTAGTTCTCTGGCAGACTCATATCTTATAGCAGAAGGGCCTTCACCATACTTTCTTCTATTATAGACTGGAGTAGGGATATCTTCAACCACTTGAATATCTAGAAACCCAACAGCTGCAATAGTAGCAACAGCATGAGGTCTGTCCTGAGAGAGATCCCGTGTGTCTGTCCAATATTGAGAGTAATCCTCAGCAGGATGAACGTCATCATTAGAAGGCACAATAGGTACTTTAAATACTTGGCTTGGCCTACCAAAGATCTCATTATGTATCCAAGAAAAGTTTTCATAGTTGTAATCATTGACCCCTTTAATGTTTGCTAAAATGGCAGACTAAACCGCATCCACCTTAGCATCCACCTTAGCTTTAATAGCATCCTCCCCCTTTCTAACTTCCACTGTTACAACATTGGCATACAACTCCATTATCATGTCAAAGTGAGCCATCGATCGATTATGAGCATCAATTAATCATGCTTATAGCGTTCTTGTCAACATTTTGAAGAACTTCTGTAGTATACTTGAGCTCTTGCATGTTTAGCGTGATAGCTTTACCACCTTTGAAAAATAATGAATCCAACTTGGCATCGAGCTTGTCAATCTGGATTTTAATTTCTGTAAGGCTATTATTAAGTTCCTTCTTTGTTTCCTTGACCTTGTTCAGAACTTGTTGCATTGTGGCTTCAAAATGTGCTTGCTGTCTTGCCTAAAGTCTTCAGAATAGAACTATCAGTAGAGGAACTAGGAACATCTTCAGAAGGAATAGTGGGGAAATAGGCCAGATCATCACAGATTAGAGATAATTGAGCTTTATAAATCAGCATCGGCTCTTCAGCAGTTAGGACAAAAGGATGCTCCTCTGCATCTCCTTTCTCATCAGAAACATCTACTACCTCCTCTAGAATAACTTGAGGAGTAACTGTCGCCTTGGCAACTCTTTTCTCAATATTGCGGATAAACCTGTCAACCTGAGTAACAACCTATATCGAGGACTGAGTCACCTCTCCCTCAAAATATGAAGCAGGAGTAATCTCTGGGAGAGGGACAAGCATGTTGTCCACTGACACCTGCTCGACACCATCATTTGCATTATCAGTAGCTTTTGCCTTATTAGTGATCTCAAGCACCTCATTAGTATCTATGTCATAGTAATCAACATCCAAATCACCATCAGTAGTAGCAGAAATATCGGCCTCATCTGACACTTACTCATCAACAGCAGTCTGAGCAATCTTGGTAACCTCTGTCAGAATATCCCCTATTTTTATAACTGTAATCTAAGCATATTGAACTGTAACTGGACTCTCTACAACTAAAGTAGTAGCTTGATCCCCCTCAGCTTCTGCACTCAAACTATCAGAAGCTTCACTGGGGTTGGAAGGAGGAATCCTGTCAGTAGGAGCATGTTCTTCCTCCTTCTCAGGCACATCTGGGTCTCCCTTGGCCTCAAGATCCTCCTATCCCACCTTGAGAATATTGATGAATCAATCTTCTTCAGGTGATGGATTGGCACACCTTTGGTCATATCAAACTTGTCTCTGTCCATTTGGTTCAAGTATAAGCTGATAATCCTTCCAAAGTTAGGAGTGTGGAGACTATCCTTTTGATCTTTTCAAACAGCATTGCACCCCAATCAATTCGTTTTCTACAGATGATTGTCATAAGTATTTTGAACATCTCCAATGATAGGTAGTCATGTGAACTAGTTTTGCATAACAGTACTCTTCCAATAATGTCTAATAGTAGCTTTCCTTCATCGTTCATCCCTTTTCTTTTCATAACTTTAGTTCCCCTTAGCAATCCACAGAACATCAATGCCCTTGAAAAGTCCTTATCTTTGAGGTGATATGCTTCTTTATATGTTGGAAGCCTCAAAAGATGGGTGAGATTAGAGGCCTTCACTTTAATTGAAGTCTTACGAACTTTGCTTTTGATGATGACATCTTCATGCCAGAGCTTGGCATTCTAGAAGAACTCAAGAACGTCCTAGCCCAAAATTTTGCACGGGTGTTCTAGGATAAACGAGAGACCGACTGTCTTCAACATAAGGATTACATTCCTGAACTTATCAGAAACTGAGGCAAAAACTTTACGAACCAACTCTCCACCCCTAGCAACCCATTGGTGGTTCGAGGAGCCATGGAGAATCAAAAAATGGAACAATGAAAATGTATGCATTGAACTTCTGGTTGGAACGGATTACTGTCACTGATGAAATGGCAAGAACAACTCGTCGAAATCAAGCCCTCTGGAGGAAATCGCTGCTGGGAATCAAGCATGGACTGCTGTCACTTACCTAAGAGATAAAGAACGAGAGCAGGGCCATGAGATAGAGATGACAAACAGTTCGGTGAGATGAATAGTTTGTTGGAGCCGAAAGGTCGGAGAACAATTCGGCGAAAATGGCTGTCTGGTTTCGACGAAGTGTAGCGTGGTTGCCCCGACTCTTGATTCTATATATGTATATTATTTTAAATTTGACCTAGGAAGGTGCACACTTGATATTTGACGGCTCTTCGGATCTAATATACAAAGATAGATTTTGACCTATGTGAAATTCAACAAGATACACCGGACGCAAAGTCAAATTCGTCGAGTGTAGACGTGTATTTCTGACAAATCGCCGAGATTGCCGTCCAACATTCGACAAATTTTGCTTGGGAAAACATTCTTCCTTGATGAATTTCCCGAGAAACTTCCTGTCTTTTTGTCCATCTTCACGACTCCTTGTTCAACATGTCAAGTTCTCTTTTGAAGAATGAGAAATTAGCCTCGTCCAGCAGCTTCGTAAAAATATCCGCGACCTGCTTATCCATTTGGACATACCTGAGGGCTATATCCTTGTTGTAAAGTGTTTTTTTAGGATAGAGAGTGACCTAGAGGGGGGGTGAATTATTCTAATTTTAATCTTGGCTAATTTAAATCACAGATATTTCTTTGTGTGTTTAATAATCAAATCACAGTATTCAAGAAAAAATAGAACATGTCTAAATTTAACAGCACAAATCATAGCACACAATTGTTTTATAGTGGTTCCCCAATTTATGGATACATCCACTTTCACCCTTCGTCTATCTAGCAATGAGCTAGATTCGGCCAAACTTCTTCTTTCTTTTCCTCAGATCCTCAGATATTACACCTCAGAGCCCAACTGGCTCCTACAACTCAGACAAAGCAATGTACTACCTCAGATCCTCGAGATCTTATAACTCATGTTCCTCTTCAAGAACCCTACCTCAGAATGATCCTCCACTCCTACTCATCAGGCAAACCCTTGCCCTTCAACCTCAGAACCTCCCAGTTCTTATAGCTCAGAGAAATACCACTTCTCCTACCTCAGGTACACAACCCTACCTTATCTTTTATAATTTAGGCTTACAACTCAGAGAAATCAATCTCCCACAACTCAGATCTATTGATAGATCTTACAAATTTATATAACAAAAAGAATTTGAGTTTTGAAGTGTCACCCAGGAAGAAAGAGACTAGTGACTTATTATTGATCAGATCTTGATGTGAAATCTTCTACCTTAATCCTGGCTGTGAAGAAAATGATCCGACCCTTCTTAGCTTTTTCAAAGCTTCTTGAAGGAGAAGATAGGGTTGAACTAGGCTGGAGAAGATTGAAGTTGATCCACGATCTGCCTCCTCTCCACCTTCAGAATTCTATTGAAATTTTTTGACATACTTAGATGAGAAGAATGATTATGGTTGTCTTTCTGTTTCTATTATGTTGGTCTCCTTATATAGGATTTGGCAAGAGTGATTGGCTGTCCCGATTAATCCACTAACATCTAATAGTTCTGACAGTTATCAGAACTTCAAGCTTTGAATTCTATACTTAGAATAATTTCAGTCTGAGAGGTTCTACATGAAGGTGTTGACATCAGTTATGAGTGCTGACACTTCTGTACTTAGATTGTGTCGACACCAGCCCTGGGTGTCGACACTTCTCTTATTGGGATGTCGACAAAAATCGATTGTGTAGACACTATTAGCTTCTTGTCTCAACAAAACTTGTATCAAATGTGTCGATACTAGTTCTGAGTGTCGACCAAGCTAGTTTCCAGTCTCGACATAACTTATTTTAAATGTGTCGACACTAGTCCTGAGTGTCGACACAACTTGCTTCAAGCCTCGACATAACTTGTGTAGAATGTGTCGACACTAGTCCTGAGTGTCGACAGAGCTTGCTTCCAGTCTCGACATAACATGTGTAGAATGTGTCGACACTAGTCCTTAGTGTCGACAAAGCTTTCTTCCAGTCTCGACACTACTTAAATAAGGGTGTCGACACTAGTCCTGAGTGTCGACACAACTTGATTCCTTATCTCAGCACTACTTCTACAAAGGTGTCAACACTTGTCTAGTGTCTCGACACTTTTGCATTTAGTTTAATTTTCTTCAACATAGAAACTGCACATGTAAACTCAACATACATCAAATACGAATTTGTGTATATCATTGAGTTGAAAAGGCTTCTCAAAATTAGGTACACAATTCCCAATGTACCAAATACTTGTTATCCACACGCTCCTGGATGAAGTGATATCGCACTTTAATGTGTTTTGTCTTACTGTAAGAGACTGGATTATGCGCAATCACTATTGCGCTGGAAGAGTCACAATACATTGGAATCTCTCTGAACTTTAAGTTGTAATCTTTAAGTTAATTCCTGATCCATAGAAGTTGTGCGCAACAACTACTGACATAGATATACACTGACTCGACAGTTTAGGTTGCCATACAATTCTGCTTCTTACTACTCCATAAGATAAGACTTCTTCCAAGGAATTGGCATGTACCGGAAGTGTTTTTCCTATCATCCCTGCTTACTGCAAAATATACATCTGAAAATCCAATTAGCTCGATATCATTACTTCTCGGGTACCATAAGCCAAGATTGGGTGTACCCTTAAGGTATCTTAAAATTCACTTTGCAATGACGTAATGAGATTCCTTTGAGTTCACCTAAAATCTAGCACTGATGCATGTTGAAAACATTATGTCAGGTCTACTAGCAGTGAGATAGAGCAGGGATCAAATTATTCTCCTGTACTAGGTTTTATCAAAAGGTTTCCCTTTCTCATCCTTATATAGAGACATAGTTGAACCCATTGGAGTCCTCGTCGAGGTTGCGTTCTCCATTCTAAATTTCATTAGTAACTCTTTGGTGAATTTCGTCTGAGAGATGAATATTCCATCTTAAGATTGTTCACCTAAAGTCCTTAGAAATACTTCAGCTCTCCCATACTGCTCATTTCAAACTTCCCTTGCATAAGTTTGGAAAACTTCTTGAAAAGATTGTCTTCCGTAGATCCAAATATAATGTCGTCGATATAGATTTTCACTTGCAGAATCTTGCCTTTTACTTCCCTAAGAAATAATGTCATATCTATCTTTCCTCTTGTGAATTTTTTCTCAAGAAGAAAGCTAAACAATGTCTCATACCAAGCTCGGGGAGCTTGTTTTAAGCTATATAGAGATTTATTAAGAAAATTAACATGTTTAGGGAATGTAGAGTTGACAAAACCTAGGGGTTGTGCTACGTATACTTCCTCCTTCATATTCCCATTGAGGAATGCTAATTTTACGTCCATTTGATATACCTTGAAGCCTTTGAAGACAACATACACAAGAAACAACCTGATCGCCTCGAGCCTGACCACTAGAGCAAAGGTCTGGTTAAATTTGATACCTTCTTCTTGTCTATATCCTTGAGCTACAAGCCAGGATTTGTTCTTTATGATTAAGTCGTTCTCATCCAGCTTGTTTCTAAAAACCCACTTGGTGTCGATCACGTTCTGTCCCTTGGGCCTGGGCACCAACTCCCATACTTTGCATCTTTTAAACTGGTTGAGCACCTTTTGCATTGCCATGATCAAAGAGTCATCCTTGTTTGCTTCTTCAAACTTCTTTGGCTCGACCTGAGATAGAAAACTAAGATGCAATAACTCGTTACTTGTACCTCTTCTGATTCTAACTCCGTCTCCTAGCTCTCCAATGATTTGATCAGCTGGGTGTTCTCTTAGTGTCTGAACACTAGGTTTCTTTCTCTCCCTCCAACAAGTTCTGTAACATCTGGTGCATCCTCTGTAGGTTTAAGCAATTCTTCCTCTAGAAGATCCTCATCCACCAAGCCTGTATCAACGACCTTGACTGAGTTTGGATCATCTTCCTTGAATGCTTCATCCAAGCTTAGTTCCTTGAACATGGTACCTACATCTTCACCAATAACACTAGATGAGCTACTTTGGAGCAGGCTTGTCTCATCAAATACAACATTAATAGACTCTTCTACCACCAGAGTTTTCTTATTGAAAATCCTATATGCCTTACTATGGCTACTGTAACCTACGAAAATACCTTCAAGAAATTTTTCACTAAACTTTATGCGGTAATACTTCCCATTATTAAGTACAAAGCATTTACTTCCAAAGATTCTAAAGTAGAACACAGTCAGTTTTCAGCCCTTCAATAGTTCATAGGGAGTCATACGGTGGTTATTGATGATTAGAGCTCTGTTTAGCACGTGGCAAGCTGTGTTTATTCCTTCAGCCCAGAAGAACTCTGGAAGTGAAGCGTCATTCAACATAGTTGTACATGCTTCAATTAGAGTTCTATTCCTTTTCTCAACAACACCATTTTGCTGTGGAGTACGCGGGGAGGAAAACTCATGAAAGATACCTTGGCTTTCACAAAATTTTGTCATAGAACCAAACTCAAATTCTATTCCGTGGTCACTTCTAATTTTGACCACTGAGTAGTTCAATTCATTCTAAATTTGTCAGACCAAATTAGTGAAAGAATCAAAGGTGTATGACTTGTGTTTCAGAAATAACACCCAAGTAAAACTAGAGTAGTATCCATAATTACCAGCGTATGTACTTTACCTCCTAAACAGTGAATTAGCATAGGATCGAATAAGTCCATGTGGAGTAATTACAAACTTCTCGAAGAATCTTTTTCAGAAATACCCTTGAAGGTAGCCATTATCTGCTTACCCATTTAGCATGCGTGGTACAAACTCTTTTTAAGGCATGTAATGTTAGGGGCATCGCGCACAAGTTGTGAGAAAATAACATATTAATGGTTTTGAAATTAATATGTGTTATTCTCTTGTGCCATTGGTCACAAAGAGACGCACTACTTTTATCCAAAAAACACACTAGTGTATAATTGTCTAAATATAGAAAATTTAAACATAATATATTTCTACTCCGAGTGCATGTTTAGATCGTCTCAAAATTAGAAGATGACTTTATCAGACACTTGTCTTTGTAAAACTCAACGATATAGCCTTTGTCATATAGTTGACTTATGCTTATCAGATTATATTGTAATCTTTAAACATAAGCCATGTTTATGAATGAAACTATTCTGTTGGAAATCATACCGTAGCCTTTTGTGATTCCCTTGTCTGACCCTCAAAATATAAATTTTGGTCCGTCTTTGACTGAAGTAAATTCTCGTAGTAGGCTTCTTATCCGGTCATATGCCGAGAACACATGCTGTCCAAATACCAGATTAGATTTTTGTTGGCCTTTGGACATAACTGCAAATATAAATCAATATACCTTAGGAACCCAAACATATTTGGGTCCTTGTTCCTTAACAGCTTAACACAACTATAAACCTTTACTTTGGGAGTGGTCAGTCTCGCACTATTAACTTGTGGAGTTTCAAAATTTATCGGGTTGAACAAGCAATCTATGCAAAAATGACCAATTTTGCCGCAACACCAACAGTCTAACCTGTTGTACCTTCTCTTGTACTCCTACTTTACCTTTTGAATATGAGGCCGAGCAGGGGCAACATACTTAGAGGTAGAAGCCTCCTGATTGCAATAGATACGGGGCTTCTCTATCTCCTTTGCCTTAGGTACCACAGTTTTGGCTTTCGGTGCTTTCTTATATTTTTGTCCATGAACATAAGGACCATTGTCTTTAAGAACAATCTCTTCATAAGATTCTTTGAAAACACTAGCACCAAAGTCTATAGGACGGGTCCATCCTTGGTAGCTCTTCTTAGGCTCTACATACATAGGCCTGGCAAAGTGCTCATAGGACGTCTCAGAGTCATATTTGTTTGTGGGGAAAATAACCTTCTTAAAAGAGGGTTGACTCTGAGGTGCCTTACCTTTACCTTTGGTGGCGGCTCTCTTAGTAGCCTTACCATTTTTAGCAATGTGGCCAACACCACTACCCTTCTTTGGAGCAGAAAACTCATCGATGAGAGGAAGAACGGTCTTTGGCTTCGAGTAGCTTTCAACTAGATTTCTTTCCACCATGAGCTTTTCTTCTAGCTCATGTAGGTATTTCTCCATCTATCTCAATGTCTTAGCCGAGCTTTTCAATTCCTCTTTCAAGGAGTTAACTTCATCTTTGAGAGGAAGTAATTTTGCAAGTTCCTCCTACAGACTTGTTTACACTGCCTTGAGGGAGGCAATCTCTTTTGCTTACTTTTTGACTACCTTTCAGCATTTGTCAAAAGCTTTCAAAAGGTTCTCAAGTTGAGCCAACAAGTCAGCTTCATCTTCCTTGAATGTGTAGTCCTCATGACTAGTAGAGGAGGTTCCCAACTCAGAGAGTATTGTGTGAGAGTTTACCTTCCCATGGTACTCGGGGATGCCAACCTCCTCGTTTGATCGGGCCATATGCCCGAAGTAAGCTTCCTCATTCTCTGAACTCACTGTCACTAAGAGTCTTGCACTTCATGGCGACGAAGTTATTTTCTTCTTTCCTCTTGTCTTTGAAGGATCTCTTGTCGTCCTTCTTAGAACCATCCTTCTTCTTTTATGAACACTCCTTAATCATGTGTCCTATCTTATTACAGTAATAACACACAATGTCAGAGGAAGAATGTTTGTTCTATTTAGATTTGTACCTATCCTCTCGGCTGTAGCTTTTCTTGGAGCGATCACCATCACGATGTGATCTTTTGAAGTCAGAGGAGGATGACATATTCTTCATCTGTCTCCTCTTGCTAAGAGTTTCTTGAACTACTTAGAGATGAGGGAGAACTCTCCATCAGATTGCTCAGAGCCTGATGTGCTTGGCTCAGAGTCTTCTTGGGTGTCTGGAGCTCGTGTCCTTACTAGTTGAAAGTCTTTATTTTCAAGGTAGCTTGCAACCTAGAGGGGGGGGGGGGTGAATAGGTTTATTTAAATATCGTGACTATCTTTTAATTTCTTTCTTTAGTACTTAGTGTGTTTCCAGTTGATTAGATTTCAAGAACCTTCACAAAGAAAATAACACAGAAATGCACACAATGAAATTTATAGTGGTTCCTCAGATTATGAGTACATCCACTCTCCTCCCACCTTTCTAACTTTCAGTTAGGCAAGGCACTTCTCCAAAACTCAGCTCAAAGAGCTTAGACGTCAGATCTTTTAGGATCTCTTAGTCTCCTCCAAGACTTACAACTCAGGCACAAGCACCCTATAACTTAGTGATTAGCAGATCACCTACCTCGGGCCAAAGGCCCTACAACTTAGACTGGGAGGACAACCCTACCACAGATCTACAAAGGATCCTACATAATAGAGAATGACTTTCCTTCCTCAGGTTGTTCATCCCTACCTCAGATCCAAAGGATCCTACAGCTCAGGCACAAGTTCCCTACAACTCAGTGATAATGACTCACCTACCTCAGATCTAAACTGGATCCTACCTAAGATTCATAAATGAATCCTACAATTCATGCCAAAGACCTACTCTTAGATTCTTTACAGAATCCTACCTCAAATCCAACTAGATCCTACACTCAGAGAGTAATAATCTCCTACAGCTTAGGCAAATTTGCCCTACCTCAAGCAAATGGGCCTACAACTCAGATTCCAAGAGGATCCTATAGGAAAAATAGTGGTTTGATTAATTTGACACAGAGAAATTTCTTTAGGTCAACATCTAGGTCTGAGTTATCTCAGCTCTATCTTACTCCACAGTAGTAGGAAGAAATTCTGCCTCTGCTAGAAGAATCTCAAAATGTAAATTCTGATCTTGCTGAAGAAGACGAAGAACGACGAGGTCTCGAGTTCTTCAATCAGCTAGCTGAGCCCGCAGAAGAATGACGGCTTTTCTTTCTTTATCAGAAGTCTTTCTGATCTTGTTGTAGCAGTAGAAGATGTAACAGCTAAGTGAACTATTAGTTCTTGCTGGAAGATTTCAAGCTTTTTCTCGGCAACAATGGCAAAGAAGATGAAGTCCATCCGGTTTTTTAGTTGTTGAATAAAACCCTAAAGGTTTTTTCTTCCTTCTGAAGCTATCCCTTTTATCTTCTGCCGATTAACAACTCCAGGAAGTAGTGGGGACCACTTGCAGGTCACTTCTGCAACTTGCTTTAATGGAAGAAGACGTACAGTAGTTGTCCAGCGCCGGTTGTCATTTTCTGTAGCTTTTCGTAGCTTTCCCTTGAGTAATTTGAACCATGTTGACTTTGTTGTCTTTTGTTGAGGTCAGCATCTGTGGACTTAGCCAAAATCAACCATCAGTAGTATAGGCGTTGAGTGAGTAAGCATCACTCAATGCCAAAAAACTTAGACAGAGTTCTGTCTATCTCAGGCATTGAGTGAACATGCTTCACTCAATGCTTTTGGCCTTAGCCTATCATTCTGTTATTTAGAAGGATTTTCTTCCATTAGCCGTTGAGAGCATTAAGGGTCTTCATCACTCAATGCTTTTTGCCTTAGCCAATTTTCTGTTAATAGGCATTGAGTGAGCCTTAATCACTCAACGCCAAACTTCTTTAAAGAAATTCTTCTGTTATCTGGTGTTTAGTGAGTAAGCTCCACTCAACACATTTTGGCTTAGCCAAATTTCTGTGAAATCACAGTCTCTAACTAACAAAGGTTCAGTCAACGCTTTTTATCACATGGTATTGAGTGAGTAAGCTTCACTCAACGCATGTGGACTTGGTCAAATATTTACATAGATTTTTTATGGCTTTGACTGAGTGAGCTATACTCAATGATTTATGTTGAATGGCATTGAGTGAGTAAACTACACTCAATGCATGTGGACTTAGACACAGTTCAGCCAGTTTCTCCTTAGGCTTTGACTGCCTCAGCCTGCCTCACAGCTTTTTGCTGTATGGCATTGAGTGAGTACACTTCACTCAACGCCTGTGGACTTAGCCACTTTTATGTCTAGCCAATAGTTAGGCTTTGACTAACCAATTTATACTCAAAGCTTTTACTTACCTGTCATTGCGTGAATAGACTTCACTCAATGACTGTAGACTTAGGCGATTTCCAGCCTATCCAGCATCTTCCAACTGACATGATCTTCAAGGTGTCGAGATACCTGAATTGTCTAGACATATCTGTCCCAGCACTTTTGGCTCGACACTTTTGTCTCGATACTTATGTCTCGACACTTGTGTTTGAATTGTCTCGACACTTCTCCTGAATTGTCTCGACACTTCTCCTTTACTTTGTGACCACACTTGTCAAATCACTTGGAATACCTGTCATATCAATGTTTCAAGGACAAAACTGCATGCATGAACTTAAGCACACATCAAATACAACTTTGTGTATGTCATTAATATGATTGACTTCTTCAAATAAAGGATATTGTGGGCAATGGACCCAACAATCTCCCCCTATTTGAAGAAATCAAAACCTTCAGTCAAATGAGTCGATGACATATACTAACTAATGCAGCAATACTATATCAACTTGGAAAACATATAACAAGAAAAGTTATAGTTACCATACTTTCTTGCCTACAGGGCACACCTGCTCCTGCTTCCCCTTAATTGTTGTTACCTAGTCTTGATCAATTTGATCATATCCTTCTCATAGTTCTGATACCACTTGTATACTTCTCCTCCTGTCCTATGATCATATGATACTAGATTCATATCCTTATTCATATCCTTCTCCTCCCCCTTTTTGACTTCATGTAAGTAGCCAGGGAGGATCTGATCTTCTGCTCCCCCTTTTTGATTATAAATAGGCAACAGTTGAACCCCTTGAGAGTATTGGAGCAGTGATGTACTTGCTCCCCCTCAACTGAAGCATCATCTATCATGTTTCCTGATAGACCCTATGATCTGCATCATCTGAATAGTGCTACAACCAGCATGATATTACTCAAGATATATAATCTTGAAGGATATTCAATTCTCTTAAGTGCTTGTCCACCTGTAAGAAAAATATAACTTGCACACCATGGGGAGCAACTGAAGCTATGCTTGATTCAACATACCCAATTCAAACTTGAAGGTGTTGAACTTTGCTTCATCAAGTGGCTTAGTGAAGATTTCAGCCACTTGCTTGTCTGTTGGGACAAACTCAAGGTTTATATCTTCACATTCCACATTCTCCCTAATAAAATGATACCTAATCTCAATATGCTTAGTCCTGCTATGTGAGACAGGATTCGTAGCAATTGAGATGTCACTAGTAGAATCACAAAATAATGTACTTCTACTTATCTGGGGGTTATAATCCTGGTGCTTATGCTGGATCCGCAGCAACTGAGCATAACATCTACCTGCTAGAATATACTCTTACTCTGCAGTTGAGATTGCAATTCTTGTTTGCTTCTTGCTACTCCAAGACACTAGTCTTCCTCCCAAGAATTGACAGGTGCTAGAAGTGCTCTTCCCGTCCTCTTTGCATCCTGCAAAATATGCATTAAAATAGCCAGTTAGTTCAAACTCCCCATTCCTAGGGTAACATAAGCCAAGATCTGGTGTGCCCTTAAGATACCCCAAAATTCTCTTTGTTGTAGAGTAGTGAGATTCTTTAGGCCAAGCTTGATACCTACCACAAACACATATAGCATACATGATGTCTGGCCTACTTGCAGTTAGATATAGAAGGGAGCCAATTATCCCTCTATACAAAGTTTCATCAACAGGTTTTCCTGCCTCATCTTTTCCTATAGGCATACTTGACCCCATGGGAGTTTTCATGGTGGAGGAATTCTCCATACCAAACTTCTTGATTAACTCCCTGGTGAACTTAGACTGGGATATGGACAAGTCATCATCAGTCTGTCTAACTTGGAGACCCAAGAAGAACTTAAGTTCACCCATATTGCTCATCTCAAACTTCCCTGCATAAGTTTGGCAAACTTTCTGCAAAGGCTTTCATCAGTAGATCCAAAGTTAATGTCATCTACATATATCTAAACTAGGATGATCTTACCCTTAGATTCCCTTAGGAATATGGTCTTGTCTATCTTGACCCTTGAGAATTTGTTCTTAATGAGGAAGCTAGACAAAGTCTCATACCATGCTCTAGGGGCCTGCTTTAGCCCATATAGAGCTTTCCTAACTCTATAAACTGAATTAGGTGAGTTAGGAATAACAAAACCTGGAAGCTGCTCAACATAGACTTCCTCTTTTAAGTCACCATTTAGGAAGGCTGACTTCACATCCATCTTGTAGAACTTGAATCCCTTGTCTGCAGCATATGCAAGGAATAATCTGATGGCCTCCAATATTGCTACGTGGGCAAGGGTTTGATCAAAATCAATACCTTCCTCTTGCATGTACCCCTTAGCTACTAGACTTGCCTTATTCTTGATTATAATGTCATTTTCATCAAGCTTATTTCTGTAAATCCACTTGACTCCAATGACATTGTGTCCTTGTGGTCTAGGAACCAGCTTCCTAACCTTACATCTCTTTAATTGGTTCAGTTCTTCTTTCATAGCAACAATCTAGAACTGATCTATTTGTGCCTCTTCAATTGTCTTTGGCTCAACCTGTGATAGGAAAGTTTAGTAGAGTGCTGTGTTTATGCTTCTGCACCTGGTCACTACTCCTTGGATGGCATCACCAAAGATCTGATTTCATGGATGATCCCTCAAATGCCTGATTGCTGGAGGTAATCTAGCTTCAGCTACAGGTGTAACTTCTTTCTAATCTTCATCCACCTCATTTGTGTATGGAAATTATCCTACTGGAATATCCACTTTATCTTTGATAACTAGAGCTGCTTCCTTGATGGTTAGCTGATCCATCATATGTTATGTACCTACGGTACTAGAAGAGGAGCTTGGCAGCTCACTGTTAATCATAGTAGACTCATCAAAGACTACATGTACAGATTCTTCTACAACTTGGCTTTTCAAGTTGTAGATCCTATAGTCTTTTCTATGATTGTTGTACCCAACAAAAATCTCATCAAAATATTTGGCAGCAAATATAGTCACATTGGATTTTCCATTGCGAAGCAAATAACACTTACTACCAAATATTCTGAGATAACCAACGTTTGGTTTTCTGCCTTTCAAGATCTCATAGGGAGTCTTCTTATGGCTCTTAGTCATAGAAGCCCTGTTGAGGACATGACATGCAGTATTCACAGACTCAGCCCAAAAATATTCTAGGAGACATGTATCACTAAACAAAGTTCTTCTAGCCTCTTGAGAGTCCTATTCTTCCTCTCAACAATCCCATTTTGTTGGGGAGTTCTTGGAGAAGAAATTTCTTGATGAATCCCTTGCTCTTCACAGAACATTGTCATGCTTTCAGACAGGAATTTAGTTCCATGGTCACTTTTGATTTTGACCACTGAAATGTTAAACTCATTTGGAATTTGCTTGACAAACTTGATGAAGATGTCAAGGGTTTTATTATTTTTCTTGATAAAGAACACCCAAGAAAACTTGGAATAGTGATGGTTAAAACTCGCGGCGCCCCGAGGCTTGTTTATTTTGGTTTGTGGTTAATTTAGTTTGAATAGCGGGGCCCGCAGATTTATTTGATATAAAAGTTGAAATCGAGTTTTAACGAAAGGAGGCAAGTGCACCTATTGCGAGTAGTACAGGATATTCTGGTGGGGAATATCGGGGTCGTATTGTTCTCGGGAACGGGTTGATTATTTCTACACTTCCCTAGAGGGACTATTACTTTACTGAAGATAAATTATCGGGTAATATATAAGCAGAAAATAAAAGCAAGAAAAAGCCGATTAAGAAATAGCTTATTGGTATCGAATTGATTAGAACTAAAATAACTTTTAAGAACTAGAGATCCTAAATTTTGAATTAATCAAAGAGAGACTTGGCCATGGAGGTTCCAAAACAATGAGCTCACCTAGCTCTAGGAATATAGCTCACCTTAACATTATGACTATTCGACCGAACTCTCGTCTGATGAAGGATTCCTCTTAATGTCTGCATTACGCTAAGAACCCCGCTATTGGGAGGGGAACCCAATCCGGGAGAATTACGCTTCTCCTCTCTCTAGGTTATGCATGCAATTCTCTTTACCCAAGGGTAATCGGTCCATACGCACAGCCTCTCGGATAGTTAGAGTATGGATAATGGAAATATAGCCCACACATCGATATATGGTCCTACGGGTCGTATACCCGGGGCAAACCTTAAGTGCTATAATTAAGGAGAAAAAGAAGACCTTTAATTATTTAAAAATATTTTATCTGTCCCAATGCTCTTCGATACTGAGGCTAAGAGCGATTTGCCACTCATTGGAATGGGGACGGCTTAAGAAAAGAAATTGCATAATTGAAAGTGCGAGTCCTACTCAAACGAGTAGGCGGGAAATTAAAGCAGTAAAGAAATCTGTAAAATGCAAGTCCTACTCAAACGAGTAGGCGGAAAATGAAAGCGATAAAATGCAAGTCCTACTCAAACGAGTAGGCGGGAAATGAAAGCGATAAAAACTATCTCATACACACACACACACTCTACAGGAATTGAAGAAAGCAGTAAATAAAGCAATAAAATCTAACTCCTAAACGCACGCACTCTAAAAATAGAAAAACTAAGTGCTCGAAAAACTAAAACAATTACAAGTCTACTCCTTAAATATGATAAAAATGCATAAATAGACAAAATAAGAATAAAAAGAGGAAATGTTTTTGAAAATTAAAGTAAAAACAAAGTGTTACAAAAATTAAAATGATAACTTATTCATTCTTATAAATTTATAAAAATGCTTAAAAAGTGGAAATAAAGTTAAAAAGAATAAAAAGTTTTACAAACTAAAAAAGAAAACCTAAGTTAAAAGAAAAATAAAAACCACTTTAAATACACTTTTATAAATTTATAAGGATGAAATAAAAAGATCAAAATCATAAATCTAAACAAAACTAAGTAACAAAATAACAAAAACATAAAAGCTTGAACCTATTCTCATACACACTTAGAAAAGTAAAGAAAAACAAAAGGCAAATAAGATTACTTAAGGAGGGGCACTCAAATGCATTCCAATGCGATATAAGGAGAAGAAAAAAAACATATTTTATTAAGAAAAAAAGGAATTACAGAAAAGTTAAAACAAAAACAAAAGAGAGGGGGAGAAAATTCTCCTTACATAGAATGGAAAGCATCCTAGCAGCACCTACCCTAAGCAAAATGATCCAAAAAAGGTGAACACTTGGACATTACAGAGAAGTTCTATTTATAAGCAAAAAAATCGGAAGGTGGCACGCTGGTGTGCAGTGGAAGTCAAAATTTTGATGATAGGCCAGGCTCTGGAAGCAGCTAGAATGAGACACATCATGGTCAAGGGCGTTGAGTGTCGACAGAAAGCAAAGCTGTCGAGTGGAGGCAAATTTGTCGAGCGCTATAGTTTTGAAATTCATTGAGCGCTATAGTTTTGAAATTCGTTGAGCGCTACTCGACGAATCGTTGAGCACAGTATTGAGTTTGTCGAGCGCGGAGTGGCAACAATTTGTTGAGAGCTCCTTCTATCATCAATATGTCGAGCGCTGCTTGACAAATAGTCGAGCGATGAAGTTATGAAATTCGTCGAGCGCAGCTCGATGATATTTGTGGAGTGCTACTCGACGAATCGTCGAGCGCAGCTCGACAATATTCATTGAGATCTGCTCGACAAACGGCGATCATTTCTGAGGAGGAAGCAGATTTTTTTCACTGGAATAAAAGTAACACGCCCGGGTCACGGGCGTGACCAACTTGATACGGGCGTGTACTTTGAAATTTTTGGCTTTCCTAAAAAAATTTTGAAAAACAAAATAAACATAAGTTAGGAGAGTATTTACAAAAAGAAATTAATAATTGAACAAATTAAACTAAAAATAAAGATAATAAATGAAAACAACCTAATTAAAGTACTGAAAAATATGAATATTTAGCACTTATCAAATAGTCATCAACCACCATCAGGGTGTAGAATTTTCTACCAAGACTATGAATTGGTATAGGACCAAACAAGTCCTTATGCAAGAGGTACAAGCACCACACAGAATCTTTGGTCCTAATTCCCTTGAAGGAGGCTTTTTTCTGCTTTCCCTTTTGCCATGCTAAGCAAATACCCTCCTTGGTGCACTCCACAATAGGACCATTCCTAACTAGCTCTTGACAAAAGAGCTTGCCAATAGTCTTGTAATTCAAATGAGCTAGCCTCTTGTTCCATTAGACACAATAAGAGACTTTCTCATTTGCCACTAGAAAAATAGGAGATTCTTAATCCAGACACAAAAAGTTTAAGCAATAAATATTTCCACTCCTAGTGCCTATCAAGATGACCTATTGGTCACTTGACCTCTTAATCAGGCACTTATCCTTGTGGAAGACAATAACATAGCCAAGGTCAGAGAGTTGTCTTATTCTTATGAGGTTGTGTTGCAACCCTTCAACATAAGCCACTTTTGTGATGGTGACTATTCCATTGGTAATCATACCATAGCCTCTAGTTACCCCTCTATTTGAACCAACAAAGATGACATTGGGTCCATCTTTTACTAGAGTATACTCCTTCAAGTTGCTCCTTTTCCCAGTCATGTACCCGTAATAACCATTGTCCAAGTACCATATAGGGGTATACCACTTGGACTAACCTGCATCAAACAATTTACTTTACCTTATGACCCAAATTTCTATTGGGTTCTAGGTGCAAGTTAGTCTTATAAGGAACTTGCCCACCAACATAATTTCTGACTGATGGACTAACAGCTGCTCTTGGCACCCTTGGATTGTGCCAGTAGTCTAGAGCAAAGTCACCCACCTTGCCGCAACACCAATAATCATGAATGTTGTATCTTCTTTTCTGTATAGGCCTAACAGTTTGGTTAACTACTAGATTAATAGTAGGAAGAGGAGCAACAGCCTTCTTCAGAGCCCTTTCAGCAAGGATCTGACTGAAGGTAAGTGCTCTAGCTGGCTTATTTTGCCTGCTCTGATTGCCAATAACTGCAAGTTTCTTTTCAGAAAGCATGCCTTTGATAGCATCAGACACAACCAAACTAGGCTTGCTAGAGGACCGGCCTTTGGTCAGATTGTTTGCTGAATGGTTTTGAACCTTTGCTACAGCCACATTCTTGAAAGTGGGGGCTGAAGCACCAAAGACAAATGGTCTATGATGGGCCATTTGAATTTCTTCATGAGCATCCTTAATAGCACTCACTTTTCTATACATTCCACCCTGGCTGTGAACCTCTTTATTCACACAAGTGGATCTGCAATTCATCTACTAACCAAAGATGCTTTCCTGGTCATACCTATTTGAAGGCAACTGAAATTTCTTAAAAGAAATGGGAGGCTTGGAAGTAAGAGGCTGAGCTGGAGCTGGAGCTTTGCCCTTCCCTTTGGAAGGAGCAACTCTTGTTCTTCCTTAGAATCCCAACATCTTCTTACCCTTCTGAGAGGAGAAGGATTATATCAAGGGTAACATAGTACATGACTTAGAATTGCTAACCACTATTCTTTTCTCCCTCTCTAGTCTCTCTTCAAGATCCTTGATGAGACTATTCTTGTATTTGTTGGAGCCTATTTGGATGTCATTCCAGACCCTAAGTTGACTAAGTTCCATGTCCTTCTAATCCAGCAAAGATGTTATTTCAGTCAGTTGGGAAGTAGCCAGTTGTAGAGAGGCAATCTCCATAGCTTGCTTCTTAGACAACTTCTTGCACTTCTTGAAGGCAACCAAAAGTTCTCCATACCTGTTAATCAATTGATTGACATCACCTTCTGATTCAGAATCTTTTCCACCACTAGGTGAAGATGTTTCTGTACAAGTACTAGTCTTATATCAAGACTCAGAAGAAGAGCTTGATAGAGATTTTACCTTCCTTTGACCAGGCTGATCCTGGCTGGTTTCCTCATCAGTCATTGCCATCAGCCCACAATAGTTATAGGCTTCTTATTCATCTTCATCATCCACCTTTGATCATTGTCTGGATATGATAGAGGGGCCCTAATACCTATCCTGGCAGCAGGATAGTCATCATATACTGCTTTAGCTACTTGATCAGTTGTAGTAGAAACTAGCCCAATATAGGCTTCTTCTTCTTCAGACTCAGATGAGGATTAGTCTATTCAACTCTTCTCTTTCTTGGCAATAAAGGACTTCTCCTTCTTGCCCTTGTGCTGGTGTTGTTTCTTCTCAGCAGCTTCCTTCCTCTTCATTGGGCAGTCAGCTATCACATGCCCAGGTTTGCTGCAACAGTAGCAAACATCTTTAGAAGAATTATGTTTACTAGATTTAGACTCATACCTATCATCCTTGGAATAATTCCTCCAATGATGAGAAGAGGTGGAAGGTTTGCTCTTCCAATGTGAAAGGAGGGGTTAGATCTGATTACTCTAGATGGGGGGTGAATAGAGTATTAAAAATTTTTGGTTTATTCTTAATTTATATCAGAGTGAAAATAGTGATATCATATAGTAGTTAAGCAAAAGAAAATAGGCTAACTATTCCAGCAATCACAAACACAGCAAGACAAAATAAACAAAAAAAGTGCAACCAGACAACACAAGAAATTTATAGTGGTTCCCCTAAACATGGGTACATACACTCTTCTACCACCCTGGTAGGAATCCACTAATAGGTTTTGATCAGGTGACTGCCACCTATGAGCTTTTGATCAGGTGCTCAAAAACCAATCTTAAGTCTTTTGATCAGGAGACTTGCAACCAAGCTAACTTTTGAAGAGAGTTAAAACCCTGTACAGTGGGGTAGAAAGAGGTTGATGGAAATCTTCTCTTTTCTAAAAAACAACTTGAGAAGACTATGTGAATTCTAATGGTATCAAAGCTCCCTCTAAGAAGATGAAGGTTTAGGAAGAATGAGCTTTACTTCAGGGTGAGTAGGTCTTCAGCTTTGATCTGCCAATGTCCAGGAAATCCAGTTGACTAATGTTAAATAAAAGATTTCTATAGATTCCTAGAATTGAAGATGGAGAAGACTCTTGATTTCTTATGATTGTTCTTCTTCAGTCTTGAGTATTGTCAAAGAATGAAAAAGCGCTGAGAAAGAATTAAAGAGACGTCCAGTGATACAATGTTCTCTGTACTATATCGTTTTCTTTTCTTATCTATATATCCTTGAAAAGAGAGAAT
The DNA here is from genome assembly GCA_039513925.1 of Platanthera zijinensis. Lineage (NCBI taxonomy): Eukaryota > Viridiplantae > Streptophyta > Magnoliopsida > Asparagales > Orchidaceae > Platanthera > Platanthera zijinensis. Next base: position 102,869,429 of record CM077088.1, read on the forward strand.
CTCTTTTTAATGTTCTGTCAATTAATTCTCCTTTGAATTTTGAATAACTTCCTTAAATGCTGGCTGATCTGGAGAATTCAAAATGACTGAAATAAAAACATTTATGAGTTTTCCTAACTGTCCTTGATAGAATAAGAAAGTGAATATTCTGATGAATACCATTTTTAATGCAGCTAGTAACGGCTATATCAAGATGAATATATGCATTAAATACTCAGAATAATACTGCTAATAAATGAGAAAATAAAGGAGTAGAAAGAGGAAAAACTCATTCTGAAATCAGACAGAAAACGTCGAACTCTGAACAGAATTCGTCGACCTGAGATCCAAGATCATCGACCTAAGAATGCCTGTTCGTCGACCTGAGCTCTGCGAACTGCTAACTGAGAAATACTTGCCAAATCTGCACTCTTAGTTCGTCGAGTTGAGAATCTGTCTGAAGAGAACAAACCGTCGACCTGAGCTCGAAGATCGTCGAGCTCAGAACAGAGAATTAACTCTGAGTTTTGTCGATCTGAGATCGACGATCGTCGAGCTGAGTTCGAAGAATTTCGAACAGATCAAACTATCTTCTGATATCTTATAAGTCTGAGTCTTCTGAGGTCCTTTGCTTGCTGGTCCAAGCAGGTACAACTAAAAGGACTTAGCCTAAACTCTAGGACTACTAGGCATGACCCTGGCTATACAATGTTGGGTCAGCTCAGCATAAATTAGTGAACCTAGCCCAAATCCAACTAGGGATCCAACAATCTCCCCTATTTGGGTGAGGTCACTTATACAAAACAAAATAAGCAATCATAAAGCAAAGGAAAATATATCTGATAGAAATAAACATTCAACAAATATTTACAGCACATGCTTCATGATATAAAAAAAATATAGTTCAAATGTAAATGAGAACAACACAATAGATAAACTCATTTTCTCTTTTTAGCTTTATCCCTGTCTGATCCTTCACCAGGCTGTTTGAATATTATTTCTCTGTTTGTATTGGCAGCTTCTTTCTTTGACATATGCATGTCAGATGCTCTAATAATAGTTTGAGATGATTTTCTTAGAACAACAGCCTCTGGGTGAAGTTTCATGTAATTATCTACATCAAAAAACTTATTTGCATTTACATACCTTTCCAGCTCTTCTTTTCTATAGGCTGACATTGTAAAATATTGAGAGATGTCCTTGCCTTTAGCCTTTGCTTTATTGATCAAAGAGAGTCCTACAAGCTCATGATATCTAGCCATCTTGGCAGAGGTCTCCTATTCTGGATCAACAAAAGGAATGGGAGGAGACTCTGGCCTTTTTGGACTAGAGTCCTACTTTTGTTCTTGAGTAGGAGCTTTCTTGCAAGAGTATGGAGGAGGATTACATGCAGAGATTTGCTGACTACTTTGCCTTGGATGTCTCTGATATGTTTTGGTCACAGGAGCAGGTTTCTGAATGATGTTACCTGAGGAGCCTGAAGAGGGAGGAGGAGGAGGAGGAGGGTCTGTAACGACCCCATCCATCATATGACGTATAGTAGAAGGTCCGGCCGGGGCCCTTCACCTTATGCCACAAATAGGTGGTGAAGCTACAGGTTAATACAAATTCATAAATGCATCCTAAATCAAAGCATGTTAGAAGAAGCTTAAGGTTAACATTGAACTCAATCACTAGAAATGTCCACCATATATAAACTGCACATTTATATATACACAAAGGAATGTATCAAATACACAAAATTAAGGCCTTAAGGCCTTACAGTTCAACTTAACAAGTGTGGATTACAAACATCGGCGCGCAGACCGGCCATACAAAACAAAAGAACTTTGCCCAGCCTTCGAGGGCCAGCAACAGCAGCAGCAAGGGCTTCAGCCCGCTATTTCCCGCTCGGATCTCCAGCACCTACACAAGAACAGCCCACCAGAACGGTGGCAAACAAGGCAACGGCCAACATTCAGCTGACCAATTTATAACGACCCTACACCTTTCCCGGGGCAGTGGTATTCCTTCCCTGCAGGCATAGCTTTACACAAGCACATATATCAAGCAAAGTGTTGTCATGCACAAACAATATATCACAACCGTAACCCACGCGTCCAGACGATCCGTGCACTCTGGGCACATTCTTAGTGTACCCGTGAGCCAGGGTCCCACCACCGTTTACGGCGCACAACCCTAAGACTCTCATTATGCCACTGATGAAAGCTCAATGCCTTGACGCTCTCTTGTACAGTCAACATAACGCAGGTACGGATAGACCACCCCCCGTTGTTCAAGTCACCTTGCCATCACCAAGTACAGCGTACCCGAGTCTATAATGAAAGGTGCGGGTCGGTTTCACTTTCCCTGTTGCTTTTCTTAGAGCTCGCAGCTCTCAATAGCCATCATGTCCTCCAAGGTCTGGCTTCATAATCCAAAAAGGGGAGACAGTGCCAGCGTTCCTCGCAATCGCTTGGAAGGTTTTGCAGAACTCACTTTATGCACCCAAACTCAACCCAAAGATAGCATACAGCTCAATCATCACGCGGGTGTTTTCCTGGACTTTCATTCCAATACTTCCTGTAACTACCCTTCACAGGAACAACCCATCGACTCCTTAAACTATATGTTTATACGCGGAGTCTTCTCCGGTGCGCAAGATGCAACATCACCAATCAAGACCAACATGTCTGGATGGGCTTCACACAGCATGCCTATCCCGTACTACACACTTCCGGGTCTATATGTAAGATTGGGGATTACATGAATCAACCCAAGGAAATCCCTCAACAGCCACCTTTTGGTGGGGGAAATCCACCAATATGCCAAAACAAGGACTTCACATGTCAAAGAAAGAAGATCGTTACCCTTAACGATTGCTTGGTAGCCATGCAATTCTAGTCGGATAGCAAGCACCGCAACGCTCTCGCCTCCACAAAGCTGGACTCGGCTCGCAATTCCGAACGTCGAAGCTCCACCAGTGGCCGGATCTTTTCTTCTTCCTTCTCCCTTGCTCTCTCCAATCTATAACTCTTAGAAGGAGAATAGCTAAGAATAATTGAGAGATAAACTCTCAATTCTCAGACTTATCTCAGCTGGGAGAATCCTGGACCACAGGATCCAAATAGAAGGGAACAAACGGCCTCAATCTGCTTTGAAAAGCATCTAAACAGGAAAGACACGGCCTGTGACACTCGTGTGTCACAGGACCTGTTCCATAAGGGGCTATAGAACCGACTCACCCAGTCTAGAACACGGGATTAGACACGCCCGTGTCAAACACCTTACATGCCCGTGTTAGAAAGCACATGATTGTGTGACTGGCCGTATCACTCCTTCAACACAGGACCAGATCACCCGAGAAGAACACGGTTAAGGCACACTCTCGTGTACTTAGCCGCGTGCCAAACATGCCCCTGTGACACGCCCGGGTCACAGGCCATGCTCGCCACTCAACACTGCCCGGTTATACACCCGAGCTGTGTCACCTCTCGACGATCATCAATCGTGCTATGTCGATAACTCGACTCGACGCATACTGGAAATGACACGCCCGTGTCCCAGGCTATTACGCCTCTCAATAATCGTCAACTTCGTTTTCGTCGAGCTCTCGCGACACACCCGAGTACCTAGAGCTGGACACGCCCTGGGATACGCCCGTGTCCCAGGTCGTGTCATCTAGCCTGAACTCCAAAGTGAACCTTGGGATGTTACAACCCTCCCCTCCTTACAATAAATTTCATCCCAAAATTTGATCATAGCAAGGAAATCCAGCAAGCATCATGATATAATTCCAAAAAGTTCTTTTACAATAAAAGACGCAATTTACAATAGTTTAAAAAAACAACTCGGGAAAATTAGCTTGCATGGTCTGCTCCCGCTCCCATGTTAGCTCCTCACAGCCGTCCCATCGGACTTTGACCATCCCGATTGTTCTGTTCCGCAACTGTTTTTTAGCTCTTTCCTCGATCCGAATGGGCCTAACCTTCGTTGTTAGCCCATACTCGACCGATATACGATCTTTCTCAACAACTTGAGCTTGCTCCTTGATGGCTTTTCAAAGTACTGATATGTGGAACACATCGTGCAATCCACTCAATTCTGCCGAAAGATCTAGCTGATAGGCCACTTCACCAACTCGCTCTACCACTTCAAACGGACCAAGATATCTCGGACTTAACTTTTTCTGACGCCGAATCCTGGACACACCTTTGAAGGGTTTGATCTTTAAGTATACCCAATCTCCCACCGCAAACTCCACGTTCTGATGCTTTGCATTTTAGTATTTGGCTTGTCTATCCTGGGCTATCAATAGCCTCTCCCGAATAGCGCGTATTGTCAAAGTAGCTTCTTTGACTTCCTTACGTAGATGTACTTTCGATTTGCCTGCTTCCGCCCAAGCTAGCGATGTACGACATTTTCGACCATGCATAACTTCATATGGCACCATTCTAATGCTCGCTTGGTAGCTATTATTATAGGAAAATTCTGCCATATAGAGGTGGTCTTCCCATTTCTTACCACAATCCAAGGCGCACATTCGAAGCATATCCTCAATCATCCTATTGGTTCGCTCAGTCTGGCCATCAGTTTGGGGATGAAAGGCCATACTAAATGTTAACTTTGTACCCAACAATCGATGAATTAGCCTCCAATCATTCGATGTGAAGCGCATGTCACGGTCACTTACGATGCTACGGGGCACACCAAATAATCATACTATCTACTCCACATAGATCTTTGCCAAAGTTTCCACTTAATCTTCACTCTTGTTTAGTAGGAAGTGAGCTACTTTAGTCAACCGATCTATGATCACTCAAACTGAATCGTTCCAGCGTTGAGATCTCGGCAACCCGTGCACGAAATCCATCGAAATGTCATCAAACTTCCACTCTGGAATAGGTAACGACTTCAGGATCCCTCCAGGCTTCTGGCATTTAGCTTTCAACAAAGCACAAGTCTGTTATTTAGCTACATAAAGTGTTATGTCTTTCTTTAATCCTGGCCACTAGAACAACTTTTTCATGTCCTTGTACATTTTTGTGCTTCCCGGGTGAATTGAGTATTTGGTAAAGTGAACCTCATACATCAATTCTTCCCTCAATTTACCCATGCTTGGGACACACAGACGACCCTCTTTCCTCAAAAGGCCATCATCCCAGGAGAATTGGTCATCTAAACCATCCTTTGCATAATGTTGGAGACTTTCATCAAGTTCTGTTTCTCGTCGAACCCTATCTGCGAGGTCATATTGAACCTCTGTCTAGTTCAAACATGCATCGGCTATGCAATTCTTGTCAACACAAGAAATCTCTAACGCTTCCAACTCTTGAATCAGATGCTCATCATGCATCTGCAACCAATTTGCCCTTACCGGAGTCCTATGACTCAAGGCATCTGCGACCATGTTTCCCTTTTCGGGCGTATAGTGAATATCAAAGGTATAGTCCCCTAGGAACTCCATCCACCTCCGTTGTCGCATGTTGAGATCCTTCTGATCCAATAAGTATTTTAGGCTCTTATTGTCTGTAAAGATATCCACTTTTACACCATATAAATAATGTCGCCACAATTTTAGTGCAAAGATCACTGCCGCTAACTCCAAGTCGTGGATGGGATAATTCTGCTAATGCACTTTAAGTTGGCGTGAGCTATAAGCAATTACCTTGCCAAACTACAGAAGAATACAGCCTAAGCCGCTCCCTGAAGCATCACTGTAAATCTCATAGCCATCTGTACCACATGGCGATGTTAACACAGGCGTCGTGGTCAAACGACTCTTCAGCTCTTCAAAAGCTCGAGCGCACTCCGGCGTCCAAACGAACTTCTGATCCTTCCTAGTTAGTGTGGTAAGAGGCAAAGCAATCCGTGAGAAGTTTTCTACAAAACTTCTGTAGTAGCCCGCCAGTCCAAGGAAACTCCTGACTTCGGCCACTGAAGATAACACCAGCCACTCCCGAATGGAACTTATCTTTATCGGATCCACCGCAATGCCCTCTCCACTCACCACATGGCCAAGAAAAGCCACTTACGCTAGCCAGAACTCGCACTTTGAGAACTTGGCATAGAGCTTATTCCTTCTAAAGGTATGCAACACCAATCACAAATTATTCGCATGATCCGCTTCAGACTGAGAGTACACCAAGATATCATCAATAAAGACGATCACAAACAAGTCCAAGTACTCTCGGAACGTTCGGTGCATTAGATTCATGAATACTGATGGCGCATTACATAGTCCAAACGGCATTACAGTGAACTCATAATGACCGTAGCGTGTTCAAAACGTTGTCTTGGGAATGTCACCTTACTGAATCCTCAGTTTGTAATATCCAGATTTTAAATCCAACTTAGAATAGACGGTTGATCCCGCAAGCTGATCAAACAAGTCATCTATCCGTGGAATCGGATACTTGTTTTTCTCTGTCAGCTTATTCAGTTCGCGATAGTCGATACACAACCGCAAACTACCGTCCTTCTTTTTCACAAAGAGAATAGGTGCGCTCCAAGGTGACATACTTGGGCGTATATAACCCTATTCCAGCAACTCTTGCAACTGAACCTTCAGTTCTGCCATCTCCTTTGGCGCTACGCGATATGGCGAGCGGGCCACAAGCTTCGCACCTGGCACTAACTCAATAGCGAAGTCAATCTCCCGCTAGGGCGGTATCCCAGGAAGATCCTTAGGAAACACATCAACAAACTCCGACACAATCGGAACATCACTCACCTTGGCTCAATAGCCTGAACAAGCGTGAAGAAAAACTCTGTGCCTTTCCGAACAGCATTAACGACTTGGAGCATAGACAACAAGGTCCCGCCAACCCCTCGCATACCAGCGAACTTAGTATCAAGCTCGGTATTCTGGCCCAGTGTGATCTCCTTTGAATTGCAATCAAAAAAGGCACGCTGCTCCGAGAGCCAGTCCATACCAAAGATCACATCAAATTCCGATATCGGCAGTACAAACGAATTCAAAAAGAACTCCCGACTTCCTATTTGCACTCCCACATCGCAAGCCCTATCCGCAAGAATCACACTCCCGTTTTATAACAACACCTTCACATTATCTGTCATCACAAGACTAAGTACTCCAATCTGAGCTACGAAGTCCTTAGACAAAAAGGAATGTGACGCACCCGTGTCGAATAGTGCTCTCGCCGGACGGTCCCAAATCAGGACAAAGCCTAAGATAGACACATCATACACAAGCCACACACAAGGTATGAAATATAAAAGAAATTAATATCTTAACTCGTACCTGTGATGACATCACTTTGCTTTATGGCTTCATGCTGGCCAAGATTATAAACTCGGGGCTGTGCCTGGGATGCAGAGGAATCAACCACTGCCTTTCCCTTTCAGCGTAAGATGCTCCCGTCTTCTTTTCCCCCTTTGGCGGACCAACCCAACAATCACAGGCTATATGTCCCACTTTGCCACATGTAAAGCATGTACGATACTCTGGCCTCGACGTTGCTCCCGACATAACTGTAGAAGGGCTTGTCCAGAAGATTTGGACCTCTTGCTCCACTTCCTTTGGTAGTTTGATTTGCCATGATGGGGCACTTTGAACTCAGACTTTGCCACAGCCATGTCCCTCTTTCCGTGCGCCCGTTTCATATCAGCCTCCAGCGCACAAGCAGTATCAACAAACGCCTGAAATCCTTGATTCACCGAGCTCAAGAGCAGGAATCTAAACTCCTCCTGCAACCCCTCGTAGAACCTATTGGTTTTCCGTTGTTCATCAGCGAAGATAGACCCCGCATAACGGCCCAACCGATTAAACTCGTGCAAGTAAGTATCCACACTACTTTCACCTTGCGTTAGACGTTGGAACTCATTTTCCATGGCGATGCGTTTTGCCGCTGGTAGGTGCTTTGCGAAAAACATTCGTGAAAACTCCTCGAACGAAACTTGTGTCAATTGCCTGCCCGCTAGGTGATGCATCTCCATCTCGTCCCACCACAACTGAGCCTCTCCTTCCAATTAGAAGGTGGCCAAGGTGACCTTCTGATTTTCCTCCGTCCATATCGCCGTCAATATACGCTTGATGCGCGACAACCACTCTTCCACTTGCGTCGGGGATCCCACACCCGAAAATATAGGAGGGTGGAAGCTCATAAAGTGCTTCAACTATCGCTTAGCTACTCGAGGATCCACAACATCAACAGGTCTTAGCCGCACAACAACCCGTTCTGGCACCGCTCTCGGCTATGCTTGCCCAACAGGCTATGTATGAATCATGACAAATAGTGCCTCAGCAACTAAGCGGATTGTTTCCGTAGAAGAAGGAGGTGTAGGCACCTAAGCTTGTGACATACTCTCACCAGAATGATGGGGCTCAGACTGCCCAACACCACTCCGAGTCACCTATAGGTGGACAAGACACACTTTAGCAACATTGCACAAGCAATAACAATAACATAGGAACGCGCAGGTTCCTCAAATAAGTGTATTTGCATTCCTTAGTGGACATTCTTGAGTTCATTTCATGTTAAAGTAGGTCGCACTTACACGTGCTCGCCACCCCACAAAAGAATTTGACCACGAATTCGAAAGAGGACGATCGAGACAAGCTGATACCAAATTGTAACGACCCCATCCGTCACATGACGTATAGTAGAAGGTCCGGCCGAGGCTCCACACCATATGCCACAAATAGGTGGTGAAGTTACAGGTTAATACCAATTAATAAACGCATCCTAACTCAAAGCATGCTAGCGGAAGCTTAAGGTTAACATTGAACTCAATCACTAGGAATGTCCACCATATATAAACTGCACATTTATATATACATAAAGGAATGTATCACATACACAATATTAGGTCCTTAAGGCCTTATAGTTCAACTTAATAAGTGTGGATTACAAACATCGGCGCGCAGGCCGGCCATACATGAAACAAAAGAACTTCGCTCAGCCTTTGAGGGCAATCAACAGAAGCAGCAAGGGCTTTAGCCCGCTATTTCCCGCTCGGCTCTCTAGCACGTGCACAAGAACAGCCCACCGCAACGGTGGCAAACAAGGCAACGGTCAGCATTCAGCTGACCAATTTATAACGACCCTACCCCTTTCCCAGGATAGTGGTATTCCTTCCCTACAGGCATAGCTTTACACAAGCACATATATCAAACAAAGTGATGTCATGCACAAACAACATATCACAACCGTCAGCCACGCGGCCCGACGATCCTGCACTCAGGGCACATTCTTGGTGTACCGGCGAGCGTGGGTCCCACCACCATTCACGGGCCAAAACCCAACGGTATTGAGCATTTAGTCTTTACGGCGCGCAAGCCTAAGACTCCCATTATGCCCCTACGAAAGCTCAATGCCTTGACGCTCTCTTGTACAGTCAACATAACACAGGTACGGATCAACCACCCCCCGTTGCTCAAGTCGCCTTGCCATCACTGAGTACAGCGTACCCGAGGCTATAATTAAAGGCGCGGGTTGGTTTCACATTCCCTATTTCCTTTCTCAGAGCTCACAGCTCTTAATAGCCATCATGTCCTCCAAGCACTGGCTTCACAATCCAAAAAGGGGAGACAGTGTCAGCGTTCCTCGCAATCGCTTGGCGGGTTTAGCAGAACTCACTTTCTGTACCCAAACTCAACCTAAAGATAACATACAGCTCAATCATCACAAGGGTATTTTCCTAGAATTTCATTCAAGTACTTCCTACTACTACCCTTCACAGGCACAACCCATCGACTCCTTAAACTATACGTTTATTCGCGGAGTCTTCTCCGGTGCGCAAGATGCAACATCACCAATCCAGACCAACATGTCTGGATGAGCTTCACACAGCATACCTATCCCGTACTATACACTTCCGGGTCTATATGAAAGATTGGGGATTACATGAATCAACCCAAGGAAATCCCTCAACAGCCATCTTTTTGTGGGGGAAATCCACCAATATGCCAAAACAAGGACTTCATATGTCCAAGAAGGAAGATCGTTACCCTTGACGATCGCTTGGGAGCCATGGACATCTAGCCGGATAGCAAGCACCGCAACGCTCTCACCTCCACAAAGCTGGACTCGACTCGCAATTCCGAACGTCGAAGCTCCACCGATCTCTTCTTCTTCCTTCTCCCTTGCTCTCTCCAATCTCTAACTCTTAGAAAGAGAATAGCTAAGAATAAATGAGAGATAAACTCTCAATTCTCGGACTTATCTCAGATGGGAGAAGCCTGGACCACAGGATCCAAATAGAAGGGAACGAACGGCCTCGATCTGCTTTGAAAAGCATCTAAACAGGACTGACATGGCTTGTGGCACGCCCGTGTCACAGGCTGTGTTCCTTAAACAGCTACAGAACTGACTCACCCAGTCCAAAACACGGGCTTAGTTATGCCTGTGTCAAACACCTGACACGCTCGTGTCAGAAAGCACATGGTCGTGTTACTGTCCGTGTCACTCCTTCAACGCAGGACCAGATCACCCGAGAAGAACACGGCTAAGGCACACTCTCGTGTACTTAGCCGTATGCCAAACACGCCCCTGTGACATGCCCGTCTCTCAGGCCGTGCTCGCCACTCAACACTACTCGGTTATATACCCAAGCAGGACACATCCTTGGACACGCATGTGTCCCTGGCCGTGTCACCTCTCGACGATCGTCGACTGTGCTATGTTGAGAACTTGACTCGATGCATACAGGAAAGGACACGCCCTGGGACACGCTTGTGTCCCAGGCCGTGTCACCTCTCGACAATCATCAACTTCATTTTCATCGAGCTCTCACGACACACCCGAGTACCCAGAGCTGGACACGCCCTGGGACACGCCCGTGTCCCAGGCCGTGTCAGCTAGCCTGAACTCCAAAGTTAACTTTGGGATGTTACATGGTCTTTACTGAATTGTCTTAGAGGAGACCTATACCTTCTCCTCTTCTTCCTTTCTTTTTGTTCATTCTTGGATAACCATATCCATTTAGGCATTCAGGGATAAGTAGTTATCTTCTGCAAAATATAATATGGAGTGTCATTATTTGGGTTTGGCTTAGGAGCAGCCTTAGGAACAGCCTTTCTTTTCTTAAAATCTTTCTTCTTGCCATTATCAGAATCAGAATCATCTGCGGGATCATCTTCATAAGAACTCTGTGGGTTATCATATAATGCATCAATCTCTGCTATAACTTCCTGTAGAATTTGCTTTTCAGCTTGAGGTGGAACAACTGGAGGAAGAACCACTACATCTGAATCCATTTCAGCTTCCTGAGCAATGTCTGCAGCAAAAATCTCATCCATATTTGGCAATGGAGAGGAGGAGAAGAAGAAAGTGGGAGGAGAAAGATCCTTGGGCTCAGAAAATTTATCCTCAGCAACCTTGATAAGCTCAGCCTTTGGAACTAAGACAAGTTCAGGCTCTGGAGCTTCAAAGCTATTCAGAATTTGCTGTAGAATTTTTGAACTGATAGGAGCTGTATAACAAACTATATCTGTACACAACTGAAAAGAGAAAAAAGGAAGACATTCTCTATACAGAAGATCAAAAGAGTTAAGAACTGAAATCAGTTCAAGATCTGTAGAAATGAAACAATTTCTATAAAGAATATCCACAAAAAGATGTAACTCACTTGACTCAAAATCTGAATCCAAAAATTCATCAAGTTCTACATCAGGAATCTCTGTATCAACATTGTCTTCATCTGTTGTAGTTACTGTTGCTGCTGCTGGAGCTTCTGTTGATGTTACTGCTTGAGCTACTTCTTCATAGAGTATATCCCCCTGCCTGTTTTCAGTAGTAACTGGAGCTAGGCCCTTGACAGAAGAAGGAGGGATAGGGAGGGCAGAAAGATGAGCAACAAGAGTGGAGATAGAAGAAGCAAGAGATGAAATAGCCTCTGCTATAAGTTGTTGAAGTAGGGGTGTGATGGATTGCAGTATGGAGGAAATGGAGAGTGAAGTTAATTCCATGAATTCTAGAGGGGTCTGAGTAGAGACAGCTGGATTGATAGAAGAGGATGAGGGATGACAGAAGAGGATAAGGGATGACAGTCTGTCATGAGTTCATCTGGAGGAGATAAAGAATAGCTTGGAGATGAAAGAGGGTTGAATGATGGTAGTGATGTTAAATTTTGAAGTGGAGGTATATCTGTAAGATGAGAAGGAAGAGGGGACAGAGGAGGAGTAATAGAATCTGGTGAGAGATCTTTCTCTAGATGTTATTGTACAGGAGAAGAAGTTTGGGATTGTGGAGGTGTAGGTTGATGAACTGGTGAAGAAGGGTGGATGTGGGAAGCAGGAGGTGTTGTTGTAGGTGTGGGTTGATGAACTGGAGCTGTAGAGATTTGTTGGAAGGATGTGGAAGGAGTTTGAATGAGTGGAGGAGGAGGAGGAATAGAATTGTCCTCTACAGGGTGGGGAGCGGCTGGAACAGCCCTGGTACTCTCAGAAGTCTTGGAGGAGGAACCCCTGGAAGGCTTTGGGATGTTCCTTTCCCACCTGCCAAATAAGGCGTAGGTCAGCCTCTTCGAGGCATTGATGAATACGGTCGGGGAGACCAGTGATTCAATGGCCTTTTCCTGAAGGAAGACGCCAAGTATCCTCCCAAAACACACTTCTTTCTTAGTGTTTTTCTTCCTTATCATATCAAACAAAATCCGAGCCCAGTTAACGGCTTTCTTGTTAACTACAGCTCACATAACTAAAAACTGTTGACTAGTAATATAGTCATGGGCGGTATGCTTGCCCAAAAAAACCTTGCCAACTACGTCTGTAAGAAACTTGTACCCGACAGACAAATGTTTCTTCAGTAATTTATTGGGGTTATCTCCAGAATATCCCATTAAAGTCAACATCTCATCAAATTCAGAAGAACCAATTTCAAGTTCTTCTTCACAATTTACTAAACAGAAAATTTCTGTAAGAGTTTCTGGGGTTAGAGGGATGGTGTTATGCTCTATGGTTCCAACCATGGTATCAGCATCTAGAGTCGATTACGTGTAAACCCATTCTCTGATTTCAGTCGCTGTTATCTTCATTTTTGTCTTCATCAGGTTCTTCAGGTGCAGTTACTCAAACAACTACAGAATATCGAGAAATATCTGGTCTGAGTGTTGAAACGATTCAAAATCAATGTTGAAACTCATGTCAAACTTCATTCCTGCGAAATCACCTGCCAGAATCACCATAGTTTCCTGCAACAAGGAAACAGAAAGATCAAGTGCAAGGGAACTAAAAGCGCAGGACGGAGGTCAAAGAAAACCTAGTTATAAGGTTTTTTAGAATATGAAACGACAAACTCCGTCCTGCGAAACATAAGAAATCTTCGATCTGGGGTCGACGAAATATTTTATTGACAAAAGAGTTCGTCAATCTCAGTCAGAAGAAGGGAAACTTTTCATCATTCTTAGGTTGATGAAAAATTTTCTGAAGCAAGATCGTCGTTCTCAGGTTGATAAAAAATGACTTCCACAGAGAGTTCGTCAAGCTCAGGTCGACGAAAAATCTCAAGAACATTTCCTCAGTTCATCGATATCCGTTCGACGAAATTTGAAAAATTCATCGACCATAGATAGAAATTAAATTAAGGCTTCTCCATTTATCATACCAAGGTTATTTATAAAGAACAGATGGTTCCTCTCATCCAAAAGTTTGGTGAAGATATCTACTCTTTGCAAATAAGTGTATATATAGACAAGGTTAATTTTATTTTTGCCTACACAATCTATGATGAAATGATTCCTAATATCTATATGCTTAGTTCTTCTGTGATGGACTGGATTTTGTGCAATGGAAATTACACTTGTGTTATCACATAATAGAGTTGAATTATTTAAGTTGAACCCATAGTCAAGAAGTTTGTTCTGGATCCATAGCATCTGGGAACAGCAATTGCCAACTGCTATATATTCTGCTTCAGCAGTTGATGTAGACACAGATGACTATTTCTTGCAAAATAAGGAGACTAATCTAGTACCAAGGAATTGGCATGTTCTAGAGGTACTTTTTCTGTCTACTCTGCATCCAACAAAGTCAGCATCTTAGAATCCAGTTAACTCAAACTCTGACTCAGTAGGATACCAAAGTCCTAGACAAAGGCAACTCTTAATATATCTTAAAATCCTTTTTAAGAAAGTAAGGTGAGATTGTTTGGGGTTCACTTGGAACCTAGCATAAAGACATGTAGTGAACATTATGTCAGGTCTGCTTGCTGTAAGGTATAGTAGGGATCCAACAATGGCCCTATATTATTTCTGATCAACACATTTCCCATGTTCATCAGAGTCAATTACAGCATTTGTAGTCGTAGGTGTTTTCTTGGCTGAGGCATGTTACATCCCAAACTTTTTTGATCAGCTCTCTAGCATATTTAGATTGGGATATAAAGATGCCATCAGGTAGCTGCTTCACTTGGAGACCAAGGAAGTAGGAGAGCTCACCCATGCTACTCATCTCAAACTTTGAATGCATGAGGTTTGAGAACTCCTTGCATAGTTTGGAATCTGTAGACCCAAATAAAATATCATCTACATAAATTTGTACTAATAAAATTTAATCCTTATGGTGCCTAGTGAATAATGTCTTATCTATAATGCCTCTAAAAAATTTATGTTCTAAAAGGAAGCTAGCTAAGGTCTCATACCAAGCTATTGGAGCTTGCTTTAAACCATAGAGAGCTTTATGCAATCTAAAGACATAAGAGGGATGAGTTGGAGAGATGAAACGTGATGGTTGTTCAACATAGACCTCTTCTTTTAGTTCTCCATTCAGAAAGGCACTCTTGATATCCATTTGAAAAACTTTGAATTTCTTGTAGGCAGCATATGCAAGGACGATCATGATTGCTTCCAACCTTACAACAGGTGCAAAAGTCTGTGTAACGACCCCATCCGTTAAATGACGTATAGTAGAAGGTCCGGCCGGGGCCCCACACTATATGCCACAAACAGACGGTGAGGTCACAGGATAATACCAAACCATACGAATCCTAACTCAGAGCATTCTAGCGGAAGCTTTAAGTTACAAATTTGAACTCTAAACAGGAATGTCCAATATATAAACCACCTTTATATATCACCACGGAATGTACACAAATACAAGAGTTTGGCCTTAAGGCCTTACAGTTGCTCTTTTCACAACGTATGGTTTACAAACCTCGGCGCGCAGGCCGCCATACATGAGTAAAAAGCAAATAAGCAAAACATTCGCTTAGCCTTCAAGGGCTAGCCGCAGCAGCAGCAGCAACAGCAGTAGGGCTTCAGCCCATCACTTACCACTTGGCTCTCCAGCACCTGCACGGGAACAATCCACCCAACCGGTGGCAAACAATGCAACGGTCAGCATTCAGCTGACCCAATTATAACAATCCTACCCCTTTCTCGGGGCATGAGCATTCTTTCCCTGCAAAGCATGGCATCATCAAATAGCAACTATGTGCGCGCAGGCACATTCAAGCCATCACAACTATCGGCCACACGGCCCGACAGTCCGTGCACTCAGGGCACATTCTTGGTGTACCGGAATACCAGGGTCAACACCACCGTCTACACGGTATTTGAGCATTCTAGTCTTTCCGGCGCGCGGGTCTAAGACTCTCATTAGGCGCTCCAACAAAACCTATAACCAGGCTTCCAAGTCGGACGGACCTAACGCAGGTACGGATCAGCCACCCCCCGTTGCTCAAGTCGCCGTGCCACCTCGAATACGGAAGTATCCATGGATATTTATAGGCGCAGGTCGGTTTCACCTTTCCTGTTCGGCAATCTGCCTTTTCATCGAGTTGCAGCCCAACGGCTCAACCGCTCACAAAGTGGCAACGCACGGCCACAAGAGTTGCATCCAACCCTCTTCATTTCCTGGACATCATCCAGTACTTCCTGCTGCACCAAGCAACAGGTAGGCACAAGGCAACACAAGCCATAATCACGGAGCCTTCTCCGATATGCAAACAAGCATCACCAATCCAGACCATGTCCAGATGGGCTTCACACAGCAAGCCTAGAGCCGTACTCCAATTCCGGCCTCTAACAAGGGGGACTTCACATATCTACCCCAAGGGACACCACAACCCACCGCACACTCGCGGGAAGGGTTTTCCCTATGCAATGCAGAAAAGAAGGACTTCACATGTCCAAGGAGGGAGATCGTTACCCTTGTCGATCTCTTCGGAGCCATCGAAAACTAGCCGGTTGAGAAAGAACCGCAGCAGCCTTGCCTTCACAACGCCGGCTTCGGATCACGAATCGGACCACGGGAACTCCGCCGGTGGCTTGATCTCCTCCTCCTTCTTCTTCCTCCTCTCTCTTTCTCTCTTCCTTAAGCAAAATGAAGAATGACTTCTTCATCCTTCCTTCACGAATTAAATCCAGCCAGGAAACCACCTGAGCCCTTGGATCAAAAGAGAGAAATCTGAACGGCCACGATTTGCCCAAAAAACCCAATTTTTGGCTGACACGGCCTGTGACACGCCGTGTCACAGGCCGTGTACCCTTAAGCGGCACACGCGGTATTCGAACCGACTGAGATTTACCAGAACACGGGCATCGACATGCCCGTGTCGAACCTGACACGCCCGTGTCATTCCTGAGACACGCCCGTGTCATTCCTGCCTCATCGAGCTGCAATCAGTACACGGGTAGGCACACGGTATCGGACACGCCCGTGTCCGACCTGACACGCCCGTGTTCACGGCTTGGTTCAAGGCCGTGTACTTCTCTGACTCGAACAGGCCATTTTCGAAATTTAATTCGGACACGCCCTGGGACACGCCCGTGTCCATGGCCGTGTCCCAGGCTCGACGATCGTCGACTATCGATCGTCGACTAACCTGAACACGCCCTGGGACACGCCCGTGTCCCAGGCCGTGTACCCCCGACACGCCCTGGGACACGCCCGTGTCCCAGGCCGTGTCAAACAGCCTGCACCTCAAATAAGTTTGAAAACTCATTTTGAGATTTCTGGGGTGTTACAATCCTCCCCCCTTAACAAAATTTCGTCCCTAAATTTGCACGGTAAGGAAACAAGAACCAACAATGTTATAACTTGATAACTCGGTTATAACATAAAGTACACGGTCTACAGCTTATACAAACAGTTCGGGAAATTCAGCTCGCATGGTCTGCTCTCGCTCCCATGTTAGCTCTTCACGGCCACAATTGTCCCATCGGACCTTGACCATCCCGATCACTTTGTTCCGCAACTATTTCTCGGCTCGATCCTCAATCCGAATGGGTCTAACTCTCGTCGTTAGCCCATACTCGACCGGTACCCGATCATTCTCCACTACTTGAGCTGGATCCTTTACCGCCTTACGAAGGACTGAGATGTGAAATACATCATGTAATCCACCCAAGTCTGCTGAAAGTGCTAGTCGATAAGCAGCTTCCCCAACTCGCTCCACCACCTCAAATGGACCAAGATACCTCGGACTTAGCTTTTTCAAACGCCGAATCCTGGACACGCCTTTGAAGGGTTTGATCTTCAAATATACCCAATCACCCACCGCGAACTCCACGTTCCGATGTTTGGCATTGTAGTACTTTGCTTGACGATCTTGGGCTATCAATAGCCTCTCCCGAATAGAGCGTATGAGCGAGGTAGCTTCTTCGACTTCCTTTTTCCCACTCAGCTTAGATTCGCCTGCTTCTGCCCAAGCTAACGGTGTACGGCATTTCCGACCATATAAAGCTTCAAATGGCGCCATACCAATACTCGCTTGGTAGCTATTATTATAGGCAAATTCGACAAGAAATATATAATCTTCCCATCTCTTACCAAAGTCTAGGGCGCACATGCGGAGCATGTCCTCCATCGTCCTGTTGGTTCGTTCAGTCTGACCATCCGTTTGGGGATGAAAGGCTGTACTAAATGCCAATTTTGTACCCAACATTTGATGCCAATCATTCGATGTGAACCGCCCATCACGGTCACTAACGATGCTCCGAGGAACACCGTGCAGTCGAACAACCTGCTCCACATAAAGCTTGGCCAAGGTTTCCACTGAATCGTCTCTTCTGTTTGGAAGGAAGTGCGCTACTTTTGTCAACCGGTCCACAATCACCTAGATTGAATCATGACCGCGTTGAGATCTCGGCAACCCGTGCACGAAATCCATCGAAATATCATCGAACTTCCACTCCGGAATAGGTAATGACTTCAGGAAACCGCCAGGCTTCTGGCATTCTGCTTTCACTAACGCACAGGTATTGCATTCAGCCACATAACGTGCGACATCTTTCTTTAGTCCGGGCCACCAGAACAGCTTTTTCAGATCTCTGTACATCTTTGTGCTCCCTGGGTGAACTGAGTACTTTGCAAAGTGAGCTTCGTACATCAGCTCTTCCCTTAATTTACCCACACTTGGGACGCATACTCGACCATTTCTTCGTAACAACCCGTTATCCCAAGAGAATTGGTCCTCCGGCCCATCTTTTGCATAGCGCTGGAGACTTTCATCAAGCTCCGTTGCTCGCCGAACTCTGTCCGTAAGGTCATATTGCACCTCCGTCCAGTTCAAGCATGCATCGGTTGACGAACCCTTGTCAACACACGATATCTCCAATGCTTCCAATTCCTGGATCAAACGCTGATCGTGCCTCTGCAACCAGCTTGCCCGTACTGGAGTCTTTCGACTCAAAGCATCAGCGACCACATTTCCCTTCCTGGGAGTATAGTGAATCTCGAAGGTGTAGTCCCCGAGGAACTCCATCCATCTTCGTTGTCGCATATTCAGATCCTTCTGATCCAACAAATACTTTAGGCTTTTATGATCTGTATAGATATCCACTTTAACGCCATATAGATAGTGCCGCCACAACTTGAGCGCAAAGATTACCGCCGCCAACTCCAAATCATGGACGGGGTAATTCCGCTCATGCACTTTCAACTGGCGCGAGCCATAAGCAATCACTTTACCAAACTGCAGAAGAACGCAGCCTAAGCCGCTCCCGGAAGCATCACTATAGATCTCATACCCATCGGTACCACATGGCGATGTCAACACAGGCGCCATGGTCAAACGACTCTTCAATTCTTCAAAAGCTCGCGCGCACTCCGGCGTCCAAATGAACTTTTGATCTTTCCTCGTCAGCGTGGTCAGAGGTAAAGCAATCCATGAGAAATTTTCCACAAACCGTCTATAGTAGCCCGCAAGTCCAAGGAAGCTCCTGACCTCGGCCACTGAAGACATCACTGGCCAATCTCGGATGGCACTTATCTTCAACGGATCCACCGCGATACCCTCTCCGCTTACCACATGGCCTAAAAAGGCTACTGAAGAGAGCCAGAACTCACACTTTGAGAACTTGGCATAAAGCTTATTCCTCCGCAGGGTATGCAAGACCAACCGCAAATAGTTTGCATGATCCTCTTCCGACTGAGAGTATACTAAGATGTCATCGATAAACACAATAACAAACAAATCCAAGTACTCTCGGAACGTTCGATGCATTAGGTCCATAAATACCGAAGGCGCATTACATAGGCCAAACGGCATTACCGTGAACTCATAATGACCGTAGCGTGTTCCAAACGCCGTTTTGGGAATGTCACCTTCCCGAATCCTTAGCTGATAATATCCCGATTTCAAATCCAACTTGGAATAGACCGTTGATCCCGCCAGCTGATCAAAGAGGTCATCAATCCGTGGGATCAGATATTTGTTTTTCTCCGTCAGCTTATTCAACTCGCGGTAGTCAATACATAACCGCAAACTACCGTCTTTCTTTTTCACAAAGAGAACAGGCGCGCTCCTAGGTGACATACTTGGGCATATGTATCCCTGCTCCAACAACTCTTGCAATTGGACTTTCAACTCAGCCATCTCTTTTGGCGCGACGCGATATGGTGAGCGGGCCACAGGTTTCGCACCTGGCACCAACTCAATAGAGAAGTCAATCTCCCGCTGGGGTGGTAACCCAGGAAGATCTTTTGGAAACACATCGGCAAACTCTGACACAACTAGCACTTCACCGACACTGGCCTTTGGCTCAACAGCCTGAATTAGCGTGAAGAATAACTTCGCGCCCTTCCGAACAGCATTGACGACTTGGAGAGCAGACAATAGAGTCCCGCCCACTCCTCGCATACCAGCGAACTTCGTCACAAGTCCAGTATTCTGGCCCAGTGTAACCTCCTTGGAGTTGCAATCAATAAAGGCGTGCTGCTCCGAGAGCCAGTCCATACCAAAGATCACATCAAACTCCGATAACGGTAGCACAGCTGCACTCAGACCGAAATCCCGACTTCCTATTTGCACATCCACATCGCATGCCCTATCCGCAAGCATCACACAGCCATTCGGCAACAGCACCCTTGTACTATCCACCGTCACATGACTTGGTACCCCAATGCGAGATACGAAATCCTCAGACAGAAAAGAATGCAAAGCACCCGTATCAAACAGGGCTCTCGCCAAATTATTCCGAATCAGGACAAAGCCTGCAGCACACACATCATGCACAAGCTGTACATAACCAAAAACAATAGCACATAAGCAAGTAAGCTACATCAACTCGTACCTGTGACGATGTCACTTTGCTTAATCGCTTCCTGTTGGCCAAGCTGATAGATTCGGGGTTGTGCCTGAGACGCAGAGGAATCAACCACCGCTTTGCCCTTCTCAGCATAAGACGCACCCGTATTCTTGTCGCCTTTGGGCTGAACAACCCGACAGTCACGAGCAATATGCCCCACCCGGCCACAGTTATAGCATGTACGAGAATCCGGCCTTGATGTCGCTCCCGACACAACGGTCGTAGTCACTTGCCCAGATGGCTTGGACCTCTTGCCCCCTTTCTTCTGGTAAAACGACTTGCTCGGGCGAGGTGCTTGAAACTCTGGTTTTGACACAACCAAGCCCTTGTTCCCTTGCACCCGCCGCATGTCCTTCTCCAACGCGCACGCAGTATCAACCAACGCCTGAAACCCTTGGTTCACTGAACTCGAAAGCAGGAATCGCAACTCATCCCGCAATCCTTCATAGAACTGATTCGTTTTCCTTTGTTCATCCGCGAAGATTGTACCCACATACCGTCCCAACCTGGTAAACTCATGCAAGTAGATATCCACACTATCGTCCCCTTGCTTTAACCGTTGGAACTCATTTTCCATCGCAATGCGTTGCGCCGCTGGGACATGTTTCGCAAGAAATATTCGAGAGAACTCCTCTATCGATACTTGCGTTAATTGCCTGCCCGCCAAATGGTGTACCTCAACCTCGTCCCACCACAACCGCGCCTCTCCTTCAAGCATGAAGGTGGCCAAGGTGACCTTGAGAGTTTCCTCCGCCCTTATCGCTGTCCTTATCCGCTTGACACGCGATAACCAATCCTCTGCCTGCGTTGGGGATCCCATTCCCGTAAACGTAGGCGGACTGAAGCTCATAAATTGCTTCAACTGTCGATCATCAAATAGCCTCAACCGGCTCGGGTCGTACCACAACACGAACTGGGTCCACTGCCGGCTGCGCTTGCCCGGTCGGCTGAATCATGGCAAATAGAGCCTCAGCAACTAATCGAACAGTTTCCGCAGATGGAGGAGGTGTTGGCACCTCAGCTGGTGCCGCACTCTCATCAGAGCGCTGGGGCTCAGACTGCCCAGCACCACTACGCGTCACCTATAGGTGGACAAGACACACATTAGCGAACGTATGCAAGCAAGACAACACAAAAAGGAACGCGCAGATTCCTCAAACAAGATTTTGTACATTCCTTAATGGACATTCCAGAGTTCATTAGCGTTACAGCAGGTCGCACAAACACGTGCTCGCCACCCCACAAAAGAATTCGACCACGAATTCGAAAGAGGAAGACCGACAAAAGCTGATACCAAAATGTAACGACCCCATCCGTTAAATGACGTATAGTAGAAGGTCCGGCCGAGGCCCCACACTATATGCCACAAACAGAAGGTGAGGTCACAGGATAATACCAAACCATACGAATCCTAACTCAGAGCATTCTAGCGGAAGCTTTAAGTTACAAATTTGAACTCTAAACAGGAATGTCCAATACATAAACCACATTTATATATCACCACGGAATGTACACAAATACAAGAGTTTGGCCTTAAGGCCTTACAGTTCCTCTTTTCACAACGTATGGTTTACAAACCTCGGCGTGCAGGCCGGCCATACATGAGTAAAAGCAAATAAGCAAAACATTCGCTTAGCCTTCAAGGGCTAGCCGCAGCAGCAGCAACAGCAGTAGGGCTTCAGCCCATCACTTACAACTTGGCTCTCCAGCACCTGCACGGGAACAATCCACCCAACCGGTGGCAAACAATGCAACGGTCAGCATTCAGCTGACCCAATTATAACAATCCTACCCCTTTCTCGGGGCATGAGCATTCTTTCCCTGCAAAGCATGGCATCATCAAATAGCAACTATGTGCGTGCAGGCACATTCAAGCCATCACAACTATCGGCCACACGACCCGACAGTCCGTGCACTCAGGGCACATTCTTGGTGTACCGGAATACCAGGGTCAACACCACCATCTACACGGTATTTGAGCATTCTAGTCTTTCCGGCGCGCGGGCCTAAGACTCTCATTAGGCGCTCCAACAAAACCTATAACCAGGCTTCCAAGTCGGAAGGACCTAACGCAGGTACGGATCAGCCACCCCCCGTTGCTCAAGTCGCCGTGCCACCTCGAATACGAAAGTATCCATGGCTATTTATAGGCGCGGGTCGGTTTCACCTTTCCTGTTCGGCAATCTGCCTTTTCATCGAGTTGCAGCCCAACGGCTGAACCGCTCACAAAGTGGCAACGCACGGCCACAAGAGTTGCATCCAACCCTCTTCATTTCCTGGACATCATCCAGTACTTCCTGCTGCACCAAGCAACAGGTAGGCACAAGGCAATACAAGCCATAATCACGGAGCCTTCTCTGATATGCAAACAAGCATCACCAATCCAGACCATATCCATATGGGCTTCACACAGCATGCCTAGAGCCGTACTCCAATTCCGGCCTCTAACAAGGGGGACTTCACATATCTACCCCAAGGGACACCACAACCCACCGCACACTCGCGGGGAAGGGTTTTCCCTATGCAATGCAGAAAAGAAGGACTTCACATGTCCAAGGAGGGAGATCGTTACCCTTGTCGATCTCTTCGGAGCCATCGAAAACTAGCCGGTGAGAAAGAACCGCAGCAGCCTTGCCTTCACAACGCCGGCTTCGGATCACGAATCGGACCACGGGAACTCCGCCGGTGGCTTGATCTCCTCCTCCTTCTTCTTCCTCCTCTCTCTTTCTCTCTTCCTTAAGCAAAATGAAGAATGACTTCTTCATCCTTCCTTCACGAATTAAATCCAGCCAGGAAACCACCTGAGCCCTTGGATCAAAAGAGAGAAATCTGAGCGGCCACGATTTGCCCAAAAAACCCAATTTTTGGCTGACACGGCCTGTGACACGCCCGTGTCACAGGCCGTGTACCCTTAAGCGGCACACGCGGTATTCGAACCGACTGAGATTTACCAGAACACGGGCATCGACACGCCTGTGTCGAACCTGACACGCCCGTGTCATTCCTGAGACACGCCCGTGTCATTCCTGCCTCATCGAGCTGCAATCAGTACACGGGTAGGCACACGGTATCGGACACGCCCGTGTCCGACCTGACACGCCCGTGTTCACGGCTTGGTTCAAGGCCGTGTACTTCTCTGACTCGAACATGCCATTTTCGAAATTTAATTCGGACACGCCCTGGGACACGCCCGTGTCCATGGCCGTGTCCCAGGCTCGACGATCGTCGACTAACCTGAACACGCCCTGGGACACGCCCGTGTCCCAGGCCGTGTACCCCCGACACGCCCTGGGACACGCCCGTGTCCCAGGCCGTGTCAAACAGCCTGCACCTCAAATAAGTTTGAAAACTCATTTTGAGATTTCTGGTGTGTTACAGTCTGTTCATATTCAATCCCTTCCTCTTGCCTATAACCTTGAGCAACAAGTATTGCTTTATTCCTTATGATGACACCTTGGGCATCCAGCTTGTTTATATATACCCACTTAGTTCCAATGACTGGGTAGTATTTGGGTCTGAGAACTAAGTACCAAACTCTGCATCTCTCAAATTGATTAAGCTCCTCTTGCATTGCAATGATCCAGTGTGGATCTTGCTCTGCATCTTTAATGGATTGGGGCTCAATTTGCGATTTGAAGCAGGCATGCATCAAATCTTGGTTGATTTGATGTCTTGTCTGCACACCAGCTGATATGTCTCCAATTACTTGAGATATGGGGTGATCTCTAAGTGTGATCAAGTCAGTGGGTGGAGTTGGTTGTTCAACAGCTTGGGGATTAAATTCCTCCAGTGGAATAGGATTAGTTGTTGTTGGTTCTGCATTGACATCAGTTTCTTCATCATAACTTTCTTCAGCAACATGTTGAGAAGGATGTGTAATAGCCTCATTGATGAGGGTCAACTCATTTAGCCTCTCATACATGTTAGGTACTTGCAAAGTTTCACGGGTAGAAGCAGTCTTCTCCTTGTAAAACATGTTAGTCTCATCAAAAGAAACATGTATAGACTCTTAAATTTTTAAAGTAGACTTGTTATAAACCCTATAAGCCTTTCTTACTTGGGAATATCCAAGAAAATTTCCCATATCAGACTTAGCTTCAAACTTTTTAATGTGTTTCTTATTGTTGTTGTGAATATATCATAAACATCCAAAATTTTTAAAGAAGTCTACTTTAGCTTTGTTCCCGTTCAGTAACTCATAAAGAGTCTTATTCTTAAGTTTGTGTATAAGACTTCTCTTCAGCACATAATTTGTTGTGCTTACAGCCTCTGCCCAAAAGGATAGGGTAAAATAAGCATCTGCAAGTTATGTGCCTGCAGATTCAATTTGTGTTCTATTCTTCCTTTCAGCAACCCCATTCTATTGAGGTGTTCTAGGAGCTGAGAAGCATTGTCTGATGCCTTCCTTCCTATAGAACTCTTGCATAAGAAGAGACTCAAACTCAGTAGCATGATCACTTCTGATCAATGCAACTGGAGTAGAGTACTCAATTTGTATTTTGTTTAGAAAGTCTGTAAGTATCTTAAAGTTATCAGACTTAAATCTCAGAAAGAAAACCAAAGTGCATCTAGAGAAGTCATCTACAATCACTAAAGTATAACATTTCTCTCCTAGACTTTGTACTGCTATAGGGCCAAAAAGGTCCATATGTAGTAAGTATAATATCCTAGGTGAGTTACTTTTGTGTAATGATTTAAAACTACTTTTAGTTTGCTTGCCTAATTGACAAGCCATGCAAAGGCTTTTCTTCTTATAGGGGTAAGAAGGCAATCCTCTAACAAGGTTGTCCCTAGATAATTTGGCAATGTTTTTCAAGTTAACATGACCTAATCTCCTACGCCAAAGGTCATTATTATTAGTAGTTGAATTAAATAAGAAAATTTCAGATTTGGCTGACTGGAAGTTAACTAAGAAAATGTTTCTTGCTCTAGTTCCCGTCAATACTACACTATTGTCCAAATAAGTGATAATACAAGAGGTTTTTGTAAATAATACCTGAAACCATTCATCACATAATTGACTTATGGAGATAAGGTTGTGCTTTAGTCCACATACTGTAACGTCCCAATTCGTGCTAGGCCCCTCGCACGCGTTCTGAGTCAAGAGTCTTGACTCGGGCTCAGGGTGCACTGGCAAAAGGTGTCAAGTGCATTGAATGGAGTGTAGGGTTGAGTGATATCCAACGGATCGAAAGGAAATGGCATAAGGGCAATTCACCGGGTATCATTGTTGATACCCGACGAATTCGTCGAGAATGCTCGGCGATTCTCACCGATCATCGAGAATGCCCGGTGATACCCACCGATCGTCGAGTATCGCTGACTGATACTCAACGCACTCAATTCCAAGTTTTCCGATAAGTTGGCTAAGTGAAATTCGTCGGGTATCATTGATGATACTTGACGAATTCGTCGAGAATGCCCGGCGATTCTCACCGATCGTCGAGAATGACAGTTGATTCCCGTCGAATTTGACTTGTGTGTTTTCTTCGCCTAGGCAGATTCGCCGGCTTGTACAGGCGAACCAAACCGGACTTTGGGATTCATGCTGGATGATTCCTATGACCGATAATTTCAAGTAAGACCTAATTTGGGCGGTCCAATCAGAGGGTGACACATGGCAGAAGGGATTTAACCTAATGCATCAGTTTATAAGGTAAGATAAAGCCGAACCCTAACCATTTTGTCGATCGACCTTGCCGTCATCGCGGACCTCGCGAGACCGACAAAGCCGAGGGAAGCCGTCGGAGCTCCTGGAGGCGGCCTTTTCTCTCTCTCTCTCCTTCCTTTGCCGTGAAGAACAACAGCAACTGATGTCGCGGAGGAGGATGACTAGATCTATGGCCGGAAATAGTGGTACCGCTGGAAATGAGGTGAGCTTCCTCCCCTCTCCCTTGGTGCTAGATCCGTAGTTATATTCTAGGTGAGATATCGACTCCATAGATTCTTGATGGTGAGGAGATGATTTCCTAGGGAAAGTCATGCCTAGATTTGTTAATCTAGGTTTAGGTGTCTTCATCCTCCTCATCATGCAAGTGAAGATGAGAGAGGGATTCGTGGAGAAATATGGCTTCGTGAGGGTGAATATGGGTGGACGAATTTCTGTAGGAGTTTTTGGAAGATCGGTGCAAGGAATAAGATGAACGGATGTCGTTCATCTCACCTTAAGATGCGTGCAGAAATCTGATTTCTGCACGCAGCGATCTTCGTGGCCAGTTTCGGAGGGGTTCTGGTTATACTTGGGCTTTATACTAAACACGAAAGTTGTAGCCCTTGAAATTATCATTCCAAAGAGTGGTTACATGCACTCGTCAGATTTCTGTAGCTACGGGAATGCTTGGTCGAAGGGTCTGCCCGGATTAAGGCTGCACCTAAATTCTTGGCTGTGTAATGTGGAATTCGATTCGGTGGAATTTAATGTTGTGATCCAACTCGAGGTTTGGGTGAACTCTTTTGACATAATAATCATAGTGATATGATAAGTTGATGCTATAAATCTGAATTCGTATAACGAGTTGTGGACAAGCTTAATTGAAGGAAAGAGCCTGATATAAATTGGTACATGTATATTGATGCTCATTAGCTATATCATGTTGAATTCATTTGGAAGGGCGTATAAATGATTTAACTATGGCCATGATGTATGTTGAATGGGTAGAAGGGAATTAGTAATCCAATGCTTAGAGTGTCGTCTGCCTACGTGTAGCATTGTGGAAGTTAACAAGTGCGGTGTTGACCGTCACTAGTTGGAATGAGGTTGAGATGAGTAAAGTTGGACGATTGGGATTGGTCCTCGGTGTTCACGTCTCGAGGATCCCTCCGTATTTGATGGATGGTTGGGCTTGGTCCTCGGTGTTCACGTCCCGAGGCTCCTTCCATGCCACGATATTGTGGAATTGCATGTGGTGTGAGTCGACACGCGGTGTCGTAATCCCGGGTTAAGGATAGTGTGGCAGGTCTACGGGTTCGCCAATCGTCACACCGATGGGATTTGATAGTTAGACCTTGGGAAGTTGGGCTTGGTCCTCAATGTTCACGTCCTAAGGCTCCTTCCGTGCCAAGTGAATGGTTGGTCTTGGTCCTCGTGCTCCTTTCCGGGGCTCCTTCCGTATCATACCTTAGGCCAGTTCGGGGCTAGGATCTTGGTGCACATTTACCCAAGAGAACCCGCTGCGCCGTAGTACGCATGTGAGCTCCGCTGTTGTGTTCTTAGCGTTGAGGCGTACGGAGGCCTAGGCCAGGTAGTGTGGAGACCAGCCTAGTAGTGGAGATGCCCGCTCTACTGTCACTGTTTGGCCACGACAGATGACGCCTGAGAGGTTAGCTACTTGCTCGAATAGTGGGAACTATAAGTATGTGTCGACATAGCGGTTGCATGTGCTTGATCATGGGACTGTCATTGCATTGCATACATAGCATTGCACTTCATTACATACACAAGAACCTCATCGTATAAGTTTGTATGGGCACTCCTATACGATGAGTTACTTACTGTTGAACGACCCTCAAGTTATATGCTTGTATGGGCATCCATATAAGTTGAGTTACTTACTGTTATAACATTATACTCTCTTACTGCTGTAGATTAAGAGGTTGTTCATTTATACACTACTTATGTTGCTACTTATGACTTGTATACTTACTTCACCTGCTTATATTACTGTTTTATATATTGTACTTGTTCCTTTCTCCGCCCGGTGCCGAGGAGTCGCCGGGGGAGCGGATTTGAAGCCACTTAGTCTTTATGACTAATGATTGCTACGTCTTCCTTTTTAGGAGGAAACCCTGCAGGTGGAGCAGTAGACTATGCAGCTGGACAGCCAGGCCAGGACGACAGGGCCTGAGGGGATGGTACCGTCGCTACTGTCGGTTACAGATGTGAGTGAGAGAGATTTTGTTGTAGCCCTTCAGGGCAATTCTATTTACGTACTCTAATTATGTAGAAGCTTGTTTAGCATCTCTTTTGCTGTACTTATGGACTCATGCTTAGTGTGGATTGACTTCTTTATTTTATTATGGTTGGGTTGGCATTTACGTGTTGATATTAGTTGTAGCCGGCAGGATAGGCGTCTTGTGGTACCGGTTGACCTGAGTGTTAGTGTTACCGCAAGGCGGCTATTCTGGGCATTAGACCCATCTCGTGCCGTGTTTTGTGTTCCGGGAGGGGGGTCTTACAAATGGTATCAGCTTGCTACGATCCTCCAAGGAGAAAGTCACTTAACAATGGTGCCACCCCCGTTTGATTCGTCAGTTTGGGGACAAACTGACTTAGCGGAAGCAGTGGTGTTCTCATATATAATTCACACTAAGTTTGTCCATCTTTAACCTTAGATTAGCCAACCTAACCTTAGGTTTGTACCCTATGTGTAGATCCCTGTACATGCTGAGCCAGTGAGGGGCACCCCCGCCCCGTCTGTACCTACACAATTCCAACAATCAGAGCTAGGGCAGACGCTCAAAGCTATTTTGGACGCCTTTAGGTCCCAATCTCAGCAGGCACCTGTATAACAACAGGGTCCGGGATCTAGTTGGTTAAGCATTTTTCGAGCTCTCTCCCCTCCCGCTTATATTAGGACAGAGTCGGCGGTGCGTACGGAAGAGTGGATCGACACTATACAAGAATTGTTGGCAGGAATAAGATGTCCAAAAAACATGGCGGTGACCCTTGTGGTGACACTCTTGGAACTGCACGCCAAAAGGTGGTGGAATTCCCTCATGGGCTCCACTTTTCGTGGAAGAGTGTACATGGACATTAGTTGGAGTGAATTCTCTTAAGCCTTTTTAGAGAATTTCATCCCCTCGGCCACTCGGGATGGTCTTGAAGAGAGATTTGTGCAACTAAAGCAAGGGTCCATGTCGGTGACATAGTACCAACGGGAGTTTCAGCACTTCGCTAGATTCGCTGACTCCTATGAGTTGGATGATAAAGGGTACGTCAAACGATTCTACAAAGTCTTGCGAGATCCCCTAAGGCAAGCCCTTTTATTTATAGCGGACTCTAGTCTGGCGGAGTTTATCGATATGGCGAAGAGATTGGAAGCGGACCACTTGGGAAGTGGTAAGAGGCCAGCGGAAGGCGTGATGGAAGCTGGCCCCAGCAACAGAAGGACATTTGACAATAGAATAGGAAGAGGATATCGGAGAGGTGGCGGGCGTTTCCCCCATAACTTTAGAGAGGAGCGCCCGGTGCCGCAACCGCCAGCATTACCTCGACCTCAATAATTTCAGCAACACAGCGGAAGGCAGGAACGGGTGTGCTTTGAATGCAACCAACAGGACCACATTCGACGCTACTTCCCGCAACTGTTTGAAGATGCGCCTTTTGCTTTCCCTCCAGCAGCCCCGCGGGGGAGAGAGGATGTGCGTGGTCGAGGACGAGGACCACGAGTAAGAAACCCCAGACCCGCTCGGGATCAGATGTATGCCTTGGATATGACTCAAGAGCGGAATCCTCAGGAGATGATTGCAGGTACGATTTTAATTAGCCATTTTTCTTCCATTAATAACCTCTAGTGGCTTAAGATATACTAGACGTCTAGCTTTAGTATTATTAAATGACACTTAGGCACCGTGATGGTCGGCGGGAAACCGGCTTATACGTTATTTTTCACCGGTGCCTCACATTCTTTCGTGTCTGAAGACTTCATCAAGGATATACACAGAGTACAATATTTCACTGGTATTGCTCAAAGAGTACGCCTCCCAGACGGATCTGAGATGACGGCAACCGCGAAGTGTGAGTTGTAGATAACCGTTGGGGGAAAGACCTTTGATACCCCGCCACAATTTTGAGAATACCAGAATTCGACCTCATTCTGGGCATGGCATGGCTGGATTGGCACCATGCAAGAATCGACTGTGTGGAGAAGCACATCTATTTGAGACATGGGGATACTGATGTAGTCTTCCAAGGTATAAATTTCGCACCACGAATATTGTTATCCTCAATCCAGACCTTGAAAGCTAATATGAGAGGGGATGAAGTCTACATGATATGTTTCGAACTAAAGGAGATGAAGGTAGATGTGAAGGATGTGCAGGTAGCACGGGATTTCCCTGAGGTATTTCCTGAGAAATTGCTAGGGTTACCCCCGCATAGAGAAGTGGATTTTAAGATTAAGCTTGTATCAGGAGCTAAGCCTGTCTCCAGGACCCCTTATCGGATGGCCCCAAAAGAACTCGCGGAGTTTAGAGTTCAACTGCAGGAGTTGGTAGAATCAGGGTTTGTTCGCCCCAGCTCATCACCTTGGGGAGCCCCATTTCTATTCGTTAAGAAGAAAGATGGAACCCTGCGTTTATGTATAGACTATCGGGAACTCAACCGACTGACGGTATGGAACACTTATCTGTTACCTCAGATCTATGAGTTGTTCGACCAACTTGTGGGAGCGCATTGGTTCTCCAAGCTAGATTTGCGCTTCGGGGTATTACCAATTGAGAATACAAGAGGAAGATATTCAGAAAATGGCTTTCAGCTCAAGGTACGGCTTATATGAGTTCACAGTGATGCCGTTTTGGCTCACAAATGCCCCATCAGCTTTCATGAGCTTGATGAATAAAGTGTTTGAGCCCTATCTAGATGTCTTCGTCATTTTGTTCATTGACGACATCTTAGTCTACTCGAAGACGGAGGAAGAACATGTCGGGCATTTGGCCTTAGTTCTGGAAATGTTAAAAGAGCACGCCCTGTTCGCCAAGTTTAGCAAGTGTGAATTCCATCTTAGGGAAGTGGCTTTCTTGGGTCATGTAATCAGTGGGGCTGGACTAGTTGTGGATCCGGCTAAGGTGCATGCCGTGAAGGAGTGGTCGCCCTTAAAGTCGGCGGCCGATGTGAGGAGTTTTCTTGGACTTGCCGGATACTACCGCAAGTTCGTAAAAGGATTCTCCAAGATTTCCCTCCCGCTTACTTCTTTGATAAAGAAAGGTGTGCCATTTTAATGGACACTCCAATGTGAAGCGGCATTCCAGGAATTGAAGGATAGACTTACCTCCGCCCCCATCCTTGTCCTTCCGTCTGGGAAGGAAGGATTCCAAGTTTACACGGACGCGTCTAATCAGGGGTTGGGAGCGGTGTTGATGCAGCACGGGCACGTAATTGCTTATGCTTCAAGACAATTGAAGAAGCATGAAATCAA
Source organism: Platanthera zijinensis (assembly GCA_039513925.1). Classification (NCBI taxonomy): domain Eukaryota; kingdom Viridiplantae; phylum Streptophyta; class Magnoliopsida; order Asparagales; family Orchidaceae; genus Platanthera; species Platanthera zijinensis. The sequence continues at coordinate 102,901,015 of CM077088.1, forward strand.
TTACCCGGTGCATGATTTGGAGCTAGGAGCAGTGGTGTTCACCTTGAAGGTTTGGAGGCATTATCTATACGGCGTCCACTGCGAAATCTTCTCGGATAATAAAAACTTGAAGTACGTCCATACCCAGAAGGAATTGAACTTAAGACAACGACGGTGGTTAGAATTTCAATGCGACTATGTGTTCACCTTGAACTACCACCCCGGAAAAGCGAACTCGGTAGCCGATGCGTTGAGTAGGAAAGTACCCGGCTCGAGCCCAGAGTCTCGGTTGATGAGCATGGGGTTTGCACAGATGATTGAGGAGATGGAAATTACCTTAATATTTAAGGCTTCTTCGGCAGAATATACGGAGTACTTGTCCAGCATGAGCATAGTTTGTGATATCCGGGATTGGATCCGAGTGGAGCAAGGATTGGATGCGGATTTGGCCCTGATAATAAAGTTAATCGAAGACGGGACTACCGACGAGTACACACTAAAGGATGGCCTCGTTTACATTCGCGGCCTTCTCTACATTCCCAAAGGTGGCAGAATCCGGGAGGATATCTTGAGAGAAGCACATTGCTCTCAATATTCCGTGCACCCGGGAATTTCAAAGATGTACTCCGGCTTACGGAAGATGATGTGTTGGCCAGGAATGAAGAAGGATGTCCGGTACTTTCTCACGCATTGTGAAGCCTTCCAAAGAGTGAAGGCGTAGTGCAAGAGCCCCGGTGGCCTGTTGCAGTCGTTGCCAATCCATGAGTGGAAGTTCGAGGATATTTCCATGGACTTCGTACATGGGCTACCTCGCTCCCGCTCAGGAAATGATTCAGTGTGGGTGATCGTTGATTGCCTGAAGAAAGTTGGCCGGTTCATTCCTATGAAGAAGGAGGCTCATGTGGATGTCTTAGTACGCCTTTTTGTGGAGCAGTTTGTACGGTATCACGGCGTACCTAAGACGATAGTTTTGGACCGTGATGGTCGTTTTACCTCCAAAGAGTGGAAGGCGGTACAGGCGTATTTGGGCTCGCGCCTTACCTTCAGCACCGCATTTCATCCACAGACGGACGGGCAGTCTGACCGGACCATCCAAACATTAGAGGATCTATTGAGGTTGTGTGTGATAGATAGGGGAGAGCCGTGGGAAAGACTCTTGCCCTTAGTGGAATTCTCCTACAACAACAACCATCAAGCTAGCATTGGCATGTCGCCCCATGAAGCCCTTTATGGAAGAAGGTGTAGAACCCCCTTGTCTTAGGTACAAGATGAAGACCCGAAGACTTTGGGTGTTGAATATATAGAAGACACGGATGAGGTGGTTAGGCTGATAAGGGATCGCATGTTGGAGGCTCAAAGTCGGCAGATGAAGTATTATAACACAAGGCACTGTATGGTGGAGTTTCAAGTGGGTGATAAAGTGTTCCTGAAAATCCGGCCGATGCATGGAGTGTCACGGGTGCTGGGAGTGAAGAAGCTCAGCACACGGTATGTTGGACCCTATGTCATAGTGGAAAGGATTGGCCCTTTTGCCTATCGGCTGGAGCTATTGCCCGAGCTAGAAAATCTCCAAGATGTGTTCCATGTATCGTCTCTTCGGAAGGCGCTGTTTCGGCCTAGACAATACATCCCCACAACTGATTGTAAGGTGGTGTCTGACAGATCTATGCGACTGGAGCCGGTACGGATCGTTGATAATGAGATAAGAACCTTGTGCTGCAAAAGTGTGCCTCTGGTAAAAGTGATATGGTCTAACAATGGGAAGGAAGAATTTACTTGGGAGCCAATGGATTTGATGCAAAGAAGCTACCCGGAAGCTGTTTCCTTCAGGTAATTTTATTCAAAAGCATATTTATTTTCTGTATGCTTAACTCCCCATGACCTCAGCCAGATTTCGGGGACGAAATCTTTTATTTTGTTTATAGGATTTGTAATGTCCCAATTCACGCTAGGCCCCTCGAACGCATTCTGAGTCAAGAGACTTAACTCGGGCTAGGGGTGCGCTGGCAAAAGTTGTCAAGTGCGTTGAATGGAGTGTAGGGTTGAGTGATATCCAACAGATCGAAAGGAAATTGCCTAAGGGCAATTCGCCGGGTATCATTATTGATACCCGACGAATTCGTCGAGAATGCCCGGCGATTCTCACCGATCGTCGAGAATGCCTGGTGATACCCACCGATCGTCGAGTATCGCTGACTGATACTCAACGCACTCAATGCCAGGATTTCCGATAAGTTGGCTAAGTGAAATTCGCTGGGTATCATTGATGATACCCGAAGAATTCGTCGAGAATGCCCGACGATTCTCTCCGATCATCGAGAATGACAGTTGATTCCCGTCGAATTTGACTTGTACGTTTTCTTCTCCCAGGAAGATTCGTCGGCTTGTACAGACGAACCGAACCGGACTTCGAGTTTCATGTTGGATGATTCCATTGACCGGTAATTTCAAGTAAGACCTAATTTGGGCAGTCCAATCAGAGGGTGACACGTGGAAGAAGGGATTTAACCTAATACATCGCTTTATAAGGGAAGATAAAGCCGAACCCTAACCATTTTGCCGATCGACCTTGCCATCATTGTGGAACTCGTGAACCTGACAGAGCCGAGGGAAGCCGTCGGAGCTCTTGGAGGTGGCCTTTTCTCTCTCTCTCTCCTTCCATTGCTTTGAAGAACAACAACAACTGATGCCGCGGAGGAGGATGTCAAGATCCATGGCCGGAAATGGTGGTACTGCTGGAAATGAGGTGAGCTTCCTCCCCTCTCCCTTGGTGCTAGATCCGTAGTTATATTCTAGGAGAGATATCAACTCCATAGAGTCTTGATGGTGAGGAGATGATTTCCTAGGGAAAGCCATGCCTAGATTTGTTAATCTAGGTTTAAGTGTCTTCATCCTCCTGATAATTCAAGTGAAGATGAGAGAGGGATTCGTGGAGAAATATGGCTTCGTGAGGGTGAATAAGGGTGTACGAATTTCGTGAGGAGTTTTTGGAAGATCGGTGCAAGGAGGAAGATGAACGGATATCGTTCATCTCACCTTAAGATGCGTGCAGAAATTGATTTCTTCACGCAGCGATCTTCGTGGCCAGTTTCGGAGAGGTTCTGGTCATATATGGGCTTTCAACTAAACACGAAATTTGTAGCCCTTGAAATTATCTTTCCAACGAGTAGTTACACGTACTCTTCATATTTCTGTAGCCACGGGAATCCTTGGTCAAAGTTGCTGCCTGGATTAAGGCTGCACCTAAATTCTGAGCTGTGTAATGTGAAATTCGATTCGGTGGAATTTAATGTAGCCATCCAACTCGAGGTTTGGGTGAACTCTTTTGACATAATCATCATAGTGATATGATAAGTTGATGCTATAAATCTAAATTCGTATAACGAGTTGTGGACAAGCTTAATTGAAGGAAAGAGCCTGATATAAATTGGTAGATGTATATTGATGCTCATTAGCTATATCATGTTGAATTCATTTGGAAGGGCGTATAAATGATTTAACTATGTCCATGATGTATGTTGAATGGGTAGAAGGGAATTAGTAATCCAATGCTTAGAGTGTCGTCTCCCTACGGGTAGCATTGTGGAAGTTAACAAGTGCGGTGTTGACCGTCACTAGTTAGAATGAGGTTGAGATGAGTAAAGTTGGACGGTTGGGCTTGGTCATCGGTGTTCACGTCCCGAGGCTCCTTCTATATTTGATGGATGGTTGGGCTTGGTCCTCGGTGTTCACGTCCCTAGGCTCCTTCCATTCCACGATATTGTGGAATTGCATGTGGTGTGAGTCGACACGCGGTGTCGTAATCTCGGGTTAAGGATAGTGTGGCAGGTCTACGGGCTCGCCAATCGTCACACCGATGGGAGTCTACAGTTAGACCTTGGGCGGTTGGGCTTGGTCCTCGGTGTTCACGTCCCGAGGCTCCTTCCGTGCCTAGTGAACGGTTGGGCTTGGTCCTCGTGCTCATTTCCAGGGCTCCTTCCGTGTCATACCTTAGGCCAGTTCGGGGCTAGGATCTTGGTGCACATTTACCCAAGAGAACCCGCTGAGCCGTAGTACTCATGTGAGCTCCGCTATTGTGTTCTTAGTGTTGAGGCATACGGAGGCCTAGGCCAGGTAGTGTGGAGACCAGCCTAGTAGTGGAGATGCCCGCTCTACTGTCACTGTTTGGCCACGACGGATGACGCCTGAGAGGTTAGCTACCTGCTCGAATATTGGGAACTATAAGTCTGTGTCGACATAGCGGTTGCATACTTGATCATGGGTGTGTCATTGCATTGCATACATATAATTGCACTTCATTACATACACAAGACCCTCATCGTATAAGTTTGTATGGGAACTCCTATACGATGAGTTACTTACTGCTGAACGACCCTCAAGTTATATGCTTGTATGGGCATCCATATAAGTTGAGTTACTTACTGTTATAACATTATACTCTCTTACTGCTGTAGATTAAGACGTTGTTCATGTATACACTACTTATGTTTCTACTTATGACTTGCATACTTACTTCACCTGCTTGTACTACTGTTTTATATATTGTACCTGTTCCTTTCTCCGCCCGGTGCCGAGGAGTCGCCGGGGGAGCGGATGTGAAGCCACTTAGTATTTAAGACTAACGGTTGCTACGTCTTCCTTTTTAGGAGGAAACCCCGCAGGTGGATCAGCAGGCTATGCAGTTGGACAGCCAGGCTAGGATGATAGGGCCTAAGGGGATGGTACCGTCGCTACCGTCGGTTACAGATGTGAGTGAGAGAGATTTTGTTGTAGCCCTTCAGGGAAATTCTATTTACGTAATTTGATTATGTAGAAGCTTGTTTAGCTTCTCTTTTGCTGTACTTATCGACTCATGCTTAGTGTGGATTGACTTCTTTATTTTATTATGGTTGGGTTGGCATTTACGTGTTGATATTAGTTGTAGCCGGCAGGATAGGCGTCTTGTGGTACAGGCTGACCTGAGCGTTAGTGTTACCGCAAGGCAGCTGTTCTGGGCATAAGACCCCTCTCGTGCCGTGTTTTGTGTTTTGGGAGGGGGGTCTTACAAATACATATTCTACATTTCTGAAGGTAACAGCTTCAACTTTAACTTTACCATAGCCTTCAATCTGGCCACAGTTGGAGTCACCAAATATTACTTTTGGTCCTAGCTTTGCCTTATAGTATGTTAGGTTTGCCTTGTTTCCAGTCATATGCTTAGAACAGCCACAGTCAAAATACCTCTGTTGCTCTATCATAGAACAATCTTTTACCTGCAATAAAACAGATTAGTCATTTCTGACCCAGGTTACCTTGGGTCCTTCTTTCTTCACATAATTAAAACTAGAAATGTAAGAGTATTCAGGTTGGCTTTTATAACCTAAAGGATGATATTTCCTAGGTGGGAAAATCCATTGATTAAATTTATTATTAAATGTTCTTGGTGGATTATAGATTTAAAAAGGATTGAGATATCTGTTATGCTGATTTGGGATCGACAAACTCTGGTAAGTTCGTCGACCTGAGCACGATTAATTGGGATAAGATCTTCGATCTCTGCTCGAAGAATGAAGGTATTCATTCTCAGATCACTAATATCGTCGATCTCTGGTTGACAAACCATACTCGTTTCGTCGATCGTAGGTTGAAGAATAATTTTTATTATGGTTTGCGTTCAGAGTTCGTCGTTCTGAGGTCGACGAACTGTTCACATTTCGTCGATCTGAGTTCGACGAAAACTGTTGAACATTATTGTAGTTGTTTTTCTTCTTTTTCTTGGATTTTTTTAGTTTTATTTGCTTTTATACTTCATTTACTTTATCTACTTGTTCAGGAATCTTTTTACCCTTATCTGAAATAAAATTTACTGTTTTAGATAACTGATTCTTCTGGATTATAGGTGGTTCACTAGATGATGCACCTAGTCCTAGTTTATTATTATAAGTACTAACATTTATAGTACTAGTTATGTATAATAGTTATAAGCTTCTACCATTGAGAGATTCTTCTAATTTCTTGGCCTTACCTAGTTCAGATTTTAGGAAAACAATTTGTTCATTTGCTGAGTCAAGTTCAATTATTAGTTTAGTATTTTCAGCAATGTGCTTGTCTTGATCAGTTAATCTTTTTCTAAGACGTTTAATTACTTTTTCAGAGTTAATTAAATCTATAAACATGGTTTTTAATTCAATTTTAAAACTATCAGAACTATAATTAAATTATGATAGTACCTGATCAGCTTCTGATTCTGAAGCTTCATCATTATCAGATTCTTCTTCAGCATCTGATAGGCTGCAAGAGGAATTGATAGCTGTGAGGCAGACTTCCCTAGACTTTGCCTCTTCTTCCTCTTCACTTGAGCTGGAAGATGTGGATTCATCTTTTGTGTCACTCCAGGTTTCAGCAGCAAAGCTCTTCTCCTTCATTTTGTGCTTGCTAGAGGAAGGCCTGATGTATTGCTTGCTCCTAAAGTCTTTTTCTCTTCTCTTTTCTTTCTTCTGATTCTCAGGCCATTCAGAAACGAAATGTCCAGGTTTCTTGCATCCAAAGCACACTATTTCTTTAGTAGGAGTTTTATCATACCTAGGCTTGTCATCATTCCTGGATGACTTTCTCCTGAAGTCCTTTCTTGTCATTTTGTAGAATCTCTTAGCAAAGAGACTCATCAATTCTTCATTGACTATTGAAGCTTCAGTCTCTTCAGTATCCTTAAATGATATATTTTTCTCCTTTCTTGCTGGTGGAGGAGTCCTTTGTTCTACAGCTTCCCTGGATTTGATCAGCTGCTTATAGGATTTGAGCTTTCCCAGGAGAGATTCTGTGGAAATCTCATTAAAGCGATTCTGTGGAAATCTCATTCGAGCTTCATTCCTGTTTGATTGGCAAAATCCTGGAGTCTGATGAGCTTGGGAAGCACATTAGTATCTTGGCATTCACCTCTATGAGAGAGATGTCTTTATCCAAGGTCTTCAACTCACTAATGATGGAGCTTAATCTGTTGTGCATATCACTGATAGATTCAGCTTCAACTTTCTTGAAATTCTTATACTGTGAGATGAGAGTTGATCTTTTATCCTTTCTTTCATCTGCTGAGTCTGCAACTATCTGGTTGAGAGAATCCCAGATTTCTTTTGCAGAGGTGGATTCAGCCACCTTTTGAAAGATGTCATCTTACATGGTTTGAGCCAATATGTTCATTGCTTTGGTATCTGTAATTTTGGCTTTCTTCTGTGCATCTGTCCACTCAGGTGGTGGAACAACATGAGTGCTTGAAGTAGAAGTTGAAGTGGTTATTGTAGTAGGAGGTCCTTTCAAAATGGAATTAAATATGTCCTCAACAATACAGTTCATATACAGTTTAATTCTTGCCTTCTAGATGGAAAACTTATTTAGATTCCAAACTGGAGGTCTGGTGCTTGCATAATCCTTGTTCTATGTCATTGTGATAGAAGAAAAGTTGAGAAGAAGAAAATCTAATCTAATTGGATCTTGGTTCAAGTGTTAACTTGTACAACCAAACAAACACACCCTCTGATACCAATTGAAAGGAGGGGCTAGATATGATTACTCTAGAGGGGGGGTGAATAGAGTATTAAAAAAATTGCTTATTCTTAATTTATATCAGAGTGAAACTAGTGATACCATATAGTAGTTAAGCAAAAGAAAATAGGCTAACTATTCCAACAATCACAAACACAGCAAGAACAAAACAAACAGAAAATGTGCAACCAGACAACACAAGAAATTTATAGTGGTTCCCCTAAACTTGGGTACATCCACTCTTCTACCACCCTGGTAGAAAACCACTAACAGGTTTTGATCAGGTGACTGCCACCTATGATCTTTTGATTAGGTGCTCAAAAACCAATCTCAAGTCTTTTGATCAAGAGACTTGCAACCAAGCTTACTTTTGAAGGGAGTTAAAACCCTGTACTGTGGGGTGGAAAGAGGTTGAGGGAAGTCTTCTCCTTTCTCAAAAACAACTTGAGAAGACTATGTGAATTCTGATGGTGTCAAATCTCCCCCTGAGAAGATGAAGGTTCAGGAAGAATGAGCTTTGCTTCAGGGTTAGTAGGTCTTCAGCTTTGATCTGCCAATGTCCAAGAAATCTAGTTGACTGATGTGGAATCAAAGATTTCTGTATATTCCTAGAACTGAAGATGGAGAAGTCTCTTGATTTCATATGATTGTTCTTCTTTAGTCTTGAATATTGGCAAAGAATGAAAAAGCGCTGAGAGAGAATGAAAGAGATATTGCCCAGTGATTCAATGTTCTCTGTACTGTATCTTTTTCTTTTCTTATCTCTATATCCTAGAAAAGAGAGAATCTCTTTTTAATATTCTGTCAATTAATTCTCCTTTGAATTTTGAATAACTTACCTTAAATGCTGGCTGATTTGGAGAATTCAAAACGGCTGGAATAAAAACATTTATGAGTTTTCCTAACTTTCTTTGATAGAATAAGCAAGTGAATATTCTGATGAATACCATATTTTATGCAGCCAGTAACGGCTATATCCAGATGAATATATGCATTAAATACTAAGAATAATACCTCTAATAAATGAGAAAATAAAGGAGCAGAAGGAGGAAAAACTCATTCTAAAACCGGACAGAAAACGTCGAACTCTGAACAGAATTTATCGACCGGAGATCCAAGATCGTCGACCTAAGAATGCCTATTCGTCGACCTGAGCTCTACGAACTCTTAACTGAGAATTACTTTCCAAATTTGCACTCTGAGTTCGTCGAGCTGAGAATCTGTCTGAAGAGAACAAACCGTCGACCTGAGCTCGAAGATCGTCGAGCTCAGCACAGAGAATTAACTCTGAGTTTCTTCGATCTGAGATCAATGATCGTCTAGCTGAGTTCAAAGAATTTTGAACTGATCAAACTGTCTTCTGAAATCTTCTAAGTCTGAGTCTTCTTAAGTCCTTTGCTGGCTAGTCCAAGAAGGTACAACTAAAAGGACTTAGCCTAAACTCTAGGACTACTAGAAATAACCCTGGCTATACAATGTTGGGTCAGACTCAGCCTATATTAGTGAACCTAGCCCAAATCAAACTAGGGATCCAACACAATGCTTCTTCTTCATCAGCTTCTGAATGTTCCTAGAGAAGGCAGCAAAGTCTATATCTGACATGCTGATATCTAATGCATCTGATTCTGAGTTGTCTGAATCAACTTGTCTTCTTAGAGGAGAGGGAATCCTCTTGTTACTCTTCCTGATGTTGTCTGCCTTGAATGTCATGGACTTATACATGGCTTGGGATATGCTGGTGGCCTCCTCCTCTTTTTTGGCCGCTAGCTGCATCTCATAGGAGAGCAGCTTTCCAAACAAGGTTTGGGGAGGAGCCTCAGCAAGCTTGGCCACTTCTCTTATAGCACAAATCTTAGTATCCTAGTCTCTATTGAGAGATCTGAGTAAGTTGTCATTTATTTCATAATGACTGAAGACCCTCCCATAGGTCCTTAGTTTATTAATGATCCTGAAAATTCTTTCATAGCAAGTAGCTATGTTGTCTTTCAGGGATTGCCTGAAAGCCTCATACTCCTGGTTGAGCATGGACTTTCTATCATCTCTTACCTATTTAGTACCCTCCATGTAGACCACAAGGGTGTCCCACATCTTTATGGAGGTCTAGAAGTGGACCAAGTTTTGAAAGGTAGAATCATCAATAGCACTGAATATGATGTTCTAGGCTCTCTTGTCCAATGCAGCCAATAATACCTCATCCTTGGTCATTTAAAAATAAGTCTTGTGAGTCTGGACATTTGCATCCAGAGCTGAGACCTACATAGGGATGAAGGGCCCCTCTTTGATAATCACAAAGATTCTAGGGTCAGAGGCATCCATGAATAGCCTTACCCTCTCTTTCTAGATTCCAAAATACTCCTTCCTGCAGATGGGGAGTTTCATGGAACCAAGCTCCTTATGGTTCTCTCCAGAACCCATAAGTTCAGATCTGTAGCTACCTTTGGAGATCACTCAGATTATTAAAAAAATTTTGAGTAACCTCCATCTGATTCCACTTGAAAGTCTTTGTTTTCAAGGCAGCTTGCAACCTAGGGGGTGAATAGGTTTATTTAAATCTTATGACTATCTTTTAATTTCTTTCATTAGTACTTAGTGTGTTGGCAATTGATTAGCTTTCAAGAACCTTCACAAAGAAAACAACACAGAAAAGCACACACAAAAATTTATAGTGGTTCCCCAGATTATGGGTACATCCACTCTCCTCCCACCTTTTTAACTTTCAGTTAGACAAGGCACTTCTCAGAAACTCAGCTCAAAGAGCTTATACCTCAGATCCCGTAGGATATACTAGTCTCCTCCAAGACTTATAACTCAGGCACAAGTGCCCTACAACTCATTGTTCAGCAGATCACCTACCTCAGGCCAAAGGCCCTACAACTCAGGCTAGGTGGAAAACCCTACCTCAGATCCACAAAGGATCCTACCTCAAAGAGAATGACTCTCCTACCTCAGGCTGTTAGGCCCTACCTCAGATCCAAAGGATCTTATAGCTCAGGTACAACTTCCCTATAACTAAGTGAGAATGACTTACCTACCTCAAATCCAAACTAGATCCTACCTTAGATTAACAAATGAATCCTACAATTCAGGCCAAATCCCTACACTCAGATTCTTTACAGAATCCTACCTTATATCCAATAGGATCCTACACTAAGAGAGTTATACTCACCTACAACTCAGGTAAATTTTCCCTACCTCATGCTAATGGCCCTACAGCTAAGATCCAAGAGGATCCTACAAGAAAAACAGTGGTTTGATTAATTTAAAACAAAGAAATTTCTCTGGGTAACCAACTAGGGCTGAGTTAACTCAGCTCTATCTTACTTCACAGCAGCAGGAAGAAATTTTGCCTTTGCTGGAAGAATCTCAGAATATAAATTCTGATCTTGTTGAAGAATATGAAGAACGGCTAGGTCTTGAGTTCTTCAATCAGCTAGCTGAGCCCGCAGAAGAATGACGGCTATTCTTTCTTTCTTTATCAGAAGACTTTTTGATCTTGTTGTAGACATAGAAGATGCAATAGCTAACTGAACTTTTAGTTCTTGCTGGAAGACTTCAAGCTTTTTCTCGGCAGCAATGGCAAAGAAGATGAAGTCCAGCCGCTTTTTCTCTTGTTGAATAAAACCCTAAAGTTGTTTTCTTCCTTCTAAAGCTGTCCCTTTTATCTTTCGCCGATTAATGGCTCCAGGAAGCAGTGGGGACCACCTCCAGATTACTTCTGCAACTTGCTTTAATGAAAGAAGACGTATAGTAGCTCTCCGGCGCTGGTTGTCGTATTCTGTAGCTTTTCATAGCTTTCCCGCGAGTAATTTGAACCATGTTGACTTTTGTTGACGTCATCATCTGTGGACTTAGCCTAAATCAACCATCAGTAGTATAAGCGTTGAGTGAGTAAGCATCACTCAATGCCAAAACACTTTGAAAGAATTCTATCTATCTCAGGCGTTGATTCAACATGCATCACTCAACGCTTTTGGCCTTAGCCAATCAATCTGTTACTTAGAAAGATTTTCTGCCATTAGGTGTTGAGAGCGTTGAGTGTGTCTTTATCACTCAATGCTTATTGCCTTAGCCAATCATTCTATTACTAGGTGTTGAGTGAGCCTCCATCACTTAACACCAAACTTCTTTACAGAAATTCTTAGGTTATCTGGCATTGAGTGAGTAAGCTCCACTCAACGCATTTGGAATTAGCCAAATTTTTGTGAAATCACAGTCTCTGACTGACAAAGGTTCAGTCAATGCTTTTTATCATATGGCATTGAGTGAGTAAGCTTCACTCAACGCCTGTGGACTTAGTCAAATATTTACATAGATTTTTTTTGCTTTGACTGACTAAGCTATAGTAAACGATTTACTATTTATGGCATTGAGTGAGTAAACAACACTCAATGCCTATGGACTTAGCCACAGTTCAGTAAATTTCTCCTTAGGCTTTGTCTGCCTCAGCCTGCCTCACAGCTTTTTGTTGTATGGCGTTGAGTGAGTATACTTCACTCAACACCTGTGGACTTAGCTACTTTTTTGCCTAACCAATAGTTAGGCTTTGCCAAACTAAGTTATACTCAACGCTGTTACATACCTGGCGTTGAGTGATGGTGTGAGGATTGCTATCAACCCGAAAAGGCAAGTGTACATATCGAATTGTAGTACCAAGATCGTATTTAAACACGGGGCTGCCAAGTACTGTTACTCACGCTTCTACTATTATCTTATCGAAAGATTGGTGGGTTTTGAGAATTTTTAAATTAAATACTAAAGATTTTTTTTTAAAACAAAAACTTATAATAATAAGCTATCATTCGATCAATGAATCACCATGAAATGAGACGAGGAGGATAAAAATATAGATTTAAATTCGCAAACTAAACTCGACCGTGACGGATCCGATATTAGAAAATAATCTCGCTAGAGCATTAGATCCCCTAACTTATAGACGTTTTGACCGAAATCTCTTTACAAGTCAGAATGGCCTTAAGTCGCATTACTGAAGTGACCCGCACTATTGGATTTTACTCCAATACGGAGGATTTACGTCATCCTATCTCTAGGGTTGCGTTCAACTCCTTCCTTCTTTGAGTGATCTTTCAAACCAACGAGCCTCTCGACTTCTATGGAATGAGATCAAATGCCTACTACCGTATACCGAAAATACGGAGTCGACGCGAGAAAAATCAAAGAAGGACCGATATTAATTTAAACAAAAATAAAACTAAGAAATAAAAAGAACCCTCATCTCACTTCATGGATCCTCACGATCGAATGCTAAAGAAAATTAGATACGCATGTTTAAGAAAGAAACCATGAAAATAAAAGAAAGAGATTTCATTTTCATTACTAGAAAGAAGAAAGGTACACAATAATAATAATAAAAAGAAAAGATTATACTACTAAGAAAGAGATTACAAGGAATTAAAAGAAGAACTTAACAACAATAATAAAAAGTAGAAGGAAGCTCTCTTGCACTAGCACTATACTTTCTCTCCAATATCCAACCTTCCAAAGCATGTGACATGGGTTCCTTATATAAGTGGGGAGAAGGATCTAGAATGAAGGGAATATGAAGGGAGCAAGGGGGTGGCCGGCCATGTATGTTGGAGAGGGTTCATGCATGATATTTAATGAGGGAGAGAAGAGAGGGAGAGATTCATTGCATGTAGTTGAAATAAATAAAAATAGAAAATAAGGGGAATGAATAAGAAATAAAGAGGGGAGAAAGAAATAAAAGAGGAGAGAGGGGGAGATGAATGAGGAGGGGAGAGAGAGGGTCGGCCATGTATGGGCTTTGTGGGCTGCTTGGTGGGCTCGGGTAGGGCTTGGATTGCATGTAGGGGCTGCTCCAATAGTGGTCGGGCTGCTCCATTTTTGTGTTGAATTTGAGGGCTCGGGTAGGATTGTAGTGGGTTGCTTGGGCTGCTTCAAAAGATCAGGTTTGAGTCAAGGGGAAGGGGTCGGGCTGCTCTATGTTGAAGTGACTTAAAGTGGGCTGCTTAGTTGTTGAAAAGTTGCACCAACATGTTGGGTCTCGGGCTACATCTTGGTCTTATTGGGCTCGGGTAGGATCTTGATGGGCTGCTCCATGTAGCATGTACCTACAAGAAACAAAGCAAATACACAACATGTTAGATATATTTCATAACATAACATTAATTATTATAACTAAACATAACATAACATAACACATAAAATAATAAAATACATATAATAAAACTATAGATTTTTATATCATAACACAAAAATACTTTAAATAAGAAATAAAACATAACAAGCATAAAAATACTTAAAAATATAATTAAACTAGGAATTTTGCATACTAAACTACCCAAAAACCGATGACTAAAAGTAGTCATCAAATTCCCCCATGCTAGAGTATTTGCTTGCCCTCAAGTAAATGAAAATGAAAACTAGGGGAGAGAAATAAAAGTAAGCAATTCAGATTTAATAATTAAGAAAAACAAAATATGAAAAATTAAACTATCCTAATTTCTATGTTAACAACTAGTGGGGGTGAGAAGCGCACAATAGAAAACTTGAAAATGGAGATCTAAAGATATTATTAGAACATAAGGAAGAATTACATATTTCTAAATCCTACAAGAAGGCATCCAAAATAAATGAAAATAAGAACGACAAGAGTAGAAATTCTAAATAAACGGCGCATTGACGAACTACTAGGTTGCTAGAATAATGATTAACCCTAAATCACCTCAAGATAACCTCCAAAGAAATCCATCAATGATGGTGGCCATAGGCTTGTCCATTCACACTCTCTCCACTACACGAATTTACGTCTAAAGATCAAAAGGACTTAAAAAAGGCGTTAAGACTTGGCTTAGGTAAATAATTAGGAATTGAAAATCAAGGATAAACATGATGGTTAAAACACACTAAACCAAGGGTGAGCTCTAAAACATAAAAATGATAAAAATGAGAAGTGACAAGTATGTCAATTTCTCTAATTCAAACTACAAAACAAGGCCATGAAATTTTTTTTCTTTTCAAAATTTTGCCACAAATAAACTTTTCTCTCTTTTTTTTGTTTGTTTTTTATTTAATAACATTTTGATAATAACTTTTTTCTTTCATAAAAGAGAGCTCCAAATGCAAACTTAAAATATTCCTTTTCATTTTAAAGGATTACCCAACAAAATAATATTTTAAGTTCATTGTATTGTGTGAAATTAGGAATAGAATTTTGGCTTTGGTGAAATAATGAAATGAAAGGTGGAGCTAAAAACAAAGAAACATGGAAAAAAGCACAAAAATTGTTTTGCAACGGGGAAATTATTTGGTGGGCAAAAAGGCTCAAACGGGTCAAAGGGTGTCCTAAATCATTTCTAAAGTACGTAAAAACGACGCAAATGTTTCGAGATTAGCGAGTAACAAGTTCTAAACACCAAGAAAGTATTACCCCACAAATGAAAAAGTGATAACGTTACCTAGCATCCATTCATACGCAACTAACCGAATAAAAAGAAAAAACTACAAATTGTTAACTTATAACGTAAAAGACAGATGCCTATATTTAAGAACAATAAATTAGTAAAACTAAGCTATGTTAAAATGATAAATTTAGAAAAACCCTTTCAAAGAAATCTACATAGAACTACAAAACCGCACAGGCCTACACGTCACTAGAAAAAAACATAAAAAATAGAGATAGAAAATAATTTTTGATTTTGATTTTCAAATGGATTTTAGCAATTTTTTTGTATTTTGATTTTATAATTTTTTGGGTTTTGTATTTTCTAGTTTTTTTTATTGGATTTTTGATATAGTTAAATAAAAAGGAATACTCCTAAAAGGCTTAATATAACTATACTAATTTTTTTTAGAAATTCTAAGATTTTTTTTTTCAAAGGAAAGAAGAAAGAAAAATAACTAAACCCTCCCCCATGCTTAGATTCTTCATTTTCCTCAATGAAAGAAAACGAGAAAGAGAAGGGGACGAAGAAGGTGAGAAAAATGCAGTAAAGTTAATTAAATAAAAAGGAGCAGGACTTCCCTGGGTTTGTGAGATGAAGGCGGATGTCGCTCCCCCATGCTTGCTTTTTAATGTACTTGATCATCAGCAAGTTTGATTCGATCCATCTTGATATCAGCTACGTTGGAGCGACAATCACGAACTTTTATTATTGGGCCACCGGGAGGAAGAGCAAAATAAAAATAAAAGCAAAAAAATACTTGGGCAGACTCCCAAGAATGTTCTTTATTTTACAATAAAAAGTCCGAAGAATAATAAAAGTCTCATAATAATAATAATAAGTACAACAATAAAAAAAAGTTAAAAATGCAAATAAACATTTAAGAGTCCAGAATAAGATTCTCCTTTGTAGGAGACACAGAATAATTAAAAAAATATAGCTTAAGTCTATGCCCATTTGTTATAAAATCACCCTTATCCTGGTGCGAGAGTAACACAGTTCCATAAGGGTAAACCTGTTTAACCGTAAACAGTCCAGACCATCTAGATTTAAGTTTTCAAGGAAAAAGATGTAAGCGAGAATTGAAAAGAAGTACTTGATCGCCAGGTTTAAACGTTTTAGGGTTGCGCAAGTTCTTATCGTGATAAAGTTTCATGCATTATTTATAAATTTTATTATTTTCATAAGCGTACGCTCGTCATTCGTCAAGTTCATTAAGTTGGTTTTTTATATGCTCGTCGACCGAGTGCAGATCAAAATTAAAAAATTTTAGCGCCCAATATGCACAGTGCTCTACTTTTACCGGGAGATGACATGATTTTCCATAGACTAATCGGAAAGGAGTACAACCAATAGTGGTCTTGTACGCTGTCTGATAGGCCCAAAGAGCATCGTCTAACTTTGAAGACCAATCTTTACGAGAAGTAGAAACGGTTTTTTCCAAAATTCTTTTATGTTCTCGATTGACTACCTCGACCTGACCGTTGGTTTGGGGGTGATAAGCGGTGGATAGTTTATGTGTAACGCCATATTTCGTTAAAGCTTTAGCGAGTTGAGCGTTGCAAAAATGAGTTCCCCTCTCACTAACGAGCGCTCGAGGAAAACCAAAATGGGAAAATAATTTTTTAAGAAAAGAAACTACGACGCGAGCATCATTACTTGGTAAAGCTTGGGCCTCCGCCCATCTAGAAACATAATCTACGACAACTAGAATATACTTATTTCCTAAGCTTGAGGGAGACGGGCCAACAAAGTCGATGCCCCACAGATCAAAAACTTCGCATTCAAGAAAATAATTTTGTTCCATTTAATTTTTATTAGATATGTTTCTGGTCTGCTGGCACCGATCACACCCGCTCACAAAGATTTATACATCTATAAATATGCTTGGCCAATAAAAGCCAGCACTAAGCACTTTGTGGGCGGTGTGGTTCGCTTTAAAATGCCCGCCAGTCGGACCTTCATGAACATACTTTAAAATCAGTTTACCTTCTTCCCGGGAAACACATCTTCTAACTACCTGGTCTGCACAAATGCGAAATAGAAAGGGGTCCTCCCAAAAATAATACTTCAACTCAGAAAAGAATTTCTTCTTTTGGTGAGAAGAGTACTCTTTTGGAAGGACCCAGGCCACGAGATAATTGGCCAGATCAACAAACCAGGGGGTAGAAGAAGAAATGTTTAAAATTCGTTCATCCGGAAAAGAGTCATTAATAAAATTTGCATTTAAAAAATCGAGTTCAGGATTTTTAAGACGAGAAAGATGATCAGCCGCTAGGTTTTCCGCTCCTTTCTTATCCCGAATCTCCAAGTCAAATTCTTGGAGTAGGTGGATCCAACAAATAAGATGCGGCTTGGTATCCAGTTTAGAGAGGAGGTACTTCAAAGCAGAATGATCCGTAAAAACGATTATCTTAGAAAGAGTAATATACGATCGGAATTTATCGAACACAAAAATAACAGCTAAAAGTTCTTTTATAGTTGTGGTGTAGTTCTCTTGAGCTGAAGTTAGAGTTTTACTTGCATAGAAGATCGGATGAAAGTTCTTAGCAATTCGTTGTCCTAGAACCGCACCTACCGTAAAATTACTCGCATCGCACATTATTTCGAAAGGTAAATCCAAAACTGGGGTGATCATAATTGGAGCATTTATAAGTTTTGATTTAATTTATTCAAACGCAGCAAGACAAAAGTCATCGAAAACAAAAGGAGCTTCTTTTTCAAGAAGGTGGGTGAGAGGCTTAGTAATTTTGGAAAAGTCCTTAATGAATCGTCGGTAAAAACCCGTGTGCCCTAGAAAACTTCTAATCGCATTGATATTTGTAGTCGGCGGTAGTTTTTCAATTACTTCAATTTTTGCCTTGTCCACTTCAATTACCTTAGCAGAAATCTTATGGCCAAGGACTAAGCCTTCACGCACAATAAAATGGCACTTTTCCCAATTTAAAACTAAATTTGTTTCTTCGCAGCGTTGTAAAACTTTTTCCAAAATTTTTTAAACATAAATCAAAAGAGTCGCCAAAAACGGAAAAGTCATTCATAAATACTACCATAATATTTTCTAAGTATTTATCGAAAATAGCGAGCATACAACATTGAAAGGTAGCAGGTGCGTTACATAACCCGAAAGGCATCCTACGATAGGCAAAAGTTCTGAAGGGGCAAGTGAATGTTGTCTTATCTTGGTCCTCGGGTGCGATAGGGATTTAGAAATACCCCAAGAGAACGTCGAGAAAACAATAAAAACTATGCCCGGATAAGCTTTCTAAAATCTGATCGATAAAGGGGAGGGGGAAGTGATCTTTACGGGTGGCATCGTTTAGCTTACGGTAATCGAAGCACATCCACCATCCCATTACCATCCTCATTGGAATTAAATCGTTATTTTTGTTCGTCATTACCGTGATCCCACCCTTCTTAGGTACAACCTGGACCGGACTCACCCACTTACTATCGGAAATAGGATAAATTATCCCCGCATCTAATAATTTAAGCACCTTTCCCTTCACAACCTCTTTCATATTTGGATTAAGACGACGTTGAGGTTGGACTACACCTTTAGAATTATTTTCGAAAAATATTTTATGCGTACAAAAAGAAGGGCTTATGCCAGAAATATCGGAAATTTGCCACGCTATAGCTCGGCGATGTTTTTGTAGTACTTCGACCAATTGATCGTTTTCGGATTGAGAAAGATAGGCCGAGATTATAACGTGCAATTTAGAATTATTTTCAAGAAAGGAATATTTTAGATGTTCAGAGAGTGGCTTTAATTCAAGGTGGGGTGATTCATCGTAAGAGTTTTTCAGATTTTTTTCTTTTTCAAAAATAAGATTTTCATAATTTTTTCTACTAAAAATAGATTCATTTTCAAAATTTGCTTGCACGAACATAGTCGTGTTTTCAAAAACATTTGAGAAAATTTCAGAAAAAGAAGAAGAAAAGCATTTGAAGAGATGTTTCAAAGAGAAAGAGAGGAATCTTCATTTAACACATCCAGAACAAAAACAAGAATCATCATTTTTAAAGAGTTTTTTAAAGATTGATTGATAGAAAAAATAACCTCATCATCTCCCACACGAAGAACAAGTTTTCCATTACACACATCAATGACTGCTCGAGCGGTGGCTAGGAAGGGACGACCAAGGATAAGAGGGATATTGACGTCCTCTTCAATATCAAGAATGAAAAAATCCACCGGGAAGATGAATTTGTCGACCTTCACTAGTACGTCCTCAACAACACCTAACGGATACTTAATTGATCGATCGGCTAATTGGATACTCATGCGCGTAGGGCCGAGAGTGCCCAATCCTAGCTTTTTAAATAATGAGAATGGCATCAAGTTGATGCTGGTACCTAGGTCCGCTAACGCATGTTTTACAAAAAGGTCACCAAAAACACAAGGAATTGAAAAACTACCCGGATTGTTTATTTTTTTTGGAAGATTAGAATTTTTAATGACCTCCGAGCACTCTTCGTTTAACGTTACGTGAGAAAGATTTTCCAATTTCTTTTTGTTTGTTAACAAATCCTTAAAATATTTTGCATACTTAGGCATTTGGCTAATCGCTTCATGAAACGACAAATTAATATGAATTTGTTTAAACATTTCAAGAAAGCGTTGATATTGATCATCTAGTTTTTCCTTCCTAAGCTTAGTGGGATAAGGAGGTGGCGGAAATTCTTTGATAATTGTTGGAGAATCATTTTGAAAAATATCATTTTCTTTTTCAAAAATAAACTTATCTTTTTCAAAATTAGATTTATCTTTGTCTTCTTTAGAATTTTCATCATTTGTTTCCATAACGATAATTTTTTTAGTAGTAGGAGAGGCAATCACCTCTGGCTCTTCCCTTGTGGTGGGCTCGTGAATAAATTTACTGCTCCAAAGGGAAATTGCTTTCGCGTGCTCCCTTGGGTTGGGTTCAGTATTTGAAGGAAGAGAGCCAGGTGGCCTCTCAGAGATAACCTTAGCGAGTTGGCCGACCGTATTTTCTAGATTTTTCATCGACCCTGTTAGATTTCTAATGGTAGCATCGTTCGAGCTTATATATCTAGAAAATATTTCTTCCAAAGAGGGAGGTTTTTGAAGATTTTGGTTTTATTGTGGTGGTGGTGGTGGTGTAAAATCGTGTTTTGGGCGTACGACATTAGCATTGTTACTCCAAGAAAAATTAGGATGGTTACGCCATCCAGGGTGATAAGAATTTGTAGAAGCATTAAAACTAGGAGGTGCAGAAAAATTAGAAAAAGCAGAAAAATTATTTTGAGCAGGCCTGGGTATGTTCCCCAGATAATCCACCTGCTCGGCAGCAGCAGCATTCACAATTTCATGTACCTGAGGTGCGGAGGAAGCACTCATCTCTGAAATCTTCTTATTCAGCATCTCCACTTACAGCGCTAGTTGGGATACAGAGTCCACTTCATAGAGACCTGCAAGTTTATTTGGGTGAGTCCTAGGAGAGTTCCACCGATAAGTGTTCATCGTCATGTCCTCTATAAGCTCAAGAGAGGCTTCCGGAGATTTACGGTCGAAAGAACCAGCGGAAGCGGCATCTATCATTTTCTTTGTCTCTTTATTTAGCCCATTATAAAATGTCTTAACCTACAACCTTACAGGTAGAGCATGATGAGGGCATCTTCTCAAAAGTTCTTTGAACCTCTCCCAAGTGTCATAGAAGGTCTCAGAAGCAATTTGAGAATAAGAAGTTATATCATTCCTTAATTTAGCAGTTTTAGCGGGAGGGAAATATATAGCAAGAAATTTATCGACTAAAATGTTCCAAGTAGCGATTGATCCTCTTGGAAGAGAACTCAACCACTGTTTGGCTTTTGTCCTTAAGGAGAAGGGTAAGAGTCTTAGCCTAATAAGCGTCGTCTGAGACACCATAAATTTTGAAAGATGTCACAGATCTCGAGAAAACTAGCAATATGCAAGTTCGAATCTTCATCTTATAATCCGTCGAACTGTATATATTGCTGCACCATTTGTATGATGTTAGGCTTAAGCTCAAAATTATTGTTCGCAATCGCAGGTCGAACAATACTTATTTCAGTCCCCTCCAGGTTGGGTCGAGAATAATTGGACATGGTCCTTTGTTGACCCATTCCTGGGTTGGGATCTCCCATTTCAGAATTAAAATTACAATCACCGTCGGAATCCTCAATCGTTGTTTGAGAAGTGGAATCCTCGAATCGCAATTGTCTCCGAAAGGAGCGTACGATTTATGGGTCCAAATCAACAAGTAGCGACGGATTCGTGCGGGTCATGCACTAAAAAAATGAAAGAGAATGGAGGAAAAGAAATGGAAACTTGAAGAAGAAAACGATAAAGGTAAAAAAAATTGGTTTTTTTTGCAGAAGTAATAGCGAAAGCGTTTTCCTAATATTGACAAAAAAGGTATCCGACAACGGCGCAAAAAACTTGGGGTGAGGATTGCTATCAACCCGAAAAGGCAAGTGTACCTATCGAATTGTAGTACTAAGGTTTTATTTAAACACGTGGCTGTCAAGTACTGCAACTCACGCTTTTACTATTATCCTACCGAAAGATTGTTGGGTTTTGAGAATTTTTAAATTAAAAACTAATGATAATTTTTTTTTTTGAAACGAAAACTTATAATAAAAAGTTAGCATTCTATCAAAGAATCACCATGAAATGAGACGAGGAGGATAAAAATATAGATTTAAATTCGCAAATTAAACTCGACCGTGACGGATCCGATATTAAGAAATAATCTCGCTAGAGCATTAGATCCCCTAACTTATAGATGTTTTGACCGAAATCTCTTTACAATTCAAAATGGCCTAAAGTCGCATTACCGAAGTGACCCGCACTATTGGATTTGACTCCAATTCGGACGATTTACGTCATCCTATCTCTAGGGTTGTGTTCAACTCCTTCCTTCTTTGAGTGATCTTTCAAACCAACAAGCCTCTCGACTTCTATGGAATGAGATCAAATGCCTACTACCGTATACCGGAAATACGGAATCGACGTGAGAAAAATCAAAGAAGGACCGATATTAATTTAGACAAAAATAAAACTAAGAAATAAAAAGAATCCTCATCCCACTTCATGGATCCTCACGATCGAATGCTAAAGAAAATTAGCTACGCTTGTTTAAGAAAGAAACCATGAAAATAAAAGAAAGAGATTTCATTTTCATTGCTAGAAAGAAGAAAGGTACACAATAATAATAATAAAAAAAGATAAGATTATACTACTAAGAAAGAGATTACAAGGAATGAAAAGAAGAACTTAACAACAATAATAAAAAGTAGAAGGAAGCTCTCTTGCACTAGCACTATACTTTCTCTCCAATGTCCAACCTTCCAAAGCATGAGACATGGGTTCCTTTTATAAGTGGGGAGAAGGATCTAGAATGAAGGGAATATGAAGGGAGAAAGGGGGGTGGCCGGCCATGTATGTTGGAGAGGGTTCATGCATGATATTTAATGAGGGAGAGAAGAGAGGGAGAGATTCATTGCATGTAGTTGAAATAAATAAAAATAGAAAATAAGGGGAATGAATAAGAAATAAAGAGGGGAGAAAGAAATAAAAGAGGAGAGAGGGGAGATGAATGAGGAGGGGAGAGAGAGGGCCAGTCATGTATGGGATTTGTTAGCTGCTTGGTGGGCTCGGGTAGGACTTGGATTGCATGTAGGGGCTGCTCCAATAGTGGTCGGGCTGCTCCATTTTTGTGTTGAATTTGAGGGCTCGGGTAGGATTTTAGTGGGTTGCTTGGGCTGCTTCAAAAGCTCGGGTTTGAGTCAAGGGAAAGGGGTCGAGCTGCTCTATGTTGAAGGGACTTGAAGTGGGCTGCTTAGTTGTTGAAAGGTTGCACCAACATATAGTGCTCGAGCGGCATCTTGGTCTTATTGGGCTTGGGTAGGATCTTGATGGGCTGCTCCATGTAGTATGAACCTACAAGAAACAAAGCAAATACACAACATGTTAGATATATTTTATAACATAACATTAATTATTATAACTAAACATAACATAACATAACACATAAAATAATAAAAATACATATAATAAAACTATAGATTTTTATATCATAACACAAAAGACTTTAAATAAGAAATAAAACATAACAAGCATAAAAATACTTAAAAAATATAATTAAACAAGGAATTTTGCATACTAAACTACCCAAAAACCGTTGACTAAAAGTAGTCATCAAGTGAATAGACTTCATACAACGCTTGTGGACTTAGGCGATTTCCAGCCTATCCAGCATCTTCCAACTGACTTGATCTTACCTAAATTTTCTCGACACAGCTGTCCCAACACATTTGTCTCGACACTTCTCCTTTACTTTGTGACCACACTTGTCATATCACTTAGAATACCTGTCCTATCAATGTTTCAAGGACAAACTTGCATGCATGAACTTAAGCACACATCAAATATAATTTTGTGTATGTCATTACTATGATTGACTTCTTCAAATCTAGGACATTGTGGTCAATGGACCCAACACTGGGGACAAGGCTTTGGATTCCCTTGAACCTTTAGCCTTCAGTGCAGCTGACCTTCCTCTACTATAAGTCCTGTTGCTTTGCTCCTCCTTCTTTCCGATGTTCATTTGAAGCTTGTAGGAGAACATCTTTCCATAGAGGTTCTGAGGGTCAATCTCAGAAATCTTCCTAAACTCCCTAATGGACACCACGTTAGTATCCCAGTCCTTTGTCAAGGATCTATGAAATTTATCATTCAATTTACTATTAGTGAAGGTGCGGCCGTCTTTTCTGAGACGGTTGACAATCTTGAAGAATTTCTCGAAGCTGTCTGCATTGATGTCATTTGATCCCTGCTTGAACGCTTCGTACTCTTGATTCAGCAATGATCTGCGATCATCTCTAACTTCTTCTGTTTCTTCCATCAGAACTACAAGGCAGTCCCACATCTCCTTGGCAGATTTGAAGTGGAATAGGTTTTGAAGTATTGAGTCGTCCACTGCACTTGCGTTGATGTTCTTCACCTTCTTAACTAGAGAGACTAAGGCAATTTCATCTTTAGTGAGATCCATCATTTTCTTTGGAATCATGACTGCAGGGTTCAAATCTGAGGCTTGTGTAGGTATATGTGGTCCTTCTTCCACAATCTAAAAAATTCTCGGATCTACTGCTTCCATGAAGAATCAGACTCTTTGTTTCCACATGGGAAAATTCTCTTTGGTGCACATCGTTAACTTTATAGAAGACATGTCCTTTCTTTTATCCATAGACTCGAAGTGGAATATCTTGACAGTATATGCGAGATCTTGTTCAAGGTGTTAACTATATACCAAACAACCTCCCTTTGATACCAATTAAAAGTATCTACTGTCTACCTAAATCACCTAGAGGTGGGTGAATAGGTGTTGTCTGTGTCTTTTCGCAGAATTAAAAATTACTTAAAAATTATGCAAGCACAAAGAACACAGAGATCTATAGTGGTTCCCCCTATTGTCTATGTCCACTGTCCATCGTCGCTTATCTACCATAAAGGGCTAGATTCGACTACTTTACCTTTCTCAGATTTCAATAATCTTACACCTCGGATCCGCAACTCCTACAACTCGGAGACACCGCTTCTACCACTCAGAGAACAACCTCTTCTACAACCCGATCCACAAAGGGATCTACGACTCGATCCACAAAAGGATCTATAACTCGGAGAAAAATCTCCTATAATTGTGAAAGAAAATTATACAAGAGTTATACAAATTAACTTTGACAAAATCTGAACTCTTCTATCCGTCGTCCTTCATTTAGCTCAAACTTGAATCACTTGGAGAATATGGTAGACTCAGAAATCTTGAAGACTTGAATCTTGTATCTTGAATCGACTAGATCGAGGATAATAGAAGCCTTCAGAAAGCCAAGATCCAATCGTATCAGAAGAAGATCGAATCAAGCACAACAATCGTCGGCGGATAGAGGTTCGCGAAACGTACTAAGGCCGACTGGTTCGTTTTCAGAAACTTGGGCAATTTTGAATTTTAAACGATTTGCTCGATTAGGGTTGATGAAAAATACACCCTAGGAATTTATAAGAAACTTTGAAGCAACGAAAATAAAGGAAATTCAAAATCGGGACCTTGCGAAATTTACTGTGCGTGGTTGTCGTCCAACCCGAGCCTGAAATTTTGAAAACCGGTCAGAAAATTTTCCTAAGTCATATTCGTCGAGTATAGCTAGTATACTCGCATAATAGTCATAGATATATGATGAATTTGACTTAGTGAAGTCCAGCTCAAACCAGCTTGCTACTCAATTCAATACTAAAGTCATACTGGGTGAATTCAACAAGTATCGACTAGTATACTCGACGAATTCGACGAGTATAGTCTAACTGACTTGACGCACTCGACGTCATCGATGCACGCAACGCCATCGATGTACTCGATGCACTCGATGCCTTTTCCTTAAGAAAATCCAGAAAAGTAGCGTCTAGATGATTCGATAAATTAAGCGTGTATCGTCATGTATATTCGACAAATTCGAAGAGTATCGTTAGATATATTTGACGAATTTGACAAGAAAACTTGATGATACTCGACGAATTTTACTTAATTGTTTTTCCAAATTTTCATAAATTATACCACAAGTACATATGATGAATTCGACGAGTGCTAGTAGGTATATACGACGAATTCGACAAGTATCAATGAGTATACTAGACGAATTTGACGAATATCCCTTACAATACTCGACGAATTTTACTTGTGTAAAATTTCTATTTTCCTGAATTCAACTTCTTCTTCCTTAATCCTTCTTATGCACTTGGTGTGGAAGTTCACCCCAATAGAGATGTTACACGTGAGTCAACACATTGGCCTACACAATAAAGGATTACATTGTATAGTCCTTTGTTTATTGACTCACTGTAACCAGACATTGGTGTGTACTTAGCAATGTAAACCTGCAAGTACATAACTAAAAGTGCAATATTAAATACAATCACAATTCATCTTAGCTTAACTAGATCATTTTTCAAATCAGGGTTATTTTGGATACAATACCCAACTATCATGATGATGAAATTATATAAAGCGGTAGAGATAGACATGATTACTAAATATAAGAAAGCTTGAATTAGCAAAATACAAAGTTAAACTATAACTAGGAAAGGAAATTAACTAAGCAAAACTATAACCTTGAAATGAAAAATAAGGAAAATAATATAAAATTATAGAATTTCTCCCCAAAAATCTCTCTCCTGAGCTGAAGGAGAAGACTAGTATTTACAAGAAATTTTGCATGGGAGCCACGCCCCCTAGTTATTCCCGTGACTAGGGCATAAAAGGTATAACACCCCCATCCATCACGTTGGATATAACAGAAGGTCTGGTCGGGGCCCTAAGCCATATTCTATGGACAGTCAGGGGAGTTACGTATTAAAACCAAACAAAACGCTCATCCTAACTTAGAGTACATTCTAGCAGAAGTCTTAAGAGTATTAAGAACCCAACTACAGGAATGTACACTAAGAAAAAGTAGGAATGATTACCAAAATATACAAAAGAGGCTTGCCTTAAGGCCTTACAAATTTTTCCAATAATTTAGAGTATTTTGCATACATCAGTACGCATGCTAACAACTCATGGAAGTAGTAAAGAAGCTTCACTTGGCCTTCAAGGGCCGGCTTAGCACAAAGTGCTTCCGCCCGCTACTTTCTGCTTGGCTCCTGAACACCTGCATAGGGGCAATCAATATATATGTGGAAAACAAGGCAACGATCAGCATTAGATGAAAAAATTATAACGAACCCGCCCCACACCAGGGTTGGCGGTGCTCCTTCCCTACAAGTAAATAACAGGTACATAATATGGCAACAGAACGAGCAATTTAAGCACCTTTCACGACAGTTGTAGGCACGACCGACCACAAGCCCCGTACACTCAAGGCAAATTATCGATGAACCGAATTACTAAGGTTCCCATCTGTGAACTAAGTGACAGTCAATATTATTTTGAGCATTACCAGTCTTTATGGCCTATAGCATAAGACTCTCTTCCTATGGCAACGACAAAGTCATAAGCGATCTCCAAGATTAACCTCAATGACTCACTCTAAGTAGAACGTCATAGTGTTGGGTACAGTTCAGTCACATCCCATTACTCAAATCATTGGGCACAACAAGTCATGATGCGGGTAAGCCTCCCCTTTCCCATTCACAATAATACATAACCACATTATGTTCCAAGGCTGTCTCTCATAGCCACCAAAGCGGAGAATTCTAAGCTCACAGCTCAACATCCAGGCCACCTTGTCTCAAAGAGACAGGCCTCACAAATAACTCATAGGGAGTTACCGCCGGTGGTAGTGCTACTATCGCGCGGTAGGGGACAGAACACGATCTCTTCCCCAGAACTTGGGTATTTTTCCTAGAGACCATCTACAGAATCTATTTGCAGTAACAGGCATACCCCGCGACTCTTAAACTACACATTTAACCACGGAGGCTTTCCATCACATAAATCATTAAGTTATCCATCACCAATCTAGGCCAACCCTTCCGGATGGGCTTCACACAAAAAGCCTATTCCGTACTATTCAGTCCATTGACTACAATGTCCCTGATTTGAAGAAGGCCATAAGTCAATTATATACACAATCATATATTTGATATTTGTTCAAGTTCATATATGCGAGATGTATACTATTCAATGATTAGACAAGTTATATATGTCAGAGGTTTGGCTGGATAGAAGATAGAACACATGGCGGAGCTAGAAATTTGGCTTAGTAAAAATGCTTTGAGTGATCACACATCACTCAGCACCATAGGCCAAAATGTTTCGATAGATATTCAGTCTCTCAAAGCCTCAATGGAGCAGGACTTAAATTTGGCTAAGTACAAATGAGTTGAGTGAAGAAGGTTCACTCAACGCCTGCTCAAAGAATTCAGCTATGTTCAAATGCATTGAGTGAAGGCAATTCACTCAACACCTACTTAAGAAATTCTTTCCAAGTGGAAATGCGTTGAGTGAATACAGTTCACTCAATGCCCTACTTGGAAATACTGCCAAGTGTAAATCGTTGAGTGAAGGCCGTTCACACAATGCCTGCAGAAGGGAAGTTGTCAAAGTGTAAATGCTTTGAGTGAAGGCAGTTCACTCAATGCCTACTTTAGAAATAGAGTTGAAGTCAAAAGCATTGTGTGATCAACATTCACTCAACGCCTCTTTAGTAAGGAAGAATTCAGCTATGGGTAAATGCGTCGAGTGAAGGTTTTTCACTCAACGCTTATGGACTTAACCATTTACAACTATTTCATTGAGTCACACAACTACACTCAATGCCTGTACTAGTTGTCAGAATGATTTTTTTCTAAATATACAGGGGGAACGTCAAATATGATAATGTCATTCTTTAATTCAAATTAAATCTGATAGAGAACTAAAAGACAAATAATGTTGTACTTCTCCGACAGAGTTATCAGGGATAAAGCAGCAATTAAAGCTTCCCATGTCATGTTCTAAAAAAGGCATAGATTCGTTGCCTTGACCGACATATAAAAGCAGACCAGGGTCAATATTTTCAAGAACTTTTGGTCTATCTCTGAAAACCCTAATTCTTTCTACAAAAGTCAGCCAGCAGAGATCAAGACATTTCACAGTTCATCTTCAAGCCTGTTACACAAAACTCAAATTTTTCTTAAGCTTGAAGAAGGAGCAGAGATCTGTAGAAGATCTTCACACCACAAGTTGATACAACACTAAAGATATAATTTTTAGTTACTATGAAGAAGGACTATTTTCTACACAGTCCAGGAAGAAAACTTAGAGATTTTTCTCTGGAGACATTTTCATCAAAATTTTACTCAAACCTGTAGGATCTCTATGAGATCTAAGTTGTTAGCTTGATTAATAATAGCTGAGTTGTAGGACTATGAAGAAGTCTTTGGTAGGAATTTTTTAACTCTTAGGTTGGTACTGGAGGGGATTTGAGGTAGGATCATGGAGTGAAACTGAGGTAGGATTTTTTTAAGATCTGAGTTGTAGGAGTTGTTTAACTATGAGTTGTAAGATCCTGAGGGATCTGGGGTGTAAGCTCAAGGGGCCGAGTACAAAGGATGAGTTAGCCGAATCTAGAACACTGCTAGATAGATGAAGGGGGAAAGTCGATGTACCCTAGATATATGAACCACTATAAATCTGGAGTGTTGTTTTGTGATCTTGAAAACTAACTACTAACTTAAACACACACCAAGCTCAATGTTGAAAAGATTCAAAAATATTTAAAACAAACCTATTCATCCCCTAGGTTTTTAGCTACCCTTAAAAAAGACTTTCAAGTGGTATCTAAGGGAGGTTGGTAAAGAAAGGGCTTAACAGTCTGAACAGGATCTATAAGGGTAGCAAAAGCATATCATTATGGCTTCAGGTGAAAACCACAAGGAGTTGGGTTTTATGAAACTTCCTATTTGTTGGAAGGATAATTTTGGGATCTAGAAATAAAGAGTGAGGCTATTCATAGAAGCCTCAGACTCTAGGATATACATTTCAATTCAAGAGGGATCTTTCATTCCCATGAAGGTCTCTATTATAAGTGCCAACATCCAGACTCCCAAGAAATATACAGAGATGATTAAGGATAAAGTGATTTTGGCCACCATGGACAAGGGGCCTAGAATTTTATTGTGAGTGTTATAGATGATTCTACATTCCAGAACTCTATCCACTGCAGAATTACTAAGGAGATGTGGGATTCATTGATTATCTATTTGGAAGGGACAGAGGAAGTGAGGAATTGCGAAAAATCCCTCCTTAACCAGCAATATAAGGCATCCAAGCAAAGGAAGAAGGATTCTATAGCTGAGTGCTATGAGAAGATCTTCAAGATTGTGAATAGTTTGATCACTTATGGCAAACAGTTCAACAACTATAAGATGAATGATAAGTTCTAGAGATCTTTGAACAAAGATTGGGATATCAAGATCTGTGTTTTTTGGGAAGTTGGCAACTTGGCTAATACACTATCCCAAAATCTATTTGGGAAGCTATTGTCACATGAGCTACAGCTAAAATCTAAAATAGATGAAGGGGATGCTGCCAAGTCCCTCAATAGATAGAAGACTCTGTCCTTCAAAGTTGAGGCCATAAGAAGAAGTAGAGAGAAGATTCCTTCTCCTCCAAGAAGGGATACTGAGTCAGAATGCTCAAGTCCCAACACTTCAGGAGATGAGCTATCAGATGGAGAGCTTACATTGTTCTCCAAATTATTGAAGAAGATGCTAAGTAGGATGAGGCAGTGGAAGAACAAGGGATCATCTAGCTCTAGCTCAAGAATGCCATATGCCAACGTGGAAAAGTCCATAAAAGACCCCTCTAGGGAAATGTATTATTCTAAACAGAATAAACACTTTAAGACTAATGTGGTTTGTTATTGATGCAACAGGTCTGGACATGTCATTTCTAACTATCCAGTCAAGAGGAACGTGAATAAGAAGTCTAATGATAAAAACCATCATAAGGATAAGAAGGTTGACAAGAGCTTCTTGGCCAAGAATAAGTCTTGCTTGTCAAATAGTGATTCTAAATCATGTGAATCATAAGAAGAGGCCTATATTGGTCTTATTTCTATTGAAGAGGAGGTCGATCTTCCTGCTACCATAATGGGCATAGGAGCACCAATGCCCTATGTTGATAGTGACTGTGATGATGAGAAAGAGTTCAACCTCATGGCCTTAACTTAAGATAATCAGGACAATTATGTTCCTGATGAGGTACTCTCTCTTCCTAACTCTCCTTCTGTTTTTGAGATTGGCTCAGACTCTGAGAAATCCACTTCATCCAGTGAGGATAATGGATCAGAATCTGATGAGGATGTCAATCAATTGATTGACAAATAAGCCTGTGCAAAAGGAACCGAAGAACCGAGAACCGAACAGAAACTTAACCGAATTAAACGATTCTGGTCGTTTCCTGTGTTAATCTATTCAGATCTGGATCCATGAAATATGAGAACCGGAGGTTCGGGTCGGTTCTCGATTCCTGTAGTCGGGTACCCAAGTACCGACCTGAATTAGTATTTAATCTTAATAATTTAATATACACTCCTTTGACTATGAGCTCTCCGCTGCCCATGTCTAGAAAATTTAAACCTAATAGTAATATAATCTAAGATTTTAAGTAATTTTGTATTTAAACTTAATAATATAATATATACTATATGTTTATAAGTTAATAATTAATATTAAACATCATCAGATCATCAGTCATTTAGCCCCAAACCCACCCGAAGCTCGAACCCTAGCATTTCTTGTTGGTGTTGTCGCTCCTGATTGCTTCACAACATACCGTGACGACGCAACTCCAGCAAGGAAGCGAGCCGTCATTACTTGCCTGCTTCCTCCTTTCCCTATTTCTTCCCGTTGCTCCTCCCAGTTTCTTCCCAAGCCCACCGACGTTGCTTCCCCCTCTCCCTCTACTGACATTTCTCGTCCCCGAGACTTTGGTGATGGTAAGAATCGAACCCTCCTCCAGTCCTCAAGTCTTCCTCATTGACTTGCTTAATTGTTTGGGTTTTTATCAAATACTGTTATGGACATCTGTAAGGATTATTATCAAGTTCGGTTTAACATTGAGAATCTATAATATCCCCAATTTGTTCTTCCGATTAAGATGAAGTAATTTATTCAGGTACATGAACAATTTAGCTTGGTAGCTTTCGATTTGAAGTTGCTTTACTATGATTGTTTCTAAATTTTCTGGATATTATATTAGGATGAAGACCTGAGCTTGCAAAATTGTACATGGCTGAAAACAGAAGAATGTAACATCTCTGATTAATAAATAGAAGTAATAGTTCCAAGGTGTATCTAGTTTGCTCTCATAGAATTAGCATTATTACCCAGCATATCATAATGATGTTCCATTAATACTTGCATAACCTTCATATATAATTTATGCAATCCCATGAGCTTTGTATTTTTTAGATATGAGGCTTTATTTGAAGGAGAAAAACAAATGATCAGTCATGTACACCAACATGATTAAAGAGATAATAAACAAAGACTTAGATAACACAACTTTAATACTTCTAGAAGCATAATTAATGATATTAAAAGCAAAGAATATGCAAATGGTTCTGGATATGTGAAAATCAATTCAGATTATTCATTCTTAACTATTTTTTTGAAGGCGATTAGAACTGAGAATCGAACCGGAACCGAACCGAACAATTTGGTTCGGATGTGGTTTTTAGTGGAACATACATGGGTCAGTTCTTGGTTTTGAGTGGAACCGAACCGATCAGAGTTTCACTCCAATTGAAAAATATGGTGCTATACTGGAAGCTCTGAAGAAGAGCAAGAAGCTTGTCAAGAGACAAGCTAAAGAGATTGCTTCTCTACAACAAGCTACTTACTTGCAGTCTGAGTCAACTTCTCTGCTAGCCCAGATAAGGAGGGAACTTAGTTAGCTGAAGACAATCTCTATAATCCAAATAGGCTCCAATAACAAGAACTGTAAGATCATTAAGGATCTTGAAGTTAAGCACCTCAAAAAAAGGATGATGGTAGCTGGATTCTCCCAGCCCAAGAGAGTGTTGCCATAAATTGACTCTTTTACCTCTCAAAATAATAAGAGGGTATTGGGGTTCAAGTGGAATATTAGAACTGCCCATACCAAAACAAAAAGCAAGGCTCCAGTTGTGCCTCAAACCACCTTCTGAAGGTAATTCTCCCTTTTAACAGGTATAAACATGACAACATGTATGGTCACTAGAAGAATGGTAGTTCTTCATGTAAAAGTACAAGTGTACCTTATAAGGAAAGAAGACTTGGCATGGGGTTGAATGCACTGAAGGCTCCCTATGAAAAAATTTAAATGGCCCATCATGGACCATTTGTGTTTGGTGCTCTAGCACCCATTCTCAAGGATAAGGGAGTGGCAACCCCCAAGTTCCTTCTACAAAGAGTGAGGCTATAAGCAAGATGACAGGTAAGCTCACTTGGCTATTTTTGATGCCATCAACACCATGTCAGCTAAAAAGAAGACGTTGGTTGCTATAAATCAGAATAGACCAAGTGTACCTACTGGCAGGCTAACTTTTCGCCAAATTCTTGTTGAAAGAAACAGGAAGAGGGCTACTATAATCCCATCTGAATAGAAAAGGGCTGATTGCTTACACACATCTATGGTTGTTTAGAAGAAGAGATATAATATTCATGACTGTTGGTGATGTGGCAAGGTGAAACGCTTTGCTATAGACTGTTGGGATTACCCAAGTATGCCAAGTGCAAAGTTCAGACTTCCTGTCAAGGCTGCTATAGGAAGAAATGTTCGGTTTTATGCTAACAAGAACCAAGGACCCAAATCCTTTTGGGTACCTAAAGTAAGCTTAATCTGTGATTGCAGGGTCGTCCAAGTACCAAAAATGCTAATATGGTACTTGGACAGTTGATGTTCCAGAAACATGACTTGAATAGGAAGCCATCTAAGATACTACACTCCAGTGAGGAATGGACACAAAGTCATATTTGGTGGTTTAGACAGAGGAGTTACCAAAGGCTATGGTATGATTACCAATGGCATAGTCTCCATTACAAAAGTGGCCTATATGGAAAGATTGTAACACAATCTGATCTGCATAATCCAACTCTATGATAATTGCTATATTATTATATTCTATAAGGATAAGTGCTTAATTAAATGGTCAAGTGACCAAGAGGTAATTCTGACTGGCACTAGGAGTTGAAATTTTTCTTGCTTAAATTTCATATGTATAGATTCATACTCTCCAGTGTGCCTTGTTGTCAAATGATACAGACTCTTATTATGTGCAATGACATAAGAGGCTTGTTGTAACATCCCAATTCACACTAGGCCCCTCGTGTGCACATTTAAGTCAGGAGAGTTGACTTGGGCTCAGGGAGTGCTGGAAGATAGGCTTAAACTTGTATAAGGGAGGAGAAGGTTGTCTAGAGTAGGACATAGGTAGTGATACGGGGGTGTCCATACTCGTGTGGTACTCTGGTGTCTTTGCGTCTGCCTTGTGAAAATTCCAGAGAAGGACACAGGTATTTACACGGGCGTGTCTATACCTGTGTGGCTCTCTGACAATGATGCAGATTCTTTGTTGTGTTTCTCGAGCAGGACACGGGTAGAGACACGGGCGTGTACCTACATGTGTGTGTGTATTCTTCGAGCAAAGTTCGACTAATAATCATCGACGGTGCTCCTCATTAGTAGTACATAGGTAGAGACACGTGCATGTCCCTATCCATGTGTGTCAACAGCAGTTCGACGATTCGTCGACCCGAGCTCGACGAATCGTCGACTGGAGCTCGACGAATCGTCGACCGTGTTCCTTACGAGCAGGACACGGGTAGTGACACGGGCGTGTCACTACCCATGTGTGTCCAAGCAGCAGTTCGATGTTCATCGACCGTAGCTCGACAAATCGTCGATCGTGTTCCTCCCGAGCAGGACACGGGTAGTGACAAGGGCGTGTCCCTACCCTTGTAGTTCAATTTCGGGTTTTGGCAAATTTTCCGGCCGCGTCGTTACAAAGGGACTCATTTACTGAGTTGATTGGCGGTCAAATAAAAGGCTGATACGTGGCTATGCAGTTACCCACTTCCCACATGAAAAGGGGAGAAAACCCTAGTAGTTTCTAGTCTTTCTTCCAAGCCATTGTTGTAGGAAACTACTGGAGAGGAAGAATGTGTTGGAGCTGATCTTCTTCCCGTAAAGAACTAACACCGACCGAGGAGAAGAAGATGTCGCTAAGAAGGGTAACAAGACCCATGGCTAGAAATGGTGGTAACGCCGGAAATGAGGTGAGCTTCCAACCCACTCCCTTGGTG
The DNA here is from genome assembly GCA_039513925.1 of Platanthera zijinensis. Taxonomy (NCBI): domain Eukaryota; kingdom Viridiplantae; phylum Streptophyta; class Magnoliopsida; order Asparagales; family Orchidaceae; genus Platanthera; species Platanthera zijinensis. Next base: position 102,935,746 of record CM077088.1, read on the forward strand.
TTAGATCTGTAGTTATTTCTAGGAGAGATGTTGAATAAAGAGAGTTTTGACTTGTGAGAAGAAGATTTCCTAGGAAAAGACCATTCAAGGGCTTGTACCCTAAGGATATTGATGTCTTCAACCTTTCCCCTCTCCTTGAGTAGGGGTGGACTTGGTTCATGAAGAGGAAATGGTCTCATGAGGGTGAATAAGGGTGGAGGAATATCTGGACATGGTTTGAACATATGGCTTGATGAAGAAGATGAGTTGATGTCATTCATCTTGCCTTAAGATGCGTGCAGAAATCTGTTTTCTACACGCAGCAGTCTTCGAGGCCGTTTTCGAACTCGAGCGGCCAGATAAAGGCTTTCGACTAAACATGAAAGTCGCAGCCCTTGGAAATTTCTTTCCAACGAAGGGTTAAACGTCTTCACTGGATTCCTATAGCCTCAGTAATCCCCGTTTGAAGTTACAGTATAGTAATCATTCCTTCACATGTAGATCTCGTGTTTGTTTTATATCGGCTTTGAGCTGGTAGAGAGATTGTAATATAATAATACTAATGTTTTGTTGAATGGAGTCTATAAGCATTTGCGATAAAACATGTTTATGAAATTAATTGGATAGACCCTTAATGAACAAAAGATGTGGTAAAATGTACTTGATAAATGTGATTTGGTGAAGGTTGGAGAACGAATGGATTGATGAGTTGGGATGGTAGGAATTGTTTAAATATGTGAATCAAAAGGATGTACTTGACAAGGGTAATGCGTTGAACATCGATGAGTTTGGCTTGAAGATACTGTACATAATTGGTAACGACTATTATGAACAAATGGTTGTATGGTTGATGAATATGTGAGGTACCTTTATGTCGACGATGAACCCTTAAGTGCCTGTGGCACTAGATTGTGAAAGGGTGTAAGTGCGGGGTTTGATTGCACTGGTTTGGTAATGTTGAGAACGGACGTAAGTGGACGGTTTGGCTTGGTCCTCGGTGTTCATTCCCAAGGCTCCTTCAATGAAACGATGATGTGAAATTACATGCATTGTGAGTCAACACGTGGTGTCGTAATCCTTGGTTAAGGATAGTGTGGAAGGTCTACGGGCTTGCCAGTCATCACACTGAAGGGTGTTGACAGATAGACTTTGGGCGGTTTGGCTTGGTCCTCAGTGTTCATTCCCGAGGCTCCTTCCGTGCCAAGTGGACAGTTGGGCTTGGTCCTTGTGCTTTTTTTGAGGCTCCTTCTGGGTCACAGCATAGGCGAGTTAAGGGCTTGGTTCTCGGTGCACATCTACCCGAGACTCCTGCTAAACTGTAGTACGCATGTGAGATCCGATGATTGTGTTCTTAGCGTTGAGGCGTGTGGAGGCCTAGGTTTGGTTGTGTGGATACCCGCCTAGTAGTGGAGAAGCAAGCTCTACTGTCACCATCTGGCCACGACGGATGACGCCTGAGAGGTTAGCTACCTGCTCGAAAAGTGGGAACTACAAGTCTGTGTCGACATAGCAATGCATGTGCGTGATCATGGGTGAGTCATTGCATAGCATTCATGGCATTACATTACATTGCATACACAAGATCCTCATCATATAAGTTTGTATGGGCACTCGTATACGATGAGTTACTTTACTGTTGAGCTGATTCTTAACTTATATGTCTGTATGGGCATTCATATAAGTTGAGTTACTTTATGTCATAGCCTTACATTAATCAAATACTGCTGTAGATGGTATAACTGCTAGAGTAGAATGTTTAGTCGTTCATTATACTGCTGATATACTTGATATTGCTCACTCTATACCACATTTTCTTACTACTGCTTATATAAATATATTATTCCCTTGTTCCTTTCTCCACCTGATACTGAGGAGTCGTCGGGGGAGCGGATGTGATATCCACTTAGTCTTTATGACTAACGGTTGCTACGTCTTCCTTTTTATGAGGAAAACCCCCCAGTCAGAGCAACCGCAGATTTTGTAGCAGGACAGCCCGGCCAGGACGACAGGGCCTGAAGGGATGGTGCCCTAGCTACCATCAGTGACTTATGTGAGTTTGAGAAACTCATGATGTAGACCCTTTGGGCAAGTTTTACCCGTACTCTGATATTTTAGAAACTTGTTATAGCTTCTTTATTTGTTGTACTTTTAGACTATTATTACTTATGTGTGAATTTACTTCTATTTTATATTCTTGGTTGGGTTGGCATTGGTTGATATTGGTTAGAGCCGGAAGGGTAGGCGTCTTGTGGTACAGGTTAGCCCGAGTGCTAGCACTATTGCAAGGCGGCTATTCTGGGCATAAGACTCCCCTCATACCGTGTGTTGTGTTCCGGGAGGGGAGTCTTACACTTGCTCGCTTAAATTACAAGGCTATTAGCAAGCTCTTCAGTGAAGAGCTGGTCAGAAATGGTTCCAATATAAAATTCACCAAAGAGGGCATTTGCTCTGCATGCCAAAAGGGCAAACATATAAAAGCCTCCTTTAAAAGCTTTGGGTCCGAAGATTCTGAGAGGTGTCTATACCTCCTGCATATGGACTTATTTGATCATGCGTTAGTTCAGATTCTAGGTAGTAAAGTCTACACTCTTGTGGTAGTTGATGACTTTCCAGATTTGCATGGGTGATATTTCTTAAGAAAAATATTGAAACCCTTGATTACTTTGTGATCTTTGTCAAGCAAATTCAAAATGAAAAGGGATGTACTGTTGTCAAAATCAAAAGTGATCATGGCATAGAGTTTCAATCTGAAAGCATGATAGAGTTTCGCAAAGAGCAAGGTATTTCTTAGGAATTTTCTTCTCCAAGAATACCCCAGCAAAATGGGATTGCTAAGAGGAAAAATAGGACTCACATAGAGGCTACGAGTACTTTTCTTAATGATACTTCTCTCCCAAAATATTTCTGGGCTGACGCAGTGAACACTGCTTGTCCTATCCTAAATAGGGCCAGTATTAATAAGTACTAAAAGAAGACTCCCTATGAGATTATAAAAGGCAGAAAAGCAAATCTTGCCTATTTTAGAATCTTTGGAAGCAAGTTCTTTGTTCTAAATAATGGGAAGTACTACTTGACAAAGTTTGCTTCAAATCCTATGAGGGAATTTTTGTTGGGTATAGCAACCACAAAAAATCCTATAGTGTGTACAACATAAAAAAATCAAGTTGTAGAAGAAGGCTAGTGTCTTGGAGCAGCAAAAAGCAGACTAGTGTGGCCATCTCCAATGTAAAATCAGAGTACATATCTGATGGAAGTTGTTGTGCACAGCTACTGTGGATTCAACATCAACTCCAAGATTGCAATCTACAGCTAAGTAAAACCCTTATGTTCTGTGATTCATCTAGTGGATTTTCAAAAGCTAAGAATCCTATTTCACATAGCAGGACCAAGCATATTTAAATTAGGTATCATTTCATTAGAGAGCATGTTGAGAATGAAGATATCGGACTTGAGTTTGTCCCCACAAATAAATAAGTGGTTGACATCTTTACTAAGCCTCTGCATGAAGCAAAGTTCAACACCTTCAAATTTGAATTGGTTGTGTTGAACTTGAAGCAGCACTAGTATGGTGATACATTTCTATTACATGTTTGTGTGCATTTGGAGGTTAAACTTTTGCAGGTAAAGAAGGAAGAAAAAGATTAACTATTCAGGCATTGAGTGTGCTGAGTTAACTCCAGGTGTCAAGTGCGTTTAGTTAACACCTGGCGTTGAGAGTGTCAAGTGCGTTGAGTGCATTCAACGCATACAATCTGATGTGTCAAAATATGGAAAATTCAAGGGACAAATCACAGTTCATCATCTCGTGTAAATCATGATAGGTATGCGCCTTTCCATATTCTCAAACAGGGTAACTATAAATTGAACTGTGTGCCTAGGATAATACACATAATTCCTTAGCCTTTTGAGACTCTCTAGATTCTTGACCTCATATTCTCGAGCCGAATTCATAGTCTCTCCAGTGACTCACTGATTCAATAGTCCTAAAAGGTGTTTATTTCATGTTGGAGGGTTCTTAACTTATGAGAAATGGATTCAAAGATGCACCTGAAGAAGTACAGCTAGTCATTCATCTTCTAAATTCTGTCGACCTAGAGTTTGTTCTATTAGAACCATGCTCCATCTAGAAAAGAGATGTTTTGGAACACTTCTCCAATAGAAAAGTAGACTCATCTTCGAGCAAGATTATAACCTCAATAAGTTGAAAAAACATCAAGATTACTTCAAGGAAATTGAGTAAGGCTCTGAAACTGACCATGTTTGGGCCATCTGATGAGGAAGATGAGCTATTTGTTGAGTATATCAAGATTGCTCTCAAATGGTGTGGAATGTCTAAGCACACCACAGGATCCATCATGAGGAAAGAAATGAACCTGAAAGGCAAGTTCTTAGCAGATGTGATTGGCATGGCATTGATCTGTAAGATTGGGTCACATTATATGGTTTCAAGGAAAATGTTTGAACTAATGACCAGAGTGATTCTGATAAAGAAGACTGATTGGGTGGAAGATACTTTTTGAGAGGATTGTATAATGTATTCCAGAACCCAATCTGGTTAGAATACTTTCTTTGTTTTTACTAAATTTTGCTCCAAGAATGCTTAATTTGAGGTAAGGAGTTATGATCCATCATATGAGGAAGATGGACATGAGAATGTTTGATAGGTGGGAAAGGGTCTTGGTACCTCACCCACAGCCTGCAGACAAGAATCAAAAGAATAAAGTTGTTACAATCACAGAAGAGAGCTCCAATTATAGCTATTTTGTAAGCAGGGTGAAGAACCTCATGATCTAGAGTTATCAGAATCAACTATAGAGATCGCAAAGGACGTAAGTGCAAAGGTCTCAATATCCTCTGAGCCTGCAGTAAGAACCCTGCCAAGCAGTATATCTCAAACAAAAGTCACCCTAGTGGAACCTGCTGAGAAATTAGTTGTTGTTGTTGTAACGTCCAATTTTGAGCTAGGCCCCTCATAGGCCTTTTAGTGGCATTATAGTGACTTGAGATGGTAGAAAATGTTGGGAGAGAACCCAAGGATATAAGACGATAGTTAGATCAGTCCTAGTGTGAATTCGTCAAGAAGACTTGTGAATTCGTCGAGAGGACTCGACGAATTCGTCAAGAGGACTCGACAAATTTGTCGAGTTAACTCGAGAAGACTTGTGAATTCGTCGAGAGGACTCGACGAATTTTTCGATTGAAATCGAGAGAACAAATAAAATTTGTTGAGATGTTCATCAAAAGGAATCGTGAGTTCATCAAAAGGATTCAAAGAAGTTCATCAAGACATTCATCGAATGGACTCATGAATTCGTCGAAATGACTCATGTAACAGACTCAATATACTTGACGATTCGTCGAGTGATTTCGATGATTTGTTTAGTATACATGACGAATGTACTTGGCATTTTCTGTGCATGATGTTTGGATTACTCAAGGTCTGGGAGAAGATTACAGTACTTTTGGACTTGTATAGAACGATGAAATAAATGCCCTTGTCTTTTCTAAGTGCTATTTTTATATTATAACCAAGTTAGGTCCAATAAAGGAGTGACACATGGCATGGAGACTTTCAACCCTAAATCGCCAGTCGTTTCTTTATAAGAGATAATCAAAACACTTAAGGCCTTCTGAATCAGCTGAATTTTTCCCCTCATCCTGAAGAACGATGAACCTAACATATACCGCCGGAAGTCAAACACAATTATGTCTCTAAGAAGGACTCGGTACATGACAGGAAACCAGGTGAGCTTCCTACCCTCTACCTTGGTGCTAGATCTTTAGATCTAAAAGGTAGGAGTGACATTTTCTCAAGAGAGCTTAGATGGAGAGTTTAATGGAGTTTTCCTACGAAGGGACCATGCTAGAACTTTCGTTCTAGGGCATCGATTGTCATGATAATGTCATCAATCATCTCCTCTCTATATTAAGAAAATGGCAGACTTGATTTCATGAAGATCATCAGTCTAATGAGGGAGAAAGGGAGAAGAGAAGTTGGACGTGTCTTGTGTAATGGCTGGAGGAAGGAGACGAACCGATGCCATTCATCCATCTTTATGATGCATGTAGAAAGTGCTGGATATAAATCTATTTTTTGTATGCAACAAACTTTAAGGATGATTTTAGGTATGATCCAGTTGGATTCAGGTCTTGAGTTCAACATGAAAGTTGAAGCCCTCGGGAAGACCTTTCCAATGGATGGTTACTAGTTTTTTTGAGGAGACATGTAGCACCCTAAAAATTTGACCAAATTGTTGTGATGAAATGACATTTGTACAGGATGAATTCTGTCCAAGTGTACATAGCAAGACTGAAACTCAATTTTTGATGAGTTGGATTCAGATATGGACCCCAAGCTCAACACAAAAGTTGTAGCCCTCGAGAAGACCTTTCCAATGAATGGATACACATTATTTTTAGAGGATTGTTGTTCCTAGAAATTCAGTTCTAGTGAACTTATGTCATGAACGTACAGATTTTATAATTTGTGTAGTTCTCTCATAATAATATTTATCAGATGCTTATGAAATTTGGGCGACATACACTTGATAATATTTTGCTAACACCCTTTGAGTTTCATAAGATTTGGAGAAAAATGAGTTGGGATATTTTTAATCACTTCTTAAAAATTATTGTGCATGAATTTATATATTAGAACCTTATTGGGGCTAAAGGTTTGTGGACATGATCAAAATGCTAGAACTGAGCTATGATAGCAATATCAGTGGATTTGGTCCTGATATGTCTCATTTAATAATTTCATAATTATTGCTCTTAGAGGATGGAATATGTGATGATTAAGATTATTATTGTGGGAACAAATAGTTTTGGATTTTACTAATGATCAATGTTGTTTTGTTATGTTGAATCTAATGCAGATAATGGCAGATATAAATGTTGGGGAATCCTATGTTAAGGTAAAAAGGGACTTGAGGTGGATCCCTTGCGTACATGAGGGGTAGAGGTAAGGTGTAATATGAAGGGACACAATTGGAGCCCTTGGATGCTTGGGATCATGGGAATGTGTGAGGTTTGTATGTTCGTGTGTGTGTTTTGCCACACAGTGTTGGATCCTGTGTTGAGAATTAATGTTGCAGGTCAACGAGCTTGCTAGTCATCACACCAATGGAAAATGACAGTTGGACCTAGGATGGTTTGGTGGGCTCTTTGGTGCTTACTTCCCAAAGACCCCTTCCATGCCTATTGAGCCGTTTGGGCTGGGCCCTTTGGTGTTTACTTCCTTAAAACCCCTTCCGTGCTAAAGGCCAGTTGGGTTGGGCTCTTGTGACAATCTACACAAGACCCACTATATGCCATGTACGCATGAGCTCTACTGGTTGGAGTACGATATTGTTGAGGCATACGGAGGCCTGGGTCTGGAAGTGTAAATACCTACCTAATAGTGGAGATGCCCGCTCCACTATCCTCGTTTGGCCATTACGGATGATGTCGAAGAGTATCGCTACCTCTCATAAGTGGGAACTAAGTGCCATGTCGACATAGTAAATGTGTGTGTATGTAAGCATGGGTGAGTCATCATATTGCATTCATTTCAATTTATTTCATTGCACCGTATAAGATCCTCATCATATAAATATATATGTGAATTTTTATATGATCAGTTACTTTGATGTACTCGATCCTTAACTTATAAATTTGTATCATATGAGGAAGATGGACATGATAAATTTGTACTTTGATGTACTCGATCCTCTACCCGATGCCAAAGAGTCACCAGAGTGAGTGAATGTGAAGCCACTTAGTCTTTATGAATAATGATTGCTACACCTACTTTTTTAGGAGGACACCAGGGTGAGCAGATGGTCCTAATACGATGATACCCTCACTTCCTTCTATGAATAATGTGAGTTATGAGCGTTATGATGTAGCCTTTAGGCAGTTTTGTGTACTCAAAAATTACAGAAGCTAATGTACCTTCTTATTATGATGTACTATTTTGGACATTTACCTTTTTGTGGATTATGACATCTATGTTCTTTTATTTGTTGGGTTGGCATTTGTGATATCAGAAATTAGGCGGCAGAATAGGTGACTTGTGGTATCTATTAGCCTGTGCGTTGATGCTACCACAAGGTGGTTGTTCTTGGCATAAAACTTCCCTCAATCATGTCTAGTGTTCCTGGAGGGTGGGTTTATAATTGGTATCAGATTGCACCGATCCTACAATAAATAAGTCATTGAATGTGGCATTACCACTGTTCGATTATTAAGTTTGCAGACAAACTAGATTAGCGGAAGTAGTGGTAAGCCCATCTATTATTCACACTAAGTATGTCCACCCGTTCCCCTTCGTTTAGCCAACCTAACCCTAAATTTGTACTTTATGTGTAGATTCTAGTCCATACAGAGCCAACAACACGCATTCCCGTTTCTCCGATCCCAAGTCCCTTCCAGTAGTTAGAGCTACAACAGAACCTAACTATAATATTAGATGCCTTCAGGTCTCAGTAGGCCCCAGTGCAGCAACAGGCCCTGGGCTCCAATTGGCTGAGTACCTTCCGAGCCCTTTATCCACCCGCTTTCCACGAGATAGAGTCGGTTGTTCGCACGGAGGAGTGGTTGGATTCTGTGTAGGAGGTTATGAATCTAATCTGATGTCCATCCAGTATGGCCGTCAACTTTGTAGTATCTATCCTAGAATTTCATGCAAAAAGATGGTTGTAATGCCCCTAATTTTTCGATGTTTATTTTAATTCCTTTAGTGGCGTATTTTTGACGTCAGGGAGTTAAGTTGACGTGTATTTGATAGGTACCATTGCTAGAGCGTGAATTTTGCTCATTTGATATTTGAGGTATTGACTTTTAATATTAGCTTGGCTAATTTCTAGTGTGTTTTTGAGTTTTCCCTTGCGAGCCGGGTTTGTTTTGGAACTCGGTAGAGCCTTTTTGGGATGTTTTAGTGCTTTGGGCATCGGGGAGTTTTTTTACCTGAGTTTGGTTTGTTGGATTTTAATTTTGACTTCACTGTTAGGTTCGTAGCATAGATATTTAGTTTCGGTGCGAATTTCGTAGAAATATGATTTGATTGGATTAATCGGTAATTTTGAAGTTATTCCAATTGTTGGAGTTGAGACCGGGCGGTCTGTCGGTCTGGCTTGGCGGGTTATTGACCGGGCGGTCTGGCGGTTTGCCTTCTGCGGTTTGGTTGCTGTGTTGAGGTCTTAGGTCCAAGCGGTCTAGTGGTCTGTTACTGGCGACTAGGAGACCGGGCGGTCTAACGGTCTCACATGGCGGCTTGTCTCTCTCTCTGGCAGTGGCCGAGCGGTTAGCCCTTCTGTCTAACCGTGCGGCTTGTTCCGGTCTGTTGTTCTAGCCGCCCAGATTCTTTTGTATAGTTTTAGTCCCACATCTCTTATTTGTATTCTCTCTTCTCTCCTCCATTCTATATAAGGGAGGTCATACCTTTGTAATAGTTACCTTTTTCTGATAATAAAATTTCAGTTATACCTTTTCCGGCTTGTTTTAGTTCGCTTCTCACATGGTATCAGAGCAATCGATCTTTTCCTCCTTATTCTGTGCTTCTCTCTGTCCGCGCGGCTTGCCTCTCTGGCTTGCGCCCTGTCCGCGCGGTCTCCTTGTCGTTGCCCTCTGTGTGCGCGACCTGTTTCCTTGTTCACTACGATCAGTCGCCTTGTTCGCCGCGACCTATCGCCGTGTGCCTTGCCCTCTCTTGTGCTTCTGTTCGAGCGGTCTGTCTGCTTGCCGCTCGACTTCTTCCCCTTTGCTTGTTACTGCGGCTTGGTCGTGGTCTCTCCGGCCGCTGGTGTTTGACATCCTGACCGCTGCAGTTCCTCTTCTGCCTATCCGCGCGGCTTGTTTTCTAACCGCGCGGCTTCCTGTTGTTTGCTCTTATGGCTCTTTCTGATGCTTCTACTGCCACCACTCCTGCCGCCACCCCTGTAGCCAATCCGGCTCCTCCTACTCCTTCCGGGAACCTTGGCACCGTTTCCAAGCTTGTCGGCTCCAACTACCTGGATTGGAGCGTCTCTTTCACCTTTCTCCTTCGCTCGCAACGCAAACGCCACCATCTCGTTGATGACCCTCCTCCTACCACTTCACCTCTCTTTGATGATTGGGATGCGAGTGGCGCACTTGTGCGTACTTGGCTCGCTAACAGTCTATCCGATGAGTGCCTTCCCGTCATCCGTCATGATAAGACGGTGAAGGCCGCTTGGCTTCATCTTGCTGCTTTGTATTCCAAAGGGGCTCAGACATCCCGCATCTATACGTTGTATGCGGACCTCTTTGCCCGGCCTACCTTGTCTCCTGCTGCTGCCTACCAACAAGTTCAAGCTCTTGGGGCTGAGATTCTTCAGAATCACCCCTTTTCTGCGGATCTAGCTCAACAACACAAGCACTTCCAGGAGCTTCTGGTTGTGTGTTATCTGCTCCGTCTTCCTGACACTTATGACATGATCCGCCAACAAATTCTGGGTGAGGCGGAATCTCCTACTTTAGATGCCACCGCTGCTCGCATCGCCGCTGTCACCTCTCTCCTTCAGCGCCAGCTTCTGCCCGCTCCTTCTCCTCCGGATAACTATGCTCATCAAACTCAGCGGAGTGGCTCTGGTAGCCGCAGTCATCAGTCTGGCGGACGTCCTTCTTCCCGCTATCTCTGCTCTCACTGCGGCCGCACCGGACACACTCTTGACCGCTGCTGGACAAAACATCCCCATCTTCGCCCCTCGGGTGACTCTTCCGCCTCTTCTTCCAAGCCGTCTGCTTCCGTGGTCACATCATCAGGTAGTGCCCATATAGTCACTCAAGGTAAATGGCTTATCGACTCCGGTGCTACTAATCACATGACGGGCAATCCTCAGTGCTTCTCTCTCCTCGAACAGCATGATCGGTTGCCCCCAGTCCTCATTGCAGACGGTTCTCCCTCCCCGGTTCATGGGTCGGGAGTGGTTCATGTTACTCCGTCCCTTCGGCTAGAGGACACTCTCTATGTGCCCAAGTTTCCGTGCAATCTGTTGTCGGTTACTTCTTTGTGCAAGCAGCTTCAATGTTCTGTAACGTTTACTCCATCTTCTTGCACTTTTCAGGATCCGAGCTCCCAGCGGACGATTGCTACTGGGACTGAGAGCGGCGGCCTCTACTTCCTCGACAACGTTTCCGCTTTGTCCGCCTTCTCTTCTTCTTGTACGGATCTTCTCCAGTGGCATCTCCGTCTCGGTCATCCTCCACTACGGCTTCTACATCAGCTTCTGCCCCACCTCCCTCCCTCCACCACTCCTCTTCACTGCAAGGCATGTCAACTTGGCAAGCATCATCGTTCCTCCTTCCCGCCGAAGCAAGGTCGGGGCTCTACCCGTCCGTTTGATCTAGTCCACTCTGACATCTGGGGACCTGCTCCTACCCTTACTGTTGGTCGGGGTAGTTCTTATTTTGTAACCTTTATTGATGATTTTTCTAGATGTACTTGGGTGTATCTCTTACGAGATCGCTCTGAACTTTTTAAAGTATGGACCTCCTTTTATCATTTAATCAAAAATCAGTTTGGTGTTAGTGTTAAAACTTTTCGCTCTGATAATGCAAAAGAGTACTTAAGTCATGCTTTTACCTCTTTCTGTGTGCAACATAGCGTTATTCATCAGACAAGTTGTGTCTATACATCCCAACAAAATGGGGTGGCGGAACGCAAAAACCGTCACCTCGTCGATGTTGCTCGCACATTAATGACTCAAATGCATGTCCCTCGCTCATATTGGGGCTATGCTGTTCTTCTTGCTTGCTATCTCATCAATCGCATTCCCTCCTCCGTTCTCAAGGGAAAAACCCCTTTTTCCATCCTTTATCCCGGCAAGGAGCCTTTTCCTCTCCCTCTCCGAATCTTTGGGTGCACTGCTTTTGTGCATGTCCCATCTGCCACCCGTGATAAGCTCTCCCCTCGCTCCACCAAATGTGTTTTTCTGGGGTACTCGGCCACTCAGAAAGGCTACTGCTGCTTTGATCCTGTTCTTCGTAAACAGTTCGTCTCCGCTGACGTTACCTTCTTCGAGAATGCCTCCTACTTCTCGGATGGCTCCTCTTCTCTTCCTCCCACCTCTTATTCTCCTGTTATTCCGTTCGTTCCCTCGTCTCCTACTGCGATATCCGCTCCTCCGTCTCCGCCACTCCTCTCCCTCCGCCTCTCTCTCCGCCTCCATCTCCCTCATCTCCGCTGCCATCGCTCTCTCCTCCCGGGCCAGCTCTCTCTGCCACGGATGCTCTGGATGCCGAGGAGCCCGCCGACCTGGATCTTCCTGTAGCTCTTCGCAAAGGGGTGCGGACGTGTACCCTACACCCCCTTGCTGCTGTTGTTTCCTATGATCGTCTTACCCCTTCTCGCAGGGCCTTTGCACTGGCTATCTCTGCTACTACCACACCTCGTTCCTACCAGGAGACCCTTGCCATTCCTCACTGGAAGCTGGCCATGGATGAGGAAATGGCGACCCTCACAGAGCGGGGTACCTGGACTCTTGTCCCTCCTCCCCTTGATACAGATGTTGTTGGTTGTCGCTGGGTCTTTGTAGTCAAGTTTGGCCCAGATGGCACTGTGAACCGTTACAAAGCTCGTCTGGTGGCTAAGGGCTTTACTCAAACCTATGGGGTTGATTACTTTGACACCTTCTCTCCCGTGGCTCGTCTCAGCACTATACGGGTCCTTCTCTCTGTGGCGGTCAACAAAGACTGGCCCCTTTCCCAGCTGGATATCAAGAATGCCTTCCTTTATGGTGATCTTCAGGAGGCCGTCTACATGGAGAAACCTCCAGGGTATGTTGCTCAGGGGGAGACACGAGTATGCCGGCTACATAAGGCAATCTATGGCCTCAAGCAGAGCCCTCGAGCTTGGTTTGACAAGTTCAGCGGCATCGTGGCGGCCGTTGGTTTTGCTCGCAGTGCTGCTGGTCACTCTCTATTTATTCGCAAAACCTCTTCGGGACTGGAGGTTCTTGTAGTATATGTGGATGATATTATTCTCACTGGTGATGACCAGGAAGGGGTAGCCTTGACAAAGCGGCATCTTCGCCAACATCTAGTCACGAAAGATATGGGTTCTCCGAAGTACTTTTTGGGGATCGAAATCTCTCGGAAGCCCAACTCTTTAGTCCTCTCTCAGCGTAAGTATGCTCTTGATATTTTAAAAGAAGCAGGATTGATTGGGGCCAAACCTGCCCGATGTCCTATGGCTGTTGGAGAAGACAAAACCTGGACAGATGGTTCGCCTCTTCTTTCAGATGCTTCGCGATACAGGCGTCTAGTTGGTAAGCTCATATACCTCACCGTGACTAGGCCCGACATTTCCTATGCTGTGGGCAAGGTGAGTCAATTCATGCAAGCTCCCAGGGAGTGCCATCTACAGTCCGCCTTGCGGATCTTGGAGTACGTCAAAGCAGCCCCTGGGAAAGGATTGCTCTTTCAGAAGAATGATCATCTGAGGGTTGAAGCTTACTCAGATGCGAGTTACGCTGATGACAAAGGGGACCGCAAGTCTACCTCCGGTTTCTGTACCTTTGTTGGGGGCAATCTGGTAAGTTGGAAGAGCAAGAAGCAATCTGTTGTCTCCAGGTCCAGTGCTGAAGCTGAGTATCGGAGTATGGCATCGACCACTTGCGAGCTAAAGTGGCTACGGGCTCTCATGTTGGATTTAGGAGAGGTCTACAACCATCCTCTACCTATGTTCTGTGACAACAAGGCTGCTATATACATCTCCAAAAATCCAGTCTTCCATGAGAGAACCAAGCACATTGAGGTCGACTGTCATTTCATTCGTGAAGAGATTCTGAAGGAACAAATTTGCACTCCCTTCGTCACGTCTGAAAAAGAGCTGGCTGACATCTTCACCAAGCCAGTATCCGCCACATTTCTTCATATATGTGACAAGCTAGGCATGATCGACATATATGCTCCAGCTTGAGGGGGAGTGTTGGAGTTGAGACCGGGCGGTCTGTCGGTCTGGCTTGGCGGGTTATTGACCGGGCGGTCTGGCGGTTTGCCTTCTGCGGTTTGGTTGCTGTGTTGAGGTCTTAGGTCCAAGCGGTCTAGTGGTCTGTTACTGGCGACTAGGAGACCGGGCGGTATAACGGTCTCACATGGCGGCTTGTCTCTCTCTCTGGCAGTGGCCGAGCGGTTAGCCCTTCTGTCTAACCGCGCGGCTTGTTCCGGTCTGTTGTTCTAGCCGCCCAGATTCTTTTGTATAGTTTTAGTCCCACATCTCTTATTTGTATTCTCTCTTCTCTCCTCCATTCTATATAAGGGAGGCCATACCTTTGTAATAGTTACCTTTTTCTGATAATAAAATTTCAGTTATACCTTTTCCGGCTTGTTTTAGTTCGCTTCTCACACCAATAATAATATAATATATTATATATATAGACCTTCGATGTGACGAAAATCCTATTCATTATTGAAAATTTTGAAGAGAAAGTGGGGGTTGATCAGGAAGACCGCGCGACCTGGGTGGATAGTCTTTCTGACTGATGGTGCGACCTAAGCGGTCTGGTGATTGCGGCCTAGTGGTGTGTTCTTGAAGGTAGCCATACGGATTGGCTGGATCTCCTCGGTCTAGGCTGAATGGCGGTGAAGTTTGCTAGTTCCAGCAGGCTTGTTCTGGTTGCCAGGTTGGGAGAGCTGGTGTGTATCCGCATATTCTAGCGGACTGGTGGTGGTCTTGTTTTTGTTCCATGTACCAGGCGAGCTCCGTCTTATGGCGCTGACTGCGCGGACTTATCTCCTTTTACGTCGAGTTCGGCAGTTGTCTTTTTGCTGACATGGATGTGGGCGTGGTTTGTGTTGATTGGAGCTAAGTCTGCGAGCTTGTGGACTATATCTGTGTCCGCATGGTTGGGTCGACTGGGGTGGTCTCCACAGTGTCATTGCTGGTTATCAAGTTCGGCCAGTTTGATGTATGACTGGTTGGCTTCTGGTTTGTCGCAACGGATTATGGTTTGTATTCGCAAGTTTGTGCAGATACACTCTGTAGTCACCACGAGCTCGAGTCGTGTTCCTATCGATGGGGTGGTGACAACACTCCTCTCCGTGCTTATAAATAGTACCCCCCGTCATATCATAATCAACTGAGTGAATAGTAAGTCTACTCGAGAAAAGTTACTGCGGACTGGATTTTCTTTCAGCACGTGTTGAAGAGCTTAACCAATTTCTGTTGTGTAGGTTGTGCGGACAACACTAAAGGGCCAGGGACTTGGTTCTGAGGTTGGTGCGGACTCTGCAGCTATAATCGGCGGTTTATAGCAGGTCACTTGCGACCAGCGGTTTTTCTCTTCTGCAACTTGTTCT
Organism: Platanthera zijinensis; assembly: GCA_039513925.1. Classification (NCBI taxonomy): domain Eukaryota; kingdom Viridiplantae; phylum Streptophyta; class Magnoliopsida; order Asparagales; family Orchidaceae; genus Platanthera; species Platanthera zijinensis. Next base: position 102,951,025 of record CM077088.1, read on the forward strand.
TCTATTCAATAAGTTGTTCGCATCTGGGCGGCTTGTTTTGTTCGGTTGCAGAAATCCGCTCGTTCTAGCGGCTAGGCAACTTCGCGGTCAGGCGGCGTACAGTTCGACGTACATAGTTCTTTCTTTTAGCACTGGAATAATGGGTAGTCCACACGGCTTGTTGTTTTCTTTCCACTAGGCAGCCTCAGCGGACTCCGTAGCCATTAGCAGCAGAGCTGGCGGCTTGTACCTTGAGTCCCCGCAGTTTTATTTGGAATTATATTTTCCTGGTTTCTTCAGAGTCTTTGGAAAGCATGTATCTCCATGTATTCCTTGCCTTGTAAAGAAGGTTTTTTATATTTCAAGATTCTTGCTCTGCTCTGTGCATCTGGTTTACTTGACTCAAGATGGTTGAGTATTCTTTCGCCTAGTTTACCGTTTTCCGCTATTTCAATTTTTTAACATGGTATCATAGGGAACAGTTGCCTGAGTAGTGATCAACCATCAGCTTTCTAATTTGCTTCTGTGAGTCCAAGTAATCTATGGTTTGTGCAATCGAAGCTGGGTATGCAAAGGTTCATAGAATCGAGCTTCTGACACATACTAACTTCAAAAAGTAGAAGTCATGTATGCAGATCTATCTTCTGGGTGAGGATCTATGGGAAGTCTTCAGTGGTGATGATAAGTAGGAGGTTACATGTTGCTACAGGTGTTGGTGCTGATGAGGTGAGAGCTTGGAGAAAGACCAATACGAAAGAAGATTTTGATCTCAAGCGAGCTATCTCACCTGAACTCTTTGATCACATCTTAGGATATCAATTTGCTGCTGAGATTTGGACTTCCCTCGATGGGTTGTTCAACAGGAAGAATGTAGCAAGGCTACAATTCCTGGAAAATGATTTGACAAGGGAAACTTAAGGAAATCTTCCCATCACTACCTTCTTAAAAATGAAGAACCTGTGCACTAATATTTTAGCATTTGACCCTGATGAGCACATTTCTAAAGCCAAGTTGAAGAGGAACATAATTCGTGACTTGCGGAAATAATACGTGGCCTTCGTGATATTTGTTCAAGGCTGGGCCACTCAGCCACCTTTTTTTGAACTAGAAAATCTGTTGGCTTCGCAGGAGAGCTTTGCTAAGCAAATGGCTGTAGTTACTATCTCGGAATGAGGTAGTGAGGCTCTCTTCTCAGGGAAGAAGAAGAGATGGGAGAAGGAGAAGAAGACTGCTCCTGGTGATGGTTCTTCAACTTCTTACCAGCAAGAGGGGAGCACTACTCCTAAGAAGGAGAGGAAGAAGAAGGAGTTGCTTAAGTGTTATAGATGCAATTAGCCAGGACATTTCAAGAAGGACTGCAAGGTCAAGCTGCAGCCTGGGTATGTTGCAGATAAGGAGGGAGCTAGTTCCAGTGCTGAGGAAGTCGGGTGGGGATAAGCATTTCTGACAGGCACATGTGCCCGTGCTTTATCCACCGTCGACAACCAAGATGACTGGATAGTGTACTCGGGGTAAGGTCATCACCTTATCGAGGACAAGTCAAAGTTCTCATCCCTACAGACAATTTCAGGTAACGAAGCTATTATAACTGCTGATAATACTGTTCATACAGTAGAGAAGGAGGGTGTTGTGTATTTTAGTAGTGATAAGTTCCCACTCACTTTAAGGAGTGTCTATCACATACCAGGCATGAAGAATAACCTCTTCTCAGTGACCAATGTGGTAGACATAGGCTATCAAATTCTATTAAGTCCAACAGAAGTGAAGTTTCTCCGCAATGTATCAATAATGAAGGCTGATGTTGCTCATGTAGGGAGAAGAGTAAGTTACTTGTTTGTTTTATCAACAAATTCTTATGTTTATCGGTTGAGTGCCAACGATAGCGCTGCTACGTGGCATGAAAGACTATGACATGTTGGGATGGACAAGTTAAAATTTATGACAGTTAAAAGTCTTGTGAAAGGCTTGCCCAAGTTGTCATCCTTTGGCGATGGTCATGTTTGGGCATGGTATCAATATTGAAAGGCTCATCGTCTTCCATTTGACAAGTTGCATACTAGGTGTAAAGCACCATTGGAGTGTATCCATGGTGATCTAATGGGACCAACCGTCACCGCTAGTCTTGGAGGAAGCAAATACATACTGGTGCTGATTGATGACTACTCTAGTAATACTTGGGTGTATTTCATGAAGGAGAAGTCAGATGCTTTCAAGTTGTTTGCGGAGTTCAAGGAGCTGGTGGTGGGACGGCTTGGCCTAAAGATAAAAAAGTTAAGGACGGACAATGATGGTGAGTTTATTTCTTCTGAGTTATCTAACTTCTGTAGGAAGCACAGAATCCAAAGAGAGCTCAATTGTTCTTATACTCCGAAACAAAATGGAGTAGAAGAGATTAAGATCCATCATTTGACGGAAACCTACAAGTGTTGGCTTCATGCAAAATGCATTCCTAGGGCCTTCTGGACAGAGGGAATGTCTTGCACATCTTATGCCATCAATCGGATTCCTCCGAGTTCAATCAACATGAAATCTCCTTTTGAGATGATATTTAAGGAGAAGCGTAGCGTGGAGCACCTTCGGGTGTTTGGCTCAACCTGGTGCGTTCATGTCCTGGATGCTCTGAGGACTAAGCTGGATGCGAAGGCAAGGAATCTTGTCTTCGTGGGCTATGATGATCAAAAGAAGGGATAAAGGTTTATGGATCCAGTGATGAGGAAATTTGTCGTCTCCAGGGACGTGGTCTTCGACAAGCTAACATCATATGGAGTTAGCTCATCTATGGAGCTACCAGAGAGAAGGTTGGATGAAGGGCAGAAGGAGGCTGCTGAAGATCTTCAGGTGGAGCTGTCTATGTCACAAGGAGCTCCAGGTGTTTCAAGATCTGGAGCAGAGGCTTCTGGTTCAGGAAGTAGGAGGAGCGATGCTCCAAGTTTGCCCGGGAATGGATCTGATTATAAAGAAGCAGTGGAGGTGGTGAACAAGGGTCATACTCTTCGGAGATCGAAGAGTACCATCAAGCCAGCTCGTAATAGAGAAGGAAACACGGTGTGCTTTGTCTCCTGTTTCTTTGCAGGCCCTCTAGATGAGCGAGAGCCTTCTAGCTTTAATAAAGCCACTGGATTTAAGGAGTGGGAAGATGCCATGTATGAGTAGATGGCTGCACTCAAGAAGAATAAGACCTGGGACCTTGTGCCCAAGGTTGATGGCGTTACTCCTATGAGTTGCAAGTGGGTTTACAAGCTGAAAAACAAGGCTTATGGGAGCATCAGGAGGTACAAGGCTCGCCTTACTGCTCGAGGGTTATCTCAACAGTACGGCAAATACTATGAAGTGACGTTTAGCCCTATTGCTATGATTACTTCAGTTCGGGTGGTGATGGCATTGGCAGCTTGCCAAGGTTGGAAGATGTGTCAGCTAGACGTAAAGAATGCTTTTCTTTACGGGGAAATCGACAAAGACATCTTCATAGATAAGCTACTAGGATACGTATCTGAAGAACATCCAGGCTACGTCTGCAAGCTCTAGAAGACCCTTTATGGTTTGAAGCAGTGTCCTCGAGCTTGGTATGGGAAGATCGCAAAATACCACCAATTCTGCGTTTATCTTGCTTCTAATTTAGACTCGAGCATGTTCATCAAAAAGAAGGGGGAGCTTTTGGTTTTGGTGTTGTTGTACGTGGATGATATGATCATCATGGGTAACTCCGAGGAGGAGGTATCTAGGCTCAGAGCATAGCTAGCTATAAGGTTCGGGATGAAGGACTTGGGTGAGCTCCATCACTTCCTTGGACTCGAGGTGGAGAGGAAAGAGAGCGGCATACTTGTTTCTCAAAAGGACTATGCAGAGCGAATTGTTCAGCGATACGGCATGCAGGAGGGGAAGAGTAGCTCTATTCCTTTTGACTATGGCATCAAACTTCGGTGAGATGAGGGGAGGATTCTCCTGATCCTCTTGTGTTCCGGGATCAAGTTGGGAGCTTTATCTACTTGACGATTATAAGGCCAGACATTGCTTATGTGGTTGGATGAGTAAGTTGGTATATGGCGGAACCCAGGAAGCCTCATCTAATGGTGGCAAGGAATATTTTGAAGTATGTGAAGTCTACTTCTGATATGGGTCTCATTTATGGGAAAGACATGAGTTTTATTCTACAAGGATACTCGAATGATGATTATAGGTGAGATTCAGACGGCCAGGAGTCAACATCTAGTTATATCTTCATGTGTGGATCAGCCAGTATCTCTCGGTGTAGCAAAAAGCAAGACTCAGTGTCCGTCTTTACTATGGAAGCAGAGTACAAGGCTTCGACCTTGGCAGCTCGGGAAGCCATCTAGCTTAGGAGGCTAGTAGAGGATTCCCATGAAGAAGTGTGCGTCCTACATTGCTATGCGGTGATAATGAAAGTGCTCTTAAACTGGTTAATAATCTAGTTTCTCGCACGTGGACCAAGCACATTGAAATTGAGCACCACTTCATTCGTGAGAAGGTGTTGGAGGAATCTTTGGTGGTTGTACATGTGCAGAGTGAGAACAACATCACAAACATCTTCACGAAGCCGATGTCGAAGGGGTCGTTTACACAGTTATGAGTTCTGCTAGGGCTGGTTTCCACTTCTCACTTCAAGGGGGAGGGTTGAAATTTTTAAAGTGAAAGTGGGGGTTGATCAGGCAGACCGCGCGGCCTGGGCAGATTGTCTTGCTAACTGATGGTACAGCCTGAGAGATCTGGTGATTGTGGTGTGGTGGTGTGTTCTTGAAGGTAGTCGTGCGGATTGGCTGGATATCCACGGTCTAGGCGGAATGGCGGTGAAGTTAGCTAGTTCCAGCGGGCTTATTCTGGTGGCCAGGTTGGGTGACATGGTGTATATACGCATGTTCCAGTAGACTGGTGGTGGTCTTGGTTTTGATACAAGTACCAGGCGTGCTCCATCTTATGGCGCCGACTGCACGGACAGATCTCCTTTTCCGTCGAGTCTGACCATTATCTTTCTGCTGACTTGGCTATGGCCGTGGTTTGTGCGGATTAGAGCTAAGTCCACGGGTTGTATAGAATGGATTTGTGTCCGCATGGTTGGGCGGACTGGGGTGGTCTCCATAATGTCGTTGTTGGTGATCATGTCCGGCCAGTTTGATGTATGACTGGCTTGCTTCCATTTTACCACGGTGGACTGATATTACACTCTGTGCTCATCGCAAACTCGGGTGGTGTTCCTATCGATGAGGCGGGGACCACAATACACTTTATGCTTATAAATAGGAACTCCCATCATATCATAATCAACTGAGTGAACAGTAAGTCTACCCGTGAAAATTTGTTGCGGACTGGTTTTTCAATCCGCCCGGGTTGAAGAGCTAAACCGGTTTTTGCTGTGTAGGTTGTGCAGAAAGCACTAAAGGACCAGGGACTTGGTTCTGAGGTTGGTGCAGACTCTATGGCTAAAATCAGTAGTTTACACCAGCCCGCTTACGACCAGCGGTTTTTCTCTTCTACAACTTGTTCTTCTGTTCAATAAGTTGTTCGCCCTTGGGCAGCTTTTTCAGTTCGGAGGCAGCAGTCAGCTCATTATGGCGGCTAGGCGACTTTGCGGTCAGGCGGCTTGCAGTTCGGCATACAGAGTTCTTTCTTTCAGCACTAGAATAACGGGCAGTCCGCACAGCTTGTTGCGGTCTTTTGATTAGGTATGCTCAACGTGTTGGAACCCCTATTTGGATTTGGGCAAGGACTATTATTAGGAGGCTTAGACTGACCCAATATGTATAGTTTGGGTCATAGGTTTTTCTAGGGTTAGTTGCCTTAGAAGATTTCAGAGTTCTGCAATTCAGTTCAACAAAAGTCGAACTCAGCTAGACGAAAGTCAAACTCAGCGAGACGAAAGTCGAGCTCAGCCCGACGAACTCAGAGTTCCAACTCTGAGTTGAGCTCGATGAAAGCTGAGCTCCGGTCGATGAAATATGCATCTCAGCTCGACAAAAACCAAGCTAAGCTCGACGATCTCTGAGCTCCGGTCGATGAATAAGCAGTTTTAGCTCGACAATCTCCAAGCTCAGGCCGACGAATTTCTTGCTCAGTTCGAAGATTTCCAGGCAGTGTTTTATGCAGTTATTTCAAGCAGGAAGCAACTTATTTCCAGGCTTAATTTCAGGATATTTTACCCGAGTCTCAGACTCGTCGAATAAACACCTTGACTCAACGAATCGTCGAGTATACTTAACACACTAACCGCTTAAGTGTCAATCTCAACAGTTAATCAATGACATCATTTGACGAGTCAGCAGTTGACTCGACGAAAGCATTGAGTGGTCTCAATGCACTCGACGCTTCCAAAGCCTGGTTGAGCTGAGTCTTTTCAACTCATCATATGAGCATAGTCAAACTAAGCCAATCCCCCAATTTCTTCAAACGTTCTTATATGCGACCCTGATAGGATCATACTGCGTTGGTAGTGAGACTACATACTTGATCTCTTCTAGATCACAATGGTAATACCAATAGTCTCCCACTTGATCTTGAAAGTATCAAACAAAAGCTTCACAAACAATGAGCGACATCTAGCAATGCATCATTGCTCCCCAAGCAATAAGAGTTTAGAACTCTAAAGCCATTGTGACCAATGTATCCGTGTTATCATGTCCCTTCATCCCTTACATCCGGATAGAACAAGAGATATAGACCATGTCACCCTCATAATCGTTAAATCCTAGTTTCTTGATGTAGAATGGACTTCAAAAAATTGGTGAGCCCAATATCATATATTGACTCAATCAAGCATTGCTAAGCATTTCTCAGTCCAATTCCATCAAGGGACCCTTGGTTGCAACTCATGTCATATAGGAGAACAAATCCCATGTCTTCTCACACGCAAACACCCAAATGATTTGTAACGTACCCAATAATCACCTTTATCATCCAATTTTCTCAAGACTGGACTTTTGATAGCATCAAAGCATGCTTTTCCTAACTCGATGAATGTTGTGACTTCAGGTCAAAGGACAACAAGCACCATTGTCACTTGAGCCATACTTTTGACACGTTCATATAACAATCCACAAAGTATTCTCATGGTGGGTCTGTCCAGTACAACTTGTTCAAGTACAAGTACCCATGCGATGACTTAATATCTCAATATCATTACCTGTGAGAAGCGGTCATCAGTCAATACACATGCTAGTCTTAATGTGTCATCATCGCCCTTAGCTTCTAAGATGACACTCGACCAGTGACTATTCAATAATGAAGCTTTTAATAATATAGGCTCTAACATTCAAGTCACCACTTGACTCCTATGGAAGCAAACATTCTAAGGGCATTTAAAATTTTAAATTACTCTATCACAATAGAAATAAATTTACGAATAAAAGAACTTGCCAAAATTATATAAATGAAATGTGTACAGTACTCTATCCATCAAATGAATTATTACAGCAAGCAATCATACAATCCACAAGACTGTCACTAGAGCTGATCATTAAGGTATCGTATACACATAGATCTAACATGACTATCATGCTTACTCTGTGCGAGAGGCTTTGTCAGTGGATCCGCAATATTCTACTCAGTCGGCACTCTGCTAATGCCCACATCTCATCGATCAACAATCTCTCGAATAAGATGGAACAGCCGATGTATGTTCTTAGAGCGCTGATGAGATTTAGGTTTTGAAGCAAGTGCAATTGCACTTATATTGTCACAGTAGAGATCACAGGATGAACAATGCTATAAACTACATCTAACTCGCCAAAGAGTTTCCTAATCCATACAGCCTCCTTCGCTGCATTTGCTGCAGGGATATATTCGGTCTTAGTAGTAGAATCGACAACAGTCTACTGCTTGGAACCCCTCTAGCTAACAACACCTCCATTAAGGTAAAATACAAACCCTGACTGAGACTTTGAGTCATCCCTATCGATTTGGAAGCTAGAATCCATGTAACACTTTACAACGAGCTCTTCATCTCCCCCAAATACCAAGAACGTGTCCTTAGTCCTTCTTAAGTACATTAGGATGTTATTGACAGCAATCCAGTGACAATCACCGGGATCAGACTGATACCTGCTAGTCATGCTCAAGGCATAAGAGACATTGGGTCGAGTACATATCATTGCATACATGATTAACCCAATTGCTGAAGCATATGGAATCAACTTGATGCGGTCCTTATCTTCACAAGATTTAGGACACTGGGCCTTAGAGAGACTCACACCATGAGACATGGGTAAGAATCATTTCTTATACTCAAGCATGTTGAACCGTTTCAACACCTTATCAATGTATGTACTTTGGGTCAAACCCAGTAACTTCTTCGATCTATCTCTATAGATCTTAATACCAAGTATATAAGTCGCTTCACCCAAGTCCTTCATAGAAAAGCAGTTCCCTAGGTTGTTCTTAACAACTTGTAGGGTTGGTTTGTCATTCCTGATCAGTAGTATGTTATCTACAGACAATATCAGAAAGACAATAATGCTCCCACTAATCCTCTTGTAAACACATGGTTCATCATTATTTTTTATAAAACCAAACTCTTTGATCTTTTCATCAAAACGAACATTCCAACATTGAGAAGCTTGTTTTAATCGATAAATGGATCTCTGCAGCTTGCATATTTTAGTTGTTTCACCTAGAGATATAACCCTTAGGTTGTGTCATATACACTTCCTCGAGGAGGTTTCCATTTAGGAAAGCCGTTTTGACATCCATCTGCCAGATCTCATAGTCATAATACGCAATAATAGCAAGCAGAATTCTGATGGACTTAACCATAGCAATAGGGGAAAAAGTCTCATCATAGTCAACACCATGAATTTGCTTGAAACCTTTTGCCACAAATTGCCCTTTGAATGTTTGTACATTCCCATCCTTGTCAATCTTCTTTTTAAAGACACACTTGCACCCTATGGGTCATATCCCTTCAAGTGGTTCCACCAAGGTCCAAACTTGATTTTCATGCATGGAGCCTATTTCAGATTTCATAACCTCAATTCACTTCTCGGAGTCCGGTCAACTCATAGCCTCTTGGTAGGTTGCAGGCTCATCATTATGATCCATAAGCAACACATTACCTATTGGAGAAACGAGAAATCCATATCTCTCAGGCTAAAACCTTGGTCTACCAAGTCTATGTGGATCTTGTGTTTCCTGATCAGGCTCTCTAGCTACAATAACTTGTAGTCCCTGATCATGTTTCAATTCCGGTTCATTCTCAATTTGTGGTTCTTGAACTTCTTCAAGTTCTACCCTGGTAGTCTTTCTACTAAAGAACTCTTTCTCAAGAAAGACACCAGTCCTTGCGACAAACACTTTGCCCTCGGACGATAGGTAAAAATAGTACCCTTTAGTTTCCTTAGGATACCCCCACAAGATAACACTTATCTGACTTGGGTTCCAGCTTGTCAGGCATTTGACGTCACACGTATGCCTCACAGCCCAAAATTCTAATATACGTCATACTAGGATGCTTCCCAGTCCATATCTCATATGGTGTCTTCCGAATTGCTTTTGTTGGAGCACGATTTAGTGTAAAAGTAGTCGTTTCTAGAGAAAAACCCCAAAAGGAAACATGCAGATTTGCATGACTCATCATTGACCGTACCATGTCTAATAGAGTACGATTCCTTCACTCAGACAGACCATTATGTTGCGGTGTTCTAGGTGGAGTGAGCTGTGATACAATACAACACTCTTTTAGATGATCACGATACTCATGACTCTGGTATTCGCCACCTCGATCAGATCAGAGTGCTTTAACCTTCTTTCCCAGCTAGTTCTCTACTTCGTTCTTAAACTCTTTGAACTTTTCAATGGTTTTGGATTTGCACTTCATAAGATACACGTATTCGTATCTACTGAAATCATCAGTAAATGTAATAAAGTAGAAATACCCACCTCTAGACATAGAACTCATGGGTCCACATACATCACTATGTATTATACCCAAGAGATCATTAGCCCTCTCATTGAAACCAGTGAAAGGGGCCTTAGTCATCTTGACTAACAAATAAGATTCACATCTCTCAAATGATTCATAATCAAATGAGTCCAGTAGTCCATCTTTATGGAGCTTGGATATACGTTTCTCATTTAAATGGACCAAACGAAAGTGCCAAAGGTGCGTAGTTCTAGTCATTCGTTTTTAGTCTTTTAGTATTTTATATATTATAGATCTGATGGTCAAAGTTCAAAACATATAAACCATTAAACATTTGGGCTATACAATAACAAACAACATTCTTAAATATTGAACAATAATTGTTCCTAATGACAAAAGAAAATCCAATCATGTCCAAACATGAAATAGATATAATGTTTCTAGTTATGGAAGGAAATAATAACAATTATCAAGTTCTATTACAAGCCAACTGGGTAAAGAAAGACAGTAAACACCCACGATGACTGCAGCAACTCTTGCTCTATTGCCAACACGTAGGTCCATCTCCCCTTTACTCAGGAACCATCTCCTTCCCAATTCCTGCACATTTATACAAATGTGAGAATCACATTTGGTATCCAATACCTAGTATGAAGGAGCAGAAAGGTTTATCTCTATAACATAAATACTTGAAGCAGAAGTCATACCTTCGTTCAACTTGTGCAGACCCTCAATGTATGTAGGACAATTCCTCTTCCAATGACCAGCCTTGCCATAGTGGTGGCATTTCCCTTCTTTTGCCAAGCCTTTCTTCTTAAGTGCTGAATACTTGGGCTCCAGAGTAGATTAGGTCCTACCTTCGCCTTCTTGAAGCTCTTGGCCTTGCTCTTGCCTTTATGCATCATCAGTATGTGGCTAGCAGGCTTGGCCTTCTTCATATTATTTTTAGCAGTTCTCAACATGCCTAGGAGCTCGGGCAGTGTCTTGTCTTTTTAATTCATGTTATAGTTCAAGAAGAACTCCTCATAACTGTCCAGCAACGATTGCAGGATCAGGTCTGTGGCCAACTCTTAGCCTAAAGGGAAGCCTAGTCTCTCAAGGTTCTCTATATACTCAATCATCTTGAGTACGTGAGTCCCTACTAGGTCTCGAGCTCCCATCTTACACTGGAACAATGCCTTAGTGAAGTTAAACCTATTATGACGAGCTTGCCTTAAAAAAATTTCTTGAGATGCTCGTCAATTTCCTTGCAACCCATGTTCTCTTGTTGCTTTTGGAGCTCAGAGTTCATGGTTGCCAGCATGAGGCATTCTACATCTCAGGAGTCGTCAAGATACATATTATAAGCATCCTTATCAGAATGGGATGCATTCCTGGTATGCTCTTCAGGGATCCTCTTCCAAAACATAGAGCTTGCACTCTTACCTGAGTACAATTCTCAGGTTCATGTACCAGTCTAAGTAATTCGTACCACTCAGCTTCTCCTTCTCAAGGATGGCCTAGAGGAACAGGGTAGAGTGAGATCCACTAGCCTTTCAAATTCTACAAAGATACAACAAAGTAAAATCTGTACTACATTTCAAAATACATTTTATTCTTTCGACAAGGACTTTAATCAAAATAATACCCACTATTTTTATCAAACTGATAACCATCAATATCAATTTGAAGAGTTTATGTGAGTAACTCTCTTAGTAGATAATGTTGGGTCCATTGCCCATAATGTCCTAGATTTGAGGAAGTCAATATTGTCAATGATATACATATAGTTGTAGTTGATAGTGATGGGACAGGTAGCCTAAGTAGCCAGGTCAGGTAAACACTTACCTAAGATGTGGGTAGACAGAAATCTGTCTAAGTCTACAAGCACTGAGTGAAGGTGACTCACTCAATGTCAGATGACTTATAGTGTTGAGTGAAGCCTATATAGTCAAAGTCAAAGAAGTGGTAAGCTGAGAAAGTTTCTAAGTCCACATGCATTGTGTGAAGTCAACTCACTCAACGTCATACAACAAAAATATTGTGAGTTGAACTTAGTTCAGAGTTGAATGAGGCATGCTAGCTAACTCAATGTTCTCAGCGCCTAAGATACTGCAGAGGCAAAAAATTGTCTAAGGCAAAAAGCATTGAGTGGGGCGTGCTAACTCAACGCTCTCAACGCCTAAGATCCTGCAGAGGCAGAAAATTGGCTAAGGCAAAAAGCATTGAGTGAGACGTGATCACTCAAAGATCTCAGTGCCTAAGATGCAGAAAGCTTTTATAAGATAAAAGCATTGAGTGATGAAGACACACTCAATGCTCTCAACGTCAGAGAAACAGGAAGATTTTATTAAGGAAAAAAGCGTTGAGTGAGGCTTGTTCACTAAATGCTCTCAACGCCAGGATAAACAGAATTTTGTCTAAGTGTTTTGGCATTGAGTGAAGCTCATTCACTCAACGCCTATTCTACTGATGCTAAATTTTGGCTAAGTCCACGGGTGCTGACGTCAGCAAAATTGATAAAGTCAACTGATTTCAAATCAAGTACGGAGAAGCTACAGAATACGACAAACTATGCCGAGAAGCTATTGCATGTATTCTTCTGTTAAAGCAAGGTGCAACTAGAAGCTGCAGGTGGGGCCCACTGATCTCTAAGAGTCATTGATCGGCAAACTACAAAAGGAAGAGATGGGCCAAGACACAAGACATTGCTGTAAGTAAAATCTTTCAGTCTCCTTGCAAAAAGATCAGCCAGCTGTGTGTCTTCTTCATCGACACCAACAAGATTAGAAGGCTTTCCTTCTGAGGGAGAAGCAAAAATAAGGAAGAAGTCTCTGCAGATCATGTTGCTTCTCAGTTCAGCAATCCCAAACCTGAAGATCTACCTCTGAAGCTGAGAAGAAAGAAGGATAAAGTAGCTAACTCTGCTTTAAGAAGGAAGAGGAAGCAAAGAAGTTAACTGCTAGTTACTTCCAGCTCAAGATCCTTGTAGCTGTGAAGAAAGTTTGAGCTGAGATAACTCAGCTCAAGGTGCTGTCACAGAGAAATTTCTCTGTGATAGATAAAAATCTATTTCACTCAAGTTGGATCCTTCTGTTTCTGAGCTGTAGGGCCTCTGGCTTGAGGTAGGGCTAGATTGTCTGAGTAGTAGGAAAGTGAAGCTCTCTGAGTTATAGGATCTAACTTTATCTGAGCTATAGGGCCACTTGCCTGAGGTAGGAAAACATGTCTGTGTTGTAGGAGAGTGTTGCTCTCTGAGTGTAGGATCCCTTGTGGATCTAAGGTAGGGCTGTCCTCCCAACCTGAGTGTAGGGCTTAACAGCCTGAGGTAGGTGATCGGCTGATCACTGAGTTGTAGGCCCTTGTGCCTGAGATGTAGGCCTTGGTGGAGAATGAGAGATCCTGAGGGATCTTAGTTGTAAGCTCTGTGTAGCATTGATTTGGAGAAGTGCCTTTACTAATTGGAAGTTAGCAAGGTGGGAGGAGAGTGGATGTACCCAAAAGTTGGGGAACCACTATAAATATTTGTGTGCTTTTCTATGGTGTTCTTTTTGTATAGGTACTTGAAAGCAAATTAATGCCAACTCATTAAGCATTAAAGGAAGAAACTAAAAGATATCAAAAGAGAAAGAAAACTTATTCACCCCACCCCCCCTCTAGGTTGCAAGCTGACTTAAATTTAAGAACTTTCAAGTGGTATCAGAGGGAGGTTACTCAAAAAGGGATTTAACAATCTGAGTGATCTCCAAAGGTAGCTGCAATAAAGTGATCATGGGCTCTTGAGAGAGCTAGAGAGAGCTGAGTTCCATAGAACTCTCCATCTGCAGGAAGGAGTATTTTTGAATATGGAAAGAGAGGAGGAGGCCACCAGCAAATCCCTAGCTAAGGAAAAGTCCTTGGCCTTCATAGAAAAAAGCACGAGAAATGGCAAGGAGAGGATCCCCTCTCCTCCAAGAAGACCAGTTGAGTCAGACAGCTCAGAATCAGAAGCATAAGATTGCAGCATGTTTGATGAGGATTTTGCAGCTTTCTCCAGGAAACTCCAGAGGCTGATGAAGAAGAAGCATTAGAAGAAGAGGCATTCCAACTCCACTCATCACAGGAAGAATCACTCCAAGGCTGATAGGTATGATTCCAAACCTAATAAATACAACTCTTCAAATGTAATTTGTTATTTTTGCAGCAAGCCTGGGCATATGATAGCTGACTGCCCAGTGAAGAGAAAGGAGGCTAAGGAGATGAAGCAGCTTCAGTACAAAGGGAAGAAGGAGAAGTCCTTCATTGCTAAGAAGGAAAAGAGTTGGACGGACTCATCATCATCTGAGTCTGAAGAAGAGGAAGCCTACATTGGGCTAATTGTTGTTGATGCTCCTGCTAATGATGTAACTATATCAGCATAGGATGTCTGTCTTTCAGCAAGGATACGTATCAGGGCCCCTTTGACACTATCAGACAGTGATTTAGAGGTGGATGAAGATGATGTCCACAGCTGCAGAGGGTTGATGGTAATGACTGATGAAGAAGCCAGCCAGGATCTGCCTGGTCCATACAAGGTACATTCAATACCTATTTCTGCTTTTATGTCTGGGTATAAGACAAATCCTTGTTCAGAAACATCTTCACACAGTGGTGAAGAAGATTCTGGATCTGAACGAGATGTCAATCAACTGATTGACCAGTATGGAGAACTTTTGAATGCCTTTAAGAAGGTCAAGAAGTTTTCTAAGAAGCAAGCTAAAGAGATTTCATCTCTTAAGATTGCAGTTGCCCAACAGACTGTAACAGCTAATCTACTGGATCAGAAAGCTAGGGAAATAAGCCAAATGAACTGCCTCTTGGACATCCAGATAGCCTCCATCAATCACAAGAACTGTCTCAGCAAGGAGCTTGAAGAAAGGTTTGAGAAGGATAAAAGAATAGTGGCTAGCTATTCTAAGCCAAGTATAGTACTACCCTTGATAGACACCTTCTCCTCTCAAAAGGGTAAGAAGGGGTTGGGATTCATGGAAAGCACAGGAGTTTATCCTTCCAAAAGTAAGCGCAAAGCTCCATCTCCAGCTCAGCCTATTGCTTCCAAGCCTCCCATTCTTTTTAGAAAAGTTTTGTTACCTCCTAATAGGTATGACAAAGAAATCTCTTGTGGTCACTTGGAGGATGGTCGTTCCTCTGGGTGAACAAAGATGTTAACTGCCATGGTGAAAGCTCTAGCCGGGTGAGTGCCTTTAAGGTGTCCCATGAGAAAACTCAAATAGCCCAAACAAGACCATTTGTTTTTAGTGTTTTTGCTCCAACACTCAAAAATGTTGTTGCAGCCAAGGCTCTGAATCTGATAACTAAGGCTCAGACAAAGGGCAAGTCTAACAGCCAGGCTGATTCTGGCATTTCTTATGCCCTAAAAAGCATGCTCTCTGAAAATAAGCTTGCTACTCATAACACTCAAAGCAGACCAAACAAGCCAGCTAGAATACTTCCCTTTTGTAAAATTCTAGCTGAAAGAAATCAGAAAAGGGTTGCAGCACATCTTCCTTCTGTAAAGACTGCTGCTAACCAAGTTGCATGGCCTACAATGAAAAGAAGATATAACATACATGACGGTTGGTGTTGTGGTAAGATAGGGCATTTTGCCATTGACTGCTGGCACAATACCAATATGGCCAGAGATAGGGTCAGTCCACCAGTCAGAAATTCTGCTGGTGGACCTGTTCAGTTTCATACGAATGTGCACCTAAGACTCAATAGATATTGGGGTCCTAAGGTAAAGTAAACTGTGTATTGTAGGATAGTCCAAGTGGTCATACCACTATATGGTACTTGGACAATGGTTGTTCCAGGCACATGACTGGGATAAGGAGCAACTTGAAGGAGTACACTCCAATAAAAGATGGACCCAAAGTAATCTTTGGTGGTTCAGATAAAGGGGTAACAAAAGGCTATGATAAGATCACAAATGGCATAGTCACCATCACTAAGGTGGCTTATGTTAAAGTGTTGCAACAAAACCTTAGAAGCATAAGTCAGCTCTCTGATCTTGGCTATGTTATTGTCTTCCACAAGGATGAGTGCCTAATCAGGAGGTCAAGTGACCAAGAGGTCATATTGACAGGCACTAGGAGTGGAAATGTCTATTGCTTAAACTTTCTATGTTAAGATACAGACTCTCCAATCTGTCTAGTGGCAAATAAGAAAGCCTCCTATTGTGTCCTTTGGCACAAAAGGCTTGCCCACATTAATTAAAAGACTATTGGCAAGCTCTTTAGCCAAGAGAGAGTTAGCAATGATTCCAATGTGAAGTGCTCCAAGGAGGCATATGTTTTGCTTGTAAGAAGGGCAAGCAGAAAAAGCTTCCTTCAAGGGCATTAGGACCAAATATTCTGTGAGGAGCCTATACCTCCTGCATATTGACTTGTTTGGTCCTATGTCAGTTCATAGTCTTGGTAGGAAGGTCTACACCCTTGTAGTGGTTGATGACTTTTCCAGGTTTGCTTGGGTATTCTTCCTCAAGAGAAAGAATGAAACCCTTTATATCTTCACTAAGTTTGTCAAGCACAAGGCCGGACACCAGCCAAAACATCAAGCACCAAGGAAAGAAGCCAGTCTGCAATAGCTGGCGGACACCACACCAGCCCACACACATAAGTCCAAGACAAAAAGGCACAAATCGCCCGTTCATCAAGCGAGCTCTACGGAGTCTGCGAACACCCTAGACTTGTCACAATGTGACCAAGTCAAACAACCCACCAAACATATGGCGCGAGCTCGGCGGACACGAAGTCAGACCGCCATCTCCAACAACAGACCGCCACCAAAGGCTCCAACTCATTTAGCAGCTAAGCCAGCAGCCAACTACAAGACTCGCAACTAGTCCGCGCAATCCGCGAATAAGCTCCAAACCAGCAAAACGCTGGCAACAAGTCAGGTCGCAAAAGCAGGCGGACTCCAATCCAAGTCCGCCCAGCATGGAGAACTCCACCCCAAACCGCACGGCAACCTCCAAAACATCACTACAGGCCGCCAACACCATACCGCCAGCCTGCTCTATCTGTCTGTATGGACAGTCGGCCCAGGCCGCCCGGTCTGCCCAATCACCCACTTTCACTTCACAAATTTCAACACTCCCCCTTGAAGTGAGAAGTGGTGATCAAGCCCAGTAGACCTCATAGCCGATGAAATGGCCCCTTTGACAGCGGTTTCGTGAAGATGTCAGCAAGCTTATCTTCACTCCGAACATGCCCGACCATAAGAGATCCCTCCAACACCTTCTCCCTTATGAAGTGGTGCTCGATCTCTATATGCTTGGTCCTTGCGTGACACACTAGATTGTTCACCAGTTTGGGAGCACTCTCATTGTCACCTCGGAGCATAGTAGGACCTTGCACTTCCTCATGGACATCCTCTACTAGCCTCCTTAGCCAAATGGCTTCACGAGCAGCTAAGGCCGAAGCCTTGTACTCTGCATCTGTTGTAGAGATGGACATTGAATCTTACTTCTTGCTACACCATGAGATGTTAGCTGATCCACAAATGAAAACATAACCCGATGTTGATCTTCGATCATCTAAGTCACAACCATAATCAGCATCTGTGTATCCTAGCAATGAAAAGCCGGTGTCCCTCCTATAAAGGAGTCACATATAAGAAGTAGCCTAAACATACTACAAGATATTCTTTGTCGCCGCCAGATGAGACTTCCTTGGCTCTGCCACAAACCGACTTACTCGGCCAACAATGTAAGTAATGTCTAGCCTTGTAATCAATAGGTAGATCAAGCTCCCCACTAGAGCTCTGAACACAAAAGGACCAGGAAGAATCATTCCTTCATCTAATCAAATCTGCAGCCCACAATCCAGAGGAGTAGAGCAACTCTTCCCTTCCCTCATGCCAAATCGATTCAAAATGCGATCAGCATATCCTTTCTGGGAAATAAGTATCCCACTCTCCTTCCTCTCTACTTAGAGACAGAGAAAGTGATGAAGCCCTCCCGAGTCTTTCTTCTCAAAGCAAATAGCTAGCTCAGCCCTGAGCCTAGCAACCTCCTCTTCTGAATTCCCTGTGATGATCATGTCATCAATATACAGCAGGACCAAGACCTGAAGCTCCCCCTTATTCTTGATGAACAAGCTTGAATCCGAGTTGGAAGTCAGATATCCGCAGAATTGGAGGTATTCTGCTATCTTCCAATACAAAGCTCTTGGAGCTTGCTTCAACCCGTAGAGAGCCTTCCTGAGTTTACAGACGTAGTCTGAATAAACTTCAGAGATAAATACAATCGGCTGATCCATGAAGATTTCCTTATCAATCTCCACGTAAAGAAAGGCGTTCTTTAAATCAAGCTTCCACATCCTCCATCCTTGGCAAGCAGCCAAGGCGATCACCACCTGAACTGAAGTCATCTTTGCGACTGGACTAAACGTCTCATCATAGTCCTCTCCATACTGTTGTGAGAATCCTCGAGCAACAAGATGAGCCTTGTATCTTTTCATGCTTCAATCAGCCTTTATCTTTAACTTGTACACCCACTTGCAAGTCACTAGAGTAATGCCATCAACCCGGGGCAGAAGGTCCTATGTTTCATTCTTATTAAGAGAAACCATCTCCTCTTCCATGGCATCTTCCCACTCCTTGACTCAAGTGGCCTCATTGAAGCTTTAAGGCTCTCGCTCATCAAGTGGGCCTGCAAAGAAACAGGAGACAAAACTCATTGTTTTCCCTTCGCAATAATAAGTTGGTGGCTTGATGACCCTTTTAGATCTCCGAAGAGTCTACTCCTTGCTCACCACCTCCGTTACTTCTTCAGGCTCAGCTCCATCTCCGGGAAAACTTTGATAAATGCTCCCCCTGCTTTCTGAACCAGAAGCCTCTGCCCAAGAGCTTGAAACAACAGGAGCTGCTGATGATATAGGAAGCTCCTCGTGAAGAACTTAAGCAGCCACCTTCTGTTCTTCATCAACCTTGCTCTCTGGTAGCTCAACCGAGCTTCCTCCATACGATGTCAGTTCATCAAAGACCACGTCTCTTGATAAAGCAAACTTCTTCATTGTAGGATCCATGCACTTCCATCCCTTCTTCCGCTCATCCTATCCTACAAAGACAAGTTTCCTTGACTTTGCATCAAGCTTCATCATTGAAGCATCAGGGACATGCACATAGCAAGTTGATCCAAACACCTGAAGGTGTTCCACGCTAGGCTTCTCCTTGAACACCATCTCATGAAGAGACTTCATGTTGATCGGACTCAGAGGCATCTGATTGATGATATAGGTTGTGCAAGCCATTCCTTCCGCCCAAAAGGACCTGTGAATGCCCTTTGCATGAAGCCAGCACTTGCAGGTTTCTGTCAAATGACGGATCTTCCTCTCCGCTACTCCATTTTGTTGGAGTATGAGAACAAGTAAGCTCCCTGTGGATGCCTTGCTTCCTGCAGAAGTTAGAGAACTCGAAAGAGGTAAATTCTCCACCGTTGTCTAATCTAAACTTCTTGATCCATAGGCCAAGCCGACCCTCCACCAACTCCTTGAACTCCACAAACAACTGGAAAGCTTCTGACTTCTCCTTCATCAAATACACCCAAGTGTATATTGAGTAGTCATCAATCAGAACAAGCATGTATCGGCTGCCTCCAAGACTAACGGTAGAATTTGGCCCCATCAAATCACCATGGATGCACTCCAATGGTGCCTTGCTCCTTGTTTGAGACTTGTCAAATGGAAGGCGATGAGCCTTGCTGAACTGACAACCTACACAAACATTGCCATCTCCGTAGGATGACAACTTTGGATAGCCTTTCACAAGGCTCCTCAATGTCATAGCTTTTAGCTTGTCCATCCCTACATGCCCTAGTCTATCATGCCAAATAGTAGTGCTATCATTGGCCCTCATCCGATCAACGTAGGAGCTTGTTATAAGAACAAACAAGTCCTTTACTCTCCTCCAACCATGAGCAATATCAGTCTTTGTTGGGATTTGTCTCCACAATACCTCAGATTTGTAGGAAGTCAGACCTTGAACTAAGATGAATTAAGGTGTATTTGATATTGTGTTTAAGTTGTATGTGTGCAGGTTTTTATTGCCAAGTGTAGACCAATGTCAGTCTATAATGGGTCACCAAACACAGGACCATACAATGTAATCCCTCATTGTGTGATCCAAAGTATTGGCCCATGTATAACCTCTCTATTGGAATATACTTCCTACATGCACTTGGATCGGTGGACTGAAGTATTGAAGTTTATTCTTTTTTTAGAAGAATTTTTTCTAAGTCCACATACTCGAGTAGCTTTTTTCATATACTCGAGTAAGTGACTTGGTACTCGAGTAAATCCTTAGACATACTCGAGAAGACTCTGTATACTCGTGTAGGTAAGCTTACTCGAGTAAGATAGTTAGTCACTCGAGTAGATCATATTTTATACTCGAGTAGATCCTTCTGTCCTTAAATCAGAAATTTTCTCCAAGTCCACATACTCGAGTACCTTGTTTGTTCACTCGAGTAAGTGAGTCTGTACTCGAGTAAGTTGGATTACATACTCGAGTAGACAGTATTGTACTCGAGTAGGTGATAACTTGTACTCGAGTAGTTGGTTAGTTACTCGAGTAAGTGTTCTGTTGATACTCGAGTAGATCTGCACTTTTCATCTCAGAAAGTTTCTAAGTCTACCTACTCGAGTAGTTCCCTATATACTCGAGTAAGTGACTCTGTACTCGAGTAGTAGTTTTTCATACTCGATTAGCTTAGTGATTACCCGAGTAATCTTCCCTAGATACTCGAGTAGTTCACTCTCCCCTCACTCGAGTATCTCCAACTCTTCTACTCGAGTAGTTCTTCCTATTTTATCTGAGAAATTTTCTCTAAGTGTTTTTACTCGAGTATATACTCTCATACTCGAGTAGTTCTAAAATCACTCGAGTGTTGATCTCTGAATCACTCGAGTAGCTTCTCTTCTTATACTCGAGTATGCTCCTCCTATCCACTCGAGTATATAACATCTTGTACTCGAGTATGTCTCTTCTCTGTCTCGAGTATATCTGTTCAATTATTCCTGAAATTCTCCAAGTAAAATTTCGCTGTGTATTTCGAATTAATCATTTCTGATTGGTCCACGTGTCATCCCTAATTAAGTTTCTGACCGTTGGAGTCCACCTATAAATAGGTCCTTTCAGATTTGACTAATAACAAGTTTACAGAGATTATTATTTTAAGAAAGAGAAAAGTTCCCGTGAACCCTAGTTTCTCACGCCGCCGTCATTGCTGTTCACGGAAGAAGGTCTGGATCGACGATCTCCGATCGCTGCTTTCAACTTTGTTTCTCCAGCGATCCAGACGAAAGACAATCACTCGATCTCGCCGAGCCTCAAAGATCTCTGATCTATTTTCTCGATCGAGGTGATTCCGTTTTTCAGATCTGTGGATCTCTCTCAAGTCATCTTCAACATATTCTGATCAAGCCAAAGTTCTTAAGGAAGAAGACTATCAAAGATCCAGATCTGTGCAATATATTATTTGTATTTTCTTTTCAAACAAATTTCTTTGTAGGAGTTTTTCTCCGAGTTTTGCAGGAAGGCTTTATCTTCCGAGTGTAGATCCGATTTGGATCGAGTTTTGTAGGAACGTGGTTCCGAGGTGTAGGATTGTTTTCAATCCGAGATAGTGGAGTAGCCGAGTCTAGTGGTTTGCTAGATCGGTGAGGAAAGTGGACCTACCCAAGATTGGGGAACCACTATAAATCTCTTGTCGTCTGTGTGATTGCTTGATCTTTGCTGTGTTAATTTTTATTCCGCATTTGACACGCACTTCACCTATTCACCCCCCTCTAGGTGATTTATGTAGACAACTTAGCTTTCTCAATTGGTATCAGAGGGAGGTTGATCGTTAAAAGGTTAACACCTTGATATAATCCTTACTAAGTTGTCTCAAGAGAAATTTCAAGCATGAGTAAGACCAAGGATTTTGCTAAGCACCCTATCTGCACCAAGAACAATTTTCCTATGTGGAAGAAAAGAGTTAAATTCTTTATGGAAGCAGTAGATCCCCGGATCTTCATGATTGTTGAAGAAGGTCCCCACATTCCTATGACCACCTCCTCCATAGATTCATCTAAGCAAGTTCCAAAGAAATTGATGGATCTGGATAAGGACGAGATTGCACTTGTCTCTTTGGACAAGAAAGCAAAAAATATTATCGCAAGTGCAGTCGATGACTCAATGCTGCAAAATCTGATTCATTGCCAATCTGCCAAGGAGATATGGCAATCCCTAATGACTCTAATGGAAGGTACAGAAGAAGTGAGGGATGATCGAAGGTCCCTACTGAACCAGAAATATGAAGCCTTCAGGCAGGGTCATAAGGAAGCCATAGCTGACACTTTTGAGAACTTCTTCAAGATAGTAAATGGCCTCAGAGTTTATGGACGTGTCTTCACCAATGGGGAACTCAATGACAAATTCTTAAGATCCCTAACCAAGGAATGGGACAATAAGGTATGTGCCATTCGGGAGTTTGGAAGGTTAGCTGAGACAGACCCGCAGAATCTGTTCGGAAAGCTTATGTCTTACGAGCTGCAAATCAACTCAAGAAAAGCTAAAGAAGAGATAAGCAGGTCCGCATCCAAGGAGAAGTCTGTCGCTCTAAAGGCAGATAGCTCAAGGAAGATAAAGGCTAGCCCTCCTGCCCCAGTTCCTGAAGCTAATGAAGAAGAATCATCTGATCCAAGCTCATCTGGCTCAGAACTATCTGAAGGAGAGTTCTCATTGCTCTCCCGGCAATTCAAGAAATTCTTAAATAAGAAGAAGCAATGGAGAGGCAAAGATGCCTCATTCAGAAGATCACGACGTGACGGTGATCAACGAAAGAAAGGCTCAAGTAGTCATGACAGGTATAACCCTAAACAGAACAAACAGATTTCGACTGACATCGTTTGTTAATGTTGCAATAAGCCAGGTCACGTGTTGGTACCCTAGTTTTGATTTGAGTTTAGTCCTCTCCTTTGTGCCCCTTGACCCAAGAAATATCTATGGTCAATGGTTAGAAGTCTAGCTGTAGAGTCCTCACTTTTCCAGATTGTGAATTTGGTTAAGTAGTTTTTTCGTTCGACTATAGTCAAACGCCGCTCGACTATCGTATATCGGCTGATCGACGATCGTCTATCAGTTGGTCGACGCTTTGTCTGCGTTGATAGTTCGACTATCTGTTCTGATAGATCGACTATCTGATAGTTCGACTATCTGTTGATAGGTCGACTATCTGTTCCGCTTTGATAGTTCGACTATCTGTTGATAGTTCGACTATCTGTTGTCTTTGATAGTTCGACTATCTGTCCTGATAGTTCGACTATCTGATAGTTCGACTATCTGCTGATAGATCGACTATCTGGTTTGTTTTGATAGTTTGACTATCTGTTGATAGATCGACTATCTGTTTTCTGAGGTAGGTCGACTATCTGCTTGATAGGTCGACTATCTCTGTGCGCTTGATAGTTCGACTATCTGTCCAAGATAGATCGACTATCTGATAGTTCGACTATCTGCTCTGATAGTTCGACTATCTGCCGGGGTAGTTCGACTATCTTCTTCGATAGGTCGACTATCTGGATCGTTCGACTATCTGCCCGATAGTTCGACGATCTCCGTGCGTCGTTCGACGATCTTCGAGGGTCGTTCGACGCTTTCTGTCTGCCTTTATATTTTGTATTTATTTATTATATTTAATTAATTAATACATTTTCTGGCACATTATTTTAAGCTGTATGATAAAATTACCAGGCAATATTTGCTCCATCTCTTTTGCCTGAGTCAAATCTTTTTAAGATAAAGTTGTTTGTCTTATTAGCTGTCTTTATAAATTACTTTATCTGTTGTCAGCCCTTTATAGCCGTTAGACTGAAAAGTCTTCTTTTTGCTATAAAGAGATTATTTCGGATGTGACTTTATTTAGTCCTTCTGTTATTTGATTTGAGCATGCAGCTTCTTAGAAAGAGGTTTATTCCTTTTATAGAATGTTTTGCTGCAGAGATATTTTTTGTCTTCTTGATATTTACAGCCCAGGTCTCAAGGCTCAGAAGAAGACAAATAATTCAAATGGAAGAGAGCCGTTGCTTGCTGATGATTATATAAAGGACCCTTTGAAGAAGGATTCAGGCTAGCTAATAGCTAACCAGTGGTTCATTCAAGCTTTCAAGCCTTCATCAAGAAAAGATTTCTGCTCTCAGCAATTTCCATCTAACTGAGAAGTGTTAAGATCTTCATCTCTTCTTCACCTGAGTTCTCCTGCTTTCAGGAAGTTCAAACTCAGAGTTCCTTTGAAGAAGAAGAAGAAGAAGATAGCTGCTTGAAGATCTTTGATTTTATTATTTACTTTCTTCCTGTAGCTTTTCCTTCAGAACTTTCTGAAGAGTTTTCTGCACTGAAGCAAGACTTCACCTGGACATCTTTGAGCCAGGGGAGCCTTGATTCTTTAGAGCATTCTAGCTCAGTGCAAGTCTTTGTGCTTCTCTAATCTTTGTAAAATAGAGAAGACATCTTAACTTTCTTCCCCCTCCTATACAGGGTTATTACTCCCTTCAAAAGTATCCCTTGGTGGCAGGGCACCTGATCAAAAACCTGTGCTTGGTTTTTAGACACCTGATCAAAAGTCTAAAGGGTTTCTGGATCTACCTGAAGCAGATCCTGTTGGTGGCAGGGCACCTGATCAAAAACCTGAGTGGATTCCTACCGTGTGGGTAGAAGAGTGGACGTACCCAAGTTGTTTGGGGAACCACTATAAATTTCCTTGTGTCGTCTGGATTCCATTGTTTAATTCCTGCATTGTGGCTGTGATTAGATATAACTAGGTTGCTAGTTGCTGATTAGGTTTTCCAAGCTTAACTGTAATTACAGTTAGCTTGTGTTTGTACACATCACTTGTGTTAGGCTTTAAGGTTAAATCAATATCTATAATCTTTTCATTCCGCACTTCACTCCAAGGGAGTTGGGTAGACTATTAAGTTTTGTCTGTGCAAAATTTGATAACTCTATTCACCCCCCCTCTAGAGTAGTATCTATCCCTTCACTTTCAATTGGTATCAGAGGGAGGTTGACTGACTGTATAGGCTAACACCTAAGTCACAAGATCCTGATAGATACCAAGAGCTTATAGATATTCACTATCATGGCCCAGTCCAAGGATTATTCTAGCACCAGACCTCCAGCATGCAACTTAGCTAAGTTTGGCATCTGGAAGGCAAGGATTAAATTATATATGAACTCTATTGATGAAAGCATCTTTGCTTCTATTTTGTCAGGTCCCCCAAGAGCACCTGCTGCTGCCACTGCCTCATCATCTGATATGAGTGCAGTGCCTCCTCCAGATTACAATGATGAATACAAGAAGGCCAAAATTGCAGATGCCAAGGCAATGAACATACTGGCTCAGACAATGTCTGATGAGGTGTTCCAGAAGGTGGCTGACTGCTCCTCAGCAAAGGCAATGTGGGACACACTGAACCAGATTGTAGCTGGTTCAGCTGATGAAAGGAAGGACAGAAGGTCCAACCTGATCTCACAATATGAGAACTTCAAGAAAACTGATGCTGAATCAGTTGAAGCTATGTACACCAGGCTCAGCTCAATCATCAATGAGCTGAGGACCCTGGACAAGGACATATCATTGACAGAGGTCAATGATAAGATTCTTATGTGCTTCCCTAGCACATGGGATCTAAGAATCTGGCCCATCAAGGAAGCCAGAAGTACTAATGAGATCTCAACTGAAGCTCTCCTCGGCAAGCTCAAGTCTTTTGAGCAAGTGCTGAAGACCAGAGAAGCAGAAGCTGAAGCCAAGACACCCACTCCAACAAGAAAAGAGCAATCTCTAGCTCTTAAGGCTGCAGATGTTTCTGAAGGCAGCCAATCTAATGAGGAACTTATGGCATTGTTTGCCAAAAGGTTTCTCAAGATGGGAAGAAAGGAGTTCAGAAAGAAGTCTTCACGCTATGAAGACAAACCAAGGTATGATCGCTCTCCCGCTAAAGAAATCATTTGTTATGGTTGCAGGAAGCCTGGACATATCTTGCCAGAATGTCCAGAGGAGAAGAACAAAGAAAAGAGAAAAGAAAAAGAACAACACAGGAAGCACTCCAAGCCATCCTCCTACAAAAACAAGAAGAAGGAGAGAGGTTTCATTGCTGAAACCTGGAGTGATTCTGATGAAGAATCCTCCTCATCAAGCTCCAGTGAAGATGAGGAAGAGAAGAAGGCAAAAGAAGTTTGCCTAATGGCAATAGATGCCTGCAGCAACCACTCTGCTGCAGAGAGTTCTGATTTTGATGAAGAGATGCCTACTGAAGATGAGGTACTTTCTTCTTATGATTTTACTTCAGAAGAATTTAAATTAGAATTTAAATCCTTATATGTTTAGATTTAATCAGCTCAGAAAAGGAAATAAAAGAACTTAGAAATAGGTTAGCTGACTCAGAATCAATAGCCTCTGAAAACATTAGGTTAAAGGAAGATCTCACTACTTGTAGTGAAGAAATTAAATTTCTTAAAATAGAGTTAGCTAAGTCTAAGAGATTAGAAGAATCCCTTAATGGTAGAAGCCTTAAGCTGTTAGAAATTACCAGCATGACTAACACTAGGTCAGGTAATGATAAACTAGGCTTAGGAGCTTCTCCCAGTGAACCCCCAGTCCTTCTTAAAAATAATCTTTCAACTCCAGTGAACTTCATTTCAGCTAGTGGAAAGAAGAACACTGAGCAAGTAAATCTGGTTAATAAAACCTTAAATAAAGCTAAGAGAGAAAAGAGAAAGAAGTTCTTTAAAGAAATGCAAAGAGCGTCGAACGCCGCTCGACGATCGGAAGCTCCATGGTCGAACGAAGCTCGACGATCTGAGCGCCCATCGTCGAACGTCGATCGACGATTTCAATATGATTTTCAAAATCATAATCAATTCCATAGAAACCAAAATGAGAATAGAAACCCTAGGTTTGTTGACCCATCATCTGCATGGAGAATCCCACCTAGGAGATCTCACCCACTAGGTTATCACCCTCAGCCTGCATTCTCATATATTTCCAGTTTTTCTTATGTGAAAAACAAGGGACCCAAGGTTACCTGGGTCCACTCTGTCTAAATAATTGTCTTGCAGGTGAAGGCCTATCCAATCACTCAAAATAAGTGGTATTTGGATAGTGGATGCTCTAAGCATATGACAGGAAATAAAGATCTACTGTCAAAGTTCAAAGCTAAGCTCGGCCCAAAGGTTATCTTTGGAGACTCCAGCTGTGGTCAGACAGAAGGCTATGGCAAGATCACAATTGGAGCAGTTACTTTCAAGAGAGTTGCTTATGTCAATGGACTGAAGCATAATCTGATTTCAGTCAGCCAGCTATGTGATGCTGGCTACCAGGTTTCATTTTCTAATTTCTCTTGCAATATTACTTTAAATAATAATGTTGTTTTAGTAGGTATTAGAATAGGTAATATTTATTTAGTAGATTTCAATTCATCTCATTCTGAAATCTGCCTGTTTAATGAAGTAACCCTTAATAATAATTCCCTATGGCATAAGAGGCTTAGCCATGTAAACCTTAAAAATATATCTAGGTTATCTAAGCACAACCTTGTTAGAGGTTTACCTTCTTGCCCCTACAAGAAGGAGAGCCTATGCAAGGCTTGTCAGCTAGGCAAGCAAACAAAAATTCTTTTAAATCTGTAAATAAAGTGATTCTCCTAGAATCCTGTATTTATTACATTTGGACCTTTTTGGCCCAATAAATGTACAGAGTTTAGGAGGGAAGTATTACACTTTAGTAATTGTAGATGACTTCTCTAGGTTCAGTTGGGTTTTCTTTTTGAGAACTATGTCTGATAACTTCAAAGCCCTTACAGACTTTCTATTATGTGTGCAGACTGAGTACTCTACTCATGTGGCCTTGATCAGAAGTGATCATGGTACTGAGTTTGACTCTCTTCTCATGCAAGAATTCTGTGAGAGAGAAGGTATCAAACATAGCTTCTCAGCTCCTAGAACTCCCCAACAAAATGGGGTAGTTGAAAGGAAGAATAGAACACTCATTGAAGCTGCTAGTACATTGTTGGCAGATGCTAACATGCCTCTATCCTATTGGGCAGAAGTTGTTAGTACAGCCAACTATGTCTTGAATAGAAGTTTGATACACAAACTTAAGTGTAAAACTCCTTATGAGTTGCTTAAAGGAAAGAAACCAAAAATTAATTACTTTAGAGTTTTTGGCTGTATTGTTTATATTCATAATAATAATAAAGAATATATTAGAAAATTTGAAGCAAAAGCTTCAATGGGAATTATGCTTGGATATTCCCAAGTAAGCAAAGCTTATAGGGTTTATAACAAGTCTACCTGTAAGATAGAAGAATCTGTGCATGTGACTTTTGATGAGTCTCAGATGTTTTACAAGGAGAAGGAAAATTCTCCTTCCTCAAGTTCTTTGCAGGTACATGATGCCCCTCAAGAAATTCTTCAACTATCAACTCTTCAGATCACTGAATCAGACAGTGATGAAGACATTGCTGAAGCTGTTGAAGCTGTTGTTGTACCACCAACAGTAGATCAAATTCCTCCTGAGGAATTAATCCCAACTGTTGCTGAAGATCACATCCCACCTGCTGATATTGTCACACTTAGAGATCACCCCACATCTCAAGTGATTGGAGACATATCAGCTGGTGTACAAACAAGACACCAATTAAGACAGGATGTGATGCATGCTTGTTTCCTCTCACAGGTTGAGCCCCTCACCTTTAAAGATGCAGAGCTAGATCCCCACTGGATCATTGCAATGCAAGAGGAGCTCAATCAGTTTGAGAGATGTAAAGTTTGGACTTTGGTTCCAAGACCTAAAGGCCAACTGATCATAGGCACCAAGTGGGTGTATAGAAACAAGTTAGATGCAAATGGAATTATAATAAGGAATAAAGCAAGGCTTGTAGCTCAGGGCTACAGACAGGAGGAAGGTATAGACTATGACCAAACCTTTGCTCCTGTTGCAAGGCTAGAAGCAATAAGGATCTTCTTGGCCTATGCAGCCTTCATGAAGTTTAAGGTGTTCCAAATGGATGTCAAAAGTGCATTCCTAAATGGTGAGCTTAAGGAAGAGGTGTTTGTTGAACAACCACCAGGGTTTGTTTCATCAACTCAGCCGTCTCATGTTTTTAAGTTGCAGAAAGCTCTTTATGGACTAAAGCAAGCTCCTAGGCCTGGTATGAGACCTTAGCTAGTTTCCTGTTAGAGCACAACTTTACTAGGGAGTAGTTGATAGAACCCTTTTCGTCAAGCATCACAAGGACACAATCCTGTTAGTTCAGGTGTATGTAGATGATATTATTTTGGCTCCACTGATCCCAAACTGTGCAAAAAGTTTTCCAACTTGATGCATTCCAAGTTTGAGATGAGTAGTATGGGTGTGCTGTCTTACTTTCTTGGTCTCCAAGTTAAGCAAGATGATGATGGTATCTTCATCTCCCAATCCAAATATGCCAAGGAATTGGTAAAGAAATTTGGGATGGCTGATGCTTCAGCAATGCCTACACCCATGGCTACTAATGTAGTTATTGATTCTGATGATCACGGCAAGCCAGTTGATCAAAAGAATTATAGGGCCATTGTTGGTTCCCTATTATATCTAACTGCAAGTAGGCCAGATATAATGTTTGCTACATGCCTTTGTGCTAGATTCCAGGTCAACCCCAAGGAATCTCATCTGATTCTTCTAAAGAGAATCCTGAGATACCTGAAGGGATGTCCAGATCTAGGACTTTGGTACCCAGCTGAGTCAGAGTTTGAATTAATTGGATATTCTGATTCTGATTATGCTGGTTGCAGAGTTGACAGGAAGAGCACCTCAGGAACTTGCCAGTTCCTGGGAGAGAGATTGGTCTCTTGGTTCTGTAAGAAGCAGGCTTCTGTCTCAACTTCAACTGCAGAGGCTGAATATATAGCAGCTGCCAGTTGTTGTTCACAGATCCTGTGGATTCAAAACCAGCTTGTGGATTATGGTTACTCACACAAGAACACCAAGATCATGTGTGATAGTACCAGTGCTATCTCAATTGCACAAAATCCAGTGCACCACTCTAGAACAAAGCACATTGAGATTAGGCACCATTTCCTGAGAGATTGTGTGGAAAAGAACAAGATCTGTCTTGAGTTCATATCCACTGAGTTTCAGAGAGGTGATATATTCACCAAGCCTTTAGATGAACAGAAGCATCTGTTCTTTTTAGTTCAATTAGGCATGATTAATGGACGAGACTAAGTGTGACTATATCTGCCTATGTTGAAATCTGTTTGAAGATCGTCGATCGACGTTCGACCATCGTCGAACAGGTTGAGCTCATCGTCGATCTCTGAACGACGACAGCTTGTTGCTTGTGAAGCCAGAAATAGCCGAACGATGGTTCGACTACTCTGCTTCTGAGCCGATCGTCGAACGGCCGTTCGACTATCGGGTCAAGTATCTTTTAATAGATCGACTATTCCCGGTCTAATATAAAGCCGATAGTCGACCTAGGTTAAAAGATCTTGTGTTTTATCGTCGACGGAGCGTGCCTTTTCGCATTCTGCTTTCCCGCTTGCGATTTCTGGGTGTTTCGTCTTCTTCGTCCTCTCCAGCTTTCTCGAGCTTTCTCCAGCGAATCCATGGCGGTTTCCCCAGCAGTTCTAGCAGTCGTGAAGTTTGACGCAGGATTTAGCGTGGATTTCGACGCATTCAGCAGCTGCGATGCAGGAATCGTAGAAGTTCTACAGCTGTGCCGGGATCAGGGATTAGAGAAGTTAATGTCTGCAAGGATTAAGATAAATATCCCAGAAATCAAGGAATGGGCTTTCACGTCGTCTTCCACAGACGAATCGATGACTGGTACCATCGGCGGAGAAGAGGTAATCTTGACTCCGGCTGTTTTATCTGATGTTTTTGGATTAGTTAATGGTGACGAGGATTATGAGCAAGATGCTCAGGAATTCGGAAGAATGCTAGTTGAGCTGGGACATGCTGAGGGCATTCCCACGAAGCTGCTCAAAGTGAATTTTCCTTTCAAGATCAAGTTTCTTGCTGAGCTAGTAGGAAAAGTGCTCCTGGGTAAGCACTCTGCTCACGATAATATAACAAGGCAGCAATTCGCACTCATGTGTGCGATTGTTAATCGGAAAAAGATCGATTGGGCAGCAGTTGTGTTTGATTTAATAAGGAAAAAGACTGGTAAGAAGGAAGTCACCCTAGGAAGGGTCATTGGAATCTTCCTTAAGGAAAAATACCCCCAGCTGCTGAGTTCAACCGCAATAACAATCAATGCAAGCAAGAAGATGGATCCCAACCTGTTCTCCAAATGGAAGAGAACGTTTGTGAAACCTACTCCAGCAACATCTGAGGACACCAGGACTGAATCAGTCACTCCTCACCATGTTGAAGCTGGCTCAGCTCTTCCCTCCTCCTCCTCTGCTTTGCTGTCTGCCTCAGTTGAAGTACCATCAACTTCAGCTGAAGTACGACCTTCTTCCTCTTCTTCTCCAGAAACAACTACGGTTGTTCCTCTTTCCCCTCCAGCTTCTCCTCTACCTGCTCATCTGGCTAGGATATCTGCTCCTAGCTTTGATTTGTTAGGATCTGAGAGAATTCCTACTCCTCCTCTGTCTCCCGTTCATTCCCCAGTTAATTCCCCAATTAATTCTCCAGTTCCATCTCCTGCTCGATCCCCTGTCCACACCATTTCTCATCCCAGCACTACTACCATATCTACTGCAGCTCCATCCACTTCACATCCTTCATCTCTTGAGATCTCTCCTGAGCTTATCTCCCGCATTGTGGAGCTGATTACCCCGTCAATCAAGACCATGATTGAAGAGGCAATCGCTCCCCTTGCAGCCTCCATTGATATCTTAACTGCCTCCATCAAATCCCTTTCAAAATCTGCTGAGCCATCTTCCTCAAGGGCCTAGTTTCAGTCTCCACTGAAATCAGGCAGGGGGAGATGTTCCATGAAGATGCCTCAGACCATCCTGCCTCACCTCCAGCTATAACAGATACAGTCATGACAGCCCTGGAAAAGTCTGCTCTGCTGAGAAAGAAATAGTTCCAGTATTGTCTGATAAGGAAATAGCAGATGGAATCATGTTATCTGAGATTGCAGTAAAAGTCTGCCTAGAAGACCTCTCCACTCCTGTGGTTGCTAGATTCCTAGAAGGAATTATAACTTCATATCTAGATGAATCATGGGAGATGGTCAAGTATGAAGGTAACTCTTTCATCCGTTTTGTTGATGAGTCGATTAATTTGTTAGTTTGTGAATTCCTGGAAGGAATGATTTCTGTTTATTTAGCAGATCTGTATTCATAATTCTACAGATGTTATTAGAGAAGATTTAGCTGCTCAGATCATAGCAGTTGTTTCTGAAGCTGATCCAAGTGTTCCTGATATTCAAGTAGATCCTGAATGGAATCCTTTTTAGATAATAGAGAAGATGAGTCTGAAAAGATGAAGTCAAAGATGACTCTCCTGTTCTGAATTTGGAAGAAGTTCAAGCAAGAGAAGCCTGGGATCTAAGAGTACAATTTTTAAAAGAGAAAGAAAAAGATCTGCAAATTGAAAAGTCAACCATCTGGGATGACTCACCAGGGTTGGACTTAGATTCCCTTCTGGCTCTGGATGCCATGGAAGAGGAAAGAGAAAAATCTGCTCTGAAGCTTAAAGAAAAGGCTGTTTCAGAAGCCTATGATCCTTATGAAAACCCTCCCTCATCTCATTCTGATGATGATGATGATGATTCTGATGTTTCTGAGAAGTCAAAGAGAAAGAAAGCTGCTTCAAAGAAAAGGAAAGCTGCTCCTCCTCCTCCTCCCAGTAAAGATAATGATACTCCCTATTACATTCTGAAGGGCATTGACCCTAAATCCAAGGAATTTCAGCACTGGATGTGGTTTTCAAAGAACCAGCAGAAAGAAAGGAAAAGAACTAAGAGGTATGATAGTCCTGTTTCAAGATGGACTCCCAGAGGTCCCCCTCCTCCACCTCCAGGTGCAGGAGCCTCTGGGAACCTATCAGCTAATCCTGCTGCCTCTTCTGGAAGATCTGCTTCTTTTCAGCCCCAGCAAGACAAAGTTATCAAAGCTCGCAAGGCAAATCGTTTTATGGTTCTCAAAGACAAGTGAAGGAGGCTGTGGTTCAAAGACCAACCTTTTCCCCACCTCCGTCTCCAAAGAAAAGAATTCCATCTCCAACACCAGTACAGTCTGAGGAAATTGTTTCAAAAGGTAAATAGTTTACTTTGTTTTAAAATATCTAGCAAGAACCTTTTTGCTAAGTTTGCTTCCAATGTCTTATCTAGTTATTCAAGATAAAATAGCTGATGCTGCTTCTCCTGAGCCTGTGTATGAAAATCCTGAGCTTGATCCTAACTTTAGGATGGCTCGCTTTCAAGAACTAGTTGGAGCAGCTCAAATAAGAAAAGCTAGAGCAGAAGGAAAAGATACGACTGGTCTAACAACCATGTCTGCTTACAGAAAGAAAGAGTTTGAAAAGTTCCAGGTTAATCCTGATATTTTTGATCCATCAAAATATATGGAAAAGCATCCTGAAGCAGTAGTCCCAAGAGCTGCAGAACTGAAGATCATTGGTGCGCAGGACCAGAAACTGTCAAAGAAAGAATCTGATGATCCTTTAAGGAAAATCTCTTTTGTTTCTAGCTCTTCTGTATCTAAGCCTGACTCTGTTGATCCATAGTTTGATTAACTACTATGCTATATTTGTTTATCTGTTTGATAATTTGCTAGTTAATTATTAACTATTTACTGTATTATTTTATTGCTCTTTAGCTAGCTTTATGTTTTAGATGTTGAGAGACTTAACTCAAATAGGGGGAGATTGTTGGTACCCTAGTTTGATTTGAGTTTAGTCCTCTCCTTTGTGCCCCTTGACCCAAGAAATATCTATGGTCAATGGTTAGAAGTCTAGCTGTTGAGTCCTCACTTTTCCAGATTAAGAATTTGGTTAAGTAGTTTTTTCGTTCGACTATAGTCGAACGCCGCTCGACTATCGTCTATCGGCTGATCGACGATCGTCTATCAGTTGGTCGACGCTTTGTCTGCGTTGATAGTTCGACTATCTGTTCTGATAGATCGACTATCTGATAGTTCGACTATCTGTTGATAGGTCGACTATCTGTTCCGCTTTGATAGTTCGACTATCTGTTGATAGTTCGACTATCTGTTGTCTTTGATAGTTCGACTATCTGTCCTGATAGTTCGACTATCTGATAGTTCGACTATCTGCTGATAGATCGACTATCTGGTTTGTTTTGATAGTTCGACTATCTGTTGATAGATCGACTATCTGTTTTCTGAGGTAGGTCGACTATCTGCTTGATAGGTCGACTATCTCTGTGCGTTTGATAGTTCGACTATCTGTCCAAGATAGATCGACTATCTGATAGTTCGACTATCTGCTCTGATAGTTCGACTATCTGCCGGGGTAGTTCGACTATCTTCTTCGATAGGTCGACTATCTGGATCGTTCGACTATCTGCCCGATAGTTCGACGATCTCCGTGCGTCGTTCGACGATCTTTGAGGGTCGTTCGACGCTTTCTGTCTGCCTTTATATTTTGTATTTATTTATTATATTTAATTAATTAATACATTTTCTGGCACATTATTTTAAGCTGTATGATAAAATTACCAGGCAATATTTGCTCCATCTCTTTTGCCTGAGTCAAATCTTTTTAAGATAAAGTTGTTTGTCTTATTAGCTGTCTTTATAAATTACTTTATCTGTTGTCAGCCCTTTATAGCCGTTAGACTGAAAAGTCTTCTTTTTGCTATAAAGAGATTATTTCGGATGTGACTTTATTTAGTCCTTCTGTTATTTGATTTGAGCCTGCAGCTTCTTAGAAAGAGGTTTATTCCTTTTATAAAATGTTTTGCTGCAGAGATATTTTTTGTCTTCTTGATATTTACAGCCCAGGTCTCAAGGCTCAGAAGAAGACAAATAATTTAAATGGAAGAGAGCCGTTGCTTGCTGATGATTATATAAAGGACCCTTTGAAGAAGGATTCAGGCTAGCTAATAGCTAACTAGTGGTTCATTCAAGCTTTCAAGCCTTCATCAAGAAAAGATTTCTGCTCTCAGCAATTTCCATCTAACTGAGAAGTGTTAAGATCTTCATCTCTTCTTCACCTGAGTTCTCCTGCTTTCAGGAAGTTCAAACTCAGAGTTCCTTTGAAGAAGAAGAAGAAGAAGATAGCTGCTTGAAGATCTTTGATTTTATTATTTACTTTCTTCCTGTAGCTTTTCCTTCAGAACTTTCTGAAGAGTTTTCTGCACTGAAGCAAGACTTCACCTGGACATCTTTGAGCCAGGGGGAGCCTTGATTCTTTAGAGCATTCTAGCTCAGTGCAAGTCTTTGTGCTTCTCTAATCTTTGTAAAATAGAGAAGACATCTTAACTTTCTTCCCCTCCTGTACAGGGTTATTACTCCCTTCAAAAGTATCCCTTGGTGGCAGGGCACCTGATCAAAAACCTGTGCTTGGTTTTTAGACACCTGATCAAAAGTCTAAAGGGTTTCTGGATCTACCTGAAGCAGATCCTATTGGTGGCAGGGCACCTGATCAAAAACCTGAGTGGATTCCTACCGTGTGGGTAGAAGAGTGGACGTACCCAAGTTGTTTGGGGAACCACTATAAATTTCCTTGTGTCGTCTGGATTCCATTGTTTAATTCCTGCATTGTAGCTGTGATTAGATATAACTAGGTTGCTAGTTGCTGATTAGGTTTTCCAAGCTTAACTGTAATTACAGTTAGCTTGTGTTTGTACACATCACTTGTGTTAGGCTTTAAGGTTAAATCAATATCTATAATCTTTTCATTCCGCACTTCACTCCAAGGGAGTTGGGTAGACTATTAAGTTTTGTCTGTGCAAAATTTGATAACTCTATTCACCCCCCTCTAGAGTAGTATCTATCCCTTCACTTTCATCACGTCATCACGGACTGCCCTCACAAGAAGAAAGAGGGCGGCAGACGAGAGGAAAAGAAATCCTCATACCACAAGAAGAGGACAGAGAAGAGTCTAGTAGCCAAGAAGAGCAAAACTCTCAGCGACTCCAACTCATCTGAGTCGAGTGAAGAAGAGGAAGCTTACTTTGGGCTCATGGCTCACTCAGATGATGAACAAGTCCCCCAGTTCATTGGGGAGGTAAAATCTCACACTCCTCTCTCTAATTCTGATGATGATAATGAGCAAGAGGGCTATTCCTCTGAAGATGAATCTGAACTCATGGCCTAGTACAAAGAGTTGCTCATGACCTACGAAAAATGTCATAGAGTAGTGAAAACTCAAGCCAAAGAGATAAAATCTCTACAGGCTAGTGAGAGCAACTTGAGAGAAAAAGTCGCTAAGACTAACTCTCTTCAAGAGAACTTCAATAGTGCTATGGATGAATACAATCAAGCTCTCAAGCACCTCGACCTTAAAGAGGAAATCATCAAAGAGTTGGAACAACAACTTGAGGCTGAGAAGAAACTTGTTGAGAGTTTCTCAAAGCCTAAGACAGTTCTTCCACTCGTTACTGAATTCTCAGCTAAGGCCAAGGGTGCTGGTTTAGGCCACATTGGTTCTTCTAGTAAATCCTCTAGGAGAAACAAGGCCAAGAGAAAGAATAAGGCGGCCCAGAAGGCTCTAATTGAAGAAAAAGGGAAAGCCCCCTTAGAACCTGTTCTGTTCAAGAAAGTTATCTTTCCTACGAACGAACTCGACTATGAGTCTACCTATGGACACTTTTCTAGGCCGATCCCTGAGAAGCCTAAGTCAAGATACCAAGGTTGGACTCGTCCTCGTAACTTTGGCGAGAGTGTCTTCAAAGCACCCTATGAAGAGATTCAACTTCAAAGCTATGGACCTTATGCTCATGGTCATAACATCAAGAAGACACCAAAGGTAAAACCTATTGTGGAAAAGCCTATGAAGGAGAAGACTTCATGTAGCTATCTTCATCATGAAGCCTCCTCCTCCAAAATCAAGGTTCCTGCTAGACCATCACTTCAGAAAATCAAGCAGGAATACACTAGGCAAAGATACAACAGGTTCGACTGTTGGTGTTGTGGCAGAATTGGTCACTTTGCCATCGATTGTTGGTTCAATCCTAGTAATGTTGTAACCCCTCAAGTTAGCAACGTGAGAATGACCTCTCATGAGGCTAATACTCGTAGGGGGAGTTTTCTAACTCGGGACCAAGGACCCAAACGTGTTTGGGTTCCTAAGGCTAAGTGATTGTAATTGCAGGTATGTCCAAAGTCCACCAAAATGCCAATCTGGTATTTGGACAGCGAATGTTCTTGGCATATGACCGGGACAAGAAGCCTACTCCAGAACTTCACCTCAGTCTGCAACGGACCAAAGGTCATCTTTGGAGGTTCAGATCGAGGAATAACTAAAGGCTATGGTATGATTTCTAACGGTAGCGTTTCCTTTTCGGATGTAGCCTATGTTGAAGGATTGGAACACAATCTCATCAGCATAAGCCAACTATGCGATAAAGGATATGTAGTTGAATTTCATGCTGACAAGTGTTTGATAAAATCGGTTAATAACCTGGAAACTATTTTATCAGGCACTCGAAGCAGAAATATTTTCTGTTTAAATTTCATTTGTATTGACACTTCTACACCAGTATGTCTTTTAGCAAAAAGTAGTGCATCTCTTGCTGACCAATGACACAAGAGACTAGCACATATTAATTTCAAAACTATTAATATATTATTCTCTCAAAACTTAGTACGTGATGCCCCCAATGTCAAGTGCGTTACGGACAACCCTTGTCATGCCTGTATCAAAGGCAAGCAAACAAGGAGTTCATTTAAAAGCATAATAGGCAAGGATTCCAATAGAAGCTTACAGCTTCTCCATATAGACTTGTTTGGTCCACTGCAAGTTAGAAGTTTGGGAGGTAAGGAATATACGTTGGTTATTGTGGATGATTACTCGCGCTTTGCGTGGGTGTTCTTTCTGAAACACAAGTCAGATACCTTCAGCATTTTCACAAATTTTGTTAGACAAATCCAGAATGAATACAACTGTTCCGTAGTCAAAATCAGGAGTGACAATAGAACGGAATTCAAATCTGGAGCCATGACAGAATTCTGCGAAAGTCAAGATATCTTTCATGAGTTTTCCTCTCCTCGCACTCCACAACAAAATGGAGTAGCTGAGAGAAGGAACAGAACACTCATAGAGGCTTGCCGGACCATGTTGAGTGATGCCTCACTTCCAGAGTACTTCTGGGCTGAAGCCGTCAACACCTCTTGTAACGTGCAAAATCGAGCTCTCATCAACAAGAACCATGATAAGAGTCCTTACGAAATTTTAAAAGGCAGGAAACTAACCATTTCGTATTTTAGAATCTTTGGCTGCAAGTGCTTCGTACTTAACAACGGTAAGTATCACACTACCAAGTTTAGCGAGAAAAGCTTTGAAGGTATTTTTGTAGGTTATAGTAGCCATAGTAAGGCCTATAGAGTATTCAATAGAAAAACTTTGGTAGTAGAAGAGTCTACATCTTGTATTTGATGAGACGAGTCTGCTGCACAGCAACTCGTCTAGTGTGCCTAGTGTAGATGCAGGTACAAAGTTGAAGGAACTAAGCTTGAATGAAACTACTAAAAATAAAGACGAGACGTTCATCAAGATCACCTCTACAACCCCTATTGGAGAGATAGATGATCAAGATGAAGAACACAACCCAGCTGAAGATGTAACTCCAGTGGCTGAAGAGATCCCAGATGTAAGGACTTTAGAGTTCAGACATTTGAAGGATCATCCCGTTGATCAAATCATAGGAGACCCTCGGGATTGCGTCAGAACTCATCGAGGTACAACTAACGAGAATTTACACTTAAGTTTTCTTTCACAGGTTGAACCAAAGAAGTTTGAGGAAGCTAACTCCGACGCATCCTGGATCCTAGCCATGGAAGAAGAACTAAATCAGTTCAAACGATGCAAAGTTTGGACACTTATTCCTAGACACAAGGGTAAGAACGTCATTGGTACAAAATGGGTCTACCGGAACAAGATGGACGAAGATGGAACCATCATAAAGAATAAAGCCAGACTTGTCGCAAAGGGATATCGTCAAGAAGAAGGAATTGACTTCGACCAGACTTATGCTCCAGTGGCAAGACTGGAAGCGATCAGGTTATTTCTTGCCTAAGCTGCACTTAAGGGATTTACCGTCTATCAGATGGACGTTAAGTCCGCCTTCCTAAATGGTGACATAAAGGAAGAAGTGTATGTAGAGCAACCACCAGGTTTCGTTGATTCAACTTATCCTAATTATGTTTACTTATTACAAAAAGCTTTATATGGTCTTAAACAAGCTCCTCGAGCTTGGTATGAGATGTTGTCCACCTTTCTTCTTGAGAACAAGTTCACTAGAGGAAAGATAGACAAGACATTATTTCTTAGGGAAATAAAAGGCAAGATTTTGCTAGTGCAAATCTATGTCGATGTCATTATTTTTGGCTCTACAGATAACAACCTCTGCAAGAAGTTTTCTAAACTTATGCAAGGGAAGTTTGAAATGTGCAGTATGGGAGAGCTGAAGTATTTCTTAGGGCTTCAGGTGAAATAATCTGAGGATGGAATTTTCATCTCACAAACCAAGTTCACCAAAGAGCTACTCAAGAAATTCGGAATGGAGAATGCAACCTGTATGAGGACTCCAATGGCCTCAGCTATGTCTCTAGACAAGGATGAGAAAGGGAAACCTTTTGATGAAACTAAGTACAGAAGCATAATTGGGTCCTTGCTCTACCTTACCGCAAGTAGACCAGACATAATGTTCTCAACATGTGTATGTGCTAGATTTCAGGTGAACTCTAAGGAATCTCATTACATTGCTGCAAAGCGAATCTTGAGATACCTCAAAGGTACACCAAATCTTGGCTTATGGTACCCAAGAAGTAATGATTGTGAACTAATTGGATTTTCAGATGCAGATTTTGCAGGAAGCAAAGACGACAGGAAAAGTACTTCCGGGACTTGTCAATTCCTCGGAAGGAGACTTATTTCCTGGAGCAGTAAGAAACAGAACTGTGTTGCAATCTCAACAGCTGAATCAGAGTACATCTCTGCAGGCAGCTGTTGTGCACAGCTTCTCTGGATCAAAAATCAGTTTGAAGACTACAACATGATGTTCCAGAACATTCCTTTGTTTTGCGACTCATCCAGCGCTATAGCAATCGCCAACAACCCAGTCTCCCATAGCCGGACCAAGCACATAGAGATTCGTTATCATTTCATCCGGGAGCATGTGGAAAATGGAGACATAGATCTACAATATGTCTCCACAGACAGGCAAGTTGCAGATATATTCACCAAGCCGCTGGACGAGTCCAAGTTCTCGTTTTTCATAACAGAACTCGGGCTGCTAAACTAAGAAGACTAGCGATGGACTCACAAATCAAGAAGATATCAGTGATGTTGGCTGCTCAGAGTTAAAGACTTCAGTGGCAACATATATCTCCCAAGGAAAATTGTCCTTCAAAGTAAGATACCCGAGTATATCAAGACAGATACACGAGTAAACG
This sequence comes from Platanthera zijinensis, assembly GCA_039513925.1. NCBI lineage: Eukaryota > Viridiplantae > Streptophyta > Magnoliopsida > Asparagales > Orchidaceae > Platanthera > Platanthera zijinensis. The sequence goes on from CM077088.1 coordinate 102,991,427, forward strand.
GAAAATACTCGAGTAAAAAGTTTGACATACACGAGTAGTTGACCACATACTCGTGTATGAACTTGACCTACTCAGGTATGCTCCGTCTTATACTCGTGTATGAACTTGACCTACTCGAGTATGCTCCGTCTCATACTCGTGTATGACAAATCTACTCGCGTATACGGACATCACATTTTGGATTTCTCATTTTTTTTCTATTCGCACCAAGATATTTGCCGCTTCATTCAGGTATGAATTTATTTCTTTTTAACCTAATTAGAATCATATATATATAGAAAAAATCAGGAAACCCCTTTCCACTTCTTATTCACTCGAGTAGCCGCCGTCTCTTCATCTTCCGGAAAACCGCAGAGCATCATCGTCTTTGCCTCTCCCGTCCTCCAGAATCGCAGATGGCCCCCTCTTCTAAAATCGGCATAGGCTCAGAACTTGCCCCCGCGGGCATAGCCGATCTTTCAGATGATTTCCGAAATCTTCTGATTTTGTTCAAGACCGCCGGACTGTCGCTCGTTCTCCAGACGCCGTGCCAAGTTATTTTCCCAGCTGTTGAAGAGTTCTATCAGAATCTGAAGGTAAAACGCAATGGAAAGCTCCTGAAATCCAAGGTCAGAGGGATAAAAATCTGACTTGACAAAGGCGCATTAGCTGCTCTGTTAAAACTGCCAGTAGTAGATGACAATGACGAAATGACTGCTGAAGATTCAGTAAGAACTAGTTTATTCTGTGGAGCTAACCCTCAAGCCCATTCCTTTAGAAGAGCTGATTTCAACTTAGAAGGAAAGTTCCTAGTGGATGTCATTGCTAAGGTACTGCTATGCAAAACTTACTCCATTCGAGACATCTCTATGGAAATGTTTGATATAATGCAAGCCATTATCTGCCGCAAAAGATTCCAGTTTGGACTGTTGATCCTAGATAAAATCAGAGAAAGCATTAAGCATCCTAGTTTTGCAAGAATTATTTCCCTCCTTCTTCATGAAATCAATCCTTCAGTCTTTAACTTATCCAAAGGGACTCCACTGCATCACATGAAAAAGGTTTCTATATCCTCCATCCAGCGATATGAAATTAAAATTCTGAACTCAGCCCAAACATCCAAAGCTGTTGTCCCTTCAGTAGATTCCCAAGAAACCAGTGTACCTGACGACAGGATCCCATCTCCTCCTCCACATCAAACTGCTGCTACCTCTGGTGCAACAGTTGAGGGGGAGCCTGCCTCATCTCATTCTTAGAACCCAGCTTCATCAGAACCCTCACAGTAAGCAGAAGTCAGGGACTCTCTCCCTCCAGTTTCTCCTCCTCCAGCAGTTCCCCACTCAGAGATTCCAGATCCAGCAATCCTTCTATCTACTGCAGAAGATATCAATAAATTGATTGATGAGCTCAGCTCAGATGCACCCCTGTTTCCAAATGAATCAGTTGTACTGACTCTAGAGGCTCAGATTCCTGCTCAGTCTCCTGCTCAGATTCCTGCTCAGTCTCCTGCTAAGACTCCAGCATAGTCTCCTGTCCAGTCTCCTGCTCAGTCCTCTGCTGTAGAGGAAAGCCAGCCTGAAAATATTCTTTTGTCTGATGATGAGGAAGTATCTCCAGAACAAGTGGAGGCTCCTCTGAGGACTTTGGACTTCTCTATTCCCTCCTTCATTAATACAGAAGAATCTGCTCAGATAGAATCTTTCAAAAGAGCTGAAAGCTCAGTGGAAATTACTGAAATCCCTCCATGGGTTGTTCCTGCTCCTTCATTCCCTCTCCCCACTTCAACTCCTTCTACTTCTTCAGATCTGGTAAGCAAGATTGAACAGCTACTCAGTGAATAAAGAAAGTACTTTGATGACTCTCTAGCCTCAGTAAATAACAAAGTCTCTACTCTTGAAAAGGAGATGAGTAGAGGCTTTGCTGAAATTCAAGCCAATACTGATGAGCTCAAGAGATTGTTTCAATTGGGTGGAAAAGCTTTAGATCACACTATTACAAGTATAGGTGAACTAAGGAATCAAGCTGAAACTGTTGCTCATAATCAGATAATATTGGACAAGAATGCTGAAGCAAATGTGATGAAAGTATGTGAAGAGGTTGGCACTTTCAGAGATGAAGCAATTGCCCAGCTAGCTGTAGATATCAGCAAGGGGGAGAAAGTTGTCAAAGAACAAGTTGAAAAAGTAGTTGAAAAACTGTCTGAACAAGCTCAAACAACTGTGAATGATCTAGTCAAGAATATGAAAGCAGATATTCTATCTCAACTCCAATCTGTCAAGTTCTACATTTATGATACAGCTGTATGGGTAAATAATCAGAACTTCCAAGTTCTCAACTCAACCCTACCATCATTCCCAAGTTCTTGGACCCTCTTGAAGAACATCCTCCAGCAGATGCTCCAGCTCAGGCAAACATTCCAGGAGATGTGACAGTCTTTTCACCCAGACCTACTGGTGATGTGACTGAGCCTCCTCTCCTTTATACTGATATTTGGCAAGATGAACTTCCTCCTAGTTCTCAAGGTGTCCCAAAGAAGAAAAGGAAATATGGTGATGGCTCTTCTGCCAGCCGTTCTGCACCTAGAAAAGAGCCTGCCCCAGCTTCTGAAGGTAGATCAGAAATTGTTCATTCTGAAGTTTGGAGTCCAACCTCCAAATCTCTGATCCTTGATACCCTGAAGCTAGTAACAGATCTTGGTGAGCACAGAGATCAGTATTACAGTTATTCAGAATGGAAAGCTTATGAAGCATCCCAGATCAAGATCAGACTTCATGACAGAAATTGGGGATACAACAACCCAGCTGCTCCTCCTAGGCCAAGAACATATTTTCCTAAACCATTCAGTTATCTAGAGAGGCAAGAGCTGAAGAGAGAAAGAATGCACAAAGGAGCCCCTTCTTGAGTCAATGAGAATGTGGAAATGGACTTTTCAATATGTTAAAAACATTTCTATATATATATATATTTTTGATTCTGATTATGGCTATCTTATTATTTATCCTGCTTTAGATTATTTGTTTTTGAAATATATGTGTGTTGTTCTTTTTACTCTAAGTAATTCACCTTAGTGTAGAGGGTGCTGACATCTACATATAGGGGGAGATTGTTGGGATTTGTCTCCACAATACCTCAGATTTGTATGAAGTCAGACCTTGAACTAAGATGAATTAAGGTGTATTTGATATTGTGTTTAAGTTGTATGTGTGCAGGTTTTTATTGCCAAGTGTAGACCAATGTCAGTCTATAATGGGTCACCAAACACAGGACCATACAATGTAATCCCTCTTTATGTGATCCAAAGTGTTGGCCCATGTATAGCCTCTCTATTGGAATACACTTCCTACATGCACTTGGATTGGTGGACTAAAGTATTGAAGTTTATTCTTTTTTCAGAAGAATTTTTTCTAAGTCCACATACTCGAGTAGCTTCTTTCATAGACTCGAGTAAGTGACTTGGTACTCGAGTAAATCCTTAGACATACTCGAGAAGACTCTGTATACTTGTGTAGGTAAGCTTACTCGAGTAAGATAGTTAGTCACTCGAGTAGATCATATTTTATACTCGAGTAGATCCTTCTGTCCTTAAATCAGAAATTTTCTCCAAGTCCACATACTCGAGTACCTTGTTTGTTCACTCAAGTAAGTGAGTCTGTACTCGAGTAAGTTGGATTACATACTTGAGTAGACTGTATTGTACTCGAGTAGATGATAACTTGTACTCGAGTAGTTGGTTAGTTACTCGAGTAAGTGTTCTGTTGATACTCGAGTAGATCTGCACTTTTCATCTCAGAAAGTTTCTAAGTCTACCTACTCGAGTAGTTCCCTATATACTCGAGTAAGTGACTCTGTACTCGAGTAATAGTTTTTCATACTCGAGTAGCTTAGTGATTACCCGAGTAATCTTCCCCGGATACTCGAGTAGTTCACTCTCCCCTCACTCGAGTATCTCCAACTCTTCTACTCGAGTAGTTCTTCCTATTTTATCTGAGAAATTTTCTCTAAGTGTTTTTACTCGAGTATATACTCTCATACTCGAGTAGTTCTAAAATCACTCGAGTGTTGATCTCTGAATCACTCGAGTAGCTTCTCTTCTTATACTTGAGTATGCTCCTCCTATCCACTCGAGTATATAACATCTTGTACTCGAGTATGTCTCTTCTCTGTCTCGAGTATATCTGTTCAATTATTCCTGAAATTCTCCAAGTACAATTTCGCTGTGTATTTCGAATTAATCATTTCTGATTGGTTCACGTGTCATCCCTAATTAAGTTTCTGACCATTGGAGTCCACCTATAAATAGGTCCTTTCAGATTTGACTAATAACAAGTTTACAGAGATTATTATTTTAAGAAAGAGAAAAGTTCCCGTGAACCCTAGTTTCTCACGCCGCCGCCATTGCTGTTCACGGAAGAAGGTCTGGATCGACGATCTCCGATCGCTTCTTTCAACTTTGTTTCTCCAGCGATCCAGACGAAAGACAATCACTCGATCTCGCCGAGCCTCAAAGATCTCTGATCTATTTTCTCGATCGAGGTGATTCCGTTTTTCAGATCTGTGGATCTCTCTCAAGTCATCTTCAACATATTCTGATCAAGCCAAAGTTCTTAAGGAAGAAGACTATCAAAGATCCAGATCTGTGCAATATATTGTTTGTATTTTATTTTCAAACAAATTTCTTTGTAAGTGTTTTTCTCCGAGTTTTGCAGGAAGGCTTTATCTTCCTAGTGTAGATCTGATTTGGATCGAGTTTTGTAGGAACGTGGTTCCGAGGTGTAGGATTGTTTTCAATCCGAGATAGTGGAGTAGCCGAGTCTAGTGGTTTGCTAGATCGGTGAGGAAAGTGGACGTACCCAAGATTGGGGAACCACTATAAATCTCTTGTCGTCTGTGTGATTGCTTGATCTTTGCTGTGTTAATTTTTATTCCGCATTTGACACGCACTTCACCTATTCACCCCCCTCTAGGTGATTTAGGTAGACAACTTAGCTTTCTCAGTCTTCACCACTGATAGGTTACGAAGAAACTTCACTTATGTTGGCCAAAACAGAACGTGATAACCTGTGTCTACCGCATTGCTCACAGAGAAGAGGTTTTTCTTCATGCCCGGTACATGATACACACTCCTTAGCATGAGTGGCCCCTTATCACTACCCAAGGACACAACCCCCTCCTTCTCTACTGCATGAACAGTATTATCAGCAGTAATATTAGCTTCATTACCTGAGAAAGTTTGTAGTGAGGAGAACTTCAACTTGTCTCTAGTGAGGTGATGACCACACCCAGAGTCCACGATCTATTCGTCTTCGAAGTCGATGGAGAACAAGGCATGTACACAAGTGCCCGTCATGAAAGCTCCACCAAAACCAGCTTCCTCAGTACTAGAGCAAGCTTCCTCCTTGCCTACAGCATGTCCAGGCTGCAGCTTGACCTTGCAGTCATGCTTGAAGTGACCCGGTTGATTGCACCTATAGCACTTCAAACTCTTCTTCCAGTCCTTCTTAGGAGAAATGCCCCTCTATTGCTGATAAGAGGTTGAAGGCTCATCTTCAACAGCGGTCTTCTTCTTCTTCCCTTCCCATCTCTTCTTCTTCTTACCTGTGAAAATCTCTTCACTACCTCCTTCAGAGATAGTGACTCCAGCCATCTGTCTGGAAAAATTTTCCTGCGAAGCAAGCAGGTTCTAATGTTCCAGCAGAGATCGTTGAGTAGCCCAGCCTTGAACTGAGGTTATAAAGGTCACATACTCCTTCCGCAAGCTGCGGATTATATGCCTTTTCAACTAAGCTGTTGGAACCCTAGTTTGGATTTGGGTAAGGATCACTATTAGGGTTTATTAGATAGACCCAAAATATATAGTCATGGGTCATAGGATTCTCCAGGTATGCCTCAAAAGTATTTCAAAAGAAGTGAAGGCAGAATTCTTTGAACGAAGAATACAGAATTCTCTGAACGCAGATTCTTTGAACGAAGAATGCAGAATTCTCTGAACGAAGAATTCTCTGAATGCACATTCTCTGAACAAAAATGCAGAATTCTCTGAACAGAAAATTCTCTGAACGAAGAATTCTCTGAACGCAGATTCTCTGAACGAAGAATGCAGAATTCTCTTAACACAGAATTCTCTGAACGAAGAATTCTCTGAACGCAGATTCTCTTAACGAAGAATATAGAATTCTCTGAACGCAGATTCTCTTAATGAAGAATATAGAATTCTCTGAACACAGAATTCTCTGAACGAAGAATTCTCTGAACGCAGATTCTCTGAACGAAGAACGCAGAATGCAGAAGCTTTAAAATAAAGTTTGGTGATTTCCTGTGCAGTTTTTCAGATAGTTTTATTTATAGCTGGCAGAATTTATTAAGACTTAATTGCAGGTATTTATAGCAATCAGAATTAATGCTATATATTCTTAAGAATATAGTCGTTTGTAGGCTGCATTAATTATGAATTAAATTAGAGATTAAATGCAAACTGATTCCCAAAGAAATTACCATTCTCGGGAATAGGCTTCAGCCATTTCAAGACAAGAATTCAAATGTTTGAATTAGTCCAAGGGATATATATATGATATGATATACAGAAGATTGAAAAAATAAATATATATATATTTATATATCATAAAGTGACAAAAAAAGGAAAGCAAAGATTTAAAGAAAAATATACAGATCAACTTCATCTTCTTTATCTGATCCAAGGCTTTCAAGAGACAAGAAATACATATCAGTCTAAAATCCTGCTGCAGAGCAACATCAAAGTTGAAGGCCTACTCACCCTTAGCAAAGCTTCCTCTCCTGAACCATTCAAGATCTCAGGGGGAGATCTGACAACATCACATAATCCACATAGTCTTCTCATTTTGACTTGAGAAAAGAAGACTTCCATCAATCTCTCATCCCCACCTCTGTACAGGGTTTTAATTTCCTTCAAAATTATTCTCGTTGCAAGTCTTCTTACAAAAGACTTGGGTGCGTTTTTGAGCACCTGATCAAAAGCTCATTGGTGGCAGTCACATGATCAAAACTGGTAGTGGATTCCTACCAAAGGTGGTAGAAGAGTGGATGTACCCAGGTTGGGGAACCACTATAAATTTCCTTGTGTCGTCTGGATTGCTTGCTTCCTTTCTTTTTATTTGTGCTATGACTTTTTATTTCTTAACTCTAATTTAGAATAATTTAAGATCTATCCATTTCTTTAAATTGGTATCAGAGGGGGTTCCTTTGGTTATACAGGCTAAAACCTTAACCAAAACAATCTGATAATGTAAAGCCCCGAAACTCAATAGGGTGACGGGTGGTGTTTTGAGCCAAATATGTGTTTTGGAAGGGGTGACACGGCCTGGGACTCGGGCGTGTCCCATGGCATGTCATGCTCGGGTTCAATATCGGCTGCGCGGTCATCGATTTTGGGGTCGACGATCGTCGAGAGGCTGAACACGGCCTGGGACACATGCGTGTTCCAGGGCGTGTCAGTCACTCGTCGAGTGTGGTGCACACGGGCCATGACACGGGCACAGACACGAGCGTGTCACATGCGACACAAGCATGTCTGTTGCCGTGTCACAGGTCGTGTCCTTCTCGGGTTTAGAATGTTGGTCGTTGCATACGGTGCGTGATACGGGTCGTGTCACGGTCGTATCGCATGCGACACGGGCGTGTCGGAGGCCGTGTCGAATGCCATGTGGTGGTTATCGAGTCGGTCTAGACGGAAAATGGGTGACACGGCCATGCACACGGCCATGTTGCAACCCGTGTTCGACCCTGATTTTGTCAATTTAGGCTGAATCGCAGCCGTTCGATTTCCTTGGCTTAGGATCCGACGGCTAGGGGTGGATGCTGGCGGTTTAAACCCGGAAATAGGGTTTGCAATCCCTCATTTCATCCCCTTGGTTCTCTTTCTAAAGTCTAGAGAGAGGGGAGAGCAAGGAGGAGGAGGAAGGCCAAGATCCGGCCGCCGGTGGAGCTCCGGAGCTCCGAATCGCGATCCGAGTTCAGATCCGCGAAGGCGACGCCGTTGCGGTGCTTTCCAACCGCATAGTTTTCATGGCGCCGTGGAAGAACGCAAGGGTAACGATATCTCATCCTAGGGCATGTGAAGCCCTCTTTTCCTTTGCATAGGAAGCCCGCTCTCGCGAGTGAGCGAAGAGTTGGAGCGTTCCTTGGGGTAGATATGTGAAGTCCCCCTTGTATAGAGTCCGTATGCGAAAACGGGCATAGGCATTGTGTGTGAAGCCTATCCAGACAAGTAGAGCCAGATCGGTGATGTTGCATTGCATATGAACCGGGGAAGACTCCGGGTGTTTGGGCGTTTTTCGGGTTTTCTACGTGGTAGATTGCAGCAGGGAGCCTTGGGGATTAACTCCAAGGTGCACCCGGAAAACTGGGCAAAAGCGGGTTTTGCCAACACGATGGCCGGGGAGCCAACGTGAACATAACCGGGTTATGTGATTGTTGTGGCGGAAACGGGACTCGGGGAGTCTTGACCTGCGCATATGGCTTAAATTGTCATTACGGAATGAGCACGGGTCAGGCGGAACCGTACCCGATCTATGTCGTTCGGTGGGACCGTTGGCATGGATGAGAGTCTTCGACGGTCTATGGCTTAAATTGTCGTGACCAAGGCCATGAAGACAAAATGCTCATATGATTGGCCGTCCAAGGGGGAGTGGTGGAACGGGAACGTCTATGGCTTGAATTGACGTGACGTTGGCCGGTTCGCCGTGAATGTGCCCTGTGCGTACGATGTGTGTGGCCGTGCGAGCCTACGCCTGTGTTGGAGTGTGTTTACACTATTTTGATGGCCTATACTAATAAAGTGCAGGGAAAGAGCATCGCCGCCCCAATTTTGGGGGCGGTATCGTTATAATTTGTCAGCATAGCTGACCGTTGCTTTTGTTTACCACCGGGCGGTGGATTGTTGCTTGCAGGTGCTGTGGAGCCGAGCGGGAAATAGCGGGCTAAAGCCCAAGTTGCTGAGCCGGCCCTCGAAGGCCTAATTTTGAGTGTTTCATTGTAGTCATGTGTGGCCGGCCTGCGAGCTGAAGTATGAAAACACTTTTATGTCAAGCAAACTGTGTAAGGCCTTAGGGCCATTTCTATTTCTGTGTATTGAAACATTCCTGCGGGTGTTTTTGTAGTGGACATTCATGCTTTTGGCTGGGTTCTTTCATCTTGCAACTTAATTTTAATGCTTCTGCTAGGTGTTTGTGTAGGACGTGCAATTGGTTGAATGGTTTCAACGCGTAACCAACCGGTCTGTCCGTAGTATATGGCGTCGGGCCCCGACCGGACCTACTGCTATATGCTATGCGACGGATATGGGTGTTAAACATTGGTATCAGACTACTGGTTTCGGTCAAACTTAAATGAATTCGTGGGCGAATTCACTTTAAGGGGTGGTGAGCACATGTGTGTGCGTCATCGTTATAACATGAAAAGAACCCATGAATGTCCACTTAGGAATGAAAATACACATGTTTGAGGAACCTGCGTGTTCCTATAATTGCTGTTTGCAAATAGTATTTGGTCGCTTATCGGTGTTTTGCACGATTATAGGTGACCAAAAGTGGTGTTGGGCCGTCAGAATGGCCAGGTTCTGAGGCAAGCAGTGCGCCAAGTGAAGCGCCTACAACACCTCCGTCTGTCGAGACCATTAGATTACTGGCAGAAGCTTTCTTTGCTATGATTAATGCGCAACTGCAAGACAGGTGCAGCAGCCTGCTCCTGCGGGGGAGCAAGTGCCGCTCCAAGCGGCGGAGCCTAGAAGGGTTGAGCAGGTTGCGGTGGAGCCGGAGTTCCCTCGGAGAGCAACTGAGAGATAGCTTAAGCATGTAATGGGATTCCATCCACCGGTGTTCTCAGGAACGGGAACCCCGACCCAGGCTGAAGATTGGCTCTCAAGAGTCAATAGGGTGATGACAGCAACTGAAACGGAAGAGTGGCAGAAGACAACAATAGCAACGTTCTTATTGGATGGGGACGCAAGGTTATGGTGGGAAGGTCTAGAGCTACACCAGTTGAGGGGAAGGTCGTTGGCCGAAGTATCTTTGGAGGAATTTTCGAGACTGTTCATGGCTCTATACCTCCCCTCAGCGCAGAGGATCGCACTAGAGAATGAGTTCCAAAAGTTGGTACAAGGAGATAGCACCGTAGACGAGTACCTCCACGAGTTTACTTGATTGGGGAGATATGCTAGCGCTACCTTTGCCGACGAGGAGCGAAAGACTAATCGCTTCTATGAAGGGTTAAGAGATGAGCTAAGGTTGCTACTGTCAGGGCCCATGGCGCAGGGTTTCCTAACCTTGGTCAACTCGGCCCGGTCCTTGGAAAAGGACATGAGAAATGTGAAAGCTAAGAAGGAATCTGGTGGGAAGAAATCAGAGTTCAAGGCGCCGACTACGTCGAAGTCGGGCTATCAAAGATTCTATAAGAAGGCTAGGACGTCAGGTCCAGCTTATTCTACAGGTGCCTCGGGGGCAACTACCAATCGAACCCCGGGCGCTTGTTTCATGGGTGGAAAGACGGGGTACTTTGCCCGCGATTGCTGGAGCGGACGCCCAAAGTCCGAGAGAAAACAAGGAGCTACTTACGAAGAGAAGGGCAAGGCAGTGGAGTCAACCGCGTCTGTTGGTACCCTAGTTTGATTTGAGTTCAGTCCTCTCCTTTGTGCCCCTTGACCCAAGAAATATCTATGGTCAATGGTTAGGAGTCTAGCTGTAGGGTCCTCGCTTTTCCAAATTGAGAATTTGGTTAAGTAGGTTTTTCGTTCGACTATAGTCGAACGCCGTTCGACTATCGTCTATCGGCTGATCGACGATCGTCTACCAGTTGGTCGACGCTTTGTCTGCGCTGATAGTTCGACTATCTGTTGATAGCTCGACTATCTGTTCTGCGCTGATAGTTCGACTATCTGTTGATAGCTCGACTATTTGTTCTGCGCTGATAGTTCGACTATCTGTTGATAGCTCGACTATCTGTTCTGCGCTGATAGTTCGACTATCTGTTGATAGCTCGACTATCTGTTCTGCGCTGATAGTTCGACTATCTGTTGATAGCTCGACTATCTGTTCTGCGCTGATAGTTCGACTATCTGTTGATAGCTCGACTATCTGTTCTGCGCTGATAGTTCGACTATCTATTGATAGCTCGACTATCTATTCTGCGCTGATAGTTCGACTATCTGTTGATAGTTCGACTATCTGTTCTGCGCTGATAGTTCGACTATCTGTTGATAGGTCGACTATCTGTTCTGCGCTGGTAGTTCGACTATCTGTTGATAGATCGACTATCTAGTTTGTTTTGATAGTTCGACTATCTTTTGATAGATCGACTATCTGTTTTCTGAGGTAGGTCGACTATCTGCTTGATAGTTCGACTATCTCTGTGCGCTTGATAGCTCGACTATCTGTCCTAGATAGATCGACTATCTGATAGTTCGACTATCTGTCCTGATAGTTCGACTATCTGCTGCGGTAGCTCGACTATCTATTTGATAGCTCGACTATCTGCCCGATAGTTCGACGATCTCCTGGCGTCGTTCGACGATCTTCGAAGGTCGTTCGACGTTTTCTGTCTGCCTTTATATTTTGTATTTATTTATTATATTTAATTATTTAATACATTTTCTGGCACAGTATTTTAAGCTGTATGATAAAGTTTCCAGGCTTTATTTGCTCCATTCTTATTGCCTGAGTTAAAATCTTTTAAGATAAAGTTGTTTGTCTTATTAGCTGTCATTTTAATTTACTTTATCTGCTGACAGCCCTTTATAGCCGTTAGACTGAAAAGTCTTCTTTTGCTATAAAGAGATTGTTTCTGATGTGACTTTATTTAGTCTATCTGATTATTTGATTTAAGCCTGCAGCTTCTTAGAAAGAGGTTTATTCCTTTTTATAGAATGTTTTGCTGCAGAGATATTTCTGTCTTCTTGATATTTACAGCCCAGGTCTCAAGGCTCAGTAGAAGACAAATTAATTCAAATGGAAGAGAGCCGTTGCTTGCTGATGATTATATAAAGAACCCTTTGCAGAAGGATTCAAGCTAGTTAACAGAAGTCAATAGAAGCTAGTGTTACACACATATTCAAAAGCACTCAAGCCTTCATCAAGCTCAAGCTTCCTGCTCTCAGCAAACTCCATCTAACTAAGAAGTGTTAAGATCTTCATCTCTTCTTCACCTGAGTTCTCCTGCTTTCAGGAAGTTCAACTCAGAGTTTCTTTGAAGAAGAAGAAGAAGAAGAATAGCTGCTTGAAGAGATTTCTTTTATTTACTTTCTTCTTGTAGCTCTTTCCTTCAGAACTTTCTGAAGAGTTTTCTCTGCACTGAAGCAAGACTTCACCTGGACATCTTTGAGCCAGGGGGAGCCTTGATTCTTTAGAGCATTCTAGCTCAGTGCAAGCTTTTTGTGCTTCTCTAATCTATTGTAAAATAGAGAAGACATCTTAACCTTCTTCCCCCTCCTGTACAGGGTTATTACTCCCTTCAAAAGTATCCCTTGGTGGCAGGGCACCTGATCAAAAACCTGTGCTTGGTTTTTAGACACCTGATCAAAAGTCTAAAGGGTCTCTGGATCTACCTGAAGAAGATCCTGTTGGTGGCAGGGCACTTGATCAAAAACCTGCAGTGGATTCCTACCGTTTGGGTAGAAGAGTGGACGTACCCAAGTTGTTTGGGGAACCACTATAAATTTCCTTGTGTCGTCTGGATTCAACTGTTTAATTCCTGTACTGTGGCTGTGAATAGATATAACTAGGTTGCTAGTTGCTGTTTAGGTCTTCCAAGCTTTAACTGTAATTACAGTTAGCTTGTGTTTGTACACATCACTTGTGTTAGGCTTTAAGGTTAAATCAATATCTATAATCTTTTCATTCCGCACTTCACTCCAAGGGAGTTGGGTAGAATATTAAGTTTTGTCTGTGCAAAATTTGATAACTCTATTCACCCCCCCTCTAGAGTAGTATCTATCCCCTCACTTTCAATTGGTATCAGAGGGAGGTTGACTGACTGTTTAGGCTAACACCTAAGTCACAAGATCCTGATAGATACCAAGAGCTTATAGATATTCACTATCATGGCCCAGTCTAAGGATTATTCTAGCACCAGACCTCCAGCATGTAACTTAGCAAAGTTTGGCATCTGGAAGGCAAGGATCAAACTTTATATGAACTCTATTGATGAGAGTATTTTTGCTTCTATTTTGTCAGGTCCCCCAAGAGCACCTGCTGCTGCCACTGCCTCATCATCTGATATGAGTGCAGTGCCTCCTCCAGATTATAATGATGAATACAAGAAGGCTAAAATTGCTGATGCCAAGGCAATGAACATACTGGCTCAGACTATGTCTGATGAGGTGTTCCAGAAGGTGGCTGACTGCTCCTCAGCTAAGGCCATGTGGGACACACTGAACCAGATTGTAGCTGGTTCAGCTGATGAAAGGAAGGACAGGAGGTCCAACCTTATCTCACAGTATGAGAACTTCAAGAAGACTGATGCTGAATCAGTTGAAGCGATGTACACCAGGCTCAGCTCAATCATCAATGAGCTGAGGACCCTGGACAAGGACATATCATTGACAGAGGTCAATGATAAGATTCTTATGTGCTTCCCTAGCACATGGGATCTAAGAATCTGGCCCATCAAAGAAGCCAGAAGTACCAATGAGATCTCAACTGAAGCTCTCCTCGGCAAGCTCAAGTCTTTTGAGCAAGTGCTGAAGACCAGAGAAGCAGAAGCTGAAGCAAAGACCCCTACTCCAACAAGAAAAGAGCAATCTCTAGCTCTTAAGGCTGCTGATGCTTCTGAAGGAAGCCAATCCAATGAGGAGCTAATGGCATTATTTGCCAAGAGGTTTCTCAAGATGGGGAGAAAGGAATTCAGAAAGAAGTCTTCACGCTATGAAGACAAACCAAGGTATGATCGATCTCCTGCTAAAGAAATTATTTGCTATGGTTGCAGGAAACCTGGACACATTTTGCCAGAGTGTCCAGAGGAGAAGAACAAGGAAAAGAGAAAAGACAAAGAACAACACAGGAAGCACTCCAAGCCATCCTCCTACAAAAACAAGAAGAAGGAGAGAGGTTTCATTGCTGAAACCTGGAGTGATTCTGATGAAGAATCATCCTCATCAAGCTCCAGTGAAGATGAGGAAGAGAAGAAGGCCAAAGAAATTTGCCTAATGGCAATAGATGCCTGCAGCAACCACTCTGCTGCAGAGAGTTCTGATTCTGATGAAGAGATGCCTACTGAAGATGAGGTACTTTCATCTTATGATTTTACTTCAGAAGAGTTTAAGTTAGATTTTAAATCTCTATGTTTAGATTTAATTAGTTCAGAAAAAGAGATAAAAGAACTTAGAAATAGGCTAGCTGACTCTGAATCAATAGCCTCTGAAAATGTTAGGTTAAAGGAAGAACTCACTACTTGTAGTGAAGAAATCAAATTTCTTAAAATAGAATTAGCTAAGTCTAAGAGATTAGAAGAATCCCTTAATGGTAGAAGCCTTAAGCTGTTAGAAATTACCAGCATGACTAACACTAGGTCAGGTAATGATAAATTAGGCTTAGGAGCTTCTCCCAGTGAACCCCCAGTTCTCCTTAAAAATAACCTTTCAACTCCAGTGAACTTCATTTCAGCTAGTGGAAAGAAGAACACTGAGCAAGTAAACCTTGTAAATAAAACATTAAATAAGCTAAGAGAGAAAAGAGAAAGAAGTTTTTCAAAGAAATGCAAAGAGCGTCGAACGCCGCTCGACGATCGGATGCTCCATGGTCGAACGAAGCTCGACGATCTGAGCGCCCATCGTCGAACGTCGATCGACGATTTCAACATGATTTTCAAAATCATAATCAGTATCATAGAAACCTAAATGAAAATAGAAACCCTAGGTTTGTTGACCCATCATCTGCATGGAGAATCCCACCTAGGAGATCTCACCCACTAGGTTATCACCCTCAGCCTGCATTCTCTTATATTTCCAGTTTTTCTTATGTGAAAAACAAGGGACCCAAGGTTACCTGGGTCCACTCTGTCTAAATAGTTGTTTTGCAGGTGAAGGCCTATCCAATCACTCAAAATAAGTGGTATTTGGATAGTGGATGCTCTAAGCATATGACAGGAAACAAAGAGCTTCTGTCAAAGTACAAAGCTAAGCTCGGCCCAAAGGTTATCTTTGGAGACTCCAGCTGTGGTCAGACAGAAGGATATGGCAAGATCACGATTGGAGCTGTTACATTCAAGAGAGTTGCTTATGTCAATGGACTAAAGCATAACCTGATTTCAGTCAGCCAGCTATGTGATGCTGGCTACCAGGTTTCTTTTTCTAACTCCTCTTGCAATATTACTTTAAATAATAATGTTGTTTTAATAGGTAATAGAATAGGCAATATATATTTAGTAGATTTTAATTCATCTCACTCTGAAATCTGCCTGTTTAATGAATTAACCCTTAATAATAATTCTTTATGGCATAAAAGGCTTAGTCATGTAAACCTCAAGAACATATCTAGGTTATCTAAGCACAACCTTGTTAGAGGTTTACCTTCTTGCCCCTACAAGAAGGAGAGCCTATGCAAGGCTTGTCAGCTAGGCAAGCAAACCAAGAATTCATTTAAATCTGTTAATAAAAGTGATTCTCCTAGAATCCTGTATTTATTACATTTGGACCTTTTTGGCCCAATAAATGTACAGAGTTTAGGAGGGAAGTATTACACTTTAGTAATTGTAGATGACTTCTCTAGGTTCAGTTGGGTTTCTTTTTGAGAACTAAGTCTGATAACTTCAAAGCCCTTACAGACTTTCTACTTTGTGTGCAGACTGAGTACTCTACTCATGTGGCCTTGATCAGAAGTGATCATGGTACTGAGTTTGACTCTCTTCTCATGCAAGAATTCTGTGAGAGAGAAGGTATCAAACATAGCTTCTCAGCTCCTAGAACTCCTCAACAAAATGGGGTAGTTGAAAGGAAGAATAGAACACTAATTGAAGCTGCTAGTACATTGTTGGCAGATGCTAACATGCCTCTATCCTATTGGGCAGAAGCTGTTAGTACAGCTAACTATGTCTTGAATAGAAGTTTGATACACAAACTTAAGTGTAAAACTCCTTATGAGTTGCTTAAAGGAAAGAAACCAAAAATTAATTACTTTAGAATTTTTGGCTGTACTGTTTATATTCATAACAATAATAAAGAATATATTAGAAAATTTGAAGCAAAAGCTTCAATGGGAATTATGCTTGGATATTCCCAAGTAAGCAAAGCTTATAGGGTGTATAACAAATCAACCTGTAAGATAGAAGAATCTGTGCATGTGACTTTTGATGAGTCTCAGATGTTTTACAAGGAGAAGGAAAATTCTCCTTCATCTAGTTCTTTGCAGGTACATGATGCTCCTAAAGAAATTCTTCAACTATCAACTCTTCAGATCACTGAATCAGACAGTGATGAAGACTTTGCTGAAGCTGTTGAAGCTGTTGTAGTTCCACCAACAGTAGATCAAATTCCTCCTGAGGAATTAATCCCAACTGTTGCTGAAGATCACATCCCACCTGCTGATATTGTCACACTTAGAGATCACCCCACATCTCAAGTGATTGGAGACATATCAGCTGGTGTGCAAACAAGACACCAATTAAGACAGGATGTGATGCATGCTTGTTTCCTCTCACAGGTTGAGCCCCTCACCTTTAAAGATGCAGAGCTAGATCCCCACTGGATCATTGCAATGCAAGAGGAGCTCAATCAGTTTGAGAGATGTAAAGTTTGGACTTTGGTTCCAAGACCTAAAGGCCAACTGATCATAGGCACCAAGTGGGTGTATAGAAACAAGTTAGATGCAAATGGAATAATAGTAAGGAATAAAGCTAGGCTTGTAGCTCAGGGCTACAGACAGGAGGAAGGTATAGACTATGACCAAACCTTTGCTCCTGTTGCAAGGCTAGAAGCAATAAGGATCTTCTTGGCCTATGCAGCCTACATGAAGTTTAAGGTGTTCCAAATGGATGTCAAAAGTGCATTCCTAAATGGTGAGCTTAAGGAAGAGGTGTTTGTTGAACAACCACCAGGGTTTGTTTCATCAACTCAGCCTTCTCATGTTTTTAAGTTGCAAAAAGCTCTTTATGGACTAAAGCAAGCTCCTAGGGCCTGGTATGAGACCTTAGCTAGTTTCCTGTTAGAGCACAACTTCACTAGGGGAGTAGTTGATAGAACCCTTTTCGTCAAGCATCACAAGGACACAATCCTGTTAGTTCAAGTGTATGTAGATGATATTATCTTTGGCTCCACTGATCCCAAACTGTGCAAAAAGTTTTCCAACTTGATGCATTCTAAGTTTGAGATGAGTAGCATGGGTGTGCTGTCTTACTTCCTTGGTCTCCAAGTTAAGCAAGATGCTGATGGTATCTTCATCTCCCAATCCAAATATGCCAAGGAATTGGTAAAGAAATTTGGGATGGCTGATGCTTCAGCAATGCCTACACCCATGGCTACTAATGTAGTTATTGATTCTGATGATCACGGCAAGCCAGTTGATCAAAGAATTATAGGGCCATTGTTGGTTCCCTATTATATCTAACTGCAAGTAGGCCAGATATAATGTTTGCTACATGCCTTTGTGCTAGATTCCAGGTCAACCCCAAGGAATCTCATCTGATTCTTCTAAAAAGAATCCTGAGATACCTGAAAGGATGTCCAAATTTAGGACTTTGGTACCCAGCTGAGTCAGAGTTTGAATTAATTGGATATTCTGATTCTGACTATGCTGGCTGCAGAGTTGACAGGAAGAGCACCTCAGGAACTTGCCAGTTCCTGGGAGAGAGATTGGTCTCTTGGTTCTGTAAGAAGCAGGCTTCTGTCTCAACCTCAACTGCAGAGGCTGAATATATAGCAGCTGCCAGTTGTTGTTCACAGATCCTGTGGATTCAAAACCAGCTTGTGGATTATGGTTACTCACACAAGAACACCAAGATCATGTGTGATAGTACCAGTGCTATTTCAATTGCACAAAATCCAGTGCACCACTCTAGAACCAAGCACATTGAGATTAGGCACCATTTCCTGAGAGATTGTGTGGAAAAGAACAAGATCTGTCTTGAGTTCATATCCACTGAGTTTCAGAGAGGTGATATATTCACCAAGCCTTTAGATGAACAGAAGCATCTGTTCTTTTTAGTCCAACTAGGCATGATCAATGGACGAGACTAAGTGTGACGATATCTGCCTTTGTTGAGGTCTGCTTGAAGATCGTCGAACGATGATCGAAGATCGTCGAACGGATTGAGCCTATCGTCGACCTCTGGTTAATGATAGCTTATCTGTTTGAAGATCGTCGATCGACGTTCGACCATCGTCGAACAGGCTGAGCTTATCGTCGATCTCTACTCGACGACAGCTTGGTGCTTGTGAAGCCAGAATTAGCCGAACTATGGTTCGACTATTCTGCTTCTGAGCCGATCGTCGAACGGCCGTTCGACTATCGGTTCAAGATCTTTTTAATAGATCGACTATTTCCGGTCCAATATAAAGCCGATAGTCGACCTAGGTTAAAAGATCGTGTGCTCTATCGTCGACGGAGCGTGCCCTTTCGCATTCTGCTTTCCCGCTTGCGATTTTCTGGCGCTTCGTCTTTCTCATTCTCTCTCCAGCTTTCTCGTGTTTTCTCCGGCGAATCCATGGCGATTTCTCCAGCTGTTCTAGCCGTAGTAAAGTTTGACGCCGGATTCAGTGTGGATTTTGAAGCTTTCAGCAGTTGCGATGCCGGAATCGTGGAAGTTCTCCAGCTCTGCAGGGATCAAGGTCTAGAGAAGCTGATGTCTGAAAGGATCAAGATCAACATTCCAGAGATAAAAGAATGGGCTTTCACGTCGTCTTCCACAGACGAATCGATGATCGGTACCATCGGCGGAGTAGAAGTTATCCTGACTCCGGCCGTTCTTTCTGATGTTTTTGGTTTAGTTATTGGTGACGAAGATTATGAGCAAGATGCTCAGGAGTTCGGAAGGATGCTTGTTGAGCTGGGACATGCCGAGGGCATTCCCACCAAGCTGCTCAAGGTAAACTTCCCGTTCAAGATCAAGTTCCTCGCTGAGGTAGTCGGAAAAGTGCTCCTTGGGAAGCACTCTGCCCATGATAATATAACAAGACAGCAATTCGCACTTATGTGTGCAATTGTTAATCGAAAGAGAATCGATTGGGCAGCTGTTCTGTTTGATTTAATCAGGAAGAAGACAGGAAAGAAGGAAGTCACCCTGGGAAGGGTTATTGGAATTTTCCTTAAGGAGAAATTCCCCCAGCTGCTGAGTTCTGCCGCAACTACAATCAACGCCAGCAAGAAGATGGATCCCCACTTATTCTCTAAGTGGAAGAGGACATTTGTGAAATCTGCTCCAGCACAATCTGAGGACACAAGGACTGCATCAGTCGCTCCTCAACCTATTGAAGCTGGCTCAGCTATTCCTTCCTCCTCCTCTGTTTTGTCGTCTACCTCAGTTGAAGTACCATCAACTTCTGCTGAGGTACGACCCTCTTCTTCTGCTGCACCTGAAACAACCGTGGTTGTTCCTCTGTCTCCTCCAGCTTCTCCTCTACCTGCTCATCTGGCTAGGATATCTGCTCCTAGCTTCGATTTGTTAGGATCAGAGAGATTCCTTACTCCTCCTGTATCTCCAATTCATTCTCCAATTCATTCCCCAATAAATTCTTCTGCTCCATCACCTGCTCCATCTCCTGCTCGATCCCCTGTTC
Source organism: Platanthera zijinensis (assembly GCA_039513925.1). Lineage (NCBI taxonomy): Eukaryota > Viridiplantae > Streptophyta > Magnoliopsida > Asparagales > Orchidaceae > Platanthera > Platanthera zijinensis. The sequence goes on from CM077088.1 coordinate 103,011,138, forward strand.
ACACCATCCTCCATCCCAGCACATCTACCATATCTGCTGCAGCTCCATCCACCTCTCATCCATCATCGTTTGAAATCACTCCTGATTTCATCTCGCGCATTGTGGAGCTGATTACCCCGTTAATCAAAACCATGATTGACGAGGCAATCGCTCCCCTTGCTGCCTCCATTGATCTATTATCTGCTCCATCAAATCCCTCTCCAAATCAGCTGAGCCATCTTCCTCTAGGAGCCTGGTTTCAGTACCCACTGAAATCAGGCAGGGGGAGATGTTCAATGAAGATGTCTCAGGCCTTCCTGCCTCTCCTTCAGTTGTGAAAGATTTAGTCTTATCTGCCCAGCCAGAATCCGCTCAAGTTGAGCCAGAAGAAGTTCCAGATGTTGTTATGTCTGTTCAGGAAGAGACAGCTCCTGCTGAGGAAGAGATTGTTCCAGCTGAGGAAGTGGTAACTCCAGCTGAGGAAGAAATTGTTCCAGCTGAGGAAGAGATTGCTCCAGTTAAGCAAGTTGTAGCTCCAGTTTGACTGAGAAAGAAATATCAGATGGAATCCTGCTATCAGAAATTGCAGTGAAAGTATGCTTAGAGGATCTAACCTCTCCTATGATTGCCAGATTCTTAGAAGGGATTATAACCTCTTATCTAAATGAATCATGGGAAATGGTTAAATATGAAGGTAACTCTTTCATTCGCTTTGTTGATGAGTCTATTAATTTGATAGTCTGTGAATACCTTGAAGGAATGATCTCTGTTTATTTAGCAGATCTATATTCATAATTTTACAGATATTATTAAAGAAGATTTAACTGCTCAAATCATAGCAGTAGTTTCTGAGGCTGACCCAAGTATTCCTGCTACTCAAGTAGACCCTGAGTTGGAATCCTTCTTAGATAATAAAGAAGATGAGTCTGAGAAAGAGGAAGTCAAAGTTGACTCTTCTGCTCTGAGTTTGGAAGAAGCTCAAGCTAGAGCAGCATGGGAATTAAGAGTTCAATCTCTAAAAGAGAAAGAGAAAGATTTGCAATGTGAAAAGTCATCCATCTGGGATGACTCTCCAGGATTAGATTTAGACTCCCTTCTGGCTATGGATGCCATGGAAGAAGAAAAAGAAAAGTCTGCCTCAAAGCTTAAAGAAAAGGCTGTCTCTGAAGCCTATGATCCCTATGAGAACCCTCCATCATCCCATTCTGATGATGATGATGATTCAGATGTTTCTGAAAAATCAAAGAAAAAGAAATCTGCTGCAAAGAAAAGAAAAGCTGCTCCTCCTCCACCTCCAAATAAGGATAATGACATTCCATATTATATTTTGAAGGGCATTGACCCCAAATCCAAAGATTTTCAGCATTGGATGAGGTTTTCGAAAAATCAGCAAAAAGAAAGGAAGAGAACTAAGAGGTATGACAGTCCAGTCTCCAGATGGACTCCCAAAGGTCCTCCTCCACCTCCAAGTGCAGGAGCCTCTGGGAATCTACCTGCTAATCAATCTGCCGCCTATGGAAAATCTGCGTCTGCTCAGCCCCAACCTAGACAAGGTCATCAAAGTTCTCAAGACAGATCATCTTATGGTTCTCAAAGACATGTGAAGGAGGTTGTGGCCCAAAGACCAACTTTTTCCCACCTCCTTCTCCAGTTCAATCTGAGAAAAGTGTTTCGAAAGGTAAATAGTTTACAGTGTTTTAAAACCTTCTAGCAAGTCCCTTTTGCTAAGTTTATTCTAATGTCTTATCTAGATAAAATAGCTGATGCTGCTTCTCCAGAGCCCGTATATGAAAATCCTGAGCTCGATCCTAATTTTAGGATGGCTCGCTTTCAAGAGCTTGTAGGAGCAGCCCAAATAAGAAAAGCAAGAGCCGAAGGTAAAGATACGACTGGTTTCACTACCATGTCAACCTACAGAAAGAAAGAATTTGAAAAATTCCAAGTCAATCCTGAGATATTTGATCCAGCAAAGTACATGGAAAAACATCCTGAAGCTGTTGTCCCCAGAGCTACAGAGCTGAAGATAATTGGTGCTCAGGATTTAAAGATGTCAAAGAAGGAATCAGATGACCCGCTTAGAAAAATTTCTTTTGTATCTAGTTCTTCTGATCCATTACCTGACCCTAAAGATTCTTAATAGTTTGATTAACTGCTGTGATATATTTGATTATTTGTTTATCTGATTGATAATCTGCCAGTTTATTGTTAACTATTTGCTGAATTTAATTTTAGTATTCTTTTGCTAGCTGTTTTAGATTCTGAGAGACTTAACTCAAATAGGGGAGATTGTTGGTACCCTAGTTTGATTTGAGTTCAGTCCTCTCCTTTGTGCCCCTTGACCCAAGAAATATCTATGGTCAATGGTTAGGAGTCTAGCTGTAGGGTCCTCGCTTTTCCAAATTGAGAATTTGGTTAAGTAGGTTTTTCGTTCGACTATAGTCGAACGCCGTTCGACTATCGTCTATCGGCTGATCGACGATCGTCTACCAGTTGGTCGACGCTTTGTCTGCGCTGATAGTTCGACTATCTGTTGATAGCTCGACTATCTGTTCTGCGCTGATAGTTCGACTATCTGTTGATAGCTCGACTATCTGTTCTGCGCTGATAGTTCGACTATCTGTTGATAGCTCGACTATCTGTTCTGCGCTGATAGTTCGACTATCTGTTGATAGCTCGACTATCTGTTCTGCGCTGATAGTTCGACTATCTGTTGATAGCTCGACTATCTGTTCTGCGCTGATAGTTCGACTATCTGTTAATAGCTCGACTATCTAGTCTGCGCTGATAGTTCGACTATCTGTTGATAGCTCGACTATCTGTTCTGCGCTGATAGTTCGACTATCTGTTGATAGTTCGACTATCTGTTCTGCGCTGATAGTTCGACTATCTGTTGATAGGTCGACTATCTGTTCTGCGCTGGTAGTTCGACTATCTGTTGATAGATCGACTATCTAGTTTGTTTTGATAGTTTGACTATCTTTTGATAGATCGACTATCTGTTTTCTGAGGTAGGTCGACTATCTGCTTGATAGTTCGACTATCTCTGTGCGCTTGATAGCTCGACTATCTGTCCTAGATAGATCGACTATCTGATAGTTCGACTATCTGTCCTGATAGTTCGACTATCTGCTGCGGTAGCTCGACTATCTATTTGATAGCTCGACTATCTGGATCGTTCGACTATCTGCCCGATAGTTCGACGATCTCCTGGCGTCGTTCGACGATCTTCGAAGGTCGTTCGACGTTTTCTGTCTGCCTTTATATTTTGTATTTATTTATTATATTTAATTATTTAATACATTTTCTGGCACAGTATTTTAAGCTGTATGATAAAGTTTCCAGGCTTTATTTGCTCCATTCTTATTGCCTGAGTTAAAATCTTTTAAGATAAAGTTGTTTGTCTTATTAGCTGTCATTTTAATTTACTTTATCTGCTGACAGCCCTTTATAGCCGTTAGACTGAAAAGTCTTCTTTTGCTATAAAGAGATTGTTTCTGATGTGACTTTATTTAGTCTATCTGATTATTTGATTTAAGCCTGCAGCTTCTTAGAAAGAGGTTTATTCCTTTTTATAGAATGTTTTGCTGCAGAGATATTTCTGTCTTCTTGATATTTACAGCCCAGGTCTCAAGGCTCAGTAGAAGACAAATTAATTCAAATGGAAGAGAGCCGTTGCTTGCTGATGATTATATAAAGAACCCTTTGCAGAAGGATTCAAGCTAGTTAACAGAAGTCAATAGAAGCTAGTGTTACACACATATTCAAAAGCACTCAAGCCTTCATCAAGCTCAAGCTTCCTGCTCTCAGCAAACTCCATCTAACTAAGAAGTGTTAAGATCTTCATCTCTTCTTCACCTGAGTTCTCCTGCTTTCAGGAAGTTCAACTCAGAGTTTCTTTGAAGAAGAAGAAGAAGAAGAATAGCTGCTTGAAGAGATTTCTTTTTATTTACTTTCTTCTTGTAGCTCTTTCCTTCAGAACTTTCTGAAGAGTTTTTCTCTGCACTGAAGCAAGACTTCACCTGGACATCTTTGAGCCAGGGGGAGCCTTGATTCTTTAGAGCATTCTAGCTCAGTGCAAGCTTTTTGTGCTTCTCTAATCTATTGTAAAATAGAGAAGACATCTTAACCTTCTTCCCCCTCCTGTACAGGGTTATTACTCCCTTCAAAAGTATCCCTTGGTGGCAGGGCACCTGATCAAAAACCTGTGCTTGGTTTTTAGACACCTGATCAAAAGTCTAAAGGGTCTCTGGATCTACCTGAAGAAGATCCTGTTGGTGGCAGGGCACTTGATCAAAAACCTGCAGTGGATTCCTACCGTTTGGGTAGAAGAGTGGACGTACCCAAGTTGTTTGGGGAACCACTATAAATTTCCTTGTGTCGTCTGGATTCAACTGTTTAATTCCTGTACTGTGGCTGTGAATAGATATAACTAGGTTGCTAGTTGCTGTTTAGGTCTTCCAAGCTTTAACTGTAATTACAGTTAGCTTGTGTTTGTACACATCACTTGTGTTAGGCTTTAAGGTTAAATCAATATCTATAATCTTTTCATTCCGCACTTCACTCCAAGGGAGTTGGGTAGAATATTAAGTTTTGTCTGTGCAAAATTTGATAACTCTATTCACCCCCCTCTAGAGTAGTATCTATCCCCTCACTTTCAGCGTCCCATGATGCTCTGACTCAACCTAGAGTGTACAACTTGGGCCAGCAGGAGGCCATTAAACAAGCTGACGTGGTAACAGGTACGAGTTAATTTATAGCAAGTTAACTTTATATATTGTTGTCTATTGCTTGTTAGCCTAATATTGTTTGCGTAGGCTTTGTTTTGATTAGCGATAGTCCGACACGGGCACTGTTCGATACGGGAGCTTCACACTCCTTGTCCGAAAATTTTATATCGCGCATCGGAGTCCCTTCTTCGATGGCGAAGAACAAGTTGGATGTGCTGTTACCGAATGGGTGCTCGATGCGTGCGGACAGAGTGTGCGCCGTGAGGGTTCACATAGGGAGCCAAGAGTTCGACTTGCTAGCATCATTGCTGCCGCTAGTAGAGTTCGACGTTATGTTTGGGATGGATTGGCTTTCGGATCAGAAGGCTTGGATTGATTGCGATTTGAAGGAGGTCAAGCTGGGTGTTGGACGGGAGACAACATTCGAGGGACTCAAGGGGTCGAGCAAGACGCTGATGTCTGCTCTTCAGGTGGTAAAGGCAGTTCGTGCTGGTGCAGAGCTGTTCTTCGCAATAGTGGGGGCTGTGGAGCCAAAGTCCACATTGGATAGCATCCCCATGGTTTGTGAATACCCCGATGTGTTCTCGGATAATCTTCCCAGGGCCCCACCGCAGCGAGAGATTGATTTCACTATCGATCTTGTGCCAGGTGCCAAACTTGTGTCACGTGCTCCTTATAGGCTATCGCCAAAGGAAATGACAGAATTGAAAGTTCAGCTAGAGGAGCTAATGGAGCAAGGTTATGTACGTCCAAGCTCGTCGCCTTGGAGCGCACTGGTCCTCTTCGTTAAGAAGAAGGATGGGAGTATGCGGCTGTGTATCGACTACAGAGAGTTGAACAAGCTGACGGAGAAGAACAAGTACCCGATCCCGAGGATTGATGATCTGTTCGATCAGTTAGTCGGATCGTCGGTATATTCTAAGTTGGACTTGATGTCGCGGTACTATCAGTTGAGGATCAGGGAGTGTGATATCCTGAAGACGGCGTTCAGCACAAGGTATGGGCATTTCGAGTTCACGGTCATGCCGTTTGGACTGACGAATGCGCCTTCAGTGTTTATGGACTTGATGAACAGGACGTTCCGAGATTTCCTGGACCGCTTTGTGATCGTCTTTATTGACGATATATTGGTGTACTCGCAGTGCGAAGAAGATCACTTCAAGCACTTGCATCTGGTGTTAGAGACTTTGAGGAGGAATGAGCTGTATGTGAAATTCTCCAAGTGCGAGTTTTGGCTACCCTCAGTAGCGTTCCTTGGTCACATTGTTAGTGGGGAAGGTATGATCCGGCGAAGATCGTTGCGATACAGGAGTGGCCTGCTGATGTAGGCCACCGGATCGCGGTGGTCACACACGTCTACGAACAAGGACCCTCGCCGCCCCACTTTACCCAAACACAAAAATTAACGCAGCCCCGAATATGCTTACTGTTACTAACGCAGCGCACGGTTAGCAACAGTTAGAGTATGAGTATAGGCTATAGGCCTATACCAACACAAGCTAAAGGGAATAATATTAATTCCGGACGAGCACGGTGTTGTACCAAAGAAAAATCCACCAAAACAAATTGATTCGGAAAAGGGTGGATATTTCCCCAACAAGAACAAAGCAAGGATCGCCAATCCTTTTTCGTACATTTAAAGAAATATTCTAGATAACGCAAATCCGCAAGAAAATAACCATGAAATTTCGATGCTTCCAAAGTCACGCCAAAACTCAACCACCGACAAGAAAAATCTAAGAAGAGAACACTCTTGGTAGGAGGTTTCGTTACCCACTCGGAGTTTGTAGATCCGAGATGTTGGATCCACAACAAATGATCGCTCCCTCCAATAGCCTACCGGAGATGAGCCAAGAAGATGTACACGTCCGCCTTCGTCGTATCACGCCCGGTAGAGCCTTCCCAATCCGTTGTTGAGCCATGGAGATCCTTCTTGGAGTTGGCCGAAAATATGAGAGCAATATGTGAGGAGGAGAGGGGGTGGAGTGGGAGAAGAGGAAAGGGGAGGAAGAGAGGTAGGTGGCCGGCGGCTTGAAGGAGGAGGAGGGAGGTGGTCGGCCAAGGCTTGGCCGAAACTTTGGGAGGGGGAAGAGAGAGAGAGAGGGGGGCGGCCACAAGATGAGAGAGAGAGTGAGGGGAGCAAAAGATTTTAGGGTTTCAATATTCTCTTCCAAAATTGCCTTTTACACTAGTTCATGGCTTAATATATAGCCAAGCACACACTAAAGGCTATATGCAGCCCAATCAAAATAAAAACAACAATGGCCGGCTAAACGCAGACCAACATAAAAATTGTAGCTAAGGCTGGCTAAACAGAGGCCAGATTAAATGTCCAAAAATAACATAACATAAGACAAGCTCAAATTAATTAAAGTTCTTCATGTGCTGAGGGCGAAGGTTGTAACGTTGCCCGTCACGAATGTTGCGGCGTCGCAGATCCTTGGATGGTGGCGGTGGATCATCATCAACTGCATCGTCATCAAGATGTGGGTCGTCGTCCCCATCAACCCTCCCCCGCTCGAAAGGACTCATCACCGATGAGGAGGGGAGCAGGTACTGCTGTATGAGAGCTTTGTCCAGAACGGCCACCTCCGAAGTAGAGTGCCAAGAATCATCAGAGGCAGGGTGGTCACGCCAACGGATCAAGAACCGTCTCGAGTCGCCATGCGGAGAGGGAAGCACCTCATCCCGAATAATCCTGTCAGGCACAAAAAAAGTCTTTGGGAAACTTGAAAAAGCGTTAGTCGACGAAGAGGGAAATGTAGCAAGTTCATTAGGCGACATACCCCCGGTGGCAGCTGCTGGAGAGAACGATCCAGATAAAACTTCACCCTCAAACCAATTAGAATTGGTAGTGGACAAAAACGGGGAGACAGATAATTCTAGTGGTGGTGAGATATAAGGCGTTAAATCAGAAATATTGAAAATGGGGGATATACCCCAATCAGTGGGTATTTCCAAGAGATAAGCATTCTCTCCTAATTTCTTTAAAATACGAAAAGGACCGGCTCTCCTATTTGCTAATTTCTTTATGGTTCCCGTCGGAAACCGTTTGGGGGAGAGACGCACCATAACCAAATCGCCAATATTAAAGTGGAGTTCCCTTCTATGGACGTTGGCGTTAGCTTGATAAGAGGCATATTGTTTTGCTAACGTTTGATTGATGTGTTTGTGTAGGGTGTGAACATGTGAGGCGAAATCCTGAGCAAACTGACTAGATTTATAAGTTGGCGGTAACGAGACTAAGTTAAGAGGCACGGGTGCCTTGTAGCCGTGCACAATTTCATTGGGTGAGAGTCCAGTGGACCTATTTTTGGAGTTATTGTAGGCCAATTGTGCATGTGGTAGGATGAGATCCCACGCGCCCTTATGATCACCCACAATACAACGAAGTAAACTACCCAAACTCCTATTAACTACCTCCGTTTGGCCATCCGTTTGTGGATGGTAAGCCGAGGAAAATAAGAGCTTGGTGCCCATGATCTTCCATAACGTTTTCCAAAAATAACTCGTGAATTTCACGTCCCTATCAGTGACAATAGTTTTAGGGACACCCCTTTGGCCTACGACCTCTTTAAAAAATAGTTTAGCGACATGAGACGCATCATCGGTTTTATGACAAGCAATGAAAATAGGCCATCTTCGAGAACTGGTCAACGACCACCATAACGGAGTCGTGACGTCTAAACGTGACGGGAAGGCCTAGGACAAAGTCCATGCTAATATCTTCCCAAGGAACGGAAGGGATCGGGAGGGGGGTATAAAGACCCGCATTCGTCTTATTCCCTTTTCCCAATTGACACGCTCTACAACTTCCGACCACCTTGTGTACAGTTGACTTGAGACCGGGCCAATAAAATTTTTCCTCCACTAAGGTAATGGTTTTATCCCGCCCAAAGTGGCCGCCGAGGCCGCCACTATGTAATTCCCAAACTATAAAGTGGCGAAGGGAGGAACGAGGGATGCATAGCTTAGCGTGCTTAAATAAATAGCCATCACGGAGATAGTACGCAGAAATGGTCGTGGGTGACTCGCCCTGGGTGGATAAGTAGATATCTTTAAAATCCGGACAATGAACATACTCGTCCTTGATACGTTCAAAACCTACAACCTTAACCTCTAGTGTGGTCAATAAAAGGGAGACGCGGCTCAGAGCATCAGCTACCCGATTGAGGTTGCCCTTCAGGTGTTTAATATTAAAGGAGTACTCCTGCAGGAAGGATACCCACTTCGCGTGGCGTGGACTGATTTTACCTTGCGAGTTGACGAATCGTAACGCTTCGTGATCGGAAAGTATAACGAACTCCTTAGGAAGGAGGTAGTGCCTCCAGTGTTGGAGACATCGAATAATGGCATAAAATTCCCGATCGTAGTTGGAGTAATTGAGCTTAGGTCCCGCAAGTTTCTCACTAAAGTAACCAACCGGGTGCCCCTCTTGACTTAAGACGCCCCCAATACCAATCCCCGATGCATCACAAGATAACTCAAAGACCTTATTGAAATCCGGTAATCGCAAGAGGTGTGCTTCCGACATCCGGGCCTTAATCGTGTGGAATGCTTTGGTGGCGGATTTGGACCACACAAAGTCACCCTTCTTCATGCACTCCGTGATGGGAGCCATGATGCTACTAAAATCGCGTATGAACCGGCGGTAGAAGGTAGCTAAACCATGGAAACTTCTAACTTCCCTAATGTTGGTGGGTTCCGGCCAATCCACAATGGCTTGGACCTTCTTGGGGTCTACGTGTATGCCCTCCGAGCTAACAATGTATCCTAGGAACTCCACTGATGGCACATAGAACGTGCACTTTTTAATATTGACAAACAGTTCCTCCATTCGGAGCATCTCCAAAATAGTCTTCAAGTGCCTCTCATGATCGGTAGTCGAGGTGCTAAAAATGAGTATATCATCACAGTAGACAACGATGAACTTCCCCATATACGGTTGAAATACGTGAGTCATCATCCGAGAAAATGTACTGGGGGCATTGGAGAGCCCGAACGGCATTACTAGCCACTCATAAAGTCCTTCCTTTGACTTAAACGCTGTCTTCCACTCATCCCCTTCCCTAATCCGTATTTGGTGGTAGCCACTCCTAAGATCCAATTTCGAAAAGATTGTGGCCCCGGCTAACATGTCCAATAGATTGTCCAAACGCGGAATGGGGAAACGGTATTTAATAGTGATTTTATTGATAGCTCTACTGTCCACACACATTCTCCATGACCCGTCTTTCTTGGGTGCTAGCAAGGCGGGTACGGCGCAAGGGCTTTTACTATGACGAATAAATCCTTTTTGTAATAATTCAGCAATTTGGGTTTGCAGCTCCGCGTGGGCGGACAGATTCAATCGATAATGTGGTAGGTTGGGTAGGGAGGAACCCGGAATGAGATCGATGGCATGTTGGATATCCCGCAACGGGGATAATGTTGCGGGCAACTCTTCCGGATACACATCCTTATATTCTTCTAAAAGATCACGCAATGCCGGCGGTAGACTCTCGAACAACGGCTCATCGCCCTTGACTTGTAGGCAAACTAACGCATAAAGGATACCCTCAACGAAGGAGTGACGCTCGAGTTCCTTCCTACCAATTAAAGTTAACGTTTTCTTCTCTGCGGGCACAATTGTGTCCGAAGAGGCGATCGAGGGATCCTTAGGAGGAGTGGGTGCCAAGGTGACGGTCTTGTCGTTAAACTTGAACTCATAAGTGTTTGCACGACCGAAGTGAGTCACATCGTAATCGAAGAGCCACGGACGCCCCAATAATATGTGACAAACGTCCATAGGGATTACGTCGCACCACACCTTATCTACGTACCCCTTGATAACTAGAGGAACTAGACATCGCTTGGACACCCCAATTGAGGTTTTGTTGACCCAAGCGATCTTATATGGTTGGGGGTGTGGTTCCGTGCTTAATTTCATTCGAGCGACTGCATTCTCCGAAATGACATTCATACAACTCCCGCTATCAATGATCAGTTTACACCACTTATCACCGCTTTTAAAATTCAGAGAAAATATGCTCGTCCTATTATAATCGTCCAATACTCGCGGGGTGGCTAAGATGCAACGCATCACCATCATGTAAGACTCATTTTCCATATCACTAGGCTCGCCTTCAGACTCGTCCGCGGCCTCATAGACAATTTCAGCGGGTTCAGAGGGGGAGTCCATAAGAGCTAAGGGCTTCGATTTAGTGGGGCACTCACTAGCGTAGTGCCCTTGTATCCCGCAAGTAAACAAGTGGCGTTAGTCTTACTAACTCTTCCTATCGGAACTCTCTCGCCGTTGGGATATTTGTTGTTCCTAGCAGTAATAACGATAGAGCTTGAATCAGTCGAACGGAATTTTCCTTTGTCCCTCATGGAGGACGTGGGTGGGGCACCTAGAATAGATTTTCCTTTCTGAAAAGATCGCCCCTTGGTTTTGTAGGAGTTATGTTTTTCGATATCCAAAGCGGCATTGAAGGTAGTGTTAAGGTCCGTGTGACCATAACGCAGTAGTTTGCCTTGGATGTCCGGATTAAGTCCCTTACGGAAACGGGAAAGCGTAACTTCAGGCATTTCTCTAACCTCACAACGTACCATCATATCCTTAAGGAGTCCCATGTACTCCGCTACCGATTTGCTCCCCTGGCGAAGGGTGGCTAACTCGTCGAACATTTGAGTTCGGTGATACGCGGGGACATATTGATCATTCAGAAGTGCTTTCATGGCATTCCACCCAATTGGGGGTAATCCATTCGCGGTACCTAGTCGTCTCTCTTCATTTAACCAGAATGTTTTGGCCCTACCCATAAGCTTCATTCGTGCTACCCGCACCTTCTCGCCGTCCGTTAAGTTACGCCACTCAAAGTAACACACGATTTCCATGACCCAATCTTGAAATGTCTGGGGTTCACCCATACCATCGTATGAGGGTGGGTCAATCTTAACGGCTCTAGCTAAATCGAACTCATAAGGGGCTCGAGGCGTGTGTTCATCATCCTGTTCGTGATATTGGTTGTGCCTATCATCGCGTTGGTGAGCGGCCTGGGGAGGAAAACCCGGTCTGTGTATCCCAGCAGCGGGATTACGGGGCACCGCTTGGTTGACAGCCAACCCTTGTATTAATTGCGTCAGAGCATCAAACCTAGTGTTGAACTCTTCCCGAAGCTCCGCGATGGTGGCCGGTGAGTGGTCATCATCATGGTGGTTAGCCATTTGTGAAGTGGAGGGGGAATATTCAGTACCACGCCTTGTGCGCATGAACAACTGTAAACTAAGAAAGGTTTTGACAGATTAATTTTTATAAAGGTAGATTTTTTGACACGAATCCGTTGAGCAAACAAAAATTATTTTTTTGACTTTTACGCTTAGAAAAATATGAAGAGTTCCCAGAATGTTTTTCTAATTTTTCTGAAAATTTTTTTATTTTTTTTTTACTAATTGCAGACCAAATTCAGCAAAATTTCAGATTTTGTTAAGGTTTGTGACGGGCTGTGCGCAACCAAGTGAGAATCGCAAATCCTACTACGGAAGAGCAAGAGGATGGTGTCGGTTGGGAAACCAACACAACCTCCCTCTGATACCAAATTTGATGTAGGCCACCGGATCTCGGTGGTCACACACGTCTACGAACAAGGACCCTCGCCGCCCCACTTTACCCAAACACAAAAATTAACGTAGCCTCGAATATGCTTACTGTTACTAATGCAGCGCACGGTTAGCAACCGTTAGAGTATGAGTATAGGCTATAGGCCTATACCCACACAAGCTAAAGGGAATAATATTAATTCCGGACGAGCGCGGAGTTGTACCAAAGAAAAATCCACCAAAACAAATTGATTCGGAAAAGGGTGGATATTTCCCCAACAAGAACAAAGCAAGGATCGCCAATCCTTTTTCGTACGTTTAAAGAAATATTCTAGATAACGCAAATCCGCAAGAAAATAACCATGAAACTTTCGATGCTTCCAAAGTCACGCCAAAACTCAACCACCGACAAGAAAAATCTAAGAAGAGAACACTCTTGGTAGGAGGTTTCGTTACCCACTCGGAGTTTGTAGATCCGAGATGTTGGATCCACAACAAATGATCGCTCCCTCCAATAGCCTACCGGAGATGAGCCAAGAAGATGTACACGTCCGCCTTCGTCGTATCACGCCCGGTAGAGCCTTCCCAATCCGTTGTTGAGCCGTGGAGATCCTTCTTGGAGTTGGCCGAAAATATGAGAGCAATATGTGAGGAGGAGAGGGGGTGGAGTGGGAGAAGAGGAAAGGGGAGGAAGAGAGGTAGGTGGCCGGCGGCTTGAAGGAGGAGGAGGGAGGTGGTCGGCCAAGGCTTGGCCGAAACTTTGGGAGGGGGAAGAGAGAGAGAGAGGGGGGAGGCCACAAGATGAGAGAGAGAGTGAGGGGAGCAAAAGATTTTAGGGTTTCAATATTCTCTTCCAAAATTGCCTTTTACACTAGTTCATGGCTTAATATATAGCCAAGCACACACCAAAGGCTATATGCAGCCCAATCAAAATAAAAACAACAATGGCCGGCTAAACGCAGACCAACATAAAAATTGTAGCTAAGGCTGGCTAAACGCAGGCCAGATTAAATGTCCAAAAATAACATAACATAAGACAAGCTCAAATTAATTAAAGTTCTTCATGTGCCGAGGGCGAAGGTTGTAACGTTGCCCGTCACGAATGTTGCGGCGTCGCAGATCCTTGGATGGTGGCGGTGGATCATCATCAATTGCATCGTCATCAAGATGTGGGTCGTCGTCCCCATCACCTGCGTTGTCTTCTGTCGTGGAAGTCCGTAGTTTTCTCGGGCTTGCCGGATATTACAGGCGCTTCGTAGAGAACTTCTCGCGGATAGCGCTACCTCTCACGAAGTTGACAAGGAAAGATCAGAGATTCTTGTGGATGCAGGAGTGCGTGCAAACTTTTGAGGAGCTGAAGAGATGGTTGACCACGGCGCCAGTACTTAGTTTCGCCGAGTGGGACCGAGGGCTTCGAGGTTTATAGTGAAGCCTCGGGTAGTGGTTTGGGTTGTGTGCTGTTGCAGCATGGGAGCGTGATAGCTTATGGATCGCGTCAGCTAAAAGTGCATGAAAGGAACTATCCGGTCCACGACTTGGAGTTGGCGGCCGTGATATTTGCACTTAAGCTGTGGAGGCACTACCTATACGACGTAAGGGTCGATATTTACACCGATCACAAGAGCCTGAAGTACCTATTGGATCAGAAGGATCTTAATATGAGGTAGAGGAGGTGGATGGAGTTCCTGGGGGTCTACACCTTCAAGATTCATTATGTACCCGGGAAGGGCATGGCGGTTGCTGATGCGTTAAGCCGCAGGGCTCCCGCCCAAGCCAACTGGTTGTCGGTGCATGATGAGCGGCTGATACGGGAGTTGGAGGAGCTTGAGATCTGTTGCGTTGACAAGCAGACGAGCGCCAAAGCAATGTTGAACTGGACAGAGGTCCAGTATGACCTGGCTGACCGGGTTTGGCAGGCATTGGAGTTAGATGACTCCATGAAGGAGCTTATGGAGGCAGCGTTGGATGGGTCAAATTCCCAATTTTCAGTGGAGCTCAGATTTCTTCAATCTCTGAGAGCCTCTGACTTAGCACATCCTAACCCTTAGCTATACATGGATGGGTCAATCTAATAGTCCTTAAAGACATAGTGATCCTGACCCAAGTCCAAACTAGGGTGTTCCAACAATCTCCTCCTATTTGGGTTAGGATTACTATTTACATGAAAATAAAAATATTACAATTTATATTACAAAGCATAAGATATAAAAAAAGAAAAATCTTTGCATTGCTGTCTTCTGTTGCTATTAAAACTGACTGTTGCTGGCTTTACAAAACTCCCCCTATGTTGATGCAGTAACTGTGACTGGAGGAGGCTGGGATGACTTTGAAAATTGGATTTTGATTGAGTCATCCAGCTAATTCATATAGATGGTAACTGAAGAAGGCTATGGTAGAGATTGCTCTCTCCTTGAAAAGGATATGTTAGCATAAAAATGATATTTGTCCAGCAAATTTTATTATGATTCTGAATATGAAAAACAAAGTCTGATATCTTTCTTCCTATAGAATTTCTTTTTATCAGAAGAGATTCAAACTCAGTGTCATGATCACTACTGACCAATGCAACTAGAGTAGAGGACTCAATCTAGATGAATTTAGAAAAAGGTCTATAAGAAATATAAAGTTATTTGACAGAGAATTCTCATACAGAAATCCTAACATAATTTTGAACAAGATATAAAAGGAAAGAAGCAGCCTTTAAGAAAAGATGTTTCCTAATAAATTTGTTCCAAATAGGAAAAGGATTTGAAAATATTTTAAATAGTTTATCCTTATAATTATAAATCAAATTTATGAAGAAGCAGACTGATTTCGACGATTTTATATAGGATCGTCGATCTTAGTTCGACGATTTTATATAGGATCGTCGATCTGAGTTCGACGATCTGAACTCATTTCGTCGATTAAGGTATTTCTTCTTCCTTTGAATATATTCTGAAAACATTCCTCTTAGAAGTTTTGTTTCCTCCTCAGGTTTTATTGAATCTTGGCAGCAAAGTTGAAGTTCTAAGTTAACTGAATTGAAAACAAAGTTAGATAATACTTGATCCTCTTCAGGTTTTGATTTTCCTTCTGTTTGTTCAGACTTTAAACTGCTGCAGGAAGTGTTGATGGCCATTAAGCAGAATTGTTTGGCCCTTGCTTCCTCCTCTTCATCTTCAAATAATGATTCATCATCTGATACATCCCAAATGACATCTAGGGATACTGATTCTCCTTCTTCAAATAGGATGTTGTGGCTTCTTTCTGTTGTTCCATCCACTGGTTCAGAAGCCAT
This sequence comes from Platanthera zijinensis, assembly GCA_039513925.1. Classification (NCBI taxonomy): domain Eukaryota; kingdom Viridiplantae; phylum Streptophyta; class Magnoliopsida; order Asparagales; family Orchidaceae; genus Platanthera; species Platanthera zijinensis. The sequence goes on from CM077088.1 coordinate 103,026,705, forward strand.
TTGATGAAGTGAATCCCATATCTCCTTAGCTGTTGAGCATTCAACAACTTCCTGGAACAAGTCATCAAATAATGACTATGCTAGGATATTCATGGCTCTGGCATCAGCTAGTCTGGCCCTTTTAGTTATTGTTGCTGAGGTTGGGAGACCTGTCATAATGGCATAAAATATTTCTTCATCAATATTGTCCATAAATGACTTAATTCTTGTCTTCCAAAGTGCAAATTTGTTTATGTTGCACTTAGGAAGTCTGGTGCTAGAATATTCCATATTCTTGCTATGTGAAAAACAAAAAGATTAATCTAACTGAGATGGATCAAGAGAGATCTTTTGGTTCAGGTGTTAGCGTGTATAAACAACCAAACTAGTGAAGATCTAGTTGTTGAATAACCAACCTTCCTCTGATACCAATTGAAAGTGAGATCTATCCTAGAGATTAGAGCAAACACACAACAAGAATAATAAAGACAAGAAATAAAGGCAAACCAGACAACACAATAAATTTATAGTGGTTCCCCTAAACTTGGGTAGTCCACTCTTCTACCACCCTAGGTAGGAATCCACTGCAGGAAGAGTTGATCAGGTGTCCTGGGAACGAATGAGCTTTTGATAAGGTGCTCAAAACCCAAACTTGATTTTTTGATCAGGTGTCTTGCCACCACTTAGTTTTGATAAGGTCTCAGAAACCAAGTAGAACTTTTGAAGGGAGTTCAACAACCCTTTTACAGAAGGGAAGGGAGAGTTGATGTTATCTTCTCTGTTCAACAATCAAAGAGAAGCATAAGTGGATTTTGATGATGTTGTCAAAGCTCCCTCTGATATTGCAATTGTTAAGGAAGGAGAGCTTTACATAGGGTGATAGGTCTTCAATGTATGACTGCTCCAGCAAATGATGATTTCAGCAAAGGCTGAAATTTGAGTTGTCTTGGAGTGTGAATGATGAAGCCTTGATGATGTTGATCTTCCAGTAAGCCTTCAGACTGATGTAGAGTAGTTGTCTCTTCAGGCTTCCTGGAACAGTAGATCTGAGAAGAGCACTGACTGTACAGGTGATATTGAGTTCTTCACTTCTTCTGTTTTGTTCCTCTGTATATCTATGTATATATTCTGATAGGAGACCAATGGTCATTTGAATTCTTTCATTTATTACTGCTGCCTCTTCGTTACTCAAACGGCTATAATCTCCATAACTGCATTCTTAGAAATGTCCTGTAATAAAGCTGTGTTGGAATATGAATAGCTCACTTTGATTGGTCCAAGAATATCCTGAAAATCTGCCTGGGAACTTGCGGTCAAAGTGATGGCAGAAATCGTCGATCTCAACAAGATGATCGTCAATCTGAGCTCAACTATCGTCGATCTGAGCTCAGAGATATTGGAGCTGGTCTGGGACAGAAAACGTCAATCTGAGCTCGGAGATCATCGAACGGAGTTTGATGCCTTGTGGACCTGAGCTCAGAGATCGTCGATCTCAGCTCGACGCCTAAACTCATCTCGTCGATCTGAGCTCGACGCCTAGGTTGAATTCTGAATTCTTCTCTGACTGATTTCTCTTGGCTGATTTCTTCAATCTCTGAGAGCCTCTGACTTAGAACATCCTCACCCTTAGCTATATATGGATGGGTCAATCTAATAGTCCTAAGGACATAGTGATCCTGACCCAAGTCCAAACAAGGGTGTTCCAACAATCTCCCCCTATTTGGGTTAGGATTACTATTTACATGAAAATAAAAATATTACAATTTATATTACAAAGCATAAGATATAAAAAAGAAAAAGCTTTGCATTGCTGTCTTCTGTTGCTATTAAAACTGACTGTTGCTGGCTTTACAAAACTCCCCATATGTTGATGCAGTAACTGTGACTGGAGGAGGCTGGGATGACTTTGAAAATTGGATTTTGATTGAGTCATCCAACTAATTCATATAGATGGTACCTGAAGAAGGTTATGGTAGAGATTGCTCTCTCCTTGAAAAGGATATGTTAGCATAAAAATGATATTTGTCCAGCAAATTTTATTATGATTCTGAATCTGAAAAACAAAGTCTGATATCTTTCTTCCTATAGAATTTCTTTTTATCAGAAGAGATTCAAACTCAGTGCCATGATCACTGCTGACCAATGCAACTAGAGTAGAGGACTCAATCTAGATGAATTTAGAAAAAGGTCTATAAAAAATATAAAGTTATTTGACAGAGAATTCTCATACAGAAATCCTAACATAATTTTGAACAAGATATAAAAGGAAAGAAGCAGCCTTTAAGAAAAGATGTTTCCTAATAAATTTGTTCCAAATAGGAAAAGGATTTCAAAATATTTTAAATAGTTTATCCTTATAATTATAAATCAAATTTATGAAGAAGCAGACTGAGTTCGACGATTTTATATAGGATCGTCGATCTTAGTTCGACGATTTTATATAGGATCGTCGATCTGAGTTCGACGATCTGAACTCATTTCGTCGATTAAGGTATTTCTTCTTCCTTTGAATATATTCTGAAAACATTCCTCTTAGAAGTTTTGTTTCCTCCTCAGGTTTCATTGAATCTTAGCAGCAAAGTTGAAGTTCTAAGTTAACTGAATTGAAAACAAAGTTAGATAATACCTGATCCTCTTCAGGTTTTGATTTTCCTTCTGTTTGTTCAGACTTTAAACTGCTGCAGGAAGTGTTGATGGCCATTAAGCAGAATTGTTTGGCCCTTGCTTCCTCCTCTTCATCTTCAAATAATGATTCATCATCTGATACATCCCAAATGACATCTAGGGATACTGATTCTCCTTCTTCAAATAAGATGTTGTGGCTTCTTTCTGTTGTTCCATCCACTGGTTCAGAAGCCATTTGATGAAGTGAATCCCATATCTCCTTAGTTGTTGAGCATTCAATAATATCCTGGAACAAGTCATCAAATAATGACTGTGCTAGGATATTCATGGCTCTGGCATCAGCTAGTCTGGCCCTTTTAGTTATTGTTGCTGAGGTTGGGAGACCTGTCATAATGGCATAAAATATTTCTTCATCAATATTGTCCATAAATGACTTAATTCCTGTCTTCCAAAGTGCAAATTTGTTTATGTTGCACTTAGGAAGTCTGGTGCTAGAATATTCCATATTCTTGCTATGTGAAAAACAAAAAGATTAATCTAACTGAGATGGATCAAGAGAGATCTTTTTGTTCAGGTGTTAGCCTGTATAAACAACCAAACTAGTGAAGATCTAGGTGTTGAATAACCAACCTTCCTCTAATACCAATTGAAAGTGAGATCTATCCTAGAAATTAGAGCAAACACACAGCAAGAATAATAAAGACAAGAAATAAAGGCAAACCAGATAACACAATAAATTTATAGTGGTTCCCCTAAACTTGGGTAGTCCACTCTTCTACCACCCTAGGTAGGAATCCACTACAGGAAGAGTTGATCAGGTGTCCTGGGCATGAATGAGCTTTTGATAAGGTGCTCAAAACCCAAACTGGATTTTTTGATCAGGTGTCTTGCCACCACTTAGTTTTGATAAGGTCTCAGAAACCAAGCAGAACTTTTGAAGGGAGTTCAAGAACCCTTTTACAGGAGGGAAGGGAGAGTTGATGTTGTCTTCTCTATTCAACAATCAAAGAGAAGCATAAGTGGATTTTGATGATGTTGTCAAAGCTCCATATGACATTGCAATTGTTCAAGAAGGAGAGCTTTACATAGGGTGATAGTTCTTCAATGTATGACTGCTCCAGCAAATTATGATTTTAGCAAAGGCTGAAATGTGAGTTGTCTTGGAGTGTGAATGATGAAGCCTTGATGATGTTGATCTTCCAGTAAGCCTTCAGACTGATGTAGAGTAGTTGTCTCTTTAGGCTTCCTGGAACAGTAGATCTGAGAAGAGCACTGACTGTACAGGTGATGTTGAGTTCTTCACTTCTTCTGTTTTGTTCCTCTATATCTCTGTATATATATTCTGATAGGAGACCAATGGTCATTTGAATTCTTGCATTTATTACTGCTGCCTCTTAGTTACTCCAATGGCTATAATCTCCATAACTGCATTCTTATAACTGTCCTATAATAAAGCTGTGTTGGAATATGAACAGCTCACTTTGATTGGACCAAGAATATCCTGAAAATCTGCCTAGGAACTTGCGTTCAGAGTGATGGCAGTAATCGTCGATCTCAACAAGATGATCGTCGATCTGAGCTCAACTATCGTCGATCTGAGCTCACAGATATTGGAGCTTGTCTGGTACAGAAAACGTCGATTTGAGCTCGGAGATCGTCGAACGGAGTTTGACGCCTCGTGGACCTGAGCTCAGAGATCGTCGATCTCAGCTCGACTCCTGAACTCATCTCGTCAATCTGAGCTCGACCCCTAGGTTGAATTCTGAATTCTTCTCTGACTGATTTCTCTTGGTTGATTTCTTCAATCTCTGAGAGCCTCTGTCTTAGCACATCCTATGACCCTTAGCTATACATGGATGGGACAATCTAATAGTCTTAAAGACATAGTGATCCTGACCCAAATCCAAACTAGGGTGTTCCAACAAATGGACATCCTTGTTCAATCAATGTCTGATGACATTTTTGAAGGAGATGTTGAATGTACTTCAGCAAAAGACAACTGGGACTCCCTCAGAGTAATGGCATTTGGATCAGCGAAAGAAAAAACATTAAATACTGAATCTTGGAGTGCCTCTAAAGCTTCATCCTGTGCAATTGAAGATGAAGAAGAGTAAAGACCAAGAGAGTTTTGCATAATGGCAATAAATGCTTCATGCAGCAGGCATGATGAAGAATTAGGCTCTGATGAAGACTCAAAATGTGAATCAGAAGAGGATCAGGTTATCTCTTCCCTTAATTTTGACAACATAACTGAATTTTTACCAAAAAAAATTAAAAATTTTCAGAAAATTTATGTTCAACATAGTTCAACGAACGGAGCTCGACGAAAACTACACTCTTCGTCGAACTTAGGTCGACGATCTCTGAACAGAGATTTTTTGTAAGAAATTCTTGATCGACGAAATAAATACCCTTTGTCGTACCGAGAACGAAGAACGTTGAACTCAGATCGACGAAAATATTTTTCGTCTAACTCAGAATTTCAAAATAGAAATTTTTATTCAATTATTTCAAATTATTATTGTGAAAGAAAAATAGTACCCAAGGTAATCTGGGTCCAGAACTCCTAACCTCTCTTTTTAGGAAATACAGGGGATACAGTAGTAGTTGTATAGGGGGAGATTGTCTATTTTATTTGTAAAGAAAATTCCTTATTAGGATTCTCCAGTAGCTTTTTGTTTCATGTATTTTATTTCTCAAACTACCCTTGTACATCTACTGAAAAACTTTTAATTCAGGAAGATTATTTTTGCTTTGTGTTTTATTTTATGTGAATAGTGTCCTCACCCAAATAGGGGGAGATTGTTTGAACCCTAGTTTGGATTAGGGTAAGGATCACTATTAGGGTTTATTAGATTGACCCAAAATGTATAGTCATGGGTCATAGGATTCTCAAGGTATGCCTCAAAAGTATTTCAGAAGAAGTGAAGGAAGAATTCTTTGAACGAAGAATGCATAATTCTCTGAACGCAGATTCTCTTAACGAAGAATGAAGAATTCTCTGAATGCAGAATTCTCTGAATGAAGAATTCTATGAATGCAGATTCTCTGAACGAAGAATGCAGAATTCTCTGAACACAGAATTCTCTGAACGAAGAGTTCTCTGAACGCAGACTCTCTGAACGAAGAATGTAGAATTCTCCGAACACAGAATTCTCTGAACGCAGATTCTCTAAACGAAGAATGCAGAATTCTCTGAACGCAGAATTCTCTGAACGAAGAATTCTCTGAATGCAGATTCTCTGAATGAAGAACGCAGAATGCAAAAGCTTTAAAATAAAGTTTGGCGATTTCCTGTGCAGTTTTTCAGACAGATTTATTTACAGCTGGCAGAATTTATTAAGGCTTAATTGCAGGCCTTTATAGCTATTAGAATTAATGCAATATATTCTTAAGAATATAGCCATTTGGAGGCTGCATTAATTATGAATTAAATCAGAGATTTAATGCCAACTGATTCCCAAAGAAATAACCATAATCGGGAATAGGCTTCAGCCATTTCAAGACAAGAATTCAAATGTTTGAATTAGTCCAAGGGATATTTATATATATGATATACAGAAGATTGCAAAAAAAACAATATATATCATAAAGTGACAAAAAAAGGAAAGCAGAGATTGAAAGAAAAATATACAGATCAACTTCATCTGATCCAAGGCTTTCAAGAGACAAGAAATAAATATCAGTCTAGAAGCCTGCTGCAGAGAACGATCAAAGTTGAAGGCCTACTCACCCTTAGCAAAGCTTCCACTCCTGAACCATTCAAGATCTAAGGGGGAGATTTGACAACATCACAATCCACATAGTCTCCTTATTTATACTTGAGAAAAGAAGACTTTCTTCAATCTCTCATCCCCACCTCTATACAGGGTTTTAATTCCCTTCAAAATTATTCTGGTTGCAAGTCTCCTTCCAAAAGACTTGGGTTGGTTTTTGAGCACCTGATCAAAATCTCATTGGTGGCAGTCACCTGATCAAAACCTGTAGTTGATTCCTACCAAGGGTGGTAGAAGAGTGGATGTACCCAGGTTGGGGAACCACTATAAATTTCCTTGTGTCGTCTGGATTGCTTGCTTCATTTCTTTTTATTTGTGTTAAGACTTTTTATTTCTTAACTCAAATTTAGAATAAATTAAGATCTATCCATTTCTTTCATAAGCCTCAGAGATGGGCTCATCAGGATCAAGCGCTAATAACTCAGCACATAGAATCTTCATCTTAAGAAAGTACTTGAGACGGTCAGGTCTCCTTGAGTTGTCCTTGCCAACTCATTCTCTAGGAACTGTATCATAGATACATTCTTCCTGTTAAACAACCCATTAAGGGAAGTCCAAATCTCTACAACAGACTCATATCCAATGATATGATCAAACAGCTCAGGTGAGACAGTGATGAGTTGGAAATATACCTATATTTTCGTATTTTATTTAAGTAAATTTTTTTATTTTTGTCTTTTTTATTAGTTTTATTCAATAAATTGCTTATTTTTGTAAATATTATTTCTAACTTAGCTTTATTTTTATTCCAGAAAAATTCAAAAAAATTCCAGAAAAAGTCAAAATGTTGACTGACACGCCCGTGTCACATGACTGACATGCCCGTGTCATGCCCTCGACGATCGCAGACCACAGGTTGCCAGCTCGACGATCGGCGATCATCAAACCGAGCTCGACACGCCCCCAGACACGCCCGTGTCAAAGTGTGACACGGGCGTGAATTAGCCACCTGGCCCGACGTGATGCGGGCGACTTTGCGGCCGGACCTCGCCCAAATCGACCTCCCCGACACGCCCCAGTCACGCCCGTGACTGACACATGTCACGCCCGTGACCGCCACGTTTTCAGCCGAAGTCAACTTTCTAGTCAAATCAACCGATCAGCTCATGTACAGTATCGACACGCCCCCCTGTCACGCCCTAGTCATGGGCGTGACCCACCCGAAAATTTGTCTATAAATAAGAGCTTCCAGGAAGCTTTTCTTGTCCACTTTTTGGTCCAAATTACTTAGGGGAGGTGCTGCCCATTTGGATTCCATGCTTATGTAAGGAGAATTTCTCCCCCCCCATCTCTCTTAGCTTGTATTAGGTTGTTTGTTTGTTTTAGCTTTTCATGTAATAGCTTTTTATTAAATGAAATGTTAGTTTTTTCTCTTCATATGATTTGAAATTCAATTAAGCGCCTTCTCTTTGCAATTTTTCGTTCCCCCTTTTTTGTTCTTTTTATGTTTTATCTTTTAAAGCTTTCATAATCTCGCTTAGTTTAGGATTTTATCGGCATTTCTAGCCATTGTAATGTCCGTTTTATTTTCATAATCCGCACTTGTTTAGGTTTAGATTTTCCTTTTTTCCCTTATTTTCATTCTTAAGGGTTTATAAAAACACCTAAAAAACTGTGATTTTCATTTTCCTTAACTTAGGGTTTTTAGGATTGTAAAACTTTTTCGTCTTTTTTTTAGTTTTATTTTCACTTTTTAGGAGTTTTTATAAAAATACAAGAATGAAAATATAGTCGTTATAATTTTTCGCTCACTTCATTTAAGCTTTTTATTTGTAAAACTTTTAGTCCCTTTAATTTTTATTTCATCTTTTTATGCATTTCTACCGCATTCTAGCAGTAGAAATGCAGTTGTATTAATTTTTCGAGTACTTTCATTTTGCGTTTATTTGCAAAACATTTTCGCTTGGTTAATTTTTATTTTCACTTTTTATGCATTTCTACCGCATTCTAGCGGTAGAAATGCAGTCGTTTTAATTTTTCAGCAACTTTGTTTTTCTTATTTTTGCAAGTGTGTGTGCGTGTATGAGTTAGTTTTTATTGCTTTTTTTCTCTTTCTGTAGAGTGCGCGTGTGCGTATGCATTTATTTCCGCCTACTCATTAAGAGTTAAATGACGCTCTGCTTTCATTTCCTGCCCACTCGTTTGAGTGGGACTTGTTTTTTTATTGCTTTTATTTTCTCCTACTCACTTGAGAAGGAAACTTAGGGTGCGTGTGTGTGTGTTTTCATTTATGTAGAGTGTGTGTGTGTGTTTTACTTTCAAGTAGAGTGTGTGCGTGTATGAGATAAATTTACCCCCGCCCACTCATTTGAGCCGGGACTCGCAATTTTATCGCTTTCTCAATTATGTAGAGTGCGTGCGTGTAGGAGATAATTTTGACGCTTTATTTATCGCTTTCTTCAATTAAGAAGAGTGTGTGCGTGTGTGCATTTATTTCCGCCTACTCATTTGAGTAGAGCTTGCTTTATCTAATTTTCTTTATGGTTTTGAAGTGTGCGTGAGTGCCTGCATCAATTAGCATTCAATTTATGTTATTGTCCTATTTTTTGTGTTTTCTCTTATAATTGTTCAGTGCTTAATTTAACACTCACGCTTCACCTAAAAACATAAACCGTCCCCATACCGATGAGTGGCTAATCTCTATTAGCCTTCGTCATCGAAGAGCATTGGGACAAATAAAATGATTTGAAATAATTAAAGAACTTTATTTTTATTTTAATTTAAGGACTTATGGTTTGCCCCGGGTTAACGATGCATAGGACCACATAATCGATTTGTGGGCTCTATTTCCGTTATCCATACGCAATGCCGAGAGGCCGCACGTATGGACCGATCCCCCTTGGGTAAAGAGAACTGCGTACGCCCCCTCGAAAGAGGAGAAACATAGTTCTGCCGGATTGGGTTCCCCACCCAATAGCGGGGTTCTTAGCGTAATGCGGGCGTTAAGGGGAATCCTTCGTCGGACTAACGTTCGGTCGAATAGCCTTAGCGCCCAGGTGAGCGATATCCCTAGACCAAGGTGAGCTCATGTTCTTGGAACCTCCATGGCCAAGTGCCTTTTATTAAATTAAAAACAAAGTTCAATAATTATTAAGAATTATTTTAGTCTTAATCTGATTCGATACCGAGCGTTAACCCGTCATCGAACTAACTTAGCAAAATTCAGCTCTCTTTCTTTCTGTTTTAATTAGACTAAAAAAATCCCACCTTACTGATAGTAAGATAATAGTGTTCCTGGAAGAGTAGATATAATCAACGCGTCCCTGAGAATAATACGACCTCGGTATTTTCCCGAATACCGAGTACTACTTGCGATAGGTGCACTTGCCTCCTCTCGTTAGAAGACTCGATCTTCTAACCGGCCCGCGGAATCTGACCATTTCGAATCAAGCACAGTCAGTCTCTATTCCGCGGCCCTCAAGTTTTTGGCGTCGTTGCCGGGGAGCACGGTTGTTATATTGAATTCGGGACTCTATTAATTTTACTTTATTTTCAAAAAAAAAATTATACAAAAAAAATCCTTCCCCCTTTCGTTTTTTTTAGGGTGTATGACCCGTGGAAAACCTTCAGGTTCTGAAAATCTTGAATTCGACCCCGAGATCGACCGCTCTCTTGCGCGTATCCGATCTTTACGTCAAATTCCATTTTTAGACCCCGCAAAATCCATCGGAGAACCCTCTTCTTCTATGGTCGACCCAAATAATGCCCAACCGGCCGAGCGTACTATGTCTTACTACGCTCGGCCCAACTTGGATGATACGGGGTCGAGTATTGTTCGGCCCGCTGTGGCCAACAATAATTTTGAAATTAAGTCGAGTGTTATTCAAATGATCCAAAATGCTGTGCAGTTCGACGGACTGCCGGATGAGGACCCCAATAACCACTTGTCTAATTTTCTTGAGATTTGCGATACTTTTAAAATTAATGGTGTCACTGATGACGCCATTCGTTTGCGCCTTTTTCCCTTCTCTCTTAAGTCCAAGGCTAAGGCGTGGTTACTCTCCCTCCCGCGGGGATCCATTACGTCCTGGGCGGAGTTGGCAGAAAAATTCCTTACGAAGTATTTTCCGCCCGCGAAAACTGCAAGATTGCGGGCGGACATATCTTCGTTCGTCCATAACGACTCCGAGTCTCTTTACGAGACTTGGGAACGCTTTAAGGAGTTTCTCCGCCGGTGCCCGCACCACGCTCTGCCAACGTGGTTGCAGGTACAGATTTTTTACAATGGACTGAATAGTCAGAGGCGTCAAATGATTGACGCGGCTGCTGGGGGCACTCTGAACAATAAGACCCCCGAGGCCGCCCAGGCCCTTTTCGAGGAAATGGCGGTGAACGCCTACCAGTGGAATGTCCCGCAGGCGCGCCCTAAGCAGGCGGGCATTTTTGAAGTGGATGCCACTGCTCAGCTAGCCCTTCAAGTCGAAAGGCTAACTAAGCAGGTGGCGGAGATGTCTGTTGCCTCCTCCACTCCGCCTTGTTTTCTCCCCCCCCCCTCTAACGTCTACGTAGTCGACGAGTTCGTGGACTACATGGGAAATTCGGTGCGTCCCTCCTTTCAAAATAACCCCTATAGTACCCACTATAATCCGGGTTGGAGGAACCATCCGAATTTCTCCTGGAGCAACCCGAACAACGCGCAGCGTCCCCCTCCCCCTCCTTTTGCGCCAACGTTTCCTCCTCCCCCTCCTATGAAGCCATCCCCGGTGGAGGAAAATTTTAATCGTTATGTCGCGTCCAACGAGTCCAATATCCGGAACATCACCGGATCGCTAAAAAATTTAGAAATCCAGGTTGGACAGCTGGCGCGACTTATGTCGGAACGTGCTCTGGGGGCACTGCTAGGGAACACGGAGCCCAATTTAAGGGAAACTGCCAATGCTATAACTCTCCATAGCGGTAAGGAGGTGGTCGATCCAAAACGGATCGATCCTCAGGTACATATTTCACCTCCGACCCCTCTTCCATCTTCTTCGATTACGCAACCCTTACCGATTTTTAATGACAAAACTATTTTAAACAAGGCGTTGCCCTACCCGCATAAGTTAGATAACGAGCGAGTGAACGCGCAATATGAAAAATTTATTTTATTACTTAAACAAATTCATATTAATGTTCCTTTTTGCGAGGCTATCTCGCAAATGCCTAAATATGCGAAATTTTTAAAAGAACTACTTTCTAATAAACGCAAACTCGAGGATATTTCGCATATATCTCTCAACGTTGTCTGCTCGGCGGCTCTTACTAGTAAATTGCCATCAAAACAAAACGACCCGGGACGGTTTTCCATCCCGTGCCTTTTTGGCGATGTATTAGTAAAATATGCCTTAGCAGACTTAGGCGCGAGCATTAATTTGATGTCGTTCTCGCTCTTCCTGCGATTAGGTTTGGGTACTCCTGCTCTTACCAATATGCGCATCCAACTAGCGGATCGCTCGGTTAGGTTCCCCATCGGGGTTGTTGAGGATGTCCTTGTCTGAGTAGACAAGTTCACCTTCCCAGTGGACTTCATCATCTTGGACATCGAGGAAGATGCCAACGTACCAATAATACTTGGTCGCCCTTTCCTCGCGACCTCACGTGCGTTAATCGATGTAAGTAATGGTCAGCTTCTCCTTCGGGTAGGAGACGACCAAGTTACTTTTTCTATTAACTCCTCTATGGAAGACTCGTCGCCGAGCGACGATTTCTGCTACTCTTTAGATTCTTTTTATGGAGATTGTTCTTCTCCGGTTTTCGAGTCCGAGTTTTTAAATGAAAATATTTTTTCGCTCGAAAATTTTTATTGCGATGAGGACGCATCTACGAATATGCCTTTTGAACCAATTGGTTCAAAAGACATTAGCACTAAAACCTCACTAGAAGAACCGCCCACCCTAGAACTCAAACCATTACCCGAATCCCTAAAATACGCCTTTTTGGGGAAAAATGATACACTCCCAGTAATCATTTCTTCGTATTTAAGCGATTCGGAGACCTCCGATTTATTGGAGGTTTTGCTTAAACATCGCCACGCAATTGCGTGGCAAATTTCTGACCTAAAGGGGATTAACCCTTCTTTCTGCACTCACAAAATTTTCCTAAACGATAATTGCCGCAAAACCATTCAGCCACAGCGACGTCTTAACCCAAACATGAAAGACGTCGTGAAAACTGAGATAATCAAATTATTAGATGCGGGGATTATTTATCCCATTTTTGATAGTGCATGGGTTAGTCCCATTCATGTCGTGCCCAAGAAGGGCGGTCTAACCGTAGTGGCGAATGAGCACAACGAGCTCGTCCCAACTCGTACTGTTACGGGTTGGCGTGTGTGCATCGATTATCGCAAACTTAATGATGCCACCCGCAAGGACCATTTCCCACTACCGTTCCTTGACCAGATTCTCGAGCGTCTTTCCGGTCATCCATTTTATTGTTTTCTCGACGGTTTATCGGGGTTTTTCCAAATCCCCATTTCCCCCGAAGACCAAGAGAAAACAACTTTTACTTGCCCCTTTGGCACCTTCGCCTACAGAAGGATGCCATTTGGCCTCTGCAATGCGCCAGCTACATTCCAAAGATGTATGCTGGCAATCTTTGGCGAGCTAGTAGAAGATATTATGGAAGTATTTATGGATGACTTTTCTATATTCGGATGCTCATTCCCGGATTGTCTTCGTAATCTCGATCGTGTCCTCCAGCGATGCGAGGACACAAATCTTGTTTTAAATTGGGAAAAGTGTAACTTTATGGTTTGAGGAGGTTTGGTCCTCGACCATAAGATTTCGATTAAGGGGATAGAGGTCGATAAGGCTAAAGTAGAAATCATAGAAAAGCTTCCTCAGCCGACAAACATAAAATCCATTAGGAGTTTCTTAGGCCACGCGGGCTTTTATAGGCGCTTCATTCAAGATTTTTCAAAAATAACAAAGCCGCTTACTCACCTCTTGGAAAAGGAATCACCTTTTGTCTTTAGTAGCGATTGCGAGTCTACTTTTAATTTTATAAAACAAAAACTTATCAATTCTCCAATTCTAGTGGCCCCTAATTGGTCCCTTCCATTCGAAATCATGTGCGACGCTAGTGATATTACCTTAGGAGCCGTTCTTGGCCAACGCGTAGAAAAACATTTTCATCCTATTTATTATGCTAGCAAGACTCTCACTTCCGCACAAGTGAATTACACGATGACGGAAAAGGAACTCTTAGCCGTCGTTTTCGCTTTCGATAAGTTTCGCTCGTACCTTACGCTATCTAAAGTTATCGTTTTCACCGATCACTCTGCCCTTAAGTATTTACTAGACAAAACCGACGCGAAGCCCCGCCTTCTTCGATGGATTCTCCTCCTACAAGAGTTTGACTTGGAGATCCGGGATAAGAAGGGCGCGGAGAATCTAGCGGCAGACCACCTCTCCCGTTTAGAAAATCCGGGTGCGGAAGCGCTCGTCGAATCTGAAATAAATGACAGATTCCCCGAGGAATGCCTTCTCGCCATTCGTTCATCTTCGTCATCTTCGCCTTGGTTCGCAGATTTTGCGAACTACTTAGTCGCGCGGGTACTTCCAAAAGATTTTTCAAGTCATCAAAAGAAGAAATTCTTTTCCGACTTGAAAAATTTCTTTTGGGATGACCCATTTCTTTTCCGTATCTGCGCGGACCAAGCGGTTAGAAGATGCGTCGCGGGAGTGGAGTGCACACAAATATTGAGGCACTGCCACGAGGGTCTAGCCGGGGGGCACTATCAAGCCAACCAGAATGCTAGGAAGGCGCTAGAGTCGGGCTACTTTTGGCACACTCTCTTCAAAGACGCGCGCAATTTTGTGCGCGCATGCGATAGCTGTCAATGGTCGAGTAACATCTCACGTCGAGACGAGATGCCCCAAAATATGTTTTCAGAATGCGAAGTCTTCGATTTATGGGGCATAGATTTTGTTGGCCCCCTACCTCCTTCTTATAAAAATTCATAAATTTTAGTGGCGGTCGACTATGTAACACGGTGGGCGGAAGCGCAAGCTCTCCCCACCAACGATGCACGAGTCGTCGTTACATTTCTAAAAAAATTATTTTCTCGCTTCGGCACGCCTCGCGCTATTGTTAGTGATAGGGGAACGCATTTCTGTAACGCTCTAATGGCTAAGACGTTAGCCTAATACGGAGTCACACACAAACTTGCCACCCCCTACCACCCGCAAACAAGTGGCCAAGTTGAGGTAGTAAATCGAGAGATAAAACGCATATTAGAAAAAACCGTTTCACTTAATAGGAAAAATTGGTCCGTTAAGCTCGACGATGCGTTATGGGCGTATCGTACGGCGTACAAAACCGCTACTGGTTGTACCCCGTTTCGATTAGTCTATGGCAAAGCGTGTCATTTACCCGTAGAACTAGAGTACCGCGCACTTTGGGCATTAAAACTCTTAAACCTCGACTCTAACTTAGCCGCTCAGAATAGAAAACTGCAACTAAATGAGCTCGATGAATGGCGTGCGAAGGCTTACGAGATCAATAAGTTCTATAAGGAGTGTTCTAAGTTTTATCACGATCGAAAAATTAAAACCCCCAAAAATTTTTCTCCGGGCGATCTAGTCCTTCTTTACAATTCACGTCTTATGCTTCTCCCGGGTAAGCTAAAATCGCGATGGTTCGGCCCCTTCAAGGTTGAAAAGGTTTGGCCATATGGGACCATACTCATCTCCCACCCCGAAAAAGGCACTTTTAAGGTGAACAGTAATCGGTTAAAGTCTTATATAGCGGGCGACCCTGTGATCAGTAGGAGCGAAACCATAACCCTTCTCCACATATAAACCCGCCACTATAGTCAAGCTACGCGACTATAAACAAAGCGCTCCTGTGAGGCACCCCACGTCTATCTTTTTTACGTCTTTATTTATTATGTTTTCTATTTTTCTAATACATGCAGGGTTTCTAATGGGCTTCCCCGAGCGCGAATCAGGGACGTTTTCTGCCCCCCTCTTTTTCCCTTTTTTGTACATATACCTGCTGTCTTGTTCCTCATGCTTAGCATACAACATTGGGGACAATGTTGGATCTAAGTATGGGGGTGTTTTTGTATTTTCGTACTTTCTTTTTTTACTTACAAAAACAAAACAAAACAAAAAAATTTAAAAAAACAAAACTTCAAAAACAAAAAAAAATATAAAAATATATATATATATAACACAAAAATCAAAAAAATTTTAATTAAAAATTTTGAAGTTTCATTTTTGAAACTTTGACTTATTTTTGACTTTGTCCGCGAGATCCGGCTCATCGAGCCATCCACATAACGAGTCATCTCGCGGCAACCTAGTTTATATTTTTGTAAATATTTTTGTAAATAATTTTTATAAGTACTTTTTGTAAATATTCTTTCTCTTTCCCCTCTCCCTTTTTCCCTCTCATCCTTGTAAATATTTTTTCTTTTTCCCAATTTTTTGTAAATAGAATGAAAATTTCATTAAAAATACAAAAAAAATTCACAAAACATAAAAATACAAAAAAATTCACAAAACTTAAAAATCCAAAAAAAAATTTATTTTCGCATTTTTTTCTTTCTTTTTAGTATGTATATATTAAAGATATAATTACAAAAATACAAAAAAAGAGCATAACTTCAAAAAAAAAATTCAAATAAAATTATGTAAGTTATGAAACAAATAAATCAAACATCTCATTCTTAAGTTTCTTGCTATCCAAAAATTTAGTTTTGAGTTTATTTATATGCGAATTTGATCAATTCTTTGTTCACTATTCCTTTGTTAATTATAGATTGAAAAATCTAAATAGCCGGGATTAAGTTTTAAAGAATTTATTATACTTTGTTAAAAATAGGGGACTCGCTTTAGGCACTACTTCTAATTTTTCATAGATAGGAGCATGTGTACCATGTTAGAAAATAACGACTATAGAATTCAATTATGCTTGCTTTTAGCTTTCTGAAAAATTGGAACGTACAATTTATAAAGGTTGCTCTCAATTATTTTTCAATTAAAAATCTAGTTCTCTTTTCTCCCCTTACCTATCATAACCTACTTGGTATGATAAAAATATTTTCCCAAAAAAGAAAAAAAGATCTTATGTCAATGGGAATAAGATTTCATTCCGTAAACATAAGCACCCAATAAATTAAAAGATTATACGTTACGGAGTAAGAGGATAAAATTCATTACTCCAATACATATACATTGGATTATTTTTATGAAGAAGAAAAAAAATTTTATGTTAAGGAAAATAAGATTTCGTTTTCTTTTAACATCCAATTCAAAAAAAATGGAGGTTCGAGAAAAAAAATAATAACCTCGCCTCAAAATCCAAGCATCTTCATAAACCAACATCAACCCCCCTTAGCCAATTTCATGACTCTAGAATTAATTCAAAAATCTTTTTGAGAGCATAATTCGTAAATTGCATTATTTCCGGTAAAACTCCTAAAAGCTAAAGTTCGTATAACTCCAAACTATTTTCTGTTAATCTAACCAATACAATTATTATTTTCTATTTGATTACATTAAGAAGTCTTTTGGCCAAAACTTTTGCCCTGTTTAAATCATCTAAATAATTTTAGGATTTAACTCTTATACCCCATATATTTTTATTTGATCTCTCTTATAATTAATTTAGCGGTAGCAGAACATAGGGTTTTTTTTATTCCTTATAATTTCACCTCAAACTTTTGCTCTGGAATAGCAAAAGCTTAAGTATGGGGGTATTTGATGAGTTGTAAATATACCTATATTTTCGTATTTTATTTAAGTCAATTTTGTTTATTTTTGTCTTTTTTATTAGTTTTATTCAATAAATTGCTTATTTTTGTAAAAATTATTTCTAACTTAGCTTTATTTTTATTCCAGAAAAATTCCAGAAAAAGTCAAAATGTGGACTGATACGCCCGTGTCACATGACCGACACGCCCGTATCACGCCCTCGACGATCGCAGACCACAGGTTGCCAGCTCGACGATCGACGATCAATAAACTGAGCTCGACACGCCCCCAGACACGCCCGTGTCAAAGTGTGACACGGGCGTGACTTAGCCACCTGGCCCGACGTGATGCGCGCGACTTTGCGGCCGGACCGCGTCCAGATCGACCTCCCCGACACGCCCCAGTCACGCCCATGACTGACACATGTCACGCCCGTGACCGCCACGTTTTCAGCCGAAGTCAACTTTCCAGTCAAATCAACCGATCAGCTCATGTACAGTATCGACACGCCCCCCTGTCACGCTCTAGTCACGGGCGTGACCCACCCGAAAATTTGCCTATAAATAAGAGCTTCCAGGAAGCTTTTCTTGTCCACTTTTTGGTCCAAATTACTTAGGGGAGGTGCTGCCCATTTGGATTCCATGCTTATGTAAGGAGAATTTCTCCCCCCCCCCCTCTCTTAGCTTATATTAGGTTGTTTGTTTGTTTTAGCTTTCCATATAATAGCTTTTTATTAAATGAAATGTTAGTTTTTTCTCTTCATATGGTTTGGAATTCAATTAAGCGCCCTTCTCTTTGCAATTTTTCGTTCCCCTTTTTTTGTTCTTTTTATGTTTTATCTTTTAAAGCTTTCATAATCTCGCTTAGTTTAGGATTTTATCGGCATTTCTAGCCGTTGTAATGTCCATTTTATTTTCATAATCCGCACTTATTTAGGTTTAGCTTTTCCTTTTTTTCCCTTATTTTCATTCTTAAGGGTTTATAAAAACACCTTAAAAAGTGTGATTTTCATTTTCCTTAACTTAGGGTTTTTAGGATTGTAAAACTTTTTCGTCTTTTTTTTTAGTTTTATTTTCACTTTTTAGGAGTTTTTATAAAAATACAAGAATGAAAATATAGTCGTTATAATTTTTCGCTCACTTCATTTTAGTTTTTTATTTGTAAAACTTTTAGTCTCTTTAATTTTTATTTCATCTTTTTATGCATTTCTACCGCATTCTAGCGGTAGAAATGCAGTTGTATTAATTTTTTGAGTACTTTCATTTTGCGTTTATTTGCAAAACATTTTCGCTCGGTTAATTTTTATTTTCACTTTTTATGCATTTCTACCGCATTCTAGCGGTAGAAATGCAGTCGTTTTAATTTTTCAGCAACTTTGTTTTTCTTATTTTTGCAAGTGTGTGTGCGTGTATGAGTTAGGTTTTATTGCTTTTTTTCTCTTTCTGTAGAGTGCGCGTGTGCGTATGCATTTATTTCCGCCCACTCGTTAAGAGTTAAATGGCGCTCTGCTTTCATTTCCCGCTCACTCGTTTGAGTGGGACTTGTTTTTTATTGCTTTTATTTTCTCCTACTCACTTGAGAAGGAAACTTAGGGTGCGTGTGTGTGTGTTTTCATTTATGTAGAGTGTGTGTGTGTTTTACTTTCAAGTAGAGTGTGTGCGTGTATGAGATAAATTTACCCCCGCCCACTCATTTGATCCGGGACTCGCAATTTTATCGCTTTCTCAATTATGTAGAGTGCGTGCGTGTAGGAGATAATTTTGACGCTTTATTTATCGCTTTCTTCAAATAAGAAGAGTTTGTGTGTGTGTGCATTTATTTCCGCCTACTCATTTGAGTAGGGCTTGCTTTATCTAATTTTCTTTATGGTTTTGAAGTGTGCGTGAGTGTCTGCATCAATTAGCCTTCAATTTATCTAATTGTCCTATTTTTTGTGTTTTCTCTTATAATTGTTCAGTGCTTAATTTAACACTCACGCTTCACCTAAAAACATAAAGCCATCCTCATACCGATGAGTGGCTAATCTCTATTAGCCTTCGGCATCGAAGAGCATTGGGACAAATAAAATGATTTGAAAAAAGTAAAGAACTTTATTTTTATTTTAATTTAAGGACTTATGGTTTGCCCCGGGTTAACGACGCATAGGACCACATAATCGATTTGTGGGCTCTATTTCTGTTATCCATACGCAACGCCGAGAGGCCGCACGTATGGACCGATCCCCCTTGGGTAAAGAGAACTGCGTACGCCCCCTCGAAAGAGGAGAAACGTAGTTCTGCCGGATTGGGTTCCCCACCCAATAGCGGGGTTCTTAGCGTAATGCGGGCGTTAAGGGGAATCCTTCATCGGACTAACGTTCGGTCAAATAGCCTTAGCGCCCAGGTGAGCGATATCCCTAGACCAAGGTGAGCTCATGTTCTTGGAACCTCCACGGCCAAGTGCCTTTTATTAAATTAAAAACAAAGTTCAATAATTATTAAGAATTATTTTAGTCTTAATCTGATTCGATGCCGAGCGTTAACCTGTCATCGAACTAACTTAGCAAAATTCAGCTCTCTTTCTTTCCGTTTTAATTAGACTAAAAAAATCCCACCTTACTGATAATAAGATAATAGTGTTTCTGGAAGAGTAGATATAATCAACGCGTCCCCGAGAATAATACGACCTCGGTATTTTCCCGAATACCGAGTACTACTTGCGATAGGTGCACTTGCCTCCTCTCGTTAGAAAACTCGATCTTCTAACCGGCCCGCGGAATCTGACCATTTCGAACCAACCACAGTCGGTCTCTGTTCCGCGGCCATCAGACAGCCCGCTTAAGAGTAAACTCAGCGTTAGCATTTTTTCCTCCAGACTCTCACCTGCTCAGCAGTCTCAAATACAGCTGTAACTTCCTGCTTATCATCACCACCGACGACCTCCCATATCTCCTCGCCCAGAAGATAACTCTTCATGCACGACTTCCACTTCTTAAAGTTAGTCGGCGTTAAGAGTTCAATACCTTGACCTCTTGCATAACCCCTTCCATTTGCAGCAAACCTAGTCTTAGCTTTCATAATCATAGAGCACAACACAAGTTGATCACTGCTCAAGAAACTGAACCTCCCTCTGATACCATGTTGAATTTTCTCAAGATAATCAATGAGATAGTCTGACGCCAAATTAATATTCTCATAGCTATCAAGATCACACCTTGATCAAACGGAAAATGGGAAAGCAAACTTCAAACACCAGATACAAACAGAAGAAACAAGCAAATCAAAATTTTATAATCTTCTTTACAGGGTGAGGTATACATGGCGAGACATGATTTTGCTAGTACACAATGGAAAACAGAAAATATTACAAGAATTGATCCGAGCGGAAAGAATCGGAGACCGCCGAGATCGCCCAGTCCATTGATGTCGCCGAGACCACCTGAACTGTTTTAAGAGTATGAATAGAACACGGAGTCCGTTGAGACCGCGAGGTCGCGCGGACACACTGTTATTCGCTGACTACTGCAAGTTGCCGCCGAATTGAAGAACAGACCGCCTAACTGCCAAGTCCGGCAGACAGGTTATTGAACTTGGAAAAGTTAATGCAGAGAAAAACTGGCAAACCGCCGATTGCAAACCGCAAGCTTCATTGAACCTGACCGAAATCAGAACCAAACTCTTGGCTCCATAGTGCTAGTCGTGCAACCTGCAAACAACAACCAATTAAGCCTGCTCAAACCATGTGGATAGGAAAACCGAACGCAGCAATTAATCCGAGCTCAACTTACTGTTCACTCAGTTACAAATGAGCTGTCAGGGGGTCCTATTTATAGGAGCGGGAAGGAGTGTGATCACCGCCCTATGAGATAGGCTAACCGCCCCCTGATTGTAGCTAACATGACAGTCTATCGAGTCCGCATTATCCACACCAACAATGCCGGACTCGCGACCAGCCCGCCAAACATCAAGCGCAAGATCGCCGCCACAGCAGACCTATTAGCCAGATAGCCAGTCTGCACAAGGCAGTCCGCCCAGTCCGCAAGGACAAGGCCGTACGCCACCCAAAACGCCATGCACTAAGGAAAGAAGCCATTTCGCAATAGCTGGCGGACACCGCACCAGCCCGCACACCTAAGTCCACGACCAACAGGAACAGATCGACCGGTGAACAAGCGGATTCTGCGGATTCTGAGAACACCTTGGACTTGTCACAGTGTGACCAAGTCTAGCAACCCACCAAACATATGGCGCGAGCTCGGCGGACACGAAGTCAGACTACCAATTCTAACAACAGACCGCCACTAAAGGCTCCAACTCACTCAGCAGCCAAGCCAGCAGCCAACTACCAGACTCGCAACCAGTCCATGTATAAGCTCCAAACACTAGCAACAAGTCAGGTCGCAAAAGTAGGCGGACTCCAATCCAAGTCCACCCAGCATAGCAAACTCCACCCCAAACCGCACGGTAACCTCAAAAACATCACTACAGGCCGTCAACACCAGACAACCAGCCTGCTCTATTAGTCCGCATAGACAGTCCGCCCAGGCCGCCCGGTCTGCCCGTTCACCCACTTTCACTTTTCAAATTTCAACAAACAGCTCTGTGGTCAAAATCAGAAGTGACCATGGGACTGAATTCCAGTCTGATAGCATGATAAGGTTCTGTGAAGAGCATGGGATTTATCAAGAATTCTCTTCACCTAAAATACCCCAGCAAAATGGGATTGTTGAGAGGAAAAATAGAACTCTCATAAAGGCTGGAAGGACTCTACTGAATGACACATCTCTCACAGAATATTTCTGGGCTGAGGCAGTCCACACTGCATATCATGTCCTCAATAAAGCCTCTATCCCCAAGTGCCACAAGAAAACTCCCTATGAGATCTTGAAAGGCAGAAAACCAAACCTGAGCTATCTCAGGATCTTTGGTAGCAAGTGTTATGTGCTTCATAATGGAAATTCCTATGAGACTAAGTTTGCTGCTAAATCCTTTGATGGAATTTTTGTTGGGTACAGCAATCATAGCAAAGCCTATAGGATCTACAACTTGAAAAGCCAAGCTGTACAAGAATCTGTTCATGTAGTCTTTGATGAGTCTACTATGATTAACCATGAGCTGCTAAGCTCCTCTTGAAGTACTGCAGGTACAAAGTAGATGATGGACAAACTAATCATCAAGGAAGCATCACCGGTTATCCAAGATGAAGTGGATACTACAGAAGATCTACCTGGGACACTTGGAGTGGATGAAGATCAACAAGAGGCTGCACCTAAAACTATATCGGTTGTTGATACTGAAAGAAGACTGCCACCTGCAGTCAGGCATATAAGAGATCATCCAATACACCAGATCATTGGTGAGGCAAGAAATGGAGTAATAACAAGGAGCAGAAGTCTGAGTACAACCATGTACTCAAGCTTTCTATCATAAGTGCAGCCAAAGAAGTTTGAAGAGGCCAACATGGATCAGCATTGGATTGGAGCTATGCAGGAGAAACTAAACCAGTTCAAGAGGTGCAAGGTTTGGAAGTTGGTTCCCAGGCCACAAGGACATAATGTCATTGGAGTCATGTGGATCTATAGAAACAAGCTTGATGAAAATGGCATTATAATCAAGAATAAAGAAAAACTAGTTGTTAAGGGGTACAGGCAAGAAGAAGGCATTGAAATTGATCAAACCTTTGCCCCTATAGCAAGATTGGAAGCCTTCAGATTGTTCCTTGCATATGTTACACACAAGGGATTAAAGTCTACCAGATGGATGTGAAGTTAGCCTTTCTGAATGGTGACTAAAAGGAAGAAGTTTATATTGAGCAGCCTCCAGGTTTTGTAGTTCCTAACTCACCTGATTCTGTATATAGACTTAGAAAAGCTCTATATGGGCTGAAGAAAGCCCCTAGAGCATGGTATGAGACATTGTATAGATTCCTTATTGAGAACAAATTCTCAAGGGGGAAGATATAGAAGACCCTATTCCTAAGGGAATCTAAGGGTAAGATCATCCTAATTCAAATCTATGTAGATGACATCATCTTTTGATCTACTGTTGATAAACTCTGTAGGAAGTTTGCCAAACTTATGCAGGGGAAGTTTGAGATGAGTAGTATGGGTGAACTTAAGTTTTTCTTGGGTCCCCAAGTAAGATAGACTGATGATGGCTTGTCCATATCCCAATCTAAGTTCACTGGGGAGTTAATAAAGAATTTTGGTATGAAAAATTCCTCCACCATGAGAACTCCCATGGGATCAAGTATGCCCATATGCAAAGATGAGGCAGGGAAACCTATTGATGATACTTTGTATAGGGGGATAATTGGTTCCCTTCTTTATCTAACTGCTATTAGGCCATACAACATTAATGCTATATGTGTTTGTGCTAGGTATCAGTCTTGCCCCCAAAGAATCTCATTACTCTACTTCAAAGAGAATTCTGAGGTATCTTAATGGCACACCAGATCATGGCCTATGGTACCCTAGGAATGGGGAATTTTAACTAACTGGCTATTTAGATGTAGAATTTGAAGGCTTCAAGGAGGACAAGAAGAGCACTTCTGGCACCTCTCAATTCCTAGGTGGAAGGATAGTTTCATAGAGCAGCAAGAAGCAAACTAGTGTTATCATTTCAATTATAGAGTAAGAGTACATCTCAACAGGTAGCTGTTGTGCTCAGTTGATGTTGATCCAGCATCAGCTCCAGGACTACAACCTTCAGATACGTAGAAGTCCTCTTTTCTGATATTCTATTAGTGCTATTTCAATTGCTAAGAATCATGTCTCCCATAGCAGGACTAAGCACATTAAGATTAGATATCATGTCATTTTGGAGCATGTGGAATATGAAGATATCAATCTTGAGTTTGTCTCTACTGACAAGCAAGTGGTTGATATCTTCACTAAGCCACTAGATGAAGCAAAGTTTAACACCTTCAAATTTGAGCTGGGTATGTCAAACCTGATATAGCTTCAGTTGCTCCTCATCTTGTTGCAAGCTATTTTGTATTTTGCAGATGGTATTGTTCTTTAAAGAAATGAAGATTCTCCAATTGAGGGGGAGCATGTCCATCATAATTCCAACAATTCACTACTGCCTATTTGAGGGGGAGTAGATGATAAGAATCCTACCTGCTATTTGCTGAAGTCAAAAAGGGGGAGGAAAAGGAAAAGAAGATCAGATGATCGGATTAATGTTCAAGTATGATAAGAACAATTCAGGGGAAGCAAGTTTAGTGATGTTCAACTCTGCAGGCAAGGAAGTGTGGTAATTATAGATCACTACTCAGTTATATAGTTTTTATTCCTATTACTACATAGCACTATGTATGTCATTGACTCACTTACTTAGGAGTTTTGACTTCCTCAAAAAGGGGGAGATTGTTGGGTCAATTGCCCATATTGTCCTAGATTTGAGGAAGTCAATCTTATTAATGATATACATATAGTTGTAGTTGATAGTGATGGGACAGGTAGCCTAAGTGGCCAAGTTAGGTAAATACTTACCTAAGATATGGGTTAACAGAAATCTGTCTAAGTCCACAGGAGTTGAGTGAAGGTGACTCACTCAACGTCAGATTACTTATAGCACTGAGTGAAGCCTATACAGTCAAAGCCAAAGCAGTGGCAAGTTGAGAAAGTGGCTAAGTCCACAGGCATTGAGTGAAGTCAACTCACTCAATGCCATACAACAAAAATGCAGTGAGTTGAACTGAGTTCAGAGTTGAGTGAGGCATGGTAGCTAACTCAACGCTCTCAGCACCTAAGATGTTTTAGAGGCAGAAAATTGGCTAAGGCAAAAAACGTTGAGTGAGGCATGCTCACTCAACACTCTCAATGCCTAAGATGTTGCAAAGGAAGTAAAATGGCTAAGGCAAAAAGAGTTGAGTGAGGCGTACTCACTCAACGCTTTTAGTACCTAAGATGTAGAAAGATTTTCTAAGACAAAAGCATTGAGTGATAAAGATACACTCAACGCTCTCAACGTCAGAGAAGCAGGAAGATTTTGCTAAGGAAAAAAGCGTTGAGTGAGGCTTGTTCACTCAACGATCTCAACGCCTAGATAGACAGAATTCTTTCAAGTATTTTGGCATTGAGTAAAGCTCATTCACTCAATGCTTATTCTACTGATGCTCGATTTTTGCTAAGTCCACATGTGCTGACGTCAGGAAAATCGACAAAGTCAACTGATTTCAAATCAAGTACAGAGAATCTACATAACATGATAAACTAGGTCGAGAAGCTATTGTACGTCTTCTTCCGTTAAAGTAAGGTGCAGCTGGAAGCGGCAGGTGGGGCCCACTAATCTCTAAGAGTCGTTGATCGACGAACTACAAAAGGAAGAGATGGGCCAAGACACAAGACAACTTTTAGGGATTTGTCATTTTAAAAAAGGTTGTGGCTGGACTTCATCTTCTTCCCCATTACTGCAAGTAAAAGCTTGAAGTCTCCCTGTAAAAGGTTCAGTCAGCTGTGTGTCTTCTTCATCGACACCAGCAAGATAAGAAGGCATTCCTTTGAGGGAGAAGCAGAAATAAGGGAGAAGTCCTTGCAGATCAAGTTACTTCTCAGTTCAGTAAGCCCAAACCTGAAGTTCTACCTCTAAAGCTGAGAAGAAGGAAGGATAAAGTAGCTGACTCTGTCCTAAGAAGGAAAAGGAAGCAAAGCAGTTAACTGCTAGTTACTTCCAGCTCAAGATCCTTGTAGCTGTGAAGAAAGTTTGAGCTGAGATAACTCAGCTGAAGGTGCAGTCACAGAGAAATTTATCTGTGATAGATATAAATCTATTTAACTCCAGTAGGATCCATCTAGATCTGAGTTATAGGGCCTCTGGCCTGAGGTAGGGAAAAATTGCTTAAGTAGTAGGAGAGTGAAGCTCTCTTAGTTGTAGGATCCAACGGGATCTTAGTTGTAGGGCCACTGTCCTTAGGTAGGGCAACTTGCCTGAGTTGTAGGAGAGTGCGTGTAGCATCCCTTATGGATCTGAGGTAGGGCTGTCCTCCCAGCCTGAGTGTAGGGCTTAATAGCCTGAGGTAGGTGATCAGCTGTGAAAGTGAAGGGATAGATACTACTCTAGAGGGGGGGGGGGTGAATAGAGCTATCAAATTTTGCACTAGACAAAACTTAATAGTCTACCAAACTCCCTTAGAGTGAATTGCGGAATTAAAAGATTATAGATATGGAATTAACCCTATAGCCTAACACAAGTGTTGTGCACAAACTCAAGCTAACTGTAATTACAGTTAAGGCTTGGAAAACCTAATCAGCAACTAGCAACCTAGTTATATCTATTCACAGCCACAATGCAGGAATTAAACAAGGCAATCCAGATGACACAAGGAATTTATAGTGGTTCCCCAAACAACTTGGGTACGTCCACTCTTCTACCAACAAGGTAGGAATCCACTCAGGTTTTTGATCAGGTGCCCTGCCACCAACAGGATCTGCTTCAGGTAGATCCAGAAACCCTTTAGACTTTTGATCAGGTGTCTAAAAACCAAGCACAGGTTTTTGATCAGGTGCCCTGCCACCAAGGGATACTTTTGAAGGGAGTAATAACCCTGTACAGGAGGGGGAAGAAGGTTAAGATGTCTTCTCTATTTTACAATAGATTAGAGAAGCATAAGAACTTGCACTGAGCTAGAAAGCTCTAAAGAATCAAGGCTCCCCCTGGCTCAAAGATGTCCAGGTGAAGTCTTGCTTCAGTGCAGAAAACTCTTCAGAAAGATCTGAAGGAAAAACTACAAGAAGATAATAAATAATAAAATTAGAAATCTTCAAGCAGCTGTCTTCTTCTTCTTCTTCTTCAAAAGAACTCTGAGTTTGAATCTTCCTGGAAGCAGGAGAACTCAGGTTGAATAAGAGTAGAAGAGCTTAACACTTCTCAGTTGGATGAGTATTGCTGAGAGCAGATGAACTTGATCTTGATGAAGGCTTGAATGCTTAAGTGAACTGGGTAACTAGTTAGCTAGCTTGAATCCTTCTTCAAAGGGTCCTTTTTATAACAGCAACAAGCAACGGCTCTCTTTAATTTGAATTACTTGTCTTCTTCTGAAACTTGAGACCTGAGCTGTAAATATCAAGAAGACAAAACAATCTCTGCAGCAGAAACATTCTATAAAAGGTATAAACCTTTTTCTACGAAGCTGCAGGAAGCAATCTGATAATAAAGTACTAAATAAAGTCACATCAGAAACAAACTCTTTATAGCAGAAGAAAGACTTTTCAGTCTAACGGCTATAAAGGACTGACAGCAGATAAAGTAAAATACAAAGTCAGCTAATAAGACAAACAACTTTATCTAAAAAGATTTTACTCAGGCAAAAGGGGTGGAGCATATATTGCCTGGAAATATTATCATAAAACAACTGAAAAGATATGCCAGATAATGTATTAATTAATTAATAATAAATAAATACAAAATATAAAGGCAGACAGAAAGCGTCGAACGACCCTCGGAGATCGTCGACCGACGCACGGAGATCGTCGAACTCTCGGACAGATAGTCGAACGATCCAGATAGTCGAACTATCACAGGAGATAGTCGAACTATCACAGCAGATAGTCGAACTATCAGAAGATAGTCGAGCTATCAGATAGTCGACCTATCAACAGATAGTCGAACTATCAAAGCGAAACAGATAGTCGAACTATCAACAGATAGTCGAGCTATCAAAAACAAACAGATAGTCGACCTATCAACAGATAGTCGAACTATCAGATAGTCGAACTATCAAAGCAGATAGTCGAACTACCAAGCGAGAACAGATAGTCGACCTATCAACAGATAGTCGAACTATCAACGCAGAACAGATAGTCGAACTATCAACAGATAGTCGAGCTATCAGATAGTCGACCTATCCAAGCAGATAGTCGAACTATCAAAGCACACAGATAGTCGAACTATCAACCGATAGTCGAACTATCCTCGTAGACTGAAAGTCGAACAACTGATAGATGATCGTCGAACAGTTAGTCGACGATAGTCGAGCGGCGTTCGACGAAAGTCAAACGAACAAACTACTTAACCAAATTCTTCATCTGGAAAAGCGAGGACTCTACAGCTAGACCACTAACCTTTGACCATAGATATTTCTTGGGTCAAGGGACAAAAGGAGAAGACTAAACTCAAATCAAACTAGGGTACCAACAATCTCCCCCTATTTGAGTTAAGTCTCTCAGAAACTAAAACATAGAACTATCTAAAGAGCAATAAAATTAATACAGGAAACAGATAATAATTAACTAGCAGTTATCAAACAGATAAATAACAGTCAAATATATATAACAGCAGTCAAGCAAAACTAAGGGTCTACAGAATCTGGCTTAGGGTTAGACGAGCTAGGAACAAAGGAAACTTTCCGTAAAGGATCGATTGCCTCTTTCTTAGACATCTTCAAGTCTTGCGTGCCGATGATCTTTAATTCTGCAGCCCTTGGAACAACGGCTTCCGAGTGCTTTTCCATATATTTTGAAGGGTCAAAGACCTCAGGATTAACCTGGAACTTTTCGAACTCCTTCTTTCTGAATGAAGACATTGTGGTTAAACCAGTAGTATCTTTTCCTTCAGCTTTTGCTTTCCTGATTTGAGCTGCTCCAACCAATTCGTGAAAACGAGCCATCCTAAAGTTAGGATCAAGCTCAGGACTTTCATAAACAGACTCAGAAGGAGTATCTTCTGGTTTTTTATCTTGATTAACTAGATAAGACAGGGGAGCAGACTTAGCAAAGTTCTTGCTAGAATTTTTAAACAAAATAAACTACTTACCTTTTGAAACATCTTTTTCAGAATGCACTGGCATAGGAGATGAAATCCTTTTCTTTGGAGAAGGAGGAGGGGAAAAAGTTGGTCTTTGAAACACAACCTCCTTCACTTGTTCTCTTACTGTATCAGATCTTTGATGGCCAGAATATGATTTTCCATGAAAACCTTGAGAGCTTTTTCTTGAAGAAGACTGGGAAGGAGCAGATTTTCCTGACGGAGCAGACGGATTGGCAGATAAATTCCCAGAGGCTCCTGCACCAGGAGGTGGAGGAGGAGGACCTCTGGATGTCCATCTAGGGGTAGGACTATCATATTTCTTAGCTTTCTTTCTCTCTTTCTGCTGGTTCTTAGAGAACCACATCCAATGCTGAAACTCTTTTGATTTGGGGTCTATTCCTTTCAGAATATAGTATGGAGTATCATTATCACGGTTGGGAGGAGGAGGAGCAATTGATTTCCTTTTCTTCTGAGCAGCTTTCTTTTTCTTTGAATTTTCAGATAAATCAGAATCCTCTTCATCTTCAGAGTGAGATGAAGGAGGATTGTCATATGGATCATAGGCTTCAGAAACAGCCTTTTCCTTTAAAGCAGCTTTCTCTTTTTCCTCTTCAATGGAATCCTGAGCCAGAAGGAAATCCAAATTCAACCCTGGTGAATCATCCCAAATAGTTGACTTTTCAACTTGCAAATCTTTTTCTTTTTCCTCTAACAAGGATTGAACTCTTTGATTCCAAGCAACTCTTGCTTTCTCTTCTTGATTTTCAGATACATCTTCTATGTCATCTAAAAAAGAATCCAATTCTGGATCTACTTGAACATCAGAAACATCTGGAGCAGCTTCAGAAACAATTTCTATAACCTGAGCAGTTATATCTTCTTTAATATAATCTGTAGATTTATGAACACAAATCTGCTAAATAAGCTAAAATCATTCCTTCTAGGTATTCACAAGCTAGCAAATTAATTGACTCGTCAATAAAGCGGATGAGTGAATTACCTTCATATTTTACCAACTCCCAAGATTCATCTAGGTAGGATGTAATAATCCCTTCTAGGAAATGGGCAACCACGGGAGTGGTGAGATCTTCTAAGCAAACTTTCATAGCAAATTCAGATAACATAATAGAATCAGATATTTCTTTTTCCGATAACATAGAAACTGATTCATCTTGAACTTGAACTGCATCAGTCTCTTCTTGAACTGCTGGAAGGGAGGCTGGAGGCTCTGAGGCATCTTCACAGAACATCTCCCCCTGCCTGATTTCAGTGGAAACTGAAACCAGGCCCCTTGAAGAAGAGGGCTCAGCAGATTTAGAAAGTGATTGGATGGAAGCAGTCAGGGTGGCAATGGAGGAGGCAAGTGGAGCAATTGCCTCTTCAATCATAATTTTGATTGAAGGGGTAATCAACTCCAAAATGCTAGAAATGAAAGCTGGGGTGATCTCAAAAGATGATGTAATTGCATTGGATGGAGATGCAGCAGAGATGGTTGTAGTGTTAGGATGAGAGGTAGTGAGGACTGGAGATCGAATTGGAGATGGAGAATGATGTGGAGAATGAACAGGGGACTGAATAGGAGACTGAGGAGGTGTTGGAATCCTCTCAGATCCTAACAGATCAAAACTAGGAGCAGATATCCTAGCCTGATGAGAAGGAAGAGGAGATGCTGGAGGGGAAGGAAGAACAACCGTGGTTGTTTCTCGAACAGGAGAAGGGGAAAGTCGTACTTCAGCTGAAGTTGATGGAACTTCAACTGAAGCAGACTGCATAGCAGAAGAAGATGAGGGAAGGGAAAGAGCTGAGCCAGCTTCTACAGGGTGAGGAGCGACTGAATCAGTCCTGGTGCTCTCTGATATCGCTAGAGCAACCCCTGTGAGAGCGGATTTCACAAAAGTCCTCTTCCACTTGGAGAACAGGTTTGGGTCCATCTTCTTGCTTGCATTTATGGTTGTTGCAACGGAGACCAGCAGCTGAGGAACCTTTTCCTTCAGGAAAATTCCAATAACCCTTCCTAGGGTGACCTCTTTCTTACTATTCTTTTTCCTTATTAAATCAAACATTACTCCTGCCCAATCAATCTTTTTCTGATTAACAATTGCACACATCAGTGCAAATTGTTGCCTTGTTATGTTGTCATGAGTAGAGTGCTTTCCAAGGAGCACTTTTCCAACTAACTCAGCGAGAAATGTAATCTTAAAGGGAAAATTGACCTTGAGCAGCTTCGTGGGAATGCCCTACGCATGTCCCAGCTCAGTCAGCATCCTTCCAAACTCTTGAGCATCTTGCTCATAATCATCTTCACCATTTATCAAACCAAAAACAACTGTCAGAACGGCCGGAGTTAAAACTACCTCTTCTCCGCCGATGGTGCCAGTCATCGAATCGTCAGAGGATGATGAAGTGAAAGCCCATTCCTTGATCTCGGGAATATTTAACTTTATCCTTGTCGACATTAATCTTTCTAGACCTTGATCCCGGCACAACTGAAGAACTTCTACAATCCCTGCTTCACAGCAACTGAATGCGTCAAAATCGACGCTGAAGCCTGCATCGAACTTAACAACGACTAACACTGCGGGAGAAATCGCCATTGAATTGCTGGAGAATGCGCGAGAAGGACGACGAAGACGAAGGAGACGAAGCGGCAGAAAATCGCAAGCGGGAAGACAGAATGCGAAAAGTCACGCTCCGTCGACGATAAAACAAAAGATCTTTTAACCTAGGTCGACTATCGGCTTTATATTAGACCGGAGATAGTCGATCTATTAAAAAGATACTAGACCCGATAGTCGAACTACCGTTCGACGATCGGCCCAGAAACAGAGTAGTTGAGCCATCGTTCGACTATTTCTGGCTTCTCAAACAACAAGCTGTCGTCATCCAGAGATCGACGATAAGCTCGACCTGTTCGACGATCTTCGAACGCCGGTCGACGATCTTCAAACAGATAAGCTATCATTAACCAGAGGTCGACGAAAGGCTTGATCCGTTCGACGATCTTCGATCATCGTTCGACGATCTTCAAGCAGGTTTCAACATAGGCAGATATAGTCACACTTAGTCTCGTCCATTTATCATGCCTAGTTGAACTAAAAAGAACAGATGCTTCTGTTCATCTAAAGGCTTGGTGAATATATCACCTCTCTGAAACTCAGTGGATATGAACTCAAGACAAATCTTGTTCTTTTCCACACAATCTCTCAGGAAATTGTGTCGAATCTCAATGTGCTTCGTTCTAGAGTGGTGCACTGGATTTTGTGCAATTGAGATAGCACTGATACTGTCACACATGATTTTGGTGTTCTTGTGTGAGTAACCATAATCCACAAGCTGGTTTTAAATCCACAGGATCTGTGAACAACAACTAGCAGCTGCTATATATTCAGCCTCTGCAGTTGAAGTTGAGACAGAAGCCTGCTTCTTACAGAACCAAGAGACCAATCTCTCTCCCAGAAACTGACAAGTTCCTGAGGTGCTCTTCCTGTCAACTCTACAACCAGCATAATCAGAATCAGAATATCCAATTAATTCAAATTCTGACTCAGCTGGGTACCAAAGTCCTAGATTTGGACATCCCTTCAGGTATCTCAGGATTCTCTTGAGAAGAATCAGATGAGATTCCTTGGGGTTGACCTGGAATCTAGCACAAAGGCATGTAGCAAACATTATATCAGGCCTACTTGCAGTTAGATATAATAGGGAACCAACAATGGCCCTATAAATCTTTTGATCAGCTGGCTTGCCGTGATCATCAGAATCAATAACTACATTAGTAGCCATAGGTGTAGGCATTGCTGAAGCATCAGCCATCCCAAATTTCTTTACCAATTCCTTGGCATATTTGGATTGGGAGATGAAGATACCATCAACATCTTGCTTAACTTGGAGACCAAGAAAGTAAGACAGCACACCCATACTACTCATCTCAAACTTAGAGTGCATCAGGTCAGAGAACCTTTTGCAAAGTTTGGGATCAGTGGAGCCAAATATAATATCATCTACATACACCTGAACTAACAGGATTGTGTCCTTGTGATGCTTGACGAAAAGGGTTCTATCAACTACTCCCCTAGTAAAGTTGTGCTCTAAAAGGAAACTAGCTAGAGTCTCATACCAGGCTCTAGGAGCTTGCTTTAGTCCATAAAGAGCTTTCTGCAACTTAAACACATGTGAGGGTTGAGTTGAAGAAACAAACCCTGGTGGTTGTTCAACAAACACCTCTTCCCTTAAGCTCACCATTCAGGAATACACTTTTGACATCCATTTGGAACACCTTAAACTTCATATAGGCTGCATAGGCCAAGAAGATCCTTATTGCTTCTAGCCTTGCAACAGGAGCAAAGGTTTGGTCATAGTCTATACCTTCCTCCTGTCTGTAGCCCTGAGCTACAAGCCTTGCTTTATTCCTTACAATAATTCCATTTGCATCCAACTTGTTTCTATACACCCACTTGGTGCCTATGATCAGTTGGCCTTTAGGTCTTGGAACCAAAGTCCAAACTTTACATCTCTCAAACTGATTGAGTTCCTCTTGCATAGCAATGATCCAGTGGGGATCTAGCTCTACATCTTTAAAGGTGAGGGGCTCAACCTGTGAGAGGAAACAAGCATGCATCACATCCTGTCTTAATTGGTGTCTTGTTTGCACACCAGCTGATATGTCTCCAATCACTTGAGATGTGGGGTGATCTCTAAGTGTGACAATATCAACAGGTGGGATGTGATCTTCAGCAAAAGTTGGGATTAATTCCTCAGGAGGAATTTGATCTACTGTTGGTGGTACAACAACAGCTTCTGCAATGTCTTCATCACTGTCTGATTCAGTGATCTGAAGAGTTGATAGTTGAAGAATTTCTTGAGTGGCATCAGGTACCTGCAATGAACTAGAGGAAGGAGAAATTTCTTTCTCCTTGTAAAACATCTGAGACTCATCAAAAGATACATGCACAGATTCTTCAATTTTACAGGTTGATTTGTTATAAACCCTATAAGCTTTGCTTACTTGGGAATATCCAAGCATGATTCCCATTGAAGCTTTTGCTTCAAATTTTCTAAGATATTCTTTATTGTTATTATGAATATAAACAACACAACCAAATACTCTAAAATAATTAATTTTAGGTTTCTTTCCTTTAAGCAACTCATAAGGAGTTTTACACTTAAGCTTGTGTATCAAACTTCTATTCAAGACATAATTGGCTGTGCTAATAGCTTCTGCCCAATAGGAGAGAGGCATGTTAGCATCTGCCAACAATGTGCTAGCAGCTTCAATGAGTGTTCTGTTCTTCCTTTCAACTACCCCATTTTGTTGGGGAGTTCTAGGAGCTGAGAAACTATGTTTGATACCTTCTCTCTCACAGAATTCTTGCATGAGAAGAGAGTCAAACTCAGTACCATGATCACTTCTGATCAAGGCCACATGAGTAGAGTACTCAGTCTGCACACATAGTAGAAAGTCTGTAAGGGCTTTGAAGTTATCAGCCTTAGTTCTCAAAAAGAAAACCCAACTGAACCTAGAGAAGTCATCTACAATTACTAAGGTGTAATACTTCCCTCCTAAACTCTGTACATTTATTGGGCCAAATAGGTCCAAATGTAATAAGTACAGGATTCTAGGAGAATCACTCTTATTTACTGATTTAAAAGAGTTTTTTGTTTGCTTGCCTAGCTGACAAGCCTTGCATAGGCTCTCCTTCTTGTAGGGGCAAGAAGGTAAACCTCTAACAAGGTTGTGTATAGATAACCTAGATATATTTTTAAGGTTAACATGGCTAAGCCTCTTATGTCACAAAGAATTATTATTAATTGTTACTTCATTAAATAAATAAATTTCAGAGTGAGATGAATTGAAATCTACTAAATAAATATTACCTATTCTAATGCCTACTAAAACAACATTATTATTTAAAGTAATATTGCAAGAGGAGTTAGAAAATGAAACCTGGTAGCCAGCATCACATAGCTGGCTGACTGAAATCAAATTGTGCTTCAGTCCTGTCACATATGCAACTCTCTTGAAAGTAACATCTCCAATTGTAATCCTGCCATAGCCTTCTGTCTAACCACAGCTGGAATCTCCAAAGATAACCTTTGGGCCGAGCTTAGCTTTGAATTTTGATAGATGATCTTTATTTCCTGTCATATGCTTAGAGCATCCACTATCCAAATACCACTTATTTTGAGTGATTGGATAGGCCTTCACCTGCAAGACATTTATTTAGACAGAGTGGACCCAGGTAACCTTGGGTCCCTTGTTTTTCACATAAGAAAAGCTAGAAATAAATGAAAATGCAGGCTGAGGGTGATAACCTAATGGGTGAGATCTCCTAGGTGGGATTCTCCATGCAGATGATGGGTCAACAAACCTAGGGTTTCTATTTTCATTTAGGTTTCTATGGTACTGATTATGATTTTGAAAATCATGTTGAAAACGTCGATCGACGTTCGACGATGGGCGCTCAGATCGTCGAGCTTCGTTCGACCATTGAGCTTCCGATCGTCGAGCGGCGTTCGACGCTCTTTGCATTTCTTTAAAAAATTTCTTTCTTTTCTCTCTCTTAGCCTTATTTAAAGTTTTGTTAACTAGGTTTACTTGCTCAGTGTTCTTCATTCCACTAGCTGAAATGAAGTTCACTGGAGTTGAAAGATTATTTTTAAGAATAACTGGGGGTTCACTTGGAGAAGCTCCTAAGCCCAGTTTGTTATTACCTGACCTAGTGTTAGTCATGCTGGTAATCTCTAACAACTTAAGGCTTCTACCATTAAGTGATTCTTCTAACCTCTTAGACTTAGCTAACTCCATTTTAAGAAATTTAATTTCTTCACTACAAGTAGTGAGATCTTCCTTTAACCTAATATTTTCAGTAGCAATTAGTTCTGAGTCAGCTAACTTATTTCTAAGTTCTTTTATCTCCTTTTCTGAA
Source organism: Platanthera zijinensis (assembly GCA_039513925.1). Lineage (NCBI taxonomy): Eukaryota > Viridiplantae > Streptophyta > Magnoliopsida > Asparagales > Orchidaceae > Platanthera > Platanthera zijinensis. The sequence goes on from CM077088.1 coordinate 103,062,422, forward strand.
CTAATTAAGTCTAAGCATAAAGATTTAAAATCTAATTTAAATTCTTCAGAAGTGAAGTCATAAGAAGATAGTACCTTATCTTTTGTTGGCATCTCTTCATCTGAATCTGAACTCTCTGCAGCTGAGTGGTTGCTGCAGGCATCTATTGCCATGAGGAAAACTTCTTTTGCCTTCTTCTCTTCCTCATCCTCACTGGAGCTTGAGGAGGAGGATTCTTCATCAGAATCACTCCAGGTTTCAGCAATGAAACCTCTCTCCTTTTTCTTGTTCTTGTAGGAGGATGTCTTGGAGTGCTTCCTGTGTTGTTCCTTTTCTTTCCTCTTGTCTTTGTTCTTCTCCTCTGGACACTCTGGTAAGATGTGTCCAGGCTTCCTGCAACCATAACATATAATTTCTTTAGCAGGAGAACGGTCATACCTTGGTTTATCTTCATAACGTGAAGACTTCTTTCTGAATTCCTTTCTCCCCATCTTGAGAAACCTCTTGGCAAATAATGCCATTAGTTCCTCATTTGATTGGCTGCCTTCAGAAGCATCAGCAGCCTTAAGAGCTAGAGATTACTCTTTTCTTGTTGGAGTAGGGGTCTTTGCTTCTGCTTCTGCTTCCCTTATCTTCAGCACTTGCTCAAAAGACTTGAGCTTGCCGAGAAGGGCTTCAGTGGAGATCTCATTTGTACTTCTGGCTTCCTTGATGGGCCAGATCCTTAGATCCCATGTGCTAGGGAAGCACATAAGAATCTTATCATTGACCTCTGTCAATGATATGTCCTTGTCAAGGGTTCTCAGCTCATTGATGATTGAGCTGAGCCTGGTGTACATGGCTTCAACTGATTCAGCATCAGTTTTCTTGAAGTTCTCATACTGTGAGATAAGGTTGGACCTTCTGTCCTTCCTTTCATCAGCTGAACCAGCTACAATCTGGTTCAGTGTATCCCACATAGCTTTTGCTGAAGAGCAGTCAGCTACCTTCTGGAATACCTCATCAGACATTGTCTGAGCTAGTATATTCATTGCCTTGGCATCTGCTATCTTGGCCTTCTTGTACTCATCGTTGTAATCTGGAGGAGGCACTGCACTCATATCAGTTGATGATGAGGCAGTGGCAGCAGCAGGTGCTCTTGGGGGTCCTGACAAAATAGAAGCAAAGATGCTTTCATCAATAGAATTCATATATAATTTTATCCTTGCCTTCCAGATGCCAAACTTAGCTAAGTTGCATGCTGGAGGTCTGGTGCTAGAATAATCCTTGGACTGGGCCATGATAGTGAATATCTATAAGCTTTGGTATCTATCAGGATCTTGTGACTTAGGTGTTAGCCTATTCAGTCAGTCAACCTCCCTCTGATACTAATTGAAAGTGAAGTGATAGATACTACTCTAGAGGGGGGGTGAATAGAGTTATCAAATTTTGCACTAAATAAAACTTAATGGTCTACCCAACTCCCTTGGAGTGAATTGCGGAATTAAAAGATTATAGATATGGAATTAACCCTATAGCCTAACACAAGTGTTGTGCACAAACTCAAGCTAACTGTAATTACAGTTAAGGCTTGGAAAACCTAATCAGCAACTAGCAACCTAGTTATATCTATTCACAGCCACAATGCAGGAATTAAACAAGGCAATCCAGACGACACAAGGAATTTATAGTGGTTCCCCAAACAACTTGGGTACGTCCACTCTTCTACCAACAAGGTAGGAATCCACTCAGGTTTTTGATCAGGTGCCCTGCCACCAACAGGATCTGCTTCAGGTAGATCCAGAAACCCTTTAGACTTTTGATCAGGTGTCTAAAAACCAAGCACAGGTTTTTGATCAGGTGCCCTGCCACCAAGGGATACTTTTGAAGGGAGTAATAACCCTGTACAGGAGGGGGAAGAAGGTTAAGATGTCTTCTCTATTTTACAATAGATTAGAGAAGCACAAGAACTTGCACTGAGCTAGAAAGCTCTAAAGAATCAAGGCTCCCCCTGGCTCAAAGATGTCCAGGTGAAGTCTTGCTTCAGTGCAGAAAACTCTTCAGAAAGATCTGAAGGAAAAACTACAAGAAGATAATAAATAATAAAATTAGAAATCTTCAAGCAGCTGTCTTCTTCTTCTTCTTCTTCAAAAGAACTCTGAGTTTGAATCTTCCTGGAAGAAGGAGAACTCAGGTTGAAGAAGAGTAGAGGAGCTTAACACTTCTCAGTTGGATGAGTATTGCTGAGAGCAGATGAACTTGATCTTGATGAAGGCTTGAATGCTTAAGTGAACTGGGTAACTAGTTAGCTAGCTTGAATCCTTCTTCAAAGGGTCCTTTTTATAACAGCAACAAGCAACAGCTCTCTTTAATTTGAATTACTTGTCTTCTTCTAAAACTTGAGACCTGGGCTGTAAATATCAAGAAGACAAAACAATCTCTACAGCAGAAACATTCTATAAAAGGTATAAACCTTTTTCTACGAAGCTGCAGGAAGCAATCTAATAATAAAGTACTAAATAAAGTCACATCAGAAACAAACTCTTTATAGCAGAAGAAAGACTTTTCAGTCTAACGGCTATAAATGACTGACAGCAGATAAAGTAAAATACAAAGTCAGCTAATAAGACAAACAACTTTATCTAAAAAGATTTTACTCAGGCAAAAGGGGTGGAGCATATATTGCCTGGAAATATTATCATAAAACAACTGAAAAGATATGCCAGATAATGTATTAATTAATTAAATATAATAAATAAATACAAAATATAAAGGCAGACAGAAAGCGTCGAACGACCCTCGGAGATCGTCGACCGACGCACGGAGATCGTCGAACTCTCGGACAGATAGTCGAACGATCCAGATAGTTGAACTATCACAGGAGATAGTCGAACTATCACAGCAGATAGTCGAACTATCAGAAGATAGTCGAGCTATCAGATAGTCGACCTATCAACAGATAGTCGAACTATCAAAGCGAAACAGATAGTCGAACTATCAACAGATAGTCGAACTATCAAAAACAAACAGATAGTCGACCTATCAACAGATAGTCGAACTATTAGATAGTCAAACTATCAAAGCAGATAGTCGAACTACCAAGCGAGAACAGATAGTCGACCTATCAACAGATAGTCGAACTATTAACGCAGAACAGATAGTCGAACTATCAACAGATAGTCGAGCTATCAGATAGTCGACCTATCCAAGCAGATAGTCGAACTATCAAAGCACACAGATAGTCGAACTATCAACCAATAGTCGAACTATCCTCGCAGACTGAAAGTCGAACAACTGATAGACGATCGTCGAACAGTTAGTCGACGATAGTCGAGCGGCGTTCGACGATAGTCGAACGAACAAACTACTTAACCAAATTCTTCATCTGGAAAAGCGAGGACTCTACAGCTAGACTACTAACCTTTGACCATAGATATTTCTTGGGTCAAGGGACAAAAGGAGAAGACTAAACTCAAATCAAACTAGGGTACCAACAAGCTGATCACTGAGTTGTAGGCCCTTGTAGCTGAGCTGTAGGTCTTGGAGGATACTTAGATATCCTGAGGAATCTGAGGTGTAAGCTCTGTAGAGCATTGTTTTGGAGAAGTGCATTGACTAATAGGAAGTTAGCAAGGTGGGAGGAGAGTGAATGTACCCAAAAGTTGGGGAACCACTATAAATCATTGTGTTCTTTTTTGTGGTGTTCTTTTTGTGTAGGTACTTGAAAGAAAATTACTTCCAACTCACTAAGCATAAAAGGAAGAAACTAAAAGATATCAAAAGAGAAAGAAAACCTATTCACCCCCCCCCCCCTCTAGGTTGCAAGCTTCCTTAAACTTAATAACTTTCAGACAAGAACCATATTTAACTAACACTATGAGTATGTTTTGTCTTTTATCTCACAATGCATCTATTTAGGTAGGCAACACTTGCCAATTGCATCACAATGCAACTCCTGTATGGCTGGTGAATAACTCTTTATTCGCATCCATCATTTAGTGCATGCCAACCATATGCTTCTAGGCACTCAACCTTTGAGATCACCCAGTTAAGTTTGACCCGATGTCGACAGTGGGATATCAAAACTATCCGCTCGGACCCTTACCAAGATAGATTAATGCACCTTGCTTTGGCAAGCCCACACTTCATCGATCGAGGAAGGAAGAGTGTCATCCATCAAAAGGCATCCAAATACTTAATATTGTTCAAGGGATTTTAGATTGTTGATTAACACTTAATCATGGTTAACAATTAACCAATATGCACATCCACAAAATAAAATTAGACATCATACATAATCCAAGTGTATCTTAGATGTGCACAAGAAGGATCATCATAACTTGATTGACTAGGCTAAATCTAAACGTCTAGAACCCTTCTAAATATTAAGATTTACATGCATTGTACATGAGCAACACTAACTCCACTTAGACAGTTGATAAGCTCATCTCTCTATGTGAGAAATAATCAAACATACTAGGTTTCACAAACCAACAAGAGGGATGGTTACTATCAAGGGGGTAATAAGGATATTAAACATGATATCACAGCAAAATCATTAGCGTTCTTGGTGGGATTCCAAGAATAGATTTATGCATTTAGAACATTTCTAAATTTACAGATCTACACGCCATGGATAGAACACTTTTGATGCCATGACCATTGCTGAAACATAGCTCTGATACCACTATTGGGTTTTTCTAGGATGGTACTACAGTTGTGTTGAAGACTTAATGCACTCAATGCCTAAGTGCCAGATTCATCGATTCAACATTTAACTTGATGAAGGCATTGAGTGAACTAAATATACTCAACGCCTGAGACTCAGACTCGTCTAATCAACACCTTGACTCAACAAATCGTTGAGTCTACTCAACACACTCAACGCTTAAGTGTCATACTCGTCGAATCAACACTTTGACTTGATGAATCGTTGAGTAAACTAAACACACTTAACTCCATCATTCGATGAGTCAACACTTGACTCGACGAAAGCGTTAAGTGGTCTCACTGCACTTGACGCTTCCAAAGCCTGGTTGAACTAAGTCTTTTCAACTCATCATATGAGCATAGTCAAACTAAGTCAATCTCCAAATTTCTCCAAAAGTTATTATGTGCGGCCCTGAAAGGCTCATACTGCGTTGGCAGTGAGACTACATACTTGATCACTTCTAGATAACAATGGTAATACCAATAGAAAACACCTGTTTGAAGGGGAAGAATAGATAGTCTGTCCCCTACCGCGTGGCGGTAGCGCTACCGCAGACGGTAGCTCCCAGTGAGAAATATTATTTATGAGTCATGTATCGTGGAGACCTGGGGGCCGTTGTTTATGAGTCCTGTCTCCTGGAGACCTAGGGGTCGTTATTTATGAGGCATGTCTCGTGGATACCTGGGGCCATTGTTTATGAGGCCTGTCTCGTGGAGACCTGTGGGTCATTATTTAGGAGGCCTATCTCTTGGATACATGGGGGCCATTGCGTGGATCTTAGAGCCTTAGGGGACAAACTTAGGTGGCCGAGAGTGCTGGCGTAAGATCATAATAGAGTTATGAATCGTACGGACGGGAAAGGGCATGATAACCCGCATCCTGGCTTGTTGCGCCTGATGATTTGAGCACCAGGAAAGAGTTGAACTGTACCTAACCCTATGCCGATCGACTTGGCGTGAGTCATTGTGTGGTCATGGGGATCACCATGACTTTGTTGTAGACATAAGAGCATTGTCTTTGGCTACGGACCGAAAAGACTAGAATGCTCAACGTGTTGACCTTCATAGAGAGCGAGGGTGTGACCATTTGAGGTCCTATGCACCGAAAATGTGCCCTGAGGGCATGGGGCGTTGTATGGTGTCATGCTAACATTTATGATGAATGGTACTTAAGTTGCACGTTTCGATTGCCAATATATGTATATGTTAATGCATGTAGGGAAGGAGCACCGCCACCCCTGGTGAGGGGTGGGGTCATTATAATTGGTCAGCTAATGCTGACCATTGCTATGTTTTCCATCATTTCGGTGGAATGTTTCGAGCAGGTGCAGCTGAGCCAAGTGGAAAATAGCGGGCTAGAGCCTATGATTATTAAGCCTGCCCTTCAAGGCCAAAGCGAAGTTGCCCTCCTTTATTATTCATTTTTTGTGTGGCCGGTCTGAGTGCCGAAGTATGTAAGAATTTAATATTTGAGAAAACTCTATAAGGCCTTAAGGCCATAACAATTTGTGTATTATTCTTATCATTCCTGTTTGGTTTACTGGACATTCATATGGTTCGGTTCTAAACTCATTAATTTACTTTCGCTATGCGCATTTATAAAGTAAGGTATTAATACATAACTCCACTAACTGTTTGTGGAATATGGCGTGGGGCCCCGGCCGGACCTTCTGTTATATTCTATGTGATGAATGGGGGTGTTACAGTCGAGATGAATGAGTGGGTGGCACCGGTATCAAATAGAGTGTTTGCAGGTCTCTTACTAACGGTTAGGATTCCTAAAGGTTAAGTATTAACAATTTCAAAGCAAGATTCTTAGCAACCACTTAGACATAATAAGGATGAATGCTTATAAACATAAAAAATGATTACGAGATACCTGTAATGACGTCCTGCGGGTTCCTTTCTCGAGTCATATACAAGGCAAACACCTGTTCTCGAGCAGGTTCAGGGTTCCTACCTTATGTTCCTCGTCCTCGACCACGTACTTGCCCTCGTCCTCGCTGAACTGTTGGTGGAAAAACAGGGGGAAAATTCCTACTTAGTTACTGGCACTAATGCCGGACATGACCCGGCTGATGACACTGGAAACAAACTTTCCTGAATGGTCGTCTGGGTTGTTGATAAGGTTGGAACTGCGGGGGGTGGAGATAGTGTTAACTGTAGGGATGGACGCTCCATCCTAAAATTTTGGTAGAAATGTCTGTCGCTTCCTCCTCGATTTCCACCACATCCTCTAGCAAGGTTTCACCTCCGACTAGGCCTTGCCTCTACAACTCCTTCTATCGGCCTTTTACCACTAGCCTGGACCTCAAGATGGTCCGCCTCTAGTCTTTTTGCCATGTCAATTATCTGAGCGGGGCTCTAGTTATCTATAAACAAAAGAGCCTTCTTTAAAGAGTCTCACAAACCTTTGTAGAACCGTTTCGCGTACTCGTGATCATCCAAATCATAGGAGTCAGCAAACCTAGCAAGATGCTGAAACTCTCGTTAATACTCCGCAACTGATTTTGATCCTTGTTTTAACGGCAAGAACCTTTCCTTGAGTTCATCTCGAGCAGTAGAGGGAACAAAATGCTCTAAGAAAGCATCAAAGACTCGTTCCAACTAATGTTAGTGTATGCACGTCCTTAAAAAGTTGAGCCCATAAGGGACTTCCACCACCTCTTTGCATGTGATTCTAGGATGGACACGGCTAAGATAACTGTCATACTTTCTGGACATCTAATTCTGGACATTAACTCATGCACAGCATCAAACCATTACTATATGCAAACAACTGAATTTGTCCCGTTATAAACGGGTGGAGAAAGAGCTTGGAAAGTACTCAGCCAATTGGAGCATGGGGCCTAATTCTGCACCAGGCCCTGCTGAGACTTGAAGACATCTAAGATTCCAGTTAGGGTCTTCCCTAACTCCGATTGTTGGAATGGAGTAGGGATCGGATAAATAGGAATACTTGTCTTTGGCTCTGTATATGTCAGAATCTATGTAAAAAACACGAATTTTGGGTTAGTGTTGGATCCCTAGAAGGATTTGGGCTAGGTTCACTAAGTTAGGATCTTATGACCCAACATGTATAGCCAGGGTCATGGTTGTGTCCTAGAGTCTAGGCCAAGTCCTTAGAGTCAACATCACTTAAACTAGCAATCAACAGACTGCCAGAGACTCAAGACTTAAAGATTTCAAAGACTCAGTAAATGAGTTCAACGTACGTCGAACTCAGGTAAATGAAAGTCGTGCTCAGCTCGACTAAATCAGAGAAAGATTCTCTGAGCTAAGCTCGACGAACTCAGTTCTCAGGTCGACAATTTGTAGATCATCTGCTTCAACACTCAAGTCCAGAAAATATCTCAAAATTTCTAAGTCAAGAAACACACTCCAGTCGACGAACTTGGTTCTCAGCTCGACGATCTTAGTGCACAAAATTGGAAAGATCTATCAAGCAGCAGTCAGCAGTTCAAAGGTCGACGATCTTGGATCTCAGCTCAACAAATTGTGGACTCAGGTCGACAAATCCAGACTTGGTTATTTTCATCCTTCTGTCCCTATTATAATGCAATAATTCCCGAGTAATTAATGCTAAAATATTCTCTGAATATTACCGTTAGACGGAGCATTAATTATGGTCTTCCTCAGGATTATTGCTTGCCGTTTTTCCATGGGATAGTTGGGGAAATAAATCAATGCAGATCATTCGCTAGGCTGTCAGCAATTAATGCAGAAGAAATTCAAATTTCGAATGCAAACTGATATGGGAAATATAAAAGAGATTTTCTCTCTTTTTCTACACACACAGACATACAGCAAATAAGTCAGGAAGAAAAGAACACCATCAGCCCGCAACAAGGATTTTTCTCTGCATCTCTTTCTTGACAGCATTCATATACACAGAAAGAGAAATCTAATACATACAAGCTCCAGACCAGAGGAAGATTAGTAATCTAAAGAATAAGAACACCAAATCAATATCAAGAGTCTTCTTCCTTCAATCCTCCAGGACACTTCAAAGGACTATAAAGAATCTATCTGTCAAGAAGTTCCTGAACATCTTCTGGTCAAGGCTGAAGAACTGAAGGCCTATCACCCTGAAGCAAAGCTCCATTTTTCCTGAATCATTCTATATCTCAGGGGGGAGCTGTTTGCCAAAATCACATATCCACGTGAGTCTTCTCAGTTGTAAACTTGAGAAAGAGAAGACAAAATCATCTCTCATCCCCACCTCTGTACAGGGTTTTAATTCCCTTCAAAATTATTCTGGTTCACAAGTCTCCTTCCAAAAGACTTGGGTTGATTTTTGAGCGCTTAATCAAAATCTCATTGGTGTCAGGCGCCTGATAAAAAATCTGCGTGGATTCCTACCAGGGTGGTAGAAGATTGGATGTACCCAGATTGGGGAACCACTATAAGTTGTTGTGTTGTCTGGTTGCCCTTTAATTTTTGTTCTTGCTATGGTTGTGCTAGTTAGGACTGCTCTGTTTCTACTTAATTAGTTTTCACTCTACAATCTTTTATTTATTGCAAAAGTTCAAATAGTTTTTAAGGATACTCTATTCACCCCCCCCCCCCTCTAGAGTATTCCAGATCTAACACCTCACTTTCAATGGTATCAGAGGGAAGTTCTTTTGGTTGTACAAGCTAACCCTTGAACCAAAGATCCTGAGTTAGATCTGTCATTCTATTCCCATTAGATTTATACTCATACAGCATGGCCCAGAACAAAGATTTTGCAAGAACCAGACCTCCAGTATGCTACCTAAACAAGTTTGCAATCTGGAAGGCAAGAATAAAATTATATATGAACTCTATTGATGAAGATATCTATAATTCCATTTTGACAAGTCCCCCTGCAACACTTACAATTGCAGCATCCTCTAGCACACATGCAGTCCCACCACCTGAGTGGACTGAGGCCTAGAGGAAGGCAAAAATTGTTGATGTCAAGGCCATGAATATTCTGGCCCAAACAATGTCAGATGACATTCTTCGAAAAGTGGCTGAATGCACCTCAGCCAAGGCCATCTGGGATTCCAAAAATCAAATGGTGGCTGGATCTGCGAATGAAAGGAAGGACAGGAGATCAAATCTCATATCCCAATATGAGAATTTCAAGAAGGAGGAAGCTTAGTCAGTGGCAGACATATACAACAGGTTGAGCTCAATCATAAATAAGTTGAAAACCTTGGACAAGGACATCACCCTCAAAGAGGTGAATGACAAGATCCTTATGTGCTTCCCAAGCTCATAGGATTCAAGAATCTGGCCCATCAAGGAGGCTAGAAGTCTAAATGAGATTTCCACTGAATCTCTTTTGGGAAAGTTAAAGTCATATGAAAAACTCATCAAGACCAAAGAAGTAGCTGAGCAAAGAACACCTCCACCAGCAAGGAAGGAGCACAACATTGCATTCAAGGCTGTTGAAGAGACAGAGACTCCAATAGTTAATAAAGAGTTGATGAGTCTATTTGCTAAAAGATTCTACAAGATGGAAAGGAAAGACTTCAGGAGAAAGTCATCCAGACAGGATGACAAGCCAAGTTATGATAAAACCCCTACTAAGAAAGTGGTTTGCTTTGGCTGTAGGAAACCTGGACACTTCATCTCTGAGTGTATAGAGAATCAGGAGAAGGAGAAGAGAAGAGAGAAGGACACAAGAAGACAGCACAGCAGCAGGCCTTCTTCCAGCAAATATAAGAAGAAGGATAAAGGCTTTGTAGCTGAATCCTGGAGTGATACAGAAGATGAATCCACATCTTCCAGCTCCAGTGAAGAAGAAGAGGAGGCAAAGGAAAAGGAAGTTTGCCTCATGGAAATTGATGCCAGTAGTAGCAGATCAGATACAGATGAATCTGATAATGAAGAAATCTTGTCAGCTGAAGACAAGGTATTAGCATCATATGATTTTGAATCTGATGAATTTAAATTTGAATTTAAAAATTTATGCTTAGATTTGATAAGCTCTGAAAAGGAAATCAAACTTCTCAGAGAAAAATTAAAAGATCAAGAAAAAATCATTTCTGAAAATGCTAATCTATCTAATGAACTAAAGTCTGAAAATGAACAAATTATCTTTCTGAAATCTGAACTCAGCAAAGCTAAGATATTAGAAGAATCATTGAATGGCAGAAGTTTAAGACAGTTAGATATAACCAACACATTAAATACTAGAACTAATAACTGTAGATTAGGGTTAGGAGCTTCATCCAGTGAACCAATCCTAATCCAAAAGAACCATCTTTCTAAACCTGTAAATTTTGTTTCTGATAAAGGAAAGAAAAACACTGAACAGGTTAATAAGGTTAATGAAGTTCTTAAAAAGATTGAAACTAAGAACAAACTTAAAATCAGAAGAAGAATAAAAGTAATAATGTTCAGCAGTTATCATCGAACTCAGATCGACGATATATGAACAAGTCATCGACCTCAGTACGACGATCTCTGAACGCAAATTTCAATAATAATCATTCGTCTTACTGTGGTCGACGAACTGTGTATGGTTCGTCGAGTAGAGATCGACGAACTTAGGGAACAAAAAATGAACTTGTTCATTCTCTGAGCAGAGATCGACGATCTCATCCCAATTCATCGAACTCTGGTCGATGAACTCACAACAATTGGTCAAACCCAGAAAGACTTAACCAAAATTATATCCATAACAGCAACTCTAGTAATCCTAGGAAATAATTTAATCCTTTTAATCAATGGATAATACCACCAAGAAGATATCATCCTAAAGGCTACAAGAATCAACCAGAATATTCTTACATTTTCAGTTACAGTTATGTAAATCAATAAGGACCCAAGGTTACCTGGGTCAAGAACAACTAACTATCATTCTTGCAGGTAAAGAGCATTCAGCATTTACTCAACAATGGTATCTGGACAGTGGTTGCTCTGAGAATATGGCAGGCAGCAAGGACAACTTAAGTGATTATAAGTCCAATCTGGGACCAAAGGTTATCTTTGGTGATTCAAACTGTGGCCAGACCAAAGGCTATGGTAAAGTCAAGATTGGAGCAGTGACTTTCAAGAAGGTTGCCTATGAAAGTTGATTGAATCATAACCTCATCTCAATAAGTCAACTTTATGATGAAGGTTATCAGGTAATTTTTAACTCTATTTCTTGTATTATTTCATCTAAAGAAAACAAAACTATTTTAATTGGAAATAGACAAGACAACATATACTTAATTGATTTTCTTTCTGCCAACTCAGGCATCTGCTTACTTAATATAATTAGTAATCAGAATGAACTTTGGCATAAAATTCTAGGTCATGTAAACATGAACAACATTGTTAGGCTATCAAAAGACAACCTTGTGAGAGGTCTGTCTTCTGGTCCCTACAAGAAGGAAGGTCTCTGCAGGGCTTTTCAACTAGGCAAGCAAACTAAATCTATTTTTAAATTAGTTAATAAAAGTGATTAACCTAGGATCTTGTACTTGCTACACATGGATCTCTTTGGACCCATTGATGTACAAAGCCTACGAGGGAAATCCTACACTTTAGTTATTGTAGATGACTTCTCAAGGTTCACTTGGGTGTTCTTTCTGAGATCTAAGTCAGATACCTTTAAAGTTCTTATAGATTTTCTCAGGACCATATAAATTGAGTACTCTACTCATGTTGCATTGATCAGAAGTGATCATGGTACAGAGTTTGAGTCTCTTCTTATGCATAAGTTCTGTGAGAAGGAAGGTATCAGGCACTGCTTCTCAGCTCCTAGAACTCCCCAACAAAATTGGGTAGCTGAAAGGAAAAATAGGACCATAATTGAAGCTACAGGCACATTACTTGCAGATGCTTACATGCCCCTAACCTTTTGGGCAGAGGCTATAAACACAGCAAATCTTGTACTGAACAGGAGTCTGATACACAAACAAAAGAATAGGACTCCCTATGAATTACTTAAAGTGAAGAAACCTAAAATCACTTATTTTAAAGTATTTGGATGCATATGCTATGTACATAACAACAACAAGAGATACATTAGAAAGTTTAAAGCTAAGGCTGAAGAGGGAATTTTTTAGGATAATCCCAAGTAAGAAAAGCTTATAGGGTTTTCAATAAATCATCATTAAAAATTGAAGAATCTGTTCATGTTACCTTTGATGAAACTAACATGTCTTGCAAGGAGAAAGAGATTTATACCAATAGTACTTTGCAGGTACCTCCCTTGTGTAAGAATTTGGATGGACTAAGCCTCACCCAAGAGGTTCCAACACATCCTTCTCCACAAGTTAATGAAGAAAGTGAAGAAGAAAGCACTGAAGGAATTGACAATCTCTCAACAGCACACACAATTCCACAAGTGGAATTAGTTCCAAATGCTATTGCAGAACCAACTCCACCCACTGACTTTATCACACTAAAGGATCACCCTAGATACCAAGTGATTGGAGACATCTCAGTAGGTGTACAGATAAGGCATCAACTCAACCAAGATTTGATGCATGCCTGTTTTCTCTCTCAGGTTGAGCCTCTATCCATACATGATGCTGAGCAGGATCCCCAATAGATCATTGCAATGCAAGAGAAATTAAAATAATTTGAGAGATGTAGAGTTTGGGAATTGGTTTCAAGACCCCAAGACTACCCATTCATTGGAACTAAATGAGTATACAGAAACAAGCTAGATGCCCAAGGAGTTATTCTGAGAAATAAGGCTAGGCTTGTTGCTCAAGGATATAGGCAAGAGGAAGGCATTGACTATAATCAAACATTTGCCCCTGTTTCAAGGCTAGAAGCTATAAGGATATTTCTGGCTTATGCTGCATTCAAGAAGTTCAAGGTCTACCAAATGGATGTCAAGAGTGCATTCTTAAATGGAGAACTTAAAGAAAAGGTTTATGTTGAAAAACCTCCAGGTTTTGTTTATTCAACTCATCCCTCTTTTGTCTTCAAATTGCATAAAGCTCTTTATGGTTTAAAGCAATTTCCAAGAGCTTGGTATGAGACCCTAGCTAGCTTTCTGATAGAGCATAAGTTCACTAGAGGCATAGTAAATAAAACATTATTCACTAGACATCATAAGGACCAAACTTTATTAGTACAAATTTATGTGGATGACATTATATTTGGGTCTACTGATTCCAAATTATGTAAGAGATTCTCTGACCTCATGCATTCAAAATTTGAAATGAGTAGCATGGGTGAGCTCACCTACTTTCTTGGTCTCCAAGTGAAGCAGTTGTCTGATGGCATCTTCATCTCCCAAGCTAAATATGCTAAAGAGCTTATCAAAAAGTTTGGGATGGCTGATGCCTCAGCAAAGAAAACACCAATGGCTACCAATGTTGTAATTGACTCTGATGCACTTGGGAAACCTGTGGATCAAAAATTATATAGGGGCATTGTTGGTCCCTACTATATCTTACAACTAGCAGACCTGATATCATGTTTGTCACATGTCTTTGTGCTAGGTTCCAGGTAAACCCTAAAAAATCTCACCTAGTTTTTCTAAAAAGGATTTTAAGATATATAAAGGGTTTTCCTAGTCTAGGATTCTGGTATCCTACTGAGTCAGAATTTGAGTTAACTGGATACTCAGATGCTGACTTTGCTGCATGCAGGGTGGACAGAAAGAGTACCTCAAGAACCTGCCAGTTCCTTGGTATGAGATTAGTGTCCTGGTTTTATACAAAGCAGTCATCTGTGTCTACATCAACTGCTGAAGCAGAATACATTGCAGCTGGCAGTTGCTGTTCCCAGATGCTGTGGATCGAAAACCAACTCCTGGACTATGGGTTCAACTTAAATAATTCAACTCTCTTATGTGATAACACAAGTGCTATAGCTATATCACAAAATCCAGTCCATCACAGTAGAACTAAACATATAGACATAAGGCATCACTTCATTTGAGAGTGTGTAGACAAAAACAAAATTAAACTTGTCTATATCTACACTTATTTGCAAAAAGCTGATATTTTCACCAAGCCCCTAGATGAAAGAAATCACTCGTTCTTTGTAAATCAGCTTGGAATGATCAATGGAGAAGACTTAATTTAGTTTCTGTCTACACTCGAAGAACTCTTCAAATTTCGTCAACCTGAGATCGACGAACTCCCTGTTAGTAAAGTTAGTTTCGTCGACCTGAGATCAATGAACCTACTTCAGAAAAATTTCGTCGAAGGAAGCTCGGCGAAATGTTTTCAACCCTTTATACTGAGCTCGACGAATTGATTAACTCTAAATTATTTCGTCGACCTCATATCAAAGATTTATTTATTTTTAGTGGAACAGAGTTTGTCGATTCATATTCTAGAAAACCTTATATTTAGGTTTTCTTCGACCTCCGTCCTGCCCTTTCAGTTCCCTTGCACTTGATCTTCGTTTTCTTTCTTGCAGGTGCACTCATGGCGATTCCAACAGGAACACTTGTAGCGATTAAATTTGACACTGGATTCGACGTGGATTTTGATTCCTTCTAGCACTTAGACCTTCCTAAATATTCTGAAACTACTTGAATACCAGCAACTGAAGAATATGCTGACCACCAGAATCAAATTACCTGACATAGAAATCATAGAATGGGTATACACTGCGGCTACAGCAGAGGACAACACCATGATCGGATCAATAGGGGGTACTGTCATCTCTCTCTCAATCCCGCAATCTTAACTGAAATTTTTAGATTGAATAATGGGGAAGAAGAGTTAGAAATCGATAATGAAGAATATGATATGATGCTGAGTATGATGGGTTATTCTGGAGAAAACCCAAATAAATTGCTGAAGAAACACCTATCTGCTGAGTTCAAGTTTCTCGCAGATATTGTAAAGAAAGTCTTGTTGGGCAAGCACACTGCGCACGAATCTATAACCAGGCATCAATTTCTGGTTATGTGTGCAGTGGTGAATAAGAAACAGGTGAATTGGGCACAGATCATTTTTGATCTTATCAAGAAAAAGAACAATAAAAAGGAAGTTAACTTTGGTAGGATCCTGGGGATCTTCTTGAAGGAAAAAAGCTGCTGAATCACTGGTCTCCCATACCATATTCATCAATGCCAGCAAAAGGCTCACATGTGCCTTGTTTGGAAGGTCGGAGAGGACAATCACAAAGCCCTCTAAGGCTTCATCCACTGCCACCCAAGCTCCTAAGAGTACAAGGGCTACTCCAGCCACTTCCCTCCCTACTGAAGAGGTTCCATCCACCACTACACAACCTCTAACACTCCAAACTCCATCTCAGCCAGTAAATCAATGAACCCTACCATCCATTCATATTAAAGTCCCTACTCCCACACCTCCATCATCCCCAATTCCTACATCTCCAACCCATATTCCCTCTCATACTCCTTCCCCCCAGCATGATACATCACTACCATCACCACCCCCATCTCCTCTTCCAAGGCATTTAACTGACATCCCCCTATCCAACCTACCATCCCACCCATCCTTCAATCTACTATCATCAGCTCTTAACACTCCCTCTCCTCCAGATGTATCTCACCAAGACACTCACATCCAATCTCCAATTCCACCTCCACCTCCACCTCTAACTCCACAAGCTACTACCACCTCCACTCAAACACCCCCTGCCACAACATCTACCTCCCCACTATTAGACCCTTCCATTATACCTCCACACCTTACCCTTCTCACATCCCTCCTCAAAAAAATTATAGTTGAGGCCATCTCTCCTCTTGCTGGTTCCATCTCCACCCTTGCTGCCCAGTTATCTGCTCTCTCTACTGCTCTCTCTTCAGTTGGGGCCTAGCTTCAGTTACCACTGACACCAGGCAGGGGGAGATACTCAATGAAGAAGAAGCAGTAGCAGATGTAGCAACAGAAGTAGCAGCAGCAGCTGTAGCAGCAGAAGCAGAAGCAGCAGCTGTAGCAGCAAAAGAAGCAGCAGAGTTAGTTGAAACTGACATGGAAACAGTATCAGATATAACAGCAGATGTATAAGAAGAATTTATAGTAGCAGATGTACTAGCAGACAGCACTAAGCCATCCATGGCTATAATTCCTTATACCACACCAATTTGGCTCAAGGCCACTTTTGTAGCTCCAGAGTCTCCTCCAAGAGTTGCTTCCCCCACCATCTTATCCCCTATTGCACCAGTTTATGTTATGGATGATTCTCCAATGCTTGATCTAGATGCACTGGTCATGGCTGACATAGAAGAAGAAAATAAGTCAGCTATTGAAAGCATTGATGTGCATAGTTTTCCTGCTCCTCCTCTAGCTCCCTCCAAGACTGAAAAATCAGCAATACCTGATGAAACAATAAGAAAGATAGATGCATTATATGACAATCCACAATAGTCAGATGATGATGATGATGATAATGATGATTCAGATGAGGATCCCAAAGGAAAGAAAGTCTCCAAGAAGAGGAAAGCTCCTCCCCCTCCTGCCCCTAAACCCAATCCTGCAAATGACACACCCTACTATATTATGCAAAATATTACTCCATACAAGAGTATGCCAGCATGGATGTGGCTATCCAAGAATGAACAGAAGGCCAGGAAGAAAAGCAGAAGGTACTCCTCTCCTCCAGTTCAAAGATACAGGAAGGACCCTCCTCCTCCTCCTCCAACTGCTGGTGCTTCAGGCACAACTTCTCAAAGACCTACCAAGGTTCAAACCTATCAGTGACATCAAGTTAAATCCTCTTCTTCAGGAACCAGCCAGCAGAGATACTATTCCTCAGTCAAGTAGCACCAATCTCAATAGCAGAAACATTAACTACAGCAACAAAAACAATTCTCTGAATATCAAAAAGCTGAGAGCCCCAAGAGACCTGCTTCCCCTCCTATACCATATGAAGATCCTGAAACAGCAAAAAAAGCTAGAATGGCCAGATTCCAAGAACCGGTTGGCCTCTCTATGATCAAGAAAGCAAGACCTGAAGGAAAGGATCCATCACAATATACTATCATGTCTACATATAGGAAGGAAGAGCTCAACAGGTTTGCAAAGGCTAACCAATTTTTCAATGTTGATGACTACATGAAACTGCATCCAGAAGCAGTAGTGCCTAGGGCTACATCTTTAAATATCATAGGGGCTGCTGATATGACAATGACAAAGGCGCAAGCTGCAAATCCCAACAGGAAAATTACCTTCAGTAAGTCTTGAGAGAAAAGCAAAAAGGATAAGATCAAAGAAGAGAAGCTAAAAGAGAAGATGCCAAAGAAATGACATTTGAACCATCTCTAATAATTCTTGATTTTGCTTAAAACTGCATTTTTATTATCTGATATAAAGCATGTTGTATATATATATATATCTGCTGCATGCGTTATTTTTCCTGCCAGATATATGTTTTCTTGCTTTGTTTCTTTTTAAATTTTGGTTGAGTCTGTAATTAGTGACCTCAACCAAATAGGGGGAGATTGTTGGATCCCTAGTAGGATTTGGGCTAGGTTCACTAAGTTAGGATCTTATGACCCAACATTTATAGCCAGGGTCATGTTTGTGTCCTAGAGTCTAGGCCAAGTCCTTAGAGTAAACATCACTTGGACCAGCCATCAACAGACTGCCAGAGACTCAAGACTAAGAGATTTCAAAGACTCAGTAAAATGAGTTCGATGCTCGTTGAACTCAGGTCGACGAAATTCATGCTCAGCTCGACGAAATCAGAGAAAGATTCTCTGAGCTTAGCTCGACAAACTCAGTTCTCAGGTCAACGATTTCTGGATCATCTGCTTCAACACTCAAGTCCAGAAAATATCTCAGTATTTCTAAGTCCATAAACAAACTCCAGTCGACGAACATGGTTCTCAGCTCGACGATCTTGGTGCACAGAATTGGAAAGATCTGTCAAGCAGCAGTCAGCAGTTCAAAGGTCGACGATCTTGGATTCAGCTCAACGAACTGTGGACTCAGGTCGACGAATCCAAACTTGGTTATTTTCATCCTTCCGTCCCTATTATAATGCAATAATTCCTTAGTAATTAATGCTAAAATATTCTCTGAATATTACCGTTAGACAAAGTATTAATTATGGTCTTCCTCAAGATTATTGCTTGCCGTTTTTCCGTGGGACAGTTGGGGAAATAAATCAATGCAGATCATTCTCTAGGCTGTCAGCAATTAGTGCAGAAGAAATTAAAATTTTGAATGCAAACTGATATGAAAAAATTTAAAAGAGATTTTCTCTCTTTTTCTACACACACACAGACACACAGTAAATCAGTCAGGAAGAAAAGAAAACCATCAGCCCGCAACAAGGATTTTTCTCTGCATCTCTTTCTTGACAGCATTCATATACACAGAAAAAGAAATCTAATACATACAAGCTCCAGACCAGAGGAAGATTAGCAATCTGAAGAAGAAGAACACCAAATCAATATCAAGAGTCTTCTTCCTTCAATCCTCCAGGACACTTTAAAGGACTACAAAGAATTTATCTGTCAAGAAGTTCCTGAACATCTTCTGGTCAAGGCTGAAGAACTAAAGGCCTATCACCCTGAAGCAAAGCTCCATTTTTCCTGAATCATTATATATCTCAGGGGGAGCTGTTTGCCAACATCACATATCCACATGAGTCTTCTCAATTGTAAAATTGAGAAAGAGAAGACAAAATCATCTCTCATTCCCACCTCTGTACAGGGTTTTAATTCCCTTCAAAATTATTTTTGTTCACAAGTCTCCTTCCAAAAGACTTGGGTTAGTTTTTGAGCACCTGATCAAAAGCTCATTTGTGTCAGGCATCTGATCAAAAATCTGAGTAGATTCCTACAAGGGTATTAGAAGAGTGGATGTACCCTGGTTGGGGAACCACTATAAGTTCTTGTGTTGTCTGGTTGCCCTTTTCTTTTTGTTCTTGCTATGGCTGTGCTAGTTAGGGCTGCTCTGTTTCTGCTTAATTATTTTTCATTCTGCAATCTTTTATTTACTGCAAAATTTCAAATAGTTTTTAAGGATACTCTTTTCACCCCACCCCCCCCCCCACCCCTCTAGAGTATTCCAGATCTAACACCTCACTTTCAGTCAGGTTGGCTAAACATAGGGTAATGGGTGGATATACTTAGTGTGAATCACAAATGGGCATACCACTGCTTTCGCAAATCCAGTTTGTCCGCAAACCGAATAATCGAGCGGTAGTAAAATGCCACGTTCAATGAATTCTTCATCGTAGGATCGTTGTAATTTGATATCAATTGTAAAACCCCCCTCCTGGAACACAAGACACGACTGAGGGAAGTTTTATACCCAGAATAGCTGCCTTACGGTAGCATCAGCACACGGGATAACCTGTACCGCAAGTCGCCTATTCTGTCAGCTAAACTTTGATATTGTAAATGTCAACCCAACCAAAAGAAGATTTATATTATCAACAGGTAAAGAAGTTATCTATACAATCAAATGTAAACTATGATATCAGTACATTCATATTAAGCAAGTATCAATAGTAACCATCAACCTGTAAAGAAGTAATCTTTGCTATCAACATTTTATCATAAGTACAGAATTTAACTTAACTTATAAAATTGCCCATATAAATTTATAAGTTAAGGATCGGGTACATCAAAGTAACTCATCATATAAAAGTGTCCATACCTATTTATATGATGAGGATCTTATGCGGTGCAATGCAATGATATGACATGAAAGCATTATGATGACTCACTCATGCGCGCACACACACACACACACTTGCTATGTCGACATAGACCTTTAGTTCCCACTTTTTGAGAAGGTAGCTAACCTGTCAGGCATCAAGTGTCGTGGTCAAATGGTGACAGCAGAACAGGCGTCTCCACTATTAGGAGGGCATACACACTACCAGGCTTAGACCTCCATATGCCTCAATGCTAAGAACACAACAACAGAGTCCCTACGTGTTATGGATCAAATTGGGTCTTTGGTAGATGAGCACCAAGATCCAAGCCTAACTAGCCTATAACTGGCACGGAAGGAGTCTTCGGGAGTGTATCACTGAAGAACCAAGCCCAGCCGCCCACTGGCACGGAAGGAGCCTTTGGGAGTGAGCACCAAAGGACCAAGCCCAACCTCCGGAGGTCTATCTGTCAGCTCCTGTCAGTGTGAAGACTGGCGAGCCCGTAGACCTGCCACCAAGTCCTCAACGCAGGATCATATACCATGTGTCAACACACACTAAATCCATACAATTCATATTTACCATGCCATCATGCATCCAAGGGCTCCTGTCGAGTCCCTTCATACCATATCCAACACCGTGCGGTCAAACACGTACAGGAATATACAAACCTCACATTCCCGTGCTCCCGAGCACCCAAGGGCTCCAACTGATTCCCTTCATAATACGTCTTACCAGTTCCCTTAAGCACGCAAGGGCATCGCCCAAAGTCCTTTTTTACCTTAACATAGAATGCCTCAACATTTGTCTGTCGTTATCAGTATTAGATTCAGCTTAATGAGGCATCATTGATCCTCAGTAAAATCCCTAAATATTATTTATCTCCACATTCATTATATCAATCGGCATGTATTCCATCATAGCTTAGATGTAGCGTTTCAATCATGTTCATAAATCTTTAACCCCAATCAGGTTTCAGTACTTTTATTCATGCATGTTAATTATAAGAAGTGATTAGCCAAAACCTCACCATGTTTACTCCAAATCTTATGAAACTCAACGGGGTTAGCAAAACATCATCAAGTGCATGTCACCCAATTCATTTGCATCAAATAGATATTATTAACAGAGAATTATTAAAATATCCACAACATCATTTCAACATATAAACTTCAAATGCACTACTAGAGAGCTACATAATTCCTCAGAAATCGTGCAACCATCCGTTGGAAAGATCTTTCTGAGGCATACAACTTTCGTATTGAGCTCGAGACCTGAATTAGACCGGGGTATACCTAAAATCGGTCTTAAAGTCTGTTGTATACGTAAAATAGATTTCTGTATAGCACTTTGCACGAATCGTAAAGATGTACGAACGGCATCTGTTCATCTCCTTCTTCCAACCATCACACAAAACACATTCAACTTCTCTCTTCCCATTCTCCCTCATTAAACTACGAATCTTCACGGAATCAAGTCTGTCATCTTCGTAATGAAGAGAGGAGATGATTGAAGATATTCTTGCGGTGGTCGGCGCCCTAGAATGAAAGTTCTAGCGTGGTTCCTTCCTAAGAAATCTCCATTAAACTCCCAAATCAAGCTCTCTTGAGTTGATTCTCTCCTACACTTTGGATCTAAAGATCTAGCACACCAAGGGAGAGGGTAGGAAGCTCACCTGGTTTCCGGCCATGGATCGTGTCCTTCTCCTGGGATCATGTCGTGTTCGGATTTTCCGGCAGTATCTTGCTCGGTTCGACATTCTTCAGGAAGAGGAGAAAAGTCGACCGATGAGGAAGCCTTTTTATGGTTCGGTAATCCTTATAAAGAAGTGGCTGGTGATTTCGGGTCAAAGTCTCCTTGTCATGTGTCACTTTCCCATAGGACCGCACTTTATAACAAAAAAATGTCTCTGAAAAAGAAATATTGGTTCAACCCGTAATTTTCTGCCAGACCGTAAGCAGGCAGGACGTACAGAAACGCTAAGTCCATTCGTCGAATATACACAACGAATCACTCGACGAATCGTCAAGTGCATTAAGTCGGTTACACGAGTCATCTCGACGAATACACGAGTCCACTCGACGAATCCCTCGGCGAATTTCACAAGTCCATTAGAGTTCACTCAACGTATTCGTCGAGTCCACTCGACGAATTCTCGAGTCCTTTTGACGAATCATTTCGACAGATTCCACAAGTCCACTAAACTTCCCTCGACAAATTTGTCACGTCCACTCGACGAATTCACATGTCCTCTCAACGATTCCACGAGTCCTTTTGACGAATCATCCCGAAAGATTCCAAAAGTCCACTCGACGAATTTGTCGAGTCCACTCGACGAATTCACATGTCCTCTCAACGATTTCACCAGTCCTTTCGACTCATTCTCGATTCATCTCGATGAATACCCTCTAGACCTCTCGACGAATTTACAAGTCTTCCCGACGAATTCACTCCAGGTTTGATTTATCTGTCGTCTCATGTCACCATAGTGACACCACAGCACACACAAGGGGTCTAGCTCGAAATGGGACGTTACGTGGCACAGGTCTATATATGAGTCCCGAGGCATTGCAATAAAAGTGCATGTTAATTGTAACGGTCATAGCTGATCTAATGGGACAATGCCACAGCTCCGCTATAGGCGACGTTACTGAGCTACAACCCATGCAACCTCCACCCCCCCCCCCCCCTCCCCGCACCTGTTCCGGGGACACAGCGGATTGTTGAGATCGGCGGAGATCGAACCTGAGACTTCCTTGATATGGAGCCTTCAAACCACTCCTCATCACCATATCAAGGAGGTCTCGGGTTCGATCTCCGCCGATCTCACAAGCCGCCGCGACAGAGATATCTGCGCGGGGAGGGGGGTTGGGGGTTGCATGGGCTGTAGCCCGGTAACATTGCGTAGAGCGGAGCCGTGGCGTTCTCTCATTGGAATGGTTAGGGTTGTTATAACTTGCTCATGAGTACTACTACCATCTTGAGTTTTGCGAACTTAATGGTCGAATGACCATTTGCCAGTAAATGCCTTCATACTTATCATTGACTCTCTCATGATCAAACAACATTTAATAGGTACACGCCATACTGAACCGTATGGAATGGATTTTTGATGACGGTGACCCGGTTCCACCCGACGACGCACCGCGCGGCTACAACCTTCGCCCCAATACGCGGAAATCTTATCGCGCCATGCTCCGCAATCTCTAAAGTTGTCTATTATTTTTTTATGTTAATTAGTTATTGCTTTTCCCGTCCCATCCGGCTCGACCAAACTGTTAGGTGGTCAAGAGCCCGCTTTAGTTATTTTTATTTCCTGCATTTATTTTAAGTCCAAACATTTGAGTGGCTAGGATGAGATCTAGGAAATGTGTGGAGTAGGAGTGCTCTATGTTGGGAGTATAAATACTCCTCTATTTTTGGTTTTAGGGAATGAAAAAAGTTAATCAAAAACAAACTGCAGTCGATTCCAGGGCATTCCCGATAGCAGGTGCGACGCCTCCATCGCGAACCCTCCCGGCACCCGGCGAGACACCGGCCTCCTTACCCTTCTCCGGCGCGACACCGGCGAACCACCTCCGGTGAGACTCCGGCGGTAGTGGCGTGAAGCTGCTCCCTCCTTCAAGCGGTGCGACGCCGACTGTTTGTACCCGACGGGAGTTCGAATCCTCACCGTTGGACATCGACGGGATCTGATTCCTCCTCCTCTGAAGGCAGCGATTCCCCTCCACCGTCAGTGCAAACCGCAACCCCCCTTTGCCGTGCGGTACCGAGAGATCTCTCGGCTGGGTAATGATTCCTCTACCCCCCCTGTGTGCTTTGTCTCCCTTGTTGTGGTTCTTGTGGTGATGAATGTTTGTGTGTACGATTGGATAGCGTGAGAACAATTCGGAGCGAGTCCGTCCGACGTCGCTTCCCCGTTAAAATTATCGAAAAGGAATGCGCGTGGTTGTTGAGTTCCATTGGTACTTTTCTTCACCCGGAAGAATCTCCTCGCTCAAACGTGGTGCCCGCGAGCTCGCCGCGAAGTGTTGAAATTTGCTTATGATAGTGAGATTTTGTTGGAGGAGTACTTGAGTGCACGCTACGTGTTGGGCTAGGTTTTAATTACTGCGTGCATTGTATAACTGAGATTTTTTTTTCTCGTGATTTTGTTGGGAGAGACCACCCCCTTGCGACCCCTTTGATTTGGGTGGGTCTCTTTTGGTACAACACCTGTTGTCCGGATCGGGTAGGTCCCTTTCGCTAGATCGAACATCGGCTCCATAGCCCTTGGGAGATCTAAAGAGGCCTAGCGAACCTTCGTGTGGTCAATTGTTCCTCTCTTGCCCGTTTATTTTGTGGTGTTAGTGTGGGAATCTTGTCTACGCATATAGTGTCACGGTATTATTTGTGCGCAAACTGGTGTTTGCTACATCAATTTGGTATCAGACTTCGGCGCAAAGATTTCTTAATCTTTGCTGGTCCTCTTACTTCACTTTTATGCACACACGCTCGGGGAATGAGTATCCCCCGCAATCTTTCGCGTCCAATAATATGGGCGACAATCCGGATAACCGTGAGGTTACGCAAGCCCAACTAGCAGCCGTTCAACGTGATCTCACCGATCAAATCGCTCAACTCACCGCGGCCTTTACCAACCTCACCCACACAATCCAAAACGGTGTTCCACCGCAAAACCAACCTAATAACCCTCCACCACGTAATCCTCAGCACCGCCAACAATGTCAACACACTGACGGTGGCGACGAGGAATACAATGGCGCTTGGCAAAATGACCTCACTCGCAAAATAAAATTCAATGCCCCAACTTATGATGGAATGTCTGACCCGACCAAATTTAAGGATTGGCTTATTAAGATGGAACGCTATTTTGATTGGCACAGCTTGGAGGATAACCAAAAGTTTATCGTCGCTCGTATGAAATTAGAGGGACGCGCTCAAGTATTTTGGCTAAATGAAGATCGTCGTGTCGGTGGGATTCAACATACATGGCCACAAATGCGTAACATCCTCACTAATCACTTCGTCCCACCTACCACCGAACAAATATGTTCGACGACTTCACCTCTTTACGCCAAGGCACTAAATCGATGAGTGAGTATATGGGCGAGTTGAATGAATTAATGATCCGATGTGATATTAATGAGATTCCCGAGATTACCATCTCCCTCTTCCGAAAGGGCCTTCGTTCGGAAATTCAAAATCAAATAAGGCGATATGAGCACCATGACCTCGACTCGGCAATGAATGTCGCCCTTGACGTTGAAAGACATCTTTCAATGACCGCCACTTCGCGGGCATCTTCCTCCAAGGGATTTTTCCACTCCAAATCCACATCCATGCACCACACTACTTCTAAGTACAAAAATGCCTCGCACGATAATTCCAAATCCGTTATCATAACCGCTAGAAAAGCCAATGATAAAATTGGCGAGCGTCTCCCCATCGGCAAAACTAGCAAAGCACATGTTACTTGTTACGCTTGTGACCAACCGAGGCACTACGCGGTTGAATGTCCCACCCGCAAGAAATTGGTCTCTTTGATTGAACCCACGGCCGACGCCGACGATCTTATCTATGAGGAGGTTAGTGATGTTGAGGAATCCAATATTCCTAGCGACATGGACGAGGACTATAACTCCAACAATCTTACGGTTATGTGTTGCATCTTGACTACCCCACGTAGTAGTCATGATTGGAAGCGCTCTAGCATCTTCTCCTTATATTTTAAAGGCGGTGAGAAGTCGTGCAAGCTCATTATTGATAGTGGGAGTTCCATGAACGTGGTTTCCGAAGACCCTCTTCTCTGAATGAAATTGAGTCCCGAGCCGCACCCCACTCCTTACCAAGTCGCTTGGGTCAATAAGACTTCCATTCCGGTTACCAAGCGTTGTTTAGTACCTCTTGTCATCAAAGATTATGTCGACCAAGTTCGGTGTGACGTTCTTTCATATGGACGCATGTCATGTCCTTCTAGGCCACCCTTGGCTCTACGATTACAATTTCACTCAGTATGGTCGTGCAAACACATATGAATTTAAATTTAAAGACCAATGCATCATGTTACTTCCCGCCGCACCTAAGGACCTTAAAACCAAGGACACGACCATTCCAGCCGTCAAGCAACCTCTCACTCTCATTCATCCTAAAGAATTTGAAAAGACTAGTTTTTCCGGTGGTATGCTCTATGCGTTAGTCTTACTTCAAGCTAACGGCATTCCACTCCCCACGTTATCTTTTGCCCGCCTCTATCATCACGTTACTTGACGAGTTTAAGGATGTCCACCCCAAAGAACTCCCCTCCGAATTACTGCCTATTAGGAGTATCCAAGACCCAATTGATTTTATTCCGGGCTCCTCTCTCCCCAATCTCCCTCATTATCGTCTTAATCCTAGTGCTCACGCCGAGCATCAAGCCCAAATTTCCGATTTGCTCTCAAAAGGCCTCATCCGACATAGTTTGAGTCCTTGTGCGGTGCCGGAACTTCTTGCCCCCAAAAAAGATGGCTCTTGGAGGATGTGTATCGATAGCCGGGCGATAAACAAAATCACAATTAAATACCGATTTCTGATTCCCCGGTTGGACGATTTATTGGATATGCTTAGTGGTGCCACCATTTTTTTCAAAACTTGATCTTCGAAGTGGATACCACCAAATACGAATTAGAGAAGGGGACGAATGGAAAACCGCATTTAAATCTAAGGAAGGCTTGTATGAATGGTTGGTAATGCAATTTGGGCTCTCCAACGCCCCAAGAACATTTTCTCGTATGATAATTAAACTCTTCAATAATTTTATGGGTAAATTTTTAGTGGTCTAATTTGATGATTTACTAATCTATAGTGTGACCACCAATGATCATATTGACTATTTAAGACAAATCTTTGAAGTTCTCCGAAAGGAAAAACTTTTTATCAATCTAAAGAAATGTCACTTCATGGATTCTTCCGTCTCATTCTTAGGTTATATCGTTAGTGCGGAAGGTATTAAGGTTGATCCCGCAAAAATTAAAGCGATTGTAGAGTGGCCGGAACCTAAATCTATCTGTGACGTTCGTAACTTCCATGGCTTAGCCACCTTTAATCGTCGCTTCAGTCGCAATTTTAGCGCCATTCTGGCTCCGATTACCGAATGTATGAAACTTGATGATTTTACTTGGCCTAAATCCGCTTCTTGTGCCTTCCGTAAGATTAAAACTTTGATGACCGAGGCACCAGTTCTCCGGTTACCCGATTTTAATAAAAATTTTGAGGTCTCCTGTGATGCCTCGGGTGCGGGTATAGGTGGCGTGTTAAGTCAAGAAGGACACTCGGTTGGATACTTTAGTGAGAAATTAAGTGTGCCCAAGCTCAATTATTCAAACTACGAACGCGAGTTTTATGATTTAGTCCAAAGTCTACGCCATTGGCGTCATTATCTTTTGCCCAAAGAATTTATCCTACTTTCGGATCATGACGCGCTACGTTATATTAACTCTCAACAGAAGCTTAGCCCGCGGCAAGCCAAATGGGTTTCTTTCCTACAAGAGTACACGTTTGTGATCAAACATTGTAAGGGCAAGCATAACCGTGATGCTGACGCGCTTAGCCGTGTTAGTTTACTTTTGACTACCCTTGATGTGAAAGTCTTAGGATTTGAACGTATCCGTCGCGAGTATGCCGAGTGCAAGGACTTTAAGGACATTTTTCACTCTCTCCAATCCCCCACTTCTCACACTATCTCCGAATATGTCCTTCGTGATGGATATTTGTTCAAGGGCTCACGGTTGTGCATTCCGGATTCCTCCCTCCATCTCTTTATCATTTGGGAATGCAGATTGATTCTCTCTGAATCGGCGGGAATCACTAACGATTCTCGTCGAAGTCGGCAAGAATCACTAAGTGATTCCCGTCGATTTTGACTTAGAAGGATATTCTCACTCACGCCGCACTACTTAGCCACAAAAGAACAGACCAAGGGGCAATGGCATTGAGTGTGTGCACCACACTCAACACAAAGTCCCAGCAGACCCGGTGTTGAGTGTGTGCACCACACTCAACGCCAAGTCCAAATAGACCCGGCGTTTAGTGTGTGCACCACACTCAACGCCAAATCCTTAAATCTCCAATGCTTTAACCAACAATCATTTCTCTACTCCAAACCCGAGAACTAGCCAACTTAACAGCAGGAAGGAAAAAAAATTAAAAGCAAGGCTTATTTAGGGAAAAAAAATAAAATCTGCACAGGAAACTATCTACAGGCTTAAGCAAAACTTGGTCATAATCAAAAGGAGATTTGACCTTTTAGCAAGAAAAATTTGGAAAACCATTAACAGTAAGGAACCAAATGAACAAGAAAAACTACATGGCAAGGGCAAGAGCACCACTTGCCTCGATCTCCAGCGAAGCTTGGTCGGCCTCCCTTACTCTCACTCGGCACAAGCAGCAACGACACCTAAAGCATAAATCTGGAGCTTTAATGGCGGAAACGGACAACCCAAGGATTTCGAGACCCCTAGAAATACCACGAAAACTAAATTTCTTACCGTAGGAATGAAGGTCTAGGCGATAGCAATCCAAATCCTCTTTCGGAATCGAATTCCATCCACAAACGCTCCCGGAATCGGCGTCTGAAGGGGAGCAGGTTCGGCGGTTTCTCCGCTTCTTTTCGCGATCAGCCGCAGACTGGTTCGGTCTTTCGGAAAGATGAATAGGAGTGGTTACCTCTTAAGTCTAAACTATCCTATATATAGCATCCTCTTAATCTTAATTAGCTAATCAATTAATTAAGGCTAAAAATGACCAGGCAAAACCGCCAAGCATCCGCACCCTTTCAGAAAAAAATAATATTTAATATAATATTTATTAAATAGCTTTATTTATTTTTTCATAAAATACAAAACGATGCGAACACCGAACATCCTCGGAATTGGACGAAATTCGCACCGTAGCTAAATATCCACGCTACAAATACAATGGCAAAGTCGAAATTAACTTTCGACGAACAGAACTCGAGTTATACCCACTCAAATCCAAAGCACAAGCATCCCCTGAGAGGCCACACCGGGTCACCCAAAACGACTCGGCTTGCTAGGGAGATCTTATCAATAGGCTACAAAATGGGCCACTCAGTTCTAAGGAGTTAAGACCACACTCCACAGATGACACAAGCCAAGAAAACACGTCGACGTAACGCCAAGCAAGAATTAAATAATCACAGAAAAATCGGGGGCGTTACAGTCACTCCCCCTAAAAGAAAGTTTCGTCCCAAAACTTTGCGCACAACGTCTCAACTATAGAAGGAAAGGTAACAAGCTAAACATTACAAGAAGAAAATAAACCAATCTAATAGGGGAAACAGTTGAGGGTGAGCCTCCCTCATAGCCGACTCTAACTCCCAAGTCGTGCTTTCCAAACCCTGATTCTTCCATAGAACTTTGACCATCGAGATGGACTTCCTTCGCAGCACCCGATCTTGAGTATCCAAATTGTGGACCGGCACTTCAACAAAAGAGAGATTAGGCTCCAACTGGGGCACAACATCTAAGACCTGCCCACTACTGCGCCCACACTTCTGCAATTGGCTTACATGAAATACATTATGAACACTTGGGAAGTTTGCTGTCAAATCCAACCTATAAGCTGACACGTCAATCCGCTCCACAATCTTAAACGGTCCAACATACCTCGGGTCCAATTTCCGGTTCTTACCGAACCTATTAACACCAACAATCAAAGAAACCTTAAGAAAGACAAGGTCCCCTACAGAAAACTCCAAGTCCGACCTACGCCGATTGGCGTTCTTTTCATATCTCTCCTGAGCTATACGAAGCTTTTCTCGAATAAGCTTCACCGCGACTTCCATCTCCTCGAGCGCATCCGGACCCAACAAGGGTTTCTCACCTGCCTTAGCCCAAAACAGGGGAATTCTACAGCGCCTCCCATACAAAGCTTCAAACGGAGCCATTTGCAAACTTTGTTGATAACTGTTGTTTTATGCAAACTCCATAAGTCGCAATCGCTCATCCCACGCTCCACCGTGGTCTATAATGTAGCATCTGATCATACCCTCAACTATCTGGTTCACCCGCTCCGTCTGCCCATTGGTCTGTGGGTGGTAATCAGTAGAATACCTCAGATCTGTACCCAAACCCTCCTGCAGACTCTGCCAAAAACGAGAAGTAAACCGGGAGTCTCGATCAAAAATGATGCTAACAGGCACACCGTGCAATCTGATGACCTCATTCAAGCACAACTCTGTTATCTTCTTCATCGGATATTCAATCTTATACGGCACGAAGTGAGCACACTTTGTCAGTCTATCCACTCTGACCCAAACAGAATCAAATCCCCTTGGAGATTTTGGTAAGCCCGTGATGAAGTCCATAGAATTACTTTCTCACTTCCAAGTCGGGATCTCTAGTGGAGTCAACTTTCCACCAGGCCTTCCGTGATCGGCCTTCACATGCTTGCAAGTGTGGCACTCAGCAACAAATCAGGCTATATCACTCTTCATTCCATACCACCAGGTAATTTGCTTCAAATCACGGTACATCTTTGTATATCCGGGATGGTACGCAACACTGGATCCATGAGCCTCTCTGCATATCATACCCCTGATGTCTCCAACAGCAGGGATGCAAAATCTGCCGCGGTACTTCAAAGTACCCGCATCATCGATAAAGAAATCTGGCAACTCCCCTCTCTCAGTCCTGAGGTATAAGTGCAGAAGGTCCGGATTATCCTTCTAGTGCAATCTAGTAATAGAAATCCAAGACGGCTCTGCCACTGCCAAACTACTCTGCATGTCACAGCATCCCACTGAGATATCCATAAGCAGGAACTCTTCCACTAAACAGTCGGCGAAGAGATTAATGGTCTTCCCCGTCTTCCGACTCAGGGCGTCGGCCACCACATTGGCCTTGCCTGGATGATACTGGATCTCTACATCATAATCGGCCACATACTCTAGCCACCGACGCTTGCGCAGATTCAACTCCTTCTGCGTGAACACATACTTCAGGCTCTTATGATCAGTGAAGATCTTGCACTGAGCCCCATAAAGTAGATGCCTCCACAACTTCAACGCATAAATCACTGCTGTAAACTCAAGGTCATGCGTAGGGTAATTTCTCTCATGAGTCTTTAATTGCCTTGACCCATACACAATCACTTTTCCAACTTGCATCAACACGCAACCTAGACCAACACGTGAAGCATCCACGTACACATCATACTCCACACCCTCAGCAAGTAGGGTCAGGACGGGAGCAGTGCACAATCTGCTCTTTAACTCCAGGAAGGCTTCTTCGCACTTCTCGCTCAAAACAAAGGCCGCATTCTTTTGAGTCAACCTGGTCAAAGGTGCATCTAGGGTAAATAAACCCTCCACAAACCTCCTGTAGTAGCCGGCCAACCCTAGAAAGCTCCTGATCTCCTTGGGCGTGCCCGGCCTACTCCAAGCCATCACTGCTACGATCTTTTCTGGGTCGACCGCGATCCCATCCTTGTTCACCACGTAGCCCAGAAACGAGACCTGCGGCAACCAAAATTCACACTTGCTCAGCTTGGCGAATAACTTGTGATTCCTCAACTCCGCTAGAACCAAGTGCAGATGCTGCTCATGCTCCTAGGCATTGCGGGAATAGACCAACACGTCATCGATGAAAACCACAATGAACTTGTCTATGAAATCCTTGAACACCCAGTTCATCATATCCATGAAAGCTGATGGTGCGTTGGTCAAACCAAACGACATCACCAAGAACTCAAAATGTCCATGCCTCGATCTAAACGCAGTCCGTGGTATATCTGCCTCATGGATCCTGAGCTGATGATAGCCAGAACTAAGATCGATCTTGGAGAACACCGTGCTACCGTGCAACTGGTCAAATAAGTCGTTGATCCTCGGCATAGGGTACCTGTTCTTAATAAGGACTTTGTTCAACTCCCTGTAGTCGATGCAAAGTCGCATCGACCCGTCCTTCTTCTTTACAAACAAAACAGGAGCACCCCAAGGCGACGAACTCTGTCTGATAAACCCTTTTGCAAATAACTCATCTAATTGTACTCGCAACTCCTCTAGCTCACGAGGGTCCATCCGGTACGGCGCCTTAGCAATAGGACGCGTACCCGGTTCCAAATCAATCACAAATTCGACATTCAAATCGGGAGGAAGACCAGGAAGGTCATCAGGAAACACATCAGCGAAACCACGAACAACGGGAATCTATTCTAAGCACGGTACACTAACAAAGGTCCCAACCACCGAGACTAAATAAGCAAAACAATCAGAAAGAAATAACTTCTGAGCACATACCGCAGAAAAGACAGGAGAATCTTGGCATGGATCAGCATACGCGCTTCCCGGCTTACCATTGTCCTTGATGAAGTCCAAGTGCTTCCCTTTGCATTGAATGACCGCATCATACTTAGACAGCCAGTCCATGCCTAGAATAACATCGAAGTCCTCCAGATCAATCATCTTCAAGTCCGCCCTCGCAAGAAAGTCTCCCAACAAAACAGGGCAATCTAGAATGCCCAAATATGATAACACAGATTCGCCAGAGAGGAACTTGACACGAAAGGTATCCCGAACTCGATATAGAGTGAACCGATGTCGCTCCACAAAGGCTCTAGCAACAAATGAGTGGGTAGCGCCGGAGTAGAACAGAACACGCGCCCAGCGGTTCTTCACCTTAAATTTCCCTATAAGATTATATACAACTAAGGAAACTACCAAAACAACACTATAACCTTTCTAACAAATAAAACCTTCAGGCTGGAAAAAGAAACAACTAACTTGAGATGACCCGAGTCGAAGCTTGAGCCTCCTCGGAAGAGATCACGTTCAGCTTTCCTTTACCCTTGTCCACACGCTGAGGGGGAGGTAGTGCCTGAAGTGGAACTTCATGGAGAGCAGGCTGGACCTGAGGACACCTAGACTTGATTTGACCCTTCTGCCCGCACTGATAGCAGACTTTATCCTTAGACTAGCACTGGGCAGCATCATGCCCAGGTTGCTTGCAAATAGAACAGGAAACATCCCTCCTAGAAGCACCCATAATAGCATGAACTTGCTCCTTCTTCTAAGCTGCTGCCTTTTTGAAACACCTCTCAACGGGGTGGCCTGACCGGCCACAGAAGCTACACACCACCTTGCTCTTCTTTCCCAAACAAGCCCCAAATACCTGGGGTTTCTTCTCCTCGACAGACTTCCTCTTGTCCTTCCTCATTTGCTTGCCTCTGCTCTTTGCGGTCTCGATAGCCTCCACCTTCAGAGCAGCCTCCACTACCCCTGCATAAGTCTCTGATCCATAAGCACTGGTCAACTGCTGCACCTCGCTCCTCAAGCCACTAAGGAATCGCTTGACTCGATCAGCCTCAACACTCACCAACCCAGGAGCAAACCGACTCAACTTGCTGAACTCTATCTCATACTCATCGACCGTAAGTTGCCTTTGCTTCAGATGGAGGAAGTCATTCATAAGACGGTCACGCTCGACCGAAGGGAAGAACTTCCTCAGCAGCATTTCCTTGAATACTTCCCAAGAGCATCCAGCTACAAAGCTCTCCTTTTCTCTCAGCCACCAACTCTTAGCCAAACCCTTAAGCTGATAGGCGGCTATCATCACTCTCTGATCATCTACAATACCGGAATACAAGAACATCTCCTCCATGGAGATCAGCCAATCGTCTATAACCATGAAATCTGCCTTCCCATCAAAAGTAGGAGAGCTAAGTCTCTGAAACTGTGAGATAAATGCCATCTCCGCTGGCACCACCACCGGAGGTCTCAGGGGTGTAGGAGGAGGAGGAACAGCTAACCCTCTTGCAGGTCATTGCACTCCCTGAGTCTGTTCTGCCACAACTGCCACCAAAGACTGGATCTGGGCTCGCACCTCCACCATCCTCTTGCTCAAGGAATCGCTACTCTGTCGCAGGCTCTCAATCACTGCATCATTCTGCGCTCCCGATGACTCACCCTCAGATAGGGGGTCGATCTAGTCGAAGGGCGTCTCGCCCTCCTAAACTCATAGCAACCTTAGTTAAATCCTAGTACGACAGCTGCAACTAACTACAAGTATAGACAATACATACATAAATATGAATTATAAGCTGCTAAACTTGCTCTGGGAGTTTATTTTTACAAGAATTGATGTTATGCCTTAACCTAGGATTATTAACCACCACCATACTAACTCTTGTGCCTAGATCGAGAATGCATGACTTTATATTATTTTTGACTCGAAAACTTATGTGTGTGCATATGTCATCCTGCCAGTCTTTAACTTGGCACGTTGTGCTTATGCAATGTTATGCTATGCATGTTTGTGCTATGCATTCTAAAAAGGCCCTAATGCATGTTATGAGCGGCGTACACATAAAAATGTTATGCATCCCATACTACATAACATTTTCATGCAACGAAAAAAAACGAGCTAGTCGTAGCCATGTGGTGAGGTTATGCATCTCATACTACATAACCCTCACATGTTGCCCCTATAGTGGATCCATATACGAACACATATTATGCATCCCATACTATATAATATGCCCCGCATACTTCGTGTTATGCTTATGAGTGTAGTGTTCGTGTTGTTGCCAAGACGTGCTGATGACATATCGGTGTGTGAATGACATGATGCTGAACCACTAATGCAATCCAAAGGGAAGGTTGCCCGACTAACTTGTAAGGCAACCTCCCTCTGATACCAACTGTCACAACCCGTATTTTCTCCGAAGAAAACGGATTATCAGAGTAGGAGAAAACACGCGTCGTGATGCCACGTCAAGCAGGGGATAACTGCTGACGCTCAGGCAAACCACTAACAACTATACCTTATGAAAATTCATGAGTTTTATGATTAGAAAATCAGTTATATTTTTAAAGGCTGTATCCCTCGGCTCGGTGGATCACCTAGTCCACAATTTAAAAAAAACTATACTTATACGCTGCGGAAAATACTTTATTCAGGTTCGACATCCTAAAAGAGTGCATAAGTGTCCCCAGAGAACAACTTATACTATGCAGGACCCTACTTTTGATTTATACTATATATATAGGAAAATGATCTTTTTACGTTGTTTGGAAAATAGTGTTTAGTTTATAAAACATTCTGATCATGAGATATACTTATAATAGTGTTTTTACGTTTAAAAGTAACTAGCAACCTAGCATAAATCATCCCAAGAGCAAGTAGATAAACTCTAGAACGGTAGCAGCAAAAAGATAACATATCTAGTATCAAGGTAAAACTACTAGTGGGCGCCAACAAACTGACACAAACCCAATGGCAAGTATGTATGTCTTTAAGAAGACAACACCAAAACTACCTCACAAAAACAAGGAACTGATCTATAAAGCACCAGAGACCACCAGCAACTGCACAACACCACTAGCCGCCTAATCGGCTACTAACCAGAACCTGAGGCATTCAAATAAGAAAAGAATACCTCAGTAAGCTAAACAAGTAAAAGCTGTACGGAAATGTTAGGTTATAAGGTAAGCAAGAAGAGTAAGCAAACCGAAACAAGCACCACTTTCCAAAGCAAGACAAAAGAAAAGCACTAAGTGAAAGGAAACAACAACAACCATGCCCAAAAATAAATCTTGCAGAGTTTACCAGGCTACCATGAGCCCAAACGTTGAAAATTTACAAAGAAAGAAACATCTAACACCCTAAGCTGTGAGAGATGGTAGTAGCAAAATCAACGCGGATCTGGGTAGGAGGCAAACTCAGTCCCCTAACCACCATTTCCAAGAAACAAAGCTTAGGGGTCTACATGTGAAAGCACTAGGGACCTCCCACCCCCTTGCCCAGACCGTACCTGGAGCAAGATAAAAGAAAAAGGGTGGCCTTTGCAAATTTACACAATACCTCCCCCATTAAGAGCTTCAAACCACCACTACTAACCACGTACCACGATTCGGCCTTTTTGGAAGAAAAAAAAATTAGCCGACAAGGAACCTCAAAATCAAGGAATTCACTCGGGGGAGAAAATCAAGGTAAGGGAAAAGTGTTGAGATGGCTCAACACGGCATGTCGTTGAGTGAGCCTCACTCACTCAACACCTAAACAGACGGTGACGTTGAGTGAGCAAGCCTCACTCACCGCCAAAACAGCAATGGCGTTGAGTGAGGTCCACTCCCTCAACGCCTTCAGCAACACAGGCTGTGACTTTGAGTGAGCTAACCTCACTCAACGCCAAAACAGCTATGGCGTTGAGTGAGGTTCACTCCCTCGCCTTCAGCAAAGCAGGTTTGTGGCATTGAGTGAGCTAACCTCACTCAACGCCAAAACAGCTATGGCGTTGAGTGAGGTCCACTCCCTCAATGCCTTCAGCAAACCAGGTTGTGGCGTTGAGTGAGCTAACCTCACTCAACGCCAAAGCAGCTATGGCATTGAGTGAGGTCCACTCCCTCAACGCCTTAGCACTTAACCGCAAAACCCAACTGTAGCGTTGAGTGAGTCCACCTCTCTCAACGCCAGAACAGCTTTGGCGTTGAGTGAGGTCAACTCACTCAAAGCCAAAGTACTTAGCCACGAAAACAAACTTCGGCGCTGAGTGCGCCCATAAATCTCAACGATAGAACAGCTTTGGCGTTTAGTGAGATCAACTCACTCAACGCCAAAGTACTTACCCGCAGGAAAAGGCTGCGACATTGAGTGAACCGCCTCACTCAACGCCTAAACTGCCATGGCGTTGAGTGAGGCCCACTCACTCAACGCCATCCATAAGAGGTCGGCGGGAATGCAGATTGATTATCGCCAAATCAGCGGGAATGCAGATTGATTATCGCCGAATCGGCGGGAATCACTAACGATTCTCATCGAAGTCGGCGAGAATCACTAAGTGATTCCCGTCGATTTTGACTTAGAAGGATATTCTCACTCACGCCATACTACTTAGCCGCAAAAGAACAGACCAAGGGGCAATGGCGTTGAGTGTGTGCACCACACTCAACGCCAAGTCCCAGCAGACCCGGCATTGAGTGTGTGCACCACACTCAATGCCATGTCCAAACAGACCTGGCGTTAAGTGTGTGCACCACACTCAACGCCAAATCCTGAAATCTCCAATGCTTGAACCAACAATCATTTCTCTACTCCCAACCCGAGAACTAGCCAACTTAACAGCAGGAAGGAAAAAAAATTATTAGCAAGGCTGATTTCGGGAAAAAAATAAAATCTACACAGGAAACTATCTACAGGCTTAAGCAAAACTTGGTCATAATCAAAAGGAGATTGGACCTTTTAGCAAGAGAAATTTGGAAAACCATTAACAGTAAGGAACCAAATGAACAAGAAAAACTACATGGCAAGGGCAAGAGCACCACTTGCCTCGATCTCCAGCGAAGCTTGGTCGGCCTCACTTACTCTCACTCGGCACTAGCAGCAACGACACCTAAAGCAGAAATCTGGAGCTTTAATGGAGGAAACGGACAACCCAAGGATTTCGAGACCCCTTGATATACCACGAAAATTGAATTTCTTACCGTAGGAATGAAGGTCTAGGCGACAGCAATCCAAATCGGCTTTCGGAATCGAATTCCATCCACAAACGCTCCCGGAATCGGCGTCCGAAGGGGAGCAGGTTCGGCGGTTTCTCCGCTTCTTTTCGCGATCAGCCGCAGACTGGTTCGGTCTTTCGGAAAGATGAATAGGAGCGGTTACCTTTTAAGTCTAAACTATCCTATATATAGCATCCTCTTAATCTAAATTAGCTAATCAATTAATTAAGGCTAAAAATGATCAGGCAAAACTGTCAAGCATCCGCACCCTTTCAGAAAAAAATAATATTTAATATAATATTTATTAAATAGCTTTATTTTTTTTCATAAAATACAAAACGACGCAAACACCGAACATCCTCGGAATTCGACGAAATTCGCACCGTAGCTAAAATATCCACGCTACGAATACAACGGAGAAGTCGAAATTAACTTTCGACAAACAGAACTCGAGTTATACTCACCCAAAGCCAAAACACAAGCATCCCCTGAGAGGCCACACCGGGTCACCCAAAACGACTCGGCTTGCTCGGGAGATCTTATCAATAGGCTACAAAATGGGTCACTCAGTTCTAAGGAGTTAAGACCACACTCCACAGATGAAACAAGCCAAGAAAACGCGTCGACGTAACGCCAAGCAAGAATTAAATAATCACAGAAAAATCGGGGGCGTTACAATCTCCGTCCCGGAGTGCATATTGGACGACGACGTTTTGCCTTCTTCAAATGGCAGTGTGCACCGTTACTTGGTTCGTTGGAAAGACCGCCCCGCTTGCGACGCCACTTGGGTGACCGCTGCGGAGATGGAGCGCCTCGACGTTGATATGCTGCATCGCTACCGCTTGGACCACTCACCGATGATGAGTGATTTCGAGCGGGGGAGGATTGATGGCGAAGACCCGGTTCAACCCGACGACGCACCACGCGGCTACAACCTTCGCCCCAACACGCGGAAATCTTATCGCGCCATGCTCTACAATCTCTAAAGTTGTCTATTATTTTTTTATGTTAATAAGTTATTGCTTTTCCCGTCCCATCCGGCTCGACCAAACTGTTAGGTGGTCAAGAGCCCGCTTTAGTTATTTTTATTTCCTGCATTTATTATAAGTCCAAACATTTGACTGGCTATGATGAGATCTAGGAAATGTGTGGAGTAGGAGTGCTCTATGTTGGGAGTATAAATACTCCTCTATTTTTGGTTTTAGGGAATGAAAAAAGTTAATAAAAAAAACTGCTGCCGATTCCTAGGGCATTCCCGACAGCAGGTGCGACGCCTCCATCGCGAACCCTCCCGGCGCCCGGCGAGACACCGGCCTCCTTACCCTTCTCCGGCGCGACACCGGCGAACCACTTCCGGTGAGACTCCGGCGGTAGTGGCGTGAAGCTGCTCCCTCCTTCAAGCGGTGCGACGCCGGCTGTTTGTACCCGACGGGAGTTCAAATCCTCACCGTTGGACATGGATGGGATCTGATTCCTCCTCCTCTGAAGGCAGCGATTCCCCTCCACCGTCAGTGCAAACCGCGACCCCCCTTCGCCGTGCGGTACCGAGAGATCTCTCGGCTAGGTAACGATTCCTCTACCCCCCCCCCCCCCCTGTGTTGATGAATGTTTGTGTGTACGATTGGATAGCGTGAGAACAATTCGGAGCGAGTCTGTCCGACGCCGTTTCCCCGTTCAATTGATCGGAAAGGAACACGCGTGGTTGTAGAGTTTCATTGGGACTTTTCTTCACCCGGAAGAATCTCCTCGCTCAAACGTGGTGCCCGCGAGCTCGCCGCGAAGTGTTGAAATTTGCTTATGATAGTGAGATTTCCTTGGAGGAATACTTGAGTGCACGCTAGGTGTTGGGCTAGGTTTTAATTACTGCGTGCGTTGTTTAACTGCGATTTTTTTGTCTCGTGATTTTGTTGGGAGAGATCACCCCCTTGCGACCCCTTTGATTTGGGTGGGTCTCTTTTGGTACAACACCTGTCGTCCGAATCGGGTAGGTCCCTTTCGCTGGATCGAACATCGACTCCATAGCCCTTGGGAGATCTAAAGAGGCCTAGCGAACCTTCGTGTGGGCAAGTGTTCCTCTCTTGCCCGTTTATTTTGTGGCGTTAGTGTGGGAATGTTGTCTACGCATATAGTGTCACGGTATTATTTGTGCGCAAACCGGTGTTTGCTACATAAATTTTCCTCAATTTTTGGTCGTGGTCAAGTCACAGTGTATTCATCACGATTAATTTGTTGAGGTGTCAAAAGATCATCAACAGTCATTTTTCCCTTATTTATCTCCTGATATGTTTGGTGGTGAGTTGGATTGCAAGTTGAAATAAGATTTTTTTTTATTTTTTATTTTTCGAATAAACGTGCTCAGAAAATAAGATCGTTTGTTAGTGGGTCATTTTTGACTGCTTAATTTTTCTTTAAGAAATGACCATTCTTGGACTTGCCCTAACTAAACCTGGGCTACCAATACTACACGTTTCGTCAACAGCTTGCATCCATCTTTGCAGGATAAATTATTAGTTGAGTTTAGCCCGATCTTCTTCGGCCGCTAACCAGGAGCAAAAATAGGAGTTTTCACGGGGAGGGTCAGAAGTCGGTCTTTTTTCTAGTCCAAAAAATGAACGCCTGCATTTTTTTCGCATTTTTTTCTCTTTCATACGATAGCTGTTTTTTTTTCTAAGTTGTCAAAATTTTGCCTCAACAAGCGAAGTCCAAATCCTCTATCAAATTTGCAACTCTTGGGGTCCGTTCGTTTCAACAACATTGATATTGAAGGATTGACTTTTAGGGTAGCTTGATCCGCCCCTGCCGCTAATCATATGAAAAGTGGATATATATGCAATGAAAATTAGGTGACACTCATAAAACATAAAGTAAAATCAGTTGCGAAGTGTATCAATGTACATTGTGGAATATTATATATGTTGTGAAATTATACACAAAGCTTCAATATAAACCGAGAAATGTTATATACACAGGAAAATAATATATATTATGTGACTACATCATATGTGCTTTGGAAGTAGGGTATGCAATGCTTCGACATGTACTATGAAGTGTTGTCTATGCAACTAAAAATCTTGTATTTGTTGCGATAGTATTATATATAATCTGAAAATTATAAGGTGTAAAAGTACTGTATACGTCGTGAAAGCAGTACATATGTTGTGAAAATAGGCAAAATTATGAAAGTAGTCCTTAAATTTTTAGGACTTTTGAAAATTAATTCTCGAATATTTTTTTTTTGTTTGAAAGCAGTCTCTAAAATTTAACTTTCGAAATCAGCCCATAATTTTTTTCCATGAAATTTGTTCTTTTTTCAAATTTCCTTTTTGAAATTTGTCTTAACTTTATTCTGTTGGGCTAGCTTCATTCAAGATAGTTCATATTCCCTATCAAATTTGAAATAGGGTTTATATAGTA
This sequence comes from Platanthera zijinensis, assembly GCA_039513925.1. Taxonomy (NCBI): domain Eukaryota; kingdom Viridiplantae; phylum Streptophyta; class Magnoliopsida; order Asparagales; family Orchidaceae; genus Platanthera; species Platanthera zijinensis. The sequence continues at coordinate 103,103,520 of CM077088.1, forward strand.
TCTCCAGAGTTTACCCTAGTCCTATAGTGACATGAACTCAATAACACGTTCCAAGTCAGTCTCGATAGGTGTGGATATATATATTAAAATATCTAACAATCTCCTCTTATGTCCGTCGTAAACCCGACGTCAGAAAAAAGGGTGGTTTGTGCATTGTTCAGCCAAACTTGAATAATTCACAACCATGTTCAATACCTGTTAATCATATTGGACTTAAACAGAAAATAGTATGCACGCATAGGCAAAAAAAAACTCAGTCACATCACAGTATAGTCTCAGGTCCAATCAGGGCACAGATCCTATAAGCCTACCGTCCCAAAATCAAATAGAGAGCAACAAAATAGTCCAAACAAATAGGTGAACAGAAAGAGTTAAATAGTGTTCTAAAACAAAGATAAAAAAATAAATCTACCAATACTCTAAATGTCGTCATCCAGAAGATCATCATGATCAGGATCCCAATCTACCAGTGCTCCTTCTTTGTTAGCAGCCCCTGTATTTTTCAACAGAGAATTTCATTTTATAATGAATTCAATCCTTTGATAATGTACAAATATCTAGTTCAACCAAAAGAATGTAATATTTTTTATTATTATTTCCTAGGAGGACACGGACACAGAGTATTATAGATTTGTACAACCCCGTAGCCGGGCGAGTGAGACCCTCCCCAAATGTCAGCCTCGGGGCGTGCTGTGGGCGACGGGTTGGCGTCCCTGTTCGAGGACGTGCAGGAGCTCGAGCGTGCGTGCGGAGGTTTTGTGTGTATAGGCCTTTTAATATATATGTTATATATTATAATATATATATGTTATATATTATAATATATTACCTCACCTCTCCCTCTCTCCCGGCCGCCTGGAGCAACCCGCCGCTCCCCCTCTCTCTCTCTCGTCCTGGAGGAGCAACTTGTCGTCCCTCTCTCTCGGCCTGGAGTAGCCCGACACTAGCCCCGCCGCCCTTTCCCTTCCTCTCCCGTCGCCGGCCGCACCAAGCCCGGGCCGAGCCCGAGCTCACCGTCTCCCTCTCCCTCTCCGGCAACCGAACAAACAAGGCCCGAGCTGCTTCCTCTGTCCAGGTCGCCGCCGAAAGGAGGAGCACAGCCCAGCCGCCTCTCCCCCTCTCGGCCTGGAGCAGCACACAGCCCGGCCGCCCTCCTCTCTCTGCCTGGAGCAGCACAGCCGGCCCCTCCTCTCAGTCTCTCTCTCCGGTCGCCGCATGCGGCAAGTCCGACCACTTGGAGCCGAGACCGACCTTGTACAGGGTAGCTCCGCCGCCCGGAGCTCGGATCGGCCACTGTGAGTGAGATCGAGGTTATCTCTCCCCCCGCCGGCGAGAGGCTCGGCCACCAAGAAAAATGAAGAGGAAGATGAGGATTTCTAATCTCTCCCAGAAGGGTTCGGTCTGGAGTGGAGATCGGCCACCGCAGCAGCTACCCAGGGCCAAGCTAGCCAGGAGCTTCTCTCCCGGCACTGCCGCCAAGCACGCGTCAAGGGTAACGATGTTTCTACTTGGGCAGGTGAAGCCCTTAATTTTCATATTTGCATGGAAGCACCTCTCCACCGACGAGTGGGGAAAGGATGCTCTCCGACGGGTTGACGTGTACGTCCCCGCAGTTAATTGCATTAGCACCCGGAAGCGTGAGTACGGGTTTAGGCATGCTGTGTGAAGCCCATCCGGATGTGTAAGCCGGATAGGTGATGTTCTGGGGTTCCCGGGGAAAACCCTGTGGAAGTTGTTTATTATTTGCCCTTGGGAGATAAGTATCACCGCCCCAAGGTAGAGGTGGAGCCGGTATTTATTTTGCTGTCGCTTGGCGGCACGTTGGCGTACAGGTGCTGCAGTAGCAAGCGGGAAGTAGCGGGCTTAAGCCCCCAGTTTGTGCCGGCCCAAGAAGGCCTCGTTTATTTATGTTGCCGGCCTGCGTGCCGAAGTATGGAATTTATATTCCTGTAATTTTAAATATCTTGTGATGCTCTGTGGCGGCCTTAGAAGGCCTTTGTTATGATGTTAGCGGCCCAATTGGGGGCTGCGTAGAGTAGGGCTGCTGGGTGGTTTAACGCCATTAAAAATGCGGGCGAGGAACATTTTACATAGACCCGAGGTGGCACCTCTAGTTAAGAAGGAGTGGATCTTGATATCCTTTTTAGATGTTCCGGTCAGCCAAGAGAGCCCTCCGAAGCTACCTTAGCTCAGCCCTTGGCTTGGGAGGAGAAGAGTTTGTTAGTCATCCGGGTATGTGGCGGGACCTCCACGCTGAGACCTTGGGTCTGTCCCTTGTGTTCTTAGTCTTGTGCCTAGATCGTTCGCTTGAGGGCAGTAGGTGCGCGGTCACCCCTTCCCCAAGGGTCGAACTCCACAGAGACCGATTTTTCGGTTTCAACATTTTTGTGCGGTAAGCGTGGAGAGTGGCCAGCACGGAAAATCTCAGGTGAATGTCATGGCTTTAGAAGAGGAACCAAGAGACGACCAGGGTCATGCGCGGACATTTTGTAAGTAAGGTCCTCATACTCGGAGTTTTCCCCTCCTATAGTTGTTGTTGGAATCCCATAGTATTTGGAGTAGGATTTGCACCAGTTTGAAGCGCTTCTACCTGCAAAAAATATATGTCCCCACTCATTGCATCAACGAGAAACCTGGAGGTTATTATCTTCAAGATCAAGTGAGAGAGAAGCTGAGAGGTATTTGGAGTCGGGGTGACCTGAAAAGGTTCCCTCCCTAACGGTAGTATGTTACCTCTTCCTTGTGATTAAGTAGCTGTTGAGTTTTGTCTTTATTTCCAATGCGCCTCGAGCTTCTGAGGGATTCAAGGGTAAGCCTCGCGATCGACTCCGGAAGCCAAACGTCCAACTCGTTCCTTTTAAATAGCTTAGTTCGGACGATGGGACGGTGCCGCGGGACTTTAAGCGCTATTATAAGGCCGAGCCTCTGCACTGATGGCCGAGATCAGCTCCCCCCTTGCACGTCGGCCTATGTCCTGCCGATCGCACCTCTCCTCCGACTAGAGGAATTATAAGGAACGAGCCTAGACGCTAACCTCCCAGATTTGATAAAGGGTCGATCTCTCCAAGCAATCACAAGTGAAGGCCTTTTTTGTTGAGAAAACAGGATAACCTGTGAAGGGGCAGGTTTTGGCCCAAGGGAAGATGTTGGTCTCGAGTGCATCCTAGAGGACGCTCGCAGGAACATTACCCGTCACCCATGCACTAGCTCTCATCATCGAGTGACATGGCGGAAAACGATCTTTGTCATTAGATCAGGATACGAGCCGTCGACCTGTTCCTTCTAAATAGCCCAGTTTGGATGATGGGACGATGCCTCGGGACTTTAAGCGCTATTGTAAGACCGAGCATCTGCACTGATGGCCGAGATCAGCTCCCCCCTTGCACGCCGGCCTATGTCCCCCCGATTGCATCTCTCTTCCGATTGGAGGAATTATTAGGAACTGGCTCGGACGCCAGCTTCCCGATTTGACGACTTCCAGATCATCTCTCTTATAAAAGAATGCGTCCTCTATTTGTAAAAGCATCGGTGTAATTAACTCTCCAACACCTCTTAAGTAAGCAGGATGTCTCCACCTCGAACAAAGTCAAGTCTTTGAGTAGTAGTGAATTTTTCTATCACCAAAAATCGAGCTGAGTATGAGGCGGTTATAGCGAGACTATGCCTAGCCAGAGAACTTGGGGTACATGATGTGGAGGTTCTTACCGACTCCTTGGTGGTGGCCTCCTAGATTAACGTGGAGTTCGAAGTGAGGGAGCCTACCCTCCAGTTATACTTAGCAAAAGTTTCTCAATTCTCCTCACTCTGAGGTTTCTCTCAACGCAACCGCCGTCAGGCGTTCACCTAGCTGGCTGAACCGACAGTATCACCCGGGAGCCCGGACGATTCTCTGTGGACATCGTTATGACCCTGAACATCGTTATGAAATTCGTAGTGATAATGCTCCCGCTGCAATCTCTATGGAAGATCGAAGTATTCATTTAACAGACCCCGAGCAAATCCCACTGTTAGGCTCTCACCTAGCTGGCAGGGCTGGATGTCACTCGAGGGAGTTTTCCCCAGACCCCGAGCAGATCCCGCTATAAGGCTCTCACCTAGCTGGTAGGGCTGGATATCACTCGGAAGTTGGAAAGAGTTCGGATATTGTGCAGAACCCCGAGTGATGCTCGGCCCCGGGTAGACCCGCTGTCTGGCTCCTACTAGCTGGCAGGTCCGTAGGCTCGCCTCGGGGGCAAGGGACCCCGAGTGCTTCTCGGCCCCAGGTAGACTCGCTGTCAGGCTTTCACTAGCTGGCAGGGCTGTAGGCACACCTGGGGGGAAAGGGAGATAGTTTGAGGTTTGGGAAGAATTTGGATATTGTGCAGGACCCCTAGTGCTGCTCTACCCCGGGTAGACTCGCTGTCAGGCTTTCACTAGCTGGCAGGGCTGTAGGCACACCTTGGGGGGAAAGGGAGATAGTTTGAGGTTTGGGAAGAATTTGGGTATTTTGCAGGACCCCGAGTGATGCTCGGCCCCGGGTAGACCCGCTGCCTGGCTCCTACTAGCTGGCAGGTCCGTAGGCTCGCCTGGGGGGTAAGGGACCCCGAGTGCTGCTCAGTCCCGGGTAGACTCGCTGTCAGGCTTTCACTAACTGGCAGGGTTGTAGGCACACCTTGGGGGAAAGGGAGAGAGCTTGAGAAGAGTTGATTTTTTGTTATGTTGCAGTATATTAAATATTGTGTGTATCGTTGATGATGAGCCTAGGAGAAAAAAACGCGGGCTAGTGATATTTGTGGTAGAGCCTCTAGCGAAACTATATGAAAAGTAAGCCCTGGGGTGGAGCTCCCTTTATACCCAAATGGAGAATTCTCACAAATTTTTTCTTTGGGTCGGCTCTCACTCGACGGATACGTAGGGTTGGATGATTCTTTCCGAGCTTGTACCAACCTCGAAAAGAGCGGGGATTGTGTACAACCACGTAGCCGGGCGAGTGAGACCCTCCCCAAATGTCAGCCTCGGGGCGTGCTGTGGGCGACGGGTTGGCGTCCCTGTTCGAGGACGTGCGGGGGCTCGCGCGTGCGTGCGGAGGTTTTGTGTGTATATGCTTTTTAATATATATGTTATATATTATATAATATATATATATATATATATATGTTATATATTATTATATAGTATAGGATATAGATTTATATATAGAGGGAGAGAAATAAAAAAAGGGGCAGCAACATCTCCCCCCCCCCCCCCGACCTAGGGTTCGGCCAAGAAGAAGGCAGTCGCCGCCCCTCCCCTCTCCCTCTCTCAGCTTGGAGCAGCCCGACACCAGCCCCCGCCTCCCCTCTCCCTCTCTCTCGGCCGCCTGGAGTGACCCGCCGCTCCCTCTCTCTCTCTCTCGGCCTGGAGGAGCAACTGGCCATCCCTCTCTCTCGGCCTGGAGTAGCCCGACACTAGCCCCGCCGCCCTTTCCTTTCCTCTCCCGTCGCCGGCCGCACCAAGCCCGGGCCGAGCCCGAGCTCACCGTCTCCCGCTCCCTCTCCGGCCACCGGGCAAACAAGGACCGAGCTGCTTCATCTATCCATGCCGTCGCCGCAAGGAGGAGCACAGCTCGGCTGCCTCTCCCCCTCCTGTCCTGGAGCAGTACACAGCCCGGCCGCCCTCCTCTCTCTGCCTGGAGTAGCACAGCCGGCCCCTCCTCTCAATCTCTCTCTCACGTCACCGCCTGCGGCAAGTCCGGCCACTTGGAGCCGAGACCGACCTCGTACAGCGTAGCTCTGCCGCACGGAGCTCGGATCGGCCACTGTGAGTTCGAGGTTTTCTCTCCCCCGCCGGCGAGAGGCTCGGGCACCAAGAAAAACGAAGAGGAAGATGAGGATTTCTTATCTCTCCCAGTAGGGTTCGGTCTTGAGTGGAGATCGGCCACCGCCGCAGCTACCCAGGGCCAAGCTAGCTAGGAGCTTCTCTCCCGGCACCGCCACCAAGCACGCGTCAAGGGTAACGATGTTTCTACTTGGGCAGGTGAAGCCCTTAATTTTCATATTTGCATGGAAGCACCTCTCCACTGATGAGTGGGTAAAGTATGCTCTCCGACGGGTTGACGTGTACGTCCCCGCGGTTAATTGCATTAGCACCCGGAAGCGTGAGTACAGGTTTAGGCATGCTGTGTGAAGCCCATCCGGATGTGTAAGCCAGATTGGGGATGTTCTGGGGTTCCCGGGGAAAAGCCTGTGGAAGTTGTTTATTATTTGCACTTGGGAGATAAGTATCACCGCCCCGAGGAAGAGGTGGAGCCGGTATTTATTTTGCTGTCGCTTGGCGGGACGTTGGCGTACAGGTGCTGCAATAGCAAGCGGGAAGTAGCGGGCTTAAGCCCCCAGTTTGTGCCGGCCCAAGAAGGCTTAGTTTGTTTATGTTGCCGGCCTGCGTGAGGAAGTATGGAATTTATATTCCCGTAATTTTAAATATCTGTGATGCTCTGTGGCGGCCCTAGAAGGCCTTTCTTATGATGTTAGCGGCCCAATTGGAAGATGCGTAGAGTAGGGCTGCTGGGCGGTTTTACGCCATTAAAAATGCGGGCGGGGAACATTTTACATAGACCCGAGGTGGCACCTCTAGTTAAGAAGGAGTGGATCTTGAGATCCTCCTTAGATGTTCCGGTCGACATAGAGAGCCCTTCGAAGGTGCCTTAGCTCAGCCCTTGGCTTGGGAGGGGAAGAGTTTGTTAGTCTTCTGGGTATGCGGCGGCACCTCCACGCTGAGACCTTGGGTCTATCCCTTGTGTTCCTTGTCTTGTGCCTAGATCATTCGCTTGAGGGCAGTAGATGCGCGGTCACCCCTTCCCCAAGGGTCGAACTCCACAGAGAGCGATTTTTCGGTTTCAACAAGATTGACCTCAGAATCGGTTATCTGTTTCCAAATGAAACGATTCTCAAACTTCTGGACACCACATCTATATCTGGGTTTCTATATGGAATGTCACGACTATTGTCCTTCTAAAGTTAACTAGAACTCATCAAGTTTTGAATAGAACTAATTAACAAAAGAAAAGTCAAATCAAGCCAGATCGTATAATTAAGTTTAGAATAACACTCTCCTCCAAGACAAGAAGGATGAATCTAGGTGAAATTGTTAGCATCAGATTTGGAATGAAACAACTTACTGGATCCATACTCCGCAAGCAAGAACATCAACGGAACACAACATGTTTGCTTTAACAAAAAAATTTAAAAATCAAAACTTATAAGACTAAGGTTGAACTAATCTCCTAACCTTAAACTAAGATAAAACTAAATCGCCTTTTGTAAGACCCCCTCCCCTTACTCAGGAAGGTACCCGGTCTTATGCCCAGAATCGTCGTCTTACGGTGACACTTAGCGCACACGGGCTAGTCGATACCGCAAGACGACATTCCTGTCGGCTAGTATGATCATTCAACCTATCGTCTAATCGAGAAGAGAAGCAATATAAGCAACCTATCGGCTTATAATAACAACTTATGGTTAGTCCTTAGACTGCCCAGGGCATACCTGGTGAAGGGCTCTCGGGAGCACTAGGAACTATGAAGGGCTGAAGCCCAAAGCTCCCTTTCTCAAAGGCACTTACTTTTATTAGTTTACCCATTATTAATACCCAACTCTCAATGTTGCTCTTGAGTGAACCTCATGACTTAAGGTATAATTGGCAGAACGATGGACTTCCGCCGGTCTCCGTTCTAATTACTTTCCGTGGGCTTTGCACTCTAACACTAATTACTACTTGACACCAACCAAGGTTCCAACTTCTCAATACGCTTCTCATCAATCCAACCTCCTATCATATCCACTGTGGGTCCTAGTGTTATGTGTTACTTTATCTAAGCGCAACCCATGACCTAATTCTAGCCCAAACGAAATGACATCCATTTCCTTAGGCCAAATGCCCCTAATTATTTATCATGGGGTTGTCAAGTATGTAATATTGATAATTCAGAATTTCATCATTTTTATAATTATTTTGGACCATAATTTAAATTAATCAATTAAGTGATCTAGGTCACTTTGAACATGAACTACTCATACCAGTGGTCCATTGTGTCTAAATAAATTATCTAAGGTTCATCAAGGTTAAAAATGTCTGTTCATCAAAAATCATGTTTTTCCAATTTGAGTTTCCATATATTTTATAGTTATGATAATTCTGTAAATAATCCATTATCCAAATAAAGTACTTAAAATATACAACCAAAAATTCCTAGAAAATTACTGGTGATCAAAACTGATATAATAGTACTTACGACAGAAATTCATAATCCTAGTCAGTGATTTGCCTTATCATAATTTCATATAGACATTATTACCAAAATACAACTTCTTGGGTTTTCAGCATATATAATCATCCAAAAAATCACAAATCATTATACTGGGTTTGAATCACAGAAATAAGATGTTATAAATTTTTCCATAATTTTCAACAGTATTTTTCCTTACTTTTAAATTAATTTCCCAAAAGAGTAAAATTATAAATCTACTATATACACAAAATATAATCCTCAAATAGACTTATAACTTTTTCCAGAGATGTAAAATTTCCTATTAGGGCATGTATCAAAATTTTAGAATTTTACAAGGTGAGTAGACCTATATCTTATTTTTATTTCTAAAAGATCTTATTCACCATTAATTCAAAATAATGGGATTTTTGTTCCCAAAAATCTCACTCCTTCCATGGGAGGTGTAATTCATCCCTATAAGCCTCTATCCAAAATCCAAAGGACATTCATTAAGCCAAATGGGCTAACTTGCCATTTTTACATTTTGGCACAATATTTACAAGTCTACCTCCACCATGCATGTTTGATTTCCTCAACATACCGAGGTACAAATGACTTGCAACCTTTACCATGATCGTATAATTAGCCAATGGGCATGCCACCCAAATTTGGAGGCATTGGGAAGAGGGAATCTTCCTATATTCCATTTATTTAATAAATGATATTTTTATTAAAACTATAACAAAATACATTACAAAAATTCTGATTTTTGGAGTAGACTTAGTTATAGCATAAACACCTTCATGTCCAAAATGTCATGACATGTGAACTTATGGTTTTGCTTGGGCACTCATTTAAACATTTGCCTAGCCTAGGAGCAGTCTTAGTAGAATGACCCTATAAGGAGCAATATTGCTCCAAATTTAAAGTTTAAGGTGTCAAATTAAAGGTAAGACTTATATCTACCTTTTTATGTTGGGCATTATTTCTGAAAATGCCACTAAGAGGCCTAAATAATCTATACAAGCATACTGTATAAACTGGGAAAAAATAGACTTTTTATTATTCCATAAAAATTCAAGGGATCCGGTTCATGTTCTCTAATGAGCCTACAGTCCAGATTGCCCCAAACTGGACTGGCTAGATCTTGTATTTCCCGGCCATCTGGTCTCCACCACCACCGGTGATTGTCACCACCACCTCCATTGAGGTTGTGGCTTGCGTTTCCCGGCGGCATGGCCGCCAGAGGTGGCTCCTCCGGCGAACCCGAGCAAGAAGAAATACTCAGCATGCTCCCTCTTACATGGAATCAGACTAATTTGAGCCCAATATCACTCCTAAAAGAGCTAGACAACTAGCACAAAAGGAGGGGAGGAGAAACGGGCCCTTAGACGAGCTTGAAAGCGGGTTTGGTGGTGATGCGCCATGGCTGACCCTTGCTCCGGCGAGCTAGCTCGTTTGCTTATTCCTCCGGCTAATCCTCTGCTCCTTAGGGTTCACTGAAGGTGATGGTGGGGTGGAATGGACGTGAGGCTGGCTTGTTTAATGGCTTTGACTTAAGAGGAGTGGCTTGGTATGGTCGGCCTTCATTGAGAATGATTCTCCCCTATGCCGCCACGTGTCAGACATGTAATGTACCGCCAACTATTGTCATAAATATATTTTCTTGAAATGAGGAATATATTTGCTGTAGAGATAGATCCCAAATGTTCCATCTCTATTTTATCCTGAACCCGATTCAGCCGGTATAAAAAAAATGAATCGGCCAACACAACTTTTTAGACTGAAGAATTCTATAAGTCCAAAAGCATTGAGTGTGTTGACACCACTCAACGCCGTGTTGAGTGGTGTCAACACCACTCAACTCCGCATTGAGTGGTATCGACACCACTCAATGTCGTGTTGAGTGGTGTTGACACCACACAACACCGCCAGCAATCCTAAGTCAAGGCGTTGAGTGGTGTTGAAACCACTCAACGCCGCGTTGAGTGGTGTTGACACCACTCAACGTCGTCAGCATTCCAGACTTTTCCAAGTTAAGGCATTGAGTGGCGTTGAGACCACTCAACTCCATGTTGAGTGGTGTTGAGACCACTCAACGCCGCGTTGAGTGGCATTGAGACCACTCAACGCCAACACCATCTCGTAGCATCTAAGTAACACGGCGTCGAGTGCGTTAAGACCACTCAACGCTGCGTTGAGTGGCATCAAGTTCACTCGACACTTCATCGAATGACATCGAGATCACTCGACGCCTAAAGTTTCCCGAGTATTTTTTGTCGAGCTCACTCGACGCCTTTTCAAATGGCGTCGAGATCACTCGACGCCTAAAGTTTTCCGAGTATTTTCTAAGTTAAATTCTTCTAGTGGCGTCGTGTTCACTCGACCCACTGACGCTTCCCACGCATGAGTCAATTTTATTGACTCAAAACGTGTTCTAGCACGAAATGGGATGTTACAAATCTCAATAAACAAAAAAAATATTTTCGTCCCCGAAATTTAAGTACGGGTCTACGGGGTTTCTATGCACAAGAATTTTAAGGACTTTAAACATAATTAAAAGATACCTGAGAGGAAAAGCTTCGGGTACCGTTCACGCATCAGATCCATCGGCTCCCAGGTATGCTCCTCCCATCCGTGGTTGGACCTCAACACCTACACCAAGGGAACCTTGTCCTTTGTAGTACTCGAGTGGATGTATCATTGATCCGAACAGAATCTAAATGGACTGATCTATCAGGTGCTACTAGGCCTGCTATAGTAGTAATATGCTGCTCTGGCCGAAGAAGAGCTCTCCAAAGTGAAGAGACATGGAAGACATCATGCAAAGGCCCTAACTTAACGGCAGCTCCAACCTATAAGCCAAAGGACCGATCCGCTCCAGGATCAAGTATGGTCCCATAAATCGAGTGCTGAGCTTTTTGTTCCCCCGCACCTGCGAGACACCATGCACCAGACGTATCTTCAAGAAAACCCTATCCCCCACCTGAAACTCCACCTTCCAATGCCTCGCATTATAGTACTTGGCCTGCCTACTTTGTGCCTTCAGCATCCGATCCCTGATCAGCCATATCTGAGTATTAATGTGCCCTTAGTGCACGGGGCATGTGGCCATTGAGCCTTTGTCTCAAATAAATGGTGCTTAAATTGCACTTTGTACATGCCACGATATATATATATATATATATATATATATATATATATATATATATATATATATATATATATATATATATATATGATGCCTTGTTTGCAGGGATGGATGAATGTTGCCCCGAGTAAGGGGTGAGATCGTTATAAACAGGTCAGTAAAATGTCAATGTATGAAACCACTTGTTGTAAAAGGAAATAGTTGTAATAAGGCTACGACCAAAACATGTGTTATGTATATATATATATATATATATATATATATATATATATATATATATATATATATATATATATATATATATATCATTCCTATTGTGTAGTGGACATTCTTGTTCAGTATGGGTTCATAAACTAACATGCTTCCGCTAGAATGCTCTGAGTTAGGGTACGTTTATAAGTGAACTTGGATTTGGAAACAACTTGTAATCTCCTTACCTGTCTGTAGTATATGGTGTCAGGCCCCGGCCGGACCTTCTGTCATATGTTATACGATGGATGGGGGCGTTACACTCCTTATCTGCATATGTGGAGTCTTGCATGGACTTCCACCATCTCTTTGCATGAGCATCCAGTGTAGAAGTCACCAAAGGAACTGCTTGCCTGACAGGGCAGCTGATGTCTGCAAGCATCTCCTAAATGGCCTCGAGCCACTCCTCTATCTTTACCACATTCTCTATCCCGTGGTACATCGGCGGGGATAGATTCTTGAAGGCACTCAGCAAATTTGATCCCGGGTTTGGCTGCTAAGCCGGGCCCTACTGATCCCTGAAGGCATCGAGGATGGCCATAAGAGTCTGGCCCATCTCTGTCTACTAGAAAGGTGTGGCAACCGGAGGGACAGGGATCACATCTTGCGGTACACCCACCTGTGAAGGCTGCATAAATGTAAGTTTTATATTAGGATTGGCCTAACTCATTGCTTAAATGGACTATTTTCTGTGACTTTTACACCTGGGCACACCATTGCTTCTAATGCATAGTTTGTTCGTAAAATAATGCCCGAGCTGGGTGTTCTAGTGTTGTGGACTTCTTTCTCAATGATCGTTCATTTATTGATACCAGTTTGTAAGCCCCCCCCTACCAAGGGGGTACCCGGTCTTATCCCTAGAACCACCGTCTTACGGTGACACTAATACACGGGTTAGTTGACACCGCATGATGCTGATCTTGATGGCTAGTACGATCATTCAACCTACTTGATCAATCGAGAAGAGAAGCAATATATATAATTATACATCGAGTCCACATCACAACATCATCATAATATAATAAAAATGAGAGATCCAATAGTCCATAATGAGTACAGAATGAAAGAGAAAAGGGCTTTTACCTTGTACATAGTAATCAAATCTCTCTCACACAAAATCTAACTATGCGGAAGCTAATCTATCATCAGTACATGCGTCATCACCTGACGTAGGGCTTTAGTAGTAGGTGGTGGTAGTATCTGCTCCTCATATCCTGCAACCTCGTCCTGCTGGTGCTCTAGCTCCTCGAGCTCCTACGTTCACAACCGACTGTTAGTCATAAATACTAAGCAATTTTGTCCTCGCCTCACCCCCGTGATTCCTAGATACCGAGCGGGAAGATGAAGCGGAGAACAACAAGGGGTATAAAAAGAAAGCAGGTGACATTGAATCTAATCTCTCAAGATTATGTAATAACAAGTATATCTCTACTCTAGCAGTTCTATATAGTACAAGTAAAGTAAGAAAGAACTGTACTGAAAGGAAGTGTTGTAAGAAAAGTAGAAAACTGAGCAGAAAATAAATTATCTACTGCTAAACTATCATCACAGGAGTACCTTAACTTATATAAATTCCCATAAAAACTTATAAGTTAAGGTTTCACTAATATAACTTATCATATAAAAGAGCTCATACTAATTTATATAATAAGGATCTATGGTGCGTATGACCTAAATATGTATGTATGTTATGCATGCAGTTATGATTCATACAAGTGAAACTAACCCACACGACTCTATGATCACAGACCTTTAGTTCCCTCTTTTTGGAGCTAGCATCACTACCAGGTACTACCATTATGACTGCGGTATCAGTGGAGCGGGCTTCTCCACTCCTAGGCGGGTATATACACTACCAGGCCTAGACCTTCCGTATGACTCTAAAGAACACACTAGAGTCACCACGTACTAAACTGCTGGCTAATCCACCCGACTTTTAGGTTGGATGTGTGTTTTCAAGGATTGTCCTCCAGACCACAGTATAAACAACCTACTGGCCCCTCAAACCCACACAGCTCACCTGAGTTACCGTACTGCCATCGGAGTGACGATTGGACCAGTACCGCATGACCCGCCACTAATATATATGTTCTATGCACATGTAATTTATTTCAAACCCGAGCCTCCAGCTCACAGGACAAAACCCTTCCTGTATCCACACATCCGAGCCTCTAGCTCACAGGACAAAACCCATCATGTATCCAAACATTCGAGCCTCCAGCTCGCAGCACAAAAACCATAGTGTATCCTCCAACCTTATGTGGGTGAGATTGTCACATCAATACCTTAACCTATTAGACTACTCTTATCTAATGTTTATTAGGCTTAATAACTTATGGTTAGTCCTTAGACTTCCCGGGGCTTACCCAGTGATGGGCTAGCGGGGGCACTAGGAACTATGATGGGCTGAAGCCCAAAGCTCCCTTTCTCAAGGACACTTACTTTTATTATTGTTTACCCATTATTAATACCCATCTCTCAATGTTTCTCTTGAGTGAACTAATGGCTTAAGGTATTATTGGGAGAACGACGGTATTCCGCCCGCCTCCGTTCTAATTACTTTCCTTGGGCTTTGCACTCTAACACTCGTTACTATGTAGTGACCTACTTGATAATAACAAGGGTTTCAACTTCCTGATTCGCTCTCAATCCAACCACTTATCATATCCCCTATGGGTCCTAGTGTTATGTGCTACTTTAACTAAGCGCAACCCATGATCTAATGTTGACCCGTATGAGATGACTGTCAATTCCTTTGGCCAATTGCCCCATAACTATTTACCATGGGATTGTCATGTATGTAATATTTATCATTGAGAATTTCATCATTTTTCCAAATAATTTTGGACCATAATTTAAATTAATTAAGTGACCTAGGTCACTTTTAACCTGAACTACTCTAACCAGTAGTCCATTATGTCTAAATAAATTATCTGAGGTTCAACTAAGTTAAAAATGTCTTTTCATCAAAATTCATGGTTTTTCCAATTTGAATTTCCATATGTTATCTATTTATGATTAAATCCATAAATATTCCATTTTCCAAAAGCACTTAAAATACACAACCAAAAATTCCTAGGAAATTACTGGTGATCAAAATTAATATAATAACACTCAAGACAGAAATTCATGATTCTAATCAGTGATTTAACTGAACATAATTTCATATGGACATTATCACAAAAATGTCACTATTAGGGTTTTCAGTATATATGATCATCCAAAAATTCTCAAATAATTATACTGGGTTTCAATCATAGAAATAGGATGTTATAAATTTTCACACAATTTTTCAATAGTATTTTACCTTACTTTTAAAATAATTTCCAAAAGAGTAAAATTGTAAATCTACTATATACACAAAATATAATCCTCAAATAGACTTATAACTTTTTCTAGAGATGTAAAATATCCTATTAGGGCATGTATCAAATTTTTAGAATTTTACAAGGTCAAAAGACCTATATCTCATTTTATTTCTAAAAGAGCTTATTTTTCCATTAATTCAAATAATGGGATTTTTGTTCCCAAAAATCCCACTCTTTCTAAGGGAGGTGTAATTTAGCCATATAAGCCTCGGTACAAAATGTCATGGATATTCATTAGGCTAAATTGGCTAACTTCTCATTTTTACATTTTGGAATAATATTTACAAATCTACCTCCATCATGCGTGTTAGCTTTTCCTAACATACAAACGTCAAAATGACCTAAAACTTTTACCATGGTCATATCATGACCCAATGACCATGCTACCCAAATTTGGAGGCATTTGGAAGAGGGAATCTTCCTATATTTCATTTATTTAATAAATGATTCCTTTACAAACACTTTAGAAAAATACATCCCAAAAATTCTATTTTTTTGTCAAGAACTAAGTATAGCATAAACACATGTATGTCCAAAATTTCATGACATGTGGACTTAGGGTTTGGCTTGAGCACACATTTAAAAATCTGTCCTAGCCTAGGACCATTCCTAGTATAATGGCCCTACTAGGAGCTTCAGTGCTCCAAATTTCACGTTTAGGGTGTCAAATTAATGGTAAGACCTAGATCTACCTTTTTTTATGTTGAGCATTATTTTTGAAAATGCCACTAAGAGGCCTAAAATTTATAAGCAAGTTGTTGTTCAAACAGTGAAAGAAAATGAACATTTAAATAAACCTATAGTTTTAATACAATTAATGGACGACATCGGCTCATCTTCCCCAATGAGCCGATGCTCCAGATTGCCCCAACCTGTAGCAGCTTTCTTTAGTATTTCCCGGCCTTATGGCTTCCGTCTCCGCTGGCGATTGTTGCCACAACCTACATTGAGGTGGCGGCTAGCGTTTCTCGGCGACGTGGCCGCCGGAGATGGCTCCTCCGGCGGACCCGAGCATGAAGAAATGCTCGGAATGCTCCCTCTCACATGACATGAGGCTCATTTGAGCCCTATATCTCTCCTATAAGAGCTAGACAGCTAGCACAGAGGGAGGGGAGGAGAAACGGACCCTTAGACGAGCTTGAAGACAAAATTGGTGGTGGTGCGCCATGGCCGACCCTTGCTCCGGCGAGCTAGCTCCTTTCTTGATTTCTCCGGCTAATCCTCTGCTCCAGCTGTTAGTTTCTGCTCCTTAGAGCAACTCCAATGGGTCGGCAAAAATGCAAATTCTGCATTTTTGCCGAAAAATTTGCCTCTAAACGGGCGGCATTTGACCCTTCAATTATGCAGATTTTCTCTCTCCTCCTCTAAATTTAGAGGAGAGGGAGAGGAAATGCCGGCCACAACATTTAATTTTATAATATTTTTTTATTTTTATTTATTTAATTATTAGTTTTATTCATTCCTTGTATAATCTATAAATCTTCATAGTCGCTACAATAATTTTTCAATGATGGCATATAATATATCAATAAAATTGTTTTTGAAAGTCTCTGGTGTCGACTAAATCCACCTATAGGGGGGAATAGGTATCGTGCAGTCTTTTGCGGAATTAAATTTACCAGCACAAATTAACAAACAGAGCACAAAAAACACAAAGAATTATAGTGGTTCCCCGATTTGGGTACGTCCACTTTCCCCCTTCGACCTATCTCCCACCAAGGGACGACTCGGTCACTTCTCCAAACGGATTGAAATCCAATCCTCACACTACGGAAGGAACCCTTCCAACAAAGGAGTCACAACTCCACCACCACGGGTTGCACCCAACCCTTACAACTAGGAATAAAAATTCCTTTACAACAAACCAAAATTGAATGTAAAAGAAAATGCAAACAAAGCTTTTGGAGATTCTGATGTCCTTCTTCGTTCGTTGAAGCTTTGTGAAAGTTACGAAGAGTCTACAACCAGATTTCTCTCTTGGAGAGGATATTGTCAAGATCGGTGGCGGCAAGTGATTGCGGTGGCGATACTTTGTAGGTCCAAACTTCTTGATGAAGCAAGCAAGGTCCACCAACGATCTCAGTCGAATCAATCGTCTCCACTGATTCGGAATGGAGAGCTAGTATCGTTCAACGAATCGAGAGACAAGAGATCTCAAGAGAGATGCATGAGATGCTCGGCTTGCCTCGGTACTATTGTCGGAAGATCAAAGAAGCACTGAGATCAACGGCGGCGACGAACTGCGAGCGGCGACAAACGATCGGCGGGTTTCGTGATCGGCTAGGGCACGACGTCGTCTACTTTTGATTTCGCGTGAATGACTTACTATAGAGGTTCAAAATATGGGTATATATATACCAGAGGCAAACCCTAAAGACCGTTGTGGGACCCACAAGGAGAAACCCTATCCCCGGTCGAAACAGCGCACGACATCTCGGTTCGGTCCAGCGGAAGAGGCAATTTGCCTAAGGCAAAATCGGCCGGAATCATTGGTGATTCCCGTCGATGTCGGCGGGAATCACTCACGATTCTCATCGATTCTGCCTTGACTGAATTCCTGTTGGAAAACTGTCAGCCGGAATCAGTCGGCGGGAAGGGCTGACTTATTCTCGTCTAATCGACGGGAATCACTAACGATTCCCGTCGAAGTCGGCGGGAATGACTTAGTGATTCCCGTCGATTATGACTTAGAAGATTTTTCTCTTCCTTCCTTTGAAGACTTAGTCTTTTACCCATCTTTGCTCCTTCTTCTACTCTTGATCTACCTTAACCTTGTACTTGAAAATAAGTACACTCCAATAGAGAGAGCACACGTGAGTCAACACACTGATCTACTTAATGAGGGAATACGTTGCGCAGACCCATGTATATTGACCCACTGAACCCTGAAATTGGTGTGTACTTAGCATGGAATAGCTGCAAGCACAACTTGATAGAAGATCGTCAAATACATTGTCAATTCAACTTAGCTTGTTCAGGAGCTTCTTCAAATCAGGTCCATTGTGGATACAATACCCAACAATCTCCCCCTATTTGAAGAAACCTAAATCCTACAAGCTAAGGTGAATAAAACATATGGGAATGAAAATAATAAAATGAAAATGCAGTTAAGAGTGAAATCCATTACCATTCTCCCGAGAGCATATTTAGCAATGGCAGCCACCTTAGCCTTAACCGAGAGGGTAATCTCCCCCTTTTCGGCTTCTACAAATCTGGGACTTCATATGGAGCACAAAGCTCCCCCTCAGTTCTTTAATCCGTGCCCGATCTTGAGTTCCTCGCTGATGCTCCCCCTTGATCCAAGAGCCTAGAGCCCTTCAGTCTTCAATCTTCATAGTTCAGCATGCCGAGTTCAGTTTTGAAGAGACTAAACTTTGTCTCGTCTAGGGGCTTTGTGAAGATATCTGCAATCTTCCTATCTATGGGGACATAACAGAGAGAGATATCTTTGTTTTCCACATGCTCCCAAATGAAGTGGTAGCGCACTTCAATATGCTTTGTTCTGCTGTGCGACACAGGATTGTTAGAAATTACTGTTGCGCTCGAGGAGGCACAATATATAGGAACTTCTCTAAACTGCAAGTCATAATCTTCGAGTTGATTTTTGATCCATAGAAGTTGTGCGCAATATCTGCCTGCTGAGATGTACTCTAATTCAGCAGTAGAGGTTGCAACACAGTTCTGCTTTTTACTGTTTCATGAAATAAGCCTTCTTCTGAGGAATTGGCACGTCCCGGAAGTGCTTTTCCTATCATCCCTGCTTCCAAGCTCGAGGAGCTTGTTTTAAGCTATATTATGCTGTGATTATTTGGATGATCATTTGAATCCACGATTCAAAGAACGAGGGATGTCATGTCATGAAGGACTCCGTAATAAGCATTATATCTTTTCCCATATTCCTTGTTCCAGTGCAAGCCTGGAACATCTCTTCTCTAGGTCCTATCATGTTCATGGGTACCTAGACTATCCTGCAAAATAGAATTACCTTACCTTAGGAACCCAATAGGCATTGGGTCCTAGGTTCTTTGTTAGCACACTCCCCCTCGGTTGGTTAACCCTACGAGTGGTAGGCCTCGCATTGCTAACATAAGGAGTCTCATTGTATCTTGGATTAAACCAGCAATCCACGGCAAAGTGACCAACTTTTCCACAGCACTAATAGTCAAACCTGTTGTACCATTTCCTAGGCTCCTGCTTCACCCTTGGAACGGTGGGTTCAGCCGAAGCCTTGGATCTGGAGGTGGAGGCATCATAATGACAGCAATCACACGATTTCTTCACTTCCTTTTTCTTTTGTATAACAGGCTTGGCCTTTGGAGCCTGCTTCCTATTATGGCTGCTAGAGAAGTGGCCATAATTCTCCACTTGGATTTCCACATAAGGGGCCTTGAAAACACTCTCACCGTAGTTGCGGGGGAAGGCCCAACCATCATACCGGCTTTTGGGCTTTTCAACCGAGGGCCGGAAGAAGTGGACATAGGTTGACTCAAAGTCCTGCTCATTGCAAGGAAAGCCAGGTTTTTTGAATGAAACAGGACCGAGTGGGGCCTTTCCCTTTTCAATAACAGAGGCCTTCTTAGCATCCTTATTTTTCCTCTGATTTCTATTTCTCCTGGATGATTTGTCAGGCCCTCCCACATGCCCTAAGCTAGCCCCCTTAGCCTAAGCAGAGAATACATCAACCAGAGGAAGAATATTCTTGGGCATAGAGAAGCTTTTGACAATCTTTGTCTCGGCTGCAAGCTGTTCTTACAGCTTGTTAATTTCTTCTTGTTTTTGGTCAAGGAGTCTTAGAGAATCTGAGTGCTCAGAAGTCAGGTCCAGGTGTTCTTGTCGGAGAGAAATTAAGCTATTGACTCTTCTCTTAGGGACACACCCTCAGCCTTAAGGAATTTGACTTTATTTTTCTGAGCGCTCAACCTCTTTCAGCACTCTTCAAAGGTATTAGGCAGAAGCTCATACTTTTCGAGGAGTTCAGCTTCACGGGTAGATGGGTTGTCCTCGAGATCATCTTCAGGAGACTAAGGGTCAGAGTCAGAGTCAGAGAGGGGGGTGTGATCTTTTACCTTCCCAGTAAATAGGGGACAGTCTCCATCTGAGTCGGAGCGACCCATTAGCCCGAAGTAGGCTTCCTCATCATCACTGGAGTCTAAAGAGTCAGATTCACTCAGTTTCTTTGGCTTTTCGCAATGTAGCTCCTCTACTTCTTCTTATCTCTAGAGGACTTGTGCTCCTCTCCTTTCCCCTTATCTCTCTTACTTTGGTGGCAGTCAGCAATGATATGACCTGGCTTATTGCATCCAAAGCAGATAATGTCAGTGGAACGATGTTTGTTCTGTTTAGACTCATACCTGTCAGAAGAGTAATTCTTCTTCTAATGTCTGGAGGAGGAGCCATCCTTTTTTCTCCAATTCCTCAACTTGAGGAACTTCTTGAACTCTCGAGTGATGAAGGACAACTCTTCCTCAGATAGCTCTGAGCCGGATGAGCATGGCTCAGAGTCTTCTTCCTCAGCCTTTCTCCAAGAGCGGGACGAGGCTGCACCCTTGCCTTTCCTTGAGTGATTAGCTTTCAGGGCCAGAGTATTTTCTTTGGTTGCGACCTTATCGGCTTCTTCTTCAGCTTTTCTGGTGTTCAGCTGAAGCTCGTAGGACATTAGCTTTCCAAACAGAATCTAGGGATAAGTTTCTGCCAGCTTGCCAAATTCTCTGATGGCGCAGATCTTGGTGTCCCATTCCTTAGTAAAGGATCTAAGGAATTTGTCATTTAGTTCACCATCGGTGAACACTCTGCCATAACCCTTCAGGGCATTGACGATCTTCAGGAAGTTCTCGAATGTCACTCCGATTTCTTCCTTGGGACCTTGCCTGAAGGCCTCATACTTCTGGTTCAGAAGGGATCTTCGATCATCCCTTACTTCATATGTGCCTTCCATCAAAATGATCAGGCAGTGTCATATGTCCTTAACAGTTCTGCAGTTGCTGAAATTCTACATCATGGAATCATCAATGGAACTTACTAAGATGTTTTGAGCTTTCTTGTCTAGTCCGACAAGCACCATCTTATCCTTATCCATTTCGGAGAGCTTCTTGGGCACCATCTTGGTAGGATCAATGGTGGAAGCCTTAGTGGGGATAAAAGGGCCCTCCTCCACTATCATGAAGAGTTGGGGGTCGACTGCTTCCATGTAGAACCTGATCGTTTCCTTCCAGATGGGAAAGTTCAGCTTGGTGCATACTGAGATCTTTCCTGAATACTTTAGTCCGTCCATTCCTGAGATCTTCTTTCTTCTTGACACTAGAAGCAGGATCTTACTCAAGGTGTTAACCTTATTGATGAGTAACCTTGCTCTGATACCACTTGAAAGTCTCTAGTGTCGACTAAATCCACCTATGGGGGGGTGGGGAATAGGTGTCGTGCAGTCTTTTGCGGAATTAAATTTACCTGCACAAATTAACAAACAGAACACAGAAAACACACAAAGAATTATAGTGGTTCCCCGATTTGGGTACGTCCACTTTCCCCCTTCGACCTATCTCCCACCAAGGGACAACTCGGTCACTTCTCCAAACGGATTGAAAACCAATCCTCACACTACGGAAGTAACCCTACCAACAAAGGAGTCATAACTCAACCACCACGGGTTGCACCCAACCCTTACAACTAGGAATAAAAATTCCTTTACAACAAACCAAAATTGAATGTAAAAGAAAAGACAAACAAACTTTTGGAGATTTCGATGTCCTTCTTCATTCGTTGAAGCTTTCTTGAAAGTTACGAAGAGTCAACAACCGGATTTCTCTCTTGGAGAGGATCTTGTAAAGATTGGCGGCGGCAAGTGAATGCGTTGGCAATACTTTGTAGATCCAAACTTCTTGACGAAGCAAGCAAGGTCTACCAACGATCTCAGTCGGATCAATCGTCTCCACCAATTCGGAATGGAGAACTAGTCTCGTTAAATGAATCGAGAGACAAGAGATCTCAGGAGAGATGCGTGAGACGCTCGGCTTTCCTCGGTACTTTCGTCGGAAGATCAAAGAATCACTGAGATCAATGATGGCGAGGAACTGCGAGCGGCGACAAGCGATCGCTGGTTTCCGCGATCGGCTAGGGCACGGCGTCGTCTTCTTTTGATTTCGCGTGAATGAATTACTATAGAGGTTAAAAATACATGTATATATATACCAGAGGCTAACACTAAAGACCGTTGTGGGACCCATAAGGAGAAACCCTAGCCCCGGCCGAAACAGCGCACGACATCTTGGTTCGGTCCAGCGGACGAGGAAATTTGCCTAAGGCAAAATCGGCGGGAATCATTGGTGATTCCCGTCGATGTCGGCGGGAATCACTCACAAATCCCGTCGATTCTGCCTTGACTGAATTCCTGTTGGAAAACTGTCAGCCAGAATCAGTCGGCGGGAAGGGCTGACTGATTCTCGTCGAATCGGCGGGAATCACTAACGATTCCTGTCGAAGTCGGCGGGAATGACTTAGTGATTCCCGTGGATTTTGACTTAGAAGATTTTTCTCTTCCTTCCTTTGAAGACTTGGTCTTTGACCCATCTTTGCTCCTTCTTCTGCTCTTGATCTACCTTAACCCTGTACTTGAAAATAAGTACACTCCAATAGAGAGAGCACACGTGAGTCAACACACTAATCTACTCTACATGGGATTACGTTGCGCAGACCCGTGTATATTGACCCACTGCACCCTGAAATTGGTGTGTACTTAGCATTGAATAGCTGCAAGCACAACTTGATAGAAGATCGTCAAATACATTGTCAATTCAACTTAGCTTGTTCAGGGGCTTCTTCAAATCAAGTCCATTATGGATACAATACCCAACAGTTTTTTCGAGACCTACAATACGAGACTAATATTGAATACTTTTTAATTATTATTTGTCATACAAATAATATAAGATGATCCATTTACTGAATAAACTCGGGGAACCAAAAAAAATACATTCAATATTACATAGCTTCATTCCCATGTCGTTCCCACAAATGTTCAACATTCTGCGTTGGTGTTGGAGTAGAAATAGCAACATATTCATTTTCATCTCGCTCGTCTTCGACGATCATGTTATGCATTATAACACAAGCACTCATGATATCGTGTAAAATGCTCTTATCCAAAAAACAGGTTGGCCCCTTAATTATCGCAAATCTTGATTGAAGAGCACCAAATGCCCGCTCTACATCTTTTCGACATGCTTCTTGCATCATTGTGAAGTATTGCTTTTTTGTCTTGTGAATGAGAAATAGGTTGAACTAGTGTTGACCACTTCGGGTATATTCCGTCGACTAAGTAATAACCAACAACATAATTTTTTCCCAAAATTTGATAATGCGTAGGATGCGTAATACCTTGTGCTAAGTTGGAAAACAAAGGAAACGATTGCAGGACGTTAATATCATTGTTCGAGCTTGGTAAACAAAAATATACGTGCCAGATCCATAAGTAATAAGATGCTACTGCTTCGAGTATTATTGTTGTCCCACCATGGCGTCCTGAATATTGGCCTGCCCATGCTGTTAGGCAGTTCTTCCATTACCAATGCATGCAATCTAGACTTCCAAAAATTCCTAGAAATCCTCGTTATTCACCTTTCTGTAATAATCTAGCAACATCAATGGCATTGGGATATCTCAAATATTCTTTTTTGTACACTTGTACAATCGCCCTACAAAATCTTTTCAAACATTGAATCACGGTTGACTCATTGATTCGAATATATTCATCGCAACTATCAGCTGCTGTTCCATATGCCAACATACGGAATGCTGATGTTATTTTTTATAAGGTGGACAATCCAAGCTTACCAACCCCATCCTTCTTTTGCACGAAAAAATTGTCGTGCTCCTGCACCGCGATAACAATACGAAGGAATAAATTCTTTTTCATGCGAAATCTTCTTCGAAAATATGTTTCCCCATATATGGGATGATCGTAGAAGTAGTCATTCCACAATCTAGTATCACCTTCAATCCTGCCCCGGTTGATTACCGCGTGACCGGGTAATTAACCTCGGCATCTTAGAAGTTCATTTTCATGACTTTCAGATAAGTTGGAGTAGTAAGCGCAAGCCAAAATTTCATCTTTTTGATCCCATTTAGCAGTGTCTTCTTCCCACCGCTGTATTTATTGATAAAAAAATTCATCATCTGAGGACGATGAAGATCGTAAATGAGATGACCCTGCACCAGAGTTTTTGACTTGTATGAGGGGAAGATAGTTACTTAGTTTGAGGATGAGAAGAGAAGTGATGATTATATAGGATTTTTTTTTAGATCATGCATTGGCATTGGATTCTGAAGTCACTTCATCATAAACATTGGATTCCTTCTCCAACATTGGATTCCTTTTTAAACATTAGATTCTTTCTCCGACATTTGATTCCTTTTCCAACATAGGGTTCCTTCTCCAGCAGATCGATGATTAGGCATTGGATTCGATGAACTCGATGAACTGTTGAGCTTAGCCCGACGATTTGTCGAGCTCTGCCCGACGAACCGTCGAGCTCAGCCCGATGAATCGTCACGCTGAGCTCGACGAATGGTGGGGCTGAGCCCCACAATTCGTCAGGCTCAGCTCGACGAGCCCGACGATTCGTCGAGTTGAGCCCGACGAATCGTGGGGCTCAGCCCGACGATTCGTCTAGCTGAGCTCGACGAATTGTGGGGCCCAGCCCGATGGTTCGTCGAGCTGAACCCGACGATTTGTGGGGCTCAGCCCGAAAGTTCGTCGATCTGATCCTGACGATTTGTCGAGCTCAACGTGACAATTCATCGAGCTAAGCCCGACGATTCGTCGAGCTCAGCACGACGGTTCATCAGGCTGAGCTCGACGGTTCATCAGGCTCAGCTCGCCGGTTCATCGGGCCGAGCTCGACGGTTCGTCGAGTTCAGCGAATCGCTCGACGAATCATCGATCTGTTGGAGAAGGAATCCTATGTTGGAAAAGGAATCCAATGTTAGAGAAGGAATCCAATGTTGGAAAAAGAATCCAATGTTGGAGAAGGAATCCAATGTTTATGATGAAGTGACAAGAGAATCCAATGCCAATGCATGATCTAACAAAATCCAATATAATCATCACTTCTCTAGCATTTGATTCATGTTTCAAGACTTGTATAAGTACCCATCACTCTATCTTCAACGCTTCCATTCGAGGAACAACGTTGTGCTAGGCATGACTTCCAGTCGAGGAACAACATTCTCAGTGAAAGAAGATCAAGCATTATGCTACGCATGGCTTGAGGTATCTGAAGACCCAGTTATGGGTAGCAATCAAAAGGAACAGAAGATGTGGGAAAGAATCTCTGTTGTATTCCACAACACGAGACCAAGTACTTGCTCAGGACAGAGAACCCCAAAATCTCTCTCATGTCGCTGGTCATTGTTAGCAAGCAAGGCTAGCAAATTTAGAGGATGCATTCGACAGATTGAGCAAAGAAATCTGAGCGGTGCATCTGAACTGGATATTGTAAGTATATATTTACATTTTAAATATTAGATCAATGAAATTATTTGTTATTGTAATTGTTATTTTTTATAGCTAAATCAAGCAAAAATTTTGTAAGGCGAAGATCCCAATGAGAGAAGAGGTTTCTTGTTTGATTATGTTTGGTCAATCTTGAAAAATTCTGAAAAGAGGATCGATCATTCCGGGGCTGCAACTGGTAATACCTGTCAGTGTGATGACATGTCGCAAGATTTTGATTCTAACTCTCCCACACAACAGAGATGCATAGACCTAAACACAGACAGTAATGAAATGAACCCTACTAGTACTAGTGATGAAGAATCTCCAAACTCAATTTCAAATACATGGCCTACTGGGAGAAAGAAAAAAAAGAAAGGAGGAGATAGGTTAGTGGTAAAAGTGGTGGTATGGAAACAAAAACTAAAGCAAATGAAGAAATCTTACAGATTTTGAAAAGAGGTAAAGAAGAACGAGCGAAGGATGGGTCTTCTATGAATGAACTGATGAAGTTAAAGGTCGAAAATGAAAAGAAAAAATTAGAGCTTCAGAGTGCTAAACAAGATCATGATATTATGATGATAGACTTGGATAGCATAAAAGGAACTCCGGAGCGACAATATTTTCGGCAAAAAAAACAAGAAATTATGAATAAAAACATAAAACAATCCTTATTTACAGAATCAGCATCACTCAAAGGAACCCAATGTGGAGGAACCTGACATTGAGGAAGCCAGTACAGCGGAGCCTAGCATAGAGAAAGCCAGTATGGAGGAAGCCACTATGTAGGAGACCCATAAGGAGGACCTCTATTTGGAGGGCCACAATTTGGAGGGACTCGCTTTGGAGGACCTCAATTTGGAGGGGCTCATTTTGGAGGGTCTCATTTTGGAGGAAGTCAGTACGACGGAAGCCTATATGGAGGAGACTAATATGGTGGAGCTCGACCCAGAGGACACCAGCATGGAGGAAGTCAGTATGGAGGAAGCGACTATGGAGTTCCCGGGTATGGGGGAAAACAACATGGGGGAAGCGCACACGGAAGTCGTAGCGAACCCGATAACGACCTCCCAGAATTTTAGCATTATTTTCAAATGTAATATTTTTTTGAACTATATAATGTTTATTATATTTCAGTTATGCAATTAAATTTCAAAAAAATGGTTAAAAAATAATATAATATAATAAAAATTTTAATTTTATTTATTATATTTATTTATTTATACATATAAATATATAAAATATATATGACATAGTTTAAATATAAATATATACATAAAATAACATATATTTATATATATATATATAAATATATAATATTAAAAAATTCATGGTTTCCAAATATGGAGAACATGGTTGGAGTCGGTTCTCCATGTTCTCCATATTTGGAGAACATAGTACATGAGGGATCTCTAAAAATAGAGATCCTCCATTGGAGTTGCTCTTAGGGTTAACTGAAGGTGATGGTGTGATGTAATGGAGGTGAGGTTGGCTGATTTAAAAGCTTTGACTTAAGAGGGGTGGCTGGGCATGACGGGGCATGACCGGCTGTCATTGAGAATTATTCCTCGATGCTGCCACGTGTTAGAATTATTTTGGACCATCAATTATTATTTAAAAATAAATCTTCTTGAGAAGATCAACCTATTAATTAGGTTGTTGGTTAGAACCGGGTTCAAAAATGACTTTTCTGAAAACCCGATTTAGGCCGGACAGAGCAGATAAAGCTTATACAGAAAAATAGCTCTAAGTCCAAAAGCGTTGAGTGTGTTGATACCACTCAACGCCGCATTGAGTGGTGTCGACACCACTCAATGCCTTCAACACTTCAAAATATCTTAATTTAAAAGCGTTGAGTGTGTTGACACCACTCAACGCCGTCAGCATTCCAGCAATTCTAAGTCAAAATCATTGAATGTGTTGACACCACTCTAAGCCGCATTGAGTGTGTTGACACCACTCAATGCCGTCAGCATTACAATAATTTTAACTCAAAAGTGTTGAGTGTGTTGACACCACTCAACGCCACATTGAGTGTGTTGACACCACTCAACACCGCGTTGAATGTGTTGACACCACTCAACGTCGTCAGCATTCCAGCAATTCTAAGTCAAGGCATTGAGTGTCGTTGAGACCATTCAACGCCACGTTGAGTGGCATTGAGACCACTCAACACCAACATCATCCTGCAGCGTCTAAGTAAAAATGCATTGAGATAACTCAACGCCGCGTTGAGTGGCGTCGAGTTCACTCGACGCTACGTCAAATGGCGTCGAGATCACTAGATGCCTAAAGTTTCCCGAGTATTTCTAAGTTAAATTCGTCAAGATCACTCGACACCTTTTCAAATGGCGTCGATATCACTCGACGCCCAAAGTAACCCGAGTACTTTATAAGTTAAATTCATCGAGTGGCATCGTGTTTACCTGACTCACTCGATGCTTTCTGAGCCTGTGTCAATTATCTTGACTCAAAATGCATGTGAGGGGCCTAGCACGAAATGGGATGTTACATAATATCAGAGTACAAAAGGCCAAAAGGCTATAATATGAATCTCTCAAAATCTCACATCAGTCGCTGACGGTAGCGATGGTACCATCACATCAGGCCCTGTCGCCCTGGCCTGTTCGTCCTCCTGCATAATCTGTTGTTGGTCTATCTATGGGGTTTCCTCCTAAAAATGAAATCGTAGAAACTGTTAGTTAAAAGACTAAGTGGCTATCATATCCGCTCCCCCGATGACTCTTAGGCACCGCGCGGAGAAAGGACAAGGGTATAATATATATATAAATAGTAGTACAAGAAGGTTGTATAGGATTAATCAATATCAGTGTCTATCAAAGTAATTACAAAAAATGAGTATATCGATCTACTCAAGCAGTTCTACCATCAACAGCAGTACGTAAGTATGAATCTACAATAGAAAGTAACTTAACTTATATGAATGCCCAGTCAGACATATAAGTTAAGGATCGGCTCAATAGTAAAGTAACTCATCGTACAAGAGTGCCCATACAAGTTTTTACGATAAGGATATTGTGTATGTAATGTAATGTAATGATATGAATGCAATGCAATGACTCACCCTTGCTTACACACATATAATTGCTATGTCGACACAAACTTGTAGTTCCCACTTTTTTAGCAGGTAGCTAACCTCTCAGGTGTCATCCGTCGTGGCCAAACGGTGACAGTAGAGTGGGCCTCTCCACTACTTGGCTGGCATCCACACTACCTGGCATAGGCCTCCATACACCTCCATGCCAAGAACATAACAGTTAAGCTCACATGCGTACTACGACTTAGAAGGAGCCACGGGTAGATGTGCACCGAGGACCAAGCCCAACTGGCCTATGTCGTGGCTCGAAAGGAGCCTATAGGAGCATATCATCAAAGGACCAAGCCCAAATGGCTACTAGCACGGAGGGTACCTCGGGGAGTAAACACGGAGGACCAAGGCCCAACCGTGTAAGTCTATCTGTAAACTCTCATCGGTGTGACGACTGGCGAGCCCGTAGATCTACCACACTATCCTTAACTCTTGATTACGACACCGTGTGTCAACTCTTATCGCATGCAATTTTACATCTAAGGGCTCCACAATGAGTCCCTTATAATCATTCACATCCCATGCACACAACACGCAAGGACTCCATACGGAGTCCCTTATCAACACATTGTTTCAGTGCGGCAACACATAAACACTTCCAAGCCTTCCATATTTCCATACATACACAGGGTTTATCATTTTCACATGTGGCAAGTCACCTTATACTGCATATCACTCCCACACTACTAACTATAGGAAGACTCATCTCTAAAAAATGGACTACTAGATGCCTTCCTTATCCAATATCCCACATAAACATGCAATAGCCTTATCCAATACTCTCTTAAGCTAGGCATTCACAAATAATCATGCTTCCACAAGAAGTTCACAACTACCATGATATTCCACATGCACATGTAATGTTCCCTAACTATTCCATTCAATTGATTACGAAACTCAACCAAGTCAATTATACAACGTGTATCATCAAACCGTTTGTTGACTTAAGGATCTGTCAATTAAATCTCATCAATCTTCTATTTTGCATAACCACCAATAGTTTAAGTTCATCAAACCACATGAAAACCTCGACATTGACTTCTCCACCAAGTCCAAACCCAGTTCTACACTGACTCGAGAGCAACCTGTAATTAAGACTTGACCTTACAACAACATTGACTGGATATTCCCGAGTCTATAAGAATCATATGAAAACATGTAACCATCCGTTGGAAAGGTCTATCAAAGGGCTACAACTTTTGTGTTTAGTCAAAAGCCTAGATCTGGCCATATTATACCCGAAAATAGCCATGAAGTTTTTGCGCGCAGAAAATAGATTTCTGCACGCATCTCAAAGTAAAACGAACGTCATTGGTTCGTCTTCCTCCTCTAACCATTATTCCCATGACTACATCCAGAGTTCCTCCTCCCTTATTCACCCTCAATAGGCCACTTCTCTTCACGAATCCCAGTCCCCATCTTCACATAGAAGGTAGGAGAGGTTGAAGACATCTAAACTCTAGGACACATGGCCTAACATGGCCTCCTCTTAGGAAATCTTCTTCTCACCAATCAAGACTCTTTTGAGTCAATATATCTCCTAGAAATAACTAGAGAACTAGCACCAAGGGAGAGGGTAGGAAGCTCACCTCATTTCCGGCCATGGATCTCATCACTCTTCTTTGTGGTATGGCTCTCTTTATTGGCGATGTTCTGTACGAAAAAGAAGAGCTCTTCCTCCCATAACTATGACTCCGTTGATCTGCTTATCTCCGACGGTTTCGCACAGGTAATGGCTCGGCAAGAAGAAGTGATAATTACGGCTAGGGTTTTCGGTTTGTTCCTTTTATAATGACATACTAGGTTAAGTCACTTGCCACATGTAAGACCCCCATTTTATTCCTTTAAAGCACTAGGGTCTTAGGCCAAGAACCGCCACATTGCGGTGACACCTTCGCACCCGAGAAGGTCATCACTACAAAATGTCAATCCTTCTGGCCAAATCGATCACAACTGTAGCAAATTAATAGAGCAAGTCTACAAAAATCACATATAAATAGTAAATGATCTCCACGAAGGGAGTGTCCACAGATATAACATATAACTAAGTCTTGGGCTTATGCCCAGTATATCAAATCCTCACTACATATCTCTCATCGCGGAAGCAAAACTAATATAACAACTAGCAATCAAGACTCAAAGTCCTTGTCGTCTGAACTCCGGTACTAGATTGCCCGATCTCCAAGCGTGCCGACCTCCAGGGCTGCTCCTCCATACTGGGTTCCATGGTCCCCGAAAATAATGTGGTTCGACAACCATTAGTCTAAAAGACTAAGTCCTATCATCCCCTGCCCCTTCCCCCATGGCTCCTAGGCACTGAGCGGGGAGAAGGAAAGGGGAGGACATGATAGTGGAGAATAATAAATATGCAGATGGCGGCGGAACTAATCTAGCAGTTCTAAAGTATATAAGACAATAATAAAGGTATGAAAACTCGAATAAGAACGTAACCTTAACTTATTTGAAAATACATAAGCTAAGGGATCTTTTGCAGGGCTCCTATCGTATACAAAGTCCCATACCGATTTATACGATAGGGTGTTGGTTTTATTTGCAAGCATAAATATGCAATACTGAATAAAAACCTTAACTTATAAGCACGCTCGCACGAACTTATAAACCAAGGGGTCGTTTTGCAGGGCCGATTATATAAAGCGTTCCATACCACTTATACAATAGGTGTCGGGTTATATGCAATGATTTTGCTATGAAATACAATTATGCAATGATGTGAACATGCAAGTGCAACTCACCCACTCGACTCTGTGTACACAGACCTTTAGTTCCCCCTTTCTGGAGCCGAACCTCCCAGGATACCTCCGTAGTGGCAAACGAAAGCGGTGGGTTGGGCCTCGCCCACCTCTAAACTGGTAATTGCACTACCAATCATACTTATCGTGTGCCTCAACGCTGGTGCACTAAGCGGAGCTCCTGCGTACTCTTGCCGGATAGCGCACCAGACTTTATTTGGCCAAGTGCTAAACCACACTCGTCGAGTCAACATGTTGGTGTCGGTGCATCGACCCTCCAATAGTGAAGACCCACCACCATATACTTTATTCACATGCAACCTTATGTATCAGCTACCGATCCAAAACTCCCCAAGACCATCCTGTCAGTCATAAATGACAACCGAGACAAAGCTCGTCGGGCCATCCTTCCCATCACAAACCTTTACCGAACCAAAGCTCGTCGGGCTAACCTGCCCATCACCAAAACCACTAGGCTTACTGCCCGAGTGACCCAACCTATCTCCCCGAGACATCGAGTTGTGAGAAGGTGAAACCCTAGATTTACTAGTTACTCTTGCATTTAAGTTTTGCCTACGATTTAGGTTTAGCCCAAGACTGCCCAAGGTATTCCCTGCAAAGGGCTCTCGATGGCACTAGGAGCTACGATGGGATGAAGCCCAAGACTCTCTTTCGCAAGGCACTTATTCTTATTGGTTAATACAAACTCCTAGTCCCTTAAATGTTGCATTGGGTCTAACCTTAGTGTATTTGACACTTCCTCTCTATGGGAAAGACAATCTTTCGTCGATCCCGAGCACCATCTAACATTAGCCAATCCAACCCTCTACTCATCCTACTTCAAATGATGAACTCATTTTTATTTATCCAAACTAGCAACCTACTAATCCCGACTCAAGTGCCCAATTTATACTCCAACATAATTCCTGCAGTTTTTACTATATGTAGACCACTAAGGTTAAATGGCATGTAAAATGGGAGGTACATCAAATAATCACCCAGTACTCCTATGATAATTATTGGAGGGCTATTATGACCCTTGTGGCCTAAATACAGAGATTCACAATTTTTCTATTTATCTGATAATTTATTTAATTATTCTAGTAGCCAATAATTCCAAGTTTGAACATGAAGTACCAATTTAAGACAAGATAATATTCCACCAAATTTATGTTAAATACAATATTAATATTTAGCTTAAAATCCAAAGTCTCCCAATTTTTTAGCAAGGTTTATGCTCCTAATTTTAATTTTAAATATATCTCACAATAAATCTTTTTAAGAGATAAGTACAGTAATAATACTTCCAAAACTTCAGAGAAAATTCAATGATAATTGTAAGAACATATAAATGCTCTAGGTCAAGTTTCATAATTTATTAGCAAGTAATAAGCTTTATTGAAATTATTGAACCATTTTCCAAGTTAATGAGCTTGCGAAGTAGGTACTACTAAAACGTATTCAAAAATTCTATTAAAATTCATACATGACCAAGAAGGTCTAAAACTCCCTCTTCCAAATTTTCATGACCTTCCAATGGGCAGTGGGATCATAATGATCAAATGACTAATTATGGAAAATCCAAGAGTTACAAACAAAGTGCTAAGATATTGATCCAAAATTCCCAATTAAATTACCAGAGGTTCAATTTATCCTTATAACCACACTACCCAATTTTCATTATTGTTCAAGGAGTTTTACTAACCTATTCTAGCACTACAATGTTTGTGCCCTTAACTAGGGTTAGGGTTTTGTGGGGCCTACCCTTTTCCAAAACCCCTAATATTTTCACCAGAAAGATTTAGCTTCCCTAGCATCCTTCCTACAAAATTTCAAGCTCATACAAGGTCTTTTTATTTCTTCCCTTCACAAGGCACAAAAGCCCTTCCTTAGGGTTTGGCCTTAGATCTTAGGCCAAATCTATTCAGATCTACCCCATCTTACATGGGAAGGTGTTAAAATTCATGCCAAGTCAATGGCCCCAATTTCAACTTCTGTTGAGGTGGTTTGGCCACACAAAGCCCAAATTGCACTTTTGGACCAAAATACCCTTATTATGTAAGGATAGGGTTTGCATGTTTTCTATTCAAACCATCTCCAAATGATATGAAATTTTAACCAGAGCTTTATAGTGACCCAATGCACCACCCACCAAAATTTGGATGAGTTTGGAGGTCATTTAACCCTAAAATTAATTTACAATAGAGAAATTACATTATTTCCAAAACTATAGAAAAAGTGTTCCCAAAAATTTCAATTTTTGGGAAGGATCTAGATATTGACTATGGTGACTCCCTGCAAAAATTTCAAGTCATTTAAACTATAAATGAGATGTGGGCACTAATTTTAATTTCTGCTTAACCATAGGTATAGACCCCACCAAAATGAGTGCCCTCGTCAAACCAGGAACCCAAATTGGTTCAAATAAATTTTGAAATAAAGTAGACCCATAGGGATACATTTTATGAGTTGACCATTGCTTATGAATTAGACTCTAGGTATTTTAAAAAATAAAAAACATTAAACACATTATATGTGACAGAAATGAAATAATAATACACAAAGCCTATAGTTTGAATTCATTTCAGCACGAATCTTGGCGCAGAAATGGGCGGCATCGGGTTGTTTTCTACCTCCAGCCGACGGTGCTGATTCAACCCGCCGAAGCTTATTCCAGATGCTGCCTTCGGCCATCCAGCCACTTCCCTGGCCGGCCACCACCACCACCTCCGTTGAGGTGGTGGCTGTCGCCAGGCGGCGGCACAGCCGCCGGAGGGCCCTATTCTGGCGAACCCGACAAGTGTAAAAACACAGAAAAACCAGGAAAATTTCAAATTGGATCGGGCTCAATTGAACCCGAACCTTGGCCCTAATAATTTCTATGAACTACCCATGGAAGAAGGAGTGGAGGAGGACCTGAATGTGTGGTTGTAGTCTTACCGATCACCGTTTTGGCATGGTGTTGGTGGTGGTGGTCGGGTTTCTGCAAAAACACAGTGAACCCCATTTGCTCCTTCAGGTAATGTGTAGGATTGAATCCCTGAAGTCCAGTGAAGCTTTTAAGAGGGAGTAATGAGGTGTTAGGTGGCTGTAGGCTGCATGGCATTGGAGGCCCTCTTAGTCAACAATTTCAGCCATAGTAGGTAGGGGATGAAGCATGGCTCAAACCAGTTAATGACCAGCTGGTTGAAATGGGCTTGCATTCCTTATCGTAGTGAAATGAATGGAGGGGGTTGGGAAGGGGGAGGATGAGCCCAAAGTCTTCCCCCCTTTTTTTTCTTCTCTTTCTCTCTCCTCCCTTTGAAGATTTTCTCTCTCCTACTCACCAAGCCTGAAATTTTGCTTATACCTAACCCAATGGCAGCCCACATGTTCATTTCATCCACCAATACAAGGTTGGCCCAGGTGAATTGGGCTTGAGCTTGAGTTAGCCCATTTGGGCTAGCTTGACCTAAACCTTGACTAGGGTTGACCTTGGTCATTTTGGTCTTGAGGTTGCCCCTAATGGTTCCTTGGTGACCCATTTGCCTCCCCTAAGGTCTAGGTGGGGTTGAATTGGCCCTTGGAGGTCACTTGACCCTTAACCAGGGCACTTTGACCACTTTAGGGCTAGAGTTGACTTTGGTCAACTTAGCCTTTTTGGTTGACCCCAATGGATCCTTGGTGACCCATTGGACTCTCTCTAAGGTTAGGAAGGTATGTGTGGGGTCCACTTGGCTAAGGTAAGGTCAGTTGACCCTATGTAGGTCAGGTTGACCCATTTAGGGTTAGAGTTGACTTTGGTCAACTTAACCACTTTGACTGCCCTCCATGGGTCCTTAGTGACCCATTAACCCTACTTTAGGTCTAGGAAGGACTTGGTAGGGTTATTTGGGCTTTACTATGGCACACTGTCCTTAATTAGGGCACATTACCTAATTTAGGTCTAGAGTGGTTCTAGGTCAACTTAGTCACCCTATACCTATCCAGTGGACCCCTAGGGCTCTAATGGACCTTACAATGGGTTGATGTGACCATGGTGGGGTCTTGAAGTCTTGGTGAAGCCCCATGGTCATCTTAAACTAGGGTTCAGAAATTTACTATTTGCAGACCACAGTGGTCTCACCTACATTCCTAGGTTCACTTGGCCTTCTTAGGCTTCCTAGGGTTTTATCATGACCTAGTCATGACAAAACTACTTCTAGGGGTATAATTGTTTGAGGGATGTTACAAATCCCAATATATAAACAAAAAAAATTTCGTCCTCGAAATTCTAGTTAGGCCCACGGGTTTCGAATATGGAAAGTAAATTGTAACATCCCGAGAGGTTGTGAGTAATACCTGACCAAAAAGCTCTGGTTACCTTTGTCATATCAAGTCCTGGGGCTCCCATGTGTGCTCCTCTCGCCCATGATTCCTCCACAGGACCTCGACCAATGGAACCTTCTTGCGACGTAAGACTCGTATTCCCTTATCATCAATCCGGACCGGTTCCCGGTGAACTGATCGATCAGATGCTACCGGCCCATCTGTGGTCGTAATCTGTTTCTCCGGGCATAGTAGAGCCCTCCTAAGAGAGGATACATGGAACACGTCGTGCAGACTTGTCAGGTCCGGCGGCAGCTCCAGCCTGTATGCCAAGGGACCGATCCGCTCCCTGATCCTATATGGCCCCATATATCTTAGGCTGAGCTTCTTCTTCCGACCGCGTACCCGTGAAACCCCATACATTGGTAGGATCTTAAAGAACACCTGGTCTCCCACCCGGATCTCCACCTGACGGTTCCGAGCGTCGTAATACTTAGCCTGTCGGCTCTGTGCCTCTAGCTACCTGTCCTATATCAATCTCACCTGAGCCTCGGTGTCCTCGACAAACTCCGAACCCAATGCCTTTGGATCCTCGTCCTGTATCCATGATAGCGGAGTCCTACACCTTCATCCGTATAGGGCCTCATAAGGAGCCATCCATATGCTGGACTGGTAGCTGTTATTATATGAGAACTCGATCAGTGGCAACAGCTTCTCCCAAGGCTCACCGCAATCCAATATGCAAAGTCGCAGCAAATCCTCCAGATTTATATTGGTGGGTTCCGTCTGCCCATCATTCTTGGGATGAAACGTTGTGCTGAATGTTAGCTGAGTGCCCAAGTAAGTCTGCATCGATCTCCACTCCCTGGACGTAAATCGTCCATCCCGGTCGGAAACAATCGACCTGGGTACGCCATGATAACGGACGAAATGCTCCACGAACTTCCGAACTAACACACCAACCTAGTCATCCTTCCTGATCGGAATAAATTTGGCTACCTTCGTCAGCCGGTCAATGATCACCCAGATCGAATTGTTCCCCGTCCTCGATCGAAGAAGCCCATGTATAAAGTCCATGTCGATATCATCGAACTTCCACTCCGGCATTGGGAGTGGTTGCAATAATCCTGCGGGGTTTCTGCACTCTGCTTTCACCAACTGGCATGCCTCGCAATGGGTCATGAAGTAGGTGATATCCTTCTTCATGCCTTGCAAGTACTTGGTCTTCTTCAGGTCCGCAGTCATCTTCGTAACTCTCGGGTGTACTGAATACCGACTGCAATGAGCCTCCGTCATGATACCCTCCCGGACCTTGCCTCCTGCTGGTATATAAACCCTGCCTCAGAAACATACTAGTCCATCTCTCATCGAGTAATCCCCCGTCGTTCCTTTATCCAAGGCTCTAAATATCAGTTCTGCCCTCGCATCCAGCCTCTGCCCATCTTTGATGAGATCCCGAATATCATCGATGGCAGCCATCGATACTTGATACTCCTTATACAATTCCGGATCATCCTTGGACACTAAGGATATTTGCATCTCCTTAAACATTTTTACCAACTCTAAGGGCATCAGTTGTTGGCCTACTCCTGATGTATTCGCTCTCCGGCTCAGAGCGTTTGCCACCACGTTTGCCTTCCCGGGATGGTAATGCATTGTGTACTGGTAGTCCGACAAAAACTCCACCCAGCGTCTTTGCCTAATGTTCAGCTCCTTCTGTGTGTCCACATACTTCAGATTTTTATGATCTGAGAATATGTCGCAGTGCACACCATATAAATAGTGTCGCCAGATCTTTAGCGCAAAAATAACTGCCCCCATCTCCAAATCGTGCATCGGGTAATTCTGCTGATGTTTTTTCATCTGACGGGAAGCATAGGCTATTACGTGTCTGTTCTGCATCAGAATGGCACCCATCCACTGATAGGAAGCATCCGTATAAACCTGGAATCCTTCCTGCCCTGATGGAAGAGCAAGGATGGGAGTCGAGGTAAGCCGGCCCTTCAGCTCCAGAAAGGCAGACTCGCATCATTGCGACCAAATGAAAGGAGACTCCTTCTTCGTCGGGGATGTGAGAGGGAGAGCAATCCGAGAGAACCCTTCTACGAACTTCCGGTAATAACCGGAAAGTCCTAGGAAACTCCGAAAATCCGTGGCCGTCTTCAGCAGTGGACAATCTCGTACTTCTTTTAGTTTCGCCGATCTACCGCCAAACCCGCTCCACTGATAATATGGCCCAAAAATGCCACCTCTTTTAGCCCAAACCGGCACTTGCTAAACTTAGCATACATCTTATGCTCTCGAAGCTTCTCTAAAGTCAAAGACAGATGTCTCGCATGATCCTCTTCAATCCTTGAGTAGATAAGGATGTCGTCAATGAATACGATGACGAAGACATCCAGATATTCCTCAAACACCCGGTTCAACAAGGTCATGAACGCAGAGGGTGCATTCGTGAGCCCGCAAGGCATCATGGTAAACTCGTACAACCCGTATCTACTGTTAAAGGCCGTCTTCGGGATGTCTTCCTCCTGAATGCGTAGCTGGTAGTATCCCGACCTCAAGTCCAGCTTGGAAAACCAATGAGATCCCTCCAGTTGGTCAAATAGCTCGTCTATCCTTGGCAAGGGATACGTATTCCGGATTGTCAGCCTATTCAGTGCCCGGTAATCAATACACAACTGAAGTGTCCCGTCCTTCTTCTTAACGAACAAGACCGGGGCTCCCCATGGTGAGGATCTTGGCCGGACAAATCCGGCCTCCACTATTTCCTGGAGCTGGCTTCGAAACTCCGTCAGCTCCTTCGGGGCCATCCGGTAAGGGGCTCTAATTGCCGGCTTAGCCCCCGACACTAGTTGTATTCAGAAATCCTGCTCCCGGTGCGGGGGTAGCCCTGACAGCTTCTCTGGGAATATGTCGGCAAAATCTCGCACCACCGGGATATCCGAGATGGAACCCTTGGCCTCAGCCATTTCAAATAGCACCTCATAGACTTCCTCCCCTTACATGTGGGCCTTGACGGCCTGCACGGATGACAGCAAGAGAGGGGGAATAGATATAATACCTTCGATGACGATGTAGGAATCCCCATGCCTCACAGTAATTCTCTTGGACATGCAGTCAATCTGATCATGGTTCCAGTGCAACCATGTCATTCCCAGGATCAAATCAAAGATTGGCATCTTCATGATCGTCGCTGGTGCATTAAATATCTTTCCGCCGATCTCTACCTCCATGTTGCAGTGGGCAGAGGTGAACATCTCTGATCCGTCGGGTAATCATATCCTCATCATCAAACCCGTGAATCGCTCCACGCCTTCCAACCCTTCCACGAAGGCCTCCGATATGAATGAGTGTGAAGCACCCATATCGAACAGCGTATAAGCGGGCTTGCCGCTGATGAAAACTCAGTCCGGGGGGGGGGAGTTAAATGCCTTAGAATCTAGTTATGGTTTTCTTTCCTAGATTATCAATTCTATATCCATAAATTTAAGTGTTCAGGAAGAAAACTTAAAACTTTTTGGCGTACCTGTGATCACTTGCTCTGGGTTATGGGGTTGAGCCAGATCCAGTGCATAAACTTGCTCCCTGTCCTGTCTGCGATCTGCACCCTGGTATCCACGTCCTCGGCCATGTCCTCGTCCTCCAAATTGCTGAGAATGTGGGGCAGCCTGTGGTGCTGGTAGAGGTGCTCCCCTCATGGGGCAGTTTCTCCGGATGTGCCCTGTCTGATGGCAGTTGTAGCACTCCGGCGGGGGAAATGCCATACCCCGGGGTATCGGTGCCTCCTGTATCTGAAGAGGTTAAGGAGCCACTAACACCGGCTCCCTCGACTCCTGCCTCACCTCCTGACGAGGCTAGTCCTCTGCTCTTCTTCCCTCTCTCCCATCAGTGATACGGCCCCGCCGCTGATCATTCCTGGCTCCCTGAGCCTAGTCCTCCATTGGCCTCTTCTGACCCCGAGTCGTGTGACAATCAGCCTCAATCCTCTTGGCCATCTCTAACATCCGAGGTATAGGCCCGTCACATACGAAAAAAAGGGCCTCCCTCAACTCCTCCCGTAGGCCCTTATAGAACCTCTTGGTGTATCCTGCCTCATCCAGCTGATAGGAGTCCGCAAACCGGGCTAAATGGTTGAACTCCCGGTTGTATTCTACCACTGTCTTGTTGCCTTGCTTAAACTGTAGGAACCTGTCTTCCAGCTCATCCCTAGCCTACTGTGGAACAAAATGCTCCAGTAACGCGGCCCTGAACTCCTCCCAAGTAATTTCTATAACCTCCATATCCGTAAAAGTCTTATCTAGCGACATCTTCCACCATCTATTGGCATGAGACTCCAAGAAAAAGACCATCAATGGCACCCTCTCCTCCCAGGGGCACCGTATCCTGGTCAACATCTCGTACATAATGTCCAGCCACTCCTCCGTCCGAACAGCATACTCTGTCCCTAAGTAGGATGGGGGAGAGAGTCCTCGGAAGATGCTCAGCCAATTGGCCCCCAGTTTTGGCTGCGGAGCCGGAACTTATTGGGCCCTGAAAGCTTCTAGAATAGCTGTCAGGGTCTGCCCCATCTCTAACAGTAGAAATGGAGTGGTGACTGGGGGAGGTGGTGCAACATTCTGAGTCTGCTGGACTCCGCCCTGTGGTGTAGGCTGTGATGGGGGCTGTGTAACAAAAGCCAATTATAAGTAATCGCTCCAACTTAACTAAAAGTGGGCAATTACATATGATACCCCATATGGGCCCACCACTACTTCCGCTGCTTAGTTTGTCCCCAAATTAAACTCGTGCGGGGTTGTCCCGGGGATTGTGGACTACTACTTTTGGATCGAGGTTTCCCTCTGATACCACTTGTAAGACCCCCATTTTTTTGTTGGGTTTCTCTATGAGGATGCACAACGCTTGTGCACGCAGTGGAAGGAATAAAACATCAAGAACAACCAAAAAGAGATGGGATCGGGCCATGAAAGTTGAATCAAGAAGTTAACAAACAACTAGGCAAAAATTACCTTAGCGGCGTTGAGTCACAACTCAACGGAGATGCTCCAAGCTTTGAGTCCTTGTCGGTGGCGAGTTCTACGTGGAATAATGTCCACGTCTCTACAGAAATCCACACGAGCGGGAGAACACCGAGCTTTTCGTCGCACGAAAGGTCGGGAAGGAGATCAACCACACCTTGCAATTACACGGACTGCTAGGTCAGTTCCAGGAGGAGAAACATCGGCGACAGTCGCCGGAGAGGATGAGGTCGGCAGAGCGAATAGGCGGCAGAACACTTCCGTCCGTCGGGGTTCGGGAATCGGTGGAGCGAACGAGCGGCGGAACGTTTCCGTCGGATTCGATTTTGCTACTGGAAAAATCCCGATCAATATGTTTTCCCAAAACCCTAAGTCCCCTATTTATACCAAAGGCATAAACAGTCCAAAGGTATCTCTATCCACAAACCACACAGGATAGGGTTTCCGAATGATTCGCCGAGAATCAACTCCAGGTTCGGTGAGAATTAGTCGGCAAGAATCAAACCCAGATTTGGCGAGAATCAGCAGGCAGAATCGGCGAGAATCAGCAGGCAGAATCGGCGAGAATAGGCAGTTTGACTCCCGACGACTTTGCCTTAGTCGACGAGTCATACTCGACGGCTTAACCTTTGTCGACGAGTCATACTCGATGACTCTCGATGACTCAGCCTTAGTCGACGAGTCATACTCGACGACTCAGCCTTAGTCGACGAGTCATACTCGACGACTCTCGACGAATCTCGATGACTTTGCCTTAGTCGACGAGTCATACTCGACGACTCATCCTTAATCGATGAGTCATACTCGACGACTCTTGACGAACCTCTTTTGGCAACGTTTGCCCGACCCCATTCTGAATGGTGATTGGTAACCCTTATCAACACAGTCAATTTTCCAATTTCTCCACATGCTCTTATGTGCGACCCTGCAGGCTCATATCGCGTTGGCAGTGAGATTACATGTTTGACCACTTCTAGATCACCATGGTAACTCCAACAGTCTCCTACTTGATCTTGAAAGTATCAAACCAAAAACCTCGCAAACAATGAGCGCCATATAGCAATGCATCATTGCTCCCCAAGCAATAAGATTTCATAACTCATAAGCCTTTATGAACAATGTCCCAGCGTTGTCTTTGTCCCTTTGTCCCTTACATCCGGAAAGAACTAGAAGCATTGACCGTGTCACCCTCATAATAGCTCAATCAAAGTTTCTTTATCTAGAACGGACTTCTAGAGAATGGTGAGTCCAATATCACATATTTACTAAACCAAGCATAGCCATGCATTTCTCAGTCCAGTTCCATCAAGGGGCCCATGGATGCAACTCCTGTCATATAGAAGGACAAATCCCATATCTGCTCACACACAAACACCCAAATGATTCGTAACATGCCCAACAATCACCCTTATCATAAACCTTTCTCAAGGAAGACTTTAGATGGCATCAAAGCACGCTCTTCCTCACTTGATGAATGCTGTGACTTCAGGTCAAAGGACCACAACACCATTGTCAATTGAGACCTACTCATGACACGATTAGATAACAATCCACAAAGTAGTCTTAGGTTGGGTCTATCCAGTACAACTTGTTCATTAACAAGTACCCACGTGATGACTTTATATCACAATATCATGACCTATGAGAACTGGTCATCAGTCAACACACGTGCTAGACTAAATGTATCATCATCACCCTTAGTTTCTATGATGATACAACGACCAGGGACCTTGTAAGAATGAATCTTCAAATAAATCATAGGCTTTCACATTCAAGTCTCGTACTTGATGTCCTATGGAAACAAACATTCTAAGGGTATTTATTATGTTAACATTTAACTATCGTATAGAGAAAACATAATAAAAGAACTTGCCATTAATTGTAAAAGAAAAACATTGGTACACAATTCATCATATGAATAAACAATAAACATCCAACAGAATATATGTTTACATGCAACCCACAAGGCTCTCACTAGAGTTGATCATTTAGGTATCGTATACCCATTTATCTAGTATGACCATCATGCTTTCTCTGCGCGAGAGGCTTTGTCAGTGGATCCGTAATATTCTCCTCAGTCGGCACTCTGCAAATGTTCACATCTCCTCATTCAACAATCTCACGAATAAGATGGAACCGCCAAAGTATGTGCTTGTAGCGCTGATGGGATCTAGGTTCCTTAGATTGTGCAATTGCACCATTGTTATCACAGTAGAGAACTACGGGACCAACAATGCTAGGAACTACATCAAGCTCGCCGATGAATTTCCTAATCCATACAGCCTCCTTCGTTGCGTTAGCTGCAGCGATATACTCGGCCTCTGTTGTAGAATCAGCAACTGTCTCTTGCTTGGAACTCTTCCAGCTCACAGCTCCTCCATTAAGGCAAAACAAAAAACCTGACTGAGACTTCGAGTCATCCCTATCAGTTTGGAAGCTAGCATCCGTGTAACCATTTACAACAAGCTCTTCCTCTCCACCATACACCAAGAACACATCCTTTGTCCTTCTCAAGTACTTCAGGATATTCTTGACTGCAATCCAGTGACACTCACCGGGGTCTGATTGATACCTGCTGGTCATACTCAAAGCAAAGGAGACATCAGGTCGAGTACATAACATTGCATACATGATTGATCCAATTGCCGAAGCATATGGAATCAACTTCATGCGGTCCTTATCTTCACAAGATTTTGGACACTGGTCCTTAGAGAGATTCACACCATGAGACATGGGTAAAAATCCTTTCTTGGACTCAAGCATGTTGAACCGCTTCAACACCTTCTCGATGTATGTACTCTGGGTCAAACCCAGCAACTTCTTCGATCTATCTCTAAAGATCTTAATACCGAGTATGTAAGTCGCTTCACCCAAGTCCTTCAAAGAAAAGCAGTTCCCTAGGTTGTTCTTAACAACTTTTAGGGTAGGAATGTCATTCCCAATCAACAGTATGTCATCTACATACAATATCAGGAAGACTACAATGCTCCCACTGATTCGCTTGTAAACACGAGGCTCATCTTCATTCTTGATGAAACCAAACTCTTTGATTTTCTCATCAAAAAGAAGATTCAAACTTCGAGAGGCCTGCTTCAGTCCATAGATGGACCTATTCAGCTTGCATACTTTAGTGGCTTCATTTGGGGATACAAAACCCTCGGGTTGTGTCATGTACACTTCCTCAAGGAGGTTTCCATTGATGAAAGCCGTTTTGACATCCATATGTCAGATCTCGTAGTCATAATACGCAGCAATAGCAAGCAGTATCCTTATGGACTTTACCATGGCAATAGGGGAAAAGGTCTCATCATAGTCAATACCATGAATTTGCTTGAAACCCTTAGCCACCACTCGCCCTTTGAATGTCTGTACATTCACATCCATGTCGGTCTTCTTCTTGAAGACCCACTTGCACCCTATGGGTCGTACCCCTTCAGGTGGTTCCACCAAGTTCCAAACTTGGTTTGCATACATGGAGTCCATTTCGGATTTCATAGCCTCAAGCCATTTGTCGGAGTTCGGTCCATTCATAGCCTCTTAGTAGGTTGATGGTTCATCATCATGATCCATAAGCAACAAATTACTATTTGAGACATGAGAAATCCATATCTCTCAGGCTCAAATCTAGGTCTACCAGATCTACGTAAGACCTGTGTTTCTTTAGCAGGTTCTCTAGCTACAACATCTTGTAGTCCAATCTCAGAATCCAATTCCGGTTCATTAACTACTTGTGGTTCTTGAACTTCTTCAAGTTCTGCCTTTTCAGTCTTTCTTGATAAGAACTCTTTTTCAAGGAAGACGTCAGTCCTTACGACAAACACTTTGCCCTCGGACGATAGGTAAAAGTAATACCCTTTCGTTTCCTTAGCATATCCCACCAGATAACATTTATCCGATTTGGGTTCCAGCTTGTCAGGCATTTGACGCCACACGTATGCCTCACATCCCTAAATTTTAATGAACAACATACTAGGGCGTTTCCCAGTCCATATCTCATATGGTGTCTTCAGAACTGTTTTCGTTGGAGCGCGATTTAGTGTCATTGTAGCTATCTCTAAAGCAAAACCCCAAAAGGACACATGCAAGTCTGCATGACTCATCATCGAACGTACCA
This sequence comes from Platanthera zijinensis, assembly GCA_039513925.1. Classification (NCBI taxonomy): domain Eukaryota; kingdom Viridiplantae; phylum Streptophyta; class Magnoliopsida; order Asparagales; family Orchidaceae; genus Platanthera; species Platanthera zijinensis. Next base: position 103,148,276 of record CM077088.1, read on the forward strand.
TGTCTAATAAAGTACGATTTCTCCTCTCAGACACACCATTATGTTGTGGTGTTCTAGGTTGAGTGAGCTGTGATACAATACCACACTCCTTCAGATGATCACGGAACTCATGACTCAGGTATTTGCCACCTCGATCAGATCAGAGTGCTTTAACCCTTTTATCCAACTGGTTTTCTACTTCATTCTTGAACTCTTTGAACTTTTCAACGGTCTCGGATTTGCACTTCATAAGATACACATATCCGTATCTACTGAAATCATCAATAAATGTAATGAAGTAGAAATACCCACCTCTAGCCATGGAGCTCATGGGTCCGCATACATCACTATGGACAACAACCAAGAGATCCTCAGCCCTCTCAGTATAACCAGTGAAAGGGGCTTTAGTCATCTTGCCTAACAAACAAGATTCGCATCGCTCAAATGATTCATAATCAAATGAGTCCAAAAGTCCATCTTTATGAAGCTTGGATATGCGCTTCTCGTTTATATGGCCCAAACGACAATGCCAGAGATATGTAGGGTTTGAGTCATTTATTCTTAGTCTTTTATTATTTTTTACATTATAGATCAGATGGTCTAAGTTCAAAACATAAAGACCATTAAACAATTGGGCTACAACATAACAAACATCATTCTTAAATATAGAAGAATAATTGTTCTTAATTATAAAAGAAAATTTAATCATGTCCAAGAATGAAATGGATATAATGTTTCTAGTTATGGCCGGAACAAAATAACAGTTATCTAGTTCTATTACAATCCCACTGGGCAAAGAAAGACGGTAAACCCCTACGGCTACAGCAGCAACTCTTTCTCCATTGCCGACGCGCAGGTCCACCTCACCTTTACTCAGCAATCTTCTCCTTCCCAGTTCCTGCACATTTGTACAAATGTTAGAACCACATCCAGTATCCAATACCCAAGATGAAGGAGCAGAGAGGTTTATTTCTATAACGTAAATATTCGAAGCGGAAGTCATACCTCCCTTCATGTTCTACAGACCATCAATGTAAGAAGGACAGTTCCTCCTCCAATGACAAGCCTTGCCACAGTTGTGGCATTTCCCCTCCTTCATCGTGCTCTTCTTTTTCATAAGTGCAGAAGACTTGGGCTCGAGATGTGACTTAGGTCACACCTTTATCTTCTTAGAGCCCTTGGCCTTGCCCTTGCCCTTATGCACCATCAATATGGGGCGGGCAGGCTTGGCCTTCTTCATATTGATCTCGGCAGTTCTCAAAATGCCTAGGAGCTCAGGCAGTTTCTTGTCTATTTTATTCATGTTGTAGTTCAAGACAAACTGCTCATAAGTGTCCGGCAACGATTGCAGGATCAGATCTGTGGTCAACTCTTGACCCAGAGGAAAACCCAGCCTTTCAAGGTTCTTTATAAACCCAATCATCTTGAGTACGTGAGTCCCTACTTAGTCTCGAACTCCCATCTTGCACTGAAACAATGCTTTTGTGACGTCAAACCTCTCTTGACGAGCTTGCCCTTGAAACATTTTCTTAAGATGCTCGTCAATCTCCTTGCACCCCATGTTCTCATGTTGCTTCTGAAGCTCAGAGTTCATGGTGGCAAGCATAAGGCATTTGACCTCTAAGCCGTCATCAGTATACTTCTTATAAGTATCTTTATCAGCACGGGAAGAATTCCTGGTCGGCACCTCGGGGGCTTCTTCTTTCAAGACATAGAGCTTTCGCTCTTGCCTGAGAATAATTCTCAGGTTCCTGTACCAGTCCATGTAGTTAGTCCCACTAAGCTTATCCTTCTCAAGGATGGCTCTCAGAGACAGAGTGGAGTGTGAACCACTTGCCATGGAATTCTACAAGAATTCATGCAGAATAATATCAGTACCAAAATTTCAAAATATAATTTATTTTTAATTTCGACTTCAATTAAAACTCCCACTATTTTATTCGAAATAATAGCCCTCACTATCAATTCAGAGAGTTCATGCGAGCTACTCTCTTAGTGGACAAGATCCGTATTTCACCAACACAATGAGTCAGCTTTGGCTTTTCTCTCACGATGCGGTTATTTAGGTAGGCAACGCTTGCCAATTGCATCCTCATGCAATTCTTGTATGGTTTGTGAATAACTCCTTATTCGCATCCATCATATGGTGCATGCCAACCCTATGCCTCTAGGCACTCAACCTTTGAGGTCACCTAGTTAAGTTATACCCGATGTCGATAGTGGGATATCAAAATTATCCGCTCGCACCCTTACCAAGATAGATTAATGCACCTTGCTTTGGCAAGCCCACACTTCATCGATCGAGACAGGAAGAGTGTCATCCATCGGAAGGCATCCGAACACTAAATATTAGATTAAGGGATTTTTAATTATAGGTTAATAATTAACCATGATCAACATTTGATCATTGTGCACATCCACAGAAAAACAATTTCTAAAAGCCACATGCATCCCTTATGTGCACAACCTTGCACTATCAACACTTGATAGAAGGAAGGGCTAAATCTGAACATCCAGACTCTTCTAAATCTTCAGATTTACATGCATTGGACAAAGGCAAAGGCAACTCGACTTAAAGCAGTAGACAAGCTCGTCTCTCATTGTTGGATTCAAAATCCAAAACAATACACTGGTTCATTAACCACTCGAGGGACGGTTACTGCTAAGGAGACAACAATTTCTAACAATTAAAAATTACCACGAAATCCCAGACTTTCCTGGCGGGGTTCCAAGGGGCAGAGCCCCTAACCTGTGGGTTATAGGCCCACCGATTTCCCTTGGAAAAACCATCAACAATTGATGTTCCAGGAATAAATCTAGACATTTAGAACACTTCAAAATCCCTAGGTTTACACGTACTGGAATAACCTAACTTCTAAAACAACAATCGTTGCCGAAACCTCCCTCTAATACAGCTGTTGGGTTTCTCTATGAGGATGGCACAACGCTTGTGCATGCAGCGGAAGGAATAAAACATCAAGAACAACCCAAAAGAGATGGGATCGGGCCATGAAAGCTGAATCTAGAAGTTAACAAACAACTAGGCAAAAATTACCTTAGCGACGTTGAATCACAACTCAACGGAGATGCTCCAAGCTTTGAGTCCTTTCGGTGGCGAGTTCTACGTAGAATAATGTCCATGTCTCTGCAGAAATCCACACGAGCGGGAGAACACCGAGCTTTTCATCGCACGAAAGGTCGGGAAGGAGATCAACCGCACCATGCACTTCCACGGACTGCTAGGTCCATTCCACGAGGAGCAACACCGGCGACAGTCGTCAGAGAGGATGAGGTCGGCGGAGCGAAGAGGCGGCGGAACACTTCCGTCCGTCGGGGTTCGGGAATCGGCAGAGCGAACGAGTGGCGGAACGTTTCCGTCGGATTCGATTTTGCTACAGGAAAAATCCTGATTTATATGTTTTCCCAAAACCCTAAGTCCCCTATTTATACCAAAGGCATAAACAGTCCAAAGGTATCGCTATCCGCAGACCACACATAATAGGGTTTCAGAATGATTCGTCGAGAATCAAATCCAGGTTCGGAGAGAATCAGTCGGCGAGAATCAGACCAAGATTCGGCGAGAATCAGCTGGCAGAATCGGCGAGAATCAGCAGGCAGAATCGGCGAGAATCAGCAGTTTGACTCCTGACGACTTTGCCATAGTCGACAAGTCATACTCGACGACTCAGCCTTAGTCGATGAGTCATACTCGACGACTCTCGATGACTCAGCCTTAGTCGACGAGTCATACTCGACGACTCAGCCTTAGTCGACGAGTCATACTCGACGACTCTCGACGAATCTCGACGAATTTGCCTTAGTCGACGAGTCATACTCGACGACTCAGCCTTAGTCGATGAGTCATACTCGACGACTCTTGACGAACCTCTTTTGGATACGTTTGCCTGACCCCATTCTGAATGGTGATTGGTAACCCTTACCAATACAGTCAATGTTCCAATTTCTCCACATGCTCTTATGTGCGACCCTGTAGGCTCATATCGCGTTGGTAGTGAGATTACATGTTTGACCACTTCAAGATCACCATAGTAACTCCAACATTTTTTCCTTTAAAATACCGGGGTCTTAGGCCCAGAACCGCCATCTTGCGGTGACACCTTTGCACTCGGGAAGGTCATCACTGCAAAACGCCGATCCTGCCGGCCAAATCGATCACAACTGTAGCTAATTAATAGAGCAAGCCCATAAAAATCACATATAAATAATAAATGATCTCCACGAAGGGAGTGTCCACAGATATAACATATAACTAAGTCTTGGGCCTATGCCCAGTACATCAAATCCTCACTACATATCTCTCATCGTGGAGGCAAAACTAATATAACTACTAGCGATCAAGACTCGCAGTCCCTGCAGTCTGAACTACGGTATTAGACTTCCCAATCTTTAAGCGTACCGACCTCCGAGGCTGCTCCTCCATGCTGGGCTCCATGGTCCCCTAAAATGATGTGGTTCAAAAACCGTTAGTCTAAAAGACTAAGTCCTATCATCCCCCGCCCCTTCCTCTATGGCTTCTAGGCACCGAGCAGGGAGAAGGAAAGGGGAGGACATGATAGTGGAGAATAATAAATATGCAGATGGCGGCGGAACTAATCTAGCAGTTCTAAAGTATATAAGACAGTAATAAAGGTATGAAAACCCGAATAAGAACGTAACCTTAACTTATATGAAAATACATAAGGTAAGGGATCTTTTGCAGGGCTCCTATCGTATACACAGTCCCATACCGATTTATATGATAGGGTGTCAGTTTTATTAGCAAGCATAAATATGTAATACTGAATAAAAACCTTAGCTTATAAGCACGCTCGCACGAACATATAAACCAAGGGGTCGTTTTGCAGGACCTATTGTATAAAGCGTCTCATACCACTTATACAATAGGTGTCGGGTTATATGCAATGATTATGCAATGAAATACAATTATGCCATGATGTGAACATGCAAGTACAACTCACCCACTCGACTCTGTGTACACAGACCTTTTGTTCTCCCTTTCTGGAGCCAAACCTCCCAGGATACCTCCGTAGTGGCAAACGGAAGCAGTGGGTTGGGCCGTGCCCTCATCTAAACCGGTAATTGCACTACCAGACATACCTATCGTATGCCTCAATGTTGGTGCACAAAGCGGAGCTCCTACGTACTCTTGTCGGCTAGCGCACCGGACTTTATATGGAGAAGTGCTAAACCACACTCACCGAGTCAACGTGTTGGCGTCGGTGCATTGATCCTCCAATACTGAAGACCCACCACCTTATACTTTATGCACATGCAACCTTATGTATCAGCTACCGATCCAAAGCTCCCCGGACCATCTCGTCCGTCATAAACGGCAGCCAAGACAAAGCTCGTCGGGCCATCCTGCCCATCACAAACCTTTACTGAGCCAAAGCTCGTCGGGCTAACCTGCCCATCACCAAAACAACTGGGCTTACTTCCCGAGTTACCCAACCTATTTCCCCGAGACATTGAGGTATGAGAAGGTGAAACCCTAGATTTACTAGTTACTCTTGCATTTCAGTTTTGCCTACGATTTTGGTTTAGCCCAAGACTGCCAAAGGTATTCCCTGCGATGGGATCTCGAGGGCACTAGGAGCTACGATGGGCTGAATCCCAAGACTCCCTTTCGCAAGTAACTTATTCTTATTAGTTAATACCAACCTCCTAGTCCCTTAAATGTTGCATTGGGTCTAACCCTAGTGTATTTGACACTTCCTCTCTACGCGAAAGACGATCATTCGTCGATCCCGAGCACCATCTAACATTAGCCAATCCAACCCTCTACTCATCCTACTTCCAATGATGAACTCATTTTTATTTATCCAAACCAGCAACCAACTAATCCCGACTCATGTGCCAAATTTATACTCCAACATAATTACTGTAGTTTTTACTATATGCAGACCACTAAGGTTAAATGGCATGTAAAATGGGAGGTACATCAAATAATCACCCAGTACTCCTATGATAAATATTGGAGGGCTATTATGACCCTTGTGGCCTAAATCTAGAGATTCACAGTTTTCCTATTTATCTGATAATTTATTTAATTATTCTAGTAGCCAATAATTCCAAGTTTGAACATGAAGTACCAATTTCATACAAGATAATATTCCACCAAATTTATTTTAAATACAATATGAATATTTAGCTTAAAATCCAAAGTCTCCCTATTTTTCAACAAGATTTAGGCCCCTCAATTTAATTTTAAATATTTCCCACAATAAATCTTTTTAGGAGATAAGTACAGCAATAATACTTCCAAAAATTCAGAGAACATTCAATGATAATTGTAAGGACATATAAATGCTCTAGGTAAATTTTCATAATTTATTAGGAAGTAATGAGCTTTAACGAAATTATTGAACCATTTTCCAAGTTTATGAGCTTGTGAAGTAGGTACTACTAAAATATATTCAAAAATTCTAATAAAATTCATACATGACCAAGAAAGTCTAAAACTCCCTCTTCCAAATTTTCATGACCTTCCAATGGGCAGTGGGATCATAATGACCAAATGACTAATTATGGAAAATCCATGAGTTACAAAGGAAGTGCTAAGATATTGATCCAAAATTCCCAATTATATCACCAGAGGTTTAATATATCCTTATAACCACACTACCCAATTTCCATTATTGTTCAAGGAGTTTTACTAACCTACTCTAGCACTACAATTTTTGTGCCCTAAAGTAGGGTTAGGGTTTTGTGGGGCCTACCCTTTTCCAAATCCCCTAATATTTTCACCAGAGGGCTTTAGCTACCCTACCATCCTTCCTACAAATTTTCAAGCGCATACAAGGTCTTTTGATCTCATGCCCTTCACAAGGCACAAAAGCCCTTCCTTAGGGTTTGGCCTTAGATCTTAGGCCAAATCTATTCCAATCTACCCCATCTTCCATGGGAAGGTGTTAAAATCCATGACAAGTCAGTGGCCCCAATTTCTACCTCTGTTTAGGTGGTTTGGCCACACAAAGCCCTAAGTGGACTTTTGGACCAAAATACCCTTATTATGTAAGGCTAGGGTTTGCATGTTTTCTATTCAAACCATCTCCAAATGAGATGAAATTTTAACCAGAGCTTTATAGTGACCTAGTTCACCACCCACCAAAATTTGGATGAGTTTGAAGTTCATTTGACCCTTTAATTAATTTACCCTAGAGAAATTAAATTATTTCCAAAACTATAGAAAACGTGTTCCCAAAAATTTCCATTTTTGGGCAGGATATAGATATGGAATAGGGTGACTCCCTGCCAAAATTTCAAGTTATTTGAACCAGAGATGAGGTGTGGGCACCAATTTTAATTTCTGCCTAACCATAGGTATAGACCCCCACCAAAATGAGTGCCCTGGTCAAACCAGGAACCCAAATTGGTTCAAACCAATTTTTAAATATAGTAGTCCCATAGGGCTACACTTTATGTGTTGACCATTTCTCCTGAGTTAGAATCTAGGTATTTTTAAAAATTAAAAGCATTAAACACATTATATGTGACAGAAATGATATAATAATACACAAAGACTGTAGTTTGAATTCATTTCAGCACGAATCTTGGCGCAGAAATGGGCGGCATCGGGTTGTCTTCTACCTCCAGCCAAAGGTCCTGATTCAACCTTCCTGGAGCTTATCCTGCCGCTGCCACCGGCCATCCGGCCACCTCCCCAGTCGGCCACCGCCACCACCACCTCCGTTGAGGTGGTGGCTGTCGCCAGGTGGCGGCACAGCCGCCGGAGGGCCATATTCCGGCAAACCCGACAAGTGTAAAAACACGGAAAAACCAGGAAAGTTTCAAATTGGATCGGGCTCAATTGAACCTGAACCCTAGCCCTAATAATTTCTATGAACTACCCATGGAAGAAGGAGTGGAGGAGGACCTATGTGGGTGGTTGTAGTCTTGCCGATCTCTGGATTGGCATGGTGGTGGTGGTGGTCGAGTTTCTGCAACTACACAGTGAACCCTATTTTCTCCTTCAGGTAATGTGTGGGATTGAATCCTTGGAGTCTAGTGAAGCTTTTAAGAGGGAGGAATGAGGTGTTAGGTGGTTGTAGGCTGCATGGCATTGGAGGCCCTCTTAGTCAACAATTTCGGCCATGGTAGGTGGGGAATGAAGCATGGCTCAAACCAGTCAATGACCAGCTGGTTAAAATGGGCTTGCATTCCTTGTCGTAGTGAAATGAATGGAGGGGGTTGGTAAGGGGGAGGATGAGCCTAAAGTCTTCCCCCCTTTTCTTTCTTCTCTTTCTCTCTCCTCCCTTTGAAGATTTTCTGTCTCCTACTCACCAAGCCTGAAATTTGGCTTCTACCTAAGCCAATGGCAGCCCACATGTTCATTTCATCCACCAATACAAGGTTGGCCCAAGTGAATTGGGCTTGAGCTTGAGTTAGCCCTTTTGGGCTTGCTTGACCTAAACCTTGACTAGGGTTGACCTTGGTCAATTTGGTCTTGAGGTTGCCCCTAATGGGTCCTTGGTGACCCATTTGCCTCCCCTAAGGTCTAGGTGGGGTTGACTTCGCCCTTGGAGGTCACTTGACCCTTAACAAGGGCACTTTGACCACTTTAGGGCTAGAGTTGACTTTGGTCAACTTAGCCTTTTTGGTTGACCCCAATGGGTCCTTGGTGACACATTGGCCTCTATCTAGGGTTAGTAAGGTATGTGTGGGGTCCAATTGGCTAAGGGAAGGTCAGTTGACCCTATGTAGGCCAGGTTGACCCATTTAGGGTTAGAGTTGACTTTGGCCAACTTAACCACTTTGACTGCCCTCCAGGGTCCTTAGTGACCCATTAACCCTACTTTAGGTTTAGGAAGGACTTGGTAGGGTTATTTGGGCTTTAATAGGGCACACTGCCCTTAGTTAGGGCACATTGCCCAATTTAGGTCTAGAGTTGTTCTAGGTCAACTTGGTCACCCTATACCTATCCAGTGGACGCCTAGGGCTCTAATGGACCTTACAATGGGTTGATGTGACAATGGTGGGGTCTTGAAGTCTTGGTGAAGCCCCATAGTCTCGCCGAATTGTCCAAGTGATGTTCGACGAATTCGTCGACTATCCTTAGTGATATTCGACAAATTCACCTTAGTCACGTTTCCTAAGTTTTCTCCCACTGAATTCTTCTCCACCATATTCGACAAATTTGGCGGACATCATCAGTGATATCCGACAAATTTCACTTAACCATTTCTCAAATTCCAGTGTCGAGTGCATCGAGTATCAACCGGCGATACTCGACGAATTGGGATCAGACTCGATGAAATTCTGCTACTCTCGCCGAATTGCTTAAGTGATGTTCTGTTGGGTATTGTATCCACAATCACCGGGATTTGAGGAAGCCTCCTATCAAGCTAAGATGAATTCACTATGTATTTGATGAATTTCTTTAAGTTGTGCTTGTAGTTAATCCACGCTAAGTACACACCAATGTCAGGGTGCAGTGGGTCAATATACACGGGTCTTTGCGATGTAATCCCTCGTTGAGCAGATCAGTGTGTTGGCCTACGTGTACTCTCTCGATTGGGGTGTACTTAATTTCAAGTACATGGCTATGATAAAGCTAGAGCAGACAAGGAGCAAGGATGGGCCAAAGACCATCTCACGGGTTGAAAGACGAGAATCGTCTAAGTGCAAATCGTCGAGAATCACTAAGTGATTCTCACCGATTCGTCGAGAATCACCAGTAATTCTCGACGAGTCGTCGAGAATCATTAGTTGATTCTTGCCGGGTTGGGCCGGCTGTCTCGACGAAGTCAGAAAAATCATCTAAGGCAGAATCGTCGAGAATCACCAAGTGATTCTCGCCGATTCGTCGAGAATGACTTTGCATTCTCGACGAGTCGGCGAGAATCCAAGGTGATTCCCACCGATTCTCCCCGGCCTCTGTAACCTGTGCTGCCAGAATTCTCTAAGTAGAATTCGGCGAGAATCGTAAGTGATTCTCGCCGATTCGTCGAGAATCACCCACGATTCTCGCCGAATTTGACTTAGGTATTTTTCCGACTCTGTCTGGACCGGTCCACGACATCTGCGGGATTTTGAACCGGACTTTGGTCTTACTGCTGGTGGGGCCCACAACGGTCATCTCTTGACCTAGTGTATAAATACTCTGTATTTGTGAACAGTAAAAACACGGATTACAGATCGAAGAAAAATAAGCCGCCGTCAAGCCCTAGATCGGAAGCGAGCTCGGCCGACCTTCTCCGCCTCTTGCTAGTTGCTCGCCACCGTTGATCGGGGTTTTCATTACCTCTCCAGGCGACAAAAGCCTAGTCGGGCACAACGTCTCACGCGTCTATCCAGAGATCTTTTGTCTCTTGATTTGTGATCGGGAAACCTTCCCCATCTGAATCGATCGAGACGATCGATCCTAGTGTGACTGTTGGAAGACCTTGCCGAGTTTGCTAAGAAGACTGGATCTACATAGCATCACCGCCTCTCTTGTTGAAGCCGTCGATCTAGAGAAGATTCTCTCCAAGAAAGATCTAGGGTTGTGAACTTTTCGTTGCCTACAAGAACAAATAGTCTAACGAAAAGGGACACCTGAATCTTCACGTTGTTTGTATTTCTTACAAGCTATTTTCATTTTCTCTTTCATTGTAAAGGACCGATTGGTCTCTAGTTGTAGGGTTGGGTGCAACCTGTGTTGTGGGAGTGTTGACTCCTACGTGTGGAAGGGTTCCTTCCGTTAGTGCAAGGATTGGATTTCAATCCTGTTGGTGAAGTGACCGAGTCGTCCCTGGTTGGGAGATAGGTCGAAGGGGGAAAGTGGACGTACCCAAATCGGGGAACCACTATAAATTGCTTGTGTACTTTTTGTGCTGTGTGGTTTTGTTTTCTTGTGCAGGTAAAACTTTAATTCCGCACATACGCTGCAAAGACACCTATCCCCCCCATAGGTGTAAGTAGTTGACACTAGGTGGACTTTCAAGTGGTATCAGAGGGAGGTTGCTCATCAAAGGGGTTAACACCTCGAGTAAGTTCCTGCATCTAGTGTCAACAAGAAGATCAGACTCAAGCATGGAGTTGGATTATGATGTCCTTCCTCTAAGACTCCCCTCTTGTACAAAGGAGTACTATCCTGTATAGAAGATGAGAGTACTATTTCATCTGGAGGCCATCGACCCTCGAGCTTCACTCATTTTGGAAGAGGGCCCCTTCATTCCCATGAAGGCCTCCTGCTCTGAAAAGGATATGCAGATCCCAAAGGAGACTACTGAAATGTCTGAGATTGAATTCTCTCTTTTCAACTTGGATAAAATGATTCGTAAAATCATCCTGGATGTCTGGACTAGACCTTCCAAGTCAAGACTTGAAAAGTGTAAGACGGCCAAGTCCTTGTGGCAAACTATATCAGACCTCATGGAGGGATAAAACAGAACAGGGATAAGTCGTCAGCAAGAGGATGAGGCATATATGGGGGTCAGTATTTCTAAAGAAGAAAGTGATGACCAATTTCTCAGTATCAGGGCTCCTGTGTCCTTATCAGAGACTGAGGAGGAAGTTGATGAAGACTGCACAGCTGAAGATGACTCAGCTGCCCCGGTCAGTCCTAACACTATTCCTGATCAGCTAAGTCAGGACCAGGTAACTTCTTCACCTTGCCCCTCTCTTCCCCATGTTCCTGAAGACAGGAATATTTTGGATGATTGCCCTCCCGAAAATCCTGATGCCCTGAAGAGTGTCCTTCAGAAAAGCAACCTGATTGTTGAGGAGCAAGCTCAGGAGATTGCTCGGCTGAAGATCTTATTGGTTCTCCAATTGGCATCCAATAAGGTTAAGGACTCTAAAATCTCAGATCTAGAGAGTCGTCTAGAGACCGAGAAGAGGATTGTTTCTAACTTTTCCAAGATAGATGCTATCAAAAGAAAAGCAGAAAATGGGTGGATCTCCCAAATCGTCAATTCATGGAGAAATGGGGAAACTGTGTTCAGACCCCCCACCCCGAGCAGGAAGGGCACACATCATGCATTCAGGTATGACCATAGGAACAACCATGGTCACTGCAAGAATGATCAGCCCTCTTGTGGAAGCACCCAGAATGCAAGGGCTGTCATGGCCACCCAGAAGAGGATAGCTCAGGCTTCCACCAAGCCTTTTGTATTCTCGGCCACTGCCCCTACTCGTCATGAGTCTGCCAGCATCAGCTCACAATGCGCCTCTCACCTCCCTAGGACTCAGGAAAGGGGGGTTAGAAATCATGTTATTGGCACACATGGGGACCTTGGAAGGGGGCTGACTGAAAGGAAGGCACCACCTCCCAGGCCTCATGACGCCTACCATATGCATTCTTTCCACCCTTCCATGAGTCACGGTGGAAGAGACAATTCGGTTAGCAGATTCGGCACTATCCCGTTTAGACCTAGGACTATGACTACCTCAGTCACCAGTTCAGGTCACAAACGGCAGTACAACATTCATGAATGTTGGTGTTGTGGCAAAGTGGGTCATTTTGCCATAGATTGTTGGCACAACCCTTCTGTATCAAAGGCAAGGGGACTTCCACATCCTCGAGGCAATGTTAGTCCTCCCTCCAGGATCCCTGAGGGGAGGCATCCCAATTATTATGCTGACAGGAACCTAGGACCCAATACTTATTGGGTTCCTAAGGCAAGATAACTCTTTTGCAGGGTAGTCTAGGTTCCCGTAAACCTCATGGGAACCAGACAGGAGATGTTCCAAAAATGACGTGGAACAAGTATCTGGAAAAGGAGCAGTGCCATCAACACAGGCACGTTCAAGTTGACCACCTGGTGTGCCTTGAGCAGAAGTTCTAAATGATACATCTTTTAATCTCCGGTAATTGCAATCAGCTTCAATATATGAGCTATAGTGCATCGATTTTTACATATATGTATATATGTATGTCGACATATCCACACTAAGTCATGAATTCCCTCTCTCGAAAGTAAATGGTCATGCATAGACTTACACTTATATGCTTGTTCACCTAAGGAAAGATTAAGATTGTAAAAATAACCTTTAGATATATTGTTAAAGATTTATCTGTAAATATACTGGTAGATTCGAGAATGAACCTCAACAGGCCTAAGTCAGCCCACTGAAAATTAATGAAGATACGCCATTGGAAGTCACTAAAACTTACAACTGACATCAAGAAGATTGTGTATATCTCGATCGAGAAATAATCCATTAAAGTTGCTTGCCACGGTTATTGTCTTGGGTATACCAAAGTTGATATGCCTCCTAACTCTGTGTGGAAAACTCCTTCCAAACCCTCTATAGATTCATGTATTAAGAAACATATATATATATTCCGAAGATTAAGAAATACATATATTTAGAAGATTTCTCAACCCTTTGATAACAGAAGATTCCGAGAATCCGGTATGCCTCCAATCCCATCGATTTCTATCTAGAAAAACTCCCGCCGACTCTTCATCTTCCGCATTTCGCAGAGAAACCCGTCAATATTTCTCAGGAATCCCGCCGAACCTTCCTTCCCTCCTCTCGGCGACTTCCCGCATCTTAGGTTCCAAATCTCGTCGACCTCGTTCCGGATTCCGTAGACCTCTCCTCTCACGTCCAGGGCGCTCGTCCAAGTTTTCATTCTCTGCGGTTTCGATCAAACAAGGGCACGAGCTCCTCCAGGATTTCCGTCGTCTCCGTCGACTCTCGCTTCCTCCGCATTTGGGTAACCATTTCCTCTCCCTTATAGTGACTCACTGTTAGTATAGCTTCCCTTTTGATTTCTGATTAGGCGTAAACTTGGGATTCCCTCCCTAGGTTTGCTATGGCTCCAAGGACCACCGCCGGCCTGGTCACTGGATGTGAGTTGGTTCAAATCGGGTTCTCACATGCCTCGGATGAGTTCAGAAACATCATCATCATGCTGGAGGAGGCTGGACTCACGTTTGTACTGGAGCACCCCTGCAAAATTCTGGATAAGGAAGTGATGGAGTTCTTCACAACCGCCAAACTTCGGAATGAAGACTCTATCATCAAGAGTAAGGTTGCAGGTGCAAGGATCAAGATGTCTGCAAGGAAACTGACTCAATGCTTGCAGCTCTCCAGTTCTGAGCACGAGGATTATCTGGAGGAACATGATAGAGCCAGGACCCTATTATTCTGTGGGCTAGCTAGGGGAACCAGATCGATAAAGAGAAAAGAAATGAATGAGGAGGGGAAACTCTTGTCCGACATCATTGGGAAAGTACTAATATGCAAACCCGGCTCACACGACCACATCTCAGCTGACATGTTCAAGATTATTGTGGTGATAGTCTGCCGAAAGAGATTCAACTGGGGGGGCATGCTTTTTGAGAAGATTAAGGACACCCTCAGATCTCCAAGTTTTGGAAGAATCATCAGCCTATTTCTCAATCAGTTGAACGAAGATAAGTTCGACATGAGCAAAGGAGTTCCTTTGCATTATTTGAAGAAAATGGACTCCAGCGTATTTGACAGATGGGAGCGACTCATAGGGCAAGCTGCAGTGGTAGTAGAACAAGAAGAATCTCCTGCCGAGGACAACAGAACTTCAGCAGCTTTCATGGCAACACCCAGTGAAGTTCCTGACGCCCTGATTGCAGGAACTGAGGGGGAGCCTGTAACCGGTTCTGCAAACATCTTATCTGACATTTCTTTGATAGCTAAAGATGTTGTGGAGATGGTGGCAGATGAAGTAGCAGACGATGAGGAGGTTGAGAACGATGAGGCAGCTCTTATCGATGATGATCTGGGAGATGAGGTGGCTGATGAGGAGGCGGAGGAAGAAGTAGAAGAAGATGTGCACAACTCTGCCGATAAGCATGATCACTTGGAGACTGAGATAGAGGAAGAAGTACCAGAGAATGAGAAAGCAGCAGATTCTCAGGAGGATGCTGAGGTTCCATCTGAGGAACAAGCTCCTAAGCGGTCAGATGCAAGGATGGAGGGGGAGCAATCCTTTGTTCCCCCTGTGGACTCCATACTACTATCCAGCTCTCCCAGTGCTTCTGCGGGGGAGCCTGACCAGCGTCTGCCTGCAGCTCCTCCACCTCAAGCAAACCTAGCAAACCTCACTGTTAATTTTGTCCAAGGAATGTTTGATGAGCTCAAGGTTACGTTTGAGAAATCGCACAACAATGTGCTAAAGAGACTGCGGGAGTCTGAGGATCTCATGCTTAAGAATGTGGTTCAGATCAACCACAAACTAGATGTGATGGAAAAGAAATTTGATGAAAAATATACAGAGGCACGCACAGCCGTATCTCTTCTCATGCAAGGACTGAAGAAGAATACTGACGATCTGGCTGTAGTCAATAAAAATGCACATATTGTGGCAGACAGCATACAAAAATTTGATGCCAACATGGTAACGCTGAACGCAAATCAGAAATCTCTGCTGGACAAATTCAGTAAAACCATGAAGCACATTGATGCATCTTTGCATTCCTATACAAACTTTATAGCCGCCGAAGCTAAAAGGGGGAGGAAGCGTATAATGCTAAGATGGCTGGGCTTCAAGAGTTGGTACTTCTAAACTTCGATCAGACCAATAGGTATGCCTTTCAAAACTACCACATCATAACTGCACCTTTAATCAACTTAATAAATAATAATTGACAAATACAAATTCGATAATTCGAATAGGTACGTGTTTGAAACGGCCCACTGGCTGGTAACAGAAGCATCGGGAATACATGTCCCTGTTGCTCCACCTGAGGATGAAGGTCGTGCTGGTACTACTGAGGGTGATATAAGGACTGAAGAAGTACAACTGGGCGAAGTTGAGTTGAAGAAAGCTGCGGAGAGGGCTGAAAGAAGAAGCTGGTTTGACCAAGATGCCTTAGCAAAAGCCAAAGGAAAAAGGCAAATCAAAGAAGGAACTTCAAAGGAAACACCAGCTAAAAAGAAGATCAGATTGTCGGAGGAGGATGTGAGAAACGAAATATGGAGTCCTGTATCAAAGAGTATCATCTTGGACACCTTTGCATTACTATAAGGAGGGCAAGTCAAAAGGAATGACGTATATAACCAATACGAGTGGGAGCAGCACAAAATGTATGAAGCCAAAAGAAACTTGTTCTTCAGAAGCAACGCTGTGGAAAACAAAGCTCCCCCTCCGAGATACTATCCTAAGCCCAAGGAGTATTTTGAGTGACAAAGCAAAAAATTCTTAGCTCAGCAACTCAAAGAAGGCATAGCTAAGGACAAAGATCTGTAAGATGTTAGCTCTTGTGGTTATCTCATTTAAACTTTTGATTAAGTAAACTGTAAACATTTATGTGTGGATATTCACATTTATATATTCATGTGTGTGGTTTATTAATTGACTCTCACATTGGTATGATTACGTTTGTTGTTCACTCTTCTAGTTTATGCATATTTTATCTGGAATGTTGAAATTCATCTTAGCTTAGTAGGATTTTGGCTTCGTCAAATAGGGGGAGATTGTTGGGTATTGTATCCACAATCACCGGGATTTGAGGAAGCCTCCTATCAAGCTAAGATGAATTCACTATATATTTGATGAATTTCTTTAAGTTGTGCTTGCAGTTATTCCACGCTAAGTACACACCAATGTCAGGGTGCAGTGGGTCAATATATACGGGTCTGTGCGACGTAATCCCTCGTTGAGCAGATCAGTGTGTTGGCCTACGTGTACTCTCTCGATTGGGGTGTACTTAATTTCAAGTACAGGGCTATGATAAAGCTAGAGCAGACAAGGAGCAAGGATGGGCCAAAGACCATCTCACGGGTTGAAAGACGAGAATCGTCTAAGTATAAATCGTCGAGAATCACTAAGTGATTCTCATCGATTCGTCGAGAATCACCAGTAATTCTCGACGAGTCGTTGAGAATCATTAGTTGATTCTTGCCGGGTTGGGCCGACTGTCTCGACGCAGTCAGAAAAATCATCTAAGGCAGAATCGTCGAGAATCACCAAGTGATTCTCGCCGATTCGTCGAGAATGACTTTGCATTCTCGACGAGTCGGCGAGAATCCAAGGTGATTCCCACCGATTCTCCCCGGCCTCTGTAACCTGTGCTGCCAGAAATCTCTAAGTAGAATTCGGCGAGAATCGTAAGTGATTCTCGCCGATTCGTCGAGAATCACCCACGATTCTCGCCGAATTTGACATAGGTATTTTTCCGACTCTGTATGGACCGGTCCACGACATCTGCGGGATTTTGAACCGGACTTTGGTCTTACTGCTGGTGGGGCCCACAACGGTCATCTCTTGACCTAGTGTATAAATACTCTGTATTTGTGAACAGTAAAAACACGGATTATAGATCGAAGAAAAATAAGCCACCGTCAAGCCCTAGATCGGAAGCGAGCTCGGCCAACCTTCTCCGCCTCTCGCTAGTTGCTTGCCACCGTTGATCGGGGTTTTCATTACCTCTCCCGGCGACAGAAGCCTAGTCGGGCACAGCGTCTCACGCGTCTATCCAGAGATCTTTTGTCTCTTGATTTGTGATCGGGAAACCTTCCCCATCCAAATCGATCGATACGATCGATCCTAGTGTGACTGTTGGAAGACTTTGCCGACTTTGCTAAGAAGATTGGATCTACATAGCATCACCGCCTCTCTTGTTGAAGCCGTCGATCTAGAGAAGATTCTCTCCAAGAAAGATCTAGGGTTGTGAACTTTTCGTTGCCTACAAGAACAAATAGTCTAACGAAAAGGGACACCTGAATCTTCACGTTGTTTGTATTTCTTACAAGCTATTTTCATTTTCTCTTTCATTGTAAAGGACCGATTGGTCTCTAGTTGTAGGGTTGGGTGCAACCCGTGTTGTGGGAGTGTTGACTCCTACGTATGGAAGGGTTCCTTCCGTTAGTGCAAGGATTGGATTTCAATCCTGTTGGTGAAGTGACCGAGTCGTCCCTGGTTGGGAGATAGGTCGAAGGGGGAAAGTGGACGTACCCAAATCGGGGAACCACTATAAATTGCTTGTGTACTTTCTGTGCTGTGTGGTTTTGTTTTCTTGTGCAGGTAAAACTTTAATTCCGCACATACGCTGCAAAGACACCTATCCCCCCATTGGTGTAAGTAGTTGACACTAGGTGGACTTTCATGTTTGACGAATTTCCCTTAACCATTTTCTCCAAATCCTAGTGTTGAGCACGTCGAGTATCAACCAGCGATACTCAACAAATAGGGATCAGACTCGACGAATTCAACTCGGCTAACTTCCCAAACATTCTCGACGAATTCGTCGGATATCCCTGGCGATATCCGAAGAATTTTCTTTGGGTCGATTTATCCTAATCCAGATCCCTCGTTATTTGTTGAGTTTCACTAAACCCTAACCCTTCGGCCAATGCAACCCGAGCCTGAGTCAAGTCTCTTTGCTCAGAACGCGTGTGAGGGGCCTAAAGCGAAATGAGTCATAACAGAACCTCCATGTACTACATATATCAGACTCTACTACTGCATATGATACATTCATGGAAGTATTCCATGACCTGGAGACCTTTTAACAATAGGAGGATGTACCAGCACAAGATGTGGTTGTGTTTGGGACAACAAATGAGACTGCTATCTCTAAGGACACTGAGGAAGGAGATGGTGCAGCCCAGAAGCAACCAAATGATCACATGGAGGACACCACCCATGTTAAAGTATCTACAATGGTTGAGGAGGAGCTGGAAACTCATGCTCCATATACTGAAGGAATTTCTCAGTAAGAACCGGTGGAAGTGGAGAGCTCCTCAGGATCGAAGAGGAGAAAGTGTCCATGCTTAAGAAAAGAAAATTTTCACAAATGAGGGCTAGTAGCAGGAAATACAAAGCAACTATACAATCTATAACACAACCTGTACCACCCATGGACTTTAGCTCACTCTTACTTCAAATTCAAATAATGTTGGATCAACGAAGGACAGCTCTGGAAAAGTATGTAGATGAGAGCAATAAAGAGTTGCAGTTTCAGCTGGCTCGGGATATCAAATCTATTAGATTTGAAGTAAATCTACCGAAGACAGATATGAATGACTTTTTCCAAAGAGGAGCACATGTTGTAGTATACCTTGCTAAACAACAAGAGGAATAAAAAAACTGAAGATGAAATAGCTATTAAATAAGCCTATGTCCTTGAGAATCAAAAATGATTGGATGAGAACATGATAGTGCTGAATGATGCCTCACTGGTCAAGCTGGCTGAGCAAACTACTGCTCTGGAGACCAAGATAACCTCTTCCTCTAACGATATTGAAACACAGTTATCTACTCACAATGCCTCTTTGGTTGACGAAGTGAAGGCATCTCACAAAGAATTGGATGACCATCTGCTCAAAGTAAAAAATTTTGTATCCTCAGGAATTCATTATATAGATGGTCAAGTAAGATTCACAAGAATGATTTAAGAGATCATATAGAAAGAGAAGTCATAAAGGGGGAGACTAATGATAAAGGAAAGCTCTGAGCATGCTATCTGGACATCCAATAGCATCAAAGAAACTATAGGCCATCCTCCCATATGGTATGATAAAGATCAAACTGCCGAGTCTTGTTGCCAACCAGCTCATTTTAAGGCCATTCAAACTACTGTCCAGACCAAGTACAGTCCTCCATCACAAATTCATAATATAGTATGTGAGGAGGTGGAGATGACTTCTTCTACATTGTTAAAGGAAAAAGAAGCTCAACTATCAAAGTAAATATTCAGGGAACAGGCCGAAGCAAAGCATGATTTTGAGCAATAGAGTCCAACTTCTAGATCCATTATTCTTACTGCATGGAAAGCAATCAATAATAATGCAGTTGATAGGGGAAAATGGTATTCAGAGCAAGAGTGGGTCAAACACACAAGGAAGCAGAAGATCCTCTAAAAAATTCAGAAAAGATTTGAAGGCAGGGAAGATCCCAGCTGACTCTATTGAACATAGCAAATACTTCCCCAAGCCATATCACTATGTTGAAAGGCAAAGAATTAAGAAAGAGGAACTTGCTAAGGCACGGGATGTTAAATTCAAGAAGAAGGTTGATGAATAAGTGCCTGAAGTTACATCAAAAGGCCCATCAGGAAAATGGATTGTTATCAAAAAACCAGATCAGTCTTAGAACCCTTTGTCTTAAGAAATTTCTGTAATTTTGTAGTTCAATTAAAAAACAATGTAATTTTTGAACAAGTTGAAATGAACTGTTTAGTTGAAATTTACTATATCTGTTGTGGTATTTGCTGTTTCAGTATGTATATTTGTTACAACAGCTGTAATGTACATCTCAAATATTTTACTTTGACATTATGGTGTATATCATTGAATTGGGGTTATGACTTCTCTAAATAGTGGGAGATTGTTGGGTATATTGGGAATTGTGTACTTGATTTGAAGAAACCCTTTCAACCCAATGATATACACAAATTCATATTTGATGTATGTTGAGTTTACTTGTGCAGGTTCTATGATTGAAGAACATAAACTAAGTACAAAAGTGTTGAGACACTAGACAAGTGTCGACACCTTTGTAAAAGCAATGTTGAGACAAGAAATCAAGTTGTGTCGACACTCAGGACTAGTGCCAACATGCTTATTCAAGTAGTGCTGAGACAGGAAGTAAGCTGTGTTGACACCCAGGACTTGGGTCGGCACCGTTAGTCGAGAAACCAGTAGTTTTGACACTTAGGACTAGTGTCAACACCTTTTATACAAGTTGTGTTAAGATAAGAAACTTGTAGTGTCGACACACTCAATTATTGCCGACACCCCTATAAGAGGAGTGTCGACACACAGGATTGGTGTCAGCAGAATCTAAGTACAGAAGTGTCAACACCCAAAACTGGTGTCAACACCGTTATGCAGAAGCTCTCAAGAAAGAAATTCTTCTAAGTCCAGAATTCGAAGCCTGAAGTTCTGACAACTATCATAACTATCATTAGATAAACTGGGGCAGCCGGTCATTCTTGCCCAAGCCTATATAAGGAGAAAAACACAACAGAAACTATATAGTTTTTCTCATTCTTCTCATCTCAGTTTATCAGATCAATTCAACAGAATTCTGAAGGTGGAGAGGAGGCAGATTGTAGATCAACTCTAATCTTCTCCATCCAAGTTCAACCCTACCTTCTCCTTCAAGAAGCTTTGAAAAATCTAAGAAGGGTTGAACTATTTATTCTCAATCAAGTTTAAGGAAGAAGATTACTCATCAAGATCTGATTAAGAAGAAGTCACTTGTTTCTTTTCTGCTGGGTGATTTATCAAATCTCAAATTCTAGTCAACTTTTATTCTTATTTTGTAAGATCTGGTAGCAGATCTAAGGGGTAGGAGATATATATATATCTTTGTGTTGTAAGCCTAAATTATAAAGGATGAGGTAGGGCTGAGATCCTGAGGTAGGAGAAGAAGAACTTTCTCTTAGTTGTAGGAACAGTTGTGTTCTAAGGGTGTAGGGCAAGGGTTTGCCTGAGGTGTAAGAGTGAAGGTGCACTCTGAGGTAACATTCTTGAAGGGAATCTGAGTTGTAGGAGCCAATTGGGCTCTGAGGTGTAAGATTTGAGGATCTGAGAAAAAGATAGGAGGAGTTTGGCCAAATCTAGTTCATTGCTAGATAGGTAAAGGGGAAAAGTGGATGTACACATAATTTGGGGAAACACTATAAATTTCATGTGTGTTGTGCTGTGGTTTGTGCTGTGAATGTTAGATTAGATCTGTATTGATCTGTGCTATCTATTTTCTTCATTTTTGTGGCTGTGTTAACTTCCTCACGAAAGAAATTTGTGTGTCCATAAGTAGCCAAGATTTGAATAAATTTGAATTGGACCTATTCACCCCCCTCTAGGTAAATCAGTTTAATAAAACAAACACTTTACAAAACATTTTAGCTGGCAAACTATCTTACTGTTTCTAATCAACTATGTTTGCATTAACACCCATAATCTTTATGAGTCGAGCCACCTCGATCAATTATGCAATTTCTCATGTGTTATTATGTGTGACCCCATAAACTCATATTATGTTGGCGGCGAGACTAACTCATTGACTACTTCTATATCACAAAGAATCCTACACTTGGGGCATGGCCCCAGAGAGACGACAGAGGATGGGTGCTTTGGACTGCTGGCCAACATAAGGGGGGGATCAGGACCTAGAGACACATCGACCTACTAAGGGGGAGAAGGAGAGACCTTCGAGCCACAAAAATTGAGGGTTGCTGGGGCCTTGTTCCGGAGGATATTAGGTTCTTTGGAAAGGCTGGGGTCTCTATTTGGGATACTCAAACACCCTATCAGGAGTGGTCGGAGTCTCCTTTTGGGAGATCCAAATGTTGGAGCCGTCGGTTCACATATCTTAGTTTGATAATATCAATTCCAATGTTGTATTTGATCACATTTTGTATTTGGTAGAGTGAAGGGTTACAGGTTCAAGTGAAGCGAGAAACTCTCTTCTGGCACCTACCACCGAGCGGTAGCGGTTACCGCCGGGCAGTAGCCTGAATTTAATTGACATGGCGCTCGAGTTATTACTACACCGCGCCAGTCCTACCGCCCGTGCTAGCCTGAGGATTGAATTCAGCAAAGCGCTCTATGACCTACCGCATCGTGCTATCTCTCTACCATATAATGTTAGCCCATTAACCGATTGACGAGATGGTTTCGTCAAAATGATAGCTGTACCGCCAGGCGATTACTTGCTACCGCGCCGCGCTAGCACGAAAAAGAGGAAAATATTTGTTTTGAATATTTTTCCAAATTTGCAGGATAGCTGTCAGCATCAAGCATGTGAACCTACTGCCGGGTTCTAGTCTTACCGCTGGCAGTTGCCTGTTTTTGCAAAGATTTATAAAAGGTGTCTTGTTCTCTGAATTCCTCAAGAGAGACGAATAGATATTCAGAACATTCATTCCTAGGGTTTGGTAACCGCCTCTGTGAATCATTCTGCCATCTCCATCGAAGGAAGAGGAAACTGCCTCAGTCCCATTCACGCACGAAGAACTCAGGCGTGCCAACGTCATCAATGACTATCAGGAGTTGATCAGTTGCATCCGCACGAAGAACTCAAGCACTGGTCACAGATCGCTCAATGGAGAAATCGTCTTGAGGGAGATTCAAACTTTAATCTTTTATTCTTTTTTTACTTTTTCTCATTTCTCTATTCTTGTAGTGAGGGAAATCAACCGGTAGAGGTCATCAGAATCTGGGGAGGATTCCATGATAAATCGTCCTGTAGAAGGGATGTCTAGATTGGGGGATCTAGTGGGGCTCTAAGACACTTCCTTGCGTGAAGGTGAAGAGTCAGCTCAAAGACCTTTCTTGGAGTGAAAGGGAGAGAGCAAACCGGTCCGGGTAGTGGGTCGGTATAGAAAACCAAAAGAGTTTCTTCCTTCACCACCTCCAATCTTTGGCATCATGGAGATCAAGTTTTTGTAATTGTTAAAAACATTGTTGATTCAATTTAATGAAATTCATTTCCTATTTTATTATCTTGTGTATAACGTTGTGATTGTTAGTCGTTGAGTCTCTAAAGGGTGCTAGATCTCCAAGGAGGAATTTTCCCAGAAAAACGAGGTCTGTGACCTACCGCCGCGCGTTAACTACCTAACGCCCCGTGGTAGCTTCCAGAACTAGTTTCTCTGGACCAAAATATTTTGAATTTCCAATTAATGCCCAAAACCATATTCCCCCACCCCACCCCCTCTAAGGTTGTCCACTAGATAAAATAAGTGGTATCAGAGCAGGTTACTTCGAAAAGGCTTAAAAACCTGAAGTAAGACTGCCAACGCAGTTCACGTGTTACCAGAGGGATAAGGTGTGAGTAGACCCCCACTATTCATGGTGAGTGACTACAGCCACTGGAGAACGCAAATGAAAATTTTCTTGATGACATAAAGCATGGATGTGTGGGCCATGATCGAAACAAAATACACTGCACCCACTACCACTATAGGTGATACTATCTTAGTCAAACCATAGGATAAATAGGATGATGCTAACAAGCTCAGATGTACGAACAATGCCAAAGCCATGAACACTTTATTCTGCGCATGGGATAAAACTGAATTTAATAGAAACTACAACTGTAAAATTGCGTATGATATATGGAGTTTACTTGAGCTTACTCACGAAGGTACCTCACAGGTGAAGGAGTCGAAACTATTCCGACTTGAATCTGAATACGAACAATTCTGGATGGAGATCAACGAGGAGGTGGACAACATGTGTAATTTCTTCACTAAAATTGTAAAAGCCTCAATATATCATCGGAAGAGCTACTCAAATGGAGATCTCGTGAGGAATATCCTGTGAACTTTGCCTCCACGTTTCAACCCAAAGGTGACAGCTATTGCTGAATCACACGATATTTGCACCCTGGAGATAGAGAGCCTCATTGGAAACCTGAAGACACATGAACTCGAATTAAAGATTCAAGCTGAGGAATATCCCAAGGAGATAAAGAAGAAGGGGCTAGCACTGAAGGTTGTAAGTGAGAGGAAGGCTGCTGAAGAATCTCAGGATGATGATGAATAATGCCTCTATGTTCGAGTGTTCAGGAGGTTCATGAAGAATCCCAAGAGGAAGGGAAAGTTTAAGAAATTTCTGAAGAAAGGTGCTGAAGAAACAAAGAGGTGGAACAAGACGGCAAAAGAGACGGAGAGCGATGATGAGAAGTCTCTACCTGAGTGCTACCACTGTCACAAGCCTGGACACCTAAAGAGGGAATGCCCAAGGCTCCAGAAGGAGGAAAAGGAGAAATAGAGCCGGCGCAAGGGAAATAAGAAGGTGTTAAAGGCGCTAACATGGGATGAGGATGGATCTGACGAGTCATGCGCCTACGAATCAAGTAGTGAATACGTGGCGAATCTATGCCTCGTGTAGAGGAATATGGAGGAGTCAGAAGATGAGTCCAGTGTCCAGAGCGATACTGAGGTAACCCCACCCTCTTATAGTGAACTTCTTGAATTATATAAGCAACTATGTGATAAGTTAGATAGTGTTATACTTGAGAAAAAGTTCATTAGAAATGCGACAAAGGCCTTAGAAATGAAAACAAGAAAATTAAAAAGGACTTAGAAAATGTAAAAAGTGAATTAATAAAATGCGGCAAAGAGAAGATCGAGTGCCTAGAGTGTCCTCACTTGATGGAAACGATCGAAGAGCTAAAAGCAAGTCTCTCCAAGACATGGTTGAAAATGAACAATCTCACCAATGAAATGAATATCTTGGAGAAAAGACTTCAAATTTCTCTTGCTAAGATAGAAGAAGGTAAACAACAATTCACCATTCAGTGCATAATGCTTGTCACTAAAAACACTGCCCTAAAGGCGAGGATCCATGATCTCAACTGTACTATCCAAAAATTTGGAATAGGGCAGAAATCTTTGAATATGCTGTTGGGAGCACAGTGTCATGGATCTGGGCAGTTTGGACGAGGATACGTGAGTCCAATGCTACCAACGAGCGGTAATCACTCTCAAGCTAAGCCAATAACAAATTATAAAAATCACAAAATAAGGTCAATAATTATGAAAGGTTATCCCCATCCTCAAGCACGAGCAATAAGAACACGACTAAGGCTGCATCCACTTCTTACACCTTGTGTGAAAACTGTAAAAGGTTTGGTCACACATCCGGCTCATCTCTGAGGAAAGGTGCCAAGAAAACTATACAAGTCTATCTACCAAAGTCTTCTACCTATCGCATAGATGGGACAATTTGGGTAAACATATCTTCACCCTCATCTTCTTTATAGGTGTGTTGGCAGGCTAAGGACACGGAGAACGTGTAGTACTTAGACTCTGGGTGTTCAAAGCACATGACAGGAGATAAAGACATGTTCCTTAGCCTGGAGAAGAAAAAGGGGGGCATGGTGACGTTCGGGGACAACAGCAAAGGACACATTCTTAGAATCGGCATCATAGGTTACAAAGTATTTTCAATTTCAAATGTCTTGTTTGTAGATGGACTTAAGCATAATTTAATCTCAATTAGTCAACTATGTGATAAAGGCCTGAATGTTACTTTTCAATCCTCTACAAACACTTGCAAGATTATAGATGCTAAAATGAATAGTGTTTTACTTACTGCTCATAGAACTCATAATGTTTACAATATTAGATTTGAAGATATATCTTCCTAAGATTTGAAATGCTTAGTTACCAAGAATGAGGAATTAGATATTTGGCATAGGAGACTAGGACATTCAGAAAGTAAACTCATTGTCAAACTATCGAAAAACAAACTTGTTCGTGGACTTCCAAAATTAAGTGGTAGTTTAAACTCCTTATGCGCTCCGTGTCAAAATGGGAAATTTGTTAAAACCTCATTTAAAAGCAATAATGACATTTCCACGACAAGACCACTTGAACTCATTCACATGGATCTGTTTTGTCCTCTTAGTACATATAGTCTAGGTGGGAATTGATACACGTTTGTTCTTATAGATGACTACTCCTGTTATTACTGGATGATCTTCCTTACAAATAAATCTGACACATTCCTTGAATTCACTAATCTATGCGCTAGACTTTAAAATGATAAGGAACTAAAAATAAAATGCATAAGGTAAGATCATGGGGGAGAATTTGAGAATAAAAACTTCACGAACTATTGTGGTAATTTAGGAATTAAGAACGAATTCTCAGCCCCATGCACTCCTCAATAAAACGAGGTAGTAGAGAGAAAGAATCGTACTCTTCAAGAGTTAGCACACATGAATCTTGCCAAGTTCAGATTGCCTTGATATTTTTGGGCAAAAGCGGTTAACACAGCATGTTATGTGATGAACTGATTCATGCTTCGCCCCATTCTTAAGCTAAATCTGTATGAGCTCTATTCAAAAAGAATCCATCAGTATCATATTTTAGAGTCTTTGGTTTCCCGTGCTTCATTCTAAACACTAAGGATCACTTAGGAAAACTTAACGAAAAATCAAACCATGGCATCCTATTAAGATACTCTAGTACGACTCGTGCCTATTGATAACAAACGAACCTTAGTTGTTGAAGAATCGGCTCAGGTACATTTTAACAAAAATACACCAACTAAAGAACCTAGGATAAACAAAGAGGAAATTGATGACTATGCGCAGTTAGAAGATGACGATGAGGAGAGAGAAGTGGCGGTTGATGAGCAAACTCACGTAGATGAATATAGGCCTCCAAGCACCTTAAAATTCTTAAAGCAACTGATGAGTTGTAAATATTCATATTTTTCAGTACTTTATTTAGGTCGTTTTAGTTGATTTTTGTTGTTTTTAGTTACATTTGTTCAATAAAATGTTCCTTTTTTGTATATACTTTTCTTACTTAGCTTTATTTTGTTTTCTGAAATTTTTGCAGAAATTGGTGAATTTTCAAAGTACATGCCCGTATTAATTGGGCCACGCCTGTGACCGGGTCATGTCACTTTGATTCCAGTGGAAAACTGCCGCCTGTAATGGAAAATTCAAGACACGCTCGTGACCATTCTGATACGCCTGTTTCATGTCCTGGAGTTTTCAACCCGGTTAAAATAGTTGCTGCCGACATCAAATTTCTGCCAGGTGTCCAATCACGCCCCCCCTACATGCTTGTGACAGTCGAACACGCTCGTGACCAACATGTGGATTTTCAAGAAGCTTCTAGAATTTCCACAATCACTAGGTTTTCGGCTTCACCAGCATGCCAACATTACACTCCCCCCAGTCACGTCCATGACCAGGGCGTGTAACCCGAAAATTTTGTCTATAAATTGAAAATTTCTATAAGTCCTATGGGTTCAGTTTTTTTGGACCATTTTTTTATTTGTGGGCTGCCTAAGTGGATTTTCTTGCTATGTAAGGAGATTTTCTCCCCCTCTCTTTTGTGTTTGTTTTAGCTTTTTTGTAACTCCTTTTTTTCTTAATAAAATATGTGCTTTTTTCTCTGTATATTGTAATGGATTTCATTTGAGTGCCAACTTATCTTCTCCTTTTATCCTTTGTTTATCTTAGTTTTCTATGGGGGGGGGGGGTGTGTGTGTGTATGAGAGTAAATTTAGGTTTTATGCTTTCTAGTTTTTCACTTAGCTTTGTTCTACTCTTTTTTTTTCATTATGTTAGGAATTGTTATGCTAGCTTTTCTTAACTTTTCCCTTAGCTTTTTTTGTTTTTTTGTGCTTTCCTTTCATTCTTTTAAATTTGTAAAAGTGTTTTCAAAGTGGCTTTTATTTTTCTTTAACTTGGATTTTCTCTTTTAGGGTGTAAAATTTTTTGTTCTTTTTTTACTTTATTTCTACTTTTTAAACACTTTTATGAAGTTATAAGAATGGATTTGAAATCATTTTAATTTTTGTATCACTTTGATTTTGCTTTTATTATGAAAAAAAATTCCTTCTTTAATTTTTATTTCACTTTTTTTTGCATTTTTAACATATTCTAGGAGTAGAAATGTAATCATTTTAATTTTTCGATCACTTTGTTTTTTCTCTTTAATTTGTGTGTGTGAGTATATGAGTTAGGTTTTGATTTCTTTTCTTTTTTATGTAGAGAGTGTGTGTGTATGAGTTAGTCTTTATCGATTTTTGTAACACTTACCTTTTATTACTTTCTTTTATGCATTTCTTCAATTCATGTAGAGTGTGTCTGTGTGTGTATGAGATAGCTTTCATTTCCCGCCTACTCGTTTGAGTAGGACTTGCCCTTTATTGCTTTCATTTCCCGACTACTCGTTTGAGTAGGACTCGTACTTATTTCCCGCCTACTCGTTTGGGTAGGACTCGTACTTATTTCCCGCCTACTCGTTTGAGTAGGACTTGCAATTTCAATTATGTATTTTTTTTTTGTAACTTAACTTTTTTCCTTTATTATGGCTTTGGTGGTGTGTGCATTCTCCTTTATTAGTAAGCTCTTATCTTTCTAATGTTAGGTTATTTTATGTCCTTTTTTGTCACCCTTCAGTGCCTAGTTTTGAACTCACGGCTCACCAAACTCATAAGTCATCCCCATCCCGATAAGTGGCTAATCGTTCTTAGCCCTTGGTATCAAAGAGCATTCGGACATAAAAATCTATTTAAATAATTAAAGGTCCTCTTTTTATCTTTAATTAAAGCACTTAAGGTTTACCCTGAGTATACGATGCGTAGAACAACATATCATTCTCTGGGATCTATTTCTGTTATCCATACGCTAGCTAGCCGAGAGGTCGTGCGTATGGACAGATCACCCTTGTGTAGAAAGAGTTTTCATACTAAACCTCGAGAGAGAAGGAGCGGAATTCTTCCAGATTGGGTTCCCCCCCCCCAATAGTGGGGTTCTTAGCGTAGATCGGGCATTAAGAGGAATCCTTCGCCGAACGAGAGCTCAGTCGAAAAGTATTAATGTTCTGGTGAGCGATAGCCCTAGAGATAGGTGAGCTCATGCCTGTGGAACCTCTACATCCAAGTTGCCCCTTTAACTAAATTGAAACCTAGGATCTCTAGTTAACTAAAATTATTTTAGTCTTAATCGATTTGATACTGAGCATTATTTATTCATCAATTTTTTTATGTCTATTTTCAGCCTTTTCTTATAATCTCCCTAGTTAGTTAGTTAATCCAACACCTTTATTTTCGGTAAGATAATAGTCCCTCCGGGAGGAGTAGAAATAATCAACCCGACACGGGAAATATACGGCCTCGATATTCCCCATGAATATAATGTACTACTCGCGATAGGTGAACTTGCCTCCTTTCGTTCCCTCCACGAAACTCGACCCTCGCATTACTAATTAAAAGAGAGGTCGGGTGGCGCGGAGGGCCATCAGTAACATCCACGAGAACTAGTAATAGGTGAGCCCTCACATAGAGTTAGAACTCGTTTGGCCTTGCATTAATCCTTCTTGAACCTATGCTTCTTATCTGAAATTGAACCTAAGAATGCCTCAAAAGCTTTAAAGGATGAAACATGGTTCTTTGGTATGAATGAAGAGCTAAATAAATTCAAGAGAAGTAATGCATGGGTGTTAGTGGAGCGTCCTGATAGCCATCTAGTTATAGGTTTGAAATGGGTAACAAAAATAAACTTTATGGTGACTCTAGGATAACTAGAAACAAAGCTAGGTTGGTGGCACAAGGTTACTCACAAATAGAGGGTGTGGATTTTGAGGAATCATTTGCACCGGTTACATGTCTTGAATCCATTCGTATGTTTTTGGCATTTGCGAGTTACAAACAAATTAAATTATATCAAATGGATATTAAGAGTGCATTCTTTAATGAATATATTAAGGAAGAGGTGTATGTCGAGCAACCACCCGGATTAAAGAATGCTGACTATCCAAATCAAGTATACAAGTTGGTGAAAGCCTTGTACAGACAGAAGCAGGCACCCCGTTCTTGGTATGATAGGCTCACGACTTTTCTCCTAGGATATGACTTTAGGATGGGTAGGGCAGACACCATTCTTTTTGTGAAGCACGTGAATCTTGATTTAATTCTTTTACAAATTTATGTGGATGATATAATTTTTGGGGCCACAAATGATAATTTATGCAAAGAAATTGTCACTTTAATGCAGTTCGAATTTGAAATGTGTCTAGTTGGAGAGTTATCATATTTCTTAGGTTTTCAGATTTCTCAACGTAATGATGGAATTTTTTATATGTCAATCGCAATACATAAAAGATATGTTTGTGTGGTTTGACTTTGTAAATCTGAAACAAGTCAAAACTCTAATGAGTGCCTCTCTAAAATTAGAAAAAGGTGAAAGTGGCATTTCAGTTGACCAAACTGTATTTAGAGGAATGATCGAATCACTACTCTACTTGAGTGCGTCCAGGCCCGATATTACATTTGCGGTGAGTTTTTGTGCTAGGTATCAAGTCGATCCTAAAGAATCTCAATTAAAAGCAGTTAAATATATCTTTAGGTATCTTATAGGCACCCAAAACCTTCGTCTTTGGTACCCCCACTCCACTTACTTCACACGCCATGAATACTCTGACTTTGATTATGCTGGATGCTCACTTAATCTCGAAAGCACAAGAGGTACCTGTCACTTCCTAGGTCCGACACTAGTCTCATGGTCAAGTAGGAAACAAAACTCTTTTGGCCTCACTACTATTGATGTCAATTATATTGCCTTAGGAAGTTGTTGCGCACAAGCACTTTGGATGTCACAAAACTTAGAGGACTTTGGCCTAATTTGTAGGAATGTTAATCTTAGGTGCAACAACAAGAGTGTTATAGACTTGACGAATAATCCTGTACATCACTCTTGCTCCAAACATATTGACGTTCATCATCATTTCATTCGGGATCACATTAAGAAGGAGAACATGAGAGTAAGCTTCATTGGAATCAACGATCAACTTGCTGATATTTTCACAAAACCCCTCCCAGATGCTCGTTTCTCATTACTTCGACTCGAGCTGGGAATATTGGATCTCTCTACCTAGTCATGTTGCATCACCAATTGTCCTTCCCCTTATATTTTTTTGTTTTGATCTTTCATTAGTTGTCTTTCAGACAAACATAAAAAAATGAAAAATCACACAAAAAGCCAAAAACATGTTTTTTATGTGTGTTGTGGTGTTTATTTTGTTTATTTCTTTTCGTTAACTCCGAAAATAAAAAAATATATATATAACCTGAAATATAAAAAAACTATGGATTGATGATTTTTAGGACACACATGGCTAGACAATATAGCATAACGATTCTGTATAATATTTGATTTAGGATTGTTAATCTCTATGAACATTGTCTACTGATGACATGATGTGTCGAATCTATAGGTGCTTAACTATTGAGTGCGACTAGACATGTTAGTGTTCATTGAATATGCCTCTAGGTATGTATGAGGATTTAGGTAGCAGAATGACTTTGCACTGTTAACACATCCCTAGACGGAGCACCCTTGTAGAAATTATATGCTTACATGTTATAACTCGTGATATTGTGTCTAACACGTTAGAAATAACTTGAATAATCAATATCACGATACATATGCGTTTATATAAAGGTTAGAACTTTGGGCCAAATCACTAGTGATCAAGTCTTGTGTATACAAGTTAAAGTGTATCTATCTATATGGGTAGATTTTGAATGATTCAGGGTCCTTGAAATAGAAAGTATACAATTGATAGTACTAAACGTATAAATGAGAAAACAAACTGCATGCTATCAAATCTTGGGTTAAGGATACTCCCCAAGCACTACTCACTCCTCCTGATAAGTCTATATGAGCATTGTGAGGATGAGTATCTTGGTCCAGTGAATCATTTCGATCTTGTGTGTAGACTAAAACCTTAAGCTTAGTGCCCCCCGTTCTAGTCTTGGTATAACGTAGATATAAACGTGATGTGATTCTTCACTCTATTCCTCTCGTGATAGCATATTGAATTACTGAGATAAAACATGTAATGAATATTAACTCTATATTATATTTGTCTTCTAATGTTACACGTACACATATTATTGCTCTATCTAACGCTTTCAAGCATAAGAATTGGACTGAAACAACATTATATGTCTATAGCATGTAAGTACTAGCACATGATTTTTATTCTTGACATGTACAATGTTCCTCTATATTAATTCTATAACTCTCTTAGCATTGTAGTCTAAATCATTGTGTGATTAGTTTACCATGTGTTGTCTAATTATTTTTAACTCTGCAAACTTATTTGAACAGTTACTGTGTACTCCGCTCATCAGTTAGACCTCTAAGTTTTATATTCTATTATTTATGTTTGGTCACCCCTATTATTTGTTGCCTCTCGATTCACTTTCAATACTGTGCATTGTTTGCTTCCTTTATCATGATCATTATATACTGCATTTCTTTTCTCCCGTGTATGCGTATGTTTCCTTTTGTTCTTGCCCACCCCTTTCGATAATTTCAAAGGGGGAGATTAGAATTTCATGAATCGTGGGTTAGGGAAGTTATAGAAGCTCACATGTAGGGGGGGCTTATTATACTGTGTGCGCGTATATAGGGGGAGCGCATAGACAATGCACATAGGGGGAGCGTGTGTGTAGGGGAAGTTATATGTAACCCAAAACTTGAGCTTTAAAGATTATCTCTTATATATATGTTATATCATGCATTTCATTGTTATATCTCATGAACGGGATTTGATATTATCAAAAGGGGGAGTTTATTGGAGCCGTCGGTTCATATATTTCTGTTTGATAATATCAATTCCCATGTTATATTTGATCACATCTTGTGTTTGGTAGAGTGCAGGGTTACAGGTTCAAGTGAAGCGAGGAAACTCTCTTCTAGAACCTACCTCCAAGTGGTAGCGGTTATCACCGGGCGGTAGCCTTAATTTAATCAACATGGCACTCAGGCTGTTAATGCATCGCGCTAGTCCTACCGCCCGCGCTAGCCTGAGGAATTAATTCAGCCAGGCACTCTGTGAGCTACCGTGTCGCGATATCTCTCTAACGTATAGCGCTAGCCGATTCAATGATCGTCGAGATGGTTTTGTCGAGACGACAGTTGTACCGCCAGGCGATAACTTGCTACCATGCCGCGCTAGCACAAAAAAGAGGAAAATATTCGTTTT
This sequence comes from Platanthera zijinensis, assembly GCA_039513925.1. NCBI lineage: Eukaryota > Viridiplantae > Streptophyta > Magnoliopsida > Asparagales > Orchidaceae > Platanthera > Platanthera zijinensis. Next base: position 103,181,668 of record CM077088.1, read on the forward strand.
GAATATTTTTCCAAATTTGCAGGATAGCTAAAAGTCTTTGAATCAAGGATAGCTAATCACCTAGAGGGGGGGTGAATAGGTTATTAAGATCTTTATGATTCTCTTTTGAGTTCTTTAAGCCTTTAACTGAGTTAGGCATTGTTATAAGTGATTAATTTAGCTTTCAAAAAATTCACACACAGCACACCAAATTTTTATAGTGGTTCCCCATTGTATAGGTACATCCACTGTCCCTCCTGCCTTTCTAACAGAATGTTAGACAAGGCACTTCTCCAATAACATGGCTCCTTATAGATTACAACACAATCCCACTGGATCACTCAGTATCCACTGAGACTTACAACACTGTAAAACAGCCCAACCACTACGTAATCACCTAATCACCTACCACAGGCACACATGCCCTACAACACAGGATAAGAAAACATCCCTATCACACAGATCCTGTAAGACCCCTTTTTTTTCTACGCTACCGGGTATTGTACCCAGAATCGTCGTTCTGCGGTGACACCAACACTCGGGGAGGTCGTCACTACAAAATGCCGATCCTATCGGAATTAGTGATCATTAAAGAAGTAAAAATAACAACTAAGACAAATATAATCAAGTCCACAAAAATCACAACATATATATAAATGAGCATGAAAATCACAACAAAGTACATATGATATAGAACTACTGAAACCAAACAGAAGTATAGAAATATAAAGGGGCTCATGCCAGTACATCATGACCTCACTACAACAATCTTGCGGAAGCTAAGTAAAACTAACACTCATTGAGCCAGAGGCTGGTGCTCCTGTGCTAGACTGGCCCACCTCCATGTACACCGTACTCCGCTGGTGCTGTATCACCGGCTGCTGCTCCCTGTCTCCCATCCGGAGCCCCTAAAATGTTTTTTCCACCGACCATTAGTCAAAAAGACTAAGCCTTAAGTCCCCCTCCCCTAGTGTCTCTTAGGCATCGTGCAGGAGGAATGAAAGGAAAGCTTATGATGGTGGAGAGTAAAAATAAGGCAGGTGACGACTAACCTAGCAAGAGTATGAGTAAAAACACTAAACAAGGAAGTGGTAAAGTAGTAGTGGTGAAGTAAAAAGAAGTAAGTACAGGCTAACCAAGTAATCTGTATAATACAAGAGAAGAGCTATAGTTATCATCTGTCACAGATAAAGTAAGTAAAGTAACATTGATTTATAAGAATGCCCATACAGACTTATAAATCAGGGGATCGTTTTGCAAGGTCTATCGAATAAAAATCTCAAACCAATTTATATGATAGGGTAGGGGTTTAAATACAATAATGGCATGATATGCTATGTTTTGCAGATTTAATGATATGTTCTTACAAGTGCAACACACACGACTTTATCCGCACAGACATTTAGTTCCCTGATTTTGGAAGCTAGCTTCAATCCAAGGAGCCTCCGTAGTGGACAACAGAGATAATGGGTTGGGTCACCCCACTCTTAGGCGGGTATCCACACTACCAGGCATATCCCTTACGTACGCCTCTGAAGGACACACCAGAGTCACCACGTATTAATACTAACAAACCCGCTAGTCTTTTCTTTGGCTAAGTGTAAACCACACCCGCCGAGTCATCATATCAACGTCGGTGTGAATGACCTTCAAATACCTAAGACCCTCCACCTTATGCACATGCAGCAATGAATTCCCGAACTATCGGCTCCCCAGACTAACCTGTCTGTTACAACTACCTTCCGAGCCTTCAGCTTGCCAGCTAACTTGCTCATTACCACAACCACTGAGCCTACCGCTCGGATAACCCAACCAAGCTAACCTCCCAAGTCATCGGGGTGAGTGACAGTGAAGTACTAGTATTTACTAATTGCTATTTTATCATTTTATTCTTATGGTTTAGGGTTAGCCTTGGACTGACCAGGGTATTCCCTGTGAAGGGCTCTCGGGGGCACTAGGAACTATGATGGTAGCTGAATCTCATCCTTCCCTTTTGTAAGGCACTTACTATTGTTCTACCCATGTCCTGACTCTACTGATCTTACACATGATCTAACCCTAAGTGTATTTAGACTTTTCTCCTGGGGAAAAGACGATCCATCGTCGATCCCGAGCACGACCTTTCCCTCAGTCAACCAGGCTCTCACAACCTTCCTTCCATTGGTGACCATATATTTTCCAACCAGACCAGGTACACCAACTACCCTTTCCCATATAAGTTCCACATACTTCCCTACTTTTACAATTTCTACTATATGCAGACCAAATATCCTACATGATGTGTATAAATGGTGACCCCCTTCAAATATTCATCCAAATGATCTAATATTATTATTGGGGATCTATCATGATGTGTTAGGAATAAATCCAAAATATTATTATTTTCCTACCTTTTGAGTATTTATTATAATTTCTACAAAATCAGGCTTCATGAGCCTTTGAACACCAAGTGCACTTTTCTGATTAGGTATTGCCTTAACAAAATTATGATAAACTAATAATATCAAAATAACAGTAAATACTAAAAATTCCAATTTTTCAAGATGGATTTGACCATCAACAGATTATGGAATAAATAACAACAGTATTAAGATAAATAGAGGAAAATTAGAATCAACCTTCCAAAAATTATGAGAAAATTACTAGATGATAAATATGACTAGAAAAGGCTACTGACCAAGAATTATGATTTTCCAACTTCAATTGATCACACAAATGAATTATATTAAAATATTCAACAAATTGACACTTATGAAGGAGCCTATATGAGAAGTCTTCCAATACATTTATAAAAATTCATAGAGCATTATTTTGTCCTACAATATTCTCTAACCAAGTCTCATCATTTTCCAGCAAGCAAATAACCCTAAAAAAATATCTTGTAAGTAAATCAAAATTAGGGTTTATGAATGAAGTACCATCATTACTAATCCAATATTCACAATAAAATTTCTAGGGAACAATATCATCTAATCAATTTCACTACCTAAGTTTCATGAGTATCAAAATTCATTTGAGCATGTAATTAAATATTGGACCAAAATGCCCTAAACTATCCATATCTATTACAAAGAGGGTATATGTTCCTAAAAAACCTACAACCATTCTTCTAGAGCTTATTTTTACCCTAGGAACTCACCAACCAAGTTCAAAGACCATCCAAGGACATATAGCCCCATGTCCTTCACTAGGCCCCAAACTTTAACCCTAAGTCCTATACTATGATCTTTTGGCATCTCCACCCAAACCACTCAAAATCTCTTGAGGGGATGCTTTAGAGGACTTTGAGGCAGTGTCTAAAGTTTCATCCCCTTTGGATGAGTATTGTCCACACAACCCATCCAATACACATTTGCCCTAATTTACCCTTAAGGAACCAAATTTTGGTTACACTAATACCTACTCAAACCAACCCCAATTGGGCCGAAATTTTAACTAGAGCCATTCCATGACCATAAGGGTCACCCACCAAAATATTGGGTGATTTTTAGGTCATTAGTTCCTTAATTAAATCATACATAATTTATTAAATGTTTTCTAAAACTATAGAGAAATGTATTCCAAAAAACTCCCATTTTTGGATATGTTTGAGATATAGATGTGACTAACCTATGATCTAAATTTCAAAGCATTTGGGTGAGTAGTTTAGTGGGGGCACACAAATTTGTGTTTGGTTAACCCTAGGTATAGCTTGCATCATTTTGTGTTGTGGTCAGACCAGTGACCCAAATTTGTTGAAACCAATTTTAAAATAAACTAGACTCAAAATTCTACCACTTTCATATTAACCATTTTCCTAGAAAAGACCTCTAAGTATTTTTAATAATTAATTCAAAACACTTCAAATAGTGTGACAAAAAATGAAATAAATGAATAGTTTAATCTATTATATTAAGATCGGCCAGCACACATCTTAAAGCAGGGACAGAAGGCATCCCAGCTACTTCTTCCTTGAGCCAACAACAAGGATTTCTCCATCCTGGGTGATATTTAGCCATGTTTTCCCAGCCACCTATGCCTCTACCCGGTTGGCCAATGCCACCACCACCTTCATTGAGGTGGTAGTCGGCGATGGGCGGTGGTTGGCCGCTTAGAGGTGGCCGGAACAGGGATTTTAGATTGGAATTTAAAGCTCCTAAATGGAGTTTTTGGCCTACCTGATCTAGGGCCAATTGGCCCCAAACCTTGCAACCAATGGATAGAGATCTATCCACAGAGGAAGAGGAGAAGAACCGGACCTATGTGGGGAGTTATTGCCTTACCGATCTCCTAGTCGCCATGACCAGATTTGAAGCTTTGGGTGCCATTAACTTCTCTTATCTAGAGCACTCAATTTCTTTAGGGAAATGCTGGAAATGACCCCTCACAGCCTGATGAAGCTTTTAAGAGAATCAAAAGTGGAAGGGGAGAGGTCATTCTTCAATGGCCATTAATGGCCATTTTGAGAATTTCGGCCAACTGAATTCTCTTCACCTGGCCACTGTTATGGCCGGGACAGACCTTTGATCTCCTCCTAATCAACCAGGAAGATGAATCCAGCAAATGGGGAGGCCCTTGGCCTCCATTGGCCATGAATGGCCTTCAATCATCACTTTCTCTCTCCTCTATTAAAGGGCAACTTGAGGTTTCTCTCTCCTAGTCACCATTTCCATCAAATGAACTGCAAATTAGGTAATTATAAACTCATGAGGCTAGTGGGCAACCTCAATTAGGCCTAGCCCACGTAGATTTGGCTTGAGCTAGCCTTTTCTCTATTGGATCGTGTGGCGCCCTTAGAGGGGGGGGGGGAATAAGGGTTAATTAATTTTCTTTAACTAAACAAAATTTACTTGGTGAACAAAAACAATGAAATTAAGAAATGGAGACTAATTTTTCATAAGAAAACTTGAACACTCAGAAAGATATAAAAACAAAACAATAACGATTTATTTCATACGTGCTAAATCTCAATACAGGGTATCTCTATAGATCTAGAGACAAAGGATTATGAAAAATACAATACTTTTGATTTCGTCGGTCCTTCTACCAAGAACCGTCAGGCTAAAGCTTATCTCTCCCTAGATCTTGCTACTCGCATCCCCTAGATCTACCACGATCTAGAAGCTGCACACAAGGCAACGATTTCTCCCTAAGCCACACAAGGACTTGGACGCCACGCACAAGGCGGCGCTTTTCCCCTAAACAATGCAAGGGATTAGACGCCACGCATAAGATGACGATTTTTCCCTAAGCCACACAAGGGCTTAAACGCCATGCACAAGGCAGCGATTTCCCCTTTCGATTATAATAGGATTGCAATAGGAATAAGAACAAAACAAATTGAAAACTTTTGAATTAAAACTCCCTTCAGACAATGCGCTCAAGATGCCGACGAATCCTTGTCATGGTTGCTCTGAATGTTGCGTACGTGCAGTCGATCTTTTGCACTTTGGCCTTCTTAAGAGTATGGAGTAAATCTGGAATCTGGAGCTCCTTGAATCGTCTAAACAGGAAGGTACATTCCAGGTAATAAAATTCGTGATCTACTCAGAAAATTGAATGGCTTTTATACTTTGGCGATATCGCCTGACAACATTAGGTATCGCCACCTAGCAATATTAGTAACGACTGCCACGTGTCACTTGTACTCCTTATTTCTGCATCATAGATCTGTCGTATCGATCGTGGACTTTCTCCTGGCCATACTCGGTGTCGTCGGGAGATCGCGACAGTAACAACCAACCGTGTGGAGATGGTGTGTTAACTGTTCATGCCGCTGTCGCCTGTGGGCGATACCCAATATTGCCTGGCGATATCTCATGAACACATCTGTTCTGACCCGAATCGATACCAAAATGCCATTAGAGTTAGACCTATGATATCTGCACATCATAAATACCCAAAGATCAAATACAAACAAGATTTTTTATTAGCAAACCAGTAAGCGTGGAACGCATGTTCCAACATTCTCCTCCTTTTGATAATAACAAATCCACTGAGAAAGAATTCATGAATAATATATAAAGTGTTATAAACTATGGGTGTCAAGACTAAGCATTTGTATGTACACAAAACTTCTCTTGGATGTAACACTCCCCCTACAAATGTACTCCCCCTAAATCTAAGCATATTCAACCTAGTGTTTTTAGTTAATGTAAAATATAGTATTAAACCATGAGTATGAATGATTTCCTTAGTAAATTCTCCCCCTTTTGTATTGTCAAAAGAGATAGTAAAGTGGTGCGGAAGCTAAAGAGGAAAAACACAAAAGAGAAATCAAGGATAGAATATGTGAATCAATGTATAGTAAAGAAGAAAATGGGTAAACACGAACAGTGGCAACGTTCATCCATTTATATCACACACATACACTAGTGAAGACTAAGTGGGAAATATTTTCTGTCCAATTCTCATAAGAAGAAATTTAGAGATGATAATGTTGTGTACATATGATAGTGCGATAAAAAAACACATATGCAGATGCCTTACAAATATATGAACATGGGGAATGTGAAAAAACAACATAACATAGAGGTATGCAGGACTAGATGTGCTTGTATCCAAGAATTCAGAGTATATATAAAAAGAATATTCAGATATAGAGGTGCACAAGATACTTTATAATTATTTCCAAGGTGCTCAACCTCACAATGCTTATTAAGACTTATCAGGAGGGTAAGTAGTGCTTGGTGGAGGTTCCTTATCAGCCTCTTTTATTTGAATTTTGAATGACATCAAAAAAGATGTTGAATGGTTTTTTTTGAACATTTTTTTGTTTGGCTTGACAAAGGAGTTTGAATTCACTTGTGTAAGTAGACGGGATAATCATATATAAATGGTGCAAAGAAAAACTAGGATAAAGCGTTAGCCTGTAATTTTAGTGGTTATGGTAGAACATTCACAATTCACATACGTAATAAGGTGAAGCCATATGAAGATTTTCACAAATGTGGGTGAAAGAACATTATTAAAACTAAAACATTTCTCATACTTAGAGGCATGCGAAAACAATTTCACAAGTATAAAAACACTAGTATTTATGTATGTAGAAAAAGATATGTGATGGTTGAACAATTGAACTATGCTACTGGGAACCCAAAATCAAAGAATATACATTAAATTATGTCTAAACCAGAGAAATGGAAAAAAATAGGCGAAATAGTGAATTTTCTCTATCGCCCGGCGATACTGGATATCGCCGATCGGCGATAGTGCGAAAATATAAAAGACGATCGTATCTGGTCAATTGCACTATTCCCAACATTTTTTCCTGAATTATGTCGACTCATTAGTTTGATAAGTCCAGGATTCCTAGTTCTAATCCTATAATGAAAAATGGAAATCTGGAAGTGGTTTTGTGAAAACATCGGCAAGCTGTGAATCGGTGCCTATAAAACTGACTTTAATTGTATTTTGCTTTGTGTGGTCTCTAATGAAGTGATGACGTACATCAATGTGTTTGGACCTAGAATGATGAACTGGATTACATGTTAAGTTAATTTCACTCTTGTTATCACATTTTAACTCAATTGTTTCATGAATAATTCTAAAGTCTTCTAATGTTTGCTTCATCCAAAGAGCCCATGCACAATAGCTACCTAGTGCAATGTACTCGGCCTCGGTGGTGGATAAGGCACTAGAATTCTGTTTCCTACTCGGCCACAAAATTAGTGAAGCGCCTAAAAGGTGACAGGTTCAACTTGTGCTCTTACAGTCTAATGAATAGCCAGCATATTCAGAATCAGAAAAGCCATGTAAAATAAAGATATCATTGTGAGGATACCACATACCTAACTTAGATGTGCTAATAAGATATCTAAAAATACGTTTAACTGCTTTTAAATGAGATTCTTTGGGATTTGCCTTAAATCTAGCACATAAACATACATCAAACATAATATCAGGTCTGGATGCAGTCAAATATAACAATGATCCTATCATTCCTCTATATAATGTTTGATCTATAGATATACCACTTTCATCCTTTCCTAATTTCAATGAGACACTCAAGGGGTATTTGCTTGTTTTAGATTTTAAAATCCAAATCTTTTTAAAACATCATGAATATATTTAGATTGACAAATAAAAATTCCATCATGTCTTTGAGTAATTTAAAAATTAAGAAAATAAGTGAGTTTGCCTACCATGCTCATTTCAAATTCACTCTTCATAATTTCTATAACATTATCACACAATTTTTCATTAGTGGATCCAAATATAATATCATCAATATATATTTGCAAAACTATAAGGTCATCATGAACATGTTTAATAAAAAGAGTACAATCAACACTTCCCATTTTGTAATCATTCTTTAATAAATAAATAGTCAATCTATCATACCATGCTCGGGGTGCTTGCTTTAAATCATAAAGGGCTTTTTCTAATTTAAAAACATGATCAGGAAATTTAACATCAACAAAGCCTGGAGATTTTTCTACATAAATCTCTTCCTTAATATACCCGTTAAGAAAAGCAATTTTAACGTCCTTTTGAAATAGTTTAAATCTTTTAAAGCTAGCAAATGTAAGAAATATTCTAACTACTTCTAAAAGTGCTACGGGTGCAAAGGTTTCATCAAAATCTATTCCTTCAATTTGTGAGTAACCTTTTGCTACAAGTCTAGCTTTGTTCCTAGTGACCCTAGATTCACTATCCATTTTATTCTTAAAGATCCACTTAAAACCTACAACAGGATGATTTGACGGTCTTTCAACAAATTTCCAAACCTTATTATGTTCAAATTGATTAAGCTCGTCATTCATAGCTAAAAACTAAGAATTATCATTTAAAGTGGCTTCAACATTTTTAGGTTCTATATCAAAAATAAAGCACATATTCGAGAATAAATTATGTAAGGATAAACGAGTACTTACCCTTCTTGACGGTTCTCCAATAACCAAATCTTGTGGATGATCTTTTGAGATTCTTAGCTCGCTTGGAGGTATATATTCTTGCACTTCTTCTTCATCTTGTTCGCCTTCTTTTTCTTCTTATCTGTCTCCAAGGATTTTATAATCATCCGACCATTATAGGGGGAAGGGCGCTTCATCTTGACCTGTATTATTAGTTTCTGCACAAGGGAAAATCTCATCAAATTTAACATGAATAGATTCTTCAACTATTTTAGTCCTTTTGTTGTAAACTCTATAAGCCTTAGGAGTTGAAGATTAGCCAATAAAAATGCCTTCATCACATTTTTCATCAAATTTGCCTAAATTATCTTTAGTGTTCAAAATAAAACATTTACAACCAAAAACTTTAAAATAACATACATTCAGTTTCTTTTGGATATATAATTCATAAGGTGTTAATTTCAAGAAGGGTCGAAGCATAACGCGATTAATAACATAACAAGCAATACTAATGGCTTCTGTCCAAAATGATCTAGGTAATTTGTATTCTGATAGCATAGTACGAGCTAGTTCTTGTAAAGTTCTATTTTTCCTCTCTACCACACCATTTTGTTGTGGTGTGCGAGGAGCGGAAAACTCATGTTAAATTCCTAGCTTATTGCAAAAAGATACAAATTTTTCATTATCAAATTCACCTCCATGATCTATGAATGCACTCTATTTTTAAATCTAGTTCATTTTGAACACGTATACATAGTTTGGAAAATTCTAAAAATGCATCAGATTTAGATGTTAAGAAAATTGTCCAACATAAAAGTGAATAATCATTAATCAAAACAAAAGTGTATTTTCTACCACCTAGACTTAGTGTATTAACAGGACCAAAAAATCCATATGAATCAACTGTAAAAGTCTAGTAGTGGAAACAACATTTTTGCTCTTAAATGAAGATTTTGAAAATTTTCCTTTTTGACATGGTGAACATAAAGACGATAGATTTCCATGTAAAATAGGTAAACCTTTAACTAGTTAATTTTGAGACATTTTACAACTAGCTTGGAACTAGAATGTCCAAGACGCCTATGCAACAAATCTAATTAATCGTTTTTAGACATAAAACATTTTAATGAAAAATGTGATAAATAATTAAATTTAATCATGTAAACATTTTAAAATCTAGGAGAAGAAAGAACAGTATCGTTTGTTTTGGAATCAAAAATTTTGCATAAGTTTTAAGATGAGTCAAATAAGACATTTAAACTAATATCACATAATTGACTTATAGAAATTAAGTTATGCTTCAAACCTTTAACATACAAAACATTTGAGATAGTAAATGACTTTTTACCTACTACCCCAATGCCGATGATCTTTCCTTTTCAATTATCACCAAATGTAACTACTCCTCCTTTCTTCATCTCTTGGCTAAAGAACTTTGATTTGTTGCCTGTCATGTGCTTGGAACACCCTTAGTCCAAGTACCATACATATTCTTTGTCCTTAGCCCGTCAACACACCTAGAGAGAGGATGAGAGTAAAGATCTGGTTACCCAAGTGGTTCCTCCCGTAGTGTAGGTGGAAGCCTTAGGTACCCAGGCTTGTTTAACAGAACAATGTCCCGTCTTCTTAGAAGTCTGAGTTATGTGACCGAACTTATCACATTTGGCACACTTAATGAAGGAAGTTGATGGGTTTTTCAAAATAAGTTTTGAATTTTTTCTGGGAGCAGCAGTGACAATAGAATAATTATTTTTAATTTTAAAAAACAATTTTCTAAATTTTTCCTTATCGCTGGCGACATCCGCTATCGTCAGGCGATAGTGTTCTAGAGAGTACCCAAGTCCGAATTTTGAAGAACCATAGCACTGGCTCGCCAAAATCATATTCAGTGATTTTTGGCCCATTCCAAACTTGATAGTGGCCATTTCTAAATCACGGACGCGTCCTCTCAACACAATGTTTTCGGCAACTATCGTGCCTCATCGGTTTGCGAAAGACTTTTTGTTGCCTTCTACTTGAGATTGAGAAAGCTTTAGAGATCTCTCTAAGGCCTCTTTCTCTCTTGTAAGAGATTCAACCCGAGATCGAGACTTAGAGAGATCTTTCTCAAGTTCTAGTATCCTTATCGAAGAGGGACAATCCTCTTGACAAGTTGCTTTCTCCTTCCCAAGTATTTTTACTTCATATTTTAATTTTTATTTTAAGATTTCAATAATTCCTTTTCATCTAAACTTTTATCAAAATACTTGCATGTTTGTAAAAATTCATTATATAAATCTTCATAAGACGGAGGATTTACCTCAGTGTTGCTCTGGACACTACTTTTGTCATCAGATAATGAGACGTCCTTTCCCATCAGGCACATGTTGGCCTCCTCTTCAGTCTCTGAGCTCGAACTGCTTGACTCCTCAGATGTGATGTCATCCCAGTTTTCAGCCTTCAGAACTTTCTTATTATCCTTCTTATTATGCCGCTTCTCCTTCTGCTCTTTTAAATATTTTGGTCACTTGCTTTTTATGTGGTAGACTCTCCTGCAGTGATAGCACTCGGGTGGTGACCTCTCTTCATCATTCTCTCCACCAGCTTGGGCTTTTCCTTTTCTATACCCAGATTCTTGCTTCTTGAAAAATTTCCTGAAAGATTTCTTCTTTCAGGATTTCTCATGAACTTCTTGAACTTCCTCACGAACAGACTTTCTTCATCTCCATCATCACTCTCATCAGACTCACTTTCCACTTCCTTCTTGGACTTCAATGCCAAAGTTTTTTTTCTTGGCTCTAGGTTATACTCCTATTGTTGAATCCTCATTTCTACTTCATGGGTTTTCAGATTGCCAATCAGATTTTCAATTTGGAGAGACTTTAGATTGTGTGACTCCGAGATGGCAGTCACCTTCGGATTAAACTTCGGGTGAAGCGATCTAAGTATCTTTCTCACCAAATCTCCGTTTGAGAAACTCTTTCCAAAAATCCTTGAGGCGTTCACTATCTTGTTGAACCTTGTATACATGGAGTATACATCCTCATCAACCTCCATCTTGAACTTCTCAAATTCTGACTCTAACTGGAAAAGCTTCAAGTCATTCACCTGTGATGTACCTTCATGAGTAACTTCAAGGAGATTCCACATATCATACGCAGTTTCACATGCACAAACACGATTAAATTATGTCATATTTAACGCGTAGAATAAGGCGTTCATTGCATTAGCATTATTCTTACAGCGAAGCTTATCAACTTCATCTCATTTATTCTTGGGATTTTCCATTATGACACTTCCTGCTACGGTTATAAGATTAGTGTAGCATATTTCTACCATACCCCAAACGTCGATATCTGAAGCTATTAGAAAGCATCGAATTCGAGCTTTCCAATAATTGTAGTCTGTGCCCGTGAATAAGGGAGGCCTACTTATACCTTGCCCCTGAGAAAATGTGTGAGTGTTTTGCGCCATTACTCCTAGTGGTGAAACCGATTTCAGGAGTAACCTTTCTCTGATATCAAGTGTTGGATCGTGTGGAGCCCTTAGAGGTGGGATGAATAAGGGTTAATTAATTTTCCTTAACAAAACAAAATTTACTTGGTGAACAAAAACAATGAAATTAAGAAATGGAGATTTATTTTTCATAAGAAGACTGGAACACTCTAAATATATAAAAACAAGACAATAATGATTTATTTCATATTTGCTAAATCTGAATATAGAGTATCTCTATAGAGCTAGAGACAAAGGTGTATAACCCCGTATCCGGCGAGTGGGTCATTAGGAGCTAGACCGGCCAAATCGGGCAGTCCGAGTCCATGGGCGAGCTCGGCAGGAGAGGGAGCTCGGTAGTTTCCGGCTCGCCCAAGAAGGGTGAGATTCTTTTGGGAGGCGACCTCGTACTCGACGAGCTTTGAGCTATTCGTCGAGCTCTGGGCTATTTGTCGAGCTCTGGGTTGTTCGTCGAGCTCTGGGTTGTTCACTGAGCTCTGGGATGTTCGTCGATTTCTGAACCCTTCGGCGAGCCCTAACCCGCTCACCGAGTTCGAACCAATCAGCATGCCCGCGGAGTGCGAGTAGGGAAGGTCGGGCCCATACTCACCCAAGGTCGAACATAGGCGGCGAGTGCCTGCTCCATCGAGCACTCGACGCCCTTGCTGAGTAGGGTTTGTAGAGGGCTACTCGCCTAGTGATCTGTGAGGTGTTTTTACAATTTTTCCCCCGCTGGCCTGCCCATAGCCATTTAAAATAGCAGATTCACACTGTTGGCAGACCCATATTGGTGGAGACGACAGCCCCCAAGTTGTTGATGACGGCATGCTAACAGACGACCCTCCTACGTCTCCAACAAAGGACTCGCGTCACCAACAAAGGACTCGCGTTCGTATGGAGAAACGCTACAATCTTCGCCCTCGGCGTAAGAAAAATATCTAGCTGCACTTCTTCTATTTCTTAGCTTGAGAGCTTTTTTCTTTTAGCAGGTTTTAATTGTTTATTTGGAGTATATTATTTTAATTTGGGCTGCATGTAGCCTTGGAGTGTGTCATTTTAATTTGGGCTACATATAGCCAATACTTAGAGTTAAGCAAATATATAGGCATGTAGTGTTTTGTTTATGCTTTAGTGAATGAAGAAAACTTAAACCCTAATCTTTCTTATTATTCTCCCTCTCTCTCTCTACCTCTCTTAGCCGCCCCCCTCCTTCTCTCTCCCCCTCTCACCATTCGGCCAACCCATTCCTCCCCTTCCTCTTCCAATCTGCCACCACCCTCCTCAACCTTCCCCAAATCCGGCCGCCCTACTCCACCCTCTCCCTTAGCCGCCTCCTCTCCTCCTACTACACAACCCGAGCCCCACCTCCATAGCCAGCCGACCACCATAACTCCACCACCCGAGCAACACCTTGAAGAACAAGGAAGTCGGCCACTCTTCTCCTCTTGGAGTGCTACCCGAGAAGAGGTTTCCTTCTCCGACTTGGAAACTGGGTACCAGTGTGAAGCGGCCAAGGCGGACGAACTATCTCTCCATCCGGCGCAACTCCGGCGAAACCGCGGAAGAGTGATCCTTTGAAGGTAGTCGGAATCATCTATTCCGACTTGGGTAACGAACCTCTCCACTCAAGTGTGATTCCCTCTTGGTATTCTAGTGGTTGGAATGATTTTTGCGTTGGATTTGAATCGTTAGATTCTTTGTGGTTTCCCTTTTGACTTGCACCTCTCTTAATCGCGTTGTTTTCCTAAAGGGTTTGGCGAACCCTGTAGTTTTGTTAGGAGAGAATTACCATTTCTCGATCGCACTTTTTGGTAGACTCTTTTCATACAACCTCGCTTGTCCTGACCGGGTGGGTCCCTTTGCCTTGGGAGAACATCGACCAATAGTCATTTGTTCAACCTTTCAGCGGTGTGGCTACCGTGCGTTGATAAACTAAGATATTTTGCTTGCGAGTGCGCTGCGGTTAAAGCTTGTGTGAGTGCAATAGTGGAGTTAGTGAGGCATCCGCTTTATTCCCCTAGTCCTTAGTGCGTCTACGGTAGAGGCCTATATCAATTTGGTATAAGAGGTGGTTCTTGTCAATTTTTTAATTGGCACCCTCCCCTGTTTTTTTTTCACGTTAGCCCGCACATCTGTATGCACGTTTTTTCTCAAAAATCACAAAAAATATTTATTTCTGGTTTGCCAATAGCGGTGTAGATTTCTTATATTTTAGCAAAAAAAATTTTTTAATAACCCTCATTTTATTTCCAATAAGAAAATCAAAAAAAAAATTATTTTTGTTTAATCGTCAAGCAGGATTAAATCCTTCCTTGGTCTATCTTAGTTTGTTATCTTCACTTGTGCATGCACACTAGGCTAGGTACGGAATATCCTCCGTCGTCTTCTAATATGGATGATGACCGGGGTGAGGGTCGTGCCCTCACGGAGATTGAGGAACTCCGTAAGGATTTAACGGAACAGATGACGGCTATTAGGGAGGCACATCACGTACTGGGATTATACAAGGGGCACCCTGTAATCAACCCGCTCACCAACGGGTAGGAGAAAATCACAATCCTTACCCCCACCCTCCTAATGAGCACGCTCCTCGAGCACCTTACGAGTTTGATCTTACTCGGGCCGTCCGAGTCAAGCCACCATCCTATGATGGATTGGGAGACCCCCAAGTCTTCCAGGACTGGGTTATGGAGATCGAATGTTATTTTGAGTGGTATGCTCTGAACGTCGAGGATATGGTGCGAGTAGCAAGGATGAAGTTGTTAGGGCGTGCAAAAAATTTTTGGCTAAATAAGGAATGCTGCTTGAGAGTCGAGAACGGTGCGTTGCCCATTGGTTGGGATGACATGAAGGCTAGGATTACAGAGCAGTACGTCCCCACGTACCACCGAACACAGATGTTCGATGATTTAGCTACCCTTAAGCAAGGGACTAGGTCAGTTTCTGAGTACATGAGCCTGCTGAAGGACATGATGGTTAGGTGTGATGTGAAAGAGATTCCCGAGGTCACCCTCTCCAGGTTTCGTAAGGGGCTGAACCCCGACATCCAAGGAAATCTTATGTGTTATGGTCACACCGACTTGCATGTCACATTCAACGCTGCCTTAGACATAGAGAAGCATAATGTGCTTAATGGTAAGACTCGCTCGTTCCAAAAGGGCAAGTCCATCTTAGGACCGCCACCCACCTCCACTTATAAGGACAAAGGAAAATATCAGTCCCCCGACTCGACCTCCATAGTTGTAACAGCTAGGAATAATAGAAACCCCTCTTGTGAGAGAGTCCCAGTGAGTAGGGTCAACAAAACGAATGTCACCTGTTTCGCTTGCGGGATCCACGGACACTATGCTAGTGATTGTCCTACTAAACCCAAACCGTTATCCCTGTTAGATTCCACTGGTGGGTCAGACGACCTTACGTAAGAGGCGGGAGAAGAGAGCGAGTCGGGCAGAGTGCCTAGTGATATGGAGGATGACTCCTATATGATGGTTATGCGATGTATCCTGGCGACCCCACGAGCATTAGATGACTGGAATAGGACGAATATTTTCACGTTGAATTTTAAGAGTGGTGAAAAATGGTGTAGGTTGATCATCGATAGCGGTAGTTGCATGAACGTTATTTCTGAAGCCGCGGTGAAGCATATGTCACTTGCTACCGAGCCACACCCTCACCCTTATAAGGTGGCATGGGTAAACAAGTCGTCCCTCCCAATGTCGAAGCGATGTTTGGTACCCCTTACCATCAAAGCTTATTCTGAGCAGATTTGGTGTGACGTCATCCCTATGGATGCTTGTCACGTTTTGCTGGGTCGCCCTTGGTTTTATGATCATGACGTTACCCACTTTGGTCGAGCCAACACTTATGAGTTTAAATTTAATGGCTGAACCATTATCTTTAAACCTGCTCTGCCAAAGGATCTTTCGGTCCCCTCCAAGGACACGGTCGTCCTGGTCGAGAAGAAAACGTTGAGTCTGATTGGGAAGAAAGAATTGAGGCGTACTACCTTTGTAGACGGTGTCCTCTATGCTTTAGTGTGTCTGCAAGTTAAGGAAGATGCAGCAACGTTTGAGAATTTGCCGCCGGCACTGCGAAAACTCTTAGATGAGTTTGTGGACGTGTACCCGGACGAGCTACCGTCTGAGTTACCCCCCATGCGGGATATCCAGCATGCCATTGATTTCATTCCGGGCTCCTCATTGCCCAACCTCCCGCATTATCGTCTAAACCTCTACGCACACTTAGAGTTGCAAACACAGATTTCAGACTTATTGCAAAAGGGTTTTATTCTCCACAGCATGAGTCTGTGTGCCGTTCCCGCCTTACTTTCCCCCAAGAAAGACGGCTCTTGGAGGATGTGTGTGGATAGTAGAGCCATAAATAAGATCTCTATTAAGTACCGGTTTCCCATCCCACGCTTGGACGATTTATTGGACATGCTAGCCGGTGGCACGATCTTCTCAAAATTTGACCTTAGGAGTGGCTACCATCAGATCCGAATTAGGGAAGGGGACGAGTGGAAAACCGCATTTAAGTCTAAGGAAGGGCTCTGCGAGTGGTTAGTTATGTCGTTTGGGCTTTCCAATGCGCCGAGCACGTTTTTGAGGATGATGACCCATGTCTTCCAACCCTATATGGGAAAATTCATCGTGGTATATTTTGACGACATCTTTGTTTTTAGCACCTCCACGATCGATCACAAGTCACATTTAAAAACCATCCTTACCACACTGAGGTCGGAGAAGTTGTTCGTGAATATTAAGAAATGCACTTTCCATGTGTCCTCGGTTGAGTTCCTTGGGTATATCGTTAGTTCGAAAGGGATTCATGTAGATCCCAAGAAGGTGCAAGCCATTAGAGATTGGCCCGAGCCCGCCAACATTCGGGATGTTAGGAGTTTTCACGAGCTCGCTACTGTCTATCGGAGATTTATTAAGGATTTTAGTAGCATTATGGCCCCGATCACCGAGTGCATGAAAAAGGGTGAATTTGCATGGACGAACTCGGCTGCTAGAGCGTTCCAATTAATTAAAGCGCGCATGTCGGAAGCCCCCCTCTTGCGACTACCGGATTTTACCAAAGTTTTTGAGTTGTCATGTGATGCGTCAGGAGTGGGAATTGGCGGAGTATTGAGCCAGGAAGGCCACCCTGTGGGGTATTTTAGCGAGAAATTGGCGAGTCCAAAATTAAATTATTCCAATTACGATCGGGAGTTTTACGCGGTCATTAGATGCCTCTAACATTGACGGCATTATTTACTTCCTAAGGAGTTTGTCATCCAATCCGATCATGAAACACTAAGATTTATTAACTCTCAAACTAAGGTTAGTCCTAGGCATGCCAAGTGGGTCTCCTATCTCCAGGAGTACACTTTCATTATCAAGCACCTTAAAGGAACTCTCAACCGCGTAGCCGACGCTCTCAGTCGTGTTTCATTATTATTATCCACGCTAGAAGTTAAGGTGATAGGCTTCGATAGGATTAAGGATGAATACGTCCACTGTCCAGATTTCAAGGATATCTATTTCACCACTCAGGACGACTTGCCTATAACCATTACTTCTTTTTATATTTGTGACTGTTATTTATTTAACCATGCGAAGCTATGCATCCCCCGTTCCTCCCTACGGCACTTCATAGTGTGGGAACTGCATAGCGGAGGACTAGGTGGACATTTTGGCCGTGACAAGACGATCACGTTAGTTGAAGATAAGTTCTATTGGCCCGGTCTTAAGGCTATGGTTAGTAAAATTGTGGGAAATTGTCGAGCGTGCCAATTGGCTAAGGGGAACAAAACAAATGCGGGGCTTTATACCCCTCTTCCGATTCCTTCTATCCCTTGGGAAGACGTTAGCATGGATTTCATTCTCGGCCTCCCAATCACATTTAGACGTCACGACTCTATCTTAGTTGTTGTAGACCATTTCTCCAAAATGGCCTATTTTATCGCGTGTAATAAAACCAACGATGTGTCACACGTTGCACAATTGTATTTTAAAGAGGTAGTTGTCCATCGTGGCGTTCCAAAATCTATAGTTACCGATAGGGATGTGAAGTTTACTAGTTATTTTTGGAAGACCCTGTGGAGGATTATGGGCACCAAACTTCTATTCTCTTCAGCTTACCATCCGCAGACGGATAGGTAAACCGAAGTTGTAAACAGAAGTTTAGGTAGTTTGCTCTGATTCCTTGTTGGAGACCACAAGGGTACATGGTACCTTATCCTCCCTCATGCTCAATTAGCGTATAAAAATTAAAAAAATAGGTCCACGGGTTTGTCCCCAAATGAGGTCATGCATGGTTATAAAGCACCTGTGCCACTTGACTTGATTCTGTTACCGCCATCTTTTAAGTCAAGTCAATTTGCATAGGATTTTGCCTCTCACATCCATGATCTGCACAAGCACATAAATGAAAGACTTACCACTCAATACGCATCTTATCAAATTAAGGCCAACGCATATAAGAGAGTGTCTCACTTGAAAGTAGGCGATTTAGTCATGGTGCGTCTCATCCCTGAACGGTTGCCTACGGGCACCTTAAAAAAGTTAGCGGATCGGCGAGCGGGACCTTTTCGGATTTTAAAGAGGTTAGGAGACAATGCATTTCTTTTGGAATTACCAACTGATTAGGGTATTTCCCCTGTTTTTAATGTTTCGGATTTAACGTCATATATTGCTCCGCCACTAGAATTATCTTCCTGTCTGTTTAGTTCCACTACAGATTCTCATGGGTATGGGGTTGAGTGGGGTAAGGGATCTCTCTCTCCGCCGGTCTCCAACGGAGGTATGCTAAATGTTGATGATATAGATTTTCCCCCTTTGCTGCCTAATACTTTTCCCATGTTTGCCAGGACAGAGTTTTTTCCAGACAGGATTCTCCAGGATGATGTGTTTCCCACTACAGATGGAGATGTGCGCTGCTACTTGATTCATTGGCGTGATCGCACTGCCTCTGATGACTCTTGGCTTCCAGAAGCAGAGGTCGCTCTATTGGATGGTGTTCTTCTACGACAGTATATTCAAGCCAACTCATCGGTGATGAGTCCTTTCAAGCGGGGGAGGATTGGTGGAAATGACGGCCCCCAAGTTGTTGATGACGACACACTAACGGACGACCCTCCTTCGTCTCCAACAAAGGACTCGGGTCGCCAACAAAGGACTCGCGTTCGTATGGAGCAACGCTACAATCTCCGCCCTCGGCGCAAGACAAATATCTAGCTGCACTTCTTCTATTTCTTAGCTTGAGAGCATTTTTCTTTTAGAATGTTTTAATTGTTTATTTGGAGTATATTATTTTTTTTTGGGCTGCATGTAGCCTTGGAGTGTGTCATTTTAATTTGGGCTACATATAGCCAAGACTTGGAGTTAAGCCTATATATAGGCATGTAGTGTTTTGTTTATGCTTTAGTGAATGAAGAAAACTTAAACCCTAATCTTTCCTATTATTCTCCCTCTCTCTCTACCTCTCTTAGCCGCCCCGCCCCCCTCCTTCTCTCTCCCACTCTCACCATTCGGCAAACCCATTCCTCCCCTTCCTCTTCCAATCTGCCACCACCCTCCTCAACCTTCCCCAAATCCGGCCGCCCTACTCCACCCTCTCCCTTAGCCGCCTCCTCTCCTCCTACTACACAACCCGAGCCCCACCTCCATAGCCGGTCGACCACCATAACTCCACCACCCGAGCACCACCTTGAAGAATAAGGAAGCTGGCCACTCTTCTCCTCTTGGAGTGCTACCCGAGAAGAGGTTTCCTTCTCCGACGTGGAATCTGGGTACCGGTGTGAAGTGGCCAAGGCGGAAGAACTATCTCTCCATCCGGCGCAACTCCGACGGAACCGCAGAAGAGTGATCCTTTGAAGGTAGTCGGAATCATCTATTCCGACTTGGGTAACGAACCTCTCCACTCAAGTGTGATTCCCTCTTGGTATTCTAGTGGTTGGAATGATTTTTGCGTTGGATTTGAATCGTTAGATTCTTCGTGGTTTCCCTTTTGATTTGCACCTCTCTTAATCGCGTTGTTTTCCGAAAGGGTTTGGCGAACCCCGTAGTTTTGTTGGGAGAGAACTACCATTTCTCGATCGCACTTTTTGGTAGACTCTTTTGGTACAACCTCGCTTGTCCGGACCGGGTGGGTCCCTTTGCCTTGGGAGAACATCGACCAATAGTCGTTTGTTCAACCTTTCAGCGGTGTGGCTACCGTGCGTTGATAAACTAAGATATTTTGCTTGCGAGTGTGCTGTGATTAATGCTTGTGTGAGTGCAATAGTGGAGTTAGTGAGGCGTCCGCTTTATTCCCCTAGTCCTTAGTGCATCTACGGTAGAGGCCTACATCACAGTTGGCTGCGCATAGCTGTTTAGAACAGCAGAGGTTGGCTATTTGGAGACCATTTTCAGAAATCTATAAATATTACCCAAGGGGTACCTCAGAAGGCATGATCACTTATCTCCTAAACTTCTAGTGCTTTCTGAGGTACCTTAACCCGACATTTTGCTAAGGAGTTGAAGCACTCAGAGATCTTTCGGGTGTGTTGTGCGTCCTCTGCACTGGGCCCTGGGTCCAGTCCCCTGTTCTTTTTCCTTGTTGTTTTTCTTGCAGGAGAGAAGTAGGTGCACGATCACCCCTTCCCCAAGGGTAAACTCCATCGAGACCAATTTTTTGGTTTCAACATTTTGTTGTGGTGAGCATGGAGCGTGGTCAGCACAGAAAATCTTCAGCGAGCTCAATGACTGGAGAAGGGCAAGGATCTGATAGGGTCGACTCGCAACCCCCTCCCCCTCTCTCCACGATGGGGATGTTCGAGGTCTTCACGTAGGAAGTACTCGGCTTGGTCAGATTTGCACTCGGCGTGCGTGCCGAGTGCTCGACACTAGCAGCCCCTGTTCTTGTGGTTCCAGCTCTCGGTGAGGACGCTCTCGGCAGGCGAGCTGGGAAGGAAGTTGCCGAGGAAGGGAGAGGTGGCGAGCTCCCTCGGTGGGTGCTTTTCCCTGGCTCGGTAAGCGGCAGCAGGTTCGGTGAGATGGAGGTGCGAGATCCCCCAGCTAGCCTAGTAGGGGGAGGTAGCACCTTCAGCAAGCTGGTTTCTTCTGCTCCAGTTCACGAGGGGTTCAGGGAGCCCGAGATGTCCTACTACGCTGGGAAGGGAGACCCAGTCCAGCACGTCCAATGGTTTGAGTACGTGGTCTCAATCCAATAGATGTCAGATGGATTAAAGTGCTGGCTCTTTGCCATCACCTCAAGTAGAAGGCGTGAGAGTGGTTCCACCAGTTGCCGGCAAGTTCCACTACTACTTCGAGGACCTGCGTCTGGGGTTTATGTTGAGGTTCACCACCTCCATGAGGAGGAAGAAGGAGTCGGAGTCCCTGTTCCACATCAGACAGGGAGTGAATGAGACCCTGGGGAGCTACGTGGATTAATTTTAGGAGGAGGTGACCAAGGTCTAGGAGATTCCAAGGCATACCCTGATGATTGCCTTCATTTTGAGGCTATAGTAGGGCTTCTTTCATATAGAGCTAAAGAGTGTGTCGCCCCTCTCCTACAAGGAGCTAATGGAGAGGTCAGAAAGAGAAGTCGATGGGGAGGCATCGAACCCAAAGTTTGCTCAGAAGTTAGCCAGGTGGGCTACGGAGGAGGCAAGGCCAAGAGGGGGCAGAGGTAAGGAGGAGAGGAGAGCTGAACCCCGGTAGAGGGAACAACAGAAGAAGCAGCCCAGGTGGGTGCGTTAGGAACCGAATCAGCAGCTAGGGTGGAGGTTTGAGTGGCAAGATCAGGGGCTGAGGAGAGTTCATCATGGGTAGGATAACCACCATGGTGTCCAGGGCCAGTTTTATCCCCCGGGTGGGAGACAAGGCAAGAGACCACCTCTCCTAAACCAGGAGCAAGCTATGGTTATTGCCATGGGAGAGAGGAGGAGAGCAGCGCGGAGGAGAAGGAGGGAGGTTAGGGTGGAGCTACCCTACTGTGAATTTAATCAGGAGGAAGGGCACGCCACGGCCACGTGGCCGGAGTTCCTCAAGATGAGAGTAAATAGGGAGCAGCAGCAACAACAAGATCATCAGGGAGTGCGGATCGAGGAGATCTTGCCTTAGGCAGAGGAGGACAGGTGTAAAGACTGGGCAGATGTTTGAACCGGGGTAGGGATCGGAGTGATCCACAGGTGGTGGGGGTGGGGGTCGAGGCTTCCCGTAAGGCAAGTCTCCACACCATGTACCGCAGGAGAGTTGGCTCCACATCCCAGAACCCACCCCCAAAGGAGAAGATGACCTTCTCAATCAAGGATATGTCGGGTCATGAGGAACCCTTCTGGGATGCACTGGTCATTCAAACAGCAATCGAGAACTTCACTGTTGCCCAGATCCTCATTGACAATGGGAGCTCGGTCAACGTCATCTTCAAGAAGGCATTTGACGCGATGAAGGTGGAGGCCAAGAGGGTGCTGGCCTCGGATGGACCTCTGTTTGGCTTCTCGAGGGAGAGGAAGGAGGTCGAATGAGAAGTGGGACTCCATGTCTCTCTGTAGGGGCATTCCCGCACCTGCCGGTTTATCATCGTGGATGCCCCCAGCAGCTACAACGCCATCTTCGGGAGGCCCCTCATCAGTGCCTTTCGCTACATCCCTTCGTCCTTCCACCAGTGCCTAAAGTTCAACATCAAGGGGGTACAGATCCGGGTCTGGGGAGACCCCAAGGTAGCAAGGGAGTGCTACGTCACAGCGGTAAACTCCATCTCTTGGCAGGAGGGGCCGAGGATATGGAGCGGAGGATGGAGGAAGAGGAGCAGGAGGTAACGGAGATGGAGGTTGAGAGCCGCACCCAGGTGGAGGTGGTGGAGGAAGTCCAGGAGCTGGCCGAAGTTGTGGCCGTAGAGGAGGCTGAGGAGGAAGTTCATTCCCCGGGTGGGGAAGATGCCGGAGAATGGGGAGAGCAGCCTCGTCTGGAGGCTACAGAAGAGGTGGTGGAGATGGAGGTTCTCACCCTCAGAGATAGGGTGGAGAAGGTCTGCGTCAGCGGGGGGTTTACCCCGACTGACAAGGAGAGGATGCTGGAGTGCATCCAAAAGAACTTATGTTGGATCCCTAGTTGAAATTTTGCAAGGTTCACTAATTTAGGTTAAGTCTGACCCACATTGTATAGCAAGGGTCAAGTCTGGTAGTCCTAGAGTTTAGGCTAGTCATTAGGTTCAACCTTCATGGACCAGCCAGCAGAGGACATCAGTAGTCTCAAGACTTAGAAGATTCAGAGAATAGAATGATCAGTTCGAAGTTCTTCGAACTCAGCTCGACGATCGTCGATCTCAGATCGACGAACTCAGAGTTATTTCTCTGAGCTGAGCTCGACGATATTCGAGCTCAGGTCGACGATCGATTCTTTCAGAAAGATTCTCAGCTCGACGAACTTAGAGCGCAGAATTGGCAAGTTATTCTCTGAATGCAGTTCGCAGAGCTCAGGTCGACGAACAGGAATTTTTCAGGTCGACGAACTTGGTACTCCGGTCGATGAATTCCGTTCAGAGGTCAACGATTTTTGTCCCAAGTCAGAATGAGAAGTTTTCCATACTTCTGTCCCTTACTTTCTATATTATTTAGCAGTATTATTCCTTAGTAATTAATGCTAATATTCCTCTGAATATAGCCTTTATTGGCAGCATTAATTATGGTTTTCATCAGGGTAATTACTTGCTTATTTTATTAGGGACGGTTGGGGAAACTCATTTATGACAGTCATTCCAGCCGTTTGTATTCTCCAGATCCTTAAGCAATTAATGCAGGAATTCAAATTCAAAGGAGAATTTCTCTGAATGCAGAATATTAAAGAGTTTTTTCTCTTTTCAATCATCAGACACTTAGCCAGATATCACACACTGAGCCAGACATTGAGAAGATAATATACAGCACACAAAGAATACAGAGAGTCAGACATTGAACATTCAGAACTCTCTCCCAGTGCAGAAAACATTTTGTTCTCCTCCTTGTCCATTATGAAAACTGAAGAAGAACATCCATCACTATCAAGAGTCTTCTTCAACCTTCTCCTCCAGGAACATTCAAGGACAACTCATCTTGATTCAGTCAGAAAGTTTCAGGATTGTTTTCAGACAAGGCTGAAGACCTACCTCCTGAGCAAGGCTCCATCTTTCTGAGTCAACATCATTTCAGAAGGAGTCTTGACACAAGCAAATCCACTTATCTTCTCTATTGTTTAGAGAAAAGAGAGGACCTAATCACCCCTCTCTACCCTCCTGTACAAAGGCTTTATTAACTCCCTTCAAAAGTTTATTCATGGTTTTTGGGCACATGATCAATAGCCTAAAGGGTTGTGAGATCTCCATGGAAATAGATCTTGTGGTGGCAGTCACCTGATCAAAAACCTATTAGTGGATTCCTACTAGAGTGGTAGAAGAGTGGATGTACCCAGGTTGGGGAACCACTATAAAATTTCTTATGTTGTCTGGTTGCGTTCATTTTCTTTCTGTTCTTGTTGTGCTGTGATAGATAGATTAGTCTTTTATTTCCTTCGATAATATTATTGGTATCACCTATTTTAAACTCTGATATAAAACTTAAAAATAGCCAAAGTTTTAAATACTCTATTCACCCCCCCCCCCTCTAGAGTAAATCATATCTAACCCCATCTTTCAATTGGTATCAGAGGGTTGTTCCTTTGGTTTTAAAAGTTAACACTTGAACTAAGATCCTTGCTAGATCAGATTTCCTATTTTCTTAGTCTTTCTGTTATCACAAAATGGCACAGAACAAAGACTATGCAAGCACTAGACCTCCAGTTTGCAACTTAAATAAGTTTACTATCTGGAAGGCAAGAATCAAATTGTATATGAACTATATTGATGAGGACATCTTTAATTCTATGTTTACAGGACCACCATTTCTAGTGGCAACAACTACTGTTAATTCTAGCACACATGTTGTTCCACCACCTGAGTGGACAGATGCACAGAAAAAGGCCAAAATAGCTGATGCAAAGGCCATGAACATTCTGGCTCAGACAATGTCTGATGATATTTTACAGAAGGTGGCTGAATGCACATCAGCTAAGTAAATAAGGGACTCACTAAACCAGATGGTTGCTGGTTCAGCTGATGAGAGAAAGGATAGGAGATCAAACCTCATCTCATAATATGAGAACTTTTAGAAGATGAATCAGAGTTTGTTGGTGACATATATAATAGACTGAGCTCAATAATCAATGAGCTGAAGAATCTAGACAAAGACATCACCCTTACTGAAGTAAATGACAAAATCTTCATGGTCTTCCATTGCTTAGGGATTCAAGAATCTGGCCTATCAAGGAAGCCAGAAGTCTTAATGAGATTTCCACATAATCTCTACTGGGAAAGCTCAAGTCTTATGAGCAACTGATAAAGTCCAAAGAGGCTGCAGAATAGAAGACTCCTTCATCAGGAAGAAAAGAGCAAAGTATTACATTGAACGCAAATGAAGAATCAGAAGCCCCAATAGTCAATGAAGAATTCTTGAGTCTCTTAGCCAAGAGATTTTACAAGATGGGCAAGAGGGATTTCAGAATAAAATCATCAAGGAAAGATGACAAGCCCAGGTATGAAAAAACTTCAACTAAAGAAGTTGTTTGTTTTTGCTGCAGGAAGCCTGGACACTTCATCTCAGAGTGTCCAGAGAATCAAAAGAAGGAGAGAAGAAAAGAAAAGGAAACAGGAAACAGCACTACAACAAGCCATCCTTCGGCAAGCACAAAAGGAAGGAGAAAGGTTTCATTTCTGAAACCTGGAGTGATACTGATGAAGAATCTTCATCTTCTAGCTTCAATGAAGATGAAGAGGAAGCAAAAGCCAAGGAGATATGCTTGATGGCCATTGATGCATCAAGCACCCATTCTGAAGCTGACCAATCAGACACTGAAAAACCTCTATCTGAAGAGGATCTGGTATTTTCTTCTTTTGATTTTGATTCAGAAGAATTTAAAACTGAATTCAAGTCCTTATGTTTTGATTTAATAAATTCTGAAAAAGAGATTAGGCAACTTAGAGAGAAATTAAGTGAATAAGATAACCTACTTTCAGAAAATAATAAGTTAAAGGATGAAATCACTATAGCTAATGAACAAATCATTAAATTAAAGACTGAATTATCTGAGGCTAGGCAACTTGAATAATCCCTAAATGGGAGAAGTATCAAGTTGATGAGCATCATAAGAACAGTGAATGCCAGACTCAATCGCAAGCTGGGCTTAGGTGCTTCATCAAGCCAACCCCCACTGATTCAGAAGAATATATTAACAACCCCAATAAAATTTGTTTCTGAAAATGGTAAAGAGAAAATAGAAGATAATAATCTTAATCAAACAGGTCTTAAACACAAGAATAAGAAAAAGAGAAAGAGTAAGAAAAATCTTAAACAAAACATGTTCAGCAGATTCGTCAAACTCAGATCGACGAAATGTGTACAGTTCGTCAACCTCAAGTCAACGAACTTTGAACGCAAACTTTTATTATAACTATTCTCTAAACTGCGATCGACGAAACCAGTATGGTTTATCGACCAAAGATCGACAAAATTGGGGCCCAGAAAATGAATACTTTCATTCTCTAAGTTGAGTTCGACGAACTATCCCCGTTCGTCAACCTCAGATCAATGAACGTACTAGAATTCATCGACCCTAGTTTGTAATAACAGAAACTTTAATTCTAACAAGACTTTTAATCAACAAAGACAAAACATTAATTCCTTTAACCAATGGATAATTCCACCTAGGATATATCATCCCTTAGGTTACAAGAATCAACCAGAATACTCATATATTTCTAGTTTCAGTTATGTAAATCAACAAGGACCCAAGGTAACCTGGGTCAAGAACAACTAATTTCTATTCTTGCAGGTGAAGAGCTATCCAGCTTTTAAACAACAATAGTATCTGGACAGTGGATTCTCCAAGTATATGACTAGCAACAATGACAACTTAATAAATTATAAGTCCAAGCTGGGACCAAAGGTGATCTTTGGTGACTCCAATTGTTACCAGACTGAAGGCTTTAGAGAAGTCATGATTGGGGCAGTAACCTTCAAAAATGTTGCATATGTAAGTGGACTAAAGCATAACCTCATCTTCATAAGTCAATTATGTGATGAAGGTTATCAGGTATCTTTTAACTCAAGCTCTTGTATTATTTCTTCTAAAAAAACAAAACTGTTTTAATTGGAAATAGACAAGACAACATATACATAGTAGATTTTCAATCACCTGTTTTAGATATTTGTCTTTTTAATCAGGTTAGCACTCAAAATGATTTATGGTATAAAATACTAGGACATGTAAATCTGAAAAACATTGATAAGTTATCTAAGAACAACTTTATTAGAGGATTACTTTTTGGTCCCTACAAGAAGGAAGGTCTCTGCAGGGCTTGTCAATTAGGCAAGAAAACTAAATCTAGGTTTAAATCTATAAATAAAAGTGATTCACCTAAGATCTTGTACTTGCTACATATGGACCTCTTTGGCCCTATTTCTGTACAAAGCCTAGGAGGGAAATCCTATACTTTAGTTATTGTAGATGACTTCTTAAGATTCACTTGGGTGTTTTTTCTGAGATCTAAGTCAGATAACTTCAAAGTTCTTACAGATTTTCTCAAGACCATACAGATTGAGTACTCTACTCCAGTTGCATTGATCAGAAGTGATCACGGTACTGAGTTTGAGTCTCTTCTTATACAAGAGTTCTGTGAGAAGGAATGTATTAGGAACTGCTTCTCAGCTCCTAGAACTCAATAAAATGGGGTAGCTGAAAGGAAGAATAAAACCATAATTGAAGTTGCAGACACATTACTTGCAGATGCTTACATGCCCCTCTCCTTTTGGGCAGAGGCAGTGAGCACAGCAAACTATGTACTGAACAGAAGTTTAATACATAAACTTAAGAATAAGACTCCCTATGAATTGCTTAAAGAGAAGAAACCTAAAATCACTTATTTTAAAGTATTTGGTTGTATATGCTATATTCACAATAACAACAAGAAATATATTAGAAAGTTTGAAGCCAAAGCTGCAGAGGGAATTTTTCTAGGATATTCCCAAGTCAGCAAGGCTTATAGGGTTTTTAATAAATCTACCATAAAAATTGAGGAATAAATCCATGTGACTTTTGATGAAGCTAACATGTATTACAAGGAGAAATAAATTTCTACCAGTAGCTCATTGCAGGTATCTTACTTGTGTGATAGATTGGATGATATAAACCTCACCTAAGAGGCTCTATCTAATCCCTCTCCACAAGCTGTTGAAGATGATAGTGAAGAAGATAACTTGGATGCTTCTAACACTCTCCAAATAGCTAACCCAATTCCATAAGAGGAATTAATCCCTCAAGCTATTACTCAAACTCCTCCCACTGATCTTGTCACACTTAGAGATCATCATATATCTCAAGTGCTTGGAGACATATCAGCTGGTGTGCAAACAAGACATCAACTCAACCCTGACTTGATGTTTTCTTGTTTCCTTTCTCAACTTGAGCCCCATTCCATCAAAGATGTAGAACAAGATCCCCACTGGATTATTGCAATGCAAGAGGAGATTAATTAATTTGAGAGATGTAAAGTTTGGGATTTGGTTCCTAAACCCAAAGAATACCTAATCATTATAACTAAATGGGTGTTCAAAGATAAATTGGATGTTGATGGTAACATAATAAGGAACAAAGCAAGGCTAGTGGCTCAAGGCTACTCACAGGAGCAAGGAATTGATTATGACCAGACCTTTGCTCCAGTGTCAAGGCTTGAAGCCATAACAATTTTCTTAGATTATGTTGCCTACAAAAGTTCAAAGTCTACCAGATGGATGTAAAGAGTGCTTTCCTCAATGGTGAACTCAAAGAGGAAGTATATATGGAGCAACCACCGGGTTTTATCTCACCAACTCATCCCTCTTATGTCTTTAGATTGCATAAAGCTCTCTATGATTTAAAGCAAGCTCCAAGATCTTGGTATGAGACCTTAGCTAGCTTCCTGTTAGAGCATAAATTTTCTAGAGGCATTGTAGATAGGACTCTTTTTATTAGACATCATAAAGATAAAATTTTGTTAGTTAAAATCTATGTAGATGACATAATATTTGGCTCAACTGATCCCAAACTATGCAAAAGGTTTTCTGACCTTATGCATTCAAAGTTTGAGATGAGTAAAATAGGTGAACTCTCATACTTCCTTGGTCTTCAAGTGAAGCAGACCCCTGATGGTATCTTCATATCCCAATCCAAGTATGCTAAAGAGCTGATAAAAAGGTTTAGGATGGCTTCTGCCTTAGCTATGTAAACACCCATGGCTACAAATGTTGTGGTTGATTCTGATGAACATTGGTGTAACATCCCATTTCCTATTAGACCCCCCTGTACTTAGATTGGGTTAGTACATGTGGTGGGGGCATGTGTCTAGACTAGGTTTGACCCATGGGGATAGGGTGTAACCATATGGGGCTCACTATAGGGCCCAAGTCAACTAAGGTCAAACTAGTCTAAATTGGAACCTTGGCCACACCTTGACCCCACAACTATGCCCTTACCCTAATAACAATCTAAGTAAACCCTAAGCCATGCATTGGGTCACATATTGACCCAAGTTTACCAAAGTCAACCCTAACCCTAGTTTGGTCAAACCAACACCTAAAGGCCTAATTTGCCCAAGTGGGGCACCACCATGGCCCAACCCAAGTTGGGTGGTGCCATAGGGTCCATGACCTTAAAGTGGGGTCAGCCCACTCACCATGTTGACCAAGTCAACCCCAAAAGTCAACAAGTCAACAAAAAGGCCTAAAGGAAGAAAGAAGAAGCCATGCCCACTCCCCATTGGCTAAGCCCATAAGTCAAAGCCCATGACCAGCCCAAGAGGTCAAGGACTGCCCCTAACCCTCTGAATAGGAGAGAGAACACATGCATGGGGGTAAAATTGGAATTTTGGGAGAAAAGAGGAGAGAGAAGAGAGGGAAAGAGGGGATGAAGGTCATGTGGCCCTCCTTCCCTCTACCAAGGCCTCTTCGTTGAGCTCCCAACCACATTTCAGCAGAAATGAGGGGATGGTGGCCACTTGGCACCAAGGGTGAAGCATCCAAAGTGGTGGCCGAAATCCACTTTGGTGATATCTCCATATACAGCCACTCCCAGCCAAAAGCAAGCCCACAATCACCTTTAGTTAGCTCAGGCAAGTGGAGATCGACATCTGGAGCACTGCTTTTGCTGGAGAATCCAGGAATCGGGGTAGATCGTCGGAGCAAGCTTCGTCCTTGGCTCACCGCCACCAAACCCGCCGCCAAGCCCGACTCCAGGTCTGTTTAACCTCACCTCACCCCGTACTAGTTTTCTAGCTCAACTAGGCGAGACATTGGGCTAAATTGAGCACGATTCCATGTGAGATAGAGCGCATTTTCTCGAGCTTTTTCTCTTGCTCGGGATCACCGGAGGAGCTGCCTCCGGCAGCCTCACTGCCGGGAAATGCTAGCCACCACCTCAACGAAGGTGGTGGCGATAATCTCCGGCGGTGGCGCCGGCCCAGGTGGTCGGAATAAGCCAGCAAACCTAGCCCAGGATGGCTCGATCTTAGCCGTCGGCTGATGGGGACGACGACCCAATGTCGTCCAATTATTTCATTATTAAACATTTCCTGATATTAATGTATGAATAGTGTTAATTATGTCATACTTTTATAGCCTTATTGCATGTTGATTCTAGGCCTTTTAAAGGATTTTCAGAGCTTGTGATTAGAAGGAAAAATGTAGGACTTGATCTTAACTTCATTTTTCCGTCCTAAAACCATGATTTGGAACAGTAGAACTCCCTATAGGACCATTCTACCAAGACTTGTCCTAGGCTAGGGCAGAACTTTGAATGGGTGCCCTAGCCAAACCAAAAGTCCATATGACCCAAGATTTTGTGCATGCTTGTGGTTAGGATAAACATAGACTCTGTCTAAAAATGAGAAATTTTGCAGAAATATTTTCTATAGTATCTGGTAAAATACATATATTTAAATTAATTTTATATTTGGAGAAATACAACCCCAAATGGCCCCAAATTTTGGTGGCACGTTCATTAGGTCAATATAAGACCATGGTAGAAATTTCAGTCTCTATTGACCCCTGCATGTTGCGTAATCCCACTTGCATGAGAAAGGTAGGTTTAGGTTTGGGGTGCTTATAGTAACAATTAGCAAAATGGGAATTTAGCCCATTTAGAACATTGCATGTCGATGAAATTCGGGACAGAGGTTTATAGGGGGTAAATATACCTCCCACAGAAAGAATGGGATTTTTGGGATCAAAAATCTCATTATTTGGAATTGTTGAAAATTGGGCCATTTAGAAACAAAAATTTGAAAATATGGCTAAAGATGATATTAAATACTAAAATTTTGTCACAAGCTTAAAAGGATCATAGCTTATCTCTGGAAAAATTCATGGGGCTGTTAGATAATTTTATCTTGGATTTTAAGTAGAATTACTATTTTGCCTATTATGTAAAATAATTAAAAATAAATGAAATTATTGTTGTAATAATATGGAAAATTTTGCAGTAGCTTATTTACATGATATAATCCTTTTGTAATTATCTGAGAAATTTTAGATGCTTCAGTATGTTGAAAACCCTAATAATGGCATTTTGGTAATAATGGTACTTTGGAATTTTGTTAGGTCAAATGACTGTTTAGAACTTTAAAATTTTGTATTCAGTTTGATTTTATAATTATGGATCTCCAGTAATTTTTCCAAAAAATTTGGGGGTATACATACCATACTTCATTTGGAAAGTAGGCAAATTGAGATTTTATTGTTAAATGGAAATCAAATAGAAATTACATGGGAAAATTGGGAAATCTTGTGGGCAGTCATATTTTACTTCTTAGAACACCTGATAAATTTCTAAAGTATAATGTACAACCCTGTGTTCGCCGAAGAGGCTCGGGCAGCTAGGCGGGTCAGCCCTGGCCCGCCTCTCCTAGGCGGGTCGGCCTCCAAGGGCCGCCTAGGCGGGTCAGCCCCGGCCCGCCTCTCCTAGGCGGGTCGACCATGTACAACCCCATCTTCGCCGAAGAGGCTCGGGCAGCTAGGCGGGTAAGCCCCGGCCCGCCTCTCCTAGGCGGGTCGGCCTCCAAGGGCCGCCTAGGCGGGTCAGCGCCGGCCCGCCTCTCCTAGGCGGGCCGGCCTCCAAGGGTCGCACAGGCGGTCCAGCCCCGGCCCGACCCTCCAGGGCAAGTCGCCCCCGGCTCGCGCCCTTCCAGGCGGGGCACCTCCAATTGCGTCCCCTAGGCCAGCCAGCCCCGGCCCCGCCTCCTGCCAGGCAGAGGCATCGGAGGACTACTCGCCCAGTCCCTAATTAGGGAAACCCCTTGCCATTCTGTCCCTGCTGGTCTGCCCTTGGCATACTAGAACATCGGAATCTCGTTGTTGGCAGACCCGGGTGGGCTGCACATAGCTGTCCAGAACAGCGGAGTTTCGTTGTTGGCAGGCCAACCTGGGGAGTTTTCAGTAATTTCAAGACAGCACAGATTAGTTATTAGCAGAGCACTTTTAGGATCCTATAAATAGGACCCAAGGGGTACCTCAGAGGGCTTACTTGTTCCCCAGTCTTCTAGCGCTTTCTGAGGTACCTTAGCCCAGCATTTGACTAAGGAGGGGAAGCGCTCAGTGATCTTCCGGGTTTGTGATGGGACCTCCGAGCCGAGCCCTTGGCCTAATCCCTTGCTCTCTTTTTCTTGTTGTTTTTCTTGCAGGAGCGAAGTAGGTGTGCGACCACCCCTTCCCCAAGGGTGAACTCCATAAGAGACCGATTTTCGATTTCAACATTTTGGTGCGGTGAGCGTGGAGAGTTGTCAGCACAGAAAACCTTCAGCGAGCTCGATGACGGGAGGAGAAGGGCAAGGATCGGACAGGACCGACTCGGCACCCCCTCCCCCTCTCGCCACCATGGGGATGTTCGAGGACTTCAGGCAGGAGGTACTCGGCCTTGTTCGGTTCGCACTCGGCACGCGCATCGAGTGCTCGACTCCAGTAATCCCGGTTCTCGCAGATCCGGTACTCGGCGAGGCCGCTCTCGCCCGGCGAGCAGGGAAGGAGGTCGCCGAGGAAGGCCGGGGCGCCGAGCTCCCCGGGCGAGTGCTTTTCCCGGGCTCGGGAGGCGGCGGCAGATTTGGCGAGTTGGGAGCGCGAGACCCTCCGGCTCACCCAGTGGGGGGAAAGAGTCCCTTCAGCGAGATGGTCTCCTCTGCACTAGTCCCAGATGGGTTCAGGGAGCCCGACATATCCTACTACACCGGGAAGGGAAACCCGGTCCAGCATGTCCAATGGTTTGAGGATGTGGTCTCGATCCGGCAGATGTCGGATGGCTTCAAATGCAGGCTCTTCGCCATCACTCTGAAAGAGAAGGCCAGGGAGTGGTTCCACCAACTGGAGGCCAATTCCATCTACTGTTTCGAGGACCTCTGCCGAGGGTTCATGCTGAGGTTCACAACCTCGAAGAAGAGAAAGAGGGAGTCGGAGTCCCTGTTCCGCATCAAGCAGGGGGTGAACGAGACCCTGGGGAGCTACGTTGATCGCTTCCAGGAGGAGGTCACCCAGGTTCAGTAGATGCCGGGCCACACTCTGATGGTTGTCTTCACCCTGGGGATGCAGCAGGGTTTCTTCCGAATGGAGTTGAAGAGGATCCCCCCTCTCCTATGAGGAGTTGATGGAGAGGGCGGCGAGAGAAGTCGACGGGGAGGCGTCGAACCCGTAGTTTTCCTGGAGGTTAGCCAGGTGGGCTACGGAGGAGAAGAGGCCCAGAGGAGGCAGAGGTCAAGAGGAAAGAAGAGATGAGCCCTGACAGAGGGAGCAGCAGCAGCAGCAGCAGCCCAGGTGGGGGCATCAAGAGCCGAATCAGCGACTAGGGTTGAGGCCCGAATGGCAGGAGCAGGGGGAGAGGAGAGGGTTCCGCGGAGGAGATAACTGCCAAGGAGTCCAGGGCCAGTTCTACCCTCCAGGCGGGAGGCAGGGCCAGAGGCCCCCTCCTCGATCAAGAGGAGGCTATGGCCGTAGCCATAGGGGAAAGGAGAAGAGTAGCGCGGAGGAGAAGAAGGGAGGTTAGGGTGGAGTTACCCTACTGTAACTTCCATCAGGAGGAAGGGCACGCCACGGCCACGTGCCCGGAGTTCCTCGAGATGAGGGGAAACAGGGAGCAGCAGCAGCAGCAGCAAGACCGCCAAGGGTTGCGGATCGAGGAGGTCCTGCCTCGGGCAGAGGAGGACATGTGCGAAGATCGGCAGATGTGGGAACCCGGGGAGGGATCAGAGAAATTCATGGGGGGGCGGGGATCGAGGATTCTCGTAAGGCGAGCCTCCACACCATGTACCGACGGAGCGTTGGCTCCACATCCCAGACCCTGCCCCCGGAATAAAGAATCACCTTCACGGTTCAGGACATGCCGGGTAACGAGGACCCCTTTTGCGATGCGCTGGTCATCCGGACGGCCATCAAGAATTTCACTGTCTCTCGGATCCTCATCGACAACGGGAGCTCCGTCAACGTCATCTTCAAGAAGGCGTTTGACGCGATGAAGGTGGAGGCCAGAAGGGTGTTGGCCTCAGATGGGCCCCTGTTTGGCTTCTCGGGGGAGAGGAAGGAAGTCGAGGGAGGGGTATGACTCCAAGTCTCTCTGGGGGGGGGGGGGCAGTCCCTCAATTACAAGTTCGTCATTGTGGACGCCCCCAGTAGCTACAACACCATCTTTGGGAGGCCCCTCATCAGCGCCTTCTGCTGCGTCCCCTCGTCCTTCCACCAATGCCTCAAGTTTAATGTCGAGGGAGTCCAGGTCCGGGTCCGCGGAGACCCCAAGATGGTAAGGGAATGCTACGTCACCACCGTAAACTCCATCTCATGGCAGGAGGGTGATGAAGAGATGGGGCGAAGGATGGAGGAGGCGGAGCAGGGGGTTGGCCCGAAGGAGATGGAGGTGGAGGAGAGTTGCGCCTAGAAGGAGGAGGTGAAGAAAGTTCGGGAGCCGGCCGAGGCAATGGCCGTGGAAGAAGCCAAGGAAGAGGCCCTAGCCCTAGGAGGAGGGGTTGCTGAAGAATGGGGGGAGCAGTCTCATCTTGAGGCGGTCGAAGAGGTAGTGGAGATGGAGGTTCTCACCCTCAGAGGCAAGGTGGAGAGGGTTCGCGTCAGTGGGGGGCTGGACCCGGAGGCCCAATACAAGATGCTGGAGTGCATTCAGAAGAACGTGGACATCTTCGCTTGGAGTGCTGCAGAGATGCCCGTGATCGACGTCGACGTCGCCTGCCACCGCCTCAACCTAGATCCATAGGCTCGCCTCATCCAGCAGAAGAAGAGGCCCATGACGGACAGGTTGGCCGAGCCGATCCGAGAAGAGGTGGCGAAGCTCCTCAAGGCCGGTTTTGTATCCGAGATTCAATACTCCGGCTGGGTCTCCAATGTTGTAATGGTTAAAAAAGGAGACGTCTGGTGGCGTATGTGTGTGGATTTTTCTCTTCTTAATAAATCATTCCCTAAAGATTTTTATCCCTTGCCTCGGATCGACGCGCTGGTTGACTCAGCCGTTGGTTTCCATATAATGAGTTTTTTAGATGCATTTTCAGGTTATCACCAGATCAGGATGCACCCTCCCGATATCAACGATACTTCCTTCATCACCGGGCAGGGGTGCGACATCTATAAAATGATGCCCTTCGGGCATAAGAACGCAGGAGTGACCTATCAAAAAATGATGGATAGGGTCTTCCGAGAGCAGAAGGGAAGAAACCTGGAAGTGTATGTTGACGACCTCATGATCAAGAGTCGAGACGGTGACTCTCACCTCCAGGATCAGGAGGAAACCTTCGCCACTCGGTGTGAGTACAAGATGAGGCTGAATCCCTTGAAGTGTATCTTCGGGGAAAGCAGGGGCAAATTTTTGGGTCACCTTCTCACCCCCGCTGGGGTAGAACCCAATCCCGATAAGGTCTGGGCAATTATGGAGCTGGGGTCGCCCTGGAATGCAAAGGAGGTGCAGCGGTTAACAGGGAAGCTGACAGGATTGAGCAGGTTCCTCTCCCGGGCCAGGGAGAAGTGCTCTCCCTTCTTCAAGAACTTGAGAGGAGGTCAGAAGTTCGAGTGGACCTCGGAATGCGAGGAGGCATTCCAGGACTTGAAAAGGCAGCTGACTCAAGCCCCCCTGCTCCAGGGGCCAAAGGAGGGGGAGGACTTATTCCTGTACTTAGGGGTCGAGGAGGAGGCCCTGAGCTCTGTTTTAGTTCGGGAAGAGAGAAAGAAGCAGCTCCCGATTTATTATGTGAATAGGGTGTTGAGGAAGGCTGAGCTCCGCTATCCTATTCTAGAAAAGCTGGCCTTCGCTCTAACCATCTCGGCTCAGAGGCTCCGACCTCACTTCCAGGCACACTCGATCCGAGTGGTGACTGACCACCCCCTCCGAAAAATCTTTGAGGGGGTGGAGCATTCGGGCAGATTGGCTAAGTGGTCGGTGGAATTGAGCGAGTTCGACATCTCCTTCATTCACCGCCTCTCGATCAAGGCCCAAGCTATGGCCGACTTCTTGGCAGACTATGTGATCGAAGTGGCGGATGAAGAACTAACTCGCCCGATTCCTTGGAAGGTCATGGTGGACGGTGCCTCGGGGAGACATTCCCTTGGGGCGGGGATCATTTTGGAAAGCCCCCAAGGAACGAAGATCGAGCAGACAGTGGTGATACATTTCCCCATCACCAACAATCAAGCCGAGTACGAAGCTGTGACTGCGGGTCTGCGCTTTGCCAGAGAAATAGGGGTGAATGATGTGGAGGTCCTCACTGACTCCATGGTGGTGGCTTCCCAGATTAACGGGGAGTTTGAGGCAAGGGAGCCGACTCTACAGCTCTACTTGGCGAAGGTAAAGGGATTCATCGGCACCTTCCAGACTTTTTCCATTCGACACATGCCCAAGGAAGAGAACGAGCAAGTAGATCAGTTGGCAAAGCATAGCCCCCGGGTGGGGGGTACCCTCACAGATCTCTTCCGCCCATCCATTGAAGAGGGGGAGCTGATGGAGGTGGAGCAGCACCCCTCGTGGATGGATCCCTTCTCGACGTACTTGTCAGCTGGGGAGTATCTTGAAGGGATGGACAGGAAAAGGCTCAAGTACAAGTCGGCATACTATATCATGTGAGACGGCCAGCTATACCGAAAGACCCTCTCCGGGATGTTGGTGCGCTGCGTGGCCGAGAGGGAGGTCTCGAGGATCTTGGAGGAAATTCACTCCGAGGAGTGTGGGAGCCATTCCGGGAGTCGAACCTTGGAAGGACGGATCCTCAAGCAGGGGTATTTTTGGCCGACCCGGAGCCGAGACGTGACGAATTTAACGAAGGAGTGTCATAAGTGCCAGCTGTTCGCTCCCCTCCAGCTACAACTGGCCTAACGCCTTAGGAGTATCACAGCCCCCTGGCCATTTGAAATCTGGGGAATGGACTTGGTTAGGCCCTTCCCCCAGGCCAGCGGCAAGAGAAGGTCCCTGCTCGTGATGATTGATTATTTCTCTAAGTGGTTGGAAGTTAAGGCGTTGGCCAAGGTAACCTCCCAGGTCATCAGGAACTTCGTATGGGGGAGATTATCTGTCGTCATGGGTTGCCTCAGGCCATCATTACGGACAACGACCCTCAGTTTGCCAGCGCCGAGTTCATCAGATTTTGTGAACAGCTCGGGATCAACCTTAGGTTCGCCTCGATTCATCACCCCAGGAGTAACGGGCAGGTGGAGGCAGCGAACAAGATCATTATTAACCTCCTCAAAAAGAAGGTAGAGAATATTAGAGGAAGCTGGGTGGAGCAACTCTCTTCGGTCCTCTGGGCCCTTAGAACCAAACCCAATACGGCGATAGGAGAGACTCCTTTCAAGCTCTCCCATTGGTGCGAGGCGGTGCTTCTAGTAGAGTTCGAGGTCCGAACCCCTCGGGTGGTCGAGGCCAGAGAGGTCAGAGAGGAATGGAGGACCGAGAACGAGGAGGAGCTGCGGCTCTCACTCGACATGGTTGAGGAATTGTGAGACCTCTCGGCCATCAGGCAAGAGAAAGTGAAGAGAAGAATGGCCAAATACTTCGACAAGCACATTAGAGTCAAACAATTAATGGAAGGGGACTTGGTCATGAGAAAAGTGGATGTCGCAGGAAGGTCAGCCACCACGGGGAAGCTCAATCCCAACTGGGAGGGACCATACATTGTACAGGAGGCATTGAAGTCAGGAGGGTATCGCCTACGGAATGTGGAGGGCGAGACCCTAAGTCTCCCCTAGAGTGGTGATGACTTGAAGCGTTTTTTACCCTAAGTCATGTAAATGTCGCTTCAGTTTTCTAATAAAGCTTCTGTTGATGAACTTGTGCCCAGACGATGAAAAGTGCAAACGCGAGTCTGCCTCAGACCCCGAGCAGATCCCACTGTCAGGCTCCCATCAAGCTGGCAGGGCTGGATGTCACTCGGAGGAGTCTACCTTATACCCCGAGCAGATCCCGCTGCCAGGCTCCCATCAAGCTGGCAGGGCTGGATGTCACTCGGAGGAGTCTGCCTCAGACCCCGAGCAGATCCCGCTGCCAGGCTCCCATTAAGCTGGCAGGGCTAGATGTCACTCGGAGGGGTCTGCCTCAGACCCCGAGTAGATCCCACTGCCAGGCTCCCATCAAGCTTGCAGGGCTAGATGTCACTCAGATGAGTCTTCCTTAGACCCCGAGCAGATCCCGCTGTCAGGCTCCCATCAAGCTAGAAGGGCTGGATGTCACTCAGAGGAGTCTGCCTTATACCCCGAGCAGATCCCGCTGCCAGGGTCCCATCAAGCTGGCAGGGCTGGATGTCACTCGGAGGAGTCTGCCTCAGACCCGAGCAGATCCCGCTGCCAGGCTCCCATCAAGCTGGCAGGGTTGGATGTCACTCGGAGGAGTCTGCTTTAGACCCCGAGCAGATCCCAATGCTAGGCTTCCATCAAGCTGGAAGGGTTGGATGTCACTCGGAGGAGTCTGCCTCAGACCCCGAGCAGATCCCGCTGCCAGGCTCCCATCAAGCTGGCAGGGTTGGATGTCACTCGGAGGAGTCTGCCTCAGACCCCGAGCATATCCCGCTGCCAGGCTCCCATCAAGCTGGCAGGGCTGGATGTCACTCGGAGGAGTCTACCTCAGACACCGAGCAGATCCCGCTGCCAGACTCCCATCAAGCTGGCAGGGATGGATGTCACTCAGAGGAGTCTGCCTTAGACCCCGAGAAGATCCCGCTGTAAGTCTCCCATCAAGCTGGCAGGGCTGGATGTCACCCGGAGGAGTCTGCCTCAGACTCCGAGCAGATCCCGCTGCTAGGCTCCCATCAAGCTGGCAGGGCTGGATATCACTCGGAGGAGTCTACCTTAGACCCCGAGAAGATCCCGTTGTCTAGCTCCCATCAAGATGGCAGGGCTGGATGTCACTCAGAGGAGTCTACCTCAGGCCCCGAGCAGATCCCGCTTCCAGGCTCCCATCAAGCTGGCAGGGCTGGATGTCACTCGAAGGAGTCTACCTCAGACCCCGAGCAGATCCCGCTGCCAGAATCCCATCAAGCTGGCAGGGCGGGATGTCACTCGGAGTAGTCTATCCCAGAACCCCCCGAGCAGATTCTCTACCTCGGCAGGGAGCCACGAATGAATCGGCGGGTTGACGAGGGGATCCTAGCATGATGGCGAGTAAGGAAGGCCGTCTCCGGCTTAGAGATCGGCGGGTCCCATGGAAGGGGGCCCGGGCGGCGAAGGCGCTAGCCGTCCTCGCCACAAATGAATCGGCGGATTGACGAGGGGATCCCGGCATGATAGCGAGTAAGGAAGGTCGGCTCCGGCCTAGAGATCGGCGGGTCCCATAGAAGGGGGACCGGGCGGCGATGGCGCTAGCCGCCCTCACCACGAATGGATCGGCGGGTCGACGAATGGTTCTCGGCACGATAGCGAACCAGGAAAGCCGGCCCCCGGCCTAGAGATCAGCGAGCCCCATAGAAGAGGGCCCGGACGGCGACAACCCGACCGCACCAAGGCCCCCGAAAGCCGGCCCGCCCAAATTCCAAACGCACGCCAGGCTTTCCTCGCCCATCCAATGACGCGAATGGATTAGCGAGCCCAGATGGAGTAGGCGAGTCGCTCCCTCGCATCGCGGCCACCAAATCTACCCCTCACTCCCAAGCCTAAGTTCAGAGTCTAAAGCGAGCGGGCGACCTCACTCGCTCGCTCACTACCGCGGCGTCCAAGAGAGCATTCAAATATAAAAGTGATCATGGCATTAGTAAGAATCAAGGGGAGAAAATGAAAAATACAAACATTCACATTTCCAGATCAAAGGAGTTTTATATACATTGGAGAAATCAAAAAAGGAAAGACTATTACAAACTGGGCTCCAGCCCGCGACACCGACACAGCAAAAGTAGAACGAATGCAAGCTCTCAGCGAGGCGAGCCCGAGCGGCGGGCCCTTATAAACGGTGGTAGGACCCGTCGCCCGGCTCCGGTACCGGAAGGAACAGCTCCGGTACCACCTCGCTCACCAGAAGCTTGGCACCGTCGTCCTTGATAAGGTTGGCCATCTGCAGCGTTCGGAAAGTGTATTTCGCCGCGCTGGCCGCATTCTTCTGCATCATCACTTCGATCTCGTGATCGCTGTAATGAACGAGCTGGCAGCTGCTTGTAGATGGCGGTGGGGTGGCCGCTGCAGCCTCCAATGCGTCCACTCGCTTCTGAAGCGCCTGCTTCTCCTGTTGGAGGGTGGCGACCTCAGTACCCAGCCGGCTGGCAGTCGCCGCATCCTGTGAAAAGGAGAACAACCGAGTTAAGTTTTGCGGGAGGGAGGAAAGTTTGAGGCGAGTCAAGAAACCTACCGCTCCACCTAAGTACTGAGCGAGAGCGGTCTCCGCCGCATCGGCCCGCTTCCGCTGCTCGTCTGTCGCTTCCCGAGCTAGTTGGCGGGCCGCCTCCTTCTCGTCGATGAGCCTGGTGAGGGATGGGGCGCTCTTGTCCAGACGAAAACACCGCCGGCTAACCATATGGGCAGCTCGAGGCTGCAAAACTGGGCCCGTGCGCTCTCATAGATCAGCACCCGCGTCGCCTCCTCGTCATAAACGGCGGGTCCTCTAGCCCATAGATGCCAAAGGCGAGGTTGTAAGCGTCCCCGTTGCTGGAGTCATCCTACAATAAGCTCGGCAGCAGTGAGGATATGTGGACCCTGTTAGTCTCCTTATTCCACTAAAGCAGCGGGACTCCGGCCTCGTCCGCTGGCCCCTCGTCGTAACCAAAGTTATGATGACCCCGGGGGATTGCCTTCCCGACAGGCAGAACCTCCTCCGGCAGCTGCGACGTGCCTGCCTCCCCGCTAGAAGATCTGACGGCCGGAGAGGCCGCAGGGGCAGGAATGTCCGACGGCTGGCTCGCGGGGGCCTTACCCTTGTCCCGAGCCTGGGGAGGTCAACCGCCCGCCTTCTTCGATTACTTTGGCGGTGGCGGGTCCTAAGGCCGCTCGCGGCTGGACCGCTTCGCGGGAGCAGGGGTTGAGAGCTCGCGATTGGCGGCAGCAGCCGCTTTGGCTCGGGCGAGCTCGCCGGCAGCGAGCTGCGCGCTCTCAAAAAAGGGGTGGATTGGGATGTCGCGCTCGCATGCAAGAACGTGGAACTTAGAGAAAATTCGAAAACATCAAGGATGCGTAGATGGGCGAACCTCTTACCTTCACTCGACGGGATGGGGACGAGGTCGTCCAGGTTTTTGCGGAGGTAGTCCACCTCGAAATTCTTCCCAGCAAAGAACCCGAACAACCCCGCTTCGTGGCCCCCTAGGACCGGGGGGCGGTAACTCGCCTCGCTAAGTTGGATCGGCGAAAAGGGGACGTTGTTGAAGTCCCCATGGACGAAGATGAACTTCTTGAGCCAGTTGTGGCTCTTATTGACGGTCTCCCGTACCTTGACGTGGCTGCTGGCGAAGCATGTGGTCTCTTCCTTATTCGCCTAGAAAGAGAATAGCTTGTGGAATACCGCGAGGCTGAACTCGATTTTCTCCCCTCGCAGGAAGCAGGCGAACCCGATGACCACTGCGACGGAGTTCGGGGTCATCTGCCCGGGAACCACCCCGTAGTACTTGAAGATTTGACAGACTTTCGACCATAGGGGTAGCCGAAGGCCCGCCTCAAAGTGAGCCACCGGGAACGCGAGCTAGCCAGCGAAGAGCTCATTTATTCGCTCATCCTTCCTGGACCGACTCGACTCAAAACCTGGCGGGACAAAGTGGCCGATCGCGTCTACGAATTCCTTCTCTGTAAGGACGGTGAGAGGGAAATCATGCTCGGAGAAGGTCCAAGCGCATTTGTTCCTCCCCTCCGCCTCACCACTACCACTGCCCATCTTACCGTTATCTTGTCGAGCGGGACAAGGGGCTTTCTCGCAAAGAACTAGGGGGGGAGAAGAGATCTTAAATGCGGTTGGTGAGGGAGGGACGCCAGGGGCTATTTATAGGATTAGAAAGGGCGGGAAAAAGCCTCTTTTGGTGGGAAAAGTGCGGACAGCAATAAGGCCCTGACGTTTCGACTTCCGAACCTAGGCCGGGTTCTCGCCAACCTGTCAGACGGTCGCGAACCGTCTATACTCGCGCTCGCATAATCAAAGAGCGGTCGCAGTGCGGGCCAACTCTGGCCCGCGCGCGAGTCACCCATCACGCAACCCGCGAGTAGCCGGCTCGCCTTCGCCAGTACGGGAGAGAGGGCCAGGTGAGGCAACTCGGCAAGGCCGAGCCCACCCTAAGGAACGTTGGCCGAGCCAGAGCATCTCGCCCGCACATCCCGCAGGGATTCGAACGGTGACGCAACCAAGAGAAAATTGCAATAAATATTAGCCCATGGCAGGCGAAAGTAGTCCTGAATTTCTACAAATATTTAGACTATCAAAAGTAAAGAAATTAACACCCTGAGCATTTTGACCGCTGCATGTTGGGCGATCCGGACCCGGCGGATCACGACCGGCGAGGGGAGGACAAAAACTCAACGCGGGATCCATTTCCACCTAACTCCCCTCCCCGTGCTGGTTCGGGACGGTACGCGAGGGTAGTGATACTTGCGGACCGCCGATAGCTCCCGCTGGGTCCTATTGATCTGCTCCGAGGCATTCCTCAGTCTCCCCTCGGCTCACGTGATATGCACACCCGGAGAAGTCGCCTCATCCTCGTTAGAGGAAAGTATCGCTCCCTCCAAAGCCGCGAGTCTCTCCTCCGTCTCGGCCTTATCTTTCTCCACTCTATCGAAGACCTCCTGTAGCAGTAGCGTATGCTTTTGAAACAGTCGCTTTACCTGCTTATTCATCTTCTCGGCATCACGCGGGTCTCCCAGGTACTCGGAGATGATGTCCGCGTCGGGGGGGGGGGGGGAGTACCCTCCGCTCATCTCGGCGTCAGACGAAGAGACCACATTATAACCTGCAGAGATAGGATCAGAAGGAGCAATGACCGTAAGCAGGCCAAAGCCAGAGGGTTTACCTGGCGTCGGTACGTCGCCCGCATCATCAGTAGGCCTAGAGGTGCTCGGCCGACCCTGGAAGGGTTCTCCTCCAAGAGTAACAAAGGGTTTTCCCAGACCGTGGGGCCTTGGAGATGAAGGCACCACAGGAGGGATAGGTTCCTTCATCAAGGGACTAGCGACCCGATCGGCCTCCGCAAGAGTGGAACGCCCGGGATCTCCCTCGTCTGCCCTAACTCCCTGAGACATCTCCTTCCAAAAGGAAAGAAAAGTCAAGAAGCGGGGGGGGGGGGGAATCGAGCAAGAGAAGCGCATATACCTCAGGGATGACCTCGACACTACTGGCCGAGCTGAAGGTAGGGTCATCGCACCCTAAAGACCGCCCGACGACCTTTGCTTTCTTGGGCTTAAAAAGGGGGACAGGCGACCCGCGTGCCAGCCACGGGGCAGCTTCTAAAGCTGCATTCCGGGCACCCTTTCTCACCTCCGCCAAACGAGCCCGCATCTCTTCAGACATAGGCATCTCGCAACAATGGATTGCGTAAGGAGGCAAAGAAGGGGAGTCATCCTACATGCCCGATAGCTTATTTATAGCGTGAAGGTGGGCCCCCACAAAAAAGATTCCTTCCAGCTCAGCAGGACGTTCGCCGAACACGTGGGGTTGGATGTTTCTTTCCGATCCTTTTGCAAAGCTCGCAAAGAACGGGGATTATGTACAACCCCGTGTTCGCCGAAGAGGCTCAGACAGCTAGGCGGGTCAGCCCCGGCCCGCCTCTCCTAGG
The DNA here is from genome assembly GCA_039513925.1 of Platanthera zijinensis. Lineage (NCBI taxonomy): Eukaryota > Viridiplantae > Streptophyta > Magnoliopsida > Asparagales > Orchidaceae > Platanthera > Platanthera zijinensis. Next base: position 103,226,211 of record CM077088.1, read on the forward strand.
CGGGTCGGCCTCCAAGGGTCATCTAGGAGGGTAAGCCCTGGCCCGCCTCTCCTAGGCGGGCCGGCCATGTACAACCTCGTGTTCGCCGAAGTGGCTCAAGCAGCTATGCAGGTCAACCCCGGCCCGCCTCTCCTAGGAGGGTCAGCCTCTAAGAGCCGCCTAGGCGGGTCAGCCCCGGCCCGCCTCTCCTAGGCGGTCCGGCCTCCAAGGGTTGCCCAGGCGGGCCATCCCCAGCCCACCCCTCCTAGGCGAGTCGCCCTTGGCTCGCGCCCTTCCAGGCGGGCCGCCTCCAATCGCATCCCCTAAGCGAGCCAGCCCCGGCCCGCGCCTCCTGCCGGGCAGAGGCATCGGAGGACTACTCGCCCAGTCCCCAATTGGGGAAACCCCTTGCCATTCTGTCCCTGCTGGTCTGCCCCTAGCCAACTAGAACAGCGGAATCTCACTGTTGGCAGACCCGGGTGGGCTGTATATAGCTGTCCAGAACAACAGATTTTTGCTGTTGGCAGGCCAGCCTGGGGAGTTTTTAGTAATTTCAAGACAGCAAAGGTTAGTTATTAACAGAGCACTTTTAGGATCCTATAAATAGGACTCAAGGGGTACCTCAGAGGGCTTACTTGTTCCCCAGTCTTCTAGCGCTTTCTGAGGTACCTTAGCCCGACATTTCGCTAAGGAGGGGAAGCGCTAAGTGATCTTCCGGGTTTGTGGTGGGACCTCCGAGCCGGGCCCTTAGCCTAGTCCCTTGCTCTTTTTTTCTTGTTGTTTTTCTTGTAGGAGCGAAGTAGGTGAGCGACCACCCCTTCCCTAAGGGTGAACTCCACAAGAGACCGATTTTCGGTTTCAACATATAATAAATCAATATAAGTAGTACATCATGTGCAATGTGACATAGGTCACACAATTAAAGGAATTAATTTAGGCCCTTAATTACTTAGATAAATGGTGAAAACTTAAATGGTCAACATCATACACCATACCAACCCATGATAATTAATTAGGGGAATTTGGCCCAAGGAATTGGAAGTCCTACCATGCGGGTTAGTATTAGGGTCTTGGTTGCGCTTAGCAAAAGTAATAGGTATTACTGGGACCCACAGGGGATATGATAGAAGGTTGAGTTGATAAATATATTGAGAAGATAAACCATGGTTGGTGTCTAGTAGGTCACTATATAGTATCAAGTGATAGAGTGCAAAACCCCAAGGTCAATAGTTAGAACGGAGACCGGCAGAAGATCGTCGATTCCCCAATAATTCCATAAGTCATTAGGATCGTTCCAGAGTAACAACGAGAGCAGGGTATGGATAAAAGGGTAGACATTAATAAAAGTAAATATCCTTGCGAAAGGGAACTTTGGGCTTCATCCCATCTTGGTTCCTAGTGCCCTGAGACCCCTTCATTGGGCATACCCTGGGCAGTCCTGGGATTAACCCTAAATTGCTAAGCTTAATAAACATTAGACAAGAGTAGTCTGATAGGCTAAGTGAACGTGGTAACATTCTCACCCATGAAGGTTTGGAGGGTTTCAAAACACGACATTGATGTGTGATCTCACCCGTGATGGGTTGATGGGATTCATGACAGTTAGTCCTTCGAGCTAAAGGCTTGAGAGGTTTACATCAGGACGGGTTTGGTCCTGCGAGCTGGAGGTTCGGGTGGAGATACTTTGCATGTGCATAGAAACAAAACTAGTGGCGGGTCATGCGGTACTGGGCCAATCGTCACAACGATGGCAGTACGGTGACTCTGGTGAGGTGTGGTGGTTTGAGGGGCCAATAGTTTGTTTATACTGCGATCCGATGGACAATTCCCGAAAATGAACACCCGACCATGAAAGTCTGGCAGTTGGCCAGCATTAGTACGCAGAGACTCTAGAGTGCACCTAGGACATTTACAGAGGTGTACGAAGGGTCTAGGCTTGGTATTGTGTATACCCGCCTAGGAAGCGGAAGCGCCCATTCCGCTGCTATTGTAGCCACAATGGTAGTACCAGAGAGTGATGCTAGCTCCAAAAAATGGGAACTAAAGGTCTGTGATGATAGAGTCTTTTGTGTGAGTTTCACTTTCTTGAATCATAAACCGCATGCATAACATACATTCATATTTAGGTCATACGCACCATAGATCTTTATCATATAAATTAGTATGGGCTCTTTTATATGATAAGTTATGTTTGGAAACCTTAACTTATAAGTTTGTATGGGCATTCATATAAGTTAAGGTACTTCTTTGATGGTAGTTTAGCAGTAGATCGTTTACTTTCTGCTCCGTTCTTTACTCTGTTTACTTACATCACTTTACTTACTTTCAGTACTGTTCTTACTTACTTAACATATGTTATATACATAGAACTGGTAGAGTAGAAATAGTTGATACTTCATACACTTGGTAGTATAGTTTCACTGTCACGTGCTTCCTTTTTATACCCCTTGTTGTCCTCCGCTTCATCCTCCCGCCCGGTACCTAGGAGCTGCGGGGGCAAGGTGTGGAGGAAACGACTTAGTCTTTATGACTAACGGACAGTTGTGACCAAATCATTTTAGGGGCTCGAGGAGATGGAGCACCAGCACGATCAACAGGACGAGGGGGCAGGACGTGATGAGCTTATACCACCACAACCTACCACTACTACTGCAGCACGTCGTCAGGTGGGACGAGTTTTCTGAGGATAGTTTACCTTCCGCTTGTTGTCTTTTGAGAGAGAGAGACTTGATATCATGTACAGGGCATGAGCCCTTATCTCATTTATTGTACTCATTCTGGACTCTGTTTCTACTTTTCATATTCTTATTGATATTGTACTGTGATTTATGGACTAGCATTTTATTATACACAGCTTTTTAAACTTCTGTTTCTCAATTGGCCAAACAGCTTTTATGATCGTACTAGCCGGCAAGATCGGCGTCTTGCGGTGTCGACTAACTCGTGAGTTAGTGGCACCGTATGGCGGCAGTTCTGGGCATAAGACCGAGAGCCTTCTTGGGCAGAGGAGGGGTCTTACAAACAGGTATCACTTGAATAAACAATCATAAGAGTAGAAGACCACAACACTTGGTCACCCCGCTCGAGCATTAGTTTGCGTACAAACTATGCAGCGGAAGCAATGGTATGCCCATGTATAAAAAGTTACATAATACAGTCTACCTAAGCAATGAGTTAGTCCAATTATAATATAAACCTTACCTTTATGCAACCTCCGCAGGTCACCGTACTAGAGAACGTGGTCCCTCCCCCCCCCCCCCCCCGGCTGTCATTCCTTTTCAGTATATGGAGATTGGACAGACCTTGACAGCAATTCTTGAGGCCTTCAGAGCCCAGCAGGTCCCAGCACAGCTGCCAAATCTGGGATCAAACTGGTTAAGTCCCTTCAAGATCTTGTCTCCACTGATGTACCACGGGACAGTGAATGTGGTGAAGACCGAAGAATGGCTTGAGGCCATACAGGAGATGCTTGCAGGCATCAGCTGTCCTGTCAGCCAAGCAGTACCTTTTGCATCTTGTGCATTGGATGTCCACGCAAAGAGGTGGTGGAAGTCCATGCTGGACTCCACATATGCTTATAGGGAGCTGTTAGATATCTCATGGGAAGAATTCAGCGAGGTATTCTTGGATCACTTTATGTCCACCACGGACAGGGATGAGCTAGAAGAGTGATTCTTGAACCTCAAATAGGGGACCAGGTCAGTGATCGAATATCAGAGAGAGTTTTCCCATCTGGCCAAGTTTGCATGGATTCATGACACAGATGATAGAATATATGCCAATAAGTTCTACCGAGGGCTTAAGGACTCCACCAGACAGGGTCCACTGTTCATCTCTCATGGCACGTCGACACAGATCATATAGATGGACAAGAAGCTGTAGGCAGACCAGCTGATGGTGCAGAGCCGAGGAAAGAGGCTGCTAGATTAGTCATCATCCGGGGAGAGCAGCAGGGGCTCCTAGAGAGGCAGGGTGATTGGTTAAAAGAGGGGTGGGGACGTCATCGTCCCAACTTCAGGCAGGAGCAGAGGCCTCTTACAGTTTTAGCTCGCCCACCTCTACAGGTGCATGGACCGAAGAGGCAAGATGATCGTGGCCAGTGGAAGGGAGTTTGTTATGGGTGCCACTAGCCGGGGCACTATAGATCTGAGTTCCCGCATCAGTTTCATCCACTCCCTCCTCCTCCTCCACCTCCAGTGGCCCCTCCAGCACAGCAGGGCAGAGGTTGAGGATGAGGTCGAGGCTAAGGTCAAGGCCGAGGCTGAGGACATTATGGACGAGGCAGAGAACAAGAGCCGATGTACGCATTAGACCTCGTTGAGCCGAGGAATCCTGAGGAGGTCATCACAGGTACTTAAATTATATTATGAATTTGAGATTTTATTCAATATATAGGACTTGACCTTGTAGAATAAACAACAAAATTAAAAACTCAAAAAACCTCAGCCATAGTCTTTATCAGCGGCAAGCCCGCTCATACACTGTTCGATACGGGTGCCTCACACTCATTCGTATCAGGAGACTTTGTGGAAGGACTAGATGGAGTGGAACGATTCACGGGCTTGACGATGAGGGTGCGGCTACCCGACGTATCGGAGCTATTGTCATCTGCCAAGTGCAACATGGAGGGAGAAATTGGCGGGAAGGCATTTGAAGCACCGGCAACGATCCTGAAAATGCCATACTTCGACCTGATCCTGGGCATGACGTGGTTGCACTGGAACCATGCCCAGATTGACTGCCCGTCAAAGAGGATCACATTGAGACACAGGGACTCCTACGTCATTGTCGAAGGTATTAGACCTGTCTCCCATCTTTTATTATCATCTGTACAGACTGTCAAGGCCCATGAGTACGGAGAGGAGGTTTATATTATCTGCTTCGAGATGGCGGGAGCAGAAACTCCTATGGTTGACATTCCACTGTTTCGCGATTTCTTTGACGTATTTCCGGAGAAATTGCCCAGGTTGCCACCGGCCAGGGACATGGACTTCCGAATTCAGTTGGTGCCAGGAAAGAGGCCCGTATCTCGGGCACCATACAGGATGGATCCAAAAGAGCTAGAAAAGTTCTGGACGCAGCTACAGGAGCTTGTGGAGTAAGGATTTGTTCGACCGAGCTCATCACCATGGGGAGCACCAGTGTTATTCGTCAAGAAGAAGGATGGTTCGTTGCGGCTCTGCATCGACTACCGGGAGTTGAATCGGTTGACGGTCCGGAACACATATTTGCTGCTCCGGATCGATGAGATTTTTGATCAGCTTCAGGGAGCCTTCTGGTTCTCTAAGCTGGATTGGAGATCCGAGTACTACCAGCTGCGGATCCAAGAGGAGGATATTCCAAAGACGGCCTTCAGTTCCCGCTATGGATTGTACGAATTCACGGTAATGCCCTTCAGGCTCACGAATGCGCCTTCCGAATACATGAGTCTGATGAACCGTGACTTCGAACCATACTTGGACAGAGTTGTCATAGTCTTCATCGATGACATTCTGATCTACTCTCGGACACAGGAGGACCACACACAGCATTTAACATTGGTTTTGAGGAAGCTTAGGGAGCACTGGATGTACGCCAAGTTCTATAAGTGCCAGTTCTAGCTGCAAGAGGTGGCATTCTTGGGGCATACTATCAGTGGAGCCGGGTTGGTCGTTATAATTTCGTTAGCTAATGCTGATCGTTGTGTTATTTTGCCACATTTTTATGGGATGCGCTATGCAGGTGCTGAAGAGCCAAGTAAGAAGTAGCGGCCTGAAGTCCCTTGTGCTACGATTGGTTGGCCCTCGAAGGCTTGAAGGCCTAAAGACAAACGTTAATTATTTTCATGTGTGGCCTATAACACCCCGGTTTTTAAGACCTTGGATCTCTGGAAGCTACCGCGTGGCGGAAGTATCTATCGCTCGGCAGTATCCTTGTTTCGTCGGGTGTAGGCAGCTCGACGAAAGCCTTTCTTTAAGTGCTGAGAGGGCTATCGCTCGGCGGTAGTTAACTACCGCGTGGCAGTAACTCCATGGTTGGCGTTGAGAGTGTTGAGTGCTAGCGCGCGGCGTTAGCCATCTACTACGTGGCAATAGCTTGGCGTTGAGTGCGTTGAGAGACTGGTGTAGATTAGTGGCATTGAGTGAGCTACCACACAGTATTAGTTCTACCATCGGCGTTAGTGCGACATTATTTTTCTGGCTGAGCGATCGGGAAACTATCGCTCGGCAGTAGATAGTTACCGCCTGGCGGTAGCGGACGAAAGCAGTTCCATCATTTGGCTTTTTAGCCGTCTGATTTTATTTAGATTTTGATCCTAAGGCCCAAGACTCTCCCTCTAGAGTGCTTTTATAGGGCTGAACGGTTGTTTCCCCTCATTTTCTAATTTGAGAAGTGGGAGTTAGGGTTTTTGAGAAGGAGAGTGGAGGAGAAAGAAGAGAGCTTTCTTCTACCATTGCCGGAGCTTCGGAGCCCCGATCATTAATCCAAGTCCAGATGTCACGACCCGCATTTTCTCACAAATAAGATTGTATAAGAGCAAGAGAAAATACGTGCAATGATGCCACGTCGAGCAGGGGATAACTGCACACGTTAAGGCAAAACTCCAGACTCTATATCTTTAAAGAAAATCGTAAATTATTATGAGAGGAAATCAGTTAAATTTGACGGCCATATCCCTCGGCACAGTGGATCAGCTAGTCCACAATTCAAATATATATACGCAGCGGTAAAAAAAACTTTGGTTAGGTTGATTTGACATCCTAAAAGAGCATAAGTGTCCCCGAGGGACGACCCATGGTATGCACGACTCTAGGGGTTAGTACAGTATATATAAAAACATAGTCTTTACGCTAATAGGAAAAGTAGTACCTTAGTTTTATAAATATGATGCGCATAAGGTACATATAGTAATGCTTTAGGGTTTAAAATACCTAACATGCAACCTAGCATAAATCCTTCCCAGAAGACAAGTAAACAACCTCAAATAGGCAAAAGTAGCAGTTTTAGTTCAAATCCAGCAACATAAGTAAGCCACCAGTTGGCGTCAACAACCTGACACGAACTTACTAGTGAGTATGCATGTCTATACAGAAAGGAAGAAAAACTACCTCACCAGTTGAGGAACAACAACCTAAGCCACCCAGTAGGCCACAAGCAAACTCCACCAGAGGACTAGCCGTCTAACTACCTACAACCTAAACCCGAGGCATTCAAAGAAAGAACACCTTAGCAACAAAAAAAACAAAGGAAGTGGAGCATTAGATTCATAAGCAATGAAAGAAGGGGTACCAACCCTGCAACAAAATACTATCAGTAGAAGAAACGCATGACAGTAAGAGTAAAACACTGTCAAAAGAGCAGTAAAAGCACACCAAGTGTGAGCATACATAGCAACAAGATCTGCCAAAAAGACTACAGCAGCACCAAGGCAAACATATGCCAAGAGAAATAGCCATGAGAAAGGAAATGAACTAACAGTCCTAATCTTTGTGAATTATTGGCCGTGGTGAAAACATTGGGTCGGAGTGGGCGGCACAGCCCTCACCAACAACCAGACCCAAAAACACTACAGGGTGAAAACAAACGGTGGAAGCTACAGAGTCCACACACCAAACCATACCAGCCCCACACGGCCTAGGTGGTGGTGGCCATAGCTCAGCACACACAATTCACCCCTTACCGAGCCCACAAAAACACACCACCTGCCATAATCCATGAGCCGGCATGCAAAAATTAGCCGATCACCAAACTCCCCCCTAAGGAAAAATCCATACTAACAATCTTAAGGAAATATATCAAACCCAAGGCAAAAGCGTCGAGTTCACTCGATACGGCGCTGAGTGGTTTCACCACAATCAACGCCAAACAGCTTCGGCGTTGAGCGAGGTCCACCCACTCAACGCAAAGCAACTTAACCGCAGCAACAAGCTTTGGTGTTGAGTGAGTCCACCACACTCAACGCCAAAATAGCAACAGCGTTGAGTGAGGTCGACTCACTCAACGCCAAAATACTTAACCGCAAAAGCAGGCTTTGGTGTTGAGTGAGTCCACCACACTCAATGCGCAAACAACTACGGTGTTGAGTGAGGTCGACTCACTCAACGCCAAATTACTTAGCCGCAAAAACAGACTATGACATTGAGTGAGTCCACCACACTCAATGTCAATTCATCCACGGCATTGAGTGAGGTCGACTCACTCAATGCAAAATGACTTAGCCGCAAAAACATGCTATGGCGTTGAGTGAGTCCACCACACTCAACGCCAAATTAGCCACGACATTGAGTGAGGTTGAATCACTCAATGCCAAATGACTTAGCCACTGGGAAAAGCTGCGGCATTGAGTGAGTCAACCACACTCAACGCCAAACAGCCACGGCGTTGAGTGAGGTCGACTCACTCAACGCCAAAACACTTAGCCGTAAAAATAACCATGGCGTTGAGTGAGGGCACCACACTCAATGCCAGAAGCCTAACAGTCTAGGCGTTGAGTGAGGTACACTCACTCAACGCTTTTGACTTATCCTAATCCTTAGCTATCCTAACCCCAGCCAACTCAACGCCACTCATCAAAAGAGTTGGAAAATTAATTCCAAATCCCTCACCTATCTCTTCTACCCAACAACAACAATAAAAAACTTAGACTAAACCTAATTAAGTCCATGTCCTACTTCCTGGTACCATCTGGACATAACCCAGAGTACATGAGGAGAGGAGAATAAATTAAAGCTCGGACAACTTGAGCAAGCTCTAGCTGGAATGAAACCGCAGCTACCCTAGCTTCTAGGAAGGGAAGAAAACTATTACAATAAGTATAAAATTAGTAAAATAAAGCTTGGCAAGGGAAAAGAACGCCACTTGCCGCTACCTCCCAGGCTTGGCACCGACGGCAAGATCGGCCACCTGGAAGACCAAAACCGAAGCTTAGAGGAAGAAGAAGAGAGTTCTGAAAACCCTAACTCCTAATGACAGCCCTATATCAAGCAAAACTTACCTAGGAAGGAAGATCCCGGCGAGAGCAGCTCAAATATGCTGTTACTCGAGCGAAATAAGCCCTAAATCTACAGCTATCCGGCGGCCAAAGCTGCAGCTCCTCCGCCTCCTGCTTGCTTCCTTCCGCTGGAAGCTAACAAGTTGTAGCTAGCTTAGGAAATGGGGAGAAATGGGGAGGAGGAGAATAGCTAGATCTTTTAATGCATACCCTCCCACTAACTCATCCTATAGCTAATAAAATATTCTAGCACAAAGAAACACTCGGCCACTAGCTGAATCAAGGAATTCGGCCACCAGCTGACAAACTAGCTAATACATATATATATATATATATATATATATATATATACAACTCATAAAAAAATTATATATATAAAAAAACTTAGCTATCTGCTCATAGCCATAAAACAGCCAATCAAACAACCCTCAAGCTGAAAGACTTAATTCAAGAGCCTAAACACCTAGAGGGGGGCGGGGGGTGAATAGGTTCTAATTTTTCCTTTAATATTTTAGGCAATTAAACAGATCTTGCTTTGCACAAACAAAATAAAACACAGCACATAACATTCACAACACAGAGAACACAAAATTTATAGTGGTTCCCCAAGATATGGGTACGTCCACATTCCCCCTTCGCCTATCAAGTAGAGTACTTGATTCAGCCTAACTTCTTTCCTCTTTCTCAGATCCAAAGATCCTACAACTCAGAACCAAAATGGTTCCTACACCTCAGACTTTTGCATGTCCTACCTAAGATCTTTCCTAGAATCCTACCTCAGGCCTCAACCCTACCTCAACCCTTATCTCTAGGCTTACAACTCAGACTTTTGCAAGTCCTACCACTCAGGCTCACAGCCCTACCTCAGCCTTTATAATTATAGGCTTACAGCTCAGATCTACAACAGATCCTATAAGAAATTGTGTAATAAAAGAGATACAAAAGATATCGCCAGATAGATCCCCCTATTGGTGTTCTTCTTGATCAGTTCTTGATCTTCAGTCCCAACCAGACTTAGCTATTTCAAAGCTTCTTGATAGAACAAAATAAGGTTGGACTATTCTTGATGTAGAAGTTGATCCACTGTCAGCTCCTTCCTTGAATTCAAAATAAGATCTAAATCTTCTCTGCAGACTGTTCTGGATATACCTTCTTAAATGGTTTCTGTTCGGTACATTGGAAAATATGTACCTGATTTGAAGAAGCCTAACTTAGCTCAATGATATACATCAAGGTGTATTTGATGTTATTTTAAGTTTATATGTGCAGGTTAAGAATGTACTAGAATGCAGGAAAATTATTCTAAGTCCATGTGTCGACACAAGACGAAATTGTGTCGACACTTCAGAAAGATTGTGTCGACACTTGAAGAAGGCTGTGTAGACACAGAGAAAAAGAGTCGACAACAATTGTGTCGACACCTGGAGGCAGTATCGACACACAGAAGTTTAGTCGACAACATTTGTGTCGACACCAGAAGACTGAGTCGACACACAGAGGCAGAGTCGACAACAGCGGTGTCGACACCTGGAGGATGTGTCGACACACACTATATTCTGAGTCTACATCAACTGTGTCGACACACAGGACTTGTGTCGACACACAGCAACGTCTAGACTAAGTTAGTTGCTGGTGAATGGTGAAGTGTTTGTGTCGACACAAATACTCCGTGTCGATACATTCTCAAGATATAGTATTAAGAAGCTGAGTCGACATAAAGGCAGACATGTCGACATGATCAAAGGCTGTGTCGACACCTAAGTCACTTATGTCGACACATATTGACAGATGGTCTCGACATTTTCTAACAGACAGTCTCGACACTTTGCTTACAAAGACAAAGGCACAAGATCTGTTTGAAGACTTGACAGCTGTGAGTTACAACAGGTCGACTGAAGCTGTCAGACATGTCAGAAGTTTGTTAGAAACCGGATCAGCCGGTTACCAAGGATGAAGTCTATAAATAGACAGATTCAGAAGAATAAAAATACATAGAAACTAATTGATTGATCATTGTTGTGAGATAAGATCTCTAATCAAGAAAGTGCAAGGCACAGAAGAAGATCTTCGAGAGATGATCTAAGAAGACTTTCTGAAGTGAACATCCACTCAGATTCAGTCTACGTTGAATTCATTCAAGAATTCAAAAGTATTATCAAGGGTTGTGGATAGAGAGAGATGCAGCCATTTGAAGACAAGAAGGAAGCTATCACAGGTTTCTTAAGAAGTAGTATATTCCAAAAGAAATCAACTCTAACTAAGTTCAGATTCAAGAAGCTTTGAAGAAAGCTAAGATTAGTTGATTTCATCCATCAGCCTTTTCAAGAAGCTGATCAAGAACAGTCTTATCCCTTCTCTCTCAACAGGGGTAAGATATTATATAACTTCATTTTCAAATTCTGTTGGATCTATTTATAGATCTAAGTTGTAAGCCTATTTTATAAAGGCTTAGTGTAGGAGAAGGTTTTCTCTGAGTTGTAAGCCTATTTTATAAAGGCTGAGTGTAGGAGAGGTATTCTCTGAGTGGTAGGGCTATTTATGCCTGAGTTGTAGGAGAAGGTGTTCTTTGAGTTGTAGGCCTTGTGGCAAGGCTGAGGTAGGGCTGGTTAGCCTGAGCTGTAGGAACCTTATAGGGTTCTGAGTTGTAAGAACCTTTCAGGGTTCTGAGTTGTAGGATCTGAGGATCTGAGATAAAGGAGGAAGTTAGGCCAAATCTAGCACACTGCTAGATAGGTGAAGGGGGAAAGTGGATGTACCCAGACCTTGGGGAACCACTATAAATCTGTGTGCAATCTGTGATGTGTACATGTTTGTGATTGCTGTTCTGTGTTAGCTGTAGAGTTTTCTGAATTTTATTATAACCTGAATTTATATTCTGCCTTAAGTTAAAACAAGCATTAGAACCTATTCACCCCCCCCCCCCTCTAAGTATTTAGGTGGTCTTGAAAGTAAAACTATCAAGTGGTATCAGAGGGAGGTTTCTCAAAGAAGGACTTAACAGTCTGAGTTAAATCCCTATAGGTAGAATCAAGAATCAAGAAAATGGGTTCTGGAGAGAATCACAAGGAACTAGGGTCAATGAAATTACCCATCTGCAGAAAAGAGATTTTTGGAATCTAGAAAGAAAGGGCTAGGTTGTTTATGGAGGCTTCTGATCCAAGGATCTATATTATAGTAAAAGAAGGTCCATATATCCTAATGAATGTGTCTGCTCTAGATGCAAATGAAAAAACTCCTAAAGATTTCTCTGAAATGTCTAAGGATGAGATTATATTGGCAACTATGGATAAGAGAGCTCAGAATATCATAGTGAGTGTCATAGATGATTCTACTTTCCAAAATTTGATTTACTGCAAAACTTCCAAGGAAATGTGGGACACCTTGATTGTCTACATGGATGGTTCTGAAGAAGTTAGACAAGACAGAAAATCTATGCTTAATCAAGAATATGAGAGTTTCAGACAAGGGAAGTCCGATAGCATTACTTAATGATACAAGAAATTCTACAGGATGATGAATGAACTGATGTCCTATGGAAGGGTCTTCAGTACATATGAGCTGAATGACAAATTTCTAAGATCCTTGACAAAGGATTGGGATACCAAGATTTGTGTTATAAGAGAAGTGGCCAAACTAGCAGACATTTCTCCTCCAACCTTATTTGGAAAATTGCTCTCATATGAAATGCAACTAATAGCTAGGAAGGAGGAAGAAAAAATTACAAAAGGAGAGCATAGAGAGAAGTCAGTGGCCTTCAAGGTTGAAGCCACTAGAAAGAGTAGGAGAATGTCTCCATCACCTCCTAAGGAAGTTGCTGAAGATAACTCAGAAAATTCACACAATCAGAACTCAGAAAGCAGTGATTAAGATGCAGATTTTGCTGCCTTTACAAGGCAGTTTCAGAGGTTCTTGAAGAAGAAGCAGTGGAAGTCAAGGCCCTCCACATCACAGCCTATTGATGATTACTATCAGAAGGGAAAATCATCAAGAAAGGAAAGGAGCAGATCAAAGCCCAGCAAAGCTACAACATCAAAGATTGTTTGTTATTGCTGCAATAGGCCAGGACATGTGGTGGCTGAATGTCTAGATAAGAGGAAGGAGTCAACAGACAGAAAGAAGACTCAACAAAAGGGCAAGAAGAAGAAATCCTTTGTTGCTAAGAAGGAGAAGAGTCTTACAGATCAATCTTCCTCAGAGTCAGAATCTGAAGCTAAAGCTTACATTGGACTGTATGAAGCTAATGAAGAAGAGGAGTTTATGCAATTGCTAAAATCCATCTATGATCAAGAAGACCATCAGTGTATGGGACTGATGGCTGATTCAGAAGACAACAAGTGCCAGGATCAGTCTGGTCCCAATAAGGTACAAAGTAATTCTAGAATTTCAGATTACAGTACCAATTCAGAGTCAGATTCATCTGCATCAAGTAATGAGGATGGATCTGAATCTGAAGGAGATATTCATCAGTTGATAGATAAGTATGGAGACTTATTGCAGGCTCTTAAGAAAAGCAAGAACCTAGCCAAAACTCAGGCTCTGAAGATTGCAGATCTTAAGGTGGCTGCATCTGAGTTTGAAAAAGTATTGGATCAAAAGTTAAATGAGATTGCCAAACTGAAAAATATAACTATTATTCAGATGGGCACAATCACATATTACAAAGATCAAGTTAAAAGTCTGGAGGCCAGACTGAGAGTAGAGAAAGATTTAGTGGCTAGCTACTCTAAGCCAAAATAAGTCTTACCTTTAATAGATGAGTTTGTGGCTCAAAAGGGTAAGGCAGGATTAGGCTTCAAGGGTAACACCAGGGCTGCCCAATTCAAGAGAAAAGGCAAAGCTCCAGTCCAGCCACTAAACCTTAAAGTACCTGTTATGTTTAGAAAGGTACAAGTGTCTTCTAATAAATATGATCTTGAAAATATTCATGGTCATATTAAGACTGATGTTCTGAAGAACAAGAATGTTTATGCCAATAAGTATGTCCATGTTCATAAACCCCATGGTTATAAGAAATCAGTGGGTGTAGCTGCAGCAGCACTAGCTCAGAACAGAAATTTTTCTGCCAAAAATGTAGCTAGACCTAGATACAACAGGTATGAATGCTGGTGCTGTGGCAAGATAGACCATTTTGCCTTAGACTGCTGGCATAACATAAGTGTCAGGAAGAACAACAGTCTACCAGTTAGAAGAGCTGTTGGTAGGTTTGATATGAATTATGCTAACCTGAACCAAGGACCCAAGACTTACTTGGGTTCTAAGGTAAAGTAATTTTGTATTGCAGGAAAGTCCAAGTTGCCATGCCCCTATATGGTACTTTGACAGTGGTTGTTCCAGGCACATGACTAGAACAAAGGGGCTGCTGAAGGAGTACATACCTATCAAGAATGGACCTAAAGTAATCTTTGGTGGATCTGAAAGAGGAATCACCAAAGGATTTGGTAACATTTCTTCAAACCAAATTACCATCACTCAAGTGGCTTATGTAAAAGGTTTGAAACACAACCTGATAAGCATAAGTCAGTTGAGTGATCTTGGATATCACATTTCATTTGTTAAGAATGGATGTCATATCAAGAGGTCAAGTGATCAAAAGGTCATAATGACTGGATACAGAAAAAGAAATGTTTATTGTCTTGACTTTGTATGTGAGAACAAGATTTCTCCTAATTGTCTTGTAGCTGATGATAATGCATCTCATTGTGTCAAATGGCACAAGAGGCTGGCCCATCTTAACTACAAGACAATTGACCAACTCTTTAGTAAACAATTAGTGAGGAATGGTCCTCATGTTAAGTGTATAAAGGAAGGGATATGTTCAGCTTGTCAAAAGGGCAAGCAGACAAAATCCTCCTTTCATAGTCTTGAAAACAAGGATTCAGTGAGGTGTTTATACCTCTTACATATGGATCTTTTTGGTCCTATGCTAGTTCATAGTCTAGGTAGGAAGGTCTACACTTTTGTGGTTGTAGATGACTATTCTAGATATACATGGGTGTTCTTTCTGAGACAAAAATCAGAAATCCCAAGTGTTTTACATAGTTTTGTTAAACAAATTCAGAATGAACTGAATAATACAGTGGTCAAAATCAGAAGTGACCATGGCACTGAATTTCAATCTGAAAGTATGACAAGATTGTGTGAAGAATTTCGGATTTTCCAAGAATTCTCCTCACCTAGAACACCACAGCAAAATGGTATTGCTGAAATAAAGAATAGGACATTGATTGAAGCTGGTAGAACTCTATTGAGTGACACTTCTCTTCCAGAATATTTCTGGGCTGAGCCAGTAAACACTGCATGTCATGTGATCAATAGGGCTTCTATCACCAAGATCCACAAAAAGACTCCCTATGAAATTATGAAAGGTAGAAATCCAAATTTATCCTACTTTAGGATCTTTGGTTGCAAGTGCTATATACTTAACAATGGCAAGTCTTATCTAACTAAGTTTGTTGCCAAATCCCAAGATGGGATATTTGTTGGGTACAGCATCAAAAGTAAGGCTTATAGAGTCTACAACTTGACTACTCAAGTGGTAGAAGAATCTATACATGTTGTATTTGATGAAACAAGATTAATCAACAGTGAGTTTCCTTGTAGATCATTCAGTCCAACAGGTATAAGCAATATGATGGACAAGCTTTCCATTGCAAAAGGCACAACTGCAGATGAAGTATTAGAAAATGATGGCTACTGTCCAGGGGGAGTACAAGACTCTATAGAAGCTGATGACAACCAAGAGGTGCAGCATAATGAAGGAACTGGAGATGTTGAACCTGAAGAAAATCTACCTCCAGCTATAAGACATCTAAAAGACCATCCAGCAAATCAAACAATAGGTGATCCAAGACAAGGAGTGCATACTAGAAGCAGAAATCTGAGCACAGTCCTGCACTCAAGTTTTCTATCTCAATTGGAGCCTAAGAAATTTGAAGAAGCCATCCAAGACCAACACTGGATTAATGATATGCAAGAGGAGCTTAATCAATTCAGAAGGTGCAAAGTCTGGGAGTTAGTTTCTAAACCAAGAGACCACAACATCATTGGCACAAAGTGGATCTTTAGGAATAAGTTGAATGAGAGTGGAGTAATTGTGAAGAACAAAGCAAGATTGGTTGCTAAAGGATACAGGCAGGAATAAGGAATAGACTTTGATCAAACATTTGCCCCAGTAGCAAGACTGGAGGCAATAAGAATGTTCCTTGCCTATGCAGCATATCAAGGCTTCAAAGTATACCAAATGGATGTGAAATTAGCATTCCTGAATGGTGATCTAAAAGAAGAAGTCTACGTAGAGCAGCCATCAGGTTTTGTAGATTCTCTTAAACCTAGTTATGTCTATAGACTTAGGAAAGCATTGTATGGGTTAAAACAAGCCCCAAGGGCTTGGTATGAAACCCTGTCTACTTTTCTCATTGAGAACAAATTCTCAAGAGGTAAAATAGACAAAACTCTATTCCTAAGGGAATCTAAAGGTAAGATAATCTTTGTTCAGATCTATGTAGATGATATAATTTTTGGGTCTACAGAGAACAACCTTTGCAAAAAGTTTGCCAAACTTATGCAAGGGAAGTTTGAAATGAGCAGTATGGGGGAACTTAAGTTCTTCTTGGGACTCCAAGTAAGACAGACTGAAGATGGCTTATCCATATCCCAGTCTAAGTTCACCAAGGAATTAATTAAGAAGTATGGTATGGAATCATCCTCCACCATGAGAACTCCTATGGGAAAAAATATGGCAATATGCAAAGATGATGCAGGTAAGCCTGTAGATTAGTCTTTGTATAGAGGAATAATTGGCTCTCTATTATATCTCACTGCTAGTAGACCAGACATTATATATGCTACATGTGTTTGTGCTAGGTATCAAGCTTGCCCTAAAGAATCATATTATACTGCAGTCAAAAGGATTTTGAGATATCTTAAGGGCACACCTAATCTAGGCCTTTGGTACCCTAGGAATGGAGATTTTCTACTAACAGGTTATTCAGTTGCAGATTTTGCAGGCTGTAGAGAAGATAGAAAGAGTACTACAGGTACATGCCAATTCTTGGGAGGAAGATTGATATCCTGGAGCAGTAAGAAGATGACTAGTGTGGTAATATCCACTGCTGAGTCTGAATATGTGACAGCAGGAAGTTGCTGTGCACAGCTATTGTGGATTTAGCATCAGCTAAAGGACTATGGTATTCAAGTAAGTAGAACACCTTTATTGTGTGATTCTAAGAGTGTTATTTCTATTACAAACAATCCTGTTTCACATAGTAGAACTAAGCATATAGAGATAAAATACCATTTTCTTAGAGAACATGTAGAAAAAGAAGATATCTCATTAGAATTTGTTAAAACTGATTATCAAATTGCAGATGTATTTACTAAGCCTCTAGATGAAACTAAATTCAATAGATTTAAAATTGAATTAGGAATGTTGGCCATAGGTTAGTTTATTAAAAAAAAATATTTGGCTAAGTAAAATGGTGTCGACACATTCAGTGATAATGAGTCGACACAGAGTAGTCATGTCGACTAGTCAGGGAAAATGTGTCGACACATGAGAATCTGTGTCGACACCTTAGGGTCAAAGAGTCAACCCATCCAGAAATGTAGTGTCAACACAACCAGAGTAATGGTGTCGACACTTACAGATTTTGTGTCGACTCTTATACAAAGAGTCGACACATAATTTCGGCTGAACTATTCATTATCTCCTGTGTCGACATATCTTCAATTGGTGTCGACACATGGTAGTCTGCACCGTGGTCGAGACTATAGAAGTATGTGTCGACACTTGTCAATAGTGTAGACACTTTTCGACAATTTTTGTCCGCCTCTTGACCTTCTGTGTTTTGAAAAGGTATATATAGGTCGAGAACATATTCTATCGACACGCTCACCAGGTTTTCGAGACTAAAACCCTGTGTCGACAATCTCTCTTCTCTCCTCTCAAGCTTTCTCATCATTCCAATGGCGCCAAAGGTTGAAGACAACATCAATGAGGGATATGAGTTGGTTAGGGCTGCCTTCGACAATGCCGCGCCAAAAATCAAACAAGTGATTTCTCTTCTTACAGACAATGGATTGGAATACCTTGTCTCTGAACCTACTAAGATTTGGAAGAAAGAAGTTTTTGAGTTCTGTACTGCTGCAACATTGGACTCCACTGGTCTCAAGATCAAATCTATAGTTCATGGGACTAAGGTTAAACTTACTCTAAAAAGTATAAGAAAGATTCTTCACCTACCCAGCATTCAAGATGAAGAAGAGGTCCCAGCCTCAAAGACAAGGGAGGCTCTCCAGTAGTGTGGTTTGGATTCAACCATAAAGATTGGAGCAGCCATAAACCGAAAAAGAATGAATCCATAAGGAAAGTTTCTATCTGAAATAGTAGGCAAAGTGATCTTATGCAAGCCAGGTGGACATGATAGGATCTCAGCCTATATGTTAAGCCTGATGACAAGAATTGTCTTAACAATTCCAACCAGTTGGTCAGCAGTTCTGTTTGAAAAAATCAAAGAAGGAATCAAGAAGCCAAACTTGGCTAGAATTTTGAGTCTATACCTGGCTGGAATCATTCCAGAGGTAATGCAACAGATTCCTGGGTCCAATATCAATCATATGAGGAAAATGGACATGAGGTTATTTTCAAGATGGGATAGAGTTTTGTCAAAAGAGTTGCCTGATGTGGACAGGCAGGAAACAGCTGAGAAATCAGCAGAACATGATCATGGCAATGCACAAGTTCAAGAAGAACAAGTAAGAGAGCAGGCTGAGGACCAGACTGGGTCTACTCAAGTCCAAGAGGAATCTATACCTGCACAGATGCAGGGGGAGATAGATCTTACTCCTTCTCAAAACATTATTGATCCTACACAGTTGTAGGGGGAGCCCTTTACTGAACAAGTACAAGAGGAAGAAAGACTAAACTTATCAGAAGATTTGAACACTGCTGCAATTGATGTTTCATCACCTGCTCAAGCACAAAAGGAATACGCTTTAGAAGAGTTGTTTCCTAACTTTAGAAAGGCAGCTGAAAAGGATGACACCCTAAGAGTTGAGAAGGAGCAAGGAGTTGTTGAGGGGGATAAAGTGCATGTTGATGAAGTGCAACATGGCACTGAGAAAGAACTTCCTACAACTCCTCCAGAAAGAGTTCAGATTGAAAGTTCTTCAGAATCTGAGATAGAAGAAGCCAGGGAGGCTAAGAAAAGGAAGCTAATGGTCTTCAAGAGAAGAAGTCATAGCTATAAGTCAGCTCTCCAGACAACAACTCACCAATCTCCTACTGAGTTTGATTACAATAAGTTCATGGTCAATTTACAGGTGAAGATGGATGAGCAGAGAAGAGACTTGGAGAAATTTGTAGATGAGAGTCATAAGACACTTCAGTTTGATCTAGCCCAAGACATAAAGTCAATCAGATTTGAGGTCAATCAGAATAAAAAGGAGATGACAGATTGCTTCCACAAGGGAGGTAATGTTGTGGTATATCTAGCTAAACAACAGTAAACTATCCTTGCTAAAGTGGATGACATTGCATTGAAATAAGGATATGTTCTTGAAAATCAGCTAAGAATGAATACCAATCTTACTGAATCTCACCATGAGATTCTCACTGAGTTCAAAGATACTGCTACAAGGCTGACTACTACAAGGGCTACAGACATGGAAGCTTATGATCAGAAGCTCAAGGCTGCCCTAGATTCAGTTCAAACTTCTATAACCACCTCACAGAAAGAAATATCTGAGAAGCTTCAAAAATTAAAACCATTCTTTAAAGAGGGTGTGAATTTTCTCGATGGCCAAATAAGGTTTCAGAAGAATGATCTTAGAGATCATGTTGCCAAAGAAGTCATAAAGGGGGAGAGGATACTCATCCATGCTGGATCAGAGCATGCCAAGTGGGTGACCAACTGTGTCAGAGCCACATTTGGATATCCACCATTATGTGATGATGATACCATTGCTGAGTCAGGGATACAACAAGGTCTACTTGAAGGTAATCAACCTGAGGTTGCCCAAGTAATATACCCTCCTGTTGATTTTGAAATGATTAATCAGCAAGTGCAGGCAATGTACAGTCCTCCAAAGGAGGTTACAAATGTTATTGTTGAAAAGGTAGATAAGCCAGAAGCTGATTTGAAGGCTCAACAAGATGCTCAATTATCAAAGAAGAGATTCAGAGAGCAAGAAGAACAAAAACATGATTTCGAGCAATGGAGCCCCACCTCAAGGAACATTATATTAATGGCCAGGAAAGCTGTGAAGGATCAGGTGCATGAAAGAGAGAAATGGTATAATGAATTAGAATGGCAAAAGTATGAGGCCAGGAAAGAGACCATAGTTCATTTCAGAAGAAAGGATAAGGGTGAAAAGCTACCTCCTGATGCTAAGGAGCCTAGCAAGTATTTTCCCAAGCCATTTCAATATTTTGAGAGGCAAAGGATCAAGGCTGAGGCTCAGAAGAAAGCTGATTTGAAAGGCAAAAAGCCTGCTGATGATGCAGAACCTCCTGTGATAGCTCAAGTTCAACCAGGAAAAGGAATTGTTATCAAGGAGCCTGACCAGCCTTAGTTTTTGTTCTACTAGTTTTTGTCGTAGAACTATGTTATTGTTAGTGTGTTAAAACAATCAATGTAAACGAGCTGTAACGAACATTTCTGAATTTATAAACAACACTTTGTTCTATAATCGTTTCTTTTACATCTTTATTCTGTGATGTATCTGTGTTTAATGTTTTGTTTATAAAGTTCCCGGTGATATTATGCTTTTATACATCATCATATTGAATTTTCATAAATGGTGTATATCATTAGCTAAAAGGGTTATGACTTCTCCAAATAGGGGGAGATTGTTGGGTACATTGGAAAATGTGTACCTGATTTGAAGAAGTCTAACTTAGCTCAATGATATACATCAAGGTGTATTTGATGTTATTTTAAGTTTATATGTGCAGGTTAAGAATGTACTAGAATGCAGGAAAATTATTCTAAGTCCATGTGTCGACACCAGACGAAATTGTGTCGACACTTCAAAAAGATTGTGTCGACACTTGAAGAAGGCTGTGTCGACACAGAGAAAAAGAGTCGACAACAATTGTGTCGACACCTGGAGGCAGTATCGACACACAGAAGTTTATTCGACCACATTTGTGTCGACACCAGAAGACTGAGTCGACACACAGAGGCAGAGTCTACAACAGCTGTGTCGACACCTGGAGGCTGTGTCGACACACACTATATTCTGAGTCTACATCAACTGTGTCGACACACAGGACTTGTGTCGACACACAACAACGTCTAGACTAAGTTACTTGCTGGTGAATGGTGAAGTGTTTGTGTCAACACAAATACTCAGTGTCGACACATTCTCAAGATACAGTATCAAGAAGCTGAGTCGACATAAAGGCAGACATGTCGACATCATCAAAGGCTGTGTCGACACCTAAGTCACTTATGTCGACACATATTGACAGATGGTCTCGACACTTTCTAATAGACAGTCTCGACACTTTGTTGACAAAGACAAAGACACAAGATCTATTTGAAGACTTGACAGCTGTGAGTTACAACAGGTTGACTGAAGCTGTAAGACTTGTTAGAAGATTATTAGAAACCGGATCAGCCGGTTACCAAGGATGAAGTCTATAAATAGACAGATTCAAAAGAAGAAAAATACATAGAAACTAATTGATTGATCATTGTTGTGAGATAAGATCTCTAATCAAGAAAGTGCAAGGCACAGAAGAAGATCTTTGAGAGAAGATTTAAGAAGACTTTCTGAAGTGAACATCCACTCAGATTCAGTCTAAGTTGAATTCATTCAAGAATTCAGAAGTATTATCAAGGGTTTTGGATAGAGAGAGATCCAGCCATTTGAAGACAAGAAGGAAGCTATCACAGGTTTCTTAAGAAGCAGTATATTCCAAAGGAAATCAACTCTAACTAAGTTCAGATTCAAGAAGCTTTGAAGAAAGCTAAGATCCAGTTGATTTCATCCATCAGCCTTTTCAAGAAGCTGATCAAGAACAGTCTTATCCCTTCTCTCTCAACAGGGGTAAGATATTATATAACTTCATTTTCAAATTCTATAGGATCTATTTATAGATCTGAGTTGTAAGCCTATTTTATAAAGGCTGAGTGTAGGAGAAGGTGTTCTATGAGTTGTAAGCCTATTTTATAAAGGCTGAGTGTAGGAGAGGTATTCTCTGAGTGGTAAGGCTATTTATGCCTGAGTTGTAGGAGAAGGTGTTCTCTGAGTTATAGGCCTTGTGGCAAGGCTGAGGTAGGGCTGGTTAGCCTGAGCTGTAGGAACCTTATAGGGTTCTGAGTTGTAAGAACCTTTCATGGTTCTGAGTTGTAGGAACTGAGATAAAGGAGGAAGTTAGGCCGAATCTAGCACACTACTAGATAGGTTAAGAGGGAAAGTGGATGTACCCAGACCTTGGGGAACCACTATAAATCTGTGTGCAATCTGTGATGTGTACATGTTTGTGATTGCTGTGCTGTGTTAGCTGCAGAGTTTTCTGAATTTTATTATAACCTGAAGTTATATTCTGCATTAAGTTAAAACAAGCATTAGAACCTATTCACCCCCCCCCCCCCTCAAGGTGTTTAGGTGGTCTTGAAAGTAAAACTATCAGTTTCCCCTTTTATTGTTGTGAATTTTCTCTCTCTTAGTTGATGGCTTTTCTGGCCTTCACTGAGTTGTTGTTATTGATTGTTAAGGATCAGCCCTTTATATAGAGATTCCTCATGGTTACTAGCTGATCCGATTTGTAACAACCTTCTATTAGTTTTGACAAAGGTGTAAGACCTGTTGGTAATGACAGTTGTCAACCCACCAGTCATGACAGTTGATTCCTTAGAGACTTATCAACTCTGCATGATCCACTCAGCAATCTGCTTCATATGTGTCGACACAAGTAGACAAAGTGTCGACACAAGTCTTGATGATGTTGACACAATACTCCAAGTGTCGACACAGTCATTATTCTGCTCCATAACACATCTTCTATTGGTATGTGTCGACACAAGTCCAGTATGTCGACACAACTTGTAACACCCCAGAAATCTCAAAAAGCCAAATTGGGTTTCAGGTTGGCTAACACGGCCTGAGACATGGGCGTGTCTCAGGGCGTGTCAGGTGTACACGGCCTGGGACACGGGCGTATCCCAAGGCGTGTCCCTATTCTCGACGAGTTCTCGAGCCCTGATCGTCGAGTGTGGAACACGGCCTGTGACACGGGCGTGTCACAGGGGCGTGTTTTGCACACAGCTAGGGACACGGGCGTGTGCCTTAGCCATGTCCTGCTCGGGTAATTTTGGAGATCGTGTTACAGGGGTGACACAGCCGGGTACACGGCCGTGTACTGTGTGACACGGGCGTGTCGGGCTTGACACGGGCGTGTAAATGCCCGTGTTCTTGTTTATTTTAAGTCGGTTGTGCACCGCTTCAGGAACACGGCCTGTGACACGGGCGTGTCACAACCCGTGTTCGGCCACGGAAATCAAATTCAAGTCTGATCAGAGCTGTTCTTTTTCTTTGACCAAGATCCAATAGTCTGGGCTCTTCCCTGGGTTGATAAGGCCGGGATTGAAGAGGAGAAAGCTCATTTGAGTTTCATCATTCTCTTTCTAAAGTTAAGAGAGAGAGGAGAGCAAGGCAAGGAAGAAGAAGAGGAATCCGGCCGCCGGTGGTGCTGCGGTGGTCCAAATCGCGAGCCGAGTTCGGATTTACGAAGTCAAGGCTGCTACGAAGGCTTTCATCCGTCTCAATTCTCTCCATGGCTCCAAGGCAAATTCCAAGGGTAACAATTACTGTCTTGGACATATGAAGTCCTACTTTCCTGCATTTGCATAGGGAAAACCCTTCCCCGTGAGTATGCGGTGGATTGTGGCGTCCCTTGGGGTAGAT
Source organism: Platanthera zijinensis (assembly GCA_039513925.1). NCBI lineage: Eukaryota > Viridiplantae > Streptophyta > Magnoliopsida > Asparagales > Orchidaceae > Platanthera > Platanthera zijinensis. The sequence continues at coordinate 103,250,074 of CM077088.1, forward strand.
ATGTGAAGTCCCCCTTGTTAGAGTCCGGAATTGGAGTACGGATCTAGGCATGCTGTGTGAAACCCATCTAGACGTGCTGGTCTGGATTGGTGATGCTTGTTTGCATTCGGAGGAATCTCCGAGAATTTGATTGTTTGTTTGCAATCTGTGGTGCATACCTGGTGCTTGGTGCAGCAGGAAGTACTAGAGGAAGTCCAGGAAATTGTGCGAGTTGGGTTCAACTCTTGTGGTGGACGGGCAAGGTGAAGTTGTACCCGCGTAAGTCCAGTCTTGAGTCTGACGATGTGAACAACGGGATAGGAGGATCTGTACCCGCGTTATGGTTGTCTAACCTTGGGTTCTTAAGGCCCTGTTAGGATCACATAGCAAGAGTCGACGGCTTGCGTGCCGATCAAGACTAGAATGCTCATTGGTGGGATCTTGTGTTTCCGGTACACCCGAATGTGCCCTGAGTGCACAGAGTCTCGGGCCGTCGTGCCGACGTTTGTGATATGTATTGACTGTGCGGTCGTGCACATCTTGCGTGGTTTACTATATATATATCATATTGGAAAATGCTATGCAGGGATGGAATTCCGCTGCCCCGTGCCAGGGGCAGGGTCGTTATAATTGGTCAGCTGAATGCTTACCGTTGCCCTGTTTGCCACTGCTTGGTGGATTGGTTCTTGCAGGTGCTGGAGGTGCTGGTCCGAGCGGGACTTAGCGGGCTGAATCCCAAGCTGCGTTGCTGCCCTCGAAGGCTTTGTTTTGTTTCTTCTTGTTCATGTGTGGTAGGCCTGCATGCCGATGTCTGTAAACCACACCTTGTTAAGAGAAATTTGTAAGGCCTTAAGGCCAGATACTTTGGTTGTATACATTCCTAAGTTTTAGGTAGACAGTTCTTGTTACTCTTGAGTTCAAGTTTTTCAACCGTGAAGCTTCTGCTAGAATGCTCTGTGTTAGGATGCGTTTGTTTTGATATTATTTCATAGCATCTCCGCCTGTTTGTGGAATATTGTGTGGGGCCCCGGCCGGACCCTCTATTATATTCTTCTTGACGGGTAGAGGTGTTACAATTTGGTATCAGCTTGTTGGTCGATCTCTTCCGAATTCACGGACGAATTCTTTTGAGAGGTGGTGAGCATGTGTCAGTGCTGTCATTATAACACTTAACTTGAACTCAAGAATGTCCACTTAGGAATGCAAATACACTTGTTTGTTGAACTTGTGTATTCTTTGTATGTTTGTCGTTTTACTTGGTCGCTAATTGTATGTTTTACACATATAGATGACTAGAAGTGTTGCGGGTCAATCCGAACCTCAACATTCTGTAAAAAGTGCGGCACTAGCTGAGGTGCCCACACCTCCTCCTTCTGCTGAAACGGTACGTTTCATCACGGAAATGGTACTTGCTGTGATGAATGTTTAGCAGGCTGGGCAGGCACGTCCTTCAGTGGTGCCAACGCATGCTGGGGTACGGCAAGAACCGGTAGAAGCTGTAGTTGATCCGCGGGCAGCAGATCAACAATTGAAGCAATTCTTGAGCTTCAATCCTCCACAATTTACTGGGGCAGGATCACCGGCCCAAGCAGAGGATTGGCTTGCAAGGATCAAGAGGATCATCAGAGCGATCAAAGTTGAGGAGGGACAGAAGGTTTTGTTGACCACTTTCCTACAGGAAGGAGAGGCTCGTTTATGGTGGGGTGAGATTGAACTGCATCACTTGGCCGGCAGGCAACTAACAGAGGTCTCGATGGATGAATTTTCTCGGGTTGTTCTTGGCACAACATCTACCAATGCAGCAAAGGATATCGATGGAAATGGAATTTCAACGGTTAACTCAAGGATATCGTAGTGTGGATGATTACCTGCATGAGTTCACACGTTTGGGAAGATATGCGGGTACAATCTTCGCCGAAGAAGAGCGTAAGACTAGTAGGTTTTATGCGGGACTGCGAGATGAGCTGCGGTATTTGCTCTCGAGTTCTTTGAGTCAGGGATATCAAGCCTTAGTCTGTACGGCTCGGTCTTTTGAGACGAACATGAAAAGAGGGCAGGCAAAAGGGACCTTGGCTGTGACAAAGCCAGAGTTCAAGTCGTCGTGCCCGGAGAAGTTTGGGTACCGTAAGAGATGGGGAAAGAAGTCCAAGTCTACTGGACAAGCTCCTTCTGCGACTATGACAGAGACATCTGGGTATGGATCTCGTGCTTGTTTTACGTGCGGGAAGTTGGGACACTTCGCACGTGATTGCCGAGTTGGTCCTCTAAAGGGTGACAAGAAGACGGGAGCGTCTTATGCGGAGAAAGGGAAGACTATGGTGGAGTTTTCTTCCTCGCACGCGCAGCCCAGGGTTTTCAACCTTGGACAACAGGAGGCCATTAAGCAGGTGGATGTCGTCACAGGTGCGCGCAGTTTTTAATGTTATTTTATACTGTGTGTTGTGCTTGTTTTGATTGTGATGTTTTAGGGTTTGTCCTTATACGAGAGTATCCGGCGCGAGCACTGTTTGACACAGGTGCTTCACATTTGTTTCTGTCTGAAGAGTTCGTCTTTCGTGTCTGGGTACCTATCCGGACCACGACAGACAGTGTAAAGGTGTTGTTACCTAATAGATGTTTGATGTGCGCGGATAAATCTTGCGGTCTTGAGGTCATGATAGGGAGTCGGGAGTTCAAGGTGGAAACATTAGTATTGCCGATCAAGGAATTTGATATAATCTTTGGTATGGACTTGTTGTCAGAGCAGCGTGCCTGTATAGATTGCACTTCAAAAGAGGTCACACTTGGGCAGAATACCGAATAAGAGACCAAGTTCATTGGTATACAAGTGATGAGTGGGATGTTGTTATCTGCTCTCCAAGTCATTAATGTAGTTTAGAAGGGTGCGGAGTTGTTCTTCACACTCATAGAGGCGGTGGCGCCGAAGGCCAGTATGAGTGAAGTGCCGATTGTGTCGGAGTATGCTGATGTGTTTCCAAAGGACCTTCCGGGGTTACCTCCCTAAAGGGAAATCGACTTCGCTATCGAGCTGGTGCCGGGTGCGAAACTTGTGTCCCGTTCGCCGTATCGGGTAGCGCCAAAAGAGATGGCTGAACTAAAAGTTCAGTTGTAAGAACTGTTGGAGTAGGGATACATACGCCCAGGTATGTCACCTTGGAGCGCGCCTGTTCTTTTTGTGAAAAAGAAAGACGGTAGTTTGCGGCTATGTATTGATTATCGCGAACTGAATAAGCTGGCGGAGAAAAACAAGTATCCGATTCATCGGATCGATGACTTGTTCGATCAACTAGCGGGCTCAACCGTCTATTCCAAGTTGGATTTGAAATCCGGGTATTACCAATTGCGGATTAGGGAAGGTGACATTACCGAGACAGCATTTGGCACACGCTACGGTCATTATGATTTCACAGTGATTTCGTTCGGCTTATGTAATGCGCCTTCGGTATTCATGGATCTCATGCAACGAACGTTCCGCGAATACTTGGATCTGTTTGTGATTGTGTTCATTGATGATATCCTCGTGTACACACAGTCGGAGGAAGATCATGCAAACCATTTGCAGTTGGTATTGCACACCTTGCGGAGGAATAAGCTGTATGCCAAGTTCTCTAAGTGTGAGTTTTGTCTCTCGTCGGTGGCTTTTCTGGGCCATTTGGTAAGTGGAGAGGGCATAGCGGTGGATCTGGCAAAGATAAGTGTCATTCGTGATTTGCCAGTGATATCTTCGGTGGCCGAAGTCAAGAGTTTTCTTGGACTGGCAGGCTACTATAGACGATTTGTGGCGAAACTTCTCCCGGATTGCTTTGCCTTTGACTACGTTGACGAGAAAAGATCAGAAGTTCGTTTGGACGCCGGAGTGCGTGTGAGATTTTGAGGAGCTAAAAGGTCGTTTGACGACGGCGCCTGTTTTTATGTTGCCATGTGGTACAGACGGTTTTGAGTTATACAGCGATGCAACAAGAAGCGGCTTAGGCTGCGTTCTCCTGCAGTTTGGCAAGGTGATCGCTTATGGCTCACGTCAATTAAAGGTGCATGAGCATAATTACCCCGTCCACGACTTGGAGTTGGCGGCGGTGATCTTTTCGCTAAAGTTGTGGCGGCACTATCTTTATGGCGTGAAGGTAGATATTTATACAGATCATAAAAGCCTGAAGTATCTGCTCGATCAAAAGGATTTGAATATGCGACAAAGGAGGTGGATGGAATTCCTAGGGGATTATACCTTCGACATTCACTATGTTCCCGGAATGGGAAATGTGGTCGCTGATGCCTTGAGTCGTCGGACTCCGGTGCGGGCAAGTTGGTTGCGGATACATGACAAGCGTCTAATCCAGGAATTGGAAGCGTTGGAGATATCTTGTGTTGAGTGGGATTCTTCGGCCGATGCATGCTTGAACTGGATGGAAGTTCAATATGACCTTGCGGACAGGGTTCGGCGGGCAACGGAGTTTGATGAAAGTCTCCAGCGCTATGCAAAGGAGGGGTCTGGTGACTGATTCTCCTGGGATGACGGTTTATTACGGAAGGATGGCCGATTGTGCATCCCTTGTGCGGGTAAATTGCGATAAGAATTGTTATATGAAGCACACTTTACAAAGTACTCAATTCACCGTGGGAGCCCAAAGATGTACAAGGACATGAAGAAATTGTTCTGGTTGCCCGGTTTAAAGAAGGACATGGCCGAGTATGTGGCTAAGTGTCATACTTGTGCTTTGGTAAAGGCAGAGTGTCAACGGCCTAGTGGTTTCCTGAAATCATTGTCGGTTCCGCAGTGGAAGTTTGAAGATATTTCTATGGATTTCGTGCACGGATTGCCAAGATCTCAACGTGGGAATGACTCAATCTGGGTGATTGTAGACCGGTTGACAAAGGTGGCTCACTTTCTACCGAACAAGAGGGACGATTCTGTGGAAATGTTGGCAAAGCTCTATGTGGAGCAGATTGTTCGATTGCATAGTGTTCCCCGGAGCATTGTAAGTGACCGAGATGGGCGATTTACTTTGAAATATTGGAGGCTAATTCATCAGCTGTTGGGCACGAAGTTAGCATTCAGTACGGCCTTTCATCCGCAAACGGATGGCCAAACTGAATGAACCAACAGAACAATGGAGGATATGCTCCGTATGTGCGCCCTGGACTTTGGTAAGAAATGGGAAGATCATCTTGTTATGGTGGAATTTGCCTATAATAATAGCTACCAAGCGAGCATCGGCATGGCACCGTTTGAAGCTCTGTATGGTCGCAAGTGCCGTACACCGTTAGCTTGGGCAGAAACTTGTGAATCCAAACTTTTGGGAAAAAGGGAAGTCGAGGATGCTAACTCAACAATACGCTCTATTCGAGAGAGGCTACTAATAGCCCAGGATCGGCAAGCCAAGTATTACAATGCTAAGCACCGGAACGTGGAGTTCGCGGTGGGTGACTGGGTCTATTTAAAGATTAAACCCTTCAAAGGCGTATCTCAGATTCGGCGGTTGAAAAAGCTAAGTCCGCGATACCTTGGTCCGTTTGAAGTGGTGGAGCGATTTGGGGAAGCCGCCTATCGGCTAGCTCTTTCATCGGAATTAGGTTGACTGTATGATGTGTTCCACATCTCGGTACTACGAAAAGTATTCAAAGACCCAGCTCAAGTGATTGAGAATGATCGGGTGTCGGTTGAGTATGTGCTAACGACAAAGGTGAGGCCCATTCGGATCGAGGATCGAGCCGAGAAACAGTTGTGGAACAAAACGATCGGGATGGTCAAAGTCCGATGGGACAATTGTGGCCAAGAAGAGCTAACATGGGAGCGGGAGCAGACCATGCGAGCTGAGTTCCCCGAGTTATTTGTGTTAACTGTTTGCTTGTCTGTATGGTGTTGCAACATATATGTAGAAGTATCACTTTTTGTGTCATGATTGCATCTCCCTACTGCATCCAAATTTCGGGACGAAATTTTATTAAGGAGGGGAGGATTATAACACCCCAGATGTCTCAAAAAGCCAAAGTGAAGTTCAGGATGGCTGACACAGCCTGGGACACGGGCGTGTCCCAGGGCGTGTCAGGTGTACACGGCCTGGGACACGGGCGTGTCCCTAGTCTCGACAAGTACTCGAGCCCTGATCCTCGAGTGTGAAACACGGCCTGTGACACGGGCGTGTCACAGGGGCGTGTTTGGCACACGGCTAGGGACACAGGTGTGTGCCTTAGCCGTGTCCTGCTCGGGTTATTTTGGAGATCGTGTTACATGGGTGACACAGCCAGGTACACGGCCGTGTACTGTGTGACACGGGCGTGTCAGGCTTCATATAGGCTTATCAATGCCCGTGTTCTGGTTTATTTTCAGTCGGTTGTGCACCGCTTCAGGAACACGGCCTGTGACACGGGCGTGTCACAACCCGTGTTCGTCCCAGGAAATCAAATTAAGGGCTGATCAGAGCTGTTAATTTTCTTTGACCAAGATCCAATGGTTTGGGCTCTTCCCTGGGTTGATAAGGCCGGGATTGAAGAGGAGAAAGCTCATTTGAGTTTCATCTTTCTCATTCTAAAGTTAAGAGAGGGGAGAGCAAAGCAAGGAAGAAGAAGAGGAATCCGGCCGCCGGTGGTGCTGCGGTGGTCCAAATCGCGAGCCGATTTCGGATTTACGAAGGCAAGGCTGCTACGAAGGCTTTCATCCATCTCAATTCTCTCCATGGCTCCAAGGCAACTAACAAGGGTAACGATTTCCGTATTGGAAATGTGAAGTCCTACTTTTCTGCATTTGTATAGGGAAAACCCATCACCGCGAGTGTGCTGTGGGTTGTGGTGTCCCTTGGGGTAGATATGTGAAGTCCCCCTTGTTAGTGTCCGGAATTGGAGTACGGATCTAGGCATGCTGTGTGAAGCCCATCTGGACATGCTGGTCTGGATTAGTGATGCTTGTTTGCATTCGGAGGAACCTCCGAGTATTTGATTGTTTGTGTGCAATCTGTGGTGCATACCTGTCGCTTGGTGCAGCAGGAAGTACTGGAGAAAGTCCAGGAAATTGTGCGAGTTGGGTTCAACTCTTGTGGTGGACGGGCAAGGTGAAGCTGTACCCGCGTCAGTCCAGTCTTGAGTCTGACAATGTGAGCAACGGGATAGGCGGATCTGTATTCGCGTTATGGTTGTCTAACCTTGGGTGCTTAAGGCCTTGTTAGGATCACATAGCGAGAGTCGACGGCTTGCGTGTCGATCAAGACTAGAATGCTCATTGGTGGGATCCGGTGTTTCCGGTACACCCGAATGTGCCCTGAGTGCACGGAGCGTCGGGCCGTCGTGCCGACGTTTGTGATATAAATTGACTGTGCGGTCGTGCACGTCTTGCGTGGTTTACTATATATGTATCATATTGGAAAATGCTATGCAGGGATGGAATTCCGCTGCCCTGTGTTAGGGGCAGGGTCGTTATAATTGGTCAGCTGAATGCATACCGTTGCCCTGTTTGCCACTGCTTGGTCGATTGGTTCTTGTAGGTGCTGGAGGTGCTAGTCCGAGCGGGACTTAGCGGGCTGAAGCCTAAGCTGTGTTGCTTCCCTCGAGGGCTTTGTTTTGTTTCTTCTTGTTCATGTGTGGCCGGCCTGCGTGCCGATGTCTTTAAACCACACCTTGTTAAGAGAAATTTTGTAAGGCCTTAAGGCCAGATACTTTGGTTGTATACATTCCTATGGTTTAGTTGACAGTTCTTGTTTTGCTTGAGTTCAAGTTTTCAACCGTGAAGCTTCCGCTAGAATGCTCTGTGTTAGGATGCGTTGGTTTTGATATTATTTCGTAGCGTCTCCGCCTGTTGGTGGAATATGGTGTGGGCCCCAGCCGGACCCTCTATTATATTCTTCTTGACGGGTAGAGGTGTTACAATTTGGTATCAGCTTGTTTGTCGATCTCTTCCGAATTCGCGGACGAATTCTTTTGAGGGGTGGCGAGCACGTGTCTGTGCTGTCATTATAACACATAACTTGAACTCAAGAATGTCCACTTAGGAATGCAAATACACTTGTTTGTTGAACTTGTGTATTTTTTTTGTATGTTTGCCATTTTACTTGGTCGCTAAATTGTGTGTTTTACACATATAGGTGACTAGAAGTGTCGCGGGTCAATCTGAACCTCAACATTCTGTAGAAAGTGTGGCACAAGCTGAGATGCCCACACCTCATCCATCCGCTGAAATGGTACGTTTCATCACGGAAACGGTACTTGCTGTTATGAATGCTCAGTAGGCTGGGCAGACACATCCTGCAGTGGTGCCAACGCATGCTGGGGTACGGCAAGAACAGGTAGAAGCTGTAGTTGATCTGCGGGCAGTAGATCAACAATTGAAGCAATTCTTGAGCTTCAATCCTCCACAATTTATTGGGGCTGGGTCACCGGCCCAAGCAAAGGATTGGCTTGCCAGGATCAAGAGGATCATCTGAGCTATCAAGGTTGAGGAGGGACAGAAGGTTATGTTGGACACTTTCCTACTGGAAGGAGAGGCTCGCTTGTGATGGGATGAGATTGAACTGTATCACTTTGCCGGTAGACAACTTACAGAGGTCCCGATGGACGAATTTTCTCGGTTGTTCTTGGCACAACATCTACCAATGCAGCAAAGGATATCGATGGAAATGGAATTTCAACGGTTAACTCAAGGAGATCGTAGTGTGGATGATTACCTACATGAATTCACACGTTTGGGAAGATATGCGGGTACAATCTTCGCCGAAGAAGAGCGTAAGACTAGTATATTTTATGCGGGACTGCGTGATGAGCTGCGGTATTTGCTCTCGAGTTCTGTGAGTCAGGGATTTCAAGCCTTAGTCTGTACGGCTCGGTCTTTGGAGACGGACATGAAAAGAGGGCAGGCAAAAGGGACCTTGGTTGTGAAAAAGCCAGAGTTCAAGCCGCCGCGTCCGGAGAAGTTTGGGTACCGTAAGAGATGGGGAAAGAAGTCTATGTCTACTAGACAAGCTCCTTCTGCGACTGTGATAGAGACATCTGGGTATGGATCTCGCGCTTGTTTTACGTGCGGGAAGTTGGGACACTTCGCACGTGATTGCCGAGTTGGTCCTCCAAAGGGTGACAAGAAGACGGGAGCATCTTATGCGGAGAAAGGGAAGATTATGGTGGAGTCTTCTGCCTCGGACGCGCAGCCTAGGGTCTTCAACCTTGGATAACAGGAGGCCATTAAGCAGGCGGATGTCATCACAGGTGCGCGCAGTTTTTAATGTTATTTTATACTGTGTGCTGTGCTTGTTTTGATTGTGATGTTTTAGGGTTTGTCCTTATACGAGAGTATCCAGCGCGAGCACTGTTTGACACAGGTGCTTCACATTCGTTTCTGTCTGAAGAGTTCGTATTTCGTGTCGGGGTACCTATCTGGACCACGACAGACAGTGTAAAGGTGTTGTTACCTAACGGATGTTTGATATGCGCGGATAAATTTTGCGGTCTTGAGGTCAATATAGGGAGTCGGGAGTTCAAGGTGGAAACACTAGTATTGTCGATCAAGGAATTTGATATAATCTTTGGTATGGGCTGGCTGTCAGAGCAGCGTGCCTGTATAGATTGCACTTCAAAAGAGGTCACACTCGGGAAGAATACCGAACAAGAGACCAAGTTCATTGGTATACAAGGGTTGAGTGGGATGTTGTTATCTGCTCTCCAAGTCGTTAAGGAAGTTCAGAAGGGTGCAGAGTTGTTCTTCACACTCGTAGAGGCGGTGGAGCCGAAGGCCAGTGTGAGTGAAGTGTTGATTGTGTCGGTGTATGCTGATGTGTTTCCAAAGGACCTTCCGGGTTACCTCCCCAAAGGGAAATCGACTTCGCTATCGAGCATGTGCCGGGTGCAAAACCTGTGGCCCGTTCGCCGTATCAGGTAGCGCCAAAAGAGATGGACGAACTGAAAGTTTAGTTGCAAGGGCTGTTGGAGCAGGGATACATATGCCCAAGTATGTCACCTTGGAGCGCGCCTGTTCTTTTTGTGAAAAAGAAAGACGGTAGTTTGCGGCTATGTATTGATTATCGCGAACTGAATAAGCTGACGGAGAAAAACAAGTATCTGATTCCACGGATCGATGAATTGTTCGATCAGCTAGCGGGCTCAACCGTCTATTCCAAGTTGGATTTGAAATTCGAGTATTACCAATTGCGGATTAGGGAAGGTGACATTCCCAAGATAGCGTTTGGCACACGCTACGGTCATTATGAGTTCACAGTGATGCCGTTCGGCTTATGTAATGCGCCTTCGGTATTCATGGATCTCATGCATCAAACGTTCCGCGAATACTTGGATCTGTTTGTGATTGTGTTCATTGATGATATCCTCGTGTACTCACAGTCGGAGGAAGATCAAGCAAACCATTTGCAGTTGGTATTGCACACCTTGCGGAGGAATAAGTTGCATGCCAAGTTCTCTAAGTGTGAGTTCTGGCTCTCGTCGGTGGATTTTCTGGGCCATGTGGTAAGTGGAGATGGCATAGCGGTGGATCCAGCAAAGATAAGTGCCATTCGTGATTGGCCAGTGATATCTTCGGGTGCCGAAGTCAGGAGTTTTCTTGGACTGGCAGGCTACTATAGACGATTTGTGGCGAACTTCTCCCGGATTGCTTTGCCTTTGACTACGTTGACGAGAAAAGATCAGAAGTTCGTTTGGACGCCGGAGTGCGCGCGAGCTTTTGAGGAGCTAAAAGGTCATTTGACGACGGCGCCTATTTTGACGTCGCCATGTGGTACAGACGGTTTTGAGTTATACAGCGATGCATCAGGAAGCGGCTTAGGCTGCGTTCTCCTGCAGTTTGGCAAGGTGATCGCTTATGGCTCACGTCAATTAAAGGTGCATGAGCGTAATTACCCCGTCCACGACTTGGAGTTGGTGGCGGTGATCTTTTAGCTAAAGTTGTGGCGGCACTATCTTTATGGCGTGAAGGTAGATATTTATACAGATCATAAAAGCCTGAAGTATCTGCTCGATCAAAAGGATTTGAATATGCGACAAAGGAGGTGGATGGAATTCTTAGGGGATTATACCTTCGACATTCACTATGTTCCCGAAAAGGGAAATGTGGTCGCTGATGCCTTGAGTCGTCGGACTCCGGTGCGGGCAAGTTGGTTGCGGATATATGACGAGCGTCTAATCCAGGAATTGGAAGCGTTGGAGATATCTTGTGTTGAGAGGGATTCTTCGGCCGATGCATGCTTGAACTGGATGGAAGTTCAATATGACCTTGCGGACATGGTTCGGCGGGCAACGGAGTTTGATGAAAGTCTCAAGTGCTATGCAAAGGAGGGGTCTGGTGACCAATTCTCCTGGGATGACGGTTTATTACGGAAGGATGGCCGATTGTGCGTCCCTTGTGTGGGTAAATTGCGAGAAGAATTGTTATATGAAGCACACTTTACAAAGTACTCAATTCACCCTGGGAGCACAAAGATGTACAAGGACATGAAGAAATTGTTCTGGTGGCCCGGTTTTAAGAAGGTCTTAGCCGAGTATGTGGCAAAGTGTCGTACTTGTGCTTTGGTAAAGGCTGAGTGTCAACGGCCTAGTGGTTTCCTGAAATCATTGCCGGTTCCGCAGTGGAAGTTTGAGGATATTTCTATGGATTTCGTGCACGGATTGTCGAGATCTCAACGTGGAAATGACTCAATATGGGTGATTGTAGACCGATTGACAAAGGTGGCTCACTTTCTACCGAATAAGTGGGACGATTCTGTGGAAATGTTGGCAAAGCTCTATGTGGAGCAGATTGTTCGATTGCACGGTGTTCCCCGGAGCATCGTAAGTGACCGAGATGGGCGATTTACTTCAAAAGATTGGAGGCTAATTCATCACCTGTTGGGCACGAAGTTAGCATTCAGTGCGGCCTTTCATCCGCAAACGGATGGCCAAACTGAACGAACCAACAGAACAATGGAGGATATGCTCTGTATGTGCGCCCTGGACTTCGGTAAGAAATGGAAAGATCATCTTGTTATGGTGGAATTTGCCTATAATAATAGCTACCAAGCGAGCATCGGCATGTCACCGTTTGAAGCTCTGTATGGTCGCAAGTGTCGTACATCGTTAGCTTGGGCAGAAACTGGCGAATCCAAACTTTTGGGAAAAAGGGAAGTCGAGGATGCTAACTCAACAATACGCTCTATTCGAGAGAGGATACTAATAGCCCAGGATCGGCAAGCCAAGTATTACAATGCTAAGCACCGGAACATGGAGTTCGCGGTGGGTGACGGGGTCTATTTAAAGATTAAACCCTTCAAAGGCATATCTCGGATTCGGCGGTTGAAAAAGCTAAGTCCGCGATATTTTGGTCCGTTTGAAGTGGTGGAGTGATTTGGGGAAGCCGCCTATCGGCTAGCTCTTTTATCAAAATTGGCTGGACTGCATGATGTGTTCTATATCTAGGTACTACGAAAAGTAGTCAAAGACCCAGCTCAAGTGATTGAGAATGATCGGGTGCCGGTTGAGTATGGGCTAACGACAAATGTAAGGTCCATTCAGATCGAGGATCGAGCCGAGAAAGAGTTGCGGAACAAAACGATCGGGATGTTCAAAGTCTGGTGGGACAATTGTGGCCAAGAAGAGATAACATGGGAGCAGGAGCAGACCATGCGAGCTGAGTTCCCCGAGTTATTTGTGTAAACTGTTTGCTTGTCTGTATGGTGTTGCAACATATATGTAGAAGTATCACTTTTTGTGTCATGCTTGCATCTCCCTACTGCATCCAAATTTCGGGATGAAATTTTATTAAGGAGGGGAGGATTGTAACACCCCAAAAGTCTCAAAAAGCCAAAGTGAGGTTCAGGTTGGCTGACACGACCTTGGACACGGGCGTGTCCCAGGGCGTGTCAGGTGTACACGGCCTGGGACACGGGCGTGTCCCTAGTCTCGACAAGTACTCGAGCCCTGATCGTCGAGTTTGGAACACGGCCTGTGACACAGGCGTGTCACAGGGGCGTGTTTGGCACACAGCTAGGGACACGGGTGTGTGCCTTAGCCGTGTCCTGCTCGGGTTATTTTGGAGATCGTGTTATAGGGGTGACACGACCAGGTACACGGCCGTGTACTGTGTGACACGGCCGTGTCAGGCTTGACACGGGCGTGTCAATGCCCGTGTTCTGGTTTATTTTCAGTCGGTTGTGCACCGCTTCAGGAACACGGCCTGTGACACGGGCGTGTCACAACCCGTGTTCGGCCCAGGAAATCAAATTCAGGGCTAATCAGAGCCGTTCATTTTCTTTGACATAGATCCAATGGTCTGGGCTCTTCCCTGGGTTAATAAGGCCGGGATTGAAGAGGAGAAAGCTCATTTGAGTTTCATCTTTCTCATTCTAAATTTAAGAGAGAGGGGAGAGCAAAGCAAGGAAGAAGAAGAGGAATCCGGCCGCCGGTGGTGCTGCGGTGGTCCAAATCGCGAACCGAGTTCGGATTTATGAAGGCAAGGCTGCTACAAAGGCTTTCATCCGTCTCAATTCTCTCTATGGCTCCGAGGCGACTTCCAAGGGTAACGATTTCCGTCTTGGACATGTGAAGTCCTACTTTCCTGTATTTGCAAAGGTAAAACCAGTCCTTGCGAGTGTGCGGTGGGTTGTGGTGTCCCTTGGGGTAGATATGTGAAGTCCCCCTTGTTAGAGTCCGGAATTGGAGTACGGATCTAGGCATGCTGTGTGAAGCCCATCTGGACGTGCTGGTCTGGATTGGTGATGCTTGTTTGCATTCGGAGGAATCTCCGAGTATTTGATTGTTTGTGTGCAATCTGTGGTGCATACCTGTCGCTTGGTACAGCAGGAAGTACTGGAGAAAGTCCAGGAAATTGTGCGAGTTGGGTTCAACTCTTGTGGTGGACGGGCAAGGTGAAGCTGTACCCGCGTCAGTCCAGTCTTGAGTCTAACGATGTGAGCAACGGGATAAGCGGATCTGTACCCGCGTTATGGTTGTCTAACATTGGGTGCTTAAGGCCCTGTTAGGATCACATAGCGAGAGTCGACGGCTTGCGTGCCGATCAAGACTAGAATGCTCATTGGTGGGATCCGGTGTTTCCGGTACACCCGAATGTGCCCTGAGTGCACGGAGCGTCGGGCCGTCGTGCCGACGTTTGTGATATGTATTGACTGTGCAGTCGTGCACGTCTTTCATGGTTTGCTATATATATATCATATTGGAAAATGTTATGCAGGGATGGAATTCCGCTGCCCCGTGCCCGGGGCAGGGTCGTTATAATTAGTCAGCTGAATGCTGACCGTTGCCCTGTTTGCCACCGCTTGGTGGATTGGTTCTTGCAGGTGCTGTAGGTGCTGGTCCGAGCGGGACTTAGCGGGCTGAGGCCCAAGCTGCGTTGCTGCCCTCGAGGGCTTTGTTTTGTTTCTTCTTGTTCATGTGTGGCCGGCCTGCGTGCCGATGTTTGTAAACCACACCTTGTTAAGAGAAATTTTGTAAGGCCTTAAGGCCAGATACTTTGGTTGTATACATTCCTATCGTTTAGTGGACAGTTCTTGTTTTTCTTGAGTTCAAGTTTTCAACCGTGAAGTTTCCGCTAGAATGCTCTGTATTAGGATGCGTTGGTTTTGATATTATTTCTTAGCGTTTCCGCCTATTGGTGGAATATGGTGTGGGGCCCCGGCCGGACCCTCTATTATATTCTTCTTGACGGGTAGAGGTGTTACAATCGTGATATCTTCTCAGATCACAAGAACCTCAAGTATATCGATACCTAGAAGGATTTGAACTTTCGCTAGAGGATATGGTTAGAGTTCCTTTGCGATTATGACTACTAGATGCATTATCACCTGGGGAAGGCGAACACCGTGACAGATGCCTTGAGCAAGAGAGCCGGCACTACTGGATCGGAGCCCCAGGTGATGGCTATAGAGCTGATACAGATGCTGGAGGATATGCATACTACTATGGTTTCCAAGTCCGAGCCAGAGAAATATCGGGAGTACTTGAGTTCCTTGAATATTGAGTGCGATATACGGGATCGCATTAGGACACATCAGAGGCTAGATGCATCTTTGGAGTTGGTATTCAGGGCCCTGGAAGGGGGCACGTCAGAGGATTATTCATTGCGTGATGACCTCGTTCATTTTTGTGGTTGTGTTTATATACCTGTAGGGGGTGGTGTTCGGGAGGATATACTCATGGAGGCACACTGCTCTCAGTACTCAGTGCGCCCCGATATCACCAAGATGACGGCAGATCTGTGGGGGAGCTTGTATTGGACAGGGATGAAGAGGGAGATCATCTATTATGTGACACACTGCGAGACATGCCAGTGGGTAAAGGCAGAGTGCAAGAGCCCCGGAGGACTACTACAGTCACTATCGGTGCCAGAGTGGAAGTTTGTGGATATCGCTATGGATTTCATACATGGATTGCCTTGCTCCCACTATGGGCATGATTCTATTTGGGTCATTGTCGATAGACTCACCAAGATGGACCAGTTTATACTAATCAGAAAGGACAGCTCAGTTGCTGCTTTGGTGAGGTTGTTGGTGGAGCAGTTTGTCAGGTACCACTGCATCCCCAGGACGATTGTCTCAGATCGTGATGGTCGGTTCACTTCTAGGGAGTGGAGAGCGGTGCAGGCATACTTGGGTTCTCAGCTTGCTTTTAGCACCACTTTCCATCCATAGACCAACGGCCAGACAGAGCGGACCAACAAGACTATGGAGGATCTGCTACGTTTGTGTATACTGGATACGGAGAAGCCCTGGGAGAGACTGCTGCCACTGATTGAGTTCTCCTATAACAATAGTCACTAGACGATCATTGGGATGGCACCTTATGAGGCTCTGTATGGGAGAAAGTGTCAGACCCCACTATCTTGGGTTCAGGATGAGGACCCCAAGGCACTTGGATCAGAATATATAGAGGATAAGGATGCTCAGATACGATTGATAAGGGATCGGATGCTGGAGGCGCAGAGCAGGCAGGCCAAGTACTACGATGTGTGGCATCGAAAGGTGGAATTCCTGGTGGGTGACAGAGTGTTCTTAAAGATACGTCTCGTGCATGGTTTTTCTCGGGTATGGAGGCACAAGAAGCTCAGCTCTTGATATATGGGGCCATATTTGATCCTGGAGCGGATCGGTCCCTTGGCTTACAGACTAGAGCAACCTCCAGAGTTAAGGACCTTGCACGACGTCTTTCACGTCTCCTCGCTACGGAGAGCTCTCCTTCAGCCAGAGCAGCATATTACCACTACAGCAGGCCCGATAGCACCTGATAAATCAGTTCATTTAGAGCCGCTCCATATCGATGATACTGCGATCTGAGTGCTGCGGAAGAAGAAGGTTTCCCTGGTGAAGGTGTTCTGGTCCAACCATGGACGGGAGGAGCACACCTAGGAGCCGAGGGATCTGATGCTAGAGTGGAACCCGGAACTTTTCACCTCAGGTAATACCTAAATTTTGTTAAAAGTTCTTAAATTCTTGTGTGTAGAAACCCCGTAGACCCGAACTTAAATTTCGGGGACGAAATTATTTTTTTGTTTATTGGGATTTGTAACATCTCATTTCCTATTAGACCCCCTGTACTTAGATTGGGTTAGTACATGTGGTGGGGGCGTGGGTCTAGGATAGGTTTGACCCATGGGGAAAGGGTGTAGCCACATGGGGCCCACTATAGGGCCCAAGTCAACTTAGGTCCAACTAGTCTAAATTGGAACCTTTGACACACCTTGACCCCACCACTATGCCCTAACCCTAAAAACAATCTAAGTAAACCCTAAGCCATGCCATTGGGTCACATATTGACCCAAGTTAACCCAAGTCAACCCTAACCCTAGTTTGGTCAAACCCACACCTAAAGGCCCAATTTGCCCAAGTGGGGCACCACCATGGCCCAACCCAAGTTGGGTAGTGTAAGATCCTATCTCCCCATTCCGAGGCTAACCCGGATCTTATGCCCAGAACCGCCGCCTTATGGTGCCACTAACACACGGGTTAGTCGACACCGCAAGACGCCGATTCTACCGGCTAGTACGATCATACCCTGTCGGTCAATATGAGAATAAAAGTATAAAAACAGAAGGAAAATGTAATAGTCCACAGCCACAGTACTAATCAAATATAAGTATCAAAAGAAAAGTACAGAATATAGTCCACAACGAGTACAAAATAATGTGAGTAAAAAGGGCTTATGCCCAGTACATCAGAATCAAAACACTCTCTCTCAATCTAACAGCAGCGGAAATCTAAAATCTCACTCATCACACCTGTGGACGTGCTCCAGTAGTAGTAGTAGGATGTGCCGGTATCTGCTCCTCAAGCCCTGCCTCCTCGTCGTGCTGGTCCATCTCCTCGAGCTCCTAAAAATAGTATGGTCACCGACCATTAGTCAAAAAGACTAAGTCGTTTCCTCCGCACCTCGCCCCGCAACTCCTAGGCACCGAGCGGGAGGACGAAGCGGAGGACAAACAAGGGGTGACAAAGGTGGAAGCAGGTGACAAGAACTAATAGCAGAATATACAAGAATATAAGTAAAGAAAGTAACCTTCACTTATGCGAGTACACATAAGCAAGGGATCTTCTACAAGGTCCCCATCGTATAAAATGTCCCATACCATTTATACGATGGGGTGTCGGTTGTCACAAGCAGTATATATATATATAAGAAATAACCTTAACCTATAAACTTGCCCACTCAAGCTTATAGACTAAGGGGTCGTTTAGCAGGTCCTAATGTATAAGCGTCTCATACCACTTATACATTATGTGTCATAGGTTGTTATGAAAGTTAATGATATGCATCTATATGATGGGTATGATATGACATGCAGTGCAACACACACACACAACTCCGTGATCACAGACCTTTAGTTCCCACTTTTCGAGAGCTAGCATCACTCTCAGGTACTACCGTTGTGGCTACGGCAGCAGCGGAGCGGGCGTCTCCGCCTTCTAGGCGGGTATACAGACTACCAGGCCTAGACCTCTCTTGTACGCCTCTGTACACCGACAAGTGCACTCTAGAGTCTCTGCGTACCACTTTGCTGACTACCTGTCAGTCTTGTTGGGCCGGGTGCGCGTTATCAGGAAAAGTTCTCCAGACCTCAGTATAAACAACCTACTGGTCCCTCTAACCCTCGCACCCGCCTGGTCCACCGTACTGCCGTCGGTTTGACGACTGGCCAGTACCGCATGGCCCGCCACTAGTTTATGCACATGCAAGTATAATATTTTGAGCCTCCAGCTCGCAGGACTATCCTGTCCCAATTCCCTCCAACCCGTCACAGGTGAGTATGTGCTACCAAACCTCCAACCCTACCCGGGTGAGTATATATATATCAACCACTTTCCTCCAACTCTGCACGGGTGAGCTTGTAGTCCATAGACTCCAAGTCCCTCCAACCCGGCATGAGTGAGAATATGTCCAGTTCACTTAACCTATTAGACTACTCTTGTCTACCGGTTGTTATACCTAGTGACTTAAGGTTAATCTCAGGACTGCCTAAGGTATTCCCGGTGAAGGGCTCTCAGGGGCACTAGGAGCTACGATGGGCTGAATCCCAAAGCTCCTTTTCTCAAGGATATTTACTTTAGTTGACGTCTACCCAGAATTCCCTATTCTCTCACTGTTACCTAGAGTGACTTAGTGACTTAAAGTATTGATTGAGGAACGACGGTCTTCCGTCGGCCTCCTCCTAGTTAAGTCTAAGGTTGCACTTTTACTCTCGTCTCTAGAATACAACTGCCACCCAGGGTTATACTTCCGATCTTAGACTCTAGCTCAGTTGTCGATTCATTCCCTGGTGGCCTATAGTATAGCCTACCTTTACTATACGCAGCCCATGACCTAATACCACCCCGAAATCGAACTTTCACATCCTTGGGCCACCAACCCCCAAATATTTATCCTAGGGTGGTATGAACTAATAAAATGAGTATGGTAATTTTTCATAATTTTCCCAATTATATATATAATTAATTTAATTTCTCCAAATATTTTCCAAAGTAATTTAACATGTGAAGTATATCTTTGCATGGCCCTAATGATGCAAAACAATTATCTTGACCATTAACATGATGAAATATTATTATCTCCCAAGACTTATAATTTTCCTTAAAATATTTGTAATTATTTATTGATTAATACAAAACCATCATATTTAACATTTTCAAAGGGAGTATGAGGAATTTATTCATAAAAATTCTAAGAAAATTACAGGGGATCTAAATTATCAATATAAGACAACTGCCAAAGTTTCATCAACCTTAAAAGTGTAATGGCCTTGCAATTCAATTTCTTGGATATTTACCAAAATGCCATTATGATGATTTAAAAATTATATGCACATCCAATAATTCTGAAATAATTATGTCAGCTAAATAATATTAATATACACCACTAGGAAAATTTCCAAACTTTTCTGACTTATATTTTCATTAATTCATGAATAGAAAGAATAAGGGCAAAATGGTCTTTACATAACATTCTACTTCAAAAGATCTCAAACAGAGAAAATAAAATTACCCCAACTCAATTATATCCAAATATTTAACAGGACCAAATTTGAGGATTTTTGCTTGATTGAATCTAATTTTTATTTTTATTTTCCAATAAGGCTATAATTTTCAAAAATTCAAATAATGGGATTTTTGTTCCCAAAAATCCCATAATAAATTTGAGGGGCTACATTTGTCCTAAATATCCTCTAGAATTAATTTCAAGGTTTTCAGAAGTCCCAAAATGGATAAATACATCTCATATCAAAATTTGCTATTTGCACACCAAGGATAATTCTAGCCTACACATGCAAGTGGTTTAACCCCACATGCAGTGACCCAAATGTGCTGAAATTTTTATCATGCACCAATGATGTTCCCAAGGATTTGCCACCAAACTTTGGGGATATTTGGGTGCCTATATCTCCAAATATTTCATTAATTCATATTTTGATATTATTGCAAAAACTATAGGAAAAGTTATCCCAAAAATTTCCAATTTTTGGCATGGGCTAGATATGCCCTAGACATGCACATGCCCAAAATTTCAGGTCATGTGGCTTACTGGTTTAGCATGGACACTCAAAATAAAATCTGCCCTAGCCTAGGACAAGTCCTAGGAGAATTGCCCTACAGGACAGACCACTGGGTCAAAACCCATGATTATGGTGGAATTTTAAAGTTAAGACCTAGGGCTACATTTTATATTCAAGGGTACTGACCTAGAAATGTCTCTAGGTACCCTAAAGTTCACCTTGAAAATGTCTATTTAGGTGTGACAGATTGCTACTATTCATTAATCACATTCATCTTTTATTTAAATAAAATAGCACAAATCTTGATGATGTATGGACGGGATATGTTCATCGTCCCCAAGTAATGGACGGCCTGGATTGAACTTTCTTGGGCCACTTTGCGGCCCCTTTTCCGGCCGGCTGAGGCGGCGCCATGGCCGGCCAACGGTGTCATCACCTACACGGTGGTGGTGGCTACATTTTCCAGGCGATGAGGCGGCGGGAGACGGCAGCGCCGGCGATCCCGAGAGGTAGGAAAAACTAGGAAAAATCATGATTTTCTCACATGGCATCGGGCTCAATTGAGCCCGATCTCTCTCCTAATTGATCTAGGAAGCTAGTACAGAGAGAGGTGAGGCGAAACGGACCTGAATTGGGGCTTGACGGCATTTCAGGCGGCAGTTTGCCATGGAGGTGGTGCGCCGGCGACCTCCTTCTCAAATTCTTGATTCTCCACCGTTTGCTTTGATCCAGGACTCGATTTCCACTCCTTTCAACCTTCTGAAGCTAATGGAAGGGTTTGTTTGGACTAAGGTGGAGTATGTACAACCCCATATTCGCTGGGTAGGACCCAGAAGACTAAGACTTCAGGGGTCGGGGTTGGGCTAGTCCCGGGTTAGCCCAAGGGCAGACTGGCAGGGTTCTTGCCTTTAGGGAGCTCCTGCCAACCAGTAGGAGAGATCGCTCGCGCCAGGACTCGGGTCTTCAGGTCGGTCGTAGGCTACGGGACAGTAGCGCTCCCGCTTGGAAGGAACTCTCCCTGGGGGCGAGCGAGAGGGCGTTGAGAGAGCTCCACTCACTCAACGCCGCATTCGGCAGCAAAGGGCTCGAGTGAGCTCCACTCACTCAACGCCGCGGTTAGCAGAAGAGGGCGTTGAGTGAGCTCCACTCACTCAACGCCGCGGTTAGCAGAAGAGGGCGTTGAGTGAGCTCCACTCACTCAACGCTGTGGTTAGCAGAAGAGGGCGTTGAGTGAGCTCCACTCACTCAACGCCGTGGTTAGCAGTAAGGGCGTTGAGTGAGCTTCACTCACTCAGCGCCACGTCCAGCGACAGTGGCATCACGAATACCGGGAGCGAGAACCCTCTCGGCGGGAGATCTCGCCAACATAAGCCAAGCTGGGGCTCAGCGAGAGCCTTCTCGCCCGGGGTTCTCGCCAAGCAGGTCCAGGTGGTGGGGCCCAGCCCCCAGGAAAGGATTATTCTAATATTATTGTCCCCGGGTAAAATTACCTGTATGCCCCCAGGATGACAGCGGGATCTGGCTATTGGCAGACCCTCCAGGGGTATTTCAGTATTTTCAGGTCAGGGGCAGACTATAAAAAGACCCATAGGGGCTCTTTGGAAGGCAGGCTTTTCATTATTCTCTAACTCTAGTGCTTTCTGAAGAGCTCCCAGCCCAGCATTTGGCTTTGGAGGGGAAGCTCTCAGAGATCTTCCGGGTGTGAGGTGGGACCTCCCAGCTGAGGCTTTGGGTCAGTCTTTTGACCTTAGCAGCCAGTCAAGGGTCGAGATTTGAGAGAAGTAGGCGTCGGCTACACTTTGGTTTGTGAACATTCGTTGGGGTCAATTTTGGCTTCAACAATTCTGGTGCGGTGAGCGTGGAAGTAGTTGGCGCAAGAAAATCTTGAGTTAAGTCCCATGGCAGGAGGTGAAGGTGAAGGATCTGGCGCAGGAGGATCCCCCACCCGGGTGGATGAGGCGACGAGGAAGATGTTTGAGGACTTCAGGCGAGAAGTCATGCAGACGATCGGCTTAGCCTTCTCGGTAAGGAATGAGTAGGATACGCCGCAGGTTCCTGTAGAGGTGGTTCCGCTGTTAGGCGAGAACGCCCCAGGGCAGCGCCCCGGGAAAGAAGTCCCGGTGGAGACAGGCGAGAGGGACATAGCCGCGCGGGAGCTTTTCCCAGGCCAGCGTCCCGAGAAGGAGGTTCTGGCGGATCTGGGCGAGAAGGAGGCGACAGTGCGGGAACTCTTCCCCGGGCATGGTCTCGCGGATCGGTCCAGCCAGCCGAGGTCGCGAGACGTGCCTTCTCGCCAGGCGGGAGGCGAGACCCCATTTAGCAAGCTCATCGTCTCGGCTCCAGTGCCGGAGGGGTTCTGGGAGCCAGATATGACCTACTACACCGGGAAGGATGACCCGGTTCAGCACGTGCAGTGGTTCGAAGACGTTGTGTCGATCAGGCAAATGTCTGATGCTTTTAAGTGTAGGCTTTTTGCCATCACTTTGAAGGAAAAGGCCAAGGATTGGTTCCACCAATTGCCGGCAAGCTCCATCTACAGTTTTGAAGATCTGCGCAGGGGTTTCTTGTTGAGGTTCTCAACTTCAAAGAAGCGGAAGAAGGAGGCTGAATGCCTATTTGCAGTGAGGCAAGGGCCGGAGGAGACGTTGGGTCACTATGTTGACCGTTTCCAAGAGGAGATTCTCCTGGTCCAGGAGGTCCCAGGGTATGCGCTGATGCTTGCCTTCACCCTGGGGTTAAGGTCAGGATTTTTCAGCATGGAGTTGAAGAGAGTGCCCCCTCTCTCTTTTGAGGAGCTCATGGAGAGGGCGGCTAAGGAGATAGACTTTGAGAGGGCAAACCCGGCGTTTGCAAGAAAGTTGGCCAGGTTGGCCGAGGACGATGCGAAGGAGCCGGCGGCTGGAAGGCAGAGGGAGTTGAGAGAGCAGAGGGAGCAAAGAGAGGATAGGAGAAGGGAAGAACCCCGGGGGCAGGGGCAGCAGTATGGGGGGCCAGGGAGCCAAACAACCGATTGGGTTGGAGGCCACAGGAAGGTCGCCCCCAGGGCCAAGGGGGTCCTCAAGGAAGAGACATTTACCGGGAACCGAGAAGGTTGGAACAAGGAGGATGGAGGCAGGGACCGAGGGGTCACTTCCCACCACCACAAGAAGCCATGGAGGTGGGAAGAGGAAGAGGAAGAGGAATTTGGGGAGCCGGGAGAAGGGGAGGAGGAGTAGGAAGAGGGGGCAGGATGGCGTTGCCCTATTGTGACTTCCATCAGGAGGAGGGCCACGCAACGGCCACCTGTCTGGAGTTTCTGGAGATGAGGGAGGCCAGAGGTGCTGGGAGCTAAGATCTGCCCGCAAGGATCGTGGAGGTGCAACGAGAAGAGGTTGAGGACAGATGTGAAGACAGGGTCGATGTGGGGACCCGAGGGGGGATCGGAGTGATCCATGGGGGAGTAGGGATCGAGGCAACCCGCAAGAGGAGCCTGCAAACCATGTTCCGCAGAGGGGTCGCCTCGACCTCCTTAGCTCCCCCCCAGAAGAAAAGATCGTCTTCTCATCCGCAGATATGCCAAACTATGAGGATCCGTTCTGCGACGCGTTAGTGATCCAGACAGCGATGGAGAACTTCACCGTCTCCCGGATACTGGTAGACAACGGGAGCTCGGTGAACGTGATTTTCAAGAAGGCCTTTGACGAGATGGGGGTGGAAGGGAAAAGGGTCCTAGCTTCCGATGGACCGCTTTTCGGCTTCTCTGGGGAGAGAAAGGAAGTAGAAGGGGGAGTAGGCCTGCATGTAAGGCTTGGGGGCGTCTCACGGAACTGCAGGTTCGTGATTGTGGACGCCCCAAGTAGTTACAATGCCATCTTTGGACGTCCCCTCATCAGCGCCTTTCGCTGCGTACCCTCCTCGTTCCATCAATGCCTCAAGTTCAACAATGGAGGGGTGCAGGTTAGGATCAGGGGGGATCCAAAGGTGGCAAGGCAGTGCTACGTGACGGCGGTCAACACCGTGTCGTTGATGGTGGAAGCAGAAGAGCTGGAGAAGGAGATGGCTGGGCAGGAAGGAGGTGTTGGAGAGGGGGAGACAAGCCTGGAGGAGGCGATGGAGGTTGTCGAAAAGCAAGCGGAAGAGGTGCAGGAGGCGAGCCCGCAGGAGGCGGAGGAGTTGGTGGTAGAGGAGATGGAGGTAGAGGAAATTGGCCTGGAAGAAGCAAGAGGGGCGGCAGGAGAAGGAGAGTAGAGGCAAGGTGAGAGCTTGGAGGAGGCGATGGAGGTTGGTGAGCTTGGAGGAGAAGAACTTGAGCCAGAGGAGGCAAGGGCAGGTTGGGAACGGACGGGATTGGAGCCAGCCGAAGAGGTGATAGAGATGGAGGTGCACACCAAGGCGGGGCAAGTACAAAGGGTGCGGGTCAGCGGAGGCTTGAGCCTCGAGGATCAGGAGCGGATGCGAGCCTGCATCCAAAGCAACGTTGACATCTTCGCTTGGAGCGCGGCAGACATGTCGGGCGTCGATGCAGACGTGGCTTGTCATCGCCTGAACCTGGACCCCAGGACTCGCCCCATACGCCAGAAGATGAGGGTCATCGCCACCAAGCTGGAGGAGCCGATTCGGGAAGAGGTCAAGAAGCTCTTGGAGGCGGGCTTCATCTCGGAGATCCAGTATCCAGGCTGGATCTCCAATGTGGTAATGGTGAAAAAGGGGGGAGGAAAATGGCGCATGTGTATTGACTTTTCCTTGTTAAATAAATCATGTCCTAAGGATTGCTACCCCCTGCCTCGGATCGACGCGCTGGTTGACTCAGCCGTCGGTTTTTCTCTTATGAGTTTTTTAGATGCTTTTTCAGGTTACCATCAGATTCGGATGCACCCTCCCGATATCAAGGATGTTTCCTTCATCACAAGAGAGGGATGCTTCAGCTACAAGATGATGCCCTTCGGGTTGAAGAACGCAGGGGCAACGTACCAACGCATGATGGATCGAGTCTTTCGGGATCAAAGAGGGAAAAATCTAGAGGTCTACGTCGACGATCTGATGGTAAAAAGCAAATGCCTGGAGTCCAACCTACGGGACTTGGAAGACACGTTTGCCACCCTATGGAGATTCAAGATGAGGTTGAATCCCTTGAAGTGTGTCTTCGGGGCCAGTCGCGGGAAATTCCTTGGACACCTCCTGACCCCGGCAGGGGTAGAACCTAACCCAGACAAGGTAAAGGCCGTCTTGGACTTGGAATCACCTCACAATGTCAAGGAGGTCCAGCGCTTAACCGGAAAGCTGGCCGGGCTAAGCCGGTTCCTCTCTCGGTCTGGAGATAGGTGTTCCTCCTTCTTTAAGGTGCTCCGTGGTAATCAAGTGTTTGAATGGACGACCGAATGCGAAGAGGCTTTCCAAGGACTGAAGAGGCAACTCTCCCAGGCTCCGCTACTCCAAATCCCCAAGGAGGGAGAAGACCTGACCTTGTATCTCGGTGTGGGGGTAGAAGCTGTGAGTTCCGTCTTGGTTAGAGAAGAAGGGAAGAAGCAGCTGCCAGTTTATTATGTAAGCCGAATCTTAAAAAAGGCGGAGCTCCGCTACCCCATCCTGGAGAAGCTGGCTTATGTCTTGGTCGTTTCGGCAAGGAAGCTCCGTCCATATTTCCAAGCGCATTCAATTAAGGTTGTGACCAATCATCCTCTTTGCAAGGTCTTCGAGGGGGTGGAGCACTCGGGAAGGTTGGCAAGGTGGTCCATCGAGCTTATCGAGTTCGACATTTCTTTTGTTCCAAGGCTCTCCATCAAAGCCCAGGCCGTGGCAGACTTTTTGGCGGATTATGTCACCGAGGCCGAGGAAGAAGAGCCGAGGTCGCAGGAAGCATGGAGAATGATCGTCGACGGGGCTTCAGGAAGGCACTCCCTGGGAGGAGGTGTGGTGTTGGTAAGCCCTCAAGGGGTTACCGTAGAACAGGCGGTGGCCTTCCACTTCCCTGTGACCAATAATCAGGCAGAATATGAGGCCGTGATAGCTGGCCTTCGGTTGGCCAAGGAGCTGGAAATTCGGGATGTGGAGGCCTTCACCGACTCGATGGTAGTTGCGTCACAAATCCGTGGGGAGTTTGAGGCTCGGGAGCCCACCCTCGCGAGATATCTATCCAAGGTAAGGACTATCATCGGAGGTTTCCGTTCTTTTTCTATTCAACATGTTCCCAGGGAGGAAAGCATGGCAGCTGACCGTTTGGCGAAGCTCGGGCCTCGGGGAGGAGGAACCCTAACTGAACTTTTCCGACCGGCGATTGAGTAAGGGGAGCTAATGGAGGTGGGTCGACGATCCTCATGGGTGGACCCATTAGCGGCGTTCCTCACCTCAGGCGAGCTACCTGAGGGGATCAGGGACGCGAAGAGCTTTAGGCGAAAGGCAACACACTACATGATGACGGATGGGGGCTTACACCGAAAGATGTTGTCAGGGCTCCTCGCGAGATATGTGACCGAGGAGGAGGTCCCAAGGATCCTAGAAGAGGTGCATTCGGGAGAATGCGGCAGCCACTCGGGGGGCAGAACATTGGAGGCAAGGGTGATAAGACAAGGGTATTTCTGGCAGACCTTGAGAAAAGATACGGTTGAGTTTGCAAAGAGATGTCGAAAATGTCAAGTGCACGCTCCCCTCCAGCTCCTACCCGCCCAAAGGCTCCGAGGCGTCATAGCGTCGTGGCCCTTCGCTATTTGGGGGATGGATCTAGTCGGGCCCTTTCCTCTAGCTAGCGGGCAAAGGAGGTTTCTCCTCGTCATGATCGATTACTTCTCGAAGTGGCTGGAGGTCAAAGCTCTAGCCAAGGTTACCTCTCAGGTCATCAGGAACTTCATTTGGGGGGAAATCATCTACAGGCACGGGTTACCCCAAGCAATAGTCACGGACAACGGTCCTCAGTTTGCCAGCGAAAAATTCATCAGTTTCTGCGCCCAATCGGGGATCGACCTCAGGTTTGCCTCTGTCCACCATCCTCGGAGCAACGGCCAGGTAGAAGCGGCAAACAAGATTATTGTCAACTTGCTCAAAAAGAAGGTGGAGAACCTAAAGGGTAACTGGGTGGAGCAACTCCCTTCCGTCCCGTGGGCCCTGCGAACAACTCCGAACACGGCCACAGGGGAGACCCCCTTCAAGCTCTCTCATGGGTGCGAGGCAGTCCTCCCGGTGGAGTTCGAGGTCCGGTCTCCGCGGGTCGCGACCGCAGGTGAAGGAAGCGAAGCTTGGAGGCAGGAGAACGAGGAAGGGTTGCGCCTCTCGCTGGACATGGCGGAAGAACTACGAGACGTCGCTGTCATCAGGCAAGAAGAGATAAAACGGCGGATGGCCAAGTACTTCGATAAGCACATTCGGGTAAAGCAATTCGCCGAAGGGGACCTTGTACTGAAGAAGGTCGACGCAGCAGGGAGATCGGCCCCTGTTGGCAAGCTCAAACCTAGCTGGGAAGGGCCATACATAATAGAGAAGGCTCTGGTTAATGGAGGCTACTACCTCCAGGATGTGGAGGGAAAGACCTTGAGCCATACTTGGAGCGGTGATGATCTAAAATGCTTCTACCCGTGAGGGGAAAGAAGGATTATAACGTTGTAAATAACTATTGCCATTTCAATAAGTTCATTTCAGAATATTGATTCTCCAAGTATGCAATCGCAATGCCTTTTGTTTTAACCGGCTATGTCTTCTCATCTTCATGATAGAATAGGTATGGTTGACGGAATCTTCATCAACACCCCGAGCTCGGCTCGGCCCCAGGTAGACCCGCTGCGCAGGCTCTCATCTAGCTGGCAGGCCCGAAAGCTCGCCTGTTGGGGAGAGGTTTGGAAATCTTCATCAATACCCCGAGCTCAGCTCGGCCCCAGGTAGACCCGCTGCGCAGGCTCTCATCTAGCTGGCAGGTCCGAAGGCTCGCCTGTGGGGGAGAGGTTTGGAATCTTCATCAGCACCCCGAGCTCGGCTCGGCCCCAGGTAGACCCGTTGCGCAGGCTCTCATCTAGCTGGCAGGTCCGAAGGCTCGCCTGTGGGGGAGAGGTTTGGAAATCTTCATCAATACCCCGAGCTCGGCTCGTCCCCAGGTAGACCCGCTGCGCAGGCTCTCATCTAGCTGGCAGGTCCGAAGGCTCGCCTGTGGGGGAGAGGTTTGGAAATCTTCATCAGCACCCCGAGCTCGGCTCGGCCCCAGGTAGACCCGCTGCGCAGGCTCTCATCTAGCTGGCAGGTCCGAAGGCTCGCCTGTGGGGGAGAGGTTTGGAAATCTTCATCAATACCCCGAGCTCGGCTCGGCCCCAGGTAGACCCGCTGCGCAGGCTCTCATCTAGCTGGCAGGTCCGAAGGCTCGCCTGTGGGAGAGAGGTTTGGACATCTTCATCAACACCTCGAGCTCGGCTCGGCCCCAGGTAGACCTGCTGCGCAGGCTCTCATCTAGCTGGCAGGTCCGAAGGCTCGCCTGTGGGGGAGAGGTTTAGAAATCTTCATCAATACCCCGAGCTCGGCTCGGCCCCAGGTAGACCCGCTGTGCAGGCTCTCATCTAGCTGGCAGGTCCGAAGGCTTGCCTGTGGGGGAGAGGTTTGGAAATCTTCATCAGCACCCCGACTCGGCTCGGCCCCAAGTAGACCCGCTGCGCAGGCTCTCATCTAGCTGGCAGGTCCGAAGGCTCGCCTGTGGGGGAGAGGTTTGGAAATCTTCATCAACACCCCGAGCTCGGCTCGGCCCCAGGTAGACCCGCTGCGCAGGCTCTCATCTAGCTAGCAGGTCTGAAGGCTCGCTTGTGGGGGAGAGGTTTGGAAATCTTCATCAGCACCCCGAGCTCGGCTCAGCCCCAGGTAGACCCGCTGCGCAGGCTCTCATCTAGCTGGCAGGTCTGAAGGCTCGCCTGTGGGGGAGAGGTTTGGAAATCTTCATCAATACCACGAGCTCGGCTCGACCCCAGGTAGACCCGCTGCGCAGGCTCTCATCTAGCTGGCAGGTCTGAAGGTTCGCCTGTGGGGGAGAGGTTTGGACATCTTCATCAACACCCCGAGCTCGGCTCGGCCCCAGGTAGACCCGCTGCGCAGGCTCTCATCTAGCTGGCAGGTCTGAAGGCTCGCCTCTGGGGGAGAGGTTTGGAATCTTCATCAGCACCCCGAGCTCGGCTCGGCCCCAGGTAGACCCGCTGCGCAGGCTCTCATCTAGCTGGCAGGTCTGAAGGCTCGCATGTGGGGGAGAGGTTTGGAAATCTTCATCAATACCCTGAGCTCGGCTCGGCACCAGGTAGACCCGCTGCGCAGGCTCTCATCTAGCTGGCAGGCCCGAAGGCTCGCCTGTGGGGGAGAGGTTTGGAAAGATTCATCAATACCCCGAGCTCGGCTCAGCCCCAGGTAGACCCGCTGCGCAGGCTCTCATCTAGCTGGCAGGTCCGAAGGCTCGCCTGTGGGGGAGAGGTTTGGAATCTTCATCAATACCCCGAGCTCGGCTCGGCCCCAGGTTGACCCGCTGCGCAGGCTCTCATCTAGCTGGCAGGTCCGAAGGCTCGCCTGTGGGGGAGAGGTTTTGAATCTTCATCAGCACCCCGAGCTCGGCTCGGCCCCAGGTAGACCTGCTGCGCAGGCTCTCATCTAGCTGGCAGGCCCGAAGGCTCGCCTGTGGGGTAGAGGTTTGGAAAGATTCATCAATACCCCGAGCTCGGCTCGGCCCCAGGTAGACCCGCTGCGCAGGCTCTCATCTAGCTGGCAGGTCCGAAGGCTCGCTTGTGGGGGAGAGGTTTGGAAATCTTCATCAGCACCCCGAGCTCGGCTCGGCCCTAGGTAGACCCGCTGCGCAGGCTCTCGTCTAGCTGACAGTTCAGAAGGCTCGCTTGGGGGGAGAGGTCTGGTTAGCTTCATCTAGTTAGTTGAAAGATATACGAGCAAGACTCTGGCCCGGACCGGAGTCAAAGCCCCAAAGGTCTCGGCCCTAAAGGGGTCTCGGCCCTAAAGGGTCTCGGCTGAAAGAATCCTCGACTCGAAGGTCTCGGCTAGGGGGTTCTCGCAAAAGAAGGCTCCCTGGCAGACCTAGGCAAGATAACTCAATCAATAGCGCAAGGCTCCTGCCCAGTCGATCCCCAAGGAAGGTTAAACTTAAAGAGACTAAAGGTCTCGGCGGAAGCCCGCGCGGAAGCCACTCGGCTGACTAATCTACTCGTTCGAACACACACCGGCAATAAAAATAAAACTTTGCATTATACTCAACGATTACAGGGGTTTAGAGCTTCTCGCTCGTTACAAAAGAATATCAAAAATAAAAAGGCGCTTCACGGGGATGCGCTGTAATCCCCGCTAGTGCTCTCGCCAGAGTCCTCGCCAGAGCTCGCTTCAGACGTCTCGCCGGCCTCGGTGGAAGACTTCGGGACATCTGAGGGAGGAGAGTCCGGCGCACCCGGGGGCTTCGGCACTGGGTCGAACAGCCAGGGGAGGAGTTGGCGAGCGTTGATGGTTGCGCCATCCTCCCGAAGCAGCTTCGCGTCTCGCAACGTCGCGATGGTCAGCATGACGGTGGCCTGAGCATTCGCCTGCAGCAGCTTGTCGATGTCGTACACCGAGAACTGGCGGCTCTCCAGTCTTTCGTCAAGCGTCGAAGGTGGGCCTCTCGCCGCTTCTGCACGCTGGAGTTGGTCCCTCAGCAGGACGTTCGCGTATCGAGCATCAGCCAACTCCGCACGAAGCGTCGCGGCTTGGGCGGAATCCTGTGAAGGAGAAATCAACTCAGTAAATATCGCGCAAACGAGACTTCGAGAAGCGAGAGCGGGGGCCGAGGAGATCTCGCTTACCTCGACGGCGGGACGCAGAGACAACGCCTCTAGGGCTTTCGCCAACTCCTGGTGAGCACTCGCAAGCTCTGCCTCCGAAGCGCGTGCTCGGGCCACCGCCTCTTCTCTCGCCTTGTACATGTCGGCGAAGTTCTTGTCGATGCTGATGCTTCGACGCGCGCACATATGCACAAGCTCGAACCCGCGTAGTAGGGCCCGGATAGAATCGAAAGCCAGGAGCCGGGTGGGCATCTGGTCGAAGATACTGGCGTCCTCTCGGCTGTAGAGGCCATAGCCAAGCGCGAAGGCTTCGCCAGTAACCTCCTCCCGCTCCACCCAACTGGGAAGGAGCGTTGAAACCTTGACCAGGTTGGCTTCGGGATCCCATTGGAGCAGGGGCTTCCCCTCGGCGTCAAGGTGCTTCACGCCGAAGCCGTAATTTCTGTGCCCTTTCGGCACTTCCTTGGGCGGGGTCCGGGCGGAGGTCTCGACAACCGCTCCCTCTCCTTCCGCCACATCAGCGGCCGGTGGGTTCTCGGCAGCGGCCTCGGTACGCCTCCTGGCGGCAGCACCCATCTCGCTGGCGATCCGGAGCAGTCCTTCGAAGGACTCGCCCGGGGCGGGAGGCCGGGCAGGCGAGACGACCAAGCCCTTACCCTTATCCGCAGCGGATGGCTTCGGCCTCTTCAGCGGTCGCGGGGCGGGAGCGGGGCCTTTCCGCTTCTGTGCTCCGGCCGACAAGGTTGGAGCAGGCTCATCTCGGCAGGCGGTAGCGCTAGCCTCCGCGAGAGCGAGAGAGCCTCTCGCGACCAGACCCTCGGCACCTCGGGCTTCAGCAAAGGGTTGGCGCAGGGGGACCTCCCGCTCTCCTGCAAAGTTAAAATACTTCAGCACAAGAAGATCCTTGACAAGGGATTGAATCTGGGGCGAGACCGTACCTTCGCCCGGGTGGACGGGTGGAAGGGAGTCGACGTCTCGCCTGAGGAAGAGAACGTCAAACTCCTTGGTCCCAAAGAATTCTAGGATTGCGCTCTCGCTCGATCCCAGGGTAGGCGGGTTGTAAGCGGCGTTCTCATATTGTACAGGCTGAAGCGGGACGTTGCCGAAGTCCCCGCTGACATAGACGAACTTCTCGCCCCAGTGATGATGCTTGTTGGCGAGACCGGTGGTCTTGAGTAGCTGCCCGGAGAAGAAGACCACCCCTCCCTTGGCGCGGAAGTTGAACAGCTTCCGGAAGATTTCCAAACTGAACTCGATCCTCTCGGATCGCATGTAGCATATGAATGCTACAAGGATCGCGACTGAGTTCGGGTTCAGTTGGGCGGGAACCACCCCATAGTAGTGGAGAGCAAGTCGAACCTCTGGCCAAAGAGGAAGGCGGAAGCCCACCTCGAAATGCTCGAGGGGGATGGCGAGCTCTCCCGCCTCCGGAGTATTCACCTTATCGTGATTACCCGGGTTCTGCGCCGAGAAGCCGGCGGGAATGTAGCGGCTGACGATCAGGTTATATTCATCTAAGGTGAGTGTGCAGGAAGGGAAGAGGTGTTTTCGGAAGGCTTCCGCGCAGTGGGCGCGACCCTCGTTCTCGCCAGGCATAGTGGGTTTGCGAGTGAGAGCGAGAGCTGAAGAAAGGTGAAAGCGGAAGCAAGAACGCGAGAGCAAGAAAAGGGGGTTGAGATTCCGGATCGGAGAAATAAATGCGGTTGGTAAGCATCCCTATTTATAGGGAACCATGATCATGGCGGCTCCGTCCGATAGAGAGAGAAAATGACGGCGGAGCGCAGCTGTCACGATCTGAACCGGCGACGCCTCGGTTTTCCCCCTCAGAATGACAGCAGTCGACGGTCGCCTCTCATAGGCACGAGCCTCTTGGTTTTGGCGCAAGCTTCTTAGCTTTGGCGCAAGCGACCTAATTCTAGCATGTTCTTAAAATTCACAGCGCAATGAAGGGAGAGATAAGTCATAGCGTGCCGTCGCGGCCGAGAGCTGGATAAAGTTAACAATAGCAGTTATTACATTCAGGGTACATGGAGGAAGGGAAGGCTAAAGAGGAAGAAGGGGCGAGACCTAGAAGAACTAATACGGCTCCCAGCGCCATCGCCCTTGTTCTCGCCGCCTGGTTCGCGGAGGGGCCAACGGGTTGAAGTAAGAGGACAGCGTGGTGCACCCCAGGTTGATCCGCCTAGCGTGATCCCGGATCTGTGCGATGCATCTCCCTGGCGAAGACTGGGCGGAAGGTCCTCCCGGCCGATCAGCCTCGCCCAAGAAGAAATCCCGTTCCAGGGCCTCCAGCCTTTGTTCCACGGACTCGCGAAACGCTCTTGCCGCGGCAGCATGGGCGCGATCTCGCCGGATGAGCTTGGCCAAAATGGCCGAGATCTTCTTCCTCCGCTCCTTCGCATTCCCGGCGCCGTTCAAGGTTTCCTCTATCTCGCCAGATGAAGGAGGAAGGGAATCGTCTTCCTCCTCTTCTTCGACTTCTTCTTCTTCTTCTTCTTCTCCTTCTTCTTCTCCCTCCTCGTTAGCTCCCGGCCGAGAGCTGGGGTCCCCTGCGAAAAGTGCGCTCAAGGTCATGATTAAGGCTTAATGATCAGCCGACAAAAATGTCTCGCATACCTGTAGTCTGGCGAGAGCCATTGACTGGCAACAGATGAGAAGGCCCAACCCCTCCGTCGGTGCCATAAAGAAGGTGGAGAGGCTTACCCCGCCCTGGGCGAAAGGGTTTACGCACAGGGGTCCCGGCCGGGCCGGAAGCATGGAGAGGGTTGTCCTCTCCCGAGGGATGATCGGCATCCTTAGGGGTAGTGAAGGGCTCGAGGGCCACCCCTCCCGCCGGCAGGGCGGGATTTGCCGCAGAAGAAATCGCCGCACTGGTTCTCGCTTCATCTTCCTGGGAGGGCGGAAGCTGGCTCTGCGAGAAGGCAGTTCAGAAAGGGAAAGGCATGATTGAACTAGCGAGAAGTAGCGGAAAGCGTACCTATCACCTGGGTCCCGGCCGGAGGAATTTCCTCTGAGACCCTCGTTCGATCCTCGGGAGGGGGAGCTGACAAATCGGGGGGAATCGGAGAAGACCCGACATCGTCGTTAGGAAGGGATTCCTGCGAAAGGCCACGTTAGATGTCGGGCCTGTAGCATAAGCATCTTGGTAAGCTTGGCCGGAAGGCATACCTTCTGCGGGGAGGGGGCCTCCGCGGGATTGGGAGTAGGAGAAGGTGGGTTCCTGTTCTCGCAAGCAAGGTCTCGCCGGACCACCTTCGCTTTTCGTTTTCCCTTTTTCCTTTTCGGCTCCGAGGGACCAGCATTTGGAGATTTCCTCGATAGCCAGGGCGCCACCGCAGCGCAGTTAGCCAAGTCTCGCGCTTGAGCCGCGGCCAACCGATCCTGAAGGTCCTGTGGAAGTGGCTTGCCGGCGCGCTTAGCATACATCTTGGTATCGCACAGAAAGCCCCAGGCGAGAGCTCAGTAAAGAAGCAGTAGATCGGAGGCAAGACCTATGGTCGCCCGACGGCGTGTATTTATAGCCACAGTAGGGCCCGCCAAAAGATTCTCTTGGCTATCAGGCACGTGTCCAGCGAATATTTTGGGGTTGGACTTGTCTTGTCGAGCGCAGAGCTAGCTCGAAAAGAGTGGGGATTGTGTACAACCCCATATTCGCTGGGTAGGACCCAGAAGACTAAGACTTCAGGGGTCGGGGTTGGGCTAGTCCCGGGTTAGCCCAAGGGCAGACTGGCAGGGTTCTCGCCTTTAGGGAGCTCCCGCCAACCAGTAGGCTAGATCGCTCGCGCCAGGACTCGGGCCTTCAGGTCGGCCGTAGGCTACGGGACAGTAGCGCTCCCGCTTGGAAGGAACTCTCCCTGGGGGCGAGCGAGAGGGCGTTGAGAGAGCTCCACTCACTCAACGCCGCATTCGGCAGCAAAGGGCGTCGAGTGAGCTCCACTCACTCAACGTCGCGGTTAGCAGAAGAGGGCGTTGAGTGAGCTCCACTCACTCAACGCCGCGGTTAGCAGAAGAGGGCGTTGAGTGAGCTCCACTCACTCAACGTCGTGGTTAGCAGAAGAGGGCGTTGAGTGAGCTCCACTCACTCAACGCCGTGGTTAGCAGTAAGGGCGTTGAGTGAGCTTCACTCACTCAGCGCCACGTCCAGCGACAGTGGCATCACGAATACCGGGAGCGAGAACCCTCTCGGCGGGAGATCTCGCCAAGATAAGCCAAGCTGGGGCTCAGCGAGAGCCTTCTCGCCCGGGGTTCTCGCCAAGCAGGTCCAGGTGGTGGGGCCCAGCCCCCAGGAAAGGATTATTCTAATATTATTGTCCCCGGGTAAAATTACCTGTATGCCCCCAGGATGACAGCGGGATCTGGCTATTGGCAGACCCTTCAGGGGTATTTCAGTATTTTCAGGTCAGGGGAAGACTATAAAAAGACTCATAGAGGCTCTTTGGAAGGCAGGCTTTTCATTATTCTCTAACTCTAGTGCTTTCTGAAGAGCTCCCAGCCCAGCATTTGCTTTGGAGGGGAAGCTCTCAGAGATCTTTCGGGTGTGAGGTGGGACCTCCCAACTGAGGCTATGGGTCAGTCTTTTGACCTTAGTAGCCAGTCAAGGGTCGAGATTTGAGAGAAGTAGGGGTCGGCTGCACTTTGGTTTGTGAACATTCGTTGGGGTCAATTTTGGCTTCAACAGAGTATATGGGGAGATATGGTCGAGGTGAGCTCGGTTTGGTGCTTTGGTTGCTTCACCATGGCTGCCAGGTTGCTACCATGCACCAATTCTCTCTGCAATGGAGTGGGGTGGTCGGCCAGCAAGCCTTGGGATGAAGAAGTGAAGGCCATATGGCCTCTTCTCATTACCACTCCATTTCTCTCTCCTCTTTTAGGTAATTTCCCCAAATTGCCCTCTTGCATGGACTCTCTCTCTTCAACCAGAGGGGTAGGGCTGGTCATTGGTTCTTTTGGCTGCCTATGGGCCATATTTGGTGGGCTTGGCCCAAGGGAATTGGTTTGGGTCCATTTTTCCTCTTTTAGGCCTAATGTTGACCATGTTGACTTTTTGGGTTGACTTGGTCAACATGATGAGTAGGCTGACCCCACATGATGGCCATGGACTCCATGTCATCACCTAACATGGGTTAGGCCATGGTGAAGGTCTTAGCCCCTTAGGAATGGGCTTGGCCTTCAATTACTCTTAATTAGGCTCAAGGTTGACCAAGTTTGACCTTAGGGTTGACTTGGTTAAATGGGTGAGTGGGTTGACCCCACTTAGTAATCATGAGGTCTAAATCATCACCCAACATGGTTTGGGCCATGGTGGTGCCCTACTTGATCCAATTGGGCTCATGAGTGTGGGGTTTGACCACTTTAGATCCAAGGTTGACCTGGGTCAACTATGGTCAAAGTGTTGGCCTAGGGCATGACCTTGGGTCCACTTAGATTGTAATTAGGGTTAGGGCAGTGTGGTGGGGGTCATGGTGTGGCTAGGGTCCTCATTTAGTCTAGTTTGACCTAGTTTGACTTGGTCCTATAGAGGGCCCCACATGGTTACAACTCACCACCTAGGGTCAAACCTAGCTAATTTCCCCTAACTCACCACATGCCTAACCCAATCTAAGTTAAGGGGCCTAGAAGTAACATGGGATGTTACAAATCCTATAAACAAAACAAATAATTTCGTCCCCGAAATTTAAGTTCGGGTCTACGGGTTCTACTTGCAGGAGTTTCAAGAAACTTTAAAAGAAAACATATATTAAAAGTACCTGATGGAAACAGCTCCGGGTGTCGCTCCAGCATCAGATCCCTCGGCTCCCAGGTGTTCTCCTCCCGTCCGTGTTTGGACCATAACACCTTCACGAGAGGGACCTTCTTTTTACGCAACACTCAGACAGCCGTATCGTCAATCCGGATTGGCTCCAATCTAACTGATCGGTCAGGCTCTACCGGTCCAGCTGTAGTGGTAACATGCTGCTCGGGTCGAAGGAGAGCTCTTCGCAAGGAAGAGACATGGAAGACATCATGTAAGGTGCTCAACTCCG
This sequence comes from Platanthera zijinensis, assembly GCA_039513925.1. Lineage (NCBI taxonomy): Eukaryota > Viridiplantae > Streptophyta > Magnoliopsida > Asparagales > Orchidaceae > Platanthera > Platanthera zijinensis. The sequence goes on from CM077088.1 coordinate 103,286,772, forward strand.
GAGGTAGCTGCAGTCGGTAGGCCAAGGGGCCAATACGCTCCAAAACCAAGTAAGGCCCCATGTATCGCGGACTGAGCTTCTTGTGCCTCTACACTCGAGAGACACCATGTACCAGACGTATCTTCAGGAAAACCCAGTCCCCAACCTGGAACTCCACCTTCCAGTGCCGAGCATCATAATATTTTGCCTGTCTGCTCTGTGCCTCCAATAGCCGATCCCTGATCAAACGAATCTGGGTCTCCGTATCTTCCATAAAATCTGATCCGAGAGCTCGAGTGTCCACATCTTGAACCCAAGATAGCGGTGTCCGGCACTTCCTCTCATAGAGTGCCTCATAAGGTGCCATCCTGATGCTGGCCTGGTGGCTGTTGTTATATGAAAACTCGATCAGTAGCAGTAGCCTCTCCCAAGGCTTCCCCGTATCCAATACACATAGTCTGAGCAGGTCCTCCATAGTCCGTATCGTCCACTCCGTCTGACCGTCGGTCTGCGGATGGAAGGCAGTGCTAAAGGTAAGTCTGGAACCCAAATAAGCATGCACTGCCCTCCATTCTCTGGAGGTGAAGCGACCGTCTCTGTCTGAAACAATAGACCTGGGAACGCCGTGGTACCGGATGAACTGCTCCACAAACAACCTCGCCAACACAGCAACTGGGGAATCCTTTCTGACCGGAATAAACCGTGCTACCTTGGTCAATCTGTCCACAATAACCCAGACGGAATCGTGCCCAGAATGGGAGCGAGGGAGTCCGTGTACAAAGTCCATGGAAATGTCCTCGAACTTCCATTCTGGGACTGGCAGTGGCTGTAATACACCACCTGGGCTCTTGCACTCGGCCTTCACTCGCTGGCAGGTCTCGCAGTGTGTCACGAGATATATGATTTCCTTCTTCATTCATGGCCAGTACATGGTTCGTCGTAAGTCAGCACACATCTTGGTGATGCCGGGATGCACTGAATATCAGGAGTAGTGTGCCTCTCTGAGGATGTCATCCCGGATCCCACCTCCTGCTGGAATGTACACTCGACCACAAAATCGAAGAAGATCGTCCTCCAGCGTGTAGTCCTCATACTTGCCTCCTTCCAAAGCGCCAAAAATAGGCTCTAAATCAGCATCCAATCTCTGATGTGTAAGTATGCGCTTCCGAATATCATCATCGCTGACCAAAGAGTTCAGGTACTCTCGATAGATCACTGGCTCAACCTCCGAAACCATGGTAATGTGCATATCCCCCATCATGCGTAGCAGCTCCATAGACATCACCCGAGGTTCCGGTCCAGAAGTGTCGGCTCTCCTGCTCAAGGCATCCGCAACAGTGTTTGCCTTCCCCGGGTGATAATGCATCTCATAATCATAATCACAGAGGAACTCAAGCCATCTCCTCTGGCGCAGGTTCAGGTCCTTCTGTGTGTCAATATACTTGAGATTTTTGTGATCTGAATAGATATCGCAATGGACCCCATACAAGTAGTGTCTCCATGTTTTGAGAGCGAATACCATGGCCCCGAGCTCGAGATCATGTACTGGATAGTTATGCTCATGCTTCTTCAACTGTCGTGAAGCATAAGCGATAACATGTCCATGCTGCATCAGGATTGCACCCATCCCCTGATAGGAGACATCTGTATAAATCTGGAATCCTTCACTCCCAGAGGGAAGTGCAAGGATGGGGGATGAAGTGAGTCGATCCTTCAGCTCCTGAAAAGCCGCCTCGCACTTCTCTGTCCAATCGAAGGCTGCATCCTTTTTCGTCAAGGACGTGAGGGGGAGGGCTATCCTCGAGAACCCCTCCACGAACTTACGATAATAACCTGCTAGGCACAAGAAGCTACGGATGTCTGACGCTGTCTTTGGCCGTGGCCAATCCCGCACTGCCTCTATCTTAGCCGGATCCACTGCTAATCCAGCTCCACTGATCGTGTGTCCTAGGAAAGACACTTCCTGTAGCCAGAACTGGCACTTGGAGAACTTCACGTACATCTGGAATTCTCTTAGCTTCTGCAATACCTATGCCAGGTGCTCTGCATGCTCCTCCTGAGTCCGAGAGTAAATCAGGATGTCATCGATGAATACTATGACAAACCGATCCAAGTAAGGTTCGAATACACGGTTCATGAGCGTCCTGAACGCCGAGGGGGCATTCGTGAGCCCAAATGGCATCACCGTGAACTCGTATAGTCCGTAACGTGAGCTGAATGCCGTCTTCGGTATATCTTCTTCCCGAATGCGGAGCTGATAATATCCTGATCGCAGATCTAATTTTGAGAACCAGCAGGCTCCCTGTAGCTGATCAAATAATTCATCTATCCAAGGCAGTGGATAGGTATTCCGAACCGTCAACCTGTTCAGTTCCCTGTAGTCTATACATAATCTCAGCGACCCGTCCTTCTTCTTCACAAATAAAACGGGTGCTCCCCATGGCGATGAACTCGGCCGTACAAAACCCGATTCTACCAGTTCCTGCAGCTGAGTCCTGAACTCTGCCAACTCTCTAGGAGCCATCCTGTAGGGTGCCCGGGACACTGGTCTCGCCCCCGGCACCAACTGAATCCTGAAATCCAAGTCCCGAGTTGGTGGTAGTCCGGGTAATTTCTCTGGAAATACATCAGCATAATCCCGAGCCACTGGAATATCAGCTATGGAACTCTCTACCGCAGCCATCTCAAAACAAATGAGGTACACCTCTTCCCCCTGTTCATAGGACTTGACAGCCTGTACTGAAGATAAAGAAAGACGGGGGATGGGACGGATACCTTCAATGGTGACGTAGGAATCCCCATGTCTGAGTGTGATCCTCTTCGAGGGTCAATCTATCTGCGTGTAGTTCCAATGGAGCCAGTTCATGCCTAGAATCAGATCAAAGTCCGGTAGCCTCAAGACCGTTGCCGGAGCTTCGAACGCCTTGCCCCCTATCTCGACTTCCATATTGCAGCAATCTGTGGTTCGAAGTTCTGAGCCATCAGGAAGTCGCACTCTTTTTTCCAAGCCGGAAAACTTCTCTACTCCCTCTAATCCTTCAATAAACGTGTTCGACACGAAGGAGTGTGAAGCACCCGTATCGAAGAGGGTATGAGCGGGCTTGCCGCTAATCATCACTATGCCTGGGTTCGTTTCAGTTCAAAGATAAATATTATTCTTAAGGTCTATAAGGCACTGATTAAAGTTTAAATTTATGAATCTTGCATAATTAAAGTACCTGTAATCACTTCCTCGAGGTTCCTCTGCTCCGTGAGGTCCAGCGCATACGCCTGCTCCCGATCTAGGCCTCGGCCGTGATGTCCTCGGCCTCGGCCTCGGCCTCAGCCTCGTCCTCGTCCCTGGTGAACTGGAGGGGCCACTAGAGGTTGAGGAGGAGGAAGAGGGTGGACCTGAAGCGGGCACTGCGTCCTGATGTGCCCAGGTTGGCCGCAACCATAGCATGTGATCTGCCTTTGACCTCGATCATCCTGTCTCATCGACCCGGGAGTCTGTATAGGTGGGGGAGCCAATGGTGGAGGAGGCCCCTGATCCTGCCTATAGTTGGGACGACGACATCCCCCACCCCTCCTATATCCGATAACCTTTCCCCTTTGGGATGTCCTTCTACCATCGGAAGACGATCCTTCGAGCGGCCTTTTACCTCTGCCCTGTACCATTAGCTGGTCAGCCTCCAGCTTTTTCGCCATTTCTATGATCTGAGCAGTGGTACCATGCGATATAAACAATAGGGGCTGCCTCAACAAATCCCGGAGGCCATGATAAAATCTTTTAGCATACTTTCGATCATCCCATTCATGAAAGCCTGCAAACCTAGCCAAGTGGGAGAACTCTCTCTGATATTCGATCACTGATCGGCTCCCTTGCTGGAGGTTTAGAAACCTTGCCTCCAATGTGTCCCGGTCTGTGACAGAAACATAATGGTCCAGGAACGAGTCGCTAAATTCTTCCCAGGATATGTCTATTAGTTCCCTATCCCCATAAACTGAGTCCCGAATAGACTTTCACCATCTCTTTGCATGGGCTTCTAGTGCGGAAGTGGCAAGTGGTACCGCTTGGCTGACTGGGCAGCTAATTCCAGCCAGTAACTCCTGAATGGTCTCCAACCACTCCTCTGTCTTCACAGCATCTTCTATCCCGCGATACAGTGGCGGAGACAGACTTTTAAACGCACTCAACCAGTTCGACCCTGGGTTGGGCAGCTGTACTGGGGCTTGCTGGGCTCTGAATGCGTCCAGGATCGCCGTCAGCGTTTGCCCCATCTGTGTCTGCATGAACGGAATGGCAGCCGGAGGGGGAGGAACCGCATCCTGTGGAGGCTGCATAAAGGTAAGGTAATGTCAAAAATTGACCTAACTCATTGTTTAATGGACTGTTTTATGTGGCTTTTACACATGGGCACACCATTGCTTCCGCTGCATAGTTTGTCTGCAAACTAATGCTCGAGCGGGGTGTACCAGTTAGTGGACTTCGTTCTCATATGATCGTTTGTTCAAGTGATACCAGTTTGTAAGATCCTGTCTCCCCATTACGAGGCTAACCCGGATCTTATGCCCAGAACCGCCGCCTTATGGTGGCACTAACACACGGGTTAGGCGACACCGCAAGACGTCGATTCTGCCGGCTAGTACGATCATAACCTGTCGGCCAATATGAGAATAAAAGTATAAAAACAGAAGGAAAATGTAATAGTCCACAGCCACAGTACAAATCAAATATAAGTATCAAAAGAAAAGTACAGAATACAGTCCACAACAAGTACAAAATAATGTGAGTAAAAAGGGCTTATGCCCAGTACATCAGAATCAAAACACTCTCTCTCAATCTAACAGCAGCGGAAATCTAAAATCTCACTCATCACACCTATGGGCGTGCTCCAGTAGTAGTAGTAGGATGTGCCGGTATCTGCTCCTCAAGCCCTGCCTCCTCGTCGTGCTAGTCCATCTCCTCGAGCTCCTAAAAATAGTATGGTCACCGACCATTAGTCAAAAAGACTAAGTCGTTTCCTCCGCACCTCGCCCCGCAACTCCTAGGCACCGAGCGGGAGGACGAAGCGGAGGACAAACAAGGGGTGACAAAGGTGGAAGCAGGTGACAAGAACTAATAGCAGAATATACATGAATATAAGTAAAGAAAGTAACCTTCACTTATGCGAGTACACATAAGCAAGGGATCTTCTACAAGGCCCCCATCGTATAAAATGTCCCATACCATTTATACGATGGGGTGTCGGTTGTCACAAGCAGTATATATATATAAAAGAAATAACCTTAACCTATAAACCTGCCCACTCAAGCTTATAGACTAAGGGGTCGTTTAGCATGTCCTAATGTATAAGCGTCTCATACCACTTATACATTAGGTGTCATAGGTTGTTATGAAAGTTAATGATATGCATCTATATGGTGGGTATGATATGACATGCAGTACAACACACACACACACGACTCCGTGATCACAGACCTTTAGTTTCCACTTTTCGAGAGCTAGCATCACTCTCAGGAACTACCGTTGTGGCTACGGCAGCAGCGGAGCGGGCGTCTCCGCCTTCTAGGCGGGTATACACACTACTAGGCCTAGACCTCTCTTGTACGCCTCTGTACACCGACAAGTGCACTCTAGAGTCTCTGCATACCACTTTGCTGACTACCTGTCAGTCTTGTTGGGTCGGGTGCGCGTTTTCAGGAAAAGTCCTCCAGACCTCAGTATAAACAACCTACTGGTCCCTCTAACCCTCGCACCCGCCTGGTCCACCGTACTGCCGTCGGTGTGAAGACTGGCCAGTACCGCATGGCCCGCCACTAGTTTATGCACATGCAAGTATAATATTTAGAGCCTCCAGCTCGCAGGACTATCCTGTCCCAATTCCCTCCAACCCGTCACGGGTGAGTATGTGCTACCAAACCTCCAACCCTACCCAGGTGAGTATATATATATCAACCACTTTCCTCCAACTCTGCACGGGTGAGCTTGTAGTCCATAGACTCCAAGTCCCTCCAACCCGGCACGAGTGAGAACATGTCCAGTTCACTTAACCTATTAGACTACTCTTATCTACCGGTTGTTATACCTAGTGACTTAAGGTTAATCCCAGGACTGCCCAAGGTATTCCCGGTGAAGGGCTCTCAGGGGCACTAGGAGCTACGATGGGCTGAATCCCAAAGCTCCCTTTCTCAAGGATATTTACTTTAGTTGATGTCTACTTAGAATTCCCTATTCTCTCACTGTTACCTAGAGTGACTTAGTGACTTAAAGTATTGATTGAGGAACGACGGTCTTCCGTCGGCCTCCTCCTAGATAAGTCTAAGGTTGCACTTTTACTCTTGTCTCTAGAATACAACTGCCACCCAGGGTTATACTTCCGATCTTAGACTCTAGCTCAGTTGTCGATTCATTCCCTGGTGGCCTATAGTATAGCCTACCTTTACTATACGCAGCCCATGACCTAATACCACCCCGAAATCGAACTTTCACATCCTTGGGCCACCAACCCCCAAATATTTATCCTGGGGTGGTATGAACTAATAAAATGAGTATGGTAATTTTTCATAATTTTCCCAATTATATATATAATTAATTTAATTTCTCCAAATATTTTCCAAAGTCATTTAACATGTGAAGTATATCTTTGCATGGCCCTAATGATGCAAAACAATTATCCTGACTATTAACATGATGAAATATTATTATCTCCCAAGACTTATAATTTTCCTTAAAATATTTGTAATTATTTATTGATTAATCCAAAACCATCATATTTAACATTTTCAAAGGGAGTATGAGGAATTTATTCATAAAAATTCTAAGAAAATTACAGGGGATCTAAATTATCAATATAAGACTACTGCCAAAGTTTCATCAACCTTAAAAGTATAATGGCCTTGCAATTCAATTTCTTGGATATTTACCAAAATGTCATTATGATGATTTAAAAATTGTATGCACATCCAATAATTCTGAAATAATTATGTCAGCTAAAAAATATTAATATACACCACTAGGAAAATTTCCAAACTTTTCTGACTTATATTTTCATTAATTCATGAATAGAAAGAATAAGGGCAAAATGGTCTTTACATAACATTCTACTACAAAAGATCTCAAACAGAGAAAATAAAATTACCCCAACTCAATTATATCCAAATATTTAACAGGATCAAATTTGAGGATTTTTTCTTGATTGAATCTAATTTTTATTTTTATTTTCCAATAAAGCTATAATTTTCAAAAATTCAAATAATGGGATTTTTGTTCCCAAAAATCCCATAATAAATTTGAGGGGTACATTTGTCCTAAATATCCTCTAGAATTAATTTCAAGGTTTTCAGAAGTCCCAAAATGGATAAATACACCTCATATCAAAATTTGCTATTTGCACACCAAGGCTAATTCTAGCCTACACATGCAAGTGGTTTAACCCCACATGCAGCGACCCAAATGTGCTGAAATTTTTATCATGCACCAATGATGTTCCCAAGGATTTTCCACCAAAATTTGGGGCTATTTGGGTGCCTATATCTCCAAATATTTCATTAATTCATATTTTGATATTATTGCAAAAACTATAGGAAAGGTTATCCCAAAAATTCCCAATTTTTGGCATGGGCTAGATATGCCCTATACATGCACATGCCCAAAATTTTAGGTCATGTGGCTTACTGGTTTAGCATGGACACTCAAAATAAAATCTGCCCTAGCTTAGGACCAGTCCTAGGAGAATTTCCGTACAGGACATACCACTGGGTCAAAACACATGATTATGGTGGCATTTTAAATTTAAGACCTAGGGCTACATTTTCTCTTCAAGGGTCCTGACCTAGAAATATATCTAGGTACCCTAAATTTCACCTTGAAAATGTCTATTTAGGTGTGACAGATTGCTACTATTCATTAATCACATTCATCTTTTATTTAAATAAAATAGCACAAATCTTGATGATGTATGGACGGGATCTGTTCATCGTCCCCAAGTAATGGACGGACTGGATTGAACTTTCCTCGGCCACTTTGCGGCCCCTTTTCCGACCGGCTGAGGCGGCGCCATGGCCGGCCAATAGTGCCATCACCTTCACGGTGGTGGTGGCTACATTTTCCCGGCGATGAGGCGGCAGGAGACGGCAGTGCCGGCGATCCCGAGAGGTAGGAAAAACTCGGAAAAATCATGATTTTCTCAAGTGGCATCGGGCTCAATTGAGCCCGATCTCTCTCCTAATTGATCTAGGAAGCTAGTACGGAGAGAGGTGAGGCGAAACAGTCCTGAATTGGGGCTTGACGGTGTTTCAGGCTGCGGTTTGCCATGGAGGTGGTGCGTCGGCGAGCCCCTTCTCAAATTCTTGATTCTCCACCATTTTCTTTGATCCAGGACTCGATTTCCACTCCTTTTGACCTTCTGAAGCTAATGGCAGGGTTTGTTTGGACTGAGGTGGAGTATATGGGGAGATATGGTCGAGGTGAGCTCGGTTTGGTGCTTTGGTTGCTTCACCATGGCTGCCAGGTTGCTACCATACACCAATTCTCTCTGCAATGGAGTGGGGTGGTCGGCCAGCAAGCCTTGGGCTGAAGAAGTGAAGGCCATATGGCCTCTTCTCATCACCACTCCATTTCTCTCTCCTCTTTTAGGTAATTTCGCCAATTTCCCTCTTGCATGGACTCTCTCTCTTCAACCAGAGGGGTAGGGCTGGTCATTGGTTCTTTTGGCTGCCTATGGGCCATATTTGGTGGGCTTGGCCCAAGGGAATTGGTTTGGGTCCATTTTTCCTCTTTTAGGCCTAATGTTGACCATGTTGACTTTTTGGGTTGACTTGGTCAACATGATGAGTAGGCTGACCCCACATGATGGCCATGGACTCCATGTCATCACCTAACATGGGTTAAGCCATGGTGAAGGTCTTAGCCCCTTAGGAATGGGCTTGGCCTTCAATTACTCTTAATTAGGCTCAAGGTTGACCAAGTTTGACCTTAGGGTTGACTTGGTCAAATGGGTGAGTGGGTTGACCCCACTTAGTGATCATGAGGTCTAAATCATCACCCAACATGGTTTGGGCCATGGTGGTGCCCTACTTGATTCAATTGGGCTCATGAGTGTGGGGTTTGACCACTTTAGATCTAAGGTTGACCTGGGTCAACTATGGTCAAAGTGTTGACCTAGGGCATGACCTTGGGTCCACTTAGATTGTAATTAGGGTTAGGGCAGTGTGGTGGGGGTCATGGTGTGGCTAGGGTCCTCATTTAGTCTAGTTTGACCTAGTTTGACTTGGTCCTATAGTGGGCCCCACTTGGTTACAACTCACCACCTAGAGTCAAACCTAGCTAATTTCCCCTAACTCACCACATGCCTAACCCAATCTAAGTTAAGGGGCCTAGAAGTAACATGGGATGTTACAGGTGGTGTCATAGGGTCCATGACCTTCAAGTGGGGTCAGCCCACTCACCATGTTGGACAAGTCAACCCCAAAAGTCAACAAGTCAACAAAAAGGCCTAAAGGAAGAAAGAAGAAGTCAAGCCCACTCCCCATTGGGTAAGCCCATTAGTCAAAGCCCATTGCAAGCCCAAGAGGTCAAGGACTACCCCTACCCCTCTTAATTAGGAGAGAGAACACATGCATGGGGGTAAAATTGGAATTTTGGGGGAAACGAGGAGAGAGAAGAGAGGGAAAGAGGGGATGAAGGCCATGTGGCCCTCCTTCTCTCTACCCAAGCCTCTTGGCTAAGCTCCCAACCACATTTCAGTATAAATGAGGGGCTGGTGGAAACTTGGCACCAAGGGTGAAGCATCCAAAGTAGTGGTCGAAATCCACTTTGGTGATATCTCCCTATACAGCCACTCCCATCAAAAAGAAAGCCCACCATCACCTTCAGTGAGCTCAGACGAGTGGAGATCGACATCTGGAGCACTGCTTTTGCTGGAGAATCTAGGAATCGGGGTAGATTGCTGGAGCATGCTTTGGCCATGGCTCACCGCCACCAAACCCGCCACCAAGCCCGACTCCAGGTCTGTTTCACCTCACCTCACCCCATACTAGTTTTCTAGCTCAACTAGGCGAGACATCGGGCTCAACTGAGCCTGATTACATGTGAGATAGAGCGCATTTTCTCGAGCTTTTTCTCTTACTAGGGATCGCCGGAGGAGCCGCCTCCGACAGCCTCACCACCGGGAAACGCTAGCCACCACCTCAGTGAAGGTGGTGGCGATAATCGCCGGCGGTGGCGCCGGCCCAGGTTGCCGGAATAAGCCAGCAAACCTGGCCCAGGATGGCTCGATCTCATTCGTCGGCTGATGGGGACGATGACCCGATGCCTTCCAATTATTTCATTATTAAACATTTCCTGATATTAATGTATGAATAGTGTTAATTATGTCACACTTTTACAGCCTTTTTACATGTTGATTCTAGGCCTTTTAGAGGCATTTTCAGAGCTTGTCATTAACAAAAAAAACGTAGGCCTTGATCTTACCTTCATTTTGGCACTCTAAAGTCATGATTTGGAATAGTAGAACTCCTTGTAGGACTATTCTACCAAGACTGGTCCTAGGCTATGACAGAATTTTGAATGGGTGCCCTAGCCAAACCAAAATTCCACATGATCCAAGATTTTGGGCATGCTTGGGATTAAAGTAAACTTAGCCTCTGTCCAAAAATGAGAATTTCTTGAGAAATATTTTTCTATAGTATTTTGTAAATTACACATATTTAAATTAATTGTATATTTAGATAAATACAACCCCAAATCGCTACAAATTTTGGTGGCATGTTCATTAGGTCAATATAAGACCATGGTAGAAATTTCAATCTCCGTTGACACCTGCATGTTGGGTAATCCCACTTGCATGAGAAAGGTAGGTTTAGGTTTGGGGTGCTTATAGTAACAATTAACAAAATGGGAATTTAGCCCATTTAGAACATTGCATGTCAATGAAACTCTTTAAAGAGGTTTATAGGGGTGAAATACACCTCCCAAAGAAATAATGGGATTTTTGGGATAAAAAATCCCATTATTTGGAATTTTTGAAAATTAGGCCATTTAGAAACAAAAATTTGAAACTATGGATAAAGATGATATTAAATTCTCATATTTTATCACAAGCTTAAATGGATCATAGCATATCTCTGGAAAAATTCATGGGGCTGTTAGATAATTTATCTTGGATTTTAAGTAGAATAACAATTTTGTCCATTATGTAAATTAATTAAAAGTAAAAGAAATTATTGTTGGAATAATATGGAAAATTTTGCAGTAGCTTATTTACATGATCTAATCCTTCTGTAATTATATGAGAATTTTTGGATACTTTAGTATGTTGAAAACCCTAATAATGGCATTTTGGTAATAATGGTACTTTGGAATTTTGTTAGGTCAAATGACTGTTTAGAACTTTAAAATTTTGTATTCAGTTTGATTTTATAACTATGGATCTCCAGTAATTTTCCCGAAAATTTTGGTTGTATACATATAATACTTCATTTGGAAAGTAGGCAAATTGAGATTTTATTGTTAAAGGAAAATCAAATAGAAATTACATGGGAAAATTGGGAAATCTGGTGGGAAGTCATATTTTACTTCTTAGAACACCTGATAAATTTCTTAAGTAGAATAAATTAATATAAGTAGTACATCATGTGCAATGTGACATAGGTCACACAATTAAAAGAATTAATTTAGGCCCTTAATTACTTAGAGAAATGGTGAAAACCTGAATGGTCAAAATCATACACCATAACAACCCACGATAATTAATTAGGGGCATTTGGCCCAAGGAATTGGAAGTCCTACCATGCAGGTTAGTATTAGGGTATGGGTTGCGCTTAGCAAAAGTAACAGGTATTACTGGGACCCACAGGGGATATGATAGAAGGTTGAGTTGATAAATATATTGAGAAGATAAACCCTGGTTGGTATCTAGTAGGTCACTTCATAGTATCGAGTGATAGAGTGAAAAACCCCAAGGTCACTAGTTAGAACGGAGACCGGCGAAAGACCACTGATTCCCCAATAATTCCATAAGTCATTAAGATCGTTCCAGAGTAACAACGAGAGTAGGGTATGGATAAAAGGGTAGACATTAATAAAAGTAAATATCCTTGCGAAATGGAACTTTGGGCTTCATCCTATCTTGGTTCCTAGTTCCCTATGAGACCCCTTCATTGGGCATACCCTGTGCAGTCCTGGGATTAACCCTAAATTGCTAAGCTTAATAACCATTAGATAAGAGTAGTCTGATAGGCTAAGTGAACGTGGTAACAATCTCACCTGTAAAGGGTTGGAGGGTTTCAGAATAAGACTTTGATGTGTGATCTTACCCGTGATGGGTTGGAGAAATTCAGGATATTTAGCCTGCGAGCTAAAGGCTCGAGAGGTTTACATCAAGACGGGTTTGGTCCTGCGAGCTGGAGGTTCGGGTGGAGATACTTTGCATGTGCATAGAAACAAAACTAGTGGCGGGTCATGCGGTACTGGGCCAATTGTCACACCGATGGCAATACGGTGACTCTAGTGAGGTGTGGTGGTTTGAGGGTCCAGTAGGTTGTTTATACTGGGGTCCGATGGACAATCCCCAAAAATGCACACCCGACCAAGAAAGTCTGGCAATTTGCCAGCATTAGTATGCAAAGACTCTAGAGTGCACCTAGGATGTGTACAGAGGCGTACGAAGGGTCTGGGCTTGGTAGTGGGCCTAGGAAGCTGAATCGCCCGTTCCGCTCCTGCCGTAGCCACAACGGTGGTACCAGAGAGTGATGCTAGCTCCAAAAAGTGGGAACTAAAGGTCTGTGATCATAAAGTCGTGTGTGAGTTGCACTTGCCTAAATCATAAACCGCATGCATAACATACATTCATATTTAGGTCATACGCATCATAGATCCTTATCATATAAATTAGTATAGGCTCTTTTATATGATAAGTTATGTTTGGAAACCTAAACTTATAAGTTTGTATGGGCATTCATATAAGTTAAGGCACTTGTATGATGGTAGTTTAGCAGTAGATAGTTTACTTTCTGATCCGTTCTTTACTCTGTTTACTTACAGCACTTTACTTACTTTTAGTATTGTTCTTACTTACTTTGCATATGCTATATATATAGAACTACTGGAGTAAAAATAGTTGATACTTCATACACTTGGTAGTATAGTTCCACTGTCACCTTCTTCCTTTTTATACCCCTTGTTGTCCTCCGCTTCATCCTCCCTCCCGGTACCTAGGAGCTGCGGGGGCGAGGTGCAGAGGAAATGACTTAGTCTTTATGACTAACGGTCGGTTGTGACCAAATCATTTTAGGGGCTCAAGGAGATGGAGCACCAGCACGACCAGCAGGACAAGGGGGCAGGACGTGAGGAGTTGATACCACCACCACCTACCACTACTACTGCAGCACGTTGTCAGGTGGGGCGAGTTTTCTGAGGATAGTTTAGCTTTCGCTTGTTGTCTTTTGAGAGAGAGATATTTGATATCATATATAGGGCATAAGCCCTTATCTAATTTATTGTACTCATTATGGACTTTGTTTGTACTTTTCATATTCATATTAATATTGTACTGTGATTTGTGGACTAGTTGTTTATCATACACTACTTTTTAAACTTCCATTTCTCAATTGACAAAATAGGTTATATGATCGTATTAGTCGGCAGGATCGGCGTCTTGCGGTGTCAACTAACTCGTGAGTTAGTGGCACCGTAAGGCGGCGGTTTTGGGCATAAGAGCGGGAGCCTCTTTAGTAAGAGGAGGGGTCTTACAATGGGAAACTTGTTGATCAGATATTTTATAAGGCCATTATTGGGTCCCTGTTATATCTCACAGCAAGTAAGCCAGATATTATGTTTGCTACCTATCTTTGTGCTAGGTTCCAGGTGAACCCTAAAGAATCTCACCTTATTTTCTTAAAAAAGAGTTTAAGATATATAAAGAGTTGCCCTAATTTAGGGCTCTGGTATCCAATAGAGTCAGAATTTGAGTTAACTGGATACTCTGATGCTGATTTTGCTGGATGTAGAGTGGATAGGAAGAGCACATCAGGAAGATACCAGTTCTTTGGTGCTAGACTTGTCTCCTGGTTTTGCATAAAGCAAACATTTGTGTCTACATCAACAGCAGAAGCTGAGTACATAGTAGCTTGCAGTTGCTGTTCACAGATGCTGTGGATTCAAAACCAACTCCTAGATTATGAATACAACTTAAATAATTCAACTCTACTTTGTGACAATACTAGTGCAATTTCTATTGCCCAGAATCTAGTTCATCATAGTAGAACTAAGCATATAGAGATAAGGCACCATTTCATTAGAGAGTGTGTGGACAAAAAGAAAATTAATCTTGTATACATTTACACTGATTTGCAAAAGCAGACATCTTCACCAAACCCTTGGATGAGAGGAACCATCTGTTCTTTCTAAATCAGCTTGGTATGTTCAATGGAGAAGCTTTAATTTAACTTTTTGTCTGTGGTCGAAGAATTTGCCACAGCTCGTCGACCGGAGATCGACGAACCGAGAAAAGTTCTTGAGAAAATTCGTCGACCTGAGATCAATGAACTCTATGTGTGAGCCATTTTCGTCGACCGGAGATCGACGATCTGGCCTCAGAAAATTTTTGTCGAGCTGAGAACTACAAAAAGCTTTCGCTTTATCAGACTAAGATCGACGAACTCATTTGTTAATAAAATATTTCGTCAACCTCAAATCGAAAAAAAAATTTCTCGCAGGACGAAGTTTGTCGGTTCATATTCTTAAAAACCTTATATCTAGGTTTTCTTCGACCTCCATCCCGCGCTTTCTATTTCCCTTGCACTTGATCTCTCTGTTTCTCTTTTACAGGTGATCATGGCGATTCCAGCGAGCACTTTTGCGGCAATGAAGTTCGATATGGGTTTTGATATAGACTTCGAGTTATTCCAACACTCCGAGCAAATCTTCTTGGATATTCTGAAATTGTTTGAAGATCAACACTTGAAGTATCTTATGACAACACAGATGAAGATTGCTGCAACCGAAATTCGAGAATGGGTTTACACTTCCTCCACACCAGATGCAGATACTATGACAGGAACAATATCGAGTAACATCATCTCTCTCACCCCCGCCATTCTATCTGAAATTTTTGGATTAGTAAATGAAGAAGAAGAAGAATTGGAAATAAACAACACTGAATATGATGAAATGCTGGCAAAGATGGGTCATTCTGGAGAAAACCACAATAAACTGCTGAAGAAATACCTATCTGTTGATTATAAGTTTCTTGCAGATATTGTGGGTAAGGTGTTACTTGGAAAGCACACTGCCCATGACTATATCACTAGGAAGCAATTCCCAGTAATGTGTGCAGTAGTGAATAAAAAGTAAGTTAACTAGGCTAGAAAAATGTTTGAGATGATAAAGAAGAAGAATACAAAGAAAGAGGTGTGCTTTGGAAGGATTCTTGGAATCTTCCTTCAAGCAAAGGCTGATAAATCCCTGGTCTCCCCGACCATATTCATTAATGCCTCCAAGAGGCTCACTTGCGCCTTATTTAGTAGGTGGGGGAGGAATATCCCTAAGCCATCCAAGGCTTCTTCCTCTTCCAGGACTTCTGAGGATACCAGAGCTGTATCAGCTGCTCCCCCACCCCCTGAAGATTTTCCTTCCATTAGGATTCCATCCCCTCTATCTTCATCTCAACAACCAACACCTCCTCAAGTTCAAACCCCTTCAACAACCCTCTAACAAACATCCATATCTCAAGCCCATACACCAACACCTCTTGCTTCCCCACTACAACATCCTTCACCAGTTCATACTCCTAAACATCAACCATCTCTACCCCAATCTCAAGTGCATGCTACTCCACCTCATACCCCAGAGCATGTTACTCCTCCTTAGTCCCCTCTTCCTCAACATCTTGTTGATATCCCCCTACACAACATATCATCCAAACCATCATTTAATATGCTGTCATCCCCCATCCATTCCCCATCATCTACTGATGAGCCCATGCTATATTCCACTCCCTTCCCTTCAACCTCATCCATCAATCCTTCTGTATCAACTCAAACACCCTCTGAGTTCATGCAAATGGATCCCCCTTCCATTTCCTCTCTTTTGCACATGATCACTCCTCTACTCAAAAATCTAAAAGCGGAGGCAATTAAACCTCTTGCTGAATCCATTTCCACCCTCTCTGCTCTTCAGCCTACTTCCCTTTCTGTCCCTTCTTCTGGGGGCCTTGCTACAGGACCCTCTACAGCCAAGTAGGTGGGAGATATCCAGGGAAGAATCTCCAGTTTCTCCTCCTTCAGCAGCAGTAGTAGAAGAAGCTCCAGTTTTGCAGTTAGTTGAGTTCACATCAACAAATGTACAGATGGTTACAGAGGCTGAATCAATTGATTCTTATATATTGAGTGCAGATGAGCAGAGCTCAGAGATTGTGACTGTTGGTGATTGTTTTATCAATCCCACAGTAGGTTTTTATAATTTATTGAACCCTTTTGTTTATGGATATATAAATTATCTTCCAGCAGTTAGCTCAGAGCCATCCTTGGCTATAGTGTGTTACACTCCTCCAATAAGTCCTGAAGTTGTTAAACAACTGAAGACAAGTTTTGCTATTAAAATAATTTAGGAACCATCAGGCCCAACTTACATTATGGATAATAGCCCAATCCCAAATTTAGATGATTTGATTGCTCAGGATGTGGCATAAGAATTTGCACTTACTCAGAATGATCCTGCTTTGAATGAATTTTTGTTGACTGACAAAGATATAGAAGATTATCAGATGATCACTGAGAATTTTGCTCCACCTGAAGTAGCTGAACCCCAAGCACTTCCTCAGGCTGTAAAACAAATCTCAAAGGAAACTTTAAAGGAGATTGATGCATTGTATGATAATCCTCAAGGTTCTTCTGATGATGACATAGATGATGATGATTCTGATGAATCTGGTGATCCTAAAAAGAAGACTGCAAAGAAGAGAAAAATTGCTCCAAAGGCTGCCCCTAAGCCAAATCCCACAAATGATAATCCATAGTATATCTTGCAAAAGATTACTCCATACCCAAGGATGCCATAGAGGATGTGGCTATCAAAGAATGAGTAGAAAGAAAGGAAGAAGAGAAGGAGGTACAGGTCTCCTCCTAAGCAATTTAGAAAAGACCCTCCTCCTCCTCCATCTTCAAGGACCTCTAGAAATGTAACTCAAAGATCTGCACCTGTCACAAAAACCTATCAGAGACATTCCAAGCCAGAAAGTCTGCAGCAGTCATCTCAGAGCCAACCTCCTCCAGCTACATATAAGAGAGCATCCACAGACTCAGTTGATGATTCACAGAAGGACTCAAGTCCAAAAAGGCCAGAATCTCCTCCAATACCCTTTGTAGATGCAGAGCAGGAGACAACTGCTAAAATTGCCAGATTTCAGGAGCTGATATGACTCTCTCTAATTAATAAAGCCAAAGTTAAAGGAAAGGATCCTTCCAATACTCTACCATGCCTTCATACAGGAAGTAAGAACTTAAAAGGCATGCCAAAGCTAATAAATTCTTTAATGTTGATGATTACATGAGCCTACACCCAGAAGCTGTAGTTCCAAGAGCAACATCTCTCAATATAATTGGTGCATCAGACATGATAATGTCAAAGAAGCAAGCTGTTGACCTAATAGAGAAATCATTTTCAGACAACCTTCTGAGAAGCTAGAGAAAGATAAACCAAAGCAGAACAAATGATTTAGTTTATGTTTTATTCTTGTTTTTTGAACTCTATTATGTTTAATCATGAAGCACCTTCTGTAAATATCTGATGAATGTTTTATTTCTGTTAGATATATATTTTATGCTTTATGATTGCTTCTTTTATTTTGCTTTAGTGACCTCGCCCGAATAGGGGGAGATTGTTGGATCCCTAGTTGAATTTGGGCTAGGTTCACTAAATTAGGTTAAGTCTGGCCAACATTGTATAGCCAGGGTCAAGTCTGGTAGTCCTAGAGTTTAGGCTAGTCATTAGGTTCAACCTTCATGGACCAGCCAGCAGAGGACATCAGTAGTCTCAAGACTTAGAAGATTCAGAGAACAGAATGATCAGTTCAAAGTTCTTCGAACTCAGCTCGACGATCGTCGATCTCAGATCGACGAACTCAGAGTTATTTCTCTGAGCTGAGCTTGACGATATTCGAGCACAGGTCGGCGATCGATTCTTTCAGACAGATTCTCAGCTCGACGAACTCAGAGCGCAGAATTGGCAAGTTATTCTCTGAATGCAGTTTGGAGAGCTCAGGTCGAGGAACAGGAATTTTTCAGGTCGACGAACTTGGAACTCCGGTCGACGAATTCCATTCAGAGATCAATGATTTCTGTCCCAAGTAAAAATGAGAAGTTTTCCATACTTCTGTCCCTTACTTTCTATATTATTTAGCAGTATTATTCATGAGTAATTAATATTAATATTCCCCTGAATATAGCCGTTATTGGTAGCATTAATTATGGTTTTCATTAGGGTAATTACTTGCTTATTTTATTAGGGACAGTTGGGGAAACTCATTTATGACAGTCATTCCAGTCGTTTGTATTCTCCAGATCCTTCAGCAATAAATGTAGGAATTCAAATTCAAAGGAGAATTTCTCTGACTGCAGAATATTTAAGAGTTTTTTCTCTTTGCAGTGGTCAGACACTTAGCAAGATATCACATACTGAGCCAGACATTGAGAAGAGAATATACCGCACACAAAGAATACAGAGAGTCAGACTGAACATTCAGAACTCTCTCCTAGTGCAGAAAACATTTTGTTCTCCTCCCTGTCCATTCTGAAGAATGAAGAAGAACATCCATCACTATCAAGAGTATTCTTCAACCTTCTTCTCTAGGAACATTCACGGACAACTCATCTTGATTTAGTCGGAAAGTTCCAGGATTGTTTTTAGATAAGGCTGAAGACCTACCCCCTGAGGAAGGCTCCAACTTTTTGAGTCAACATCATTTAAGAAGGAGTCTTGACACAAGCAAATCCACTTGTCTTCTTTGTTATTTAGAGAAAAGAGAAGACCTCATCGCCCCTTTCTCACCTCCTGTACAAAGGGTTTATTAACTCCCTTCAAAAGTTTATTCTTGGTTTTTGGGCACCTGATCAAAAGCCTAAAGGGTTGATAGATCTCCATGGAAATAGATCTTGTGGTGGAAGTCACCTAATCAAAAACCTGTTATTGGATTCCTACCAGGGTGGTAGAAGAGTGGATGTACCCAAGTTGGGGAACCACTTTAAAATTTCTTGTGTTGTTTGGTTGTGTTCATTTTCTTTCTGTTCTTGCTGTGTTGTGATAGATAGATTAGTCTTTTATTTCCTTCTATAGTATTATTGGTATCACCTATTTTAAACTCGGATATAAAACTTAAAAATAGCCAAAGTTTTAAATACTCTATTCACCTCCCCCCCCTAGAGTAAATCAGATCTAACTCCCATTTTTTAACGTAGACATCTTTGCCTGGAGTGCCACAGAGATGCCAGGATCGATGCTGACGTGTCCTATCATCGCCTCAATCTTGACCCAGGAGCATGCCCCATCAAGTAGAAGAAGAGGTCCACCGCGGACAAGCTGGCCGAGCCGATCAGGGAGGAGGTGGCCAAGCTCCTTAAGGCTGGCTTTGTATCCGAAATTCAATACCCTGGTTGGGTCTCCAATGTAGTAATGGTTAAAAAAGGATATGGTCGGTGGCGTATGTGTGTTGATTTTTATTTACTTAATAAATCATGTCCCAAGGATTGTTACCCCTTGCCTCGGATAGACGCGTTTGTTGACTCAGCCATCGGTTTTCCTATAATGAGTTTTCTGGATACATTTTCAGGTTATCACCAGATCAGGATGCACCCCCCCTTCCCCCGACATCAAAGATGTCTCCTTCATCACGGGGGATGGGAGCTACTGCTACAAAATAATGCCCTTTGGGCTGAAGAATGCAGGAGTGACCTACCAGAAGATGATGGACAGGGTCTTCCGAGAGAAGAGGGGGAGGAACCTGGAGGTGTATGTGGATGACCATGATCTAGAGCCGAGATGTAGACTCCCACCTCCGAGACCAAGAGGAGACCTTCGCCACCCTACGCGAGTACAAGATGAGGCTGAACCCCCTGAAGTGTGTCTTCGGGGCCAGCAGGGGCAAGTTCCTGGGCCACCTTCTCACCCCCGCGGGGGTAGAGCCAAATCTTGATAAGGTCCGAGCAATCATGGAGTTGGGATCACCTCAAAATTCTAAAGAGGTGCAGCGGTTGACAAGGAAGCTGGCAGGGTTGAGTAGGTTCCTTTCCTGGGCTTGGGAGATGTGCTCCCCCTTCTTCAAAACTTTAAGAGGAGGCTGGAAGTTTGAGTGGACCAAGGAGTGCGAGGAGGAATTCCAAGCCCTGAAGAAGCAGTTGGCTCAGGCTCCGTTACTCCAAGGGCTGAAGGAGGGGGAGGATCTTTACTTGTATCTCGGGGTCGAAGCAAAGGCCTTAAGCTCCATTCTTGTTCGGGAAGAGGGGAAGAATAAACTCCCCATATACTATGTAAGTCGGGTATTGAGGAAGGTCGAGCTCCGTTATCCCATTTTGGAAAATCTTGCCTTCGCTCTAGTCATCTCGGCCCGGAGGCTCCGGCCTTACTTCCAAGTGCATTCGATCTGGGTGGTGACCGACCACCCCCTCCGCAACATCTTCGAGCGGGTGGATCATTAAGGCAGATTGGCTAAATGGTCGGTGGAGCTGAGCGAGTTTGATATCTCCTTCGTCCCCCACCTCTTGATTAAGGCCCAAGCCATGGTCGATTTCCTGACAGACTATATGGTCAAGGTGCCAGAGGTGGAACTCACTCACCCTGCTCCTTAGAAGGTGATGGTAGATGGCGCATCAGGGAGGCATTCCCTGGGGGTGGGGGTAATCTTGGAAAGCCTGCAGGGAACGAGGATAGAGTAAACGGTGGTGGTGCACTTTCCCATCACCAATAACCAGGCTGAGTACGAGGCAGTGATCGCAGGGCTACGCCTAGCCAGGGAGCTGGGGGTGCATGATGTGGATGTCCTCATCAATGGTGAGTTTGAGGCAAGGGAGCCTACTCTGCAACTATACTTGGCGAAGGTAAAGGGGGTCATCGGTATGTTCCATACTTTCTCGATCCGGCATGTGCCCAAGGAAGAGAACGAGCAGGTAGACAAACTGGCGAAGCATGGTCCTCGGGTAGGAGGTACCATCACCGATCTGTTTCGTACTTCCATCGAAGAGGGATAGCTGAGGGAGGTAGATCAACACCCCTCAAGGATGGACCCATTCACGACCTTCCTCTCCACAGGGGAATATCCCGAAGGGATGGACAAGAAGAAGCTCAAGTATAAGTCGACGTACTATCTCATGCACAATGGAAAGCTGTACCAAAAGACCCTCTCAGGGATGTTGGCATGCTATGTGGCCGAGAGAGAGGTCCAGAGGATCTTGGAGGAGGTCCACTCCGGTGAGTGTGGAAGTCACTCTAGGAGTCGGACCCTTGAAGGGAGGATTGTCAGGCAAGGGTATTTCTGGCCTACCTTGGGCCTCGATGCGGCCGAATTCACAAAAAGGTGTCACAAGTTTCAGTTGTATACCCCACTCTAGCTGTAACAAGCCCAGCGCCTAAGAAGTATCACGGCCCCCTGGCCTTTTGCCATTTGGGGAATGGACTTGGTGGGACCTTTCCCCCAGGCTAGTTGGTAGAGGAGATTCTTACTCGTCATGATAGATTATTTTTCTAAGTGGGTGGAGGTGAAGGCGCTGGCCAAGGTGACCTCCCAAGTCATCAGAAATTTTGTTTGGGGGAAGATCATCTGCAGGTGCGGGTTGTCGCAGACCATTGTCACGGACAACGGACCTCAGTTTGCCTGCGTCGAGTTCATCAGCTTCTGCAAATAACTTGGGATTGATCTCAGATTTACCTCGATCCATCACCCAAGGAGCAACTGGCAGGTGGAGGCGGCAAACAAAATCATAGTGAACCCCTGAAGAAGAAATTTGAGAACTTGAAGGGGAACTTGGTGGAGAAGCTCCCCTCGGTTCTCTGTGTAACAACCCGACCCGTTAAATAACATATAATTGAAGGTTCAGCCAGGGTCCCACATTATATGCCACAAACAGACGGCGAGGTCACAGGTTAATACCAAAATACCATCGCACCCTAACCCAGAGCATTCTAGCGGAAGTTTATAAGTTGCACGAACTAAATCCATGAATGTCCACTACTATATAAATAACACATTTATATAAAAGACCAGGAATGTATATAAGCACACCGCTCACGGCCTTAAGGCCTTACAAGTTTATCTTTACAAACATATGACTTCATACATCGGCACGCAGGCTGACCACACATGAAATCCAAATCGTCGCGCGGCCTTCGAGGGCCTAACAAAAGCAGCAAGGGCTTCAGCCCGCTCGATCCATCAAACTTCAACACCTGCATAAGAACGTCCACCCCAAGGGTGATCCACAAAGCAACGGTCATCATTCAGCTGACCAATTATAACGACCCTACCCCTTACCCGGGACAGTGGTTCCTTCTCTGCATGCAATACAATCACAACATGTATATATATCTTCCACAATCACGTCACAAATGCTGGCCTTCGTGCCAGACGCTCCATGCACTCAGGGTATGATTATGGTGTACTGAACTCCTCAAGGTCCCACCACCGATTCGAGGTGTGTACTTGTTGACCAGACATAAGCCTCCAAACCCTATTGAAGACCTCACGCACTCGTCTCACTCAGAGGAATGCACCTAACGGCAACCATGAGCACTATCAGTCGACCTACCCACGTAGTGTAATAGGCCTAGGGAAATCGCCCCGCTGCATTGCCACCAATCGACTGCTCACCCGATCCTACCACTGAACTTGTTGGGTGACCCACCCACTCAGAGGTTCTCAACTTGTTGGCCATGGGCATCAGCCGCCAAACCCCTATTTGAGGACTCTCGTACCCATCCACTCAGAGGTGCTCGCAATCCATCTCATAACACAGGCACACGATGCCACTTTCAATTCCAACAACAAGCTCGTGCCGAGCATCCAACCAAAGGAGCTATGCAAAGCATCCTTCTCACAATTCACAAGCGTCCTCACCTTCTCCGCAGGTTAACCGATTTATATACGGAGTCTTCTCCGGTTCGCATCATCACCAATCTTGACATCCATCTAGATTGGCTTCACACAGCATGTCTATTCCGTACTACACACTTCCGGATCGAAATGTAGACTCAACCGCTAGAATCGCTTACGCTTTCCACCTCTTGGTTGAGGATCCCATGCACATGCATAAAGTAGGACTTCACTTGTCAAAGAAGTAGATCGTTACCCTTGACGATCGCTTCAGAGCCATGGAGAAACTAGCCGGATTGTAATCACCGCGACGGCCTTGCCTCCACAACGCTAAACTCGACTATCGATTCGGACCGCTGAAGCTCCACCGACGGTCGGAAAGCTTCTCCTTTCCTCCTCCAAGATCTCCTCTCTTTCTTCACTTTAGAAAGATAATGGCCAAAGATAGAATGACAACTTCTTGCCAATCCCGGAGTTAAACCCAACTGAAAACACCCTAGGCAATTAGATCTAGGATGAGGGAAACGAACGGCCACAAAGAGCCTGAAAAGTCTAATTTTGCGGCTGACACGGCCTGTGACATGCCCGTGTCACAGGCCGTGTCCTTCAAGTGGTACATGAACCGACTCACCCAGACTAGAACACGAGCTAAGACACGCCCGTGCCAAACCCCTGACACGCCCGTGTCAGAAAGTACACGCCCGTGTTGAGGGGCGTGTCCTTCACTCAACATAGGGCTGCAAACCCGAGAAGAACACGGTTAAGGCACACGCCCGTGTCCATGTCCATATGCCAAACACGCCCCTATGACACGGGTGTGTCACAGGGCGTGTTCCACACTCAACGCCACTCCTCTCAACGCCACTCCACTCAACGCCACTCAATGCCTCCTGGTTACCAACACGAGCAGGACACGCCCTGGGACACGCCGTGTCCTAGGCCGTGTCGCCTCTCAATGCCTGTGGACTTACATTTTTCCAGTCACAGGACACATCTGAGTACCCATACTGGACACGCCCTAAGACACCCCCGTGTCCTAGGCCGTGTCACCCAGCCTGAACTCCAAATTGAAATTTGGGGTGTTATAATCCTCCCCTCCTTACAGAAATTTCATCCCGAAATTTAGCGCAACGCAGATACCATCACAACCACTCCGTTACAATAAAAAAACAAAGACGATCAGGGTTGCGAGCTCATAGGTCGCAGCTTGTATCGCTCCACGGCATCCTACCAACATAAGTGTTTTCACAAACACACAAACATACCATATGTACAAATTACAACACAAAAACAATAAAGTGCACACTCCACTTTATTTCCTCTCATCCGTGTCTCTAAGCTGGTTCTTGACAGCCTCCTGCAACTCCAGGTTATACACTTGAGGCTGTTGTACTTCATGATGTGAGCTTTACGGCTCCTGCACTTCGATATTATACACTTGCGGTTGCGCCCGGGATGCAGATGATTCCATCACTGCCTTACCCTTTTCCTCATAGGATGCACCTGACTTTTTCTCACCCTTCGAGGCGCCACTCCAACAATCTCGGGCGATATGCCCCTACCTCCCACAGTTAAAACATATACGTGTCTCCACACGTCCTTGCCCGTACATTGCTCCCGAAGTAACATTCGACTGAGCTTGTTCAGCATGCCTGAACCGCTTCTTATCACGTTTCATAAACTCCGATTGATCAGACTGCGGAACTTTGAACTCCGACTTTTCTGCCCCCAAGTTTTTCTTGTCCTGCACCTGTTTCAAATCTTTCTCCAGCGCACAAGCTGTATCTACTAAGGCTTGGAAGCCTTGGTTGACTGAACTCGGAAGCACCAATCTCAACTCATCTCGGAGTCCCTCATAGAATCTATTCATCTTCCGCGCTTCTTCCGCAAAAGTCGACCCCGCATAACGCCCCAGCCTGGTAAATTCATGCAGGTAATCATCCACCGACTTCTCCCCCTACACCTGACGTTGGAATTCGTTCTCCATAGCAATTCTCCGTGATACTGGCAAATACTTTGCCAAAAAAAATCTGGACTCCCAGGCCTCTGCCTGCCAACTAGTGTATCTCGACTTCATCCCACCACAGTCTCGCCTCTCCTTCCAGTAGAAAAGTGGTTAACGTAACTCTCTGCCCCTCATCAATCCTGAGCGCTGTCAGGATCCTCTTCACTCTTGAAAACCAATCTTCCGCCTGTGTTGGGGAATTCGCCCCGACAAACGTAGGTGGATGAAAATCCATAAACCGCTTCAGTTGCTCTTCAGTTGCTCGCTCGTCCACCCGAGATTCAACACGCTCTTGCCTCACACCAACCCGAAATGGCTCCACTACAGGCCTTGCCTGCCCAACAGGTTGTGCTTTAATCATGGCAAATACCGCCTCCGCAACTAGGCATACGGTTTCCGCAGAAAGAGGGGGTGTGGGCACCTCAGCTGGTGCCTCACTCTCATCCGAACGCTGGGGCTCAGACTGCCCAGCACCACTCCTTGTCACCTATATGTGAACAAGATATCAATAATCAACCTCCAATCCAAAAAAGCAAACATACCGAATACGCACGCGCACATTCCTAGTGGGCATTCTTGAGTTCAATTATGTTAAAACGATTCGCAGGTACACGTGCTCGCCACCCGACAAAAGAATTCGGTCACGAATTCGAAAGCGGAAAACTGAAGGGCCTCTGATACCAAAATGTAACAACCCAACCCGTTAAATAACATATAATAGAAGGTCTGGCTGGGGCCCCACATTATATTCCACAAACAGACGCCAGGTCACAGGTTAAGACCAAAATACCATCGCACCCTAACCCAGAGCATTCTAGCGGAAGTTTATAAGTTGCAAGAATTCAATCCATGAATGTCCACTACTATATAAATAACACATTTATATAAAAGACCAGGAATGTATACAAGCACACCGCTCACGGCCTTAATGCCTTACAAGTTTCTCTTTACAAACATATGACTTCTTACATCGGCACGCAGGCCGGCCACACATGAAATCCAAATCTTCGCACGGCCTTCGAGGGCCTAATAGTTGCAGTAAGGGCTTCAGCCCGCTCAATCCATCAACCCTCAATACCTACATAAGAACGTCCACCCCAAGGGTGATCCATAAAGCAACGGTCAGCATTCAGCTGACCAATTATAACGACCCTACCCCTTACCCGGGGCAGTGGTTCCTTCCCTGCATGTAATACAATCACAACATGTATATATATCTTCCACAATCACGTCACAAACGTTGGCCTTCGTGTCAGACACTCCGTGCACTCAGGGCACGATTATGGTGTACCGAACTCCGCAAGGTCCCACCACCGATTCGAGGTGTGTACTTATTGACCGGGCATAAGCCTCCAAACCCCTGTTGAAGACCTCACGTACCCGTCTCACTCAGAGGAACGCACCTCACAACAACCGTGAGCACTATCAGTCGACCAACCCACATAGTATAACAGGCCTAAGGAAATCGCCCCGCTGCATTGCCACAAATCGACTGCTCACCCGATCCTACCACTGAACTTATTGGGTGGCCCACCCACTCAAAGGTTCTCAACTTGTTGGCCATGGGCATCAACTTCCAAACCCCTGTTGGAGGCCTATCGTACCCCTCCACTCAGAGGTGCTCGCAATCCATCTCATAACACAGGCACATGGTGCCACTTTCCATTCCAACAACCAGCTCGTGTCGAGCATCCAACCAAAGGAGCTATGCAAAGCATCCTTCTCACAATTCACAAGCTTCCTCACCTTCTCCGCAGGTTAACCGATTTATACACTGAGTTTTCTCCGGTTCGCAGCATCACCAGTCTAGACATCCATCCAGATGGGCTTCACACAGCATGCCTATTTCGCACTACACACTTCCGGATCTAAATATAGACTCAACCGCTGGAATCGATAACGCTTCCACCTCTTGGTGGAGGATCCCATGAACATGCATAAAGTAGGACTTCACTTGTCTCAGAAGGAGATCGTTACCCTTGACGATAGCTTTGGAGCCATGGAGAAACTAGCTGGATGGTAATCACCGCGATGGCCTTGCTCCACAACACTGAACTCGTGATGTAGGCTACGGTGTTTGACGCTATGGCGGCAAAGTGAATAATACGTACGCCTCTCTACTTCCACTATAACTCTCACACGATAATAAAACGCAGCACACTCACGAACAATATTATCAACTAATGCTAGCGTACGGTAGCCACGCCGATTAAAAATCGAACAAACGACTATAGGTCGTTGTTCTCTCGAGCTAAAAGGACCAATCTTGGGTCCGACCGAGCGATGGTTGTACCAAAAGAGATCTACCAAAAGGTTCGGTTCGGAAATGGTAGATCTATCCCAACAAAACGAAAGCGAGGCTCGCCAAATCCTCTCAGAAAAATTAAACAACTAGAAAGAACAACAAATACAATCGGAGAGAAAACCACGAATAGAAAAACGATTCCAAGACCACGCAAAAGAAATCCACCAAATGAAAAATCTAGGATAGGAAGCACACAAAAAGTAGAAGATCTCGTTACCCAATCGGAATGGATGATTCCGATTCACTTCGAGGATCGCTCCTCCACGGTTCCGCCGGAGTTACGCCGGATGGAGAGAAACTTGTCCACTTTAGTCGCTTCACGCTGGAATGGAAAACTCACAAGGAAGGGACCTTGCTCTTGGCCGAAATCTTCAAGAGGAGGGTGGTCGGCTATTATGGATGAAAGGGGTGGTCGGCTATTATGGAGGAGAGGAGGCCGGCGGCTTCTCTTGGTGGTGGAAAGTTGGGGTCAGGTTTGTGAGTGAAAGGGTGATGTGGTTTTGCTAGAGGAAGAAGGGAGAGGGAAAGAGGAGGAAAACCGAGAAGGGGGAGGGGAAATGGTGGCCGGCGGCCAAGAGGAAGAGGGGAAACTAAGGGGGCCGAATTTTAGAGGAGGAAGAGAGGGAGATCTCAAGAGGTTTAGGGTTTCAATATTTTTTCATTCACTAAATAAATCTTGAAACAACATAGCCTTATATAGGCTTTACATCATCCATAGGCTATGTGCAACCCACTAAATAAAAATAAAAACAATAACAAATGTCTTTAAACATTACATGATGAAAATAAAATGCAAATATAAATAAACTAAATAATGTTAAAAAGCCTTCATCTCATGTAGCTCCACATCATGTAGTCTTCATCTTCATCATGTAGGAGAACGCCATCGCAGTCGCCATCATCATCTTCAACTATAGGATGATGTTGTCGCCGTCGCCATCATCATCTTCAACTATAACACATTGGGGGTTGCCGCCATTAATCCTCCCCCGCTCAAAAGAACTCATCACCGATGAGTTAGCATGGAGGTGCTGGCGCAGAAGAACATCATCCAAAAGAACCATCGCCGAGTCTGGTATCCAAGAGTCACCGGGGACTGGACGATCACACCATCGCATCATGGAATGCTGAATACTGCCGCTTGGAGAGGAGAGCAAACCACCAAATATGAACCTGACTAGCAAAAAGATTGTCCTGCGGAACTTGGGAAATGCATTAGGCAAATAAAGAGGAAAGATTTCTGCATCAAAAATCAACGTACCTCCGTTGGAGGCCAATGGAGAGAACGATCCAAGAACAAGCTCACCCCCCAACCCAAATTAAAATATGGTGGCACCAAATGTAGAGTTAGATATTTCAAATGGTGGAAAAACACAAAGCGTGAAATTGGAAACATTTAAACTTGGGGAATTACCCCTTTCAGTGGTTAACTTCAATAAAAATGTTGTTTCTCCTAATTGATAAAAATCCGAAAAGTTCTAACTCGCCGAATCGCCAACGTTCCTTTAGTGCCCGAAGGCATCCATTTAGGGACGAGACGCACCAAGAGTAAACCGAAAACCTTATAGGGAGTCACTCTCTTATGTAAGTTAGCGGTAAGTTGATAAGAAGACATTTGTGTGAAAAGCGCTTCCTTAACGTGCTGATGTGAAATGAGAATGCGAGAGGCAACTAGTAGTGCATTTTGACTTAACATAGAAAGTGGTGATAACGGAATTATATAAGGTGGTACTAGCAGAATGAAATCATGCGCTAAGTAGGGTGATTTCTCAAAAGTGTGCCTAACTAACTTGCTACCGTGTGGTGTGAACCCATGCGCTATGTGGCTCAACCCAATTATAGTGAATAAAGGAGTTAAGTCCGGGGGAACGGGATCCTTAAAATCAATGATGATTTTCAAAGGCTTGAAGATCACAGTTCATATCTGAAAGGATCCGCTGGTCGGGTCAACATTACGGGAGGGGTAGTCGGTAAAACTAATACGGGGAGAGAGTTAAGATTGCATTTAAATTCACGTTATGGAGTTTGCATCAGGGGACGCTCATCCGGGTCTATCTCAATATCATCCTCCAAAAATGTAACTCTCTCACTAGGAATTTCTCCCAACACATCAGTCTCAACATTAGTAGAAGTGAAAATCGCAGAAGTGGGCACTACAATATGTCTCGGACTAATAATAACTAGCTCGAGTCCAAACACTTCATCGCCTAAATCACAAATGGGTAAACATTCAGCATAAGGTAAATCTTTTGACTCAACCGGAATATCAACTGCCTCAGGGCCATCAGAAGACTCCATGGAAATCAAGGTAGACGGCTCCGAAATATCGTCGAAAGGGAATGGGAGTGATTCCTTAGAGGAGAAATCATCATCCAGGTCACTCGGGTAACCCATCTCTTCCACATCAATACTATCGCCAGTAATTTCAGCCTCACCCTCAGTGACGGGCACAGTCCTAGGCACGACTTTAGACTCAACAGGGGAATCAACCACTAAATCAGGCAACTCAGGGGAAGATTCAAAATGTCCAACGGGTGTATTCGTGGTAGGACGCTTAATAGAGCCACTACCAGATTTTCCAATAGACTCACATATAGTAATCGTCTGACATGTAACCTTACTCCTAGGAATTTGGTGCTTCTCAATTTCCAACGTCGTGCAAAAGGTGGTGTCTAGATCGGTGTGACCATATAGCAATAACTTTCCCTGGATGTAGGGGCTTAACCCCCTACGAAACCTAAAGAGGGTCATCTCGGGCAGTTCCTTCACACCGCTCTTAACCATCATATCCTTAAAGAGTTGCATATAATCTGAGATTGACTTATTCCCTTATTTAAGGGTAGCCATATAATCAGTTATTTGCCGCTTGGCCTGGGCGTTAGGTTTATCTTCATTCCTGAAGATCGGTATGGAACTATAGCCATCAGTAGGGTAACTAGGGTGTTGCCTTGGGGAACGTGGTGCAACTTGACTAGCCTTCAGTTGGCCAATCAACGCCTTAATATCGTCCACTACCGGGCAGTGGAATGGCTTTCTACCGTTCCTAAGGGAATCTAAAGATTTTTCACGGGAAGCATTGACGTCATAGGCCATATTGTGATAATCGGAGAGAAGACTCGATCCGGAATTTGTGCACATACAAGGAGAAATGCTTCTGGTTCAATTAAAAATAGGTTTGTCAGAATTGTTCTCGCTTAACCACTAGGGTAATAATAATGTAAAATAGATTTTCTTGCTGAATAAAATATGAAGATTATTAATAAAATTTTTTTTGATGTTTTCGCTGAAAAATAAGAATTTTAAGCCGCTATTGGCAAACCCAAAAAAAATTAATTTTTTGGTGATTTTTGACAACTAACGTGCGACAATAACAGGGGAGGGTGTCAATTAAAAAATTGACTAGAACCACCTCTGATACCAAATTGATGTAGGCTACGGTGTTTGACGATATGGCGGCAAAGTGAATAATACGTACGCCTCTCTACTTCCACTATAACTCTCACACGATAAAAAAACACAGCACACTCACGAACAATATTATCAACTAACGCTAGCGTACGGTAGCCACGCCGATTAAAGATCGAACAAATGACTATAGGTCGTTGTTCTCTCGAGCTAAAAGGACCAATCTTGGGTCCGACCGAGCGATGGTTGTACCAAAAGAGATCTACCGAAAGGTTCGGTTCGGAAATGGTTGATCCCTCCCAACAAAACGAAAGCGAGGCTCGCCAAATCCTCTCGGAAAAATTAAACAACTAGAAAGAACAACAAATACAATCGGAGAGAAAACCACGAATAGAAAAACGATTCCAAGACCACGCAAAAGCAATCCACCAAATGAAAAATCTAGGATAGGAAGCACACAAAAAGTAGAAGATCTCGTTACCCAATCAGAATGGATGATTCCGATTCACTTCGAGGATCGCTCCTCCACAGTTCCACCAGAGTTACGCCGGATGGAGAGAAACTTGTCCACTTTAGTCGCTTCACGCCGGAATGGAAAACTCACAAGGAAGGGACCTTGCTCTTGGCCGAAATCTTCAAGAGGAGGGTGGTCGGCTATTATGGATGAAAGGGGTGGTCAGCTATTATGGAGGAGAGGAGGCCGGCGGCTTCTCTTTGTGGTGGAATGTTGGGGTCGGGTTTGTGAGTTAAAGGGTGGTGTGGTTTTGCTAGAGGAAGAAGGGAGAGGGAAAGAGGAGGAAAACCGAGAAGGGGGAGGGGAAATGGTGGCCGGCGGCCAAGAGGAAGAGGGGAAACTAAGGGGGGCCGAATTTTAGAGGAGGAAGAGAGGGAGATCTCAAGAGGTTTAGGGTTTTAATATTTTTTCATTCACTAAATAAATCATGAAACAACATAGCCTTATATAGGCTTTACATCATGCATAGGCTATGTGCAGCCCACTAAATAAAAATAAAAACAATACTAAATGTCTTCAAACATTACATGATGAAAATAAAATGCAAATATAAATAAACTAAATAATGTTAAAAAGCCTTCATCTCATGTAGCTCCACATCATGTAGTCTTCATCTTCATCATGTAGGAGAACGTCATCGCCGTCGCCATCATCATCTTCAGCTGTAGGATAATGTCGTCGCCGTCGCCATCATCATCTTCAACTGTAACACATTGGGGATTGCTACCATCAACTCGGCTCTCGATTCAGACAACTGAAGCTCCACCGACGGTCTGAAAGCTTCTCCTTTCCTACTCCAAGCTCTCCTCTCTTTCTTCTCTTTAGAAAAATAATGGCCAAGGATAGAATGACAACTTCATGCCAATCCCGGAGTTAAACCCAGTTGAAAACACCCTAGGCCATTAGATCAAGGATGAGGGAAACGAACGGCCGCAAATTGCCTGCAAAGTCAAATTTTGTGGCTGATATAGCCTGTGAAACGCCCGTGTCACAGGCCGTGTACTGCAAGCGGTACATGAACCGACTCACCCAGACCAGAACACGGGCCAAGACACGCCCGTGCCAAACCCCTGACACACCCGTGTCAGAAAGTACACGCCCGTGTTGAGGGGCGTGTCCTTCACTCAACACAGGGCTGCTAACCCGAGCAGAACACGGCTAAGGCACACGCCCGTGTCCTTGGCCGTTTGCCAAACACGCCCCCGTGACATGCCTGTATCACAGGGCGTGTGCCACACTCAACACCACTCCACTCAACGCCACTCAACGCCGCCTGGTTACCAACCCGAGTAGGACACGCCCTGGGACATGCCCGTGTCCCAGGCCGTGTCGCCTCTCAACGCCTGTGGACTTCAATTTTTCATGGTTCTCACGACACAGCTGAGTACCCATAGCTGGACATGCCCTGGGACACGCCCGTGTCCCAAGCCGTGTCACCCAGCCCTAACTCCAAATTGAAATTTGGGGTGTTACACTCTGGGCCCTTAGAACCACCCCTAACACCGCCACAGGAGATACCCCCTTCAAGCTTTCCCATGGGTGCGAGGTTGTACTTCCCATCGAGTTCGAGGTCCGAACGCCTCAGGTGGTCGAGGCAGGAGCAGACAGGGAAGGATGGCAAGAGGAAAATGAAGGGGAGTTGCAGCTCTCCCTCAACATGGTAGAGGAGGTACGTGACCTCTCTACCATCCACTAGGAGGAAGTGAAAAGAAGAATGGCTAAGTATTTCGACAAGCACGTCAGGGTCAAATAATTCGCAGAAGGGGACTTGGTCCTGAAGAAGGTGGATGCCGCGGGAAGGTAAGCCACTGTGGGAAAGCTCAACCCCAATTGGGAGGGTCTGTACATTGTAAAAGAAATATTGAGGTAAGGAGGATATCGCCTCCAGAATTTGGAGGGCGAGACCCCAAGTCTCACCTGGAGCGGTGATGACTTGAAACATTTTTTCCCTTAAACCATGTAAGTAGCGTTCCTTTTTCTAAAGAATTTTGAAGTGTCAATGCTCTCGTTGTGATCTATGTGAATGATTAAAGTGTTCGTTTAATATACCCCCGAGAAGGTCCCGCTGTCAGGTTCTCACCTAGCTAGCAGGTCTAGATGTCACGTGAGGGAGTCTACCCCAGACCCCGAACAGATCCTGCTGTCAGGCTCTCACCTATCTGGCAGGGATGGATGTCACTCGAAGGAGTCTTCCCCAGACCCCGAGCAGATCTCGTTGTCAGGCTCTCACCTAGATGGCAGGGCTAGATGTCATTCGAGGGAGTCTGCCCCAGACCCCGAGCAGATCCTTCTGTCAGGCTCTGACCTAGCTAGCAGGGCTGGATGTCATTCGAGGGAGTCTGCCCCAGACCCCGAGCAGATCCCGCTGTCAGGCTCTCAACTAGTTGGCAGGGCTGGATGTCACTCGAGGGAGTCTGACCCAAACCCTGAAAAGATCCCGTTATCAGGCTCTCACCTAGCTTGCAGGGCTGGATGTCACTCGAGGGAGTCTGCCCCAGACCCCGAGCAGATCCATCTATCATGCTTTCACCTAGCTGGCAAAGCTGGATGTCACTCGAGGGAGTCTACCACAGACCCCAAGCAGATCCTGCTGTCAAGCTCCAACCTAGCTGGCAGTGTAACGCCCCCGGTCTTTCTGTGTTTTGTTTGATCATTGCTTGGCGTTACGATGATGTGTTGTCAGCTTCTGCCATTGTTAAAGCGTGGTCTTAGCTCTTTAGGTTCCTCTAGTGATCCATTAGGAGCCTATTTGAAAGGTTCCCCAGCTAGCCGGAGTCTGTTTTGGTGACTCAGTTCAGACTCTTAGGGAATGCTTGTGTTTTGGCTTCTGGAAGTGTTAGCCCAAGTTTTGATCTCCGGATGTTGTTTTCGACTTCGTCGTAGTATTTGTAGCTGTGATATTTAGCTACGGTGCGAGTTTTGTTGAAATCCGAGATCATTTGCCTTCGCGTCGTTTCGACGTGCGTTTTGTTAGCCGGTAGTGGCTATCTTGTTGTTATGCAAGGCCTTGTGTGTCGAGCTTGGTAAGGCCGGTGCTTGTTTTAGGCTAAGCATGTTTAGCCACTTATGTTGTGTATGTATATGTGTATGTGTACATTTTATGAGCCATGTGTGCTGTGTGAATATATATATATATGTCTATATATAGGCATAAATAGATATGCAATATATACATAGCTGGGCTCGGGTAGCAAGCTTCAGGCTTAGCTATTTTAGTTTAGTGCTGTGAATATATATATGCTATATAAATCTATATATATTAAAGCTAATGGCTGCTTTTTATAGATTTTTGTGTGCTGGGTAAGTGCAGCTAAGAGCTCGGGTTTGCTTTATGGATAAGCATCAGGTTTTAGTGGCTGAATATTCTAGCATAGTTTATAGCTTAGTGGGGGCTAATACTATTATTCTATTAGCTAGTGGGGGTATTTTCCAAGCCATTCCTTTTCTCTTTCCCAAAAACCCGAGCAAAAGCTTCCAGCGGGAGAGGCGGAGACGGAAGGATAGCTGCTGCTTGGTTTGGTGATTTCCGACGATCTAGAGCACGGTTTGCCCGGAAATTTGCAGATTTGAGCTGCTCTCGCCGAGATCTAGCTTTCTAGGTATGTTTATTAGCTTTTAGGGTTGTTTTTAGAGACCCTAGAAATTCGGGTTTTCTCCTTTTACCTCTCTAACAGCTCCAGCTCTCGGTTTTCTTTAGGAAGCTCGGCTGCTAGTGCCAACCCGTGGATTTAAGTGCTCCAACTAGAGGCAAGTGGCTCCCTGGCCCTTGCTTACTCAATTGAGATCAAGTTTGTTTAGTTCTACCTTTTACTATTATTATTCCTGATCAATTAGCTAAATCAGCCACTTTGGACTGTTTTGAATTTTGTTTTTCTCTGTTCTGTCTTCGAGTGTCTCGGCTAGTAGCTAAGTTAACAGCTTGTGAAGGTTTTGGCCTAGGCTTAATGATGTATTAAGGCTAGATTAAGTTGCTGCTAGGTCGGGTAAGGTTTGCTGGTGTTGAGGAGAGCTGGGCGGGTTCAGGAATTAAGCTAAGTACCCAGGAGTTGAGTGAAGGCCATTCACTCAACGCCATGTGTTGAGTTTGCGGCTAAGTCTGATGGCATTGAGTAAGGGAACCTCACTCAACGTCGTGACCGTTTTGGCGTCAAGTGAGGGTACCCCACTCAACGCCGTTTGGGCTAATGCTTTAGCCTTGGGATGTGTGTTTCTTTAGGCTGTTAGAAAAGTTTTACCTTCCTTAGGGGGATGTTGGGGGTGTTCGGCTAGTTTTTGCATGCCGACTCGTGGGCTATGACCAGAGGGGGGTGTTGTTGTTTGGACTCTTAGGGGTGAATTGTGTGTGCTAAGCTGTGGCCACCACTAAGTTTGGACACTGTGGCCAACTTGTTGGGTGTGTGGACCCTGAAGCTGCCACCGGTTGTGTTTTCACCCTTGAGTATTTTTGGGGTCTGGTTTTGGTGTTGGACACTGTGGCCACCCACTCTAGTCCCCCTTATTTTTACACCCCGGTCATTTGCCCACAAACTTAGGACTGTTAGTTTCCTATTGTCTACTTTTTGTTTTTTCCTGCTTTTATGCTGATGCATTTCTTCTGCAGGTTGATTCTTTCCAGAGCAGGTAGATTTGTGCTCACACTTAGTGTGTTTTGCCTTTATTGCTCTATAAGCAATGCTTCTTTCTTTTCCTGCTTCTGTAGTTTAGTACTTTGTTGCCGGGTTGGAAAACCCTTCTTTATTTAAGTAATCTGACACTCCTTTCTTTTGTTTATTTCCTTGCTGAGGCATTTCTTTTCTTGAATGTCTCAGGTCCAGGTTGTAGCCGATTGAGCGGCTGATTTTCCATTTTCTTGCTGGTAGCCCCCAGGGTAGCAGAGTTGCATATCACTCCCTTGTGAGGTAGTCATCTTTCTTTTCTGTATGGACATGCACACTCATCGGTGGGTTCGTGTCGGGTTGTCGACGCCCACTGGTTGCTTTCTTGTTTTGCTAAGTATGAATTTAGACTGCTATTTTTTCCCTCTTGGGGTTGTTTACTTGCTTCTGGGAAGGTTTTATGCTAGGTTGCATGTTAGGTATTTTAAAACCCTAAACTATTATATTACCTCATGCATAACATATTTGCTAACTAAAGCACTATTTTCTTAAAGCGTAAAACCTCTTTTAATATTGATATACTATACTCACCTTAGGTGGCGTGCATTCTATAAGTGGTCTCTGATGGACCCTTATACTCATTTAGGGTGTCAAACTAACTTAATCAAAGTATTTTTCCGCTGTAAGCATATATATTTTCTCAGTGTGGACTAGCTGATCCACTGTGCCGGGGGATACGGCCTTCAAACAAACTGGTTTTCTATTAAATAAAAACTTGTGATTTATGGTTTTGGTGTGTCGCCTGAGCGTCGGCAGTTATCCCCTGCTCGACGTGGCATCACAACGCGTATTTTCCCTTACTCTGATACTTCTTAACCTCGGCAAAAATGCGAGTCGTGACAGTTGGTATCAGAGGGAGGTTGTCTTGACAATTGGTCGGGCAACCTGTCCTTTGATTGCATTAGATGTTTAGCTTCATAAGCATACACTCACCGATATGTCATCAGCACGTCTTGGCCGAAGCACGAACACTACACTCATAAGTATAAAGAAGTATACGGGGCATATTATGTAGTATGGGATGCATAATATGTGTTCATATATGGATCCACCATAGGAGGAAACATGTGAGGGTTATGTAGTATGGGATGCATAACCTCACCACATGGATGCGGCTAGCACGTTTTCTTTTTCATTGCATGGGAATGTTATGTAGTATGGGATGCATAACATTTTCATGTGTACGCCGCCCATGGAATGTATTAAGGCCTTTTTTTAGAATGCA
The DNA here is from genome assembly GCA_039513925.1 of Platanthera zijinensis. Taxonomy (NCBI): domain Eukaryota; kingdom Viridiplantae; phylum Streptophyta; class Magnoliopsida; order Asparagales; family Orchidaceae; genus Platanthera; species Platanthera zijinensis. The sequence continues at coordinate 103,323,917 of CM077088.1, forward strand.
TAACACGGCATGCATAGAGTAACATTTCATGAGCACAATGTGTCAGGCTAAAGATTTGCATGATGACATATGTACACACATGGTTTTGAGTCAAAACGAATATAAAAGCATGCATTCATGATTTAGGTACATGTGTTTGTGTGGTGGTTATGAGCCATCTTAGAATAAGCATGACCTCATCATTAAAAAACAAATCCCAGAGCAAGATTTGCAGTTACAATTTATATTTAAGTATGCTTGTCTGTACCGGGTAGGCTTGTTTTAGTAGTCGGGATGGGTTTTAACTAGGGTTGGTGCGATTACAGGATGGCAAAGCGTCCTGCGACGCGATCGACTCCCCAATCTGCGGGTGAGTCTTTGGGATCCCAAAGCGAGGCCCTGATTGAGAGCTTGCGGCTAAGTAATGAAGCCTCTACAAGACAGATGGTGGACATGCAGAGCCAGATCCAGTCATTGGTAGCAGTAGTGGCAGTGAAGGCTCAGAGAGCTCAGGACCCCGTTGGGGGTGTGGCCGTTCCTCCTGCTCCTCTTGTGCCTCCAGTTATAGTGCCCCCGGAGATGGCCTTCATATCTCAGTTTCAGCGACTTGGGAGCTAGAGTCGGCAATGAGGGAGGCTTACCCTCACCTTTTCCCCTGACTTATGCCTGGTATGTTTGCACTCTTTCTTTTATGGCTTTTGATTAGCTTGTTCTTGTTCCCTTTTGATAAAAGGGTTGTGTGTAAAGTTTCGGGACAAAACTTTCTTTTAGGGGGAGTGACTGTAACCCCCCCGGTCTTTATGTGTTTTGTTTGATCATTGCTTGGCGTTACGATGACGTGTTGTCAGCTTCTGCCATTGTTAAAGCGTGGTCTTAGCTCTTTAGGTTCCTCAAGTGATCCATTAGGAGCCTATTTGCAAGATTCCCCAGCTAGCCGGAGTATGTTTTGGTGACTCAGTTAGGCCTCTTAGGGAATGCTTGTGTTTTGGCTTCGGGCAGTGTTAGGCCAAGTTTTGATCTCCGGATGTTGTTTTCGACTTCGTCGTGGTATTTGTAACTGTGATGTTTAGCTACGGTGCGAGTTTTTTCGAAATCCGAGATCATTTGCCTTCGCGTTGTTTCGACGTGCGTTTTGTTAGCCGGTAGTGGCTACCTTGTTGTTATGCAAGGCCTTGTGTGTCGAGCTTGGTAAGGCCGGTGCTTGTTTTAGGCTAAGCATGTTTAGCCACTTATGTTGTGTATGTATATGTGTATGTGTACATTTTATGATCAATGATTGATGTGTGAATATATATATATATATATATATATATATATATATATATATATATATATATATATATATATATATATATATATATATGTCGATATATAGGCATAAATAGATATGTAATATATACATAGCTTGGCTCGGGTAGCAAGCTTCAGGCTTAGCTATTTTAGCTTAGTGCTGTGAATATATATATGAATATATGCTATATAAATATATATATATATATATTAAAGCTAGTGGCTGCTTTTTATAGATTTTTGTGTGCTGGGTAAGTGCAGCTAAGAGCTCGGGTTTGCTTTATGGATAAGCATCAGGTTTTAGTGGCTGAATATTCTAGCATAGTTTATAGCTTAGTGGGGGCTAATACTATTATTCTATTAGCTAGTGGGGGTATTTCCCAAGCAATTCCTTATCTTTTTCCCCAAAACCCGAGCAACAGCTTCCAGCAGGAGAGGCAGAGACGGAAGGATAGCTGCTGCTTGGTTTGGTGATTTCCGGCGATCTAGAGCACGATTTGCCCGGAAATTTGCAGATTTGAGCTGCTTTCGCCGAGATCTAGCTTTCTAGGTATATTTATTAGCTTTTAGGGTTGTTTTTAGAGACCCTAGAAATTCGGGTTTTCTCCTTTTACCTCTCTAACAACTCCAGCTCTCGGTTTTCTTTAGGAAGCTCGGCTGCTAGTGCCAACCCGTGGATTTAAGTGCTCCAGCTAGAGGCAAGCTGCTCCCTGGCCTTTGCTTACTCAATTGAGATCAAGTTTGTTTAGTTCTTCCTTTTACTATTATTATTTTTGATCAATTAGCTAAATCAGCCACTTTGGACTGTTTTGAATTTTGTTTTTCTCTGTTCTGTCTTCGAGTGTCTCGGCTAGTAGCTAAGTTAACAGCTTGTGAAGGTTTTGGCCTAGGCTTAATGATGTATTAAGGCTAGATTAAGTTGCTGCTAGTTCGGGTAAGGTTTGCTGGTGTTGAGGAGAGCTGGGCGGGTTCAGGAATTAAGCTAAGTACCCAGGCGTTAAGTGAAGGCCATTCACTCAACGCCATGTGTTGAGTTTGCGGCTAAGTCTGATGGCGTTGAGTGTGGGTACCTCACTCAACACCGTGACTGTTTTGGAATCAAGTGAGGGTACCCCACTCAACGCCGTAGTTTTTTTTGGGCTAATGCTTTAGCCTTGGGATGTGTGTTTCTTTAGGCTGTTAGAAAAGTTTTACCTTCCTAAGGGGGATGTTGGGGGTGTTCGGCTAGTTTTTGCATGCCGACTCCTAGGCTATGACAAGAGGGGGTTGTTGTCTTTTGGACTCTGAGGGGTGAATTGTGTGTGCTAAGCTGTGGCCACCACTAAGTTTGGACACTGTGGCCAACTTGTTGGGTGTGTGGACCCTGAAGCTGCCACCGGTTGTGTTTTTACCCTTGAGTATTTTTGGGGTCTGGTTGTTGGTGTTGGACATTGTGGCCACCCACTCTAGTCCCCCTTATTTTTATACCCCGGTCATGTAACACCCCAAAAATCTCAAAAATGGATTTGAGGTGCAGGTTGTTTTACACGGCCTGGGATACGGGCGTGTCCAGGGCGTGTCGGGGGTACACGGCCTGGGACACGGGCGTATCCCAGGGCGTGTCACTCAAATAATAGGCGGATTGAGTCAGAAGATTACACGGCCCGGAACCAAGCCTTGAACACGGCCGTGTCAGATTTGACACGGGCGTGTCCGATGCCGTGTGCCTACCCGTGTACTGCTGGTTGAGTTTGGAGCTCGATGAGGCAGGGGTGACACGGGCGTGTCTCATGACTGACACGGGCGTGTCAGGTTCGACACGGGCATGTCGATGCCCGTGTTCTGGTAAAGTTCAGTCGGTTCGAGTACCGCGTGTGCCGCTTAAGGGTACACGGCCTGTGACACGGGCGTGTCACAGGCCATGTCAGCCAAAAATATGGGATTTTGGGAAAATCGTGGCCGTTCCTTTTCTCTATTTTGATCCAAGGGCTCAGGTGATTCCTGGCTGGATTAAGTCAGCAGAGGCTTGATGAAGAAATCATTCTTCATTTGGTTAAGGAAGAGAGAAAGAGAGAGGAGGAAGAAGAAGGAGGAGGAGATCAAGCCATCGGCGGAGCTCCCGTGGTCCGATTCGTGATCCGAGGCCAGCGTTGTGAAGGCAAAGCTGCTGCGGTGCTTTCTCACAGGCTAGTTTTCGATGGCTCCCAAGAGATCGTCAAGGGTAACGATCTCCCTTCTTGGACATGTGAAGTCCTTCTTTTCTGCATTGCATAGGGAAAACCCTTCCCCGCGAGTGTGTGATGGGTTGTGGTGTCCCTTGGGGTAGATATGTGAAGTCCCCCTTGTTAGAGTCCGGAATTGGAGTACGGATCTAGGCATGCTGTGTGAAGCCCATCTGGACATGTTGGTCTGGATTGGTGATGCTTGTTTGCATATCGGAGAAGACTCCGTGATTATGGCTTGTTGCCTTGTGCCTACCTGTTGCTTGGTGCAGCAGGAAGTACTAGATGAAGTCCAGGAAATGAAGAGGGTTGGATGCAACTCTTGTGGACGTGCGTTGCCACTTTGTGTGCGGTTGAGCCGTTGGGCTGCAACTCGATGAAAAGGCAGATTGCCGAACAGGAAAGGTGAAACCGACCCGTGCCTATAAATTGCCATGGATACTTCCGTATTCGAGGTGGCACGGCGACTTGAGCAACGGGGGGTGGCTGATCCGTACCTGCGTTAGGTCCGTCCGACTTGGAAGCCTGGTTATGGGTTTTGTTGGAGCGCCTAATGAGAGTCTTAGGCCTGCGCACCAAAAAGACTACAATTCTCAATACCGTGTAGACAGTGGTGTTGACCCTAGTTTTCCGGTGCACCAAGAATGTGCCCTGAGTGCACGGACTGTCGGGCCGTGTGGCCGACGGTTGTGATGGCTTGAATGTGCCTGCGCGCACATAGTTGCTATTGTTGATACCATGCTGTGCAGGGAAAGAATGCTACTGCCCCGAGAAAGGGGTAGGATTGTTATAATTGGGTCAGCTGAATGCTGACCGTTGCCATATTTGCCACCGTTTGGGTGGATTGTCCCTATGCAGGTGCTGGAGAGCCAAGTGGTAAATGAAGGGCTGAAGCCCTTACTGCTGTTGCTGCTGCTGCGGTTGGCCCTTGAAGGCTAAGCGAATGTTTTTGCTTGTTTTCTTTTACTCATGTATGGCCGGCCTGCGCGCCGAGGTTTGTAATCCATACGGTGTGGAAAGAGGAACTGTAAGGCCTTAAGGCCAAACCCGGTGTATTTGTTGTACATTCCGTGGCTATATATATAACTGTGGTTTATATATTGGACATTCCTGGTTAGAGTTCAAATTACAACTTAAAGCTTCCGCTAGCATGCTCTGAGTTAGGATGCGTGTATGGTTTGGTATTATCCTGTGACCTCACCGTCTGTTTGTGGCATATAGTGTGGGGCCCCGGCCGGACCTTCTATTATACGTCATGTAACAGATGGAGTCATTACATTTTGGTATCAGCTTCGTTCGGTCTTCCTCTTTCGAATTCGTGGTCGAATTCTTTTATGGGGTGGCGAGCGCGTGTTTGTGCGCCCTGCTGTAACGCTAATGAACTCTGGAATGTCCACTAAGGAATGTACATAATCTTGTTTGAGGAATCTGCGCGTTCCTTTTCTGTTGTTTTGCTTGCATGCGTTCGCTAATGTGTGTCTTGTCCACCTATAGGTGACGCGTAGTGGTGCTGGGCAGTCTGAGCCCCAGCGCTCTAATGAGAGTGCGGCACCAGCTGAGGTGCCAACACTTCCTCCATCTGCGGAAACTGTTCGCTTAGTTGCTGAGGCTCTATTTGCCATGATTCAGCCGACCGGGCAAGCGCAGCCGGCAGTTGTGCCAGTTCGTGTTGATGTAAGACCCGAGCCGGTTGAGGCTATCGATCCACGAGCAGCTGACCGACAGTTGAAGCAATTCATGAGCTTCAGTCCGCCTACGTTTACGGGAATGGGATCCCCAACGCAGGCAGAGTATTGGTTATCACGTGTCAAGTGGGTAATGACAGCGATCAGGGCGGAGGAAACTCTAAAGGTCACCTTGGCCACCTTCATGCTTGAAGGAGAGGCGCGGTTGTGGTGGGATGAGGTTGAGGTACACCATTTGGCGGGCAGGCAATTAACGCAAGTATCGATTGAGGAGTTCTCTCGAATATTTCTGGCGAAACATGTCCCAGCGGCGCAACGCATTGCCATGGAAAATGAGTTCCAACGGTTAAAGCAAGGAGAAGATAGCGTGGATACCTACCTGCATGAGTTTACAAGGTTGGGACGCTATGCGGGAACAATCTTCGCGGATGACCAAAGGAAAACGAATAGGTTCTATGAAGGATTGCGGGATGAGTTGAGGTTCCTGCTTTCGAGTTCAGTGAACCAAGGGTTTCAGGCGTTGGTTGATACTGCGTGTGCGTTGGAGAAGGACATGAGGCGGGTGAAAGGGAACAAGGGCTTGGTTGTGTCAAAGCCAGAGGTTCAAGCACCTCGCCCTAGCAAATCATTCTACCAGAAGAAAGGGGGCAAGAGGTCCAAGCCGTCTGGGCAAGTGACTACGACCGTTGTGTCGGGGGCGACATCAAGGCCGGAGTCTCGTACATGCTATAACTGTGGCCAGGTGGGGCATATAGCCCGTGACTGTCGGGTTGTTCAGCCCAAAGGGGAAAAGAAGACGGGTGCGTCTTATGCTGAGAAGGGCAAAGCGGTGGTTGATTCCTCTGCGTCCCAGGCACAGCCCCGAATCTATCACCTTGGCCAGCAGGAGGCGATTAAGCAAAGTGACGTCGTCACAGGTACGAGTGAATATAGATTATTTGCTTACGTGCTTTTGCTTTTGGTTATGTATAACTTGTGCATGATGTGTGTGTGCTGCAGGCTTTGTCCTGATTCGGAATAATCTGGCGAGAGCCCTGTTTGATACGGGTGCTTCACATTCTTTTCTGTCTGAGGACTTCGTATCTCGAATTGGGGTGCCGAGTCATGTGACGGTTGATAGTACAAGGGTGCTATTGCCCAATGGCTGTGTGATGCTGGCGGTTAGGGCTTGCGATGTGGATGTTCAAATAGGAAGTCGGGATTTCGGTTTGAGTGCAGCTGTGCTACCGTTATCGGAGTTTGATGTGATCTTTGGCATGGACTGGCTCTCGGAGCAGCGTGCCTTTATTGATTGCAACTCCAAGGAGATCACACTGGGCCAGAATACCGGACTTGTGACGAAGTTCGCTGGTATGCGAGGAGTTGGCGGGATTTTGTTGTCTGCGCTCCAAGTCGTCAATGCTGTTCGGAAGGGCGCGGAGTTATTCTTCACGCTAATTCAGGATGTTGAGCCAAAGGCCAGTGTCGGTGAAGTTCTGGTTGTGTCAGAGTTTGCCGATGTGTTTCCTAAAGATCTTCCTGGGTTACCACCCCAGCGGGAGATTGACTTCTCTATTGAGTTGGTGCTAGGTGCTAAACCTGTGGCCCGCTCACCATATCGCGTCATGCCAAAAGAGATGGCTGAATTGAAGGTCCAATTGCAAGAGTTGTTGGAGCAGGGATACATACGCCCAAGTATGTCACCTTGGAGCGCGCCTGTTCTCTTTGTGAAAAAGAAAGACGGTAGTTTGCGATTATGTATTGACTACCACGAATTGAATAAGCTGACGGAGAAAAACAAATATCTGATTCCGCGGATTGATGACCTATTTGATCAGCTGGCAGGATCAACGGTCTATTCCAAGTTGGATTTGAAATCGGGATATTATCAGTTGAGGATTCTGGAAGGTGACATTCCCAAGACGGCGTTTGGAACACGCTATGGTCATTATGAGTTCACGGTAATGCCGTTTGGCCTATGTAATGCGCCTTCGGTATTTATGGATCTAATGCATCGAACGTTCCGAGAGTACTTGGATTTATTCGTGATTGTGTTTATCGATGACATCTTAGTATACCCTCAGTCGGAAGAGGATCATGCAAACCATTTGCGGTTGGTCTTGCATACCCTGCGGAGGAATAAGCTTTATGCCAAGTTCTCAAAGTGTGAGTTCTGGCTCTCTTTAGTAGCCTTTTTAGGCCATGTGGTAAGTGGAGAAGGTATCGCGGTGGATCCGTTGAAGATAAGTGCCATTCGAGATTGGCCAGTGATGTCTTCAGTGTCTGAGGTCAGGAGCTTCCTTAGGCTTGCGGGCTACTATAGACGGTTTGTGGAAAAATTCTCACGGATTGCTTTACCTCTGACCACGCTGACGAGAAAAGATCAAAGGTTCAGTTGGACGCCGGAGTGTGCGCGTGCTTTTGAAGACCTGAAGAGTCGTTTGACCACGGCGCCTGTGTTGACATCGCCATGTGGTACATATGGGTATGAGATCTATAGTGATGCTTCCGGGAGCGGCTTAGGCTGCGTCCTTCTGTAGTTTGGGAAAGTGATTGCTTATGGCTCGCGCCAGTTGAAAGTGCATGAGCGGAATTACCCCGTCCATGATTTGGAGTTGGCAGCGGTAATCTTTGCGCTCAAGTTGTGGCGGCACTATCTTTATGGCGTTAAAGTGGACATCTATACAGATCACAAAAACCTAAAGTACTTGTTGGATCAGAAGGATCTGAATATGCGACAACGAAGATGGATGGAGTTCCTTGGGGACTACACCTTCGAGATTCACTATACTCCCGGGAAGGGAAATGTGGTCGCTGATGCTTTGAGTCGGAAGACTCCGGTACGGGCAAGCTAGTTGTAGAGGCATGATCAGCGTTTAATTCAGGAATTGGAAGCGTTGGAGATATCTTGTGTTGACAAGGGTTCTTCGACCGATGCATGCTTGAACTGGACGGAGGTGCAATATGACCTTACGGACAGAGTTCGGCGAGCAACGGAGCTTGATGAAAGTCTCCAGCGCTATGCTAAAGATGGGCCGGATGACCAATTCTCTTGGGATAACGGTTTGTTACGAAGAAATGGTCGAGTGTGCGTCCCGAGTGTGGGTAAATTGAGGGAAGAGTTGATGTACGAAGCTCACTTTGCAAAGTACTCAGTTCACCCAGGGAGCACAAAGATGTACAGAGATCTGAAAAAGCTGTTCTGGTGGCCCGGACTAAAGAAAGATGTAGCACGTTATGTGGCGGAATGCCATACTTGTGCATTGGTGAAAGCGGAATGCCAGAAGCCTGGCGGGTTCCTGAAGTTGTTACCTATTCCGGAGTGGAAGTTCGATGACATTTCGATGGATTTCGTGCACGGGTTGCCGAGATCTCAACGCGGTCATGATTCAATCTGGGTGATTGTGGACCGGTTGACAAAAGTGGCGCACTTCCTTCCAAACAGAAGAGACGATTCAGTGGAAACCTTGGCCAAGCTTTATGTGGAGCAGATTGTTCGACTGCACGGTGTTCCTCGGAGCATCATTAGTGACCGTGATGGGCGATTCACATCGAATGATTGGCGGCTAGTTCATCAAATGTTGGGTACAAAATTAGCGTTTAGTACGGCCTTTCATCCCCAAACGGATGGCCAGACTGAACGAACCAACAGGACGATGGAGGACATGCTCCGCATGTGCGCCCTAGACTTTGGTAAGAGATGGGAAGATTATATATTTCTTGTTGAATTTGCCTATAATAATAGCTACCAAGCGAGCATCGGTATGGCACCATTTGAGGCTTTGTATGGTTGTAAATGTCGTACACCGTTAGCTTGGGCAGAAGCAGGCGAATCTAAGCTGAGTGGGAAAAAGGAAGTCGAAGAAGCTACCTCGCTCATACGCTCTATTCGGGAGAGGCTATTGATAGCCCAAGATCGTCAAGCAAAGTACTACAATGCCAAACACCGGAACGTGGAGTTCACGGTGGGTGATTGGGTATATTTGAAGATCAAACCCTTCAAAGGCGTGTCCAGGATTCGGTGTTTGAAAAAGCTAAGTCCGAGGTATCTTGGTCCATTTGAGGTAGTGGAGCGAGTTGGGGAAGCTGCTTATCGACTAGCGCTTTCAGCAGACTTGGGTGGATTACATGATGTATTTCACATATCAGTACTTCGTAAGGCTGTCAAGGATCCAGCTCAAGTAGTGGAGAATGATCGGGTACCGGTCGAGTATGGGCTAACGACAAGGGTTCGACCCATTCGGATCGAGGATCGAGCCGAGAAATAGTTGCAGAACAAAGTGATCGGGATAGTCAAAGTCCGATGGGACAATTGTGGCCGTGAAGAGCTAACATGGGAGCGAGAGCAGACCATGCGAGCTGAATTTCCCGAACTGTTTGTATAAACTGTAGACCGTGTACCTTGTGTTATAACAGAGTTATCAAGTTATAGCATTGTTTTTCCTTGTTTCCTTACCGTGCAAATTTCGAGACGAAATTTAATTAAGGAGGCGAGGATTGTAACACCCCAAAAATCTCAAAAATGGATTTGAGGTGCAGGTTGTTTTACACGGCCTGGGACACGGGCGTGTCCTAGGGCATGTCGGGGGTACACGGCCTGGGACACGGGCGTGTCCCAGGGCGTGTCACTCAAATAATAGGCGGATTGATTCAGAAGATTACACGGCCCGGAACCAAGCCTTGAACACGACCGTGTCAGATTTGACACGGGCGTGTCCGATGCCGTGTGCCTACTCGTGTACTGCTGGTTGAGTTTGGAGCTCGATGAGGCAGGGGTGACACGGGCATGTCTCATGACTGACACGGGCGTGTCAGGTTCGACACGGGCGTGTCGATGCCCGTGTTCTGGTAAAGTTCAGTCGGTACGAGTACCGCGTGTACCGCTTAAGGGTACACGGCCTGTGACACGGGCGTGTCACAGGCCGTGTCAGCCAAAAATATGGGATTTTGGGAAAATCGTGGCCGTTCCTTTTCTCTATTTTGATCATAGGGCTCAGGTGATTCCTGGCTGGATTAAGTCAGCAGAGGCTTGATGAAGAAATCATTCTTCATTTAGTTAAGGAAGAGAGAAAGAGAGAGGAGGAAGAAGGAGGAGGAGATCAAGCCACCGGCGGAGCTCCCGTGGTCCGATTCGTGATCCGAGGCCAGCGTTGTGAAGGCAAAGCTGCTGCGGTGCTTTCTCACCGGCTAGTTTTCGATGGCTCCCAAGAGATCGTCAAGGGTAACGATCTCCCTTCTTGGACATGTGAAGTCCTTCTTTTCTGCATTGCATAGGGAAAACCCTTCCCCGCGAGTGTGCGGTGGGTTGTGGTGTCCCTTGGGGTAGATATGTGAAGTCCCCCTTGTTAGAGTCCGGAATTGGAGTACAGGATCTAGGCATGCTGTGTGAAGCCCATCTGGACATGTTGGTCTGGATTGGTGATGCTTGTTTGCATATCGGAGAAGACTCCGTGATTATGGCTTGTTGCCTTGTGCCTACCTGTTGCTTGGTGCAGCAGAAAGTACTGGATGAAGTCCAGGAAATGAAGAGGGTTGGATGCAACTCTTGTGGCCGTGCGTTGCCACTTTGTTGCGGTTGAGCCGTTGGGCTGCAACTCGATGAAAAGGCAGATTGCCGAACAGGAAAGGTGAAACCGACCCGCGCCTATAAATTGCCATGGATACTTCCGTATTCGAGGTGGCACGGAGACTTGAGCAACGGGGGGTGGCTGATCCGTACCTGCGTTAGGTCCGTCCGACCTTGAAGCCTGGTTATGGGTTTTGTTGGAGCGCCTAATGAGAGTCTTAGGCCTGCGCGCCAAAAAGACTAGAATGCTCAATACCGTGTAGACGGTGGTGTTGACCCTGGTTTTCCGGTGCACCAAGAATGTTCCCTGAGTGCACGGACTGTCGTGCCGTGTGGCCGACGGTTGTGATGGCTTGAATGTGCCTGCGCGCACATAGTTGCTATTGTTGATTCCATGCTGTGCAGGGAAAGAATGCTACTGCCCCGAGAAAGGGGTAGGATTGTTATAATTGGGTCAGCTGAATGCTGACCGTTGCCATGTTTGCCACTGTTTGGGTGGATTGTCCCTATGCAGGTGCTGGAGAGCCAAGTGGTAAATGAAGGGCTGAAGCCCTTGCTGCTGTTGCTGCTGCTGCTGCTGCGGTTGGCCCTTGAAGGCTAAGCGAATGTTTTTGCTTGTTATCTTTTACTCATGTATGGTCGGCCTGCGCGCCGAGGTTTGTAATCCATATGGTATGGAAAGAGGAACTGTAAGGCCTTAAGGCCAAACCCGGTGTATTTGTTGTACATTCCGTGGCTATATATATAACTGTGGTTTATATATTGGACATTCCTGGTTAGAGTTCAAATTACAACTTAAAGCTTCCGCTAGCATGCTCTGAGTTAGGATGCGTGTATGGTTTGGTATTATCCTGTGACCTCACCGTCTGTTTGTGGCATATAGTGCGGGGCCCCGGCCGGACCTTCTATTATACGTCATGTAACGGATGGAGTCGTTACAGGTCATTTGCTCAAAAACTTAGGACTGTTAGTTTCCTATTGTCTACTTTTTGTTTTTTCCTGCTTTTATGCTGATGCATTTCTTCTGCAGGTTGATTCTTTCCAGAGAAGGTAGATTTGTGCTCACACTTAGTGTGTTTTGCCGTTATTTCTCTAAAAGCAATGCTTCTTTCTTTTCCTGCTTTTGTAGTTTAGTACTTTGTTGCCGGGTTGGAAAACCCTTCTTTATTTAAGTAATCTGACACTCCTTTCTTTTGTTTATTTCCTTGCTGAGGCATTTCTTTTCTTGAATGTCTCATGTCCAGGTTATAGCTGATTGAGCGGCTGATTTTCCATTTGCTAGGTCTTGCTGGTATCCCCCAGGGTAGCAGAGTTGCAGATCACTCCCTTGTGAGGTAGTCATCTTTCTTTTCCTTATGGACATGCACACTCACCGGTGGGTTCGTGTCGGGTTGTCGACGCCCACTGGTGGCTTTCTTATTTTGCTAAGTATGAATTTAGACTGCTATTTTTTCCCTCTTGGGGTTGTTTACTTGCTTCTGGGAAGGTTTTATGCTAGGTTGCATGTTAGGTATTTTAAAACCCTAAACTATTATATGTACCTCATACATAACATATTTGCTAACTAAAGCACTATTTTCTTAAAGCGTAAAACCTCTTTTAATATATATAGTATACTCACCTTAGATGTCGTGCATTCTATAAGTGGTCTCTGATGGACCCTTATACTTATTTAGGGTGTCAAACTAACTGAATCAAAGTATTTTTCCGCTTTAAGCATATATATTTTCTCAGCGTGGACTAGCTGATCCACTGTGCCAAGGGATACGGCCTTCAAACAAACTGGTTTTCTATTAAATTAAAACTTATGATTTATGGTTTTGGTGTGTCGCCTGAGCGTTGGCAGTTATATCCTGCTCGACGTGGCATCACTGCGCGTATTTTCCCTTACTCTGATACTTCTTAACCTCGGGGAAAATGCGGGTTGTGATAGTTGGTATCAGAGGTAGGTTGTCTTGATAATTGGTCGGGCAACCTGTCCTTTGATTGAATTAGATGTTTAGCTTCATAAGCATACACTCACTGATATGTCATCATTACGTCTTGGCCGAAGCACGAACACTACACTCATAAGAATAAAGAAGTATACGGGGCATATTATGTAGTATGGGATGCATAATATGTGTTCGTATATGGATCCACCATAGGAGGCAACATGTGAGGGTTATGTAGTATGTGATGCATAACCTCACCACATGGATGCGGCTAGCACGTTTTCTTTTTCGTTGCATGGGAATGTTATGTAGTATGGAATGCATAACATTTTCATGTGTACGCCGCCCATGGCATGCATTAAGGCCTTTTTTAGAATGCATAGCACGGCATGCATAGAGTAACATTTCATGAGCACAACGTGCCAGGCTAAAGATTTGCATGATGACATATGTACACACATGGTTTTGAGTCAAAACGAATATAAAAGCATGCATTCATGATTAAGGCACATGAGTTAGTGTGGTGGTTATGAGCCATCTTAGAATAAGCATGACCTCATCATTATAAAACAAATCCCAGAGCAAGATTTGCAGTTACAATTCATATTTAAGTATGCTTATCCGTACCGGGTAGGCTTGTTTTAGTAGTCGGGATGGGTTTTAACTAGGGTTGGTGCGATTATAGGATGGTGAAGCGTCCTGTGACGCGATCGACTCCCCAATCTGTGGGTGAGTTTTGGGGATCCTAGAGCAAGGCCCTGATTGAGAGCTTGCGGCTAAGTAATAAAGCCTTGACAAGACAGATGGTGGACATGTAGAGCTAGATCCAGTCGTTGGTAGCAGTAGTGGCAGGACAGGCTCAGAGAGCTCAGGACCCCGTTGGGGTTCTGGTCGTTCCTCCTGCTCCTCTTGTGCCTCCAGTTGTAGTGCCCCCGGAGATGGCCTTCATATCTCAGTTTCAGCGACTTTGGCCCCCTACTTATGACGGGCAGGCGGATTTCATGATTTTGGATTACTGGCTGATTTCTATAGAGGAGATGTTCACCTATTCCGGGATTACGGATGATCAGAAAGTAATGCTCGCTGCCTACCAGCTCAAGGGATTGGAAAAGAGTTGGTGGCTGAGGGAGAAGGAAAGTATGGTGGCAGGATGCACTTGGGAGTCATTTAAGGAGATGCTCTTTAGGTAAATTTCTGCCCTCGGTCGAGCGGGACCGGTTGATGAATGACTTCCTGCATTTGAAGCAAAGGAAACTCACGGTTTGTGAGTATGAGATTGAGTTTAGCAAACTGAGTTGGTTTGCTCCTGGACTTGTGAGTGTTGAAGCAGAATGGGTTAAGCGGTTTCTGGGTGGGTTAAGAAGCGACGTTCAGCAGTTAGCAAATGCCTACGGAGCAGTCAGTTATGCCAGAGTTGTGGAAGCTGCTTTGAAAGTTGAGGCCATTGATAATGCTAAGAACAGAGGCCAGCAGGCGAGGCAAGACAAGCGGAAGTCTGTTGGGGGGGAAGGCCCCCAGGAACCAGATGCAGTTTCAAGGAAGAAGACCAAGGGGACGTGTAGCTTCTGCGGCCGGCCAGGCCACACCCTGGAGAAGTGCTTCAAGAGATTGGCAGCGCAAAAGAAAGAGCAAGTCCATGCTATCCAGGGTGCTCCCAAAGGGGATATGGTGTGTTCCTTGTGCGGAAGTAAGGGTCATGATTTGGCCCGTTATTGGTCGAAAGATAAAGCTTGCTTCCAGTGCGGGAAAAAGGGCCATCTCAGGTCGAAGTGCCCTCAGGCACAGCCTGTTCTTCCATTGGTACCTTTGCAGGCGTTGCCACCACCCCCGCGTGCGGATAAAGGCAAAGGGAAGCTTAATGTTATCTTAGCGGAGGAAGCATCGAATTCGACTCAGGTCATTTCAGGTTAGATTACTTCCTAACTTGAAGTTTTTTTTCTGCCTCTTGTATAGTTAGTTTTTGTTTTCCCTTAGTTGTATGGATGGCTATATAGGGAATTTTAAGGTAAGGAACCGTTGGGCGCGCGTTCTTTTCGACTCTGGCGCCACCCACTCTTTTGTTGCTAGGGATTTTGTGGAGCGATTCCATTTGAGCCTAGATCGTGTTGGTGGAGCTTTCAGCATCAAGTTTCCTTCGGGTGACTTTGTGGTTTCAGACTTGGGCATTCAGGGCTTCCCAATCTTGTTGGGAGACTTTCTAGCTAAGGCAGATCTGAAGGTGATTGATCTAGAGGACTTTGACGTTATCCTAGGGATGGATTGGTTGTCCAGATATGATGCGGTTATCAAGTGTAAGGGTAAGCGATGTGATTTCGTGAAGGATGATGGTCAGCCCTGGAGCATTTTTGCCGACCCTCTCTAGGAGCCTCCGATTGTTTCTGCGGTACGTGCTTGCGATTTGCTGGTTCCGAGCTGTTTTGCTTGTTCGTGAGCCGCAGTTGGAAGAGATTCCCGTTATTTGTGAGTTTCCTGATGTTTTTCATGCTGATCTTCCCGGACTTCCACCCGATAGAGACGTTGAGTTCGTTATAGATTTGGAGCCGGGTACGCGTCCTATTGCTAAGGCGCCGTATCGCATGGCCCCGCGAGAGCTGAAGGAGTTGCGGACCCAGCTAGATGAGATGTTGGCAAAGGGTTTTATCAGGCCGAGTTCGTTTCCCTAGGGTGCGCCTGTTCTGTTCGTAAAGAAGAAGGATGGGTCGATGAGGCTATGCATCGACTATAGAGAGCTTAACGAGGTTACAATTAAGAACAGGTACCCACTGCCTCGGATTGATGATTTGTTTGATCAGCTGAGTGGCAGTGCTGTGTTTTCAAAGATAGATCTTCGTTCAGGCTATCACCAGTTGAGGATTCGGGAGTCTGATATTCCGCGGACAGCGTTCCGTTCTCGTCATGGGCACTTTGAGTTTTTAGTCATGTCTTTTGGATTGACTAATGCACCTTCAGCCTTTATGGACTTGATGAACCGCGTGTTCAAGGAGTACTTAGACAAGTTCGTGATTGTCTTTATTGATGATGTGTTGGTGTACTCCCGGAGCGCAGAAGAGCATGATCGGCATTTGCGTATAGTTTTGGCAACTCTGAGAGGTCATAAGCTTTATGCCAAGCTGAGCAAATGTGAGTTTTGGCTGCCTCAAGTATCTTTCCTAGGCCATGTGGTTACCAAGGAGGGGATGTCTGTAGACCCAGAGAAGATCGTTGCAGTTATGGAGTAGGCGAGACCTTTTACGCCTCGTGAGATCAGGAGCTTCTTGGGTTTGGCAGGTTATTACAGAAGGTTTGTGAAAGGGTTCTCGACTCTGTCCGCACCGTTGACCCGGTTGACACAGAAGAATGTAGCCTTTGTTTGGGATGACAAGTGTGAGGAAGCTTTTGAGGAGCTAAAGAAGAGGCTATGTTCAGCCCCTATTCTATCTTTGCCCACTGAAGGTGTTGAATATGAGGTATATGTGGATGCTTCCCATATTGGACTGGGATGTGTGCTGATGCAAGGCGGGAAGGTGATTGCGTATGGGTCGAGATAGCCGAAGACTCATGAGCGGAATTACCCTACGCACGACCTAGAGTTTGCTGCTATGATTTATGTTCTGAAGTTGTGGAGGCATTTACTTTATGGTGTACAGTGCAAGATTTTTACTGATCACAAGAGCTTGAAGTATGTCTTCACACAGAAAGAGTTGAACCTGCGTCAGCGGTGATGGTTAGAATATGTAGCCGACTACGATGTTGAAATTCAGTATCATCCGGGCAAGGCCAACATGGTGGCCGATGCCTTGAGTCGGAAATCAGGAAAGATCTTTGGTCTCACAGCTGAATCGTTGGTAGAGGAGTTTATGTTGATGGACATTTCTGTGGGTAGCTGTGATGGGCAGAGTAGTCTGGCAGTGGCAGAGCCTTCATGTATCGCGCTTACGAGATTGCATCAGAAAGATGATCCTGAACTTCTGCGGTTGTATGTTCGAGCTGAGCAAGGCGAGCTGCCAGATTTTTCTATAGATGATTTAGGTACCTTGAGGTACCGTGGCAGGTTTTGCATTCCCGCTTTTGGAGATATCAGGGCTATGGTGTGCCGAGAAGCCTATGGTTCTAGCATTGCCTACCACCCAGGATCCACCAAGATGTACCGCGACTTAAAGCAGATTGCCTGGTGGTACAGGACTAAGGGAGACATAGCCAAATTTGTTTCTGAATACAACACTTGCAAGCAAGTAAAGGCTGATCATGGCAGACCAGGTGGCAAGCTGACTCCCTTGGAGATTCCTACTTGGAAGTGGGAAAGCATCTCGATGGATTTCATTACAGGCTTACCAAGGTCTCTGAGGGGGCATGATCAGTATGGGTGATCGTGGACAGACTGACTAAGTGTGCCCACTTCGTGCCATTTAAGATTGATTACCCGATGAGGAAGATAGCTGAGCTGTATGTGGAAGAGGTTATAAGACTGCATGGCGTCCCCATGAGCATCATATCAGATCGAGACTACAGGTTCACGTCTCATTTTTTGAAGAGCCTTTAGGAAGGATTTGGGACAGATTTGAGGTATTCCACTGCTTACCACCCGCAGACTAACGGCCAAACAGAGCGAGTAAATCAGATTGTGGAAGATATGATCCGATGCTATATTCTGGAGCATGGTGGGGCATGGGACGAGCGTTTGCGGCTTATGGAGTTTGCTTATAACAATAGCTATCAGGAAAGCTTGCAAATGGCTCCGTTTGAGGATTTATATGGGATGCGCTGCAGGACTCCTTGTTTTGGGCTGAGGTTGGCGAGAGACCGTTGTTGGGTCCAGAGGCTCTCGAGGAGATGGAAATTTCGGTGAAGCTTGTTCGGGAAAAGCTTCTAGTAGCCCAGGAGAGATATGAAAAGAACGCCAATCGGCGTAGATCAGATTTGGAATTTGCTATGGGGGACCAGGTGTTCTTAAAGGTTTCTCCGATGACTGGGATCAAGAGATTTGGAAAGGACCGAAAGTTGGACCCGAGATATGTGGGGCCATTCAGGGTTGTTGAGCGGATCGGTGTGGCAGCTTATAGGCTGGAGTTACCCGCAAATTTTCCTGGCATACATAATGTTTTTCACGTCAGTCAGCTGCGGAAGTGTGTGCATAGTGACAGGAAGGTTTTGGATTCTGTGCCTCTGTTAGAGCCGAACCTTTCTTATGTGGAAGTGCCTGTCCGCATTTTGGATGCTCGGGATCGCGTGTTGCGGAAGAAAACAATTCCTATGGTGAAAATTTTGTGGATGAACCATGATGTAGAAAGCGCGACTTGGGAGCTAGAGTCGGCAATGAGGGAGGCTTACCCTCACCTTTTCCCCTGACTTGTGCCTGGTATGTTGGCACTGTTTCTTTTATGGCTTTTGATTAGCTTGTTCTTGTTCCCTTTTGATAAAAGGGTTGTGTGTAAAGTTTCGGGACGAAACTTTCTTTTAGGGGGAGTGACTGTAATGCCCCCGGTCTTTCTGTGTTTTGTTTGATCATTGCTTGGCATTACGATGACGTGTTGTCAGGTTCTGCCATTGTTAAAGCATGGTCTTAGCTCTGTAGGTTCCTCTAGTGATCCATTAGGAGCCTGTTTGCAAGATTCCCCAGCTAGCCGGAGTCTGTTTTGGTGAATCAGTTAGGCCTCTTAGGGAATGCTTGTGTTTTGACTTCGGGCAGTGTTAGCCCAAGTTTTGATCTCCGGATGTTGTTTTCGACTTCGCCGTGGTATTTGTAGCTGTGATGTTTAGCTACAGTGCGAGTTTTGTCGAAATCCGAGATCATTTGCCTTCGCGTCATTCGTTTTGTTAGCCGGTAGTGGCTACCTTGTTGTTATGAAAGGCCTTGTGTGTCGAGCTTGGTAAGGCCGGTGCTTGTTTTAGGCTAAGCAGGTTTAACCACTTATATTGTGTATGTATATGTGTATGTGTACATTTTATGATCCATGTGTGTTGTGTGAATATATATATATGTCTATATATATGCATAAATAGATATGCAATATATACATAGTTGGGCTCGGGTAGCAAGCTTCAGGCTTAGCTATTTTAGCTTAGTGCTGTGAATATATATATGTATATATGCTATATAAATATATATATATATATTAAAGCTAGTGGCTGCTTTTTACAGATTTTTGTGTGCTGGGTAAGTGCAGCTAAGAGCTCGGGTTTGCTTTATGGATAAGCATCAGGTTTTAGTGGCTGAATATTCTAGCATAGTTTATAGCTTAGTGGGGGCTAATACTATTATTCTATTAGCTAGTGGGGGTATTTCCCAAGCCATTCCTTATCTCTTTCCCCAAAACCCGAGCAATAGCTTCCAGCGGGAGAGGCGGAGACGGAAGAATAGCTGCTGCTTGGTTTGGTGATTTCCGGCGATCTAGAGCACGGTTTGCCCGAAAATTTGCGGATTTGAGCTGTTTTTGCCGAGATCTAGCTTTATAGGTATGTTTATTAGCTTTTAGGGTTGTTTTTAGAGACCCTAGAAATTCGGGTTTTCTCCTTTTACCTCTCTAACAGCTCCAGATCTCGGTTTTCTTTAGAAAGCTCGGCTGCTAGTGCCAACCCATGGATTTAAGTGCTCCAGCTAGAGGCAAGTCGCTCCCTGGCCCTTGCTTACTCAATTGAGATCAAGTTTGTTTAGTTCTTCCTTTTACTATTCTTATTCCTGATCAATTAGCTAAATCAGCCACTTTGGACTGTTTTGAATTTTTTTTTCTGTGTTCTGTCTTCGAGTGTCTCAGCTAGTAGCTAAGTTAACAGCTTGTGAAGGTTTTGGCCTAGGCTTAATGATGTATTAAGGCTAGATTAAGTTGCTTCTAGGTCGGGTAAGGTTTGCTGGTGTTGAGGAGAGCTGGGAAGGTTCAGGAATTAAGCTAAGTACCCAGGCGTTGAGTGAAGGCCATTCACTCAATGCCATGTGTTGAGTTTGCGGCTAAGTCTGATGGCGTTGAGTGAGGGTACCTCACTCAACGCCGTGACCGTTTTGGCATCACGTGAGGGTACCCCACTCAACGCCGTAGTTTTTTTTGGGATAAGTCTTTAGCCTTGGGATGTGTGTTTATTTGGGGTTGTTAGAAAAGTTTTACCTTCCTAAGGGGGATGTTGGGGATGTTCGGCTAGTTTTTGCATGCCGACTCGTGGGCTATGACCAGAGGGGTGTGTTGTTGTTTGGACTCTGAGGGGTGAATTGTGTGTGCTAAGCTGTGGCCACCACTAAGTTTGGACATTATGGCCAACTTGTTGGGTGTGTGGACCCTGAAGCTGCCACCGGTTGTATTTTCACCCTTGAGTATTTTTGGGGTCTGGTTGTTGGTGTTGGACACTGTGGCCACCCACTCCAGTCCCCCTTATTTTTACATCCCGGTCATTTGCCCACAAACTTAGGACTGTTAGTTTCCTATTGTCTACTTTTTGTTTTTTCCTGCTTTTATGCTGATGCATTTCTTCTGCAGGTTGATTCTTTCCAGAGCAGGTAGATTTGTGCTCACATTTAGTGTTTTTTGCCTTTATTGCTCTATAAGGAATGCTTCTTTCTTTTCCTGCTTCTATAGTTTAGTACTTTGTTGCCGGGTTGGAAAACCCTTCTTTATTTAAGTAATCTGACACTCCTTTCTTTTGTTTATTTCCTTGCTGAGGCATTTCTTTTCTTGAATGTCTCAGGTCCAGGTTGTAGCCGATTGAGCAGCTGATTTACCATTTGTTGGGTCTTGCTGGTAGCCCCCAGGGTAGCAGAGTTGCAGATCACTCCCTTGTGAGGTAGTCATCTTTCTTTACTGTATGGACATGCACACTCACCGGTGGGTTTGTGTCGGGTTGTCGACGCCCATTGGTGGCTTTCTTGTTTTGCTAAGTATGAATTTACACTGCTATTTTTGCCCTCTTGGGGTTGTTTACATGCTTCTTGGAAGATTTTATGCTAGGTTGCATTTTAGGTATTTTAAAACCCTAAACTATTATATGTACCTCATGCATAACATATTTGCTAACTAAAGCACTATTTTCTTAAAGCGTAAAACCTCTTTTAATATATATATACTATACTAACCTTAGGTGTCGTGCATTCTATAAGTGGTCTCTGGTGGACCCTTATACTCATTTAGGGTGTCAAACTAACTGAATCAAAGTATTTTTCCGCTGTAAGCATATATATTTTCTCAGCGTGGACTAGCTGATCCACTGTGCCGAGGGATACGGCCTTCAAACAAACTGGTTTTCTATTAAATAAAAACTTGTGATTTAAGGTTTTGGTGTGTCGCCTGAGCGTCGGCAGTTATCCCCTGCTCGACGTGGCATCACAACGCATATTTTCCCTTACTCTGATACTTCTTAACCTCGGCAAAAATGCGGGTCGTGACAGGCAGGGCTGGATGTCACTTGAGGGAGTCTGCCCCAGACCCCGAGCAGATCCCGTTGTCAGGCTCTCACCTAGCTGACAGGGCTGGATGTCACTTGTGGGAGTCTTCCCTAGACCCCAGGCAGATCCCGTTGTCAGGCTCTCACTTAGCCGGAGGGCTGGATGTCACTCGAGGAAGTCCCACCATCTCTGAGAGTTATTTAGTAAGATCGCTTTCCTAATGGTATAGAAAAGGAGGTCCTTATAGGCGAGTCGGGGCTCACGGGCTCATCTCGGCAAAAGAAGGTGATCCGTCCTAAGCCTCCTATTGAGTAAGGCATTCTTCAACAAGGCATTCCACCCCCCTTCAGTTTTACTTGTGAAATATTTTAGCAATTTTGGCTCGACATTGGCAAGGGAAGGGACAGCTTGCACGCGAGTTTGGTGGTGGTGAACCCAGCTTAGCAGGTGGTCCGTTCCTAGTTAACCTGGGGGGGGGCGAGATCTTGGAATCCGCTCGCGGGTACGAATCCTAAACATGCGCTCTAGCGGCAAATTCTATCCTAGCGAGGTCAACAAAAGAGGAGGGCTCGCAGGCGACTGCATCACAGATGGAAAGTTCAAAGAAATAGAAGATAGAAAAATTTACTTTTCATTAAGTATAAAGCGGATTACAAAAAGGAGAACTCGCCTAGGCGAGGTTACAAAAGAGGGGAGAGAATTACAAGAAAGAAAAATGGGGTGAGTCAGCTCTCGCATCCTCCCCTGAATTGGCGATCTCCGCCCGCCCCGCTAGAGGGATTGTCCTTAAAATCCTTCCCGAAGAATAGGTCGAGGTTGTCTTCCTTCTCACTTGGCTGCATGGACGGTAACAGACTCGGCATAAGGTCTTGGATCGTGACCTCCTCGAAGCCCTCCACCAGCACCTGCATATCCTTCATGATTTGCAGGGTGCATTCGGCAGATTCGATTGAGTTGACCCACAGCCTTTCAATGACCTCGGCCTCGCCGAAGATCCTCGGACTCTTGTATGGGATGGGGGGCTCGCTGCCACCTGGAGGGAGGAAGGCTTCCGCCTGGCGGGCGATTTTGCCGTGAAGCCCCTTATTTTCCTCGCTCAGCTTCGCGTTCTTCCCTTCCAGCTCGGCGGTGCGAGCCTCCAGCTCGGCAGAGCGGGCCTCCAGCTCGGAGGAGTGAGTACGGAGCTGGTTATTCTCTTCCTCCTTCCCGACAGCGCGAGTCCGCATCTCCCTAGCGGCCTCGACATCCTGAGGAAAGAACAGGTAAGTAAATCTGAAGCTAAAAATCCTAAGTAAAAATAGAAAGGGATAACCAGTGTTTAATAGTACGCCGGCACTCTTGGCAAGCAAGTCCTCGGCAATATCGAGCCTCCTCTCCAAGTCGACGACCTTGTCCTGGGCTAGGTCGCGCTTCTGCTCAGCCTTCTGCAGGAGGTGGCTGAGTTTGAAGCCGCGATGAACCACCATGTGGCGAAGCTCCAATGCCCCATATAGGCCTGCAGGCCCTCATGGCCGAGTTGGCGCAGGGGCATGCGCTTATAGGCCGCGGCATCCTCGTGCCCATAGAGGCCGAAGCCGAGCGTATTTGCTTGACCGGAGGAGGGCTCGAGGTCGGTCTAGGAGGGTTGGAGGGTGGAGACAGAGATCCTGTGGGCCGACTCGTCCCATTGAAACACGGGCTCGTCAGTCGAGTCCTTCCACCTCCCCCCAAGGCCGAAGAGGGGGTGACCCTTCGGCGGGCCCGACTCACGGTCCAGGGTCTTCTTGACGGTAGGAGCAGAGGGCTCACCTCCCTCCTGCTCTGTGCCGATTGTCTCCTTCAGCAGGCTCTCCGACGACCCATTCGGGGAAGGCTCGGGCGAGCTCATGTACTTGGGCTATTGTTGTTGTTTCTTCCCCCGAGAGATCACCACCGCTTTCAGCTTCTTCTGCAGTGGATGACGGCGAGGCGACCTGGACCCCGCAGGATCAGCCCGCTTCTTTCCAAAGGGCTTGGACGACGACAGCTCATCTCGGCAGGCGGCTGCAACCGCTTTCTCGCGGGAGATGGGGTCAGGGAGTAATCCTGGGTCTGCGAAGGGCGGGTTTTTGGGGACCAATCATTCCCTTGTGCAAGGAACATGTTACAAAATTTCATTAATTTGGCGAGACCTAGAAGGGAGAAAAGTTGAAAGGTATACCTTCGCTGGGAAGGACGGGGAGGAGCGAGTCGAGAACCCTTCGGTGGAAGGCGATCTCGAAGTCTTTGTGGAGAAAAAACTTGTGGAGCTCGGCATCTTTGCTAGATACGGTGGGGGGTTGGTATACTCCTCGCCCTTCTGTTGAGGCGAGTAGGGGATGTTGCCGAGATCGCCCTTGATGAAGATGATCTTGGTCATCCAATTGTGATGTTTGTTCGCGATCTCGCGAACCTTGATAAAGGAACCCCCAAAGTAGGCAGCGCCGTCGGGGGTCGCCTTGTAAGTGAAGAGTTTCCTGAACACGGTCAGGTTGAACTCGATTCACTCCCGGTGGAGGAAGCTCGTGAATTCCACCATCATGACAATGGAGTTCGGGTTCAGCTGCGCGGGCACCATGCTGAAGTACTTGAGAATCTGTCAAATCTCTGGCAAGAGCAGAAGGTGCAACCCCACCTCAAAATGCGAGATGGGGAAGGCGAGCTCGTCGGGGTAGAAAGTGTTGATGGCCTCGCCCTCCCTTGGCCGAGGCGCCTTGAAGCCAAGGGGCTTGAAGTCGGCATTGAAAGCGATGAAATCCTCCTCTGTCATGTTCCCCTCAAAGAAACAGTAGTCGGAGAAGTGTTGAGCACACTTGGAGCGACCGTCGGAATCGGGATTGGTCTTTCCCATGCTCGCGGAAGGTGTAGGGAGCGAGTACGGGTAGGTAGAAGGCAAGCAGGTGAGGAAGGTATGAAAGCAATAAAAGCAGTAAGTCAGGTAGGTGAGGGGGGCCTATTTATAGGAAAGAGAGGGTCAGGCTGACAGATCGGTCCAGCTCGCCTAACCCCAGCTCGCTTACTTCCAAAACATGACCCATCACGTGCCAAACAAAGATATCATATTCGAACAACGAGCAACAAAATCTAAAAATATTCTAAGTTATTACATATCCAGGGAGGACATTGTTCAAAGAAATCAAATGCGAATAAACAAAGAAGCAGTAAGTTTGGTACATACACGAGCTGAGGGGGCAGGAGGTGAGTTCCAGTAGGCCCGGCAGGGGGGCCGTTCTCTACCTCCCCCAGTCTCGCATCTCCTTCCCCGAAGGTCAGCGCAAATCGCGGAGCTCGCAGATCCGCCTCAAGCATCTTCGTGCAGCTAGAAGGTTCTCATCCAGCTCCTCCAGCAGTGGTGAAAGGGATGTTGCCTTGCCCAGCAGATCCTCCCTTGCCTCGCCTACTAGACACGCGCACTTCCTCTACAGCACGTCGTTGTCCTCCCGTAACCGATGGAGCTCGCATACCATCTTTTTGAGGACCTCAATTCCTCGCTTTGTCAACTCAGGGCCCCCCAGCTCGGCATCTAGGAAGGACTCCAAAATCTCCAGAGAAGGAAGGGGCGAGTAGCGAGCTCGCTCTAGAGATTTGTCGGCCTCTGACTGACTGACGAAGGCTGTAAAAGTAGAACAATAATATGAAGGGGGAGCACACCAGGGGAACTACAGATGACCAATAAAGGATGACTTGCCTAAAGAGCTCGGTGCCTCGAAGGAGAGGCGAGGTGGAGGCATCTTCAGATTTTTACAACGACCCGGAGGATGCATTCTGGGCGGAAGAAGACTGAAGCCCGGCACTGGGATAGTTCCATCACCCTCCCCTGATGTATCCGTGAGCTGAGAAAAGGGAATGCGGGCTGGCGAGCCCGGTCTTTGCGAGCTCAACCAAAGAGTCCCAAAGGACGGAGATGGGTCACGTTGATGAACCTCTGAAGCCTTAAACCGCGGGCCGGTAGGAAGAATATCGGCTCGCAGAGAGGTATTATCTCCGCCCCCATCCCGGCAGTCCTGGTCGGCGTAGAGGTCGATGAAATTTCCCTCCTTCCAAGGGGCAGGAAGGGTAGAGGAGCCGGTCTCAGGGTACAGGGTCATTTTCAAGTCTTAGAAGACGCGCTCGGACGCCTCTGCATCTGGCTTCGCACTCTTGGCAGAATTAGACTCGGTTGGGACACTCTGCGAGATGTTAAGGGGAACGGAGGTCAGACTGGCGACGCGGTCAGAGGATACCTCGCGAGCCTTCACAAGCCTCTCTTGGAGCTCCTTGGGGAAATGCATTTCAACAAATTTAGAGCAAAGGGGAGTGACAGAGGTCACCCAGGTATGCAAGCACATATTTATAGCTGCTGGTGGACCCCGCTGAAAGATTATCTGGCTCCTGACACACTCACCAAATCCTGTGGGGTTGGATGTTTCTTTCCGAGCTTGTGCCAACCTCACAAAGAGCGGGGATTATGTACAACCCTGTATCCGGTGAGTGGGTCAGTAGGAGCCAGACCGTCCAAATCGGGTAGTCCGAATCCCTGGGCGAGCTCGATAAGAGGGGGAGCTCGGTAGTCTCCGGCTCACCCAGGCGGGGTGAGATTCTTTTGGGAGGGGAGCTCGTACTCGCCAAGCTATGAGTTGTTCGTCGAGCTCTGGGCTGTTCGTCGAGCTCTGGGCTGTTCGTCAAGCTCTAGGATGTTCGTCGAGCTCTGGGCTATTCTCCAAGCTCTGGGCTGTTCGTCGAGCTCCGGACCCTTCGGCGAGCCTTGGGCCGCTCGCCAAGTTCGAACCGATCAGCAAGCCTGCGTAGTGCGAGTAGGGCAGGCTGGGCCCGTACTCTCCTAAGGTCGAACATAGGCAGCGAGTGCCTGCTCCATCGAGCACTCGCCATCCTTGCCGAGTAGGGTTTGTTGAGGGATACTCTCCCAGTGAGCTGCGAGGTGTTTTTACCATTTTTCCCTCGCTGGTCTGCCCATAGCCAATTAGAACAGCGGAGTCACGCTATTGGCAGACCTAGTTGGGCTGCACATAACTATTTAGAACAACGGAGGTTTGCTATTTACAGGTTGTTTTCAGAAATCTATAAATAGGACCCAAGGGGTACCTCAAAAGGCATGCTCACTTATCTCCTAACCTTTTAGCGCTTTCTGAGGTACCTTAACCCGGTATTTTACTAAGGAGGAGAAGCGCTCAGAGATCTTACGAGTGTGTGGTAGGTCCTCCGCGTCGGGCCCTTGGTCCAGTCCCCTGTTATTTTTCTTTGTTGTTTTTCTTGCAAGAGAGAAGTAGGTGCACGATCAACCCTTCCCCAAGGGTGAACTCATCGAGACTGATTTTTTGATTTCAATAAAAGTCTTATGAGAAATACAATACTTTTGATTTGCTGGTCCTTCTACCAAGAACCAGTAGGCTAAAAATATCTCTCCCTAGATCTTGGTTCTAGCCTCCCCTAGATCTACCATGATCTAGATGCTACACACAGGGCAACGGTTTCTCCCTAAGCCACATAATTACTTGGATGCCACGCACAAGGAGGCGATTTTCCCCTAAGCCACGCAAGGGCTTAGACGCCATGTACAAGGCGGTGATTTTCATCTAAGCCACGCAAGGACTTAGATGCCACGCACAAGGCGGCAATTTCCCCTTTCGATTACAAAAGGATTACAATAGGAATAAGAACAAAACAAAATTAAAACTTTAGAATTAAAACTCCCTTCAAACAATGCATTGAAGATGCTGACAAATCCTTGTCATGGTTGCTCTAAATGTTGTGTACGTGCCGTTGATCTTTTGCGCTTTGACCTTCTTGAGAGTATGGAGTAAATCTGAAATCTAGAGCTCTCTGAATCATCTAAAAAGGAAGGTACACTCCAGGTAATAAAATTCGGAATCTCCTCAGAAAATTGAATGGCTTTTATACTTTGGCGATATCGCCTGACGATACTGGGTATCGCCACCTGACGATATCGGTAACGGCTACCACGTGTCCCATGTACTCCTTATTTTCGCATCGCTGATCCATCATATTGATCGTGGACTGTCTCCTGGTGATACTCGGAGTCATCGGGCAATCGCGACAGTAACTACCAACTGTGTGGAGATGGTGCGTTAACTGTTCATGTCGCTGTCACCTGTGGGCGATACCCAATATCGCCTGGCGATATCTCCTGAGCACATCTATTCTGACCCAAATCGACACCCAAATTCCATTCGAGTTAGACCGGTGATATTTGCACATCATAAACACTCAAAGATCAAATACAAACAAGATTTGTTATTAGCAAACCAGGAAGCATGGAACACATGCTCCAACATTCTCCACTTTTGGGGTTTGGCTAACCCTAGCAATTTAAGCCCATCCCTAAGTCATTTTGGGTGATGTGACTGACCCAATGGGGTGTATATGATCCCATTGAAATCACCCTAGTCCACTTATGGCTTGGTGTAGCCCAATTAGGTCAAATTTGGGCAATTTGACCTAATTAGGGTTTGGGTTGACCCTTGGTCAACTTGACCTCTTTGGTTGACCCCAATGGGTGGTTAGTGACCCAATGGACCTCTTAAAAGGTTAGTGATGTTATGGTGGGGTCATGGAGTCAAGTTGAAGCCCTAAAGTCAAACCCTAGGGTGGGTAATTGGAAATTACTATTTGTAGACCAATATGATTTTCACCTTCATGCCTAAGTTCACTTGGTCTATTGAGCTTTCTAAGATTTTGTCATGATCTAGTCAAGACAAAACTACTCCTAGGGGTCTTGTTGTTTGAGGGATGTTACAGATCTAAGACTGGATCCTACCACTCAGCCTTTATAATTTAGGCTTACAACACTGATCTTAAACAGATCCTACATAAATTGAATAGTAATGTTGATTTGACTCAAGAGAAATTAATCTCTTAATCAATTGCTTCCTGAGCTGAGAGAATCTCAGCCATATCTTTTTCACAGCAACAAGAATAGCAATCTTCAAGAATTTGCTACTTGTGCTGGATGCAACTCAGAACCTTGATTCTGCTAAAAAGGAGAGAGAAGAACGATCTTCAATCACCTAACCTGTTTTACAGAACACGGACTGATCTACCTCTTCTTATAGATCTAAATATTGATCTTCAAATTCAGACCGGCTTGGATCTTGAAGCAATTTCACCTAGGGCTAACCTAGACTGATTCTCGTTCCTTAGAGAAATCCTCTGATCTTGTTGTAGCAAGTGTTGATCGTTGCAGCTAAATCAGAAACCCTTCAAAATCATCGATACAATCTTCTTGTTTTGCACAATGGTGGGGGAAGAAGTTGAAGTTTTGCACAACTTTGTTGTAATGAATTGATCCCTTAGAAACTTATCTCGATCCTGATCTCACCTTTTATTTATAATCCCGCCATCTAGTGAGTTGATTGACACATGTCGCTGCTTTAACGGCCGATTATATCCTTAGTTTTACATAATAAGACTGACGGCGACGTTAGTAATTAATTACAACTCTTCCTTAATCATTTTGAATTTTGTTGACTTTGTTGACTTCAGCCATTCTAGACTTAGAAAATTTCAGACAACAACCCGGGCGTTGAGTGCGTTGAGTGAACAAGCTTTACTCAACGAAACTGGACTTAGAAAATTTCTTGCTCTGCTAGGCGCTGAGTGAGTAAGCTCCACTCAACGCTTTTTAACTTAGTCAAAATTATGCATATTTCTGCAACTCTAGGCATTGAGAGCGTTGAGTGTATAAGCTTCACTCAACGCTTTTTGCCTTAGCTTGATCTTCAGCCCTTCTTATAATAATGGCATTGAGAGCGTTGAGTGAACTGTCTTCACTCAATGATTCTAGACTTAGAATAATTCTGCTCTGTATGAAGGTGTTGAGTGTGTTGACTACACTCAATGCTTTCTCCTTCAGCCTCAATATTTGACTAGGCGTTGAGTGAACTGGCTTTACTCAATGCTTTTTGCCTTAGCCAAATTCCATTTTCTTCTTTGGCATTGATAGCAGTAGTATGACTCAATGCTTTCTTCCTTTAGCATTAAGTGAGCTGACTTCACTCAACGCTATTTATTCTTAGACATAATTTTTTGTCTTTCTTCCAAGGCTTTGACTGAATCAGCATGGCATTGAGTAACTGGCTTCACTCAATGCTTTTGAACTTAGTCGAATTTCTTTGACAGATTTGTTGTGGCTTTGACAGACACTGCATGGCGTTGAGTGACCAAGCTTCACTCAATGCTTTTGGACTTAGTATATTTTTCTTTGCCAGAAATTCTGGGGCTTTGACTGTGGCAGCTTTACTCAATGAATTATGTTGCATGTCGTTGAGTGAGTTGACATCACTCAACGCTTTTTGCCTTAGTCGATTTTCCTGCTTGCTGAAACGTTGCCTTTGACTGTCCACACCTGTCTCAGTGCTTTTTAGCTGTATGGTGTTGAGTGAACTGGCTTCACTCAACGTCTATGGACTTAGCTACTTTTCTATCTTTGTCATCATCTGTCCTTAACTTCTGGCATTTACTGAGCTTTCTTCACTCAATGCTTGTGGACTTAGTGAAATTTCTTTGTCCAGCTTCCTTTCTTACGACATCATGCGTTGAGTGAGCTTGCTTCACTCAACGCCTATGGACTTAGACAGAATTGTTTTCTCTCCGCATGCTTATCTTGTGACCACCTGTCCAATCAGTGTAATAAGGACTAACATGCATGCATGAACTTAAATATACATCAAATACAACTATGTATATACAATTGACTTGTTTGACTTCTTACAAATCTGGTACATTGGGATCAATGGACCCAATAATCTCCCCCTATTTGAAGAAGTCAAAACACCACTTGAAAAACCTTTGTGAATGATATACACTACATATGCAGCAATAAAATACAATAATATATTAACCCTAAGAGAGTTAAGTGTTACAAGGGTTACCACATTTCCCATTTTTCTGCTATTATAGTGAGCATCACTTGCTCCCCCTGCTTTGTTGTAAGGTTCACCTTTTCCCTTTATATGGGAACACCACCTGTATACCATTTGGCAGTTTCCCCTGCTGCTCCCCCTGTTTTGCTGCTTCTTCGCCCCCTTTTTTACTTCTGTAGAATAGTTAGGGAGAAGTTGGCCATCTCTGGTTATCTTCTCCCTCTTTTTGATTACAGATAACCCACTAATGTTGGACTTTCTTCCCCTCACCATGAGCAACTTTTATCAACCTTTTTGATATTCATTCTACTCCATCCTACAAGTTGAAGTATTTCCTGCAACAAAATAATATGAAGAGCAACTAAGCTATACCAATTTCAACATTCTCAACTCAAACTTGAAGGTGTTGAACTTTACTTCATCTAGTGGCTTGGTGAAAATGTCTGCCACTTGCTTATCTGTTGGAACAAACTGAAGACTAATATCCTCACATTCTACATGCTCTCTTATAAAGTGATATCTAATCTCTATGTGAATAGTCCTGCTATATGAGAAAGGATTACTAGCTATAGAGATTACATTAGTAGAATCACAAAATAAAGAGCTTTTACTTAGCTGAATGTTATAATCCTGAAGTTGATGATGGATCCACAACAACTGTTTACAGCAGCTCCCTGCAGCTATGTATTCTGACTCTATAGTATAAATAGAAACACTTGTTTGCATCTTGCTGCTCCATGACACTAGCCTTTTCCCAGAAACTGATAGGAGCCTGATGTGCTTTTCCTGTCTTCTCTGCAGCCTGTAAAGTCTGTATCTGAAAAGCCTATTAGTCCAAAATCCCTACTCTTAGGGTACCAAAGGCCAAGATTTGGTGTGCCCTTTAGATATCTCAAAATTCTCTTAGCAACAGAGTAATAAGATTCTTTAGGGCATGCTTGATATCTAGCACAGACACATATATCATACATAATGTCTGTCCTACTAGAAGTTAGGTATAGAAGGGGGCCAATTATCCATCTATACAAAGTTTGATCAACATGTTTCCCTATCTCATCCTTGTCTAAAGACATGTTTGACCCCATGGGATTTTTCATGGTGGAGGAATTCTCCATCCCAAATTTCTTAATCAATTCCCAAGTAAACTTAGACTGAGATATGGATAATTTATTGTCATTCTGTCTTACTTGTAAACTCAGGAAGAACTTAAGTTCACCCATACTACTCATCTCAAGCTTCCCTTGCATAAGTTTGGAAAACTTTCTGCAAAGGTTATCTTCAGTAGATCCAAAGGTAATATCATCAACATATATCATGACTAGAATGATCTTGCCCTTAGATTCCATTAGAAATAGGGTCTTATCTATCTTCCCCCTTGAGAATTTGTTCTCAATGAGGAAGTTATACTGGGTTTCATATCATGCTCTAAGAGCTTGTTTCAACCCATATAAAGCTTTCTTAAGTCTATAAAGAAAATTTGATTGGTTAGGAACAACAAAACCTGGAGTTTGTTCAATATAGACTTATTCCTTCAAGTCTTCATTCAGGAAGGCTGATTTCACATCCATCTGGTAGACTCTGAAACCTTAGTATGCAGCATGCAAGGAACAGTCTGATGGCTTCTAGTCTTGCTACAGGGGCAAAGGTTTGATCAAAGTCAATACCTTCTTCCTATCTGTACCCCTGAGCTACAAATCTAGCTTTGTACTAGTCTATAAAGCCATTTTCATCAAGTTTATTCCTATAGATCCACTTGGTTCCAATGATATTATGTTCTTGTGGTCTGGGAACCAGCTTCCAGACCTTATACCTCTTAAACGTATTCAATTCTACTTGTATAGCTACAATCCAAAACTGATCAATGTTTGCCTCTTCAAACTTTTTGAGCTCTACTTGTGATAAGAAACTAGAGTACATTGCTGTGTTGAGACATCTGCTCCTTGTCACTACACCTTGACTTACATCACAAATAATCTGGTGTCCTGGATAATCCTTCAAATGCATGACTGTTGGAGGAAGTTTTTCTTCAGCATTCTGTGCTCCAAATTCCCCATCATATTGAACATCATCCACTTCCTATATGCTTTGTGCTTCTTCTAGAATCCACATACTTTCATCATTGTCTTGGATTATAGGTTCAGCTTCCTTTACAGTTAGCTTGTCCATGATCACTTTTGTGCTTGCAGGACTAGAAAAGGATCTTGACAGCTCATTGTTAATCATGTTCGATTCATAAAACACTACATTTACTGACTCCTCTACAACTTGACTTGTTAAGTTATAGATCTTATAGACCTTACTATGATTGATGTACCCAACAAAGATCCCTACATAGGACTTGACAGCAAACTTGGTTATATAGGATTTCCTATTGTTAAGCACATAGCATTTTCTCCCAAAAATTCTGAGATATGTAAGGTTTGGTTTTTTGCCCTTCAATATCTCAAGAGGAGTCTTTTTATGGCTCTTGGTGATAGAAGCCCTGTTGAGGACATGACAAGCAGTGTTATATTCCTCTGCCCAGAAATATTTTGGTAGAGTTGTGTCATTCAGAATGTCCTACCAGCTTCTATGAGAGTCTAATTCTTCCTCTCAGCAATCCCATTTTGCTGGGGTATTCTTGGAGAGAAAAACTCTTGATGAATCCCGAGTTCTTCACAAAACTTTGTCATGCATTCATATTGAAACTCAGTTCCATGATCACTTCTAATTCAAACCAAAGAACTGTTTAATTCATTCTATATTTGTTTGACAAATGTCTTGAAGACATCAGGGGTTTTAGACTTTTTCCTTTAAAAGAAAACCCAAGTAAATCTGGAAAAGACATCAACAACCACAAAGGTATAGACTTTTCTACCAAGACTATGAACTGGCATAGGACAAAACAAGTCCATATACAGGAGGTATAAATACCTCACAAAGTCTTTAGTCCCAATGCATTTAAAAGAAGCTTTGGTATGTTTGCCATTTTGGCATGCAGATCAAATGCCTTCCTTAGTGCATACCATTTTAGGACCATTTTTAAGTAGCTCTTTACTCAAGAGCTTGCATATGGTCTTATGGTTCAAATGAGCTAGCCTATTATGTCATTTGACACATGCTTTCTCATTTGCAACTAGGCATATGGGAGAGTCTGAATTTACACAAAGAAAATTTAAACAGTACACAATCCCACTCCTAGTGCATGTCAAGATTACCTCTTAGTCACTTGACTTCTTTATGTGGCACTAATCTTTTTGGAATGAAATGTCATAGCCAAGATCACAAAGTTGTCTTATGCTTATAAGGTTGTATTGCAACCCTTCCACATAAGCTACAATTGTGAAAGTAACTAAGTCATTTGAGTTCTTACCATAACCTCTGGTAATCTCTTTGTCTGTTCCACAAAAAATCACCTTTAGTCCATCCTTCACTGGAATAAATGCCCTCAAATTGCTCTGTGTTCTAGTCATATGCCTGGAACAACCACTGTCCAAGTACTATATAGGGGTATGGAAACTTTGACTTACCTGCAAAACATATTTATTTTACCTTAGGACCATTATATTTATTGGGTCCTAGGTGCATGTTTGTATCAAAATGAACATGTCTACCAATAGTTTTTCTGACTGGTAGACTTACTTTAGCTCTGGGTACACTAGAATTATGTCAATAATTAATGGAAAATGCCCTATCTTTCCACAGCACTAGCACTCTTGAAGGTTATACCTTCTTTTCTGAGCTAGTCTAATGACTATGTTAGCAGTAACAACCTTTCTAGAAGGAACAGTAGTGATCTTCTTCAGATTTCTTTCAGCAATTATCTGACTGAAGGAAAGTCTGTCAGCAGCTTTATTTAGCTTTATCTGAGTCCCATCAGCAGTAGTTTTCTCTGCAGAAATCGTGCTCCTGATAGCATCAGAAACACCCAGATCAGGCTTGTTATAAGACTGGCCTTTAGTCTGAATCATTGCTAATTGAATCTGTTGTTTGCTCACTTCCCCATTCTTAAGAGTGGGGGCTGGAACACCAAAGACAAATGGTCAAGGATGGACCATTTGTATTTCCTCATGAGCAGCCTTGAAGACACTCATTCACATTCCTCTTCTTTTTACATTGGAAGAAACATTAATATTCTTCCAGGAAGAATTCCCATTCTTCAAGTAACTATACATAGAGTCCTGGTCATACCCGTTAGTAGGGAGTATTACCCTTTTAAAGGCAATGGGTGACTTAGATGGAGATTTTCCCTTTCCTTTGAAAGGGGCAGCTCTGATGTTTCCCTTGAATCCAACTCCTCTCTTGTTTGTCTGAGAGGTGAAGAAGTCAGTAATGGGCAACACTTAATTGGGCTTAGAAAAACATGCCACAATTCTCTTCACCCTTTGGTGCTTTTCTTCTAGATCCCTAATAAGGGTATTCTTATACTTTATGGTGCCTATCTGTATAATAGTCATAGTTTTCAACTGACTGACTTCCCTAATTTTTTGTTCCAACATGATTGTTATCTCAGAGTGCTGGGAAATAGCAAGCTTTAGAGATGTAATCTCTAGAGTCTACTGTTTAGTCAGTTGCTTACTTCTTTTGAATGCTTCCAGAAGTTCACCATACTTATCAATCACTTGATTGATGTCTTCCTCAAACTCAGAATCACTTTTAATCCTAGATGAGGATGCTTTTGAACTGGGACCAGTTTTATAACTTGATTTAGAAGAAGAGCTAAATAGAGAGTGTACCTTAGATGGTCCAGGCTGATCATGGCAAGATTCCTCATCTAATCTAGCCATCAGCCCAATGTAGGCTTCATCTTCATCATCTGACTCTGATGAGGATGAGTGAAAGATAGGGTAAGCTCTGAAAACTCTAGAGGGGGGTGAATAGAGTTATTGAAACCTTTTAAAAAAATTTCTGTATTAAAGAATCTTTAATAAAATAAGTTACTATACTATGAGTGTATAAGTGTACAGGTATAGCAGATAAACTAGAGATATATATCTAATCTACACAACACATATGTATCATAACACAAGCACAGAGAAAAATCATAGCAAACACAGACAACACAAGAATTTTATAGTGGTTCACCCAAACTTGGGTACATCCACTCTTCTACCACCCTAGGTAGGAATCCACTGCAGGTTTTGATCAGGTGACTGCCACCAATGAGCTTTTGATCAGGTGCTCAAAAACCAACTCTCAAGTCTTTTAGAAGGAGACTTGCAACCAGAATAATTTTGAAGGGAATTAAAACCCTGTACAGTGGTGGGGAAGAGAGTTTGATGAAAGTCTTCTTTTCTCAAAACACAGTCAGAAGACTATGTGGATTTGTTGTTGTTGATGACAAAGCTCCCCCTGAGATCTTGAATGGTTCAGGAGTGGAAGCTTTGTAGAAGGGTGAGTAGGCCTTGACTGATTTGAATGTTGTTGTCACTTGAGATCCTTGAAAACAAAGAAGGAGAGGAAGAAAGACTCTTGATGGTGATGGTTGTTCTTTCTTCTTCTCTTGAGAGCAGTCAAAAATTCTGAGAGATGTTTTCACTGCACTTTTGTATGTTATCTTTTTTGTAACTCTGTTGATGATGGATTTCCGTTTTTGTGTATATGTTCTCTCTCTTTTTGTTTTCTTATCAGGGAGATGTATATCAGATAACTGCAACTTGGTCGAAATTCAAAAACAAACTCTGCAATAAATGATCAGCCGAAATCTTGAGAACGAAAAACGGCAAGAATGCTGTCAATTATTCTATTCTATGTCTGTCCCGAGATATAAGCAATTAAGTCCATAGAGGATGTTAGCAATCAATGCTGCCAGTAACGGCTCTATTCAGAGAATATAAGTGCATTGATTTACAAGGAAATTAATAGCCTATAATAGATATAAAGTGATGAGACAGAAAGAGAAAGAATAAATAACAAAATGTCTTACAGTTTTCGTCGACCTGAGATCAGCTTTCATCGACCTCTGATCAGCATTCGTCGACCTGTAATTTCGTCGACCTGTGATTTCGTCGACCTGAGCTCTACGAACAACTGCACTGCATAAACTGAATGATTCTGAGCTCTGAGTTCGTTGACCTGAGATCAGCTTTGGCTTTGAGTGAATTATGTCGCTGAGTGATCTTTGACGTTGAGAGATGAAGTATTAGTCGGCCTGAGAGCAGAGATCGTCGAACTCAGTTCAGATAATTTTATCTCTTAGTTAGTTGAGCTGAGTACGACTATCTTCGACCTTAGATCGACGAACGTAGATCTCTTTTTCTAAATCTTGATTTCTCTAAGTCTTGAGTCTTTGGCAGTGATGGAGACTGGTTCTTTGTACTGTTGACTCTAAGGACATGGCCTAAACTCTAGAAATATATAAGATTTGACCCTTCTATACAATATGGGTCACAACCTAAGAAGAGAACCTAGCCCAAATCACCTAGGGGTTCAAACAATGAGTTAGTCAGGCTTTTCTCCTTCTTAGCAATAAAGGTTTTCTCCTTCTTGCCCTTCTTATGATGGTGATTTTTCTCATCAGCCTCCTTCTTCTTCACAGGACATTCAGCAACAACATGCCCTGACTTGCTACAGCAAAAAAAATAATCTTGAAAGTGAGGGTAAGATCTATCTTAACTCTAGAGGGGGTGAATAGAGTATTTTAAAGTAAATTTACAATTTAAAAATGCACAGCAGTAAAGGCTTAATTTATGTATAGGTGTAAGGTGATTTGATGTAGAAATAAAACTAAAGCAGTAAAAATAAAAACCACAGCACACAGCAAAAAATATGCACAAGAAAACCAGAAGACACAAGGAGCTATAGTGGTTCCCCAAAACCTGGGTACATCCACTCTTCTACCACTCTTGGTAGGAATCCACTGCAGGATGAGTTGATCAGGTGTCCTGGGCACCAATGAGCTTTTGATAAGGTGCTCAAAAACCAAACGGGATTTTTTGATCAGATGTCTTGCCACCACTGAGTTTTGACAAGGCTCTCAGAACCAGAACCAAAACTTTTGAAGGGAGTCTTGATAACCCTTTTACAGCAAGAAAAGAAAAAGGAAGAGGTGAAGTTATCTTCTCTGTCTCAATCACTGAGAGAAGACTTAGTGGATTGATTGTGTTTTCAAAGCTCCCCCTGAGATGTAAATGGTTCAGAGATGAGAGCTTTACTAGGGTGATAGGTCTTCAGAAGCTTCAGATCTCTAACAGAAGATTGTTTCAGCAGAGGCTGAAATATGAATTGTCTGGAGTCCTTGATGTTGAAGCTATGATCACTTTTTAGTATGCCAATATTCAATCAAAACTTTTCAGGATTGATCACTTGATTTTTCTCTAAGTTTTCTGACTATCTGTGTATGTCTGTATTGAGTGATAGATACATTGTCTTGATCTGTTATAAGATGTTTTATTCTCTGAAGATCCTCTATCCAAGATAGCCGTTAGCAGTCAATAAATGTCTTCCATAAATGTTTTGTCTTCTGGAGGAAAGTCCAATAAACATTCTCTGATAAATCCCTTGAAACTTGCTCCAGAATAAATGAAAACGGCTAGCAGATCTCTTGAAATAAATGTTGAGAGAATTTAAAAAACATTCCAATAGTTGACTGAATTTGAATCCTCAAAGTCGTCGATCTCTCAGGAAAAACGTCGATCTGAGATCTACGATCGTCGACCTGAGCTCAGAGATTGAAATGATCATCAGACAGAAAACGTCAACCTGAGCTCGAAGATCGTCGACCGGAGCTCAGCGATCTGAAGAATAAGCTGAAGGCAGATCGTCGATCTGAGATCGAAGATCGTCGACCGGAGTTCGACGATTTAGCAGAGTTGAGCTCAGAGAGCGTCGAACGGAGTTCGACGTTTCGTCGACCTAAGCTCGACGATAATTGGCTTTGTCTCAGCTCTAAGTCTGAATCCTTGAATGGTCATGGAGGCAGCTTCAAACCTAAATTCTAAGCCCTAGACTCATTCTAACTTGACCTTTTCAACTATACATCTAGGTCAAACTGATTTCCTAAAAACATAGTGATCCTTGCCCAAATTAGTAATAGGGTGTTCCAACAATCTCCCTATATTGGGTTAGGATTACTATTTACAGAACTCAGTAATAAATACAAAATCAACATACAAAAAAACAAAAATCTAACACAATAGAGCAGATCATGCAACATAGCAGCAATCAGATGGAATATCAGCAAATGTTCAAAAATGAGTATACTGTCTGCTTACAAATGTCATTTCTTTTCACTTCCCTTCTTAAATAAGATTTCCCTGTTGGGATTTAGAGCTTCTTTCTTTGACCTTCTATCATCCTCTGTACCTAAGGAGGTTTGAGATCTAGCCCTGGGAACCACAGCCTCAGGATGCAGCTTCATGTAGTCCACTGGGTCAAATAATTTCCTTGATGCATACCGTTCCAGTTCTGCCTTTCTTTGATCTGACAAGGTTATAATGTTGGAAGTGTCTTTCCCTTGTTCTTTGGCCTTCTTCAGTTGATCTAAGGCAGCCAGTTCTTTCATCCTAGCAGTCCATGATAATGGATTGTTCTCTAGATCTTCAAAAGGAACTGCAGGCTCATATCTGTTGACAGTTTCTGAAGTAGTAGGAGTTCTTGTATCAACAGTTTCTCTGAGTTTATTAGGGAAAGGACCTTTAGTGGAGTCCATGTGCCTTTGTCCTTCCCTTGCTTGAAATCTGTGTTCTCTTTGATTTCTTCTATATTGTCCCCTTCTGGACTGATAACCCCTTTGATATTGCCCCATGGGATGATATCTTTGAGAGGATTGGGAGGAACTTTGCTTTGGAGCTGAGGTTTGAGAAGCTGAGCCTCCACCTGATCCTGAATCTGGAGGAGGAGGAGGAGGAGGCTGAAACTGGGATGAACCTTTCTCATACTTATCAAACTTTCTTTTCTTCTTCATGGCCTTTAGTTGGTTTTTAGAATATTGCATCCATGGTTCAGTTATCTGGCAATCATGCAGAATATAGTAGGGTATATCATTAGCATCCTTGGCCTTAGCGGGAGGGACCTTCATCATGGCCTTGCTTCTGGCCTTCCTTTTCTTTGCAATGGTACCAGAAGAGTCATCAGAGTCAGTGTGAAACTGATCACTTTCTGAGCTCTGGGGTCTATCATACAGATCATCAATGCTTTTGATGTACTTCTCTTGTTGTTTCAGTTGTTCAGGAGTGAGAGCAGGAGCAGCAGCAAAAACACAACTTATTGAAGCAGCAATAGGAGCAGAAGTAATTGGAGCAGCAGGTTCAGGTTCTTCCAGATAAGTAGCAAGTTCGTCAACAACAGCAGCATCAGCAACAACAGACAGCATTTCAATATCAGAGGATCAAAGAGATGTAACAGCAGTAGCAGCAGCAGCAGTAAAAATAGAAGCAACAACATCCTCAGCTTTGAAAGAATTTACATATGATGCAATCAGGCTGGGATCACATTTTAAAATAGGCACAATGGCCTTAGTAAGGTCTTCAACTTGTTGAACTGATAGAGAATTGAAGTACATAGTATCAAAAACTGACAGTAGGCTCTGAAGATCCACTGCAAATACTGGAGCAGGTTCTGAAATTTCAGCAGCCTCAGGCAAATCCAGAGCTTCATTAGGCATCTCCCCCTGCCTGGATTCAGTGAAAACTGGATCAAGGCACCCATAGGAAGGGATTGCCTGAGAGGAGAGGAAGGGAGATAGCCTGGTAGACAGCTCCTGAATATTTTTCAGAAGTGGAGCCAAGGTGGTCTCCAGCAATGAGGTTAGCCTTGGGGCTAGCAGCTCATACAACCTGTCTGCCAAAGCTGAAAGATCTACATGCTCAAGAGGGGCTTGAGTAGAGGTAGGAGTGTATGCAGCTGGAATGATGTTGGCTGGAACTGATGGAATGGATGTTGTTGAGGTAGGAGGCATAGGGATGGATGGCTCAGTAGTAGGAATTGTTGAGATTGATGTTACTGAAGTGGAGATGGATGATAAGGGAGAGGAAAGGGATGGGTTGAAGGATGATTGAGAGAGTATGTCCTGTAGAAGTTGTTGGTAGGAAGATGTAGATGGAATATCAGGAGGAGTAGGAGGAGAATCATCCATGAAGGAGTCATCCAGAAGATGAAATGATGGAGTGGTGATAGGTGGATAGAAGTACAGAGGGTGGAATGGTTCTGAGGTAGTTGCTGGAGAAGGTGAAATAGGTGATGAGATTGTAATGGGGAAAGATATGGCTATGGTTGAGATGAGTGGTGAGGTTGATATGGAGACTGAGGCAGAGACAGCTGGAGGAGGAGGAGAAGCAGGCAAATCTTCTGCTGGGGCAGAGATCTGAGGAGGAGTGACTGAGGCGGTCCTTGTGCCTGAAGCGGATGTTACTGCAGCAGCCCTGTTGGGGTTGATAATCTGCCTGTCCCACCTGCTGAAAAGGGCACAGGTGAGCCTTTTGGATGCATTGATGTGCATCCCACTTGAAACCAGCAGATCAGGGCACCTATGATGTAGGTAAACCCATATAATCCTCCCCAAACTGACACAGCTTTTGCTAATTTTCTTCTTGATCAAATTAAAGAAGATTGATCCCCAATCCATATGTTTCTTATCAACTAAAGCTCCCATTAAGCATAACTGATACCTTGAGATTGTATCATGAGCTGAGTGCTTTGCCAGAAGCACTTTCCCAACAACATCAGCCAAAAATTGAAATTCAATAGATAAATTCTTTTTCAGCAGTTTATTAGGGTTCACAATAGAGTGACTCATTCGATCTAACAACGAATCATATTCCTCTCCAGACAAATCGATGGAGTCATTCCCAGTACTTAAGGCGAATACTTCTGTCAAAAGAGCGGGGGACATTGGTACCTGAGTTCCATTGATGGTGCCGACTATAGAGTTTTCATTCTCATTGGTGGCAGTAAAAACCCATTCTTTTACTTCATCTGTTGCAATCTTTATTCTGGTGGTCATCAACTGAACCAACTGTTGTTCGGGGAAGAGATTCAGAATATCTTTGAACCGCTGATCGCTGCCATCGAAGGAGTTCATATCTATGTCGAAGCCTGTATCAAATTTCATTTTGGAGAGAGCGGCGACCGACATTGCCATCTGTACCTGCAAAGATTCAAAAAACACGACCAAGTGTAGAGAGTTTGGAGGGAAAGAGAAAAATTTGCAGAGAGTATGAAAGCGTAAACGACGAGCGGCGGCTGAAAATGATTTTATATTAGGGTTCGATGCGAAAAAGGAAGGATCGTCGATCTCTGTTCGACGATCAGGACTCCTAAGGGAAGCGGAAAGGTCTTCAACATCATAGATCTCAGTTCGACGATCTAGAGAAAGTCGAGCTCAGTTCGACGATCGAAGGCCTAAAAGAGATAGTATACAACTATCTGACAAGCTCTGAACTCCGGTCGACGTTTTGGGAAAACGTCGATCTCCGTTCGACGTTTCTCGGATAAGCGTCGATCTCCGTTCGACGCTTTCTGGGGAAAACGTCGAGCGCAGTTCAGAGACAGAAACTATCCTACAGACACAAAAAGAAATGAGTTTTTAGCCTAATCTTGGTCAGGTTTTAGCTTTTCAAGATCTTGTAACTTATTTTAGGCTTCCTCCATCTAACATGCCTAACTGATTGAGGAAGAAGTTATGTTTCTTTTCATCCAAAGTCTTGGTGAAAATATCTCCCCTTTGCAAATCAGTTGGGATATATTGAAGTTCAATTTTATTTTTCTCAACATTATCCATTAGAAAATGATGCCTAATTTCTATGTGTTTTGTCCTACTATGGAGGACTGGATTTTGTGCAATGGAAATAGCACTGGTGTTGACACAAAATATTTTATACTTCTCTAAGTTGTAACCATAGTCCAGGATTTGATTTTGAATCCACAAGATTTGTGAACAACAACTACCTGCAGCCATGTATTCAGCTTCAGCAGTTGAAGTTGACACAGATGTTTGTTTCTTACAAAACCATGAGACAAGTCTATCACCAAGAAACTGACAAGTTCCACTGGTGCTTTTCCTGTCTATTCTGCATCCAGCATAATCAGTATCTGAAAATCCAGTTAAGTCAAATGCTGAATCTTTTGGATACCAGAGTCCTAGATTTGGATAGCTTTTAATATACCTAAGAATCCTCTTTACTAAAGTTAAGTGTGACTCTCTAGGTCTAACTTGGAATCTAGCACATATATATGTAGCAAACATTATATCAGGCCTACTGTAAGGTACAATAAAGAGCCAATCATTGCTCTATATGTTGTCTGATCAACTGGTTTCCCATGTTCATCAGCATCCAATATAGCATTGGTAGGCATGGGTGTTTTTATACATGATGCATCAGACATACCAAATTTCTTAACAAGTTCTTTTGCATATTTGGTTTGAGAAATAAATATGCCTTCAGCATGTTGTTTGACTTGCAATCCTAAGAAGAAGGATAGCTCACCCATGCTACTCATTTCAAATTTAGAGTGCATAAGCTTGGAAAACTTTTTGCACAAGTTTGAATCAGTAGAACTAAATATAATATCATCTACATAAATTTGTACTAGTAGGGTATGGGACTTATGGGTTCTAATAAAAAGAGTTTGGTCTACTCTCCCCCTAATAAAATCATTTTCCATAAGAAAGCATGCTAGGGTCTCATACCATGCTCTAGGAGCTTGCTTTAGACCATATAATGCTTTATGCAGTTTGAAAACATAATCAGGATGAGTTGGAGAGACAAAACCTGGGGGTTGTCTGACATAGACTTCTTCTTTGATCTCCCCATTGAGAAAAGCACTCTTCACATCCATTTGGTAGACTTTGAATCCCTTGTGAGCAGCATAAGCCATGAAGATTCTTATGGCCTCTAACCTTGCAACTGGTGCAAAGGTCTGGTCATAGTCTATCCCCTCTTCTTGAGAATATCCTTGAGCAACTAGCCTTGCCTTATTCCTTAAAATAATTCCTTGATCATCCAATTTATTTCTGAACACCCATTTTGTTCCAACAATGGAGTGATCCTTTGGCTTAGGCACTAGTTCCCAGACTTTGTTTCTTTCAAATTGATGCAACTCCTCTTGCAT
Source organism: Platanthera zijinensis (assembly GCA_039513925.1). NCBI lineage: Eukaryota > Viridiplantae > Streptophyta > Magnoliopsida > Asparagales > Orchidaceae > Platanthera > Platanthera zijinensis. The sequence continues at coordinate 103,366,800 of CM077088.1, forward strand.
TGCAATGATCTAGTGTGGATCTTGCTCTGCATCTTGAATGGATTGAGGTTCAATTTGAGAGAGAAAGCAAGTGTGCATCAGGTTTTGGTTGACCTTATTTCTAGTTTGCACACCAGCTGAGATGTTTCCAATCACTTGGGAGATTGGATGATCTCTTGATGTTACTAAATCAACAGGGGGGTTGATTGTTCACCAGCTTGTGTTGATGTTTCCTCTTGTGGAACAGCAACTGGCTCTTCAAGAAGATTTTCTTCCAGATATTGAGCAGCTTCTTCATCTTCACTACTTTCATCCTTTTGAGTAACTTGCAATCTGTCCAAGTCTTCAGCTAGAGAATGTACCTGCAATTGTTCTATGGTAGAAGCATTCTTCTCCTTGAAAGAAATATTAGTTTCATCAAAAGAAATATGAACAGATTCTTCTATTTTTAGAGTAGTTTTATTATAAACCCTATAAGCTTTGTTGATCATGGAGTATCCCAGAAACACTCCTTCATCAGCTTTTGCTTGAAATTTTGCTAAATATCTCTTGTCATTATTGTGAATACAGCAAGTGCAACCAAAAACTTTAAAATAATCTAGTTTAGGTTTCTTCCCTTTGAGCAATTCATAGGGAGTCTTGCCCTTCAGTTTATGTATTAGACTTCTATTCAACACATAATTGGAGGTGTTCACTGCCTCAGCCCAAAAGGATAGAGGAAGTTGAGCATCTGTCAATAATATAGTTGCAGATTCAATGAGGGTTCTATTTTTCCTTTCAGCTACCCCATTCTGTTGACGAGTTCTAGGAGCTGAGAATGTATGCCTGATCCCTTCACTCTGACAGAACTCTTGCATAAGAAGAGAATCAAACTCTATCCCATGATCACTTCTGATCAGGGCAATGTGAGTGTTGAACTCAATCTGTATGCATTTGAGAAACTCTGTCAAACACTTGAAGTTATCAGACTTCTTCCTCAGAAAAAACACCCATGTGAATCTTGAGAAGTCATCTACAACCACTAAAGTGTAGGATTTCCCTCCTAAGCTTTGTACTGTAATGGGTCCAAAAAGATCCATGTGTAACAGATACAAAATCCTAGGTGAATCACTCTTGTTAATTGATTTAAAACTATTTTTAGTTTGCTTGCCTATTTGACAAGCCTTGCAAAGTCCTTCCTTCTTGTAGGGGCCAGAAGGTAGTCCTCTAACAAGGTTGTCCTTGGATAGCCTAGCAATGGTTCTAAGGTTAATGTGTGCTAGTCTCTTATGCCATAGTATATTAGGTCTAGATATGGAATTGAACAGGCAAATATCTACCTTAGATGAATGAAAGTCTACTAAGTATATGTTACCTTTTTTGTTACCTGTTAACACAGTTGTGTTGTCTTCTGACTTGATCTTGCATATTACTTTGTTGAAAGTCACTTGATATCCTTCATCACAAAGTTGACTGATACTTATCAAGTTATGCTTGAGTCCTTCAACATAAGCTACTTTCTTGAAGGTGACTGTTCCAATTTGGACTGCACCATATCCTTTTGTTATTCCAAAGTCTGAATCACCAAAGATTACTTTGGGTCCAAGCTTGGCTTTAAAGGATGTGAAGTTGTCCTTGTTCCCTGTCATGTGCTTTGATCACCCATTATCCAGATACCATGGTTGGTTTGATGTTGGATAGGTCTTCACCTGCACATAAACAGCTTATATGTTTTTGACCTAGTTTACCTTGGGCCTAGGTTGATATCCCTTAAATTCAAAAATGAAAGACATCCCAGGTTGACTCTTGTAACCTTCAGGATGGTATCTCCTAGGAGGTACTATCCATTCAGCATAGGGGTTGAAACCTTGGGATGTAGGACTTCTAGGATTGAATCTAGATGTGCCCTTGAAGGATTGTTCAAAGTCCTGATTTCTGTTCGACGATAGTCGAGCTGAGGTCGACGATCTTGGGTCAGATCGTCGATCTCTGTTCGAAGATCGACTATCCTAGAGTTCAGAGTTCAGGTGTCATCGAGCTGAGTTCGACGATCGTTTCTTGGATCGTCGAGCGACGTTCGACGATCGTCGAGCTCTGTTCGACGCATTCTGTTGAACTATATCTTTCTTTGGCAAATCTGCATTCTTCCTAGCTACCTCTAAAACTTCCTTCCCTTTATCAGTGATAAATTTGATTGGAGTTGTCAGAACTATAGGCTGGCTGAATGAAGCTCCCAAGCCTAGTGTACTATTAAGTCTAGAGTTCACTGTGATTGTGATATCCATCAGTTTGATGCTTCTCCCATTAAGGGATTCTTCAAATTGCTTGGCCTTGGATAGTTCACTCTTCAGTGAAGCTATCTCCTCCCTATAGCATTCTAACTCTTTAGAGAGTTTGAGGTTCTCTGATTTTAAAGTGCTATACTCAGACAGTTGTTTTCTGAGGGAAGTGATTTCTTTCTCACTCCAACAGATCTAGGCATAATACTTTAAACTCATGTATAAAGTCCTCAGAATTGATTACCTGATCTTCTTCTAGTTGAACTTCTGAATCTGATTCTGACTCTTTTGCTTCTGAATCTGTTTAAGAGGCATTGATAGCCATCATGCAAAACTCCTTTTCATCAACATCATCCTCATCATCACTGGAGCTGGATGAGGCTTCAGAATCCTCTTCAGTTTCACTCCATTTCTCAGCAACAAATCCCTTCCTTGTATGTGTGTTCTTGCTGTAGGAGTGTTTGTCTGAGGTGTTCTTCTTGAAGTCTTTCTCCTTTCTTCTTTCTCTTCTATCTTTCTTGTCCTTGTTTTTGTTTTCTGGACAGTCAGGCACAATATGGTCTGGTTTCCTGCAACCAAAGCATATAATTTCTTTGTTGTTATTTGATTTATCATACCTTGGCTTATCATGTCCCTTGTATGATCTCTTTCTGAAGTCTTTTCAAGCCATTTTGTAGAATCTTTTGGCCAGTAGACTTAGGTGCTCATCATTTCCTGTAGCTTTATCTTCAGGCTCCTCTTCTATAGCTTTGAAGGCTATGGTCTTCTCCTTCCTTGTGGCTGGTGAGGCAGCCTTCTGTTCTTCTTCTCTATTTTTAATGAGCAGCTCATAAGATTTGAGCTTGCCCAGGAGAGCTTCAGTTGTAATCTCATTCAGACTTCTGGCATCTTTGATTGGCCAGATTCTGGAATCCCAAGTGTTGGGGAAGCACATTAGGATTTTGTCATTGAGCTCAGTCAATGAGATTTCTTTATCCAGAGTCTTTAACTCATTGACAATCAGACTTAGTCTGTTGTACATGTCTACAACTGATTTAGTGTAACACCCCAAAAAGTCTCAAATATGGATTTGAGGTGCAGGTTGGTTTACACGGCCTGGGACACGGGTGTGTCCCAGGGCATGTCGGGGGTACACGGCCTGGGACACGGGCGTGTCCCAGGGCGTGTCACTCAAATAATAGGCGTTCTGAGTCAGAAGATTACACGGCCTGGAATCAAGCCTTAAACACGGCCATGTCAGATTTGACACGGGCGTGTCCGATGTCGTGTGCCTACCCGTGTACTGCTGGTTGAGTTTGGAGCTCGATGAGGCAGGGGTGACACGAGCGTGTCTCATAATTGATACGGGCGTGTCAGGTTCGACACGGGCGTGTCGATGCCCGTGTTCTGATAAAGTTCAGTCGGTACGAATACCGCGTGTGCCGCTTATGGGTACACGGCCTGTGACACGGGCGTGTCACAGGCCGTGTCAGCCAAAAAAGTGGGTTTTGGGGAAAATCGTGGCCGTTTATTTTCTCTCTTTTGATCCAAGGGCTCAGGTGATTCCTGGCTGGTTTTAATCAGCAGAGGCTTGATGAAGAAAGTCATTCTTCATTTGGTTAAGGAAGAGAGAAAGAGAGAGGAGGAAGAAGAAGAAGGAGGAGATCAAGCCACCGGCGGAGCTCCCGTGGTCCGATTCGTGATCCGAGGCCAGCGTTGTGAAGGCAAAGCTGCTGCGGTTCTTTCTCACTGGCTAGTTTTCGATGGCTCCCAAGAGATCGACAAGGGTAACGATCTCCCTTCTTGGACATGTGAAGTCCTTCTTTTCTGCATTGCATAGGGAAAACCCTTCCCCGCGAGTGTGCGGTGGGTTGTGGTGTCCCTTGGGGTAGATATGTGAAGTCCCCCTTGTTAGAGTCCGGAATTGGAGTACGGATCTAGGCATGCTGTGTGAAGCCCATCTGGACATGCTAGTCTGGATTGGTGATGCTTGTTTGCATATCGGAGAAGGCTCCGTGATTATGGCTTGTGTTGCCTTGTGCCTACCTGTTGCTTGGTGCCGCAGGAAGTACTGGATGATGTCCAGGAAATGAAGAGGGTTGGATGCAACTCTTGTGGCAGTGCGTTGCCACTTTGTGTGCGGTTGAGCCGTTGGGCTGCAACTCGATGAAAAGGCAGATTGCCGAACAGGAAAGGTGAAACCGACCCGCGCCTATAAATTGCCATGGATACTTCCGTATTTGAGGTGGCACGGCGACTTGGCAACGGGGGGTGGCTGATCCGTACCTGCGTTAGGTCCGTCCGACTTGGAAGCCTTGTTATGGGTTTTGTTGGAGCGCCTAATGAGAGTCTTAGGCCCGCGCGCCGAAAAGACTAGAATGCTCAAATACCGTGTAGACGGTGGTGTTGACCCTGGTATTCCGGTACACCAAGAATGTGCCCTGAGTGCACGGACTGTCGGGCCGTGTGGCCGACGGTTGTGATTGCTTGAACGTGCATGCGCGCACGTAGTTGCTATTGATGATAGCATGCTGTGCAGGGAAAGAATGCGACTGCCCCGAGAAAGGGGTAGGATTGTTATAATTGGGTCAGCTGAATGCTGACCGTTGCCTTGTTTGCCACCGTTTGGGTGGATTGTCCCTATGCAGGTGATGTTGTTTGCCACCATTATAATTGAGGATTCGTGTATGGTTTGGTATAATCCTGTGACCTCACCGTCTGTTTGTGGCATATAGTGTGGGGCCCCGGCCGGACCTTCTACTATACGTCATGTAACGGATGGGGTCGTTACATTTTGGTATCAACTTCGTTCGGTCTTCCTCTATCGAATTCGTGGTCGAATTCTTTTATGGGGTGGCGAGCGCGTGTTTATGCGCCCAGCTGTAACGCTAATGAACTCTGGAATGTCCACTAAGGAATGTACAAAATCTTGTTTGAGGAACTTGCGCGTTCCTTTTTGTGTTGTTTGGCTTGCATACGATCGCTAATGTGTGTCTTGTCCACCTATAGGTGACGCATAGTGGGGCTGGGCAGTCTGAGCCCCAGCGCTCTGATGAGAGTGCGGCACCAGCTGAGGTGCCAACACCTCCTCCATCTGCGGAAACTGTTCGTTTAGTTGCTGAGGCTCTATTTGCCATGATTCAGCCGACCGGGCAAGCGCAGCCGGCAGTAGTGCCAGTTCGTGTTGATGTAAGACCCGAGCCGGTTGAGGCTATCGATCCACGAGCAGCTGACCGACAGTTGAAGCAATTCATGAGCTTCAGTCCACCTACGTTTACGGGAATGGGAACCCCAACGCAGGCAGTGGATTGGTTATCGCGTGTCAAGTGGATAATGACAGCGATCAGGGCGGAGGAAACTCTAAAGGTCACCTTGGCCACCTTCATGCTTGAAGGAGAGGCGCGGTTGTGGTGGGACGAGGTTGAGGTACACCATTTGGCAGGCAGGCAATTAACGCAAGTATCGATTGAGGAGTTCTCTCGAATATTTCTGGCGAAGCATGTCCTAGCGGCGCAAAACATTGCCATGGAAAATGAGTTCCAACGGTTAAAGCAAGGAGAAGATAGCGTGGAAATCTACTTGCATGAGTTTACCAGGTTGGGACGGTATGTGGGAACAATCTTCGCGGATGACCAAAGGAAAACGAATAGGTTCTATGAAGGATTGCGGGATGAGTTGAGATTCCTGCTTTCGAGTTCAGTGAACCAAGGGTTTCAGGCGTTGGTTGATACTGCTTATGCGTTGGAGAAGGACATGCGGCAGGTGCAAGGGAACAAGGGCTTGATTATGTCAAAGCCAGAGGTTCAAGCACCTCGCCCTAGCAAATCGTTCTACCAGAAGAGAGGGGGCAAGAGGTCCAAGCCGTCTGAGTAAGAGAATCCGACCGTTGTGTCGGGGGCGACATCAAGGCTGGATTCTCGTACATGCTATAACTGTGGCCGGGTGGGGCATATAGCCCGTGACTGTAGGGTTGTTCAGCCCAAAGGGGAAAAGAAGATGGGTGCGTCTTATGCTGAGAAGGGCAAAGCGGTGTTTGATTCCTCTGCGTCCCAGGCATAGCCCCGAATCTATCAGCTTGGCCAGCAGGAGGCGATTAAGCAAAGTGACGTCGTCACAGGTACGAGTTGATATAGCTTAATTGCTTAAGTGCTATTGCTTTTGGTTATGTATAGCTTGTGCATGATGTGTGTGCTGCAGGCTTTGTCCTGATTCGGAATAATCTGGCGAGAGCCCTGTTTGATACGGGTGTTTCGCATTCTTTTCTGTCTGAGGATTTCGCATCTCGCATTGGGGTACCGAGTCATGTGACGGTGGATAGTACAAGGGTGCTATTGCCGAATGGCTGTGTGATGCTTGCGGATAGGGCTTGCGATGTGGATGTTCAAATAGGAAGTCGGGATTTCGGTTTGAGTGCAGCTGTGCTACCGTTATCGGAGTTTGATGTGATCTTTGGTATGGACTGGTTCTCGGAGCAGCGTGCCTTTATTGATTGCAACTCCAAGGAGATCACACTGGGCCAGAATACCGGACTTGTGACGAAGTTCGCTGGTATGCGAGGAGTTGGCGGGACTCTGTTGTCTGCGCTCCAAGTCGTCAATGCTATTCGGAAGGGCGCGGAGTTATTCTTCACGCTAATTCAGGCTGTTGAGCCAAAGGCCAGTGTCGGTGAAGTTCTGGTTGTATCAGAGTTTGCCGATGAATTTCCTAAAGATCTTCCTGGGTTACCACCCCAGCGGGAGATTGACTTCTCTATTGAGTTGTGTTGGAACACCCTATTACTAATTTGGGCAAGGATCACTATGTATCTTAGGAATCCAGGTTGACCTAGTTGTATAGTATAAAGGTCAACATTAGAATGAGTCTAGGGCTTAGAACTTAGGTTTGAAGCTGCCCCCAAGGACCATTCAAGCTCAAGATTTCAAGCTAAGTAAAGAGATAAAAATAGTCGAACGTCGGTCGACTATCGTCGAGCTCTGGTCGACTATCGTCGAGCTCTGGTCGACGATCGTCGAGCTCTGGTCGACTACCTATGTCCTCAGCCTTCTGCTTGTTGCTGGCTTTGGTCGACTATCGTCGAGCTTCAGTCCGACGATCGTCGAGCTTTGGTCGACGATCTCTGGCTGTGGTTGGGTCGACTATTTCTGGGAAAGCTTTTGTCGACGATCTCTGTTTGCTTCAGGTCGACATTTTCTGTTGAAGTTTAGGTCGACGTTCTCTGTCTTAATCAGATCGACTATTTCTGCCAGACCAAGAACTTAGATAGTCGATCTCTGGTCGAAGTTTTCTGTCTCTGCTTATCTTCAATATCTCTGAGCTCAGGTCGACGATCTTCGAGCTCAGATCGATGTTTTCTGTCAGAATGATATATTCCTTCTCTGAGCTCTGGTCGACGATCGTGGAGCTCGGATCGACGTTTATTTTGAAAGATCGACGATCTTAAGGATTCAAATGCGGCCAGTCTTTGGAATGTTTTTGAATTCTCTCAGCATTTAATTTCAAGAAGATTTGCCAGCCGTTCTCATTTATTCTGGAACAAGTTTCAAGGAATTATTCAGGAATGTTTCATTGGACCTTCCTCCAGAAGACAAATCGTTTATGGAAGGCATTTAATGTCTGATAACGGCTATCTTGGAAGAATTATATTCAGAGAATAAGATCGTCTTCTCCAACACAACTCTTAGTGAGAATTAATCAAGAGTCAATATTCAATAGAATCAAGAGACACACACTGTTACAGAAGAACAAGAAGAATTAAGCTGTGAAAGATAACCATCCTCTTGCTTACAGAAAAGTGATCAAAGCTTCATCTCAAAGAACTCCAGACACCTCATCTTTCAGCCCTTTTGCTGAAACAATTCTTTGCTGGAGATCTAAAGATCTGAAGACCTATCACCCTAGAGCAAAGCTTCTATTCCTGATTCATTCAACATCTCAGGGGGAGCCTTGACAACAAAAGATCCACTAGTCTTCTCTCATTTGATTTGAGAACAGAGAAGACAACCTCACCTTTTTCTTTTTCCTGCTGTAAAGGGTTCTTGAACTCCCTTCAAAAGTTTTGTCTGGTTCTGAGAGCCTTGTCAAAACTCAGTGGTGGCAAGACACCTTATCAAAAAATCCAGTTTTGGTTTTTGAGCACCTTATCAAAAGCTCATTGGTGTCAGGACACCTGATCAACTCATCCTGAGTGGATTCCTACCAAGGGTGGTAGAAGAGTGGATGTACCCAGGTTTCTGGGGAACCACTATATTTCCTTGTGTCTTCTGGTTTGTTTGTGTGATTAGTTTGCTGTGTGCTGTGCTTTTTACTTCTTAGTTTTTAACTTCTTATTAGCACTCTACACTATATCATAAATTGAATTTTATATGTGTTGTTTATTTCAACTGTGAAAAACTATTTTAAAATACTCTATTCACCCCCCCCCCCTCTAGAGTTGAGATAGATCTTACCCTCACTTTCAATTGGTATCAGAGGGAGGTTGGTTGCTCATACAGGCTAACACCTGAACCAAAAAGATCCTTGATAAGATCAATCTCTTAAGGGGATTATTTTCTATACATCTATCTTTTTATTTAAAGACATGGCACAGAACAAAGATTATGCAAGCACCAGACCACCAGTGTGCAACCTTTCTAAGTTTGCACTCTGGAAGGCAAGGATTAGATTATACATGAATTCTATTGATGAAGACATTTTCAATTCTGTCTTGACAGTTTGTCCAACTCCACCAGCAAGCTCAAGTACAAGTGTTGTTCCACCTCCTTCTGGAACAGATGCAGATATAAAGAAGTGGAAGACTGCAGATGCTAAGGCTATGAACATCTTAGCCCAAACAATGTCTGATGAAATTTTTCAGAAGGTAGCTGAATGCAACTCAGCCAAAGAAATCTGGGACAAACTCTCTGAAATTGTCTCAGGATCTGCTGATGAAAGGAAGGATAGAAGATCTCATCTGATAAGCCAATATGAGAACTTCAAAAAGGGAGAAGCTGAATCAGTGGCTGACATGTACAATAGACTAAGTCTAATTGTCAATGAGCTAAAAACCCTAGACAAAGAAATCTCACTGACTGAGCTGAATGACAAAATCCTGATGTGCTTCCCCAGCACTTGGGATTCAAGAATCTGGCCAATCAAGGATGCCAGAAGTTTAAATGAGATTACTACTGAAGCTCTCCTGGGCAAGCTCAAATCCTATGAGCTGCTCATTAAAAATAGAGAAGAAGAACAAAAGGCTACCTCTCCAGCCACAAGGAAGGAAAAGACCATAGCCTTCAAAGCTGTAGAAGAGGAGCCTGAAGATAAAGCTACAGGAAATGATGAGCTCATAAGGTTACTGGCCAAAAGATTCTACAAGATGGCCAGAAAAGACTTCAGAAAGAGACCATACAAGGGTCATGATAAACCAAGGTATGATAAATCAAACAACAATAAAGAAATTATATGCTTTGGTTGCAGGAAACCAGGCCACATTGTGCCTGACTGTCCAGAAAACAAGAATAAGGACAAGAAGGAAAGAAGAGAAAGAAGAAAAGAAAAGGATTACAAGAAGAATAGCTCAGACAAAGCCTCCTCCAGCAAGAACAAACATACAAGGAAGGGCTTTGTTGCTGAGACATGGAGTGAGACTGAAGAAGAATCTGAAGCCTCATCCAGTTCCAGTGATGATGAGGATGATGCAGATAAAAAAGAATTTTGCATGATGGCTATCAATGCCTCACAGCAAAACTCTGATGAAGAATCAGAATCAGATTCAGAAACTCAACCAGATGAAGATCAGGTAATCAACTCTTTTGATTTTAATTCTGAGGACTTCAAAGATGAATTTAAGACACTGTGTCTAGATCTATTAAAATCTGAGAAGGAGATAATCTCTCTCAGGAATCAATTATCTGAGCATAGTGTCCTAAACTCAAAGAACCTCAAACTCTCTGAGGAGTTAGAATGCTGTAGGGAGGAGATAGCCTCACTGAAAAGTGAACTATCAAAGGCCAAAAAGTTTGAAGAATCCCTAAATGGGAGAAGTATCAGACTGATGGACATCACAAGCACAGTGAACTCTAGATTTAATAGCACACTGGGCTTGGGTGCCTCATCCAGCCAACCTATAATTTTGACAACTCCAATCAAGTTTGTCTCTGACAAAGGAAAGGGAGTAATAGAGGTACCCAGGAAGAATGCAGATCTGTCAGAGAAAAATTCAGTTCAACAGATGGCGTCGAGCAGAGCTCGACGATCGTCGAACAGAGCTCGACGATCTAACTACAGATCGTCGACCTCAGCTCGACGATATCCAAACTCTGAACTTCAGCATAATCGATCTTCGAACAGAGATCGACGATTTGACCCAAGATCGTCGACCTCAGTTCGACGATCGTCGAACAGAAATCAGGACTGTGAACATTCCTTCAATGGCACATCTAGATTCAATCCTAGAAGTCCCACATCCCAAGGCTTTAATCCCTATACTGAATGGATAGTGCCTCCTAGGAGATACCATCCTGAAGGTTATAAGGATCAACCTGGGATGTCCTTTATTTCAGAATTCAAGGGATATCAACCTAGGCCCAAGGTTAACTGGGTCAAAAACAAATAAGCTGTTTTTGTGCAGGTGAAGACCTATCCAGCATCAAACCATCAATGGTATCTGGATAGTGGGTGCTCAAAGCACATGACAGGGGACAAGGACAACTTCACTTCCTTCAAAGCCAAGCTTGGACCCAAAGTAATTTTTGGAGACTCAAGCTTTGGAACTACAAAAGGATATGGTGCAGTCCAAATTGGCTCAGTCACATTCAAGAAGGTGGCATATGTTGAAGGACTCAAGCACAACTTGATAAGTATCAGTCGACTGTGTGATGAAGGATATCAAGTGACATTCAACAAAGCCATATGCAAGGTCAAGTCAGAGGACAACACAATTGTGTTGACATGTAACAGAAGAGGTAACATTTACTTGATGGATTTTCATTCACCTGTAGTAGATATTTGCATGTTCAATTCCATTTCAAAATCTAATATTTTATGGCATAAGAGACTAGGGCATATTAACCTTAGAACCATTGCTAGGCTATCCAAAGACAACCTTGTTAAAGGACTACCTTCTGGTCCCTACAAGAAAGAAGGACTTTGCAAGGCTTGTCAATTAGGCAAGCAAACTAAAAGTAGTTTTAAATCAATTAATAAGAGTGATTCACCTAGGATTTTATACCTGTTGCACATGGATCTTTTTGGACCCATATCTGTACAAAGCCTAGGAGGGAAATTCTATACTTTAGTGATTGTAGATGACTTCTCAAGATTCACTTGGGTATTCTTTTTGAGGAAGAAGTCTGATAACTTCAAGTGTTTGACAGATTTTCTCAAATGCATTCAGATTGAGTTCAACACTCACATTGCCCTGATCAGAAGTGATCATGGGACAGAGTTTGATTCTCTTCTCATGCAAGAGTTCTGTCAAAGTGAAGGGATCAGGCACACTTTCTCAGCTCCTAGAACTCCTCAACAAAATGGGGTAGCTGAAAGGAAAAATAGAACACTCATTGAATCTGCAACTACACTATTGGCAGATGCTCACCTACCTCTGTCCTTTTGGGCTGAGGCAGTGAACACCTCCAACTATGTGTTGAACAGAAGCCTGATACACAAACTGAAGGGCAAGACTCCCTATGAATTGCTCAAAGGGAAGAAACCTAAAATAGGCTATTTTAAAGTTTTTGGTTGCACTTATTTTATTCATAACAATGACAAGAAATATCTAGCAAAATTCCAAGCTAAAGCTGATGAAGGAGTGTTTCTGGGATACTCCATGATCAGCAAGGCCTATAGGGTTTATAATAAATCTTCCTGTAAAATTGAAGAATCTGTTCATATTATTTTTGATGAAGCTAACATGTCCTTCAAGGAGAAGAATGCTTCTACCATAGAACCTTTGCAGGTACATTCTCTAGTTGAAGACTTGAACAAATTGCAAGTTGCTGAAAAGAATGAGAGCAGTGATGATGAAGAAGAAGTTCAACCTCTTGAAGAAAATCATCCTGAAGAGCCAGCTGCTGTCCCACTAGAGGAGACAACAATAACACAGGCTGGTGAACAATCAACACTCCCTGTTGACTTAGTAACAACAAGAGATCATCCAATCATCCAAGTAATTGGAGAAATTTCAGCTTGTGTGCAAACTAGAAATCAGGTCAACCAGAACCTGATGCACACTTGCTTCCTATCTCAAATTGAGCCTCAATCCATACAAGATGCAGAGCAAGATCCACACTGGATCATTGCAATGCAAGAGGAGTTGCATCAATTTGAAAGGAACAAGGTTTGGGAACTAGTGCCTAAGCCAAAGGATCATCCCATTGTTGGAACAAAGTGGGTATTCAGGAACAAGCTGGATGATCAAGGAGTTATAGTCAGAAACAAGGCAAGGCTAGTTGCTCAAGGGTACTCTCAATAAGAAGGAATAGACTATGATCAGACATTTGCACCAGTTGCAAGGTTGGAAGCCATCAGAATATTCCTAGCCTATGCTGCTCACAAAGGTTTCAAAGTGTATCAAATGGATGTAAAGAGTGCATTTCTCAATGGGGACATCAAAGAGGAAGTCTATGTTAGACAACCTCCAGGTTTTATCTCTCTAACTCACCCTGATTATGTTTACAAATTGCATAAAGCATTATATGGTCTCAAGCAAGCTCCTAGAGCATGGTATGAGATCCTAGCATGCTTTCTTCTGGAAAATGATTTTGTTAGGGGGAGAGTAGACCAAACTCTTTTTATTAGAACCCATAAGTCTCATACCCTACTAGTGCAAATTTATGTAGATGACATTATTTTTGGTTCTACTGATTCAAAATTGTGCAAAAAGTTTTCCAAGTTTATGCACTCTAAATTTGAAATGAGTAGCATGGGTGAGCTGTCCTTCTTCTTAGGACTGCAAGTCAAGCAACATGCTGAAGGCATATTTATTTCTCAAACCAAGTATGCAAAAGAATTGGTTAAGAAATTTGGTATGTCTGATGCATCATGTATGAAAACACCCATGCCCTCAAATGCTGTAATAGATGCTGATGAACATGGGAAACCTGTTGATCAGACAACATATAGAGCAATAATTGGCTCTTTATTGTACCTTACAGCTAGTAGGCCTGATATAATGTTTGCCACATGTATTTGTGCTAGATTCCAAGTTAGCCCTAGAGAGTCACATTTAATCTTAGTTAAGAGAATTCTTAGGTATGTTAAAAGTTGTCCAAATCTAGGTCTTTGGTATCTAAAAGATTCAGCATTTGATTTAACTGGATTTTCAGATGCTGATTATGCTGGATGCAGAATAGACAGGAAAAGCACCAGTGGAACTTGTCAGTTCCTTGGTGATAGACTTGTCTTTTGGTTTTGTAAGAAACAAACATCTGTGTCAACTTCAACTGCTGAAGCTGAGTATATGGCTGTAGGCAGTTGTTGTTCACAAATATTGTGGATACAGAATCAGCTTCTAGACTATGGTTACAACTTAGAGAAGTCAAAAATTTTCTGTGATAATACTAGTGCTATCTCTATAGCACAAAATCCAGTCCTCCATAGTAGGACAAAACACATAGAAATTAGGCATCACTTTCTAAGAGATAATGTAGAGAAAAATAAAATTGAACTTCAATATATTCCTACTGATTTGCAAAGGGGAGATATTTTCACCAAGCCTTTGGATGAAAAGAAACACACCTTCCTCAATCAGTTAGGCATGTTAGATGGAGGAAGCCTAAATTAAATTACAAGATTTTGTAAAGCTAAAACAGACCAAGACTAGGCTAAAAATTTCCTCTCTTTTTGTGTCTGTAGAATAAGTTCTGTCTCCGAACGGAGATCGACGTTTTCCCATAAATCGTCGACCGGAGATCGACGGTTCTTGAGGCGTCGATTTGAGTTCAGCGCCGCCGTTGAATCTAGGCTTTCCATCTGTCTGCTCCTTGGTCGTCGAGCGGAGCTCGACGCTCTCAATAACGTCGAACGGAGTTCGACGCTATTGGCGTCTCTTCAAATTCCCTCTGTAGCCCAAATCGTCGAGCTGAGTTCGACGCTTCTTCGAACTGAGCTCCACGATTTTCCTTTTTCGCGTCGAACCCAAATATAAAATCATTTCTTGGCCGTCATTCGTCGCTTACGCCTTCATACTCTCTGCAAATTATTTTTCCCTCCAAACCTTCTACACTTGGTCGCGTTTGTTCAATCTTTGCAGGTACAGATGGCTTCAACTGTTGCCGCCCTCTCGAAGATGAAATTTGATACCGGTTTTGATATCGATATAAGCTCGTTTGATGGAAGCGATCAACGCTTCAAGGACATTCTCAGTTTGTTCAGAGATCAGCAGCTGTTAGAATTAATGACTACCAGAATGAAAATTGCTTCAGATGAAATAAAAGAATGGTGCTATTCTGCGACAGATGAGAATGAGAATTCTGTCATCGGCTTCATAAAAGGGACCTAGGTGCAACTGTCCCCGGCCCTCTTAACTGAAGTGTTTCATCTCAGTTCTGGAGAAGATTCCATCGAGTTATCTGAAGAAGAATATGCTTCCATGCTTGATCGAATGGGTCATAATGCTGTGAATCCTAATAAACTGCTGAAGAAGAATCTGACATTGGAATTTCAGTTTTTGGCTGATATAGTCGGGAAAGTGCTGCTGGCCAAGCACTCTGCCCATGATACAATTTCAAGATATCAGTTTTGTCTGATGGGAGCTCTGCTGGATAAGAAACACCTGAACTGGGGATCAATTTTCTTCAATCTGATTAAGAAAAAGCTGAATAAGACTGCTGTCAGCTTTGGGAGAATTCTAGGGGTCTATCTGCATTTCAGATGCCCTGAGTTACTAACCTCTTCTGGGATGTTCATCAATGCATCCAAGAGGCTCTCCTGTGCCCTCTTTGGCAAATGGGACAGGCAGATCATCAATCCCTCCAGAGCTGCTGCATCTACTACTGCTTCAGGCACAAGGACTGTCTTGGTCACTCCACCTCTGGTCTCTGCACCAGCAGAAGGGTTGCCTGCTCCTCCTCCTCCTCCAGCTGTCTCTACCCCAGCCATTTCATCCTCACCTCCAACCTCTACCATAGCCATATCTTCCCCAATTACCATTTCTTCACCAGCTTTATCCCCTCCAGCATCTACCTCTGAGGTATTCCTTCCTCTCTTCTCTTACCCATCCTTTACCACTCCATCATATTCTCTGTTAGATGAATCCTTTATGGATGATTCTCATCCTTCCTCTCCTCCTGAGCCTCCCTCTACCTCCTCCTTCCAACAAATGATGGAAGACATTTTCTCTCAACCCATCTTCACTCCTTCTCTTACCCCTTCTATCTCCACCTCACCTCGCTCAATCTCCTCCTTTCCTGTATCAGAACCATCCATTCCCTTACCTCCTATCTCCTCTTTCCCCATGCCACCAGCTCCAGCCAACATCCCTCCAACAACCCTCTATCCTACCTCTGCTCAAGCCCCTCTTGAGCATGTAGATCTATCAGCCCTGGCTGACAGGTTATATGAGCTGTTAGCTCCAAAGCTAACCTCATTACTGGAGATCACTCTGGCTCCACTCCTGACCCACGTCAAGGAGCTGTCTTCCAAGCTATCATCTCTCATTCCCCCTCGGGCAACTTCATCTTCTGGGTGCCTTGATTCACCTATCTCTGAACCAAGGCAGGGGGAGATGCCATATGAAGTAGTTTTTACAATGAACCTCCAGAGCCTGCTCTCCAAGTTTAATGCTGGATACTTCAGATTCCTGCCAGTTCCTCATACTGAAGATCTGTCTAAGGCCATTGTGCCTATTTCAACCTGTAATCCCAGCCAAATTAAAGCATATATAAATTCTTGGAAGGCTGTGGATGTTGTTTTGTCCATATCTGATGCTGTTACTAAGGCCATTGTGCCTCTTGTTGATGATGCTGCTACTGCTGTTGTAGACTTTTCTGCTGATATGGCTGTTGATTCTGATGTGCTTGTTGATACTTCTGCTGCTGATTCTGTTTGCTCTGCTGCTGCTCCCTCTCCTCCTGCTCCTGCTGTTCCTGCAAAGCTTAAAGATCAAGAAGAGTATATCAGAAGAATTGATGATCTGTATGATCAACCTCAGAGTTCTGAGAGTGATCAGTACAGGACAGATTCTGATGATTCTGCCAGCACTATTGTCAAGAAGAGGAAAGCTAGAAGCAAGGCCATGATGTCTGTTCCCCCATCTCAAGCAAAGGACTCCAATGATATTCCCTACTACATTTTGCATAATTGCCCCATTTCTGAGCCATGGATGCAATACTCCAAGAATCAACAGAAAGCTATGAAGAAGAAGAGGAAGCTAGACAAATATGAAAAAGGATCTTCTCAGTTTCAGCCTCCTCCTCCTCCTCCTCCAGATTCTGGCTCAGGCTCAGCCCCTCAAGCTCCAGTTTCTAGACACAGTTCTTCCCAGTATTATCAAAGATCCTATCAAAGGGGACAGCATCAAAGGGGATATCAATCCAGAAGAGATCAATTTAGAGGAAGCCATAGAGGGCATAGACTTCATCCAAGGGAAGGGCAAGGTCACTCTGACCCTTCTTCAGGTCCTTTCCCTTACAAGCTGAAAGACACAATTGTCTCCAGGACTCCTTCTACTGATTCTGAAATCATCAACAGATATGAACCTCCTATTCCTTTTGAAGATCCTGAGAACAACCCTGTGTCCTGGACAGCCAGAATGAAAGAATTGGCTGCCCTTGATCAAATAAAAAAGGCCAGAGAACAAGGCAAGGATACTTCAAACATAACTACTTTATCAGAGCAGAGAAAGAAAGAACTAGAGAGATATGCATCAAGGAAATTCTTCAATCCAGAAGACTATATGAAGCTGCACCCTGAGGCTGTTGTTCCAAGGCCCAAATCTCAAACGTCTCTAGGTGCAGAGGATGACAGAAGGTCAAAGAAAGAAAGTCAGAATCCTAATAGAGAAATTTTATTTAAAAAGGGAACTGAAAAGAAGTGAACTGTGTAAGCTGAACATCACTCTCCCCTGGATATTTGCTGTCTCTTTATCTGTGATCTGCATTGCTGCTATATATCTTCTCTGCAGTTTTGATTTAGCTTTTGTGTTGATGCATGCTTTTTATTTCCTACTCTTTTGTCTGTAAATAGTAATCCTAACCCAAATAGGGGGAGATTATTGGAACACCCTATTACTAATTTGGGCAAGGATCACTATGTATCTTAGGAATCCAGGTTGACCTAGTTGTATAGTGTAAAGGTCAACATTAGAATGAGTCTAGGGCTTAGAACTTAGGTTTGAAGCTGCCCCAAGGACCATTCAAGCTCAGAATTTCAAGCTAAGTAAAGAGATAAAAATAGTTGAACGTCGGTCGACTATCGTCGAGCTCTGGTCGACTATCGTCGAGCTCTGGTCGACGATCGTCGAGCTCTGGTCGACTACCTATGTCCTCAGCCTTCTACTTGTTGCTGGCTTCGGTCGACTATCGTCGAGCTTCAGTCCGACGATCGTCGAGCTTTGGTCGACGATCTCTGGCTGTGGTTGGGTCGACTATTTCTGGGAAAGCTTTGGTCGACGATCTCTGTTTGCTTCAGGTCGACGTTTTCTGTTGAAGTTTAGGTCGACGTTCTCTGTCTTAATCAGATAGACTATTTCTGCCAGACCAAGAACTTAGATATTCGATCTCTAGTCGAAGTTTTCTGTCTCTGCTTATCTTCAATATCTCTGAGCTCAGGTCGACGATCTTCGAGCTCAGATCGACGTTTTCTGTCAGAATGATATATTCCTTCTCTGAGCTCTGGTCGACGATCGTGGAGCTCAGATCGACGTTTATTTTGAAAGATCGACAATCTTAAGGATTCAAATGCTGCCAGTCTTTGGAATGTTTTTGAATTCTCTCAACATTTAATTTCAAGAAGATTTGCCAGCCGTTCTCATTTATTCTGGAACAAGTTTCAAGGAATTATTCAGGAATGTTTCATTGGACCTTCCTCCAGAAGACAAATCGTTTATGGAAGGCATTTAATGTCTGATAACGGCTATCTTGGAAGAATTATATTCAGAGAATAAGATCGTCTTCTCCAACACAACTCTTAGTGAGAATTAATCAAGAGTCAATATTCAATAGAATCAAGAGACACACACTGTTACAGAAGAACAAGAAGAATTAAGCTGTGAAAGATAACCATCCTCTTGCTTACAGAAAAGTAATCAAAGCTTCATCTCAAAGAACTCCAGACACCTCATCTTTCAGCCCTTTTGCTGAAACAATTCTTTGCTGGAGATCTAAAGATCTGAAGACCTATCACCCTAGAGCAAAGCTTCCATTCCTGATTCATTCAACATCTCAGGGGGAGCCTTGACAACAAAAGATCCACTAGTCTTCTCTCATTTGATTTGAGAACAGAGAAGACAACCTCACCTTTTTCTTTTTCCTGCTGTAAAGGGTTCTTGAACTCCCTTCAAAAGTTTTGTCTGGTTCTGAGAGCCTTGTCAAAACTCAGTGGTGGCAAGACACCTTATCAAAAAATCCAGTTTTGGTTTTTGAGCACCTTATCAAAAGCTCATTGGTGTCAGGACACCTGATCAACTCATCCTGAGTGGATTCCTACCAAGGGTGGTAGAAGAGTGGATGTACCCAGGTTTCTGGGGAACCACTATATTTCCTTGTGTCTTCTGGTTTGTTTGTGTGATTAGTTTGCTGTGTGCTGTGCTTTTTACTTCTTAGTTTTTAACTTCTTACTAGCACTCTACACTATATCATAAATTGAATTTTATATGTGCTGTTTATTTCAACTGTGAAAAACTATTTTAAAATACTCTATTCACCCCCCCTCTAGAGTTGAGATAGATCTTACCCTCACTTTCAAGTTGGTGCCAGGTGCTAAACCTGTGGCCCGCTCACCATATCGCGTCGCGCCAAAAGAGATGGCTGAGTTGAAAGTCCAATTGTAAGAGTTGTTGGAGCAGGGATACATACGCCCAAGTATGTCACCTTGGAGCGCACCTATTCTATTTGTGAAAAAGAAAGACGGTAATTTGCGGTTATGTATTGACTACCGCAAATTGAATAAGTTGTATGCCAAGTTCTCAAAGTGTGAGTTCTGGCTCTCTTCAGTAGCATTTTTAGGCCATGTGGTAAGTGGAGAAGGTATCGCGGTGGATCCGTTGAAGATAAGTGTCATTCGAGATTGGCCAGTGATGTCTTCAGTGGCCGAGGTCAGGAGCTTCCTTGGACTTGCGGGCTACTATAGACGGTATGTGGAAAACTTCTCACGGATTGCTTTACCTCTGACCACGCTGACGAGAAAAGATCAAAAGTTCATTTGGACGCCAGAGTGCGCGCGAGCTTTTGAAGATTTGAAGAGTCGTTTGACCACGGCGCCTGTGTTGACATCGCCATGTGGTATAGATGGGTATGAGATCTATAGTGATGCCTCCGGGAGCGGCTTAGGCTGCGTCCTTCTGCAGTTTGGGAAAGTGATTGCTTATGGCTCGCGCCAGTTGAAAGTGCATGAGCGGAATTACCCCGTCCATGATTTGGAGTTGGCGGCGGTAATCTTTGTGCTCAGGTTGTGGCGGCACTATCTTTATGGCGTTAAAGTGGATATCTATACAGATCACAAAAGCCTAAAGTACTTGTTGGATCAAAAGGATCAGAATATGCGACAACGAAGATGGATGGAGTTCCTTGGGGACTATACCTTCGAGATTCACTATACTCCCGGGAAGGGAAATGTGGTCGTTGATGCGTTGAGTCGGAAGACTCCGGTACAGGCAAACTGGTTGCAGAGGCATGATCAGCGTTTGATCCAGGATTTGGAAACATTGGAGATATCTTGTGTTGACAAGGGTTCGTCAACCGATGCATGCTTGAACTGGACAGAGGTGCAATATGACCTTACGGACAGAGTTCGGCGAGCAACGGAGCTTGATGAAAGTCTCCAGCGCTATGTGAAAGATGGGCCGGATGACCAATTCTCTTGGGATAACGGTTTGTTACGAAGAAATGGTCGAGTGTGCGTCCCGAGTGTGGGTAAATTGAGGGAAGAGTTGATGTACAAAGCTTACTTTGCAAAGTACTCAGTTCACCCAGGGAGCACAAAGATGTACAGAGAACTGAAGGAGCTGTTCTGGTGGCCCGGACAAAAGAAAGATGTAGCACGTTATGTGGCGAAATGCAATACCTGTGTGTTGGTGAAAGCAGAATGCCAGAAGCCTGGCGGTTTCCTGAAGTCGTTACCTATTCCGGAGTGGAAGTTCGATGACATTTCGATGGATTTCGTGCACGGGTTGTCGAGATCTCAACGCGGTCATGATTCAATCTGGGTGATTGTGGACCGGTTGACAAAAGTGGCGCACTTCCTTCCAAACAGAAGAGACGATTCAGTGGAAACCTTGGCCAAGCTTTATGTGGAGCAGGTTGTTCGACTGCACGGTGTTCCTCGGAGCATCGTCAGTGACCGTGATGGGCGGTTCACATCGAATGATTGGCGGCTCGTTCATCAAATGTTGGGTATAAAGTTAGTGTTTAGTACGGCCTTTCATCCCCAAACGGATGGCCAGACTGAACGAACCAACAAGACGATGGAGGACATGCTCTGCATGTGCGCCCTAGACTTTGGTAAGAGATGGGAAGATTATATATTTCTTGTCGAATTTGCCTATAATAATAGCTACCAAGCGAGCATCGGTATGGCACCATTTGAGGCTTTATATGGTCGTAAATGTCGTACACCGTTAACTTGGGCAGAAGCAGGCAAATCTAAGCTGAGTGGGAAAAAGGAAGTCGAAGAAGCTACCTCGCTCATACGCTCTATTCGGGAGAGGCTATTGATAGCCCAAGATCGTCAAGCAAAGTACTACAATGCCAAACACCGGAACGTGGAGTTCGCGGTGGGTGATTGGGTATATCTGAAGATCAAACCCTTCAAAGGCGTGTCCAGGATTCGGCATTTGAAAAAGCTAAGTCCAAGGTATCTTGGTCCATTTGAGGTGGTGGAGCGAGTTGGGGAAGCTGCTTATCGACTAGCACTTTCAGCAGACTTGGGTGGATTACATGATGTATTTCACATCTCAGTACTTCGTAAGGCTGTGAAGGATCCAGCTCAAGTAGTGGAGAATGATCGGGTACCGGTCGAGTATGGGCTAACGACGAGGGTTCGACCCATTCGGATCGAGGATCGAGCCGAGAAACAGTTGCGGAACAAAGTGATCGGGATGGTCAAAGTCCGATGGGACAATTGTGGCCGTGAAGAGCTAACATGGGAGCGAGAGCAGACCATGCGAGCTGAATTTCCCGAGCTGTTTGTATAAACTGTAGACCGTGTACCTTTTGTTATAACAGAGTTATCAAGTTATAGCCTTGTTTTTCCTTGTTTCCTTGCCGTGCAAATTTCGGGACGAAATTTTGTTAAGGGGGGAGGATTGTAACACCCCAAAAAGTCTCAAATATGGATTTGAGGTGCAGGTTGGTTTACACGGCCTGGGACACGGGCGTGTCCCAGGGCGTGTCGGGGGTACACGGCCTGGGACACGGGCGTGTCCCAGGGCGTGTCACTCAAATAATAGGCGTTCTGAGTCAGAAGATTACACGGCCTGGAACTAATCCTTGAACACGGCCGTGTCAGATTTGACACGGGCGTGTCCGATGCCGTGTGCCTACCCGTGTACTGCTGGTTGAGTTTGGAGCTCGATGAGGCAGGGGTGACACGGGCGTGTCTCATGATTGACACGAGCGTGTTAGGTTCGACACGGGCGTGTCAGGTTCGACACGGGCGTGTCGATGCCCGTGTTCTGATAAAGTTCAGTCTGTGTGAATACCGCGTGTGCCGCTTAAGGGTACACGGCCTGTGACACGGGCGTGTCACAGGCCGTGTCAGCCAAAAAAGTGGGGTTTTGGGAAAATCGTGGCCGTTTATTTTCTCTCTTTGGATCCAAGGGCTCAGGTGATTCCTGGCTGGATTTAATCAGCAGAGGCTTGATGAAGAAAGTCATTCTTCATTTGGTTAAGGAAGAGAGAAAGAGAGAGGAGGAAGAAGAAGGAGGAGGAGATCAAGCCACCGGCGGAGCTCCCGTGGTCCGATTCGTGATCCGAGGCCAGCGTTGTGAAGGCAAAGCTGCTGCGGTTCTTTCTCACCGGATAGTTTTTGATGGCTCCCAAGAGATCGACAAGGGTAACGATCTCCCTTCTTGGACATGTGAAGTCCTTCTTTTCTGTATTGCATAGGGAAAACCCTTCCCCGCGAGTGTGCGGTGGGTTGTGGTGTCCCTTGGGGTAGATATGTGAAGTCCCCCTTGTTAGAGTCCGGAATTGGAGTAAGGATCTAGGCATGCTGTGTGAAGCCCATCTGGACATGCTAGTCTGGATTGGTGATGTTTGTTTGCATATCGGAGAAGGCTCCGTGATTATGGCTTGTGTTGCCTTGTGCCTACCTGTTGCTTGGTGCCGCAGGAAGTACTGGATGATGTCCAGGAAATGAAGAGGGTTGGATGCAACTCTTGTGGCAGTGCGTTGCCACTTTGTGTGCGGTTGAGCCGTTGGGCTGCAACTCGATGAAAAGGCATATTGCCGAACAGGAAAGGTGAAACCGACCCGCGCCTATAAATTGCCATGGATACTTCCGTATTCGAGGTGGCACGGCGACTTGAGCAACGGGGGGTGGCTGATCCGTACCTGCGTTAGGTCCGTCCGACTTGGAAGCCTTGTTATGGGTTTTGTTGGAGCGCCTAATGAGAGTCTTAGGCCCGCGCGCCGAAAAGACTAGAATGCTCAAATACCGTGTAGACGGTGGTGTTGACCCTGGTATTCCGGTACACCAAGAATGTGCCCTGAGTGCACGGACTGTCGGGCCGTGTGGCCGACGGTTGTGATGGCTTGAACGTGCCTGCGTGCACGTAGTTGCTATTGATGATATCATGTTGTGCAGGGAAAGAATGCGACTGCCCCGAGAAAGGGGTAGGATTGTTATAATTGGGTCAGCTGAATGCTGACCGTTTCCTTGTTTGCCACCGTTTGGGTGGATTGTCCCTATTCAGGTGTTGGAGAGCCAAGTGGTAAATGAAGGGCTGAAGCCCTACTGCTGTTACTGCTGCTGCTGCGGCTAGCCCTTGAAGGTTGAGCAAATGATTTTGTTTGTTTTGTTTTTACTCATGTATGGCCGGCCTGCGCGCCGAGGTTTGTAATCCATGTTGATGGAAAGAGGAACTGTAAGGCCTTAAGGCCAAACCTTTGTTCTACATTCCGTGGTTGTATATATAACTGTGGTTTATATATATTGGACATTCCTGGTTAGAATTCAATTTACAACTTAAAGCTTCCGCTAGAATGCTCTGAGTTAGGATTCGTGTATGGTTTGGTATAATCCTGTGACCTCACCGTCTGTTTGTGGCATATAGTGTGGGGCCCCGGCCGGACCTTCTACTATACGTCATGTAACGGATGGGGTCGTTACATTTAGCTTCTCCTTTCTTGAAATTTTCATATTGGGATATGAGATGGGATCTTCTATCTTTTCTCTCATCAGCAGATCCTGAGACAATCTCAGAAAGTTTGTCCCAAATTCCTTTGGCTGAGTTGTATTCAGCTACCTTCTGAAATATCTCATCAGACATTGTCTGAGCAAAGATATTCATGGCCTTGGCATCTGCAATCTTCCACTTCTTTATTTTAGCATCTGTTCCTGAAGGAGGTTGAACAGCATTTGTACTTAAGCTTGCTGGTGGACTTGGGCACACTGTCAAAACAGAATTAAATATGTCTTCATCAATAGAGTTCATATAAAGTCTAATCCTTGCTTTTTAAAGTGCAAACTTGGATAGATTGCACACTGGAGGCCTGGTGCTTGCATAATCTTTGTTATGTGCCATGTCTTTATATAAAATTAAATATAATGAAAATAACCCTCTTAAAAGATTGATCTTATCAGGGATCTTTTGGTTCAGGTGTTAGCCTGTATGAACAACCAACCTCCCTCTAATACCAATTGAAAGTGAGGGTAAGATCTATCTTAACTCTAGAGGGGGGGTGAATAGAGTATTTTAAAGTAAATTTACAATTTAAAAATGCACAGCAGTAAAGGCTTAATTTATGTATAGGTGTAAGGTGCTTTGATGTAGAAATAAAACTAAAGCAGTAAAAATAAAAACCACAGCACACAGCAAAAAATATGCACAAGAAAACCAGAAGACACAAGGAGCTATAGTGGTTCCCCAAAAACCTGGGTACATCCACTCTTCTACCACCCTTGGTAGGAATCCACTGCAGGATGAGTTGATCAGGTGTCCTGGGCACCAATGAGCTTTTGATAAGGTGCTCAAAAACTAAACTGGATTTTTTGATCAGGTGTCTTTCCACCACTGAGTTTTGACAAGGCTCTCAGAACCAAAACCAAAACTTTTGAAGGGAGTCTTGATAACCCTTTTACAACAAGAAAAGAAAAAGGAAGTGGTGAAGTTGTCTTCTCTGTCTCAATCACTGAGAGAAGATTTAGTGGATTGATTGTGTTGTCAAAGCTCCCCCTGAGATGTAGATGGTTCAGAGATGAGAGCTTTGCTAGGGTGATAGGTCTTCAGAAGCTTCAGATCTCCAGCAGAAGATTGTTTCAGCAGAGGCTGAAATATGAATTGTTTGGAGTCCTTGATGTTGAAGCTATGATCACTTTTTAGTATGCCAATATTCAATCAAAACTTTTCAGGATTGATCACTTCATTTTTCTCTAAGTTTTCTGACTATCTGTATATGTCTGTATTGAGTAATAGATACATTGTCTTGATCTGCTGTAAGATGTTTTATTCTCTGAAGATTCTCTATCCAAGATAGCCATTAGTAGTCAATAAATGTCTTCCATAAATGTTTTGTCTTCTGGAGGAAAGTCCAATAAACATTCTCTGATAAATCCCTTGAAACTTGCTCTAGAATAAATAAAAACGGCTAGCAGATCTCTTGAAATAAATGTTGAGAGAATTTAAAAAACATTCCAAAAGCTGACTGAATTTGAATCCTCAAAGTCGTCGATCTCTCAGGAAAAAGGTCGATCTGAGCTCTACGATCGTCGACCTGAACTCAGAGATTGCAATGATCATCAGATAGAAAACGTCGACCTGAGCTCGATGATCGTCGACCGGAGCTCAGTGATCTGAAGAATAAGCTGAAGGCAGATCATCGATCTGAGCTCGAAGATCGTCGACCGGAGTTCGACGATTTAGCAGAGTTGAGCTCAGAGAGCGTCGAACGGAGTTCGACATTTCGTCGACCTAAGCTCGATGATAATTGGCTTTGTCTCAGCTCTAAGTCTGAATCCTTGAATGGTCCTGGAGGCAGCTTTAAACCTAAATTCTAAGCCCTAGACTCATTCTAACTTGACCTTTTCAACTATACATCTAGGTCAAACTGATTTCCTAAAAACATAGTGATCCTTGCCCAAATTAGTAATAGGGTGTTCCAACAAATCTTATTAGAAACATGTTTACTAGGTTTTGAGTCATACCTGCCTTACTTGTAAGGTTTCTTCCTGGTTTTGTAGTAGTCCTCCTTGTTTCGTAAGGAGGAGGAAGGTCTGCTCCTCCACCCCTTCCTCTTCATCAGCTTCATGAACTGCCTTAAGAAAGCAGCAAATTCCTCATCAGACATATTGCATTCTGATGTATCTTGATCTGAATCATCATACTCAGCTGGCCTTCTTAGGAGAGAAGGATTCTTCTCTTTGCTCCTCTTGGAACTATCTGCCTTGAAGGCCATAGTTGATCCTTTGGCCTGAACTTTGCTAGTCTTCTCTTCCACCTTCCTTGCAGTCAGCTGCATTTCATATGAAAGCAGCTTACCCAAAAGTGTGCATGGTGGAGTATCTGCCAGCTTTGTCATTTCTCTAATGGCACATATCTTAGTATCCCAGACTCTAGTAAGAGACCTAAGGAACTTATCATTTAGCTCATAGTTACTAAAGACTCGGCCATAGGTCCTTAGCTCATTTATAGTTCTGAAAAACCTTTCATAGCAGCCAGCTATGGTCTCCTCCTTGATCTTCTTAAAAGCCTCATACTCTTGATTAAGCATAGACTTCCTATCATCTCTAACTTCCTCAGTACCCTCTATGTATATCACCAGAGTATCCCACATTTCCTTTGAGGTCTTGCAGTGCACCGGGTTTTGAAAAGTAGAGTCATCTATGGCACTAACTATACTATTCAATGCCCACTTATCCATTGCAGCCAAGATGATTTCATCTTTAGTCATTTCTGAATAACTCTTATGAGTATTGACATTTGCATCAAGAACAGACACCTTCAATGGGATGAATGGTCCTTCTAGTACTATAACATAAATCCTAGGAGCTGATGCTTGCATAAACAATCTGACCCTTTCTTTCCAGATTCCAAAGTTTCCTTTCCTGCATAGTGGAAGCTTCATAGAACCTAGTTCCTTATGGAACTTTCCTGAACTCATACTTATCTTTTCTCGGCTACCCTTGGAGATCTACTCAGACTATTAAGCCTTTCTTGAGCAACCTCGCTTTGATACAACTTGAAAGTCTTTGAATTTAAGGGTTGCTAATCACCTAGAGGGGGTGAATAGGTTATTAAGATCTTTATGATTCTCTTTTGAGTTCTTTAAGCCTTTAACAGAGTTAGGCTTTGTTGTGAGTGATTAATTTAGCTTTCAAGAAATTCACACACAGCACACCAGATATTTATAGTTGTTCCCTAGTGTATGGGTACATCCACTATCCCTCCCACCTTTCTAATAGAATGTTAGACAAGGCACTTCTCCAATAACTTGGCTCCTCAGAGATTACAACACGATCCCATTGGATCACTTAGTCTTCATTGAGACTTACAACACATGCACACAACCTAACCACTCAGAAATCACCTGATCACCTACCACGGGCACAAATGCCCTACAACATAAGCTAAGAAAATAGCTCTATCACATATATCCTAGACCGGATCCTACCACTCAGCATTTATAATTTAGGCTTACAACATAGATCTTAAACAGAATCTACAGAATTTGAATAGTAATGTTGATTTGACTCAAGAGAAATTAATCTTTGAGTCAATTACTTCTTGAGCTGAGAGAATCTCAGCCATATCTTCTTCACAGCAACAAGAATAACAATCTTTAAAAATCTACTGCTTATGCTGGAAGTAACTAGGAACATTGATTCTGATTCTGCTAATGAAGGAGAGAGAAGAATGATCTTCAATCAGCTGACCAGTTTTGCAAAACACAGATTGCTCTACCTTTTCTTCACAGATCCAAAGATTGATCTTCAAATTCATCCTGGCGTGGATCTTAAAGCAATTTCAGTTAGGGCTAACAAAGACTGAATCTTCTTCCTCAGAGAAATCCTCTGATATTAATGTAGCAGATGATGATTGCTGCAACTAACTCAGAAACCCTTCAGAATCATCGATACGATCTTCTTGTTTATGCAACAATGGAAGGGGAAGAAGACGAAGTCCCGCACAACTTTTTTTTAATGATTTGATCCCTCAGAAACTTAACTCGATCCAGATCTCATCTTCTATTTATAATCTCGTCATCTAGCGAGTTGATTGACACGTGTCACTGCTTTAACGGCATATTATATCCTTAGTTTTATAGAATGAGACTGACAGTGACGTTAGTAATGAATTACAGCTCTTCCTTAATCATTTTGAATTTTGTTGAATTTGCTAACATCAGCCATTCTGGACTTAGAAAATTTCAGACAACTACCTAGGCGTTGAGTGCGTTGAGTGAACAAGCTTTACTCAACGAATCCGGACTTAGAAAATTTCCTGCTCTGCTAGGCGTTGAGTGAGTAAGCTCCACTCAATGCTTTTTAACTTACTCAACATTTTTCATCCTTCTGCAACTTTAGGCATTGAGAGCATTGAGTGTATAAGCTTCACTCAACGCTTTTTACCTTAGCTTGATCTTCAGCACTTTCTGCAACTATGACGTTAAGAGCGTTGAGTGAATTGGCTTCACTTAACGATTATGGACTTAGAATAATTCTGCTCTGCATGAAGGCGTTGAGTGTGTATACAACACTCAATGCTTTCTCCTTCAGCCTAAAAAATTAACTATGCATTGAGTGAACTAGCTTTACTCAACGCTTTTTGTCTTAGCCAAATTCTGTTTTCTTCTTTGGCGTTGACAGCAGTAACATGACTCAACGCTTTATTCCTTTGGCATTGAGTGAGCTGACTTCACTCAATGCTATTTGTACTGAGACAGAATTTTTTTCCTTTCTTCCAAGGCTGTGACTGAATCAGCATGGCATTGAGTGAACTGACTTCACTCAACACTTTTGAACTTAGTCGAATTTCTATGACAGATTTGTCGTGGCTTTGACATACAATGCATGGCATTGAGTGACCAAGCTTCACTCAACGCTTTTGGACATAGTATATTTTTCTTTGTCAGAAACTCTGGGGCTTTGACTGTGGCAGCTTTACTTGACGAATTATGTTGCATGGTGTTGAGTGAGTTGACATCACTCAACGCTTTTTGCCTTAGTCGATTTTCGTGCTTGCCAAAACTTTGCCTTTGACTGTCCACACCTGTCTCAGCGCTCTTTAGTTGTATGGTGTTGAGTGAACTGGCTTCACTCAACGCCTATGTACTTAGCTACTTTATTGGCTTTGTCATCATCTGTCCTTGACTTCTGGCATTGAGTGAGATTGCTTCACTCAATGCATGTGGACTTAGTGGAATTTCTTTATCTAGCTTCCTTTTTAAAGGCATCTGGCATTGAGTGAGCTTGCTTCACTCATCGCCTGTGGACTTAGATAGAATTGTTTTCTCTCCACATGCCTATCTTGTGACAACCTGACCAATCAGTGTAATAAGGACTAACCTGTATGCATGAAGTTAAATATACATCAAATTCAACTATATGTATACCATTGACTTGTTTGACTTCTTACATATATGGTACATTGGGATCAATGTAGCCAACAACAGCTGTTAGCATCAAACGCGTGAACCTACCGTCGGGAGCTAGTCTTACCGCCGGTGGTAGCCTGTTTTTGCAAAGACATATAAAAGGCATCTCATTTTCTGAATTCCTCAAGAGAGATGAATAGAGATTCAGAACTTTCATTCCTAGGGTTTGATAGCCACCTCTGTGCACCTTTCTTCCATGTCCATCGAAGGAAGAGGAAACTGTCTCCCTCCCTTTCGTGCACGAAGAACTCCGGCGAGCAAAATACATCAACGACTACAAAAAGTTGATCGGTTGTATCCACACGAAGATCTCTAGCACCGGCCATAGATCGCTCAACGGAGAAATCGTCTTGAGGGAGATTCAAACTTTAATCTTTTATTCTTGTTGTACTTTTTCTCATTTCTCTATTCTTGTGGTGAGGGAAATCGACCGGTAGAGGGAGGATTCCATGAGAAATCGTCCCGAGGAAGGGACCTCTAGATCGGGGGATCTAGCGGGGCTCTAAGACATTTCCTTGCATGAAGGTGAAGAGCTGGCTCGAAGACCTTTGTTGGAGGGAAAGGGAGAGAGTCAACCAGTCTGGATAGTGGGTCGGTATAGAAAACCAAAAGAGTTTCTTCCTGCACTGCCTCCAATCTCTGGCGTTATGGAGATCAAAATTTTGTGATTGTTAAAAACATTGTTGATTCAGTTTAATGAAATTCATTTCCTATTTTTTTTATCTTGCGTATAACATTGTGATTGTTAGCCATTGAGTCTCTAAAGGGTGCGTAGATCTCCAAGGAGGAATTTGCCCTAAAAAATGAAGTTTGTGATCTACCACCGTGTGTTAGCTATCTAACGCCCCACGGTAGCTTTCAGAACTAGTTTCTCTGGACCAAAATATTTTGAATTTCCAATTAACGCCCAAAACCTTATTCACCCGCTGTAACAACCCGCATTTTCTCCGCATTTAACAATATATTAGAGTAAGGGAAAATTCATGTCATGATGCCATGTCAGCAAGGGATAACTGCAGACGCTCGGGAAAAACTCCCACTAAACACCTTTACGAAAGATTTGTGAGTTATTTAGAGAAAATCCATTTTAAGTTAAGCAGTTAGCCGTATCCCTTGGCTCTGTGGATCAACTAGTCCACTAGTAAAAATATAATTATACGCTGCGGAAATACTTTAATTAGATTGATTTAACATCCTACATGAGTATAAACATCCCCAGAGGACAACTCATGATATGCAAGACTCTACATTTATAATAATAGTAAAAGTAGCTTTTACGAATGTTTAAATATAGTGATTTAGGTTTTCAAATATGGCATGCATGAAGTAGTAATAGTAGTTTTATATTTTAAAATATCTATCAGTGCAACCTAGCATAAAGCATTCCCAGAGAACAAGTATAAACAACCACATGGAAAAGGGCAACCTAGCAGTTTAACATTATACTTAATATTTCAGAAGAAAACCACCAGTTGGTGTTAACAACCTGACACGAACCCACCGAAGGTATGTATGTCTGTACTAACAAATAAAGCTCAAAACTACCTCACTACAGTGAGGAAAACTTCTGCAACACAAAAGTCAACTATCAAACTCCCAAAACTAGCCACTCAACCGGCTACTGCCCTTAACCTGAGACATTCAAAAGAAGAACAGCTCAGCAAGAAAATATAAGTGGCAAAGGAAAATAATCAGGTAATAAGTACAAAAGCAAGGAAGGGTTTACCAAACTCGAGTAAAAGAAATGTTGAAAACCACAACTGAATAGCCAAATAAATACAAGTACAGTAAACGTCTGTAATAAAAGAGTTAATTGGATAAATGCACCAAGTGTGAAACCACATTGGTTGAATGTTAACCATGATTAAAGAGTTAATCAAATATCAAAATCCCTTAAGCAATATTAAGTATTCGGATCCCTTCCGATGGATGACACTCTTCCTGCCTCGATTGATGAAGTGTGGGCTTGCCAAAGCAAGGTGCATTAATCTATCTTGGTATGGGTGCGAGCGGATAATTGTGATATCCCACTGTCGACATCAAGTCAAGCTTAACTGGGTGACCTAAAAGGTTGAGTGCCCAGAGGCATAGGGTTGGCATGCACCATATGATAGATGTGAATAAAGAGTTATTTGTAAGACCCCATTTTTTTTCTTTTTAAACATCGGGGTCTTAGGCCCAGAACCGCCGCTTTGCGGTGACACCATCACGCCCGGAAAGGTCGTCACTACAAAACACCGATCTTGCCGGCCAAATCGATCGCAGAACAGTAGTATAAGTAAATATAAATCTAGTCCACCATAACCACATGTATATAAATAAATCTCCACGAAGGGAGAGTCCACAATAATAATAATCAGAGTACAGAAGGAGGGCTTGTGCCCAGTACATATAATCCTCACTACAAGTCACTCGCGGAAGCAAAACTGAAACTAAGCGTCACCGTAACTGTCACTGAACCGAGAGCACCCAAGCTAGACTGGCCCATCTCCACCGACTCCGTACTCTGCTGGTGCTGCATCTCTAGATGCTTCTTCCTTTTCGTCCTGCAGTCGCCGCCTCGCAATCCACGTCTGCGTCTACGTTTTCGGCCTCCTGGCTGCTGAGCTGGTGGTATCCCACCCATCAAGGGGCATTTGACCATTTTATGTCCCGGCTGGTAACAATGGTAACACGGTCGCGGGGTCAACTCTGTCAGAAACTGCAAAACCTGTGCCCCTTCCATATGGTACACCTAAAATGTTGTGGTTCAAAAACCGTTAGTCTAAAAGACTAAGCCCTATCATCCCATACCCCTTCCCCCATGGCTCCTAGGTACCGAGCGGAGAGGAAGAAAGGGAAGGACATGAAGGTGGAGAATAAGTCAAAAGCAGGTGACAGCGGACCTATGCTAGCAATTCCAGGTACCCCGCTCTGTGAGGGTCGTCATTTCCTTATCCATGGCCATCTTCCAGTGAGGAATGGCAAGGGCCTCCTGGTAGGAACGAGGTGTGGTAGTAGCAGAGATAGCCAGTGCAAAGGCCCTGCGAGAAGGGGTAAGATGATCATATGAAACAACAGCAGCAAGGGGGTGTAGGGTACACGTCCGCACCCCTTTGCGAAGAGCTACAGGAAGATCCAGGTCGGCGGGCTCCTCGGCATCTAGAGCATCCGTGGCAGAGAGAGCTGGCCCGGGAAGAGAGAGCGACGGCAGCGAAGATGAGGGAGATGGAGGCGGAGAGAGAGGCTGAGGGAGAGGAGTGGGCGAAGACGGAGGAGGAGCGGATATCGCAGTAGGAGACGAGGGAACGAACGGAATAACAGGAGAATCAGAGGTGGGGGGAAGAGAAGAGGAGTCATCCGAGAAGTAGGAGGCATTCTCGAAGAAGGTAACGTCAGCGGAGACGAACTGCTTACGAAGAACAAGATCAAAGCAGCAGTAGCCTTTTTGAGTGGCCGAGTACCCCAGAAAGACACATTTGGTGGAGCGAGGGGAGAGCTTATCACGGGTGGCAGATGGGGCATGCACAAAAGCAGTGCACCCAAAGATTCGGAGAGGGAGAGGAAAAGGCTCCTTGCCTGGATAAAGGATGGAAAAAGGGGTTTTTCCCTTGAGAACGGAGGAGGGAATGCGATTGATGAGATAGCAGGCAAGAAGAACAGCATAGCCCCAATATGAGTGAGGGACATGCATTTGAGTCATTAATGTGCGAGCAACATCGAGGAGGTGACGGTTTTTATGTTCCGCCACCCCATTTTGTTGGGATGTATAGACACAACTTGTCTGATGAATAACGCCATGTTGCACACAGAAAGAGGTAAAAGCATGACTTAAGTATTCTTTTGCATTATCAGAGCAAAAAGTTTTAATACCAACACCAAACTGATTTTTGATTAAATGATAATAGGAGGTCCATACATTAAAAAGTTCAGAGCGATCTCGTAAGAGATACACCCAAGTACATCTAGAAAAATCATCAATAAAGGTTACAAAATAAGAACTACCCCGACCAATAGTAAGGGTAGGAGCAGGTCCCCAGATATCGGAGTGGACTAGATCAAACGGACGGGTAGAGCCCCGACCTTGCTTCGGCGGGAAGGAGGAACGATGATGCTTGCCAAGTTGACATGCTTCGCAGTGGAGAGGAGTATTAGAGGGAGGGAGGTGGGGCAGAAGCTGATGTAGAAGTCGTGGTGGAGGATGACCGAGACGGAGATTCCACTGGAGAAGATCCGTACAAGAAGAAGAGAAGGCGGACAAAGCGGAAACGTTGTCGAGGAAGTAGAGACCGTCGCTCTCAGTCCCAGTAGCAATCGTCCGCTGGGAGCTCGGATCCTGAAAAGAACAAGAAGATAGAGTAAATGTTACAGAACATTGAAGCTGCTTGCACAAAGAAGTAACCGACAACAGATTGCACGGAAACTTGGGCACATAGAGAGTGTCCTCTAGCCGAAGGGACGGAGTAACATGAACCACTCCCGACCCATGAACCGGGGAGGGAGAACCATCTGCAATGAGAACCGGGGGCAACCGATCATGCTGTTCGAGGAGAGAGAAGCACTGAGGATTGCCCGTCATATGATTAGTTGCACCGGAGTCGATAAGCCATTTACCATGAGTGACCACATGGGCACTACCTGATGATGTGACCACGGAAGCAGACGGATTGGAAGAAGAGGCGGAAGAGTCACCCGAGGGGCGAAGATGGGGATGCTTTGTCCAGCAGCGGTCAAGAGTGTGTCCGGTGCGGCCGCAGTGAGAGTAGAGGTAGCGGGAAGAAGGACGTCCTCCAGACTGATGACTGCGGCTACCAGAGCCACTCCGCTGAGTTTGATGAGCATAGTTATCCGGAGGAGAAGGAGCGGGTAGAAGCGGGCGCTGAAGGAGAGAGGTGACAGCGGCGATGCGAGCAGCTGTGGCATCTAAAGTAGGAGATTCCGCCTCACCCAGAATTTGTTGGCGGATCATGTCATAAGTGTCAGGAAGACGGAGCAGATAACACACAACCAGAAGCTCCTGGAAGTGCTTGTGTTGTTGAGCCAGATCCGCAGAAAAGGGGCGATTCTGAAGAATCTCAGCCCCAAGAGCTTGAACTTGTTGGTAGGCAGCAGCAGGAGACAAGGTAGGCCGGGCAAAGAGGTCCACATACAAAGTATAGATGCGGGACGTCTGAGCCCCTTTGGAATACAAAGCAGCAAGATGAAGCCAAGCGGCCTTCACCGTCTCATCATGACGGATGACGGGAAGGCACTCATCGGATAGACTGTTAGCGAGCCAAGTATGCACAAGAGCGTCACTCGCATCCCAGTCATCAAAGAGAGGTAAAGTGGTAGGAGGAGGGTCATCAATGAGATGGTGGCGTTTGCATTGCGAGCGAAGGAGAAAGGTGAAAGAGACGCTCCAATCCGGGTAGTTGGAGCCGACAAGCTTGGAAACGGTGCCAAGGTTCCCGGAAGGAGTAGGAGGAAGAGGCGGAGCCGGATTGGCTACAGGGGTGGAGGCAGGAGTGGTGGCAGTGGAAGCATCAGAAAGAGCCATAAGAGCAAACAACAAGAATCCGCGCGGTTAGGAAACAAGCCGCGCGGATAGGCAGAAGAGGAACTGCAGCGGTCAGGATGTCAAACACCAGCGGCCAGAAAGACCACGACCAAGCCGCAGTATCAAGTAGAGGGGAAGAAGTCGAGCGGCAAGCAGACAGTCCGCTCGAACAGAAGCACAAGAGAGGGCAAGGCACACGGCGATAGGTCGCGGCGAACTAGGCGACAGATCGCAGCGAACAACGCAACAGGTCGCGATGACCAGAGCAAGAGCAAACAGGAGGAGGCAAGGCACACGGAGATAGGTCGCGGCGAACAAGGCGACAGATCGCAGTGAACAAGGCAACAGGTCGCGCACACAGAGGGCAACGACAAGGAGACCGCGCGGACAGGGCGCAAGTCGGAGAAGCAAGTCGCGCGGACAGAGAGGAGCACAGAATCAGGAGGAAAGTATCGATTCCTCTGATACCATGTGAGAAGCGAACTAAAACAAGCCGGAAATGGTATAACTGAAATTTTATTATCAGAAAAAGGTCTCTATTACAAAGGTATGGCCTCCCTTATATAGAATGGAGGAGAGAAGAGAGAATACAAATAAGAGATGTGGGACTAAAACTATACAAAAAATCTGGGCGGCTAGAACATCAGACCGAAACAAGACACGCGGTTAGACAGAAGGGCTAACCGCTCGGCCACTGCCAGAGAGAGAGACAAGCCGCCATGTGAGACCGTTAGACCGCCCGGTCTCCTAGTCGCCAGTAACAGACCGCTAGACCGCTTGGACCTCAGACCTCAACACAGCAACCAAACCGCTGAAGGCAAACCGCCAGACCACCCGGTCAATAACCCGCCAAGCCAGACCATAAGACCGCCCGGTCTCTAACTTCAACAGAGTAAGCTTAGCTCACTCAAAGCCGTCCAGGTTATGGCTTTGAGTTAGCTTAGCTCACTCAACGCCGTCCAGGTAATGGCTTTGAGTGAGCTTAGCTCACTCAACGCCGTCCAGATTATGGCGTTGAGTAAGCTCTGCTCACTCAATGTCATCTAGACAGCACCAAATGGCATTGAGTGCGGTCATTGCACTCAACGTCATTCAACTTATGGCGTTGAGTGCACTCAACGCACTCAACGCCATCTCGTCTGACCGACTACGGCGTTGAGTGAGCTAAGCTCACTCAACGCCATCCAGTCTACGGCGTTGAGTGAGCTCAGCTCACTCAACGCCAACCTGCCGACACCAGATGGCGTTGAGTACAGTCAGAGCACTCAACGCCATTCAACTTATGGCGTTGAGTGCACTCAATGCACTCAATGCCATCCCGCTTATGGCTTTGAGTGAGCTAAGCTCACTCAACGCCATCCAGACCACGGCGTTGAGTGAGCTTAGCTCACTCAACACCATTCCAAGGTCACGGGCATGACGAATCGGTCACGGGCGTGTCTTACCTATGTTGAATTTTCTGAGCTCGAGGATCGTCTTCCTGAGGTCGACGATCGTCGAAGGGGGTCACGCCCTAGGTCACGGGCGTGGCAGGTCGGTCACGGGCGTGACCACCCCTTGACTCAAAAACTTGGTCAACAAACTTCGATTCCTTGGCTTTCTAGGGTTCTGTTAAGACAAAACCACTCCCAGGGGTCTAGTTGGAAATGGGATGTTACAAATCCAAATAAACAAAACAAAGATTTCGTCCCCGAAATCAAGGTTAAGCCTACGGGGCTCCTATCAGGAGAAAAAGGCTTGTAACATCCCATGAGAGTTGAGAGATTTACATCTCTATGTTACGTTTGCTATGTGTGGTTTGAAGGTGATTGTCAAATCTAAGACCAATTCGTCCAGTTGACTAGGTATATACCCCAATAAACAAAAGATTAGCCTCTATTCTTGAAATTTCAGTCCTATTGGTTTAAAATAGGAACGCAAATTGATTGTCCGGAGGGGTTGTGAGGTATACCTGTCCGAAACCGGATACTTTTGCCGCATCAAGTCCTATTGCTCCCATGTATGCTCCTCCTGCCCATGCTTGTTCCACAGAACCTTGACTAACGGAACCTTCTTCTGTCGCAAGACCCGTACTGCCGTACCATCGATCCTGATCGGCTCCAAGTGAACTGACCGGTCGGAAGCTACCGGTCCATTTGTGGTCAAAATCTGCTGCTCCGGGCGCAGTAGAGCCCTCCTAAGTGAAGAAATGTGGAATACGTCGTGCAGAGCTGCCAGCTCTGGTGGCAATTCCGGCCTGTAAGCTAGGTCCCCGATCCGCCCCAGGATCCTGTAAGGGCCCATATTCCAAGGGCCGAGCTTATTCCTCCGACCACGCACCCGTGAAACTCCATACATGGGCCGGATCTTCAAAAACAATCGGTCCCCCACCTGAAACCC
Source organism: Platanthera zijinensis (assembly GCA_039513925.1). Taxonomy (NCBI): domain Eukaryota; kingdom Viridiplantae; phylum Streptophyta; class Magnoliopsida; order Asparagales; family Orchidaceae; genus Platanthera; species Platanthera zijinensis. Next base: position 103,403,861 of record CM077088.1, read on the forward strand.
CACCTGACGATGTCGGGCGTCATAATACTTAGCATGTCTGCTCTGCGCTTCTAGCATCTTTTCTCTGATCAGTCTCACCTGAGCCTCGGTGTCTTTGACAAAATCCGATCCCAACGCCTTCGGATCCTCGTCCCGCATCCAAGAAAGCGGGGTCCTGCATCTCCCTCCATACAAGGCTTTGTAAGGCGCCATCCTGATGCTGGACTGTTAGCTGTTGTTATAGGAGAACTCGACCAGGGGTAGGAGCTTCTCCAATGATTCCCCGTGGTCCAAAATGCATAGCCTCAGAAGATCTTCCAGCGTCTGATTGGTGCGTTCCGTCTGCCCATCCGTCTGGGGATGGAATGTGGTGCTGAAGGTCAATCGCGTGCCTAAGTAAGCCTGCACAGATCTCCACTCCCTGGAAGTGAACCGGCCATCCCGATCTGACACGATCGTCTTGGGCACCCCGTGGTGTCGAACAAACTGCTCCAGAAATCTCCGCACTAGTACCCCTACAGAGTCATCCTTCTTGATCGGAATGAATCTGGCCACCTTCGTCAACCGATCGATGATGAACCAAATCGAGTTGTTTCCCATCCGTGATCGGGGAAGTCCATGAATAAAATCCATCGCGATGTCCTCGACTTTCCACTCCGGGTGTACATGTTCTGAGATACATCATCCTTCTGATGATACAACATAGCGATTAAATCTTTTCCTTCTCAGATATCCCGAATCTTGTTACCCGTCATCTAACTTCACGTGATAATAGTTATTTCTCGTAATTACTCTGTCTTATTACCATGTCATTGTCTTGGTAACGCTATGGGTCATCATTCCAAACATGTTTTTTTTTTACAAAATCTTATGTTCGCCCGAATAACGTCGAATTATATCGACTTCAATCTCACTATGTTTGTTACGCCACTTTCCTTAAACTAGGTCCAAGGGAACCCAAGCCAATACTAATTTTCCCAATAAACAAAAGTTTAGCCCCCAATAAACAAAAGATAAGCCCCTACCTATCTTGCCTAAGTATCTTTGATATTACCCTGTTACATCTGTCCTAGCTGGGTGCACAATCCCTAGGGCATCAATCATCGACTTGGGGTTCCACCCTGGAACTCGTTAATATACTCCAAACTTAAACTCTCTGAGTCACATTTACGACAACCTTATCCGAGTCAAAATGTTCCCAATCCCAAATGGGTATCTTCCGAACTTGAATTCCTATCCGACCCTCAGTATTTGTCTTGGTGGTTGCCTCTAGGTAATTTTATTACCGGTATTGAGGGTTAAGACTACTTGTCTTTTATCATTCTGCTAATGTATTATTAGTCTCAATTCTCCTTAAAGTAGTCTACCGCTTGAATAATCCTTGATTGGGATAGTAGGGACACCTGAGTTTACGTCTTAGGTAGTAATTCTCGTGCTAAACTCCTCTTTTATTCTCTTTAGGTATCTCCTTACCTTAACCAAATTCATACCTAAGGTCTATTTTGAACTAGGGCATACTATAAATTGAAATGGGTAGTCACGAGTCCTAGTTGGTTGAGTCTAACTCATTGACTAGAGGATTAAGATGAGATTTCTTTTCAGCCAGAGGTGTTCCCTGCTGGGGGCAGGGTATGCCACAGGCTATAAGGAAGGATTCCAAATACTGATGAAGTGGACTTTCACATGTGATTTCCCTTATGGGAACACCACTGCATCCGCTGCTTAGTTTGTCCCCAAAGTAAGCTCGAGCGGGGGTGACCTAGGGTTAGTGGACTGCTACTTTTTCGTTCGAGGTTTCGCTCTGATACCACTTGTAAGACCCCTTTTTTTCTTTTTAAAAACTGAGGCCTTAGGCCCAGAACCACTGCTTTGCGTTGACACCATCACGCCAGGAAAGGTCGTCACTACAAAACGACGATCCTGCCGGCCAAATCGATCGCAGAACAGTAGTATAAGTAAATATAATTATAGTCCACCATAACCATATGTATATAAATAAATCTCCACGAAGGGAGAGTCCACAATAATAATAATCATAGTACAAAAGGAGGGCTTGTGCCCAGTACATATAATCCTCACTACAAGTCACTTGCGGAAGCAAAACTGAAACTAAGCGTCACCGTAACTGTCACTGAACCAAGAGCACCCAAGCTAGACTGGCCCATCTCCACCGACTCCGTACTCTGTTAGTGCTGCATCTCTGGGTGCTTCTTCCTTTTCGGCCTGCAGTCGCCGCCTCGCAATCCATGTCTGCGTCTACGTTTTCGGCCTCCTAGCTGCTGAGCTTGTGGGATCCCACCCATCAAGGGGAATTTGACCTGTGTATGTACTAGCTGGTGATAATGGTAACACGGTTGCTGGGTCAACTCTGTCAGAAACTTCAAAACCTGTGCCCCTTCCATATGGTACACCTAAAATGTTGTGGTTCGAAAACCGTTAGTCTAAAAGACTAAGTCCTATCATCCCCTACCCCTTCCACCATGGCTCCTAGGTACCGAGTGGAGAGGAAGAAAGGGAAGGACATGAAGGTGGAAAATAAGTCAAAATCAGGTTACAGCGGACCTATGCTAGCAATTCCATAGTAAATATGACAGAAGCAGAAAGTAGGAAATGTAACCTTAACTTATGCGGAAGCGCATAAGCCAAGGGATCTTTTGCAGGGCTCCCATCGTATAAAGTGTCTCATACCACTTATACGTTGGGGTGTCAATTATCAAACAGCAAGGAGTAGCAAGTAAGTAAAAGCACAAGAAATATAACCATTGATTTATAGGGATTACCCCTATAGACCAAGGGGTCGTTTTGCAGGGCCTATCGTATAAAACGTCCCATACCATCTTATACGATAGGTGGCAATGTTTATGCTATGACACACAAATATGATATGGAATGCACAAGCAAGTGCAACACACCCACACGACTCTATGCGCACAGACCTTTAGTTCCCCCTGTTCGGGCAGCTAGCTTCACCCCCAGGAACCTCCGTGGTGGCAAACGGAGACAGTGGGTCGGGCCCCCCACTCCTAGGCGGGTAACCACACTACCAAGCCGAGCCCTTCCGTATGCCCCTAGAAGAACACAACCTAGAGTATCCGCGTACTAGTGCTGGCTATATCCACCAGGCTTTCTTTGGCTAAGTGTCCCACACCGCCGAGTCAACGTACCACCGTCGGTGTGATCGATCTTCCAGTGTCGATGACCCACCACTTTTATGCACATGCAATCATGATAGTTATATTTGTGCAAGTTCTCATGTTACCGAGCCTCCAACTCTCTAGTCTACCAAGCATATACCAAGTCCCCGAGCATCCCGCTCCCTGGACTTCCAAATTACAAACCAAACAATTGACATTACAAGTAGGCCCTTAGACCACGGACCTACTCTACCCCTTCCATGCCAATTATTCTTCCTAAGTGTACAAGTGTAGGTGTGAGGTGCAACTATTATTAGGGCTACTCTTGATCATTTTATTCCTAAGATTTAAGGTTAACCTTGGACTTCCCGATGGTTACCCGGTGAAGGGCTCGCAGCGGTACTAGGAGCTATGATGGGGTGAATCCCAAAGCTCCCTTTCCAAGTCACTTAATATAATTGATTGGTTCCCTTAACCCATTCCCTTCTCATATTACAGTGGGCTAATCCTAGGATGACTTTGACTCTTCCTCTTCTCGGGGAGGACGATCTTCCGTCGAACCCGAACACTACTTATCGCTAGTCAATCTCACACCCTACCCATCCTGACTTCCAATAATGAACTTGATTTAACTCACCCTATCCAAACCAGCAAACTACCAAAATTCCATCTCCCAAGTTCATTACCCACTCTAGTTAAACTTCTGCAGTTTTTACTAAACGCAGACCATCCTAAGCTATATGGTGCTCCTGTTAGGGGGTACTCCAATTTTATCATCCAAATGACCTAAAATCAATACTGGGAGTCCACCATGACCTAATATAACTAAGTCCAAGATTTCCAAATTTTTCCTATTTATCGGGCATTTAATTTATTTATTCTAAGCCTCTCAATGCCCTAGTATGAACATGAAGTGCACTAAAGAGCCAACAATAAATCACCATAAAATCAGTAAAAATCATATTTGGCATTTAAGCTGTAATTCCAAATTTTGAGAAATTTCAGAGGTATTTAGACCTATATTTCCTAATTTACCATTTTAGGCCATTTTTACTATATTATGAAGCAAGTACTGTAAATATATATTCAAAAATCACAAAAAATTATAGAAGGTATATGGTGACCTAAAACCATCAGAAACCAAGTCCCATAATTTTTCTCCAATATTTGGGCTCTTAATTTATTTTAATGTTAAACACCAATTTTCCTTGCTTAGAGAAGGAGATACTATTTTTAATCATCTAAAAATCCAGATAAATTTACCGGATGACTATCATGGTTTGAAACACATACTGACCAAATTTCATTATTTTTAAAATAGTAATTAGGCATTATTCTTATTTTTTACTACATATGACAATTAGTACGTTAAAGAATAAAGTACCCAAAATAATCTGATAAAACTCTCAAGAAAAATACATAAGGTATAACATGCTATAAGATGCTTAAATCTAAGATTTCATAATATTCTAGTGCATAGAAATTCCAAAATTATCAATATAAATATCTAAGGGACATTTAAAGTTGTAAATGAAGTACTATATAAATTAACCCAAACGCCTCAACAAAATTATATTATGGCCATTTAGCCAGAAAATCACTTTGCCCAAACTTTACTTGATTTGAAGTTCAGTTGATAGCTTAATAATTCAAATCAAGGTTGGTGACCAAAACTAGGGTTAGGGTTTTAGGTGGGCTAAAGGTCTCCAAATACCCTAAAATTATGACCAGAGGACTTTAGTACCCTTATTGTCCTCTTCTCCAAATTTCAAGTCAATCCAAGGTCATTTGACCCCCATGACCTTCACAACCCTAAAAATCCCCATTAAGGGACCTACCTAAGGGTTCTAGGGCTACCCTATCCCAAACCACCCCAAATTACATTGGAGGGTGTGTCATGCCCCCAAACAGCCAGTGGACAAAATATCAGCCTCTGTTGAGATTGTTTGACCACTCAAATCCTAAAAGGAATGAATTGACCTAATTAACCCTATAAGGGTCAACCTAAGGTCGAGTTAAAACTCAATCAAAACACTTCCAAATGAGGTGGAATTTTTACCAGAGTTCTTACATTCCCCCTAAGATCTCCCACCCAATTTGGGGGGAGTTTGAGGTGTTGAGGACACCTAACTAAATTATACATGAATTATTAAATTTTTACAAAAACTATATAAAAATATTCTCCAAAAATTCTGATTTTTGGATAAGACCTAGTATGGCTAATAATAGACCATACCTTAAATTTCAAGTCATTTGGATGTCTGGATTGATGTGGGAATCCAAATCAATCTCAAGACAACCCTATGGATAGACCTCACCAAAATGTGTGATGTGGTCTAACCAGGACTCCAAATTGAGTGAAATCAATTTTGAATTAAACTAGACTTCAAGGGCTACATTTGCTATGTTGACCACTTTTTATGTTTCAGCCCCTACGGGCTACAATTTTCAGTTTAAACTTAGTGTACAGTAAAGGGAATTAATTTCTAATTATACAATATATAATATGATAAAATAACACGTTTCATCTTCTTCTTTACCCGAACCCGAACAGAACCAGAAAAATAACTATTCTTGTAGCTTTTCCAAAGCTATTTCCCGGCCACCCAGCCGTCTCCCTGGCCGGCCACCACCACCACCACCTCTATTGAGGTGAGGGCTACCGTCAGGTGGCGGCACGACCGTCGGAGAGGCGGTTTATGGCGAACCAACCACCATTAAATTTCGGAAAAACCACGGAAACGCTCACCCAATCCAGCTCTTTTGAGCCTGATATCTCTCCTAATGATTTCTAAGATCTATCCATAGAATAAGAGGTAGAGGAGGACCTTATTCTAGGTTTGGAGTCGAGTCGATCGTCGGGATGTGATTGGCGCGGTGGTGGCGTCGCCTTAATTCTTCAACAGCAAGGTAATGAGCTCTAGATTTATCTGGCAAGGGTGAAACCTTCCTATCTAAGTCTAGGGAGTCTTTTATAGGAGAACAAGGCGGCTGGAGGGAGTAGAAACGATCCAGCCATTAGTGCCTCTTACATGCAAGCTTCGGCCATGGTGGAGGAGAGCTGAAAAGGCTTGTAACAGCTGGAGGAGGGCTGGAAACTCCTCCTCTCCCTGAGAGGAGTTGAATCCAGCTATGAAAGGGAAGGGGGAAGGCCATGGCATCAAATGCCATTGATGGCCATGAAGCCTAGCTCTCGGCCATGGCCATCACTGCTCCTTTTGCCAAAACCGACGGTCCACGTGGCACAGCTTCACTTGATCGGTCAACCTTCTTTAAAATAATACTTAATTGGGTTTTATTAAAAGGAAACGGCCCACTAATGCATTCTGGCCCACTTCCTAGACCGGCCCGGTTCAGCTGAACCAGCACACAGCCAAAAAAATGCCAAAAAATTCTATGTACAATGGCGTTGAGTGAGCTCAGCTCACTCAATGCCATCCAAGCTACGGCGTTGAGTGAGCTCTGCTTACTCAACGCCAACCTAGATAAGGCATTGAGTGAGCTCTGCTCACTCAATGCCATCCAGAATGGCCTCCCAGACTATGGCGTTGAGTGAGCTCAGCTCACTCAACACCATCCGGATTATGGCGTTGAGTGAGCTCTGCTCACTCAACGCCATCCAGAATAAGCCCCTTTTAAACGATGGCGTTGAGTGAGCTTAGCTCACTCAATGCTGTCCAGATTATGGCATTGAGTGAGCTTAGCTCACTCAACGCCGTCCAGGTTATGGAGTTGAGTGAGCTTAGCTCACTCAACGCCGTCCAGATTATGGCTTTGAGTGAGCTTAGCTCACTCAATGCCGTCTAGGTTATGGCGTTGAGTGAGCTTAGCTCACTCAACGCCATCCAGATTATGGCTTTGAGTGAGCTTAGCTCACTCAACGCCATCCAGGTTATGGTTTTGAGTTAGCTTAGCTTACTCAACGCCGTCCAGGTTATGGCTTTGAGTGAGCTTAGCTCACTCAACGCCATCCAGATTATGGCTTTGAGTGAGCTCTGCTGAGCTCAACGCCATCCAGACAGCACCAAATTGCATTTAGTGTGGTTAGTGCACTCAATGCCGTTCAACTTATGGCATTGAGTGCACTCAACGCACTCAACGCCATCCCGTCTGACCCACTACGGCGTTGAGTAAGCTAAGCTCACTCAACGCCATCCAGTCTACGGCATTGAGTGAGCTCAGCTCACTCAACGCCATCCTGCCGACACCAGATTGAGTTGAGTGCAGTTAGTGCACTCAACGCCATTCAACTTATGGCGTTGAGTGCACTCAATGCACTCAACGCCATTCCGCTTATGGCTTTGAGTGAGCTAAGCTCACTTAACGCCATCCATACCACGGCGTTGAGTGAGCTTAGCTCACTCAACGCCATTCCAAGGTCACGGGCATGACGGATCGGTCACGGGCGTGTCTGCCCTATGTTGAATTTTCTGAGCTCGGCGATCGTCTTCCTGAGGTCGACGATCGTCGAAGGGGGTCACGCCCTAGGTCACGGGCGTGACGGGTCGGTCACGGGCGTGACCACCCCTTGACTCAAAAACTTGGTCGACAAACTTCGATTCCTGGGCTTCCTAGGGTTCATTTAAGAAAAAACCACTCCCAGGGGTCTAGTTGGAAATGGGATGTTACAAATCCCAATAAACAAAACAAAGATTTCGTCCCCGAAATCAAGGTTAAGCCTACAGGGCTCCAATCGGGAGAAAAAGGCTTGTAACATCCCATGAGAGTTGAGAGATTTACATCTCTACGTTACGTTTGTTATGGGTGGTTTGAAGGTGATTGTCAAATCTAAGACCAATTCGTCCAGTTGACTAGGTGTATACCCCAATAAACAAAATATTAGCCTCTATTCTTGAAATTTCAGTCCTATTGGTTTAAAATAGGAACGCAAATTGATTGTCCAAAGGGGTTGTGAGGTATACCTGTCCGAAAAGCTCCGGATACTTTTGCCGCATCAAGTCCTGTTGCTCCCACGTATGCTCCTCCTGCCCATGCTTGTTCCACAGAACCTTGACTAATGGAACCTTCTTCCGTCGCAAGACCCGCACTGCCGTGCCATCGATCCTGATCGGCTCCAAGTGAACTGACCGGTCGGAAGCTACCGGTCCATTTGTGGTCAAAATCTGCTGCTCCGGGCACAATAGAGCCCTCCTAAGTGAAGAAACGTGGAATACGTCGTGCAGAGTTGCCAGCTCTGGTGGCAATTCCAGCCTGTAAGCTAGGTCCCCGATCCGCTCCAGGATCCTTTAAAGGCCCATATACCTTGGGCTGAGCTTATTCCTCCGACCACGCACCTGTGAAACTCCATGCATGGGCCGGATCTTCAAAAACACTCGGTCCCCCACCTGAAACCCCACCTGACGATGCCGGGCATCATAATATTTAGCATGTCTGCTCTGCGCTTCTAACATCTTGTCTCTGATCAGTCTCACCTGAGCCTCGGTGTCGTCGACAAAATCTGATCCCAACACCTTCGGATCCTCGTCCTGCATCCAAGAAAGCGGGGTCCTGCATCTCCCTCCATACAAGGCTTCGTAAGGCGCCATCCTGATGCTGGACTGTTTGCTGTTGTTATAGGAGAACTCGACCAGGGGTAGGAGCTTCTCCCATGGTTCCCCGTGGTCCAAAATGCATAGCCTAAAAAGATCTTCCAGCGTCTGATTGGTGCGTTCCGTCTGCCCATCCGTCTGGGGATGGAATGCGGTGCTGAAGGTCAATCGCGTGCCTAAGTAAGCCTGCACGGATCTTCACTCCCAGGAAGTGAACCGGCCATCCCGATCCGACACGATCGTCTTGGGCACCCCGTGGTGTCGAACAAACTGCTCCACAAATCTCCGCACTAGTACCCCCACAGAGTCATCCTTCTTGATCGGAATGAATCTGGCCACCTTCGTCAACCGATCGACGATGACCCAAATCGAGTCGTTTCCCGTCCGTGATCGGGGAAGTCCATGAATAAAATCCATCGCGATGTCCTCAACTTTCCACTCCGGGGGTACATGTTCTGAGATACATCATCCTTCTGATGATACAACATAGCGATTAAATCTTTACCTTCTCAGATATCCCGAATCTTGTTACCTGTCATCTAACTTCACGTGATTATAGTTATTTCTCGTAATTACTCCGTCTTATTACCATGTCATTGTCTTGGTAATGCTATGGGTCATCATTCCAAACATGTTTTTTTTTTACAAAATCTTATGTTCGCCCGAATAACGTCGAATTATATCGACTTCAATCTCACTATGTTTGTTACGCCACTTCCCTAAACTAGGTCCAAGGGAACCCAAGCCAATACTAATTTGCCCAATAAACAAAAGTTTAGCCCCCAATAAACAAAAGATAAGCCCCTACCTATCTTGGGCTAAGTATCTTTGATATTACCCTGTTACATCTATCCTAGTTGGGTGCACAATCCCTAGGGCATCAATCTTCGACTTGGGGTTCCACCCTAAAACTCGTTAATATACTCCATACTTAAACTCTCTGAGTCACATTTACGATAACCTTATCCGGGTCAAAATGTTCCCAATCCCAAATGGGTATCTTCCGAACTTTAATTCCTATCCGACCCTCAGTGTTTGTCTCGGTGGTTGCCTCTAGGTAATTTTATTACTGGTATTGAGGGTTAAGACTACTTGTCTTTTATCATTCTGCTACTGTATTATTGGTCTCAATTCTCCTTAAAGTAGTCTACCGCTTGAATAATCCTTGATTTAGATAGTAGGGACACCTGAGTTTACGTCTTAGGTAGTAATTCTCGTGCTAAACTCCTCCTTTATTCTCTTTGGGTATCTCCTTACCTTAACCAAATTCATACCTAAGGTCTATTTTGAACTAGGGCATACTATAAATTGAAATGGGTAGTCACGAGTCCTAGTTGGTTGAGTCTAACTCATTGACTAGAGGATTAAGATGAGATTTCTTTTCAGCCAGAGGTGTTCCCTGCTGGGGGCAGGGTATGCCACAGGCTATAAGGAAGGATTCCAAATACTGATGAAGTGGACTTTCACATGTGATTTCCCTTATGGGAACACCACTGCATCCGCTGCTTAGTTTGTCCCCAAAGTAAGCTCGAGCGGGGGTGACCTAGGGTTAGTGGACTGCTACTTTTTCGATCGAGGTTTCGCTCTGATACCACTTGTAAGACCCCTTTTTTTTCTTTTTAAACACTGAGGCCTTAGGCCCAGAACCACTGCTTTGCGTTGACACCATCACGCCCGGAAAGGTCGTCACTACAAAACGACGATCCTGTCGGCCAAATCGATCGCAGAACAGTAGTATAAGTAAATATAATTCTAGTCCACCATAACCATATGTATATAAATAAATCTCCACGAAGGGAGAGTCCACAATAATAATAATCAGAGTACAAAAGGAGGGCTTGTGCCCAGTACATATAATCCTCACTACAAGTCACTTGCGGAAGCAAAACTGAAACTAAGCGTCACCGTAACTGTCACTTAACAGAGAGCACCCAAGCTAGACTGGCCCATCTCCACCGACTCCGTACTCTGTTGGTGCTGCATCTCTGGGTGCTTCTTCCTTTTCGGCCTGCAGTCGCCGCCTCGCAATCATCGTCTGCGTCTACGTTTTTGGCCTCCTAGTTGCTGAGCTGGTGGGATCCCACTCATCAAGCGGCATTTGACCCGTGTATGTCCTGGCTGGTGATAATGGTAACACGGTCGCGGGGTCAACTCTGTCAGAAACTTCAAAACCTGTGCCCCTTCCATATGGTACACCTAAAATGTTGTGGTTCGAAAACCGTTATTCTAAAAGACTAAGCCATATCATCCCCTGCCCCTTCCACCATGGCTCCTAGGTACCGAGCAGAGAGGAAGAAAGGGAAGGACATGAAGGTGGAGAATAAGTCAAAAGCAGGTGACAGCGAACCTATGCTAGCAATTCCATAGTAAATATGACAGAAGCAGAAAGTAGGAAATGTAACCTTAACTTATGCGGAAGCGCATAAGCCAAGGGATCTTTTGCAGGGCACCCATCGTATAAAGTGTCTCATACAACTTATACATTGGGGTGTCGGTTATCAAACAGCAAGGAGTAGCAAGTAAGTAAAAGCACAAGAAATATAACCATTGATTTATAGGGATTACCCCTATAGACCAAGGGGTCGTTTTACAGGGTCTATCGTATAAAACGTCTCATACCATCTTATACGATAGGTGGCAATGTTTATGCTATGACACACAAATATGCTATGGAATGCACAAGCAAGTGCAACACACCCACACGACTTTATGCGCACAGACCTTTAGTTCCCCCTGTTCGGGCAGCTAGCTTCACCCCCAGGAACCTCCGTGGTGGCAAACGGAGACAGTGGGTCGGGCCCCCCACTCCTAGGCGGGTAACCACACTACCAGGCCTAGCCCTTCCGTACGCCCCTAGAAGAACACAACCTAGAGTATCCGCGTACTAGTGCTGGCTATATCCACCAGGCTTTCTTTGGCTAAGTGTCCCACACCGCCGAGTCAACGTACCGTCGTCGGTGTGATCGATCGTCCAGTGCCGATGACCCACCACTTTTATGCACATGCAATCATGATAGTTATATTTGTGCAAGTTCTCATGTTACCGAGCCTCCAGCTCTCTAGTCTACCAAGCATATACTAAGTCCCCGAGCATCCCGCTCCATGGACTTCCAAATTACAAACCAAACAATTGACATTATAAGTAGGCCCTTAGACCACGGACCTACTCTACCCCTTCCATGCCAATTCTTATTCCTAAGTGTACAAGTGTAGGTGTTAGGTGCAACTATTATTAGGGTTACTCTTGATCATTTTATTCCTAAGATTTAAAGTTAACCTTGAACTTCCCGATGGTAACCCGGTGAAGGGCTCGCAACGGTACTAGGAGCTATGATGGGGTGAATCCCAAAGCTCCCTTTCCAAGGCACTTAATATAAATGATTGGTTCCCTTAACCCATTCCCTTCTCATATTACAGTGGGCTAATCCTAGGATGACTTTGACTCTTCCTCTTCTCGGGGAGGACGATCTTCCGTCGAACCCGAACATTACTTATCGCTAGTCAATCTCACACCCTACCCATCCTGACTTCCAATAATGAACTTGATTTAACTCACCCTATCCAAACCAGCAAACTACCAAAATTCCATCTCCCAAGTTCATTATCCACTCTAGTTAAACTTCTGCAGTTTTTACTAAACGCAGACCATCCTAAGCTACATGGTGCTCCCGTTAGGGGGTACTCCAATTTTATCATTCAAATGACCTAAAATCAATACTGGGAGTCCACCATGACCTAATATAACTAATTCCAAGATTTTCAAATTTTTCCTATTTATCGGGCATTTAATTTATTTATTCTAAGCCTCTCAATGCCCTAGTATGAACATGAAGTGCACTAAAGAGCCAACAATAAATCACCATAAAATCAGTAAATATTTTATGAGGAATTTAAGCTGTAATTCCAAATTTTGAGAAATTTCAGAGGTGGTTAGGCCTATATTTCCTAATTTACCATTTTAGGCCATTTTTACTATATAATGAAGCAAGTACTGTAAATATATATCCAAAAATCACAAGAAAATTATAGAAGCTATATGGTGACCTAAAACCATCAGAAACCAAGTCCCATAATTATTTTCCAATATTTGGGCTCTTAATTTATTTTAATGTAAAACACCAATTTTCCTAGCTTAGAGAAGGAGGCACTATTTTTAATCATCTAAAAATCTAGATAACTTTACCGGATGACTATCATGGTCTGAAACACTTACTGACCAAATTTCATAATTTTTAAAATAGTAATTAGGCATTATTCTTATTTTTTACTACATATCACAATTAGTACATTAAAGAATAAAGTACCCAAACTAATCCGATAAAACTCTCAAGAAAAATACATAAGGTATAACATGCTATAAGATGCTTAAATCCAAGATTTCATAATATTCCAGTGCATAGAAATTCCAAAATCATCAATATAAATATCTAAGGGACATTTAGAGTTGTAAATTAAGTACTGTATAAATTAACCCAAACGCCTCAACAAAATTATATTATGGTTATGTAGACCAGAAAATCACTTTGCCCAAACTTTACTTGATTTGAAGTTTAGTTGATAACTTAATAATTCAAATTAAGGTTGGTGACCCAAACTAGGGTTAGGGTTTTAGGTGGGCTAAAGGTCTCGAAATACCCTAAAATTATGACCAGAGGACTTTAGTACCTTTTTTGTCCTCTTCACAAAATTTCAAGTCAATCCAAGGTCATTTGACCCCATAACCTTCACAACCCTAAAAATTCACATTAAGGGACCTACCCTAGGGTTCTAGGGCTAACCTATCCCAAACCACCCCAAATTACATTGGAGGGTGTGTCATGCCCCAAAAAGCCAGTGGACAAAATATCAGCCTCTGTTAAGGTTGTTTGACCACTCAAATCCCAAAAGGAATGAATTGACCAAATTAACCCTATAAGGGCCAACCTAGGGTCGAGTTAAAACTCAATCAAAACACTTCCTAATGAGGTGAAATTTTTACCATAGTTCTAACATTCCCCTTAAGATCTCCCACCCAATTTGGGGGGAGTTTGAGGTGTTTAGGACACCTAACTAAATTATACATGAATTATTAAATTTTTACAAAAACTATATAAACATATTCTCCAAAAATTATGATTTTTGGATAAGACCTAGATATGGCTAATAATAGACCATACCTTAAATTTCAAGTCATTTGGATGTCTGGATTGATGTGGGAATCCAAATCAATCTCAAGACAACCCTATGGATAGACCTCACCAAAATGTGTGATGTGGTCTAACCAGGACTCCAAATCGAGTGAAATTAATTTTGAATTAAACTAGACTTCAAGGGCTACATTTGCTATGTTGACCACTTTTTATGTTTCAGCCCTTACGGGCTACAATTTTCAGTTTAAACTTAGTGTACAATAAAGGAAATTAATTTCTAATTATACAATATATAATATGATAAAATAACACGTTTCATCTTCTTCTTTACCCGAACCCGAACAGAACCAGAAAAACAACTATTCTTGTTGCTTTTACAAAGCTATTTCCCGGCCACCCAGCCATCTCCCTGGCCGGCCACCACCACCACCACCTCTGTTGAGGTGAGGGCTACCGTCGGGCGGCGGAACGGCCGCCGGAGAGGCGGTTTACGGCGAACCCGCCACCATGAAATTTCGGAAAAATCACGGAAACGCTCACCCGATCCAGCTCTTTTGAGCCCGATATCTCTCCTAATGATTTCTAATATCTATCCATAGAAGAAGAGGTAGAGGAGGATCTTATTCGAGGTTTGGATTCGAGCCGATCGTCGGGATGCGATTGGCGCGGTGGTGGCGTCGCCGGAATTCTTCAACAGCAAGGTAATTAGCTCTAGATTTATCTGGCAAGGGTGAAACCTTCCTATCTAAGTCTAGGGAGTCTTTTATAGGAGAACAAGGCTGCGGGAGGGAGTAGAAACGGTCCAGCCATTAGTGCCTCTTACATGCAAGCTTCGGCCATGAGGGAGGGGAGCTGAAACGGCTTGTAACAGCTGGAAAAGGGCTAGAAACTCCTCCTCTCCCTGAGAGGAGTTGAATCCAGCTGTGAAAGGGAATGGGGATGGCCATGGAATAAAATGCCATTGATGGCCATGAAGCCTAGCTCTCAGCCATGGCCGTCACTGCTCCTTTTGCCAAAACCGACGGTCCACATGGCACAGCTTCACTTAACCGGTCAACCTTCTTTAAAATAAGACTTAATTGGGTTTTATTAAAAGGAAACGGCCCACTAATGCATTCTGGTCCACTTCCTAGACCGGACCGGTTCAGCTGAACCAGCACACAGCCAAAAAAAATGCCAGAAAAATTCTAAGTACAATGGCGTTGAGTGAGCTCAGCTCACTCAACGCCATCCAAGCTACGGCATTGAGTGAGCTCAGCTCACTCAACGCCAACCAAGCTACGGCATTGAGTGAGCTCTGCTCACTCAACGCCATCCAGAATGGCCTCCAAGACTATGGCGTTGAGTGAGCTCTGCTCACTCAACGCCATCCGGATTATGGCATTGAGTGAGCTCTGCTAACTCAACGCCATCCAGAATAAACCCCTTTTAAACGATGGAGTTGGGTGAGCTTAGCTCACTCAACGCCGTCCAGATTATGGCGTTGAGTGAGCTTAGCTCACTCAACGCTGTCTAGGTTATGGCGTTGAGTGAGCTTAGCTCACTCAACGCCGTCTAGATTATGGCTTTGAGTGAGCTTAGCTCACTCAACGCCGTCCAGGTTATGGCCTTGAGTGAGCTTAGCTCACTCAACGTCGTCCAGATTATGGCTTTGAGTGAGCTTAGCTCACTCAACGCCATCCAGGTTATGGCTTTGAGTGAGCTTAGCTAACTCATCGCCGTCCAGGTTATGGCTTTGAGTGAGCTTAGCTCACTCAATGCCGTCCAGGTTATGGCTTTGAGTGAGCTTAGCTCACTAAACATCGTCCAGATTATGACGTTGAGTGAGCTCTGCTGAGCTCAACGCCATCCAGACAGCACCAAATGGTGTTTAGTGCGTTCAATGCACTCAACGCCGTTCAAATTATGGAGTTGAGTGCACTCAACGCACTCAACGCCATCCCGTCTGACCGACTACGGCGTTGAGTGAGGTAAGCTCACTCAACGTCATCCAGTCTACAGCATTGAGTGAGCTCAGCTCACTCAACACCAACCTGCCGACACCAGATGGAGTTGAGTGCAGTCAGTGTACTCAACGTCATTCAACTTATAGCGTTAAGTGCACTCAATGCACTCAACGCCATCCCACTTATGGCTTTGAGTGAGCTAAGCTCACTCAACGCCATCCAGACCACGGCGTTGAGTGAGCTTTGCTCACTCAACACCATTCCAAGGTCACGGGCATGATGGATCGGTCACGGGCGTGTCTGACCTATGTTGAATTTTCTGAGCTCGACAATCGTCTTCCTGAGGTCGACGATCGTCGAAGGGGGTCACGCCCTAGGTCACGGGCATGACGGGTCGGTCACGGGCGTGACCACCCCTTGACTCAAAAACTTGGTCGACAAACTTCGATTCCTGGGCTTCCTAGGGTTCTGTTAAGACAAAACCACTCCCAGGGGTCTAGTTGGAAATGGGATGTTACAAATCCCAATAAACAAAACAAAGATTTCGTCCCCGAAATCAAGGTTAAGCCTACGGGGCTCCTATCGGGAGAAAAAGGCTTGTAACATCCCATGAGAGTTGAGAGATTTACATCTCTACGTTACGTTTGTTATGTGTGGTTTGAAGGTGATTGTCAAATCTAAGACCAATTTGTCCAGTTGACTAGGTATATACCCCAATAAACAAAAGATTAGCCTCTATTCTTGAAATTTCAGTCTTATTGGTTTAAAATAGGAACGCAAATTGATTGTCCGGAGGGGTTATGAGGTATACCTGTCCGAAAAAGCTCCGGATACTTTTGCCGTATCAAGTCCTGTGGCTCCAATGTATGCTCCCCCTGCCCATGCTTGTTCCACAGAACCTTGACTAACGGAACCTTCTTTCATCGCAAGACCCGCACTACCGTGCCATCGATCCAGATCGGCTCCAAGTGAACTGACCGGTCGGAAGCTACCGGTCCATTTGTGGTCAAAATCTGCTGCTCCGGGCGCAGTAGAGCCCTCCTAAGTGAAGAAACGTGGAATACGTCGTGCAGAGCTGCCAGCTCTGGTGGCAATTCCAGCCTGTAAGCTAGGTCCCCGATCCGCTCCAGGATCCTATAAGGGCCCATATACCTAGGGCTGAGCTTATTCCTCCGACCACGCACCCGTGAAACTCCATGCATGTGCTGGATCTTCAAAAACACTCGGTCCCCCACCTGAAACCCACCTGACGATGCCGGACGTCATAATACTTAGCATGTCTGCTCTGTGCTTCAAACATCTTGTCTCTGATCAGTCTAACCTGAGCCTCGATGTCTTCGACAAAATCCGATCCCAACGCCTTCGGATCCTCGTCCCGCGTCCAAGAAAGCGGGGTCCTGCATCTCCCTACATACAAGGCTTCGTAAAGCGCCATCCTGATGTTGGACTGTTAGCTTTTGTTATAGGAGAACTCGACCAGGGGTAGGAGCTTCTCCCATGGTTCCCCGTGGTCCAAAATGCATAGCCTAAGAAGATCTTCCAGCGTCTGATTGGTGCGTTCCGTCTGCCCATCTGTCTGGGGATGGAATGCGGTGCTGAAGGTCAATCGCGTGCCTAAGAAAGCCTGCACGGATCTCCACTCCCTGGAAGTAAACCGTCCATCCCAATCCGACACGATCGTCTTGGGCACACCGTGGTGTCGAACAAACTGCTCCACAAATCTCCGCACTAGTACCCCCACAGAGTCATCCTTCTTAATCGGAATGAATCTGGCCACCTTCGTCAACCGATCGACGATTACCCAAATCGAGTCGTTTCCCGTCCGTGATCGGGGAAGTCCATGAATAAAATCCATCGCGATGTCCTCAACTTTCCACTCCGGGGGTACATGTTCTGAGATACATCATCCTTCTGATGATACAACATTGCGATTAAATCTTTTCCTTCTCAGATATCCCGAATCTTGTTACCCGTCATCTAACTTCACATGATAATTGTTATTTCTCTTAATTACTCCGTCTTATTTCCATGTCATTGTCTTGGTAACGCTACGGGTCATCATTCCAAACATGTTTTTTTTTTTTTACAAAATCTTATATTCGCCCGAATAACGTCGAATTATTTCGACTTCAATCTCACCATGTTTGTTACGCCACTTTCCCTAAACTAGGTCCAAGGGAACCCAAGCCAATACTAATTTGCCCAAAAAACAAAAGTTTAGCCCCCAATAAACAAAAGATAAGCCCCTACTTATCTTGGGCTAAGTATCTTTGATATTACCCTGTTGCATCTGTCCTAGCTGGGTGAACAATCCATAGGGCATCAATCTTTGACTTGGGGTTCCACCCTAAAACTCGTTAATATACTCCATACTTAAACTCTCTGAGTCACATTTACGACAACCTTATCCGGGTCAAAATGTTCCCAATCCCAAATGGGTATCTTCCGAACTTGAATTCCTATCCGACCCTCAGTGTTTGTCTCGGTGGTTGCCTCTAGGTAATTTTATTACCGGTATTGAGGGTTAAGACTACTTGTCTTTTATCATTCTGCTAATGTATTATTGGTCTCAATTCTCCTTAAAGTAGTTTACCGCTTGAATAATCCTTGATTGAGATAGTAGGGACAGTTGAGTTTACGTCTTAGGTAGTAATTCTCGTGCTAAACTCCTCCTTTATTCTCTTTGGGTATCTACTTACCTTAACCAAATTCATACCCAATGTCTATTTTGAACTAGGGCATACTATAAATTGTAATGGTTAGTCACGAGTCCTAGTTGGTTGAGTCTAACTCGTTGACTAGAGGATTAAGATGAGATTTCTTTGCAGCCAGAGGTGTTCCCTGCTAGGGGCAGGGTATGCCACAGGCTATAAGGAAGGATTCCAAATACTGA
The DNA here is from genome assembly GCA_039513925.1 of Platanthera zijinensis. Lineage (NCBI taxonomy): Eukaryota > Viridiplantae > Streptophyta > Magnoliopsida > Asparagales > Orchidaceae > Platanthera > Platanthera zijinensis. The sequence continues at coordinate 103,422,491 of CM077088.1, forward strand.
TGAAGTGGACTTTCACATGTGATTTCCCTTATGGGCACACCACTGCTTCCACTGCTTAGTTTGTCCCCAAACTAAACTCGAGCGGGGGTGACCCAGGGTTAGTGGACTGCTACTTTTCTAATCGAGGTTTCGCTCTGATACCACTTGTAAGACCAATTTTTTTCTTTTTAAACATCGGGGTCTTAGGCCCAGAACCGTCGCTTTGCGGTGACACCATCACGCCCGGAAAGGTCGTCACTACAAAACGCCGATCCTGCCGGCTAAATCGATCGCAGAACAGTAGTATTAAGTAAATATAAATCTAGTCCACCATAAACACATGTATATAAATAAATCTCCACGAAGGGAGAGTCCACAATAATAATAATCAGAGTACAAAAGGAGGGCTTGTGCCCAGTACATATAATCCTCACTACAAGTCACTTGCGGAAGCAAAACTGAAACTAAGCGTCACCGTAACTGTCACTGAACCGAGAGCACCCAAGCTAGACTGTCCCATCTCCACCGACTCTGTACTCTGTTGGTGTTGCATCTCTGGGTTCTTCTTCCTTTTTGGTCTGCAGTCGCCGCCTCGCAATCCATGTTTGCGTCTACGTTTTCGGCCTCCTGGCTGCTGAGCTGGTGGGATCCCACCCATCAAGGGGCATTTGAACCGTGTATGTCCTAGCTGGTGATAATGGTAACACGGTCGCGGGGTCAACTCTGTTAGAAACTTCAAAACCTGTGCCCCTTCCATATGGTAGACCTAAAATGTTGTGGTTCGAAAACCGTTAGTCTAAAAGACTAAGCCTTATCATCCCCTACCCCTTCCACCATGGCTCCTAGGTACCGAGCGAAGAGGAAGAAAGGGAAGGACATGAAGGTGGAGAATAAGTCAAAAGTAGGTGACAGCGGACCTATGCTAGCAATTCTATAGTAAATATGACAGAAGCAGAAAGTAGGAAATGTAACCTTAACTTATGCGGAAGCGCATAAGCCAAGGGATCTTTTGCTGGGCTCCCATCGTATAAAGTGTCACATACCACTTATACGTTGGGGTGTCGGTTATCAAACAGCAAGGAGTAGCAAGTAAGTAAAAGCACAAGAAATATAACCATTGATTTATAGGGATTACCCCTATAGACTAAGGGGTCGTTTTGCAGGGCCTATCGTATAAAACGTCCAATACCTTCTTATACGATAAGTGGCAATGTTTATGCTATGACACACAAATATGATATGGAATGCACAAGCAAGTGCAACACACTCACACGACTCTATGCGCACAGACTTTTAGTTCTCTCTGTTCGGGCAGCTAGCTTCACCCCCAGGAACCTCCGTGGTGGCAAACGGAGACAGTGGGTCGGGCCCCCCTCCTAGGAGGTTAACCACACTACCAGGCCTAGCCCTTCCATACGCCCCTAGAAGAACACAACCTAGAGTATCCGCATACTAGTGCTGGCTATATCCACCAGGCTTTCTTTGGCTAAGTGTCCCACACCGCCGAGTCAACGTACCGCCGTCGGTGTGATCGATCGTCCAGTACCGATGACCCACCACTTTTATGCACATGCAATCATGATAGTTATATTTGTGCAAGTTCTCATGTTACCGAGCCTCCAGCTCTCTAGTCTACCAAGCATATACCAAGTCCCCGAGCATCCCGCTCCCTGGACTTCCAAATTACAAACCAAACAATTGACATTACAAGTTGGCCCTTAGACCACGGACCTACTCTACCCCTTCCATGCCAATTCTTCTTCCTAAGTGTATAAGTGTAGGTGTGAGGTGCAACTATTACTAGGGTTACTCTTGATCATTTTATTCCTAAGATTTAAGGTTAACCTTAGACTTCCCGATGGTTACCTGGTGAAGGGCTCGCAGCGGTACTAGGAGCTATGATGGGGTGAATCCCAAAGCTCCCTTTCCAAGGAACTTAATATATTGTATTGGTTCCCTTAACCCATTCCCTTCTCATATTACAGTGGGCTAATCCTAGAATGACTTTGACTCTTCCTCTTCTCGGGGAGGACGATCTTCCGTCGAACCCGAACACTACTTATCGCTAGTCAATCTCACACCCTACCCATCCTGACTTCCAATAATGAATTTGATTTAACTCACCCTATCCAAACCATCAAACTACCAAAATTCCATCTCCCAAGTTTATTACCCACTCTAGTTAAGCTTCTGCAGTTTTTACTAAACGCAGACCATCCTAAGCTACATGGTGCTCCCGTTAGGGGCACTCCAATTTTTTAATCCAAATGACCTAAAATCAATACTGGGAGTCCACCATGACCTAATATAACTAAGTCCAAGATTTCTAAATTTTTCCTATTTATCGGGCATTTAATTTATTTATTCTAAGCCTCCCAATGCCCTAGTATGAACAAGAAGTGCACTAATGAGCCAACAATAAATCACCATAAAATCAGTAAAAATCCTATGAGGCATTTAAGCAGTAATTCCAAATTTTGAGAAATTTCAAAAGGTGTTTAGGCCTATTTTTCTTAATTTACCATTTTAGGCCATTTTTACTATATGATGAAGCAAGTACTGTAAATATATATCAAAAATAACAAGAAAATTATAAAAGCTTTATGGTGACCTAAAACTATCATAAACCAAGTCCCATAATTTATATCCAATATTTGGGCTCTGAATTTATTTTAATGTAAAACACTAATTTTCCTAGCTTAGAGAAGGAGGTACTATTTTTAATCATCTAAAAATCCAGAGAAATTTACCGGATAACTATTATTGTCTGAAACACCCACTGACAAAATTTTATATTTTTTAAAATAGTAATTAGGCATTATTTGTATTTTTGACTACATATCACAATTAGTACGTTAAAAAATAAAGTACCCAAAATAATAAGATAAAACTCTCAATAAAAATACATAAGGTAAAACATGCTATAAGATGCTTAAATCCAAGATTTCATAATATTCCAGTGCATAGAACTTCCAAAATCATCAAGATAAATATCTAAGGGACATTTAGAGTTGTAAATAAAGTGCTGTATAAATTAACCCAAACGCCTCAACAAAATTATATTATGGTCATTTAGACCAGAAAATCACTTTGCCCAAACTTTACTTGATTTGAAGTTCAGTTGATAGCTTAATAATTCAAATTAATGTTGGTGACCCAAACTAGGGTTAGGGTTTTAGGTGGGCTAAAGGTCTCCAAATACCCTAAAATTATGACCAGACGACTTTAGTACCCTTATGGTCCTCTTCACCAAATTTCAAGTAAATTCAAGGTCATTTGACCCCATGACCTTCACAACCCTAAAAATCCCCATTAAGGGACCTACCCTAGGGTTCTAGGGCTACCCTATCCCAAACCACCCCAAATTACATTAGAGGGTGTTTCATGCCCCAAACAGCAAGTGGACAAAATATCAGCCTCTGTTGAGGTTGTTTGACCACTCAAATCCAAAAAGGAATGAATTGACCTAATTAACCCTATAAGGGCCAACCTAGGGTCGAGTTAAAACTCAATCAAAACACTTCCAAATGAGGTGGAATTTTTACCAGAGTTCTAACATTCCCCCTAAGATCTCCCACCCAATTTGGTGGGAGTTTGAGGTGTTTAGGACAGCTAACTAAATTATACATGAATTATTAAATTTTTACAAAAACTATATAAAAATATTCTCCAAAAATTCTGATTTTTGGATAAGACCTAGTATGGTTAATAATAGACCATACCTTAAATTTCAAGTCATTTGGATGTCTGGATTGATGTGGGAATCCAAATCAATCTCAAGACAACCCTATGGATAGACCTCACCAAAATGTGTGATGTGGTCTAACCAGGACTCCAAATTGAGTGAAATCAATTTTGAATTAAACTAGACTTCAAGGGTTACATTTGCTATGTTGACCACTTTTTATGTTTCAGCCCCTACGGGCTACAATTTTTAGTTTAAACTTAGTGTACAGTAAAGGGAATTAATTTCTAATTATACAATATATAATATGATAAAATAACACGTTTCATCTTCTTCTTTACCCGAACCCGAACAGAACCAGAAAAACAACTATTCTTGTAGCTTTTCCAAAGCTATTTCCCGACCACCCAGCCGTCTCCCTGGCCGGCCACCACCACCTCTGTTGAGGTAAGGGCTACCGTCAGGCGGCGGCACGGCCGCCGGAGAGGCGGTTTACGGCGAACCAGCCACAATGAAATTTCGGAAAAACCACGGAAACGCTCACCCAATCCAGCTCTTTTGAGCCTGATATCTCTCCTAATGATTTCTAAGATCTATCCATAGAAGAAGAGGTAGAGGAGGACCTTATTCGAGGTTTGGAGTCGAGCCGATCATCGGGATGCGATTGGCGCGGTGGTGGCGTCGCCAGAATTCTTCAACAGCAAGGTAATGAGCTCTAGATTTATCTGGCAAGGGTGAAACCTTCCTATCTAAGTCTAGGGAGTCTTTTATAGAAGAACAAGGCTGCAGGAGGGAGTAGAAACGGTCCAGCCATTAGTGCCTCTTACGTGCAAGCTTAGACCATGGTGGAGGGGAGCTGAAACGGCTTGTAACAGCTGGAGGAGGGCTACAAACTCCTCCTCTCCCTGAGAGGAGTTGAATCCAGCTGTGAAAGGGAAGGGGGAAGGCCATGGCATCAAATGCCATTGATGTCCATGAAGCCTAGCTCTCGGCCATGGCCATCACTGCTCCTTTTGCCAAAACCGACGGTCCATGTGGCACAGCTTCACTTGACCGGTCAACCTTCTTTAAAATAATACTTAATTCGGTTTTATTAAAAGGAAACGGCCCACTAATGCATTCTGACCCACTTCCTAGACCGGCCCGGTTCAGCTGAACCAGCACACAGCCAATAAAAATTCCAAAAAAATTCTAAGTACAATGGCGTTGAGTGAGCTCAGCTCACTCAACGCCATCCAAGCTACGGCGTTGAGTGAGCTCTACTCACTCAATGCCATCCTAGATAAGGCATTGAGTGAGCTCTGCTAACTCAACGCCATCAAGAATGGCCTCCCAGACTATGGCATTGAGTGAGCTCAGCTCACTCAATGCCATCCGGATTATGGCGTTGAGTGAGCTCTGCTCACTCAACGCCATCCAGAATAAGCCCCTTTTAAACGATGGCGTTGAGTGAGCTTATCTCACTCAACGCTGTCCATATTATGGCGTTGAGTGAGCTTAGCTCACTCAACGCCATCCAGGTTATGACATTGAGTGAGCTTAGCTCACTCAACGCCATCCAGATTATGGCTTTAAGTGAGCTTAGGTCACTCAACGCCGTCCAGGTTATGGCGTTGAGTGAGCTTAGATCACTCAACGCCATCCAGATTATGGCTTTGAGTGAGCTTAGCTCACTCAATGCCGTCCAGGTTATGGCTTTGAGTTAGCTTAGCTTACTCAACGCCGTCCAGGTTATGGCTTTGAGTGAGCTTAGCTCACTCAACGTCGTCAAGGTTATCGCTTTGAGTGAGCTCTGCTTAGCTCAATGCCATCCAGACAGCACCAAATGGCGTTTAGTGCGGTCAGTGCACTCAACGCCGTTCAACTTATGGCGTTGACTGCACTCAACGCACTCAACGTCATCCCGTCTGACCGACTATGGCATTGAGTGAGCTAAGCTCACTCAACGCGATCCAGTCTATGGCGTTGAGTGAGCTCAGCTCACTCAACGCCAACCTGCCGACACCAGATGGAGTTGAGTGCAGTCAGTGCACTCAACGCCATTCAACTTATGGCGTTGAGTGCACTCAATGCACTCAACGCCATCCCGCTTATGGCTTTGAGTGAGCTAAGCTCACTCAACGCCATCCATACCACGGCGTTGAGTGAGCTTAGCTCACTCAACGCCATTCCAAGGTCACGGGCATGACGGATCGGTCACGGGCGTGTCTGACCTATGTTGAATTTTCTGAGCTCGACGATCGTCTTCCTGAGGTCGACGATCGTCGAAGGGGGTCACGCCCTAGGTCACGGGCGTGACGGGTCGGTCACGGGAGTGAACACCCCTTGACTCAAAAACTTGGTTGACAAACTTCGATTCCTGGGCTTCCTAGGGTTCTGTTAAGACAAAACCACTCCCAGGGGTCTAGTTGGAAATAGGATGTTACAAATCCCAATAAACAAAACAAAGATTTCGTCCCCAAAATCAAGGTTAAGCTTACGGGGCTCCTATCGGGAGAAAAAGGCTTGTAACATCCCTTGAGAGTTGAGAGATTTACATCTCTACATTACGTTTGTTATGTGTGGTTTGAAGGTGATTGTCAAATCTAAGACCAATTCGTCCAGTTGACTAGGTTTATACCCCCAATAAACAAAAGATTAGCCTCTATTCTTGAAATTTCAGTCTTATTGGTTTAAAATAGGCACGCAAATTGATTGTCCAGAGGGGTTGTGAGGTATACCTGTCCGAAAAGCTCCGGATACTTTTGCCGCATCAAGTCCTGTTGCTCCCATGTATGCTCCTCCTGCCCATGCTTGTTCCACAGAACCTTGACTAACGGAACGTTCTTCTGTCGCAAGACACGCACTGCCGTGCCATCGATCCTGATTGGCTCCAAGTGAACTGACCGGTCGGAAGCTACCGGTCCATTTATGGTCAAAATATGCTGCTCCGGGCGTAGTAGAGCCCTCCTAAGTGAAGAAACGTGGAATACGTCGTGCAGAGCTGCCAGCTCTTGTGGCAATTCCAGCCTGTAAGCTAGGTCCCTGATCCGCTCCAGGATCCTGTAAGGGCCCATATACCTAGGGCTGAGCTTATTCCTCCGACCACGCACCCGTGAAACTCCATGCATGGGCCGGATCTTCAAAAACACTCGGTCCCCCACCTGAAACCCCACCTGACGATGTCGGGCGTCATAATACTTAGCATGTCTGCTCTGCGCTTCTAACATCTTGTCTCTGATCAGTCTCACCTGAGCTTCGGTGTCTTTGACCAAATCCGATCCCAACGCCTTCGGATCATCGTCCTGCATCCAAGAAAGCGGGGTCCTTCATCTCCCTCCATACAAGGCTTCGTAAGGCGCCATCCTGATGCTGGACTGTTAGCTGTTGTTATAGGAGAACTCGACCAGGGGTAGGAGCTTCTCCCATGGTTCCCCGTGGTCCAAAATGCATAGCCTAAAAAGATCTTCCAACGTCTGATTGGTGCGTTCCGTCTGCCCATCCGTCTGGGAATGGAATACGGTGCTGAAGGTCAATCGCGTGCCTAAGTAAGCCTACACGGATCTCCACTCCCTGGAAGTGAACCGGCCATCCCGATCCGACATGATCGTTTTGGGCACCCCATAGTGTCGAACAAACTGCTCCACAAATCTCCACACTAGTACCCCCACAGAGTCATCCTTCTTGATCGGAATGAATCTGGCCACCTTCGTCAACCGATCGACGATGACCCAAATCGAGTCATTTCTTGTCCATGATCGGGGAAGTCCATGAATAAAATCCATCGCGATGTCCTCAACTTTCCACTCCGGGTGTACATGTTCTGAGATACATCATCCTTCTGATGATACAACATAGCGATTAAATCTTTACCTTCTCAGATATCCCGAATCTTTTTACCCGTCATCTAACTTCACGTTATAATAGTTATTTCTCGTAATTACTCTGTCTTATTACCATGTCATTGTCTTGGTAACGCTACGGGTCATCATTCCAAACATGTTTTTTTTTTTACAAAATCTTATGTTCGCCCGAATAACGTCGAATTATATCGACTTCAATCTCACTATGTTTGTTACGCCACTTTCCTTAAACTAGGTCCAAGGGAACCCAAGCCAATACTAATTTTCCCAATAAACAAAAGTTTAGCCCCCAATAAACAAAAGATAAGCCCCTACCTATCTTGCCTAAGTATCTTTGATATTACCCTGTTACATCTGTCCTAGCTGGGTGCACAATCCCTAGGGCATCAATCATCGACTTGGGGTTCCACCCTGGAACTCGTTAATATACTCCAAACTTAAACTCTCTGAGTCACATTTACGACAACCTTATCCAAGTCAAAATGTTCCCAATCCCAAATGGGTATCTTCCGAACTTGAATTCCTATCCGACCCTCAGTGTTTGTCTTGGTGGTTGCCTCTAGGTAATTTTATTACCGGTATTGAGGGTTAAGACTACTTGTCTTTTATCATTCTGCTAATGTATTATTAGTCTCAATTCTCCTTAAAGTAGTCTACCGCTTGAATAATCCTTGATTGGGATAGTAGGGACACCTGAGTTTACGTCTTAGGTAGTAATTCTCGTGCTAAACTCCTCTTTTATTCTCTTTAGGTATCTCCTTACCTTAACCAAATTCATACCTAAGGTCTATTTTGAACTAGGGCATACTATAAATTGAAATGGGTAGTCACGAGTCCTAGTTGGTTGAGTCTAACTCATTGACTAGAGGATTAAGATGAGATTTCTTTTCAGCCAGAGGTGTTCCCTGCTGGGGGCAGGGTATGCCACAGGCTATAAGGAAGGATTCCAAATACTGATGAAGTGGACTTTCACATATGATTTCCCTTATGGGAACACCACTGCATCCGCTGCTTAGTTTGTCCCCAAAGTAAGCTCGAGCGGGGGTGACCTAGGGTTAGTGGACTACTACTTTTTCGTTCGAGGTTTCGCTCTGATACCACTTGTAGACCCCTTTTTTTTCTTTTAAACACTGAGGCCTTAGGCCCAGAACCACTGCTTTGCGTTGACACCATCATGCCAGGAAAGGTTGTCACTACAAAACGACGATCCTGCCGGCCAAATCGATCGCAGAACAGTAGTATAAGTAAATATAATTCTAGTCCACCATAACCATATGTATATAAATAAATCTCCACGAAGGGAGAGTCCACAATAATAATAATCATAGTACAAAAGGAGGGCTTGTGCCCAGTACATATAATCCTCACTACAAGTCACTTGCGGAAGCAAAACTGAAACTAAGCGTCACCGTAACTGTCACTGAACCAAGAGCACCCAAGCTAGACTGGCCCATCTCCACCGACTCCGTACTATGTTAGTGCTGCATCTCTGGGTGCTTCTTCCTTTTCGGCCTGCAATCGCCGCCTCGCAATCCATGTCTGCGTCTACGTTTTCGGCCTCCTAGCTGCTGAGCTTGTGGGATCCCACCCATCAAGGGGAATTTGACCTATGTATGTACTAGCTGGTGATAATGGTAACACGGTTGCTGGGTCAACTCTGTCAGAAACTTCAAAACCTGTGCCCCTTCCATATGGTACACCTAAAATGTTGTTGTTCGAAAACCGTTAGTCTAAAAGACTAAGCCCTATCATCCCCTACCCCTTCCACCATGGCTCCTAGGTACCGAGTGGAGAGGAAGAAAGGGAAGGACATGAAGGTGGAGAATAAGTCAAAATCAGGTTATAGCGGACCTATGCTAGCAATTCCATAGTAAATATGACAGAAGCAGAAAGTAGGAAATGTAACCTTAACTTATGCGGAAGCGCATAAGCCAAGGGATCTTTTGCAGGGCTCCCATCGTATAAAGTGTCTCATACCACTTATACGTTGGGGTGTCAGTTATCAAACAGCAAGGAGTAGCAAGTAAGTAAAAGCACAAGAAATATAACCATTGATTTATAGGGATTACCCCTATAGACCAAGGGGTCGTTTTGCAGGGCCTATCGTATAAAACGTCCCATACCATCTTATACGATAGGTGGCAATGTTTATGCTATGACACACAAATATGATATGGAATGCACAAGCAAGTGCAACACACCCACACGACTCTATGCGCACAGACCTTTAGTTCCCCCTGTTCGGGCAGCTAGCTTCACCCCCAGGAACCTCCGTGGTGGCAAACGGAGACAGTGGGTCGGGCCCCCCACTCCTAGGCGGGTAACCACACTACCAAGCCGAGCCCTTCCGTATGCCCCTAGAAGAACACAACCTAGAGTATCCGCGTACTAGTGCTGGCTATATCCACCAGGCTTTCTTTGGCTAAGTGTCCCACACCGCCGAGTCAACGTACCACCGTCGGTGTGATCGATCGTCCAGTGTCGATGACCCACCACTTTTATGCACATGCAATCATGATAGTTATATTTGTGCAAGTTCTCATGTTACCGAGCCTCCAACTCTCTAGTCTACCAAGCATATACCAAGTCCCCGAGCATCCCGCTCCCTGGACTTCCAAATTACAAACCAAACAATTGACATTACAAGTAGGCCCTTAGACCACGGACCTACTCTACCCCTTCCATGCCAATTATTCTTCCTAAGTGTACAAGTGTAGGTGTGAGGTGCAACTATTATTAGGGCTACTCTTGATCATTTTATTCCTAAGATTTAAGGTTAACCTTGGACTTCCCGATGGTTACCCGGTGAAGGGCTCGCAGCGGTACTAGGAGCTATGATGGGGTGAATCCCAAAGCTCCCTTTCCAAGTCACTTAATATAATTGATTGGTTCCCTTAACCCATTCCCTTCTCATATTACAGTGGGCTAATCCTAGGATGACTTTGACTCTTCCTCTTCTCGGGGAGGACGATCTTTCGTCGAACCCGAACACTACTTATCGCTAGTCAATCTCACACCCTACCCATCCTGACTTCCAATAATGAACTTGATTTAACTCACCCTATCCAAACCAGCAAACTACCAAAATTCCATCTCCCAAGTTCATTACCCACTCTAGTTAAACTTCTGCAGTTTTTACTAAACGCAGACCATCCTAAGCTATATGGTGCTCCTGTTAGGGGGTACTCCAATTTTATCATCCAAATGACCTAAAATCAATACTGGGAGTCCACCATGACCTAATATAACTAAGTCCAAGATTTCCAAATTTTTCCTATTTATCGGGCATTTAATTTATTTATTCTAAGCCTCTCAATGCCCTAGTATGAACATGAAGTGCACTAAAGAGCCAACAATAAATCACCATAAAATCAGTAAAAATCATATTTGGCATTTAAGCTGTAATTCCAAATTTTGAGAAATTTCAGAGGTATTTAGACCTATATTTCCTAATTTACCATTTTAGGCCATTTTTACTATATTATGAAGCAAGTACTGTAAATATATATTCAAAAATCACAAGAAAATTATAGAAGGTATATGGTGACCTAAAACCATCAGAAACCAAGTCCCATAATTTTTCTCCAATATTTGGGCTCTTAATTTATTTTAATGTTAAACACCAATTTTCCTTGCTTAGAGAAGGAGATACTATTTTTAATCATCTAAAAATCCAGATAAATTTACCGGATGACTATCATGGTTTGAAACACTTACTGACCAAATTTCATTATTTTTAAATAGTAATTAGGCATTATTCTTATTTTTTACTACATATGACAATTAGTACGTTAAAGAATAAAGTACCCAAAATAATCTGATAAAACTCTCAAGAAAAATACATAAGGTATAACATGCTATAAGATGCTTAAATCTAAGATTTCATAATATTCTAGTGCATAGAAATTCCAAAATTATCAATATAAATATCTAAGGGACAATTAAAGTTGTAAATGAAGTACTATATAAATTAACCCAAACGCCTCAACAAAATTATATTATGGCCATTTAGCCAGAAAATCACTTTGCCCAAACTTTACTTGATTTGAAGTTCAGTTGATAGCTTAATAATTCAAATCAAGGTTGGTGACCAAAACTAGGGTTAGGGTTTTAGGTGGGCTAAAGGTCTCCAAATACCCTAAAATTATGACCAGAGGACTTTAGTACCCTTATTGTCCTCTTCTCCAAATTTCAAGTCAATCCAAGGTCATTTGACCCCCATGACCTTCACAACCCTAAAAATCCCCATTAAGGGACCTACCCAAGGGTTCTAGGGCTACCCTATCCCAAACCACCCCAAATTACATTGGAGGGTGTGTCATGCCCCCAAACAGCCAGTGGACAAAATATCAGCCTCTGTTGAGATTGTTTGACCACTCAAATCCTAAAAGGAATGAATTGACCTAATTAACCCTATAAGGGTCAACCTAAGGTCGAGTTAAAACTCAATCAAAACACTTCCAAATGAGGTGGAATTTTTACCAGAGTTCTTACATTCCCCCTAAGATCTCCCACCCAATTTGGGGGGAGTTTGAGGTGTTGAGGACACCTAACTAAATTATACATGAATTATTAAATTTTTACAAAAACTATATAAAAATATTCTCCAAAAATTCTGATTTTTGGATAAGACCTAGGTATGGCTAATAATAGACCATACCTTAAATTTCAAGTCATTTGGATGGCTAGATTGATGTGAGAATCCAAATCAATCTCAAGACAACCCTATGGATAGACCTCACCAAAATGTGTGATGTGCTCTAACCAGGACTCCAAATCGAGTGAAATTAATTTTGAATTAAACTAGACTTCAAGGGCTACATTTGCTATGTTGAACACTGTTTATGTTTCAGCCCTTACAGGCTACAATTTTCCGTTTAAACTTAGTGTACAGTAAAGGGAATTAATTTCTAATTATATAATATATAATATGATAAAATAACACGTTTCATCTTCTTCTTTACCCGTACCCGAACAGAACCAGAAAAACAACTATTCTTGTAGGTTTTCCAAAGCTATTTCCCGGCCACCCAGCCGTCTCCCTGGCCGGCCACCACCACCACCTCTTTTGAGGTGAGGGCTACCGTCGGGCGGCGGCACGGCCGCCGGAGAGTCGGTTTACGGCGAACCCGCCACCATGAAATTTCGGAAAAATCACGGAAACGCTCACCCGATCCAGCTCTATTGAGCCCAATATCTCTCCTAATGATTTCTAAGATCTATCCATAGAAGAAGAGGTAGAGGAGGACCTTATTCGAGGTTTGGAGTCGAGCCGATCGTCGGGATGCGATTTGCGCGGTGGTGGCGTCGCCGGAATTCTTCAACAGCAAGGTAATGAGCTCTAGATTTATCTGGCAAGGGTTAAACCTTCCTATCTAAGTCTAGGGAGTCTTTTATAGGAGAACAAGGATGCGGGAGGGAGTAGAAACGGTCCAGCCATTAGTGCCTCTTACATGCAAGCTTTAACCATGGTGGAGGGGAGCTGAAACGGCTTGTAACAGCTGGAGGAGGGCTGGAAACTCTTCCTCTCCCTGAGAGGAGTTGAATCTAGCTGTGAAAGGGAATGGGGAAGGCCATGGCATAAAATGCCATTGATGGCCATGAAGCCTAGCTCTCGGCCATGGCCGTCACTGCTCCTTTTGCCAAAATCGACGGTCCACATGGCACAGCTTCACTTGACCGGTCAACCTTCTTTAAAATAAGACTTAATTGGGTTTTATTAAAAGGAAACGGCCCACTAATGCATTCTGTCCCACTTCCTAGACCAGCCCGGTTCAGCTGAACCAGCACACAGCCAAAAAAAATGCCAGAAAAATTTTAAGTACAATGGCATTGAGTGAGCTCAGCTCACTAAACGCCATCCAAGCTACGGCGTTGAGTGAGCTCAGCTCACTCAACGCCATCCAAGCTACGGCGTTGAGTGAGCTATGCTCACTCAATGCCATCCAAGATAAGGCATTGAGTGAGCTCTGCTCACTCAACGCCATCCAGAATGGCCTCCAAGACTATGGCGTTGAGTGAGCTCAGCTCACTCAATGCCATCCGGATTATGGCTTTGAGTGAGCTCAGCTATATCCACCAGGCTTTCTTTGGCTAAGTGTCCCACACCGCCGAGTCAACGTACCGCCGTCGGTGTGATCGATCGTCCAGTGCCGATGACCCACCACTTTTATGCACATGCAATCATGATAGTTATATTTGTGTAAGTTCTCATGTTACTGAGCCTCCAGCTCTCTAGTCTACCAAGCATTTACCAAGTCCTTGAGCATCCCGCTCCCTGGACTTCCAAATTACAAACCAAACAATTGACATTACAAGTAGGCCCTTAGACCACGGACCTACTCTACCCCTTCCATGCCAATTCTTCTTCCTAAGTGTACAAGTGTAGGTGTGAGGTGCAACTATTATTAGGGTTACTCTTGATCATTTTATTCCTAAGATTTAAGGTTAACCTTGGATTTCCCGATGGTTACCCGGTGAAGGGCTCGCAGCGGTACTAGGAGCTATGATGGGGTGAATCCCAAAGCTCCCTTTCCAAGGCACTTAATATAATTGATTGGTTCCCTTAACCCATTCCCTTCTCATATTACAGTGGGCTAATCCTAGGATGACTTTGACTCTTCCTCTTCTCGGGGAGGACGATCTTCCGTCGAACCCGAACACTACTTATCGCTAGTCAATCTCACACCCTACCCATCCTGACTTCCAATAATGAACTTGATTTAACTCACCCTATCCAAACCAGCAAACTACAAAAATTCCATCTCCCAAGTTCATTACCCACTCTAGTTAAACTTCTGTAGTTTTTACTAAACGCAGACCATCCTAAGCTACATGGTGCTCTCGTTAGGGGGTACTCCAATTTTATCATCCAAATGACCTAAAATCAATACTGGGAGTCCACCATGACCTAATATAACTAAGTCCAAGATTTCCAAATTTTTCATATTTATCGGGCATTTAATTTATTTATTCTAAGCCTCCCAATGCCCTAGTATGATCATGAAGTGAACTAATGTGCCAACAATAAATCACCATAAAATCAGTAAAACTCCTATGAGGCATTTAAGCAATAATTCCAAATTTTGAGAAATTTCAGAGGTGTTTAGGCCTATATTTCCTAATTTACCATTTTAGACCATTTTTACTATATTATGAAGCAAGTACTGTAAATATATATCCAAAAATAACAATAAAATTATAGAAGATTTATGGTGACCTAAAACCATCAGAAACCATGTCCCATAATTTTTCTTTAATATTTGGGCTCTTAATTTATTTTAATGTAAAACACTAATTTTCCTAGCTTAGAGAAGGAGGTACTATTTTTATTCATCTAAAAATCCAGAGAAATTTACCGGATGACTATCTTGGTCTCAAACACCTACTGACCAAATTTCATAATTTTTAAAATAGTAATTAGGAATTATTTGTATTTTTGACTACATATCACAATTAGTACGTTAAAGAATAAAGTACCCAAAATAATTAGATAAAACTCTCAAGAAAACTACATAAAGTATAACATGCCATAAGATGCTTAAATCCAAGATTTCATAATATTCCAGTGCATAGAAATTCCAAAATCATCAATATAAATATATAAGGGACATTTAGAGTTGTAAATGAAGTACTGTATAAATTAACCCAAACGCCTCAACAAAATTATATTATGGCCATTTAAACTAGAAAATCACTTTGCCCAAACTTTACTTGATTTGAAGTTCAGTTGATAGCTTAATAATTCAAATTAAGGTTGGTGACCCAAACTAGGGTTAGGGTTTTAGGTGGGCTAAAGGTCTCCAAATATCCTAAAATTATGACAAGAGGACTTTAGTACCCTTATGGTACTCTTCACCAAATTTCAAGTCAATCCAAGGTCATTTGACCCCATGACCTTCACAACCCTAAAAATCCCCATTAAGGGACCTACCCTAGGGTTCTAGAGCTACCCTATCCCAAACCACCCCAAATTACATTGGAGGGTGTGTCATGCCCCAAACAGCAAGTGGACAAAATATCAGCCTCTATTGAGGTTGTTTGATAACTCAAATCCCAAAAGGAATAAATTGACCTAATTAACCCTATAAGGGCCAACCTAGGGTCGAGTTAAAACTCAATCAAAACACTTACAAATGAGGTGGAATATTTACCAGAGTTCTAACATTCCCCCTAAGATCTCCCACCCAATTTGGGGGGAGTTTGAGGTGTTTAGGACATCTAACTAAATTATACATGAATTATTAAATTTTTATAAAAACTATATAAAAATATTCTCCAAAAATTCTGATTTTTGGATAAGACCTAGGTATGGCTAATAATAGACCATACCTTAAATTTCAAGTCATTTGGATGTCTAGATTGATGTGGGAATCCAAATCAATCTCAAGACAACCATATGGATAGACCTCACCAAAATGTGTGTTGTTGTCTAACCAGGACTCCAAATCGAGTGAAATCAATTTTGAATTAAACTAGACTTCAAGGGATACATTTGCTATGTTGACCACTGTTTATGTTTCAGCCCCTACGGGATACAATTTTTAGTTTAAACTTAGTGTACAGTAAAGTGAATTAATTTCTAATTATACAATATATAATATGATAAAATAACACGTTTCATCTTCTTCTTTACCCGAACCCGAACAGAACCAGAAAAACAACTATTCTTGTAGCTTTTCCAAAGCTATTTCCCGGCCACCCAGCCGTCTCTCCCTGGCCGGCCACCACCACCACCTCTGTTGAGGTGAGGGCTACCGTCGGGCGGCGGCACGGCCGCCGGAGAGGCGGTTTCTGGCGAACCCGCCACCATGAAATTTCGGAAAAACCACGGAAACGCTCACCCGATCCAGCTCTTCTGAGCCCGATATCTCTCCTAATGATTTCTAAGATCTATCCATAGAAGAAGAGGTAGAGGAGGACCTTATTCGAGGTTTGGAGTCGAGCCGATCGTTGGGATGCGATTGGCGTGGTGGTGGCGTCGCCGGAATTCTTCAACAGCAAGGTAATGAGCTCTAGATTTATCTAGAAATGGTGAAACCTTCCTATCTAAGTCTAGGGAGTCTTTTATAGGAGAACAAGGCTGCGGGAGGGAGTAGAAACGGTCCAGCCATTAGTGCCTCTTACATGCAAGCTTCGGCCATGGTGGAGGGGAGCTGAAACGGCTTGTAACAGCTGGAGGAGGGCTGGAAACTCCTCCTCTCCCTGAGAGGAGTTTAATCTAGCCGTGAAAGGGAAGGGGGAAGGCCATGGCATCAAATTCCATTAATGGCCATGAAGCCTAGCTCTCGGCCATGGCCGTCACTGCTCCTTTTGCCAAAACCGACGGTCCACGTGGCACAGCTTCACTTGACCGGTCAACCTTCTTTAAAATAAGACTTAATTGGGTTTTATTAAAAGGAAACAACCCACTAATGCATTCTGGCCCACTTCCTAGACCGACCCGATTTAGCTGAACCAGCACACAGCCAAAAAAATGCCAGAAAAATTCTAAGTACAATGGCATTGAGTGAGCTCAGCTCACTCAACGCCATCCAAGCTACGGCGTTGAGTGAGCTCAGCTCACTCAATGCCATCCAAGCTACGGCATTGAGTGAGATTTGCTCACTCAACGCCATCACAGATAAGGCGTTGAGTGAGCTCTGCTCACTCAACGCCATCCAGAATGGCCTCCCAGACTATGGCATTGAGTGAGCTCAGCTCACTCAACGCCATCTGAATTATGGCGTTGAGTTAGCTATGCTCACTCAACGCCATCCAGAATAAGCCCCTTTTAAACGATGGCATTGAGTGAACTTAGCTCACTCAACGCCGTCAAGATTATGGCGTTGAGTGAGCTTTGCTCACTCAACGCCATCCAGGTTATGGCGTTGAGTGAGCTTAGCTCACTCAACGTCGTCCAGGTTATGGCTTTGAGTGAGCTTAGCTCCCTCAACGACGTCCAGATTATGGCTTTGAGTGAGCTTAGCTCACTCAACGCCGTCCAGGTTATGGCGTTGAGTGAGCTTAGCTCACTCAATGTCGTCCAGATTATGGCTTTGAGTGAGCTTAGCTCACTCAACGCCGTCCAGGTTATGGCTTTGAGTGAGCTTAGCTCACTCAACGCCGTTCAGGTTATGGCTTTGAGTGAGCTTAGCTCACTCAATACCGTCCAGGTTATGACTTTTAGTGAGCTTAGCTCACTCAACGCCGTCCAGATTATGGCGTTGAGTGAGCTCTGCTCACTCAACGCCATCCAAACAGCACCAAATGTCGTTGAGTGCGGTCAGTGCACTCAACGCCGTTCAACTTATGGCGTTGAGTGCACTCAACGCACTCAACGCCATCCCGTCTGACCGACTACGGCGTTGAGTGAGCTAAGCTCACTCAACGCCATCCAGTCTACGCGTTGAGTGAGCTCAGCTCACTTAACGCCAACCTGCCGACACCAGATGGCTTTGAGTGCAGTCAGTGCACTCAACGCCATTCAACTTATGGCGTTAAGAGTACTCAATGCACTTAACGCCATCCCGCTTATGGCTTTGAGTGAGCTAAGCTCACTCAACGCCATCCAGACCATGGCTTTGAGTGAGCTTAGCTTACTCAACGCCATTTGAAGGTCACGGGCGTGACGGATCGGTCACGGGCATGTCTAACCTATGTTGAATTTTCTGAGCTCGATGATCGTCTTCCTGAGGTTGACAATCGTCGAAGGGGGTCACGCCCTAGGTCACGGGCGTGACGGGTTGGTCACGGGCGTGACCACCCCTTGACTCAAAATCTTGGTCGACAAACTTCGATTCCTGGGCTTCCTAGGGTTCTGTTAAGACAAAACCACTCCCAGGGGTCTAGTTGGAAATGGGATGTTACATTATTCACAAACTATACAGGAGTTGCATAATGATGCAATTGGCAAGCCATGCCTACCTAAATTGTTGCATTGTGAGAGAAGCCAAAGCTGACTCATAGTGTTAGTGAAATATGGATCTTGTCCACTAATAGAGTTACTCGCATGAACTCTTCGAATTGATATCAAGGGTTATTGATTTGATAAAAATAGTTGGAGTTATTCTGATTAAAGTCCTAATCGAAAGAGAAAATTATATGTTGAAATGTAATACTAATTTGCTTTGCTTGTATTCTTGTAGAATATTCATGGCAAGTGGATCACTCTCCACCATGTCCCCTGATGAGCCTGTCGGGAATGCGCCCCATGCTGATAAAGATGCTTACAAGAAGTATCTCGACGACTCCTTAGACGTCGAATGTCTCATGCTTGCGACCATGAACTCTGAGCTACAGAAGCAACATGAGAGCATGGGTTGCAAGGAAAATGACGAGCATCTCAAGAAAATGTTTCAAGGGCAAGCTCGTCAAGAGAGATTTGACGTCACTAAGGCATTATTCTAGTGCAAGATGGGAGCTCCGAATCTAGTAGGGACTTACGTACTCAAGATGATTGGGTATATCGAGAACCAGCTTGAAAGACTAGGGTTCCCTCTAGGCCAAGAGTTGGACTGTAACACCCCAAAATGTTGTAGGAGCGACGGGGATCGAATTTGGCCAAGACAGATTTTTGGTACAGGTGACACGGACCCCGACACGGGCGTGTCGGAGGCCGTGTCGGGCGTGTCGAGCCCGGGCCGTCGAGCTGGCCGTGTCGTCGACCAGTTCAGGTCGGCGATGGTCGTGTGGTGGAACACGGCCTAGGATACGGGCGTGTCCCAGGCCGTATCACACCTGGGCTGTGCGGTTGGGTACACGGGTAATGACACGGGCACAAACACGGCCGTGTCAAATTTGACACGGGCGTGTCTGATGCCGTGTCACCAGGCCGTGTACCTCTCTGACTGCGAAGTTTTGATATATTGCACACGGGGGGCATGACACGGGTCCCGACACGGGCGTGTCGCAGACGACACGGGCGTGTCGGAGGCCGTGTCACATGCCGTATTGCTGGTTTTCAATCTTGGTCGAGATGGCGAATGAGCTACACGGCCAGGCACACGGCCGTGTGCCAACCCGTGTTCGGCCCAGATTTTATGATTTTGGATTTAATCCGGACCGTTCGTTTCCTTGGCTTTGGATCCGACGGTGGGGGGCTGTTCCTGGGTGGTTATAGTTGGGAAATAGGGTTTAGAAACCCATTTTTCCATTGGCCAATCTCTCTCTAAAAGTTAGAGAGAAGGGAGAGCAAGGAGGAAGGAGGAGTCCAAGTTCCGGCCGCCGGAAGAGCTTCGGAGCTCCGAATCGCGATCCGAGTCCAGATCCGCAGAGGCGACGCCGTTGCGGTGCTTTCCAACCGTATAGTTTTCAATGGCGTCGCGGAAGAATGCAAGGGTAACGATTTCTCATCCTTGGGCATGTGAAGCCTTCTTTTCCTTTGCATAGGAAGCCCTCTCTCGCGAGTGAGCGAAGAGTTGGAGCGTTCCTTGGGGTAGATATGTGAAGTCCCCCTTGTGTAGAGTCCGTATGCGTAAACAGACATAGGCATTGTGTGTGAAGCCTATTCGGACATGTTGGTCCGGATCGGTGATGTTGCATTGCATTTGAACCGGGCAAGAATCCGGGTGTTTGGGTGTTTTCGGATTTTCTACGTGGTAGATTGCATCAGGGAGCCTTGGAGATTAATTCCAAGGTGCACCCGGAAAACTGGGCAAAAGCGGGTTTTGCCAACACGGTGGCCGGGGAGCCAACGTGAACATAACCGGGTTATGTGATTATTGTGGTGGAAACGGGACTCGGTGAGTCTTGGTCTGCGCATATGGCTTAAATTGTCGTTGCGGTGTGAGCACGGGTCAGGCGGAACCGTACCCGGTCTATGTCGTTCGGTAGGACCGTTGGCATGGATGAGGGTCTTC
The DNA here is from genome assembly GCA_039513925.1 of Platanthera zijinensis. Lineage (NCBI taxonomy): Eukaryota > Viridiplantae > Streptophyta > Magnoliopsida > Asparagales > Orchidaceae > Platanthera > Platanthera zijinensis. The sequence goes on from CM077088.1 coordinate 103,442,836, forward strand.
GGCGGTCTATGGCTTAAAGTGCCGTGACCAAGGCCAGGAAGGCAAAATGCTCATATGGATGACCGTCCAAGAGGCGGTGGTGGATTGGGAACGTCTATGGCTTGAATTGACGTGACGTTGGCCGGTTTGCCGAGAATGTGCCCTGAGTGCACGGGGTGTGTGGCCGTGCGAGCCCACGCCTGTGGTGAAGTGCAAATACTTTATATAATTGTCTATGCTAATAAAGTGCAGGGAAAGAGCATTGCCGCCCCGAATGTGGGGGCGGGATCGTTATAATTTGGTCAGCATTGCTGACCGTTGCTATTGTTTGCCACCGGGCGGTGGTTTGTGGCTTGCAGGTACTGCGGAGCAGAGCGGGAAATAGCAGGCTAAAGCCCTTGTTGCTGTGCCGGCCCTCAAAGGCCTAATTGCTTATGTTTCTTTCCCGTTTTCATGTATGGCCGGCCTGCGTGCCGAAGTTTGGAAAACACTTCATTTATTAAGGGAACAGTGTAAGGCCTTAAGGCCATTTCTCTTTGGTTGTATGTATACATTCCTGAGTTTGTAGTGGACATTCATGCTGTTGTGGCTGGGTTCTTATTTCTTTTGCAACTGAATAAATTGCTTCCGCTAGGTGTTGTGTAGGATGACATGATTGGTTGAATGGTTTCAGCGCGTAACCAGCCGGTCTGTCCGTAGTATATGGCATCGGGCCCCGGCCGGACCTACTGCTATATGCTATGCGACGGATAGGGGTGTTACAAATTGGTATCAGACTTCTGGTTTCGGTCAAGCTTAAATGAATTCGTGGACGAATTCACTTTACGGGGTGGTGAGCACATGTGTGCGTCATCGTTATAACAAGAGAAGAACCCATGAATGTCCACTTAGGAATGAAAATACTCATGTTTGAGGAACCTGCGTGTTCCTATAATTGCTGTTTGCAGTAATTTTTGGGTCGCTTATTGGTGTTTTGCACGATTATAGGTGACCAGAAGTGGTGCTGGGCCGTCTGAACGGCCAGGTTCTGAGGCGAGCAGTGCGCCAAGCGATGCGCCTGCAACACCTCCGTCTGCCAAGACCATTAGGTTGGTGGCAGAAGCGGTCATGGCAATGATCAATGCGCAGCCTGCAAGGCAGGTGCAGCAGCCTGCTCCTGCTGTGGAGCAAGTACCGCTTCAGACGGCAGAGCAAAGGAGGGTTGAGCAAGTAGTTTTGGAGCCAGAGTTGCCTAGGAGAGCAACTGAAAGACAACTGAAGCACGTGATGGGCTTTCATCCACTGGTATTCACGGGGGCAGAAACCCCGACCCAAGCAGAGGATTGGCTCTCAAGGGTCAACAGGATGATGACTGCGACGAAAACGGAAGAGTGGCAGAAGACCACTATAGCGACTTTCCTTTTGGATGGGGACGCAAGACTATGGTGGGAAGGCCTAGAGCTACATCAGTTGCAGGGAAGGCCGTTGGCCGAAGTTTCGATGGAGGAGTTTGCGAGACTATTCATGGCTCGATACCTCCCCTCGGCGCAGAGAATTGCGCTAGAAAGCGAATTTCAGAAGTTGGTGCAAGGGGATTGCACCGTTGATGAGTACCTCCACGAGTTTACTCGGTTGGGTAGATATGTCGGCGCTACCATCGCAGACGAGGAGCGCAAGATGAGCCGCTTCTACGAAGGGCTAAGGGATGATTTAAGGTTGTTACTGTCGGGGCCCAAGGTGCAGGGTTTCATGACCCTGGTCAGTTCGGCCCGGTCCTTGGAGAAGGACATGAAGAAAGTCCAAGCGAAGAAGGAATCCGGTAGTAAGAAAGCGGAGTTCAAAGCGCCGACTACGTCGAAGTCGGGCTACCGAAAATTCTTCAAAAAGGCTAGGACGTCAGGTCCAGCTTCTTCTACGGGTGCCTCGGGGGCAACTACCAATCAAACCCCGGGCGCTTGTTTCACGTGTGGAAAGACGGGGCACTTTGCCCGTGATTGCTGGAGTGGACGCTCAAAGTCCGAAAGGAAACAAGGAGCTACCTACGAGGAAAAGGGCAAAGCGGTGGAGTCGACCGCGTCCCACTATGCTCCGACTCAGCCTAGAGTCTATAACTTGGGCCAGCAGGAGGCCATCAAACAAGCGGATGTGGTGACAGGTATGAGTTAATTTATAGCAAGTTAGCTTTAATACCGTTATCTATTGCTTGTTAGCCTAATATTGTTTGTATAGGCTTTGTTGTGATTAGTGATAGTCCGGCACGAGCACTGTTCGACACGGGAGCTTCACATTCCTTCTTGTCCGAAAGTTTTATATCGCGCATCGGACTCCCTTCTTCGATGGCGAAGGACAAGTTGGATGTGCTGCTACCGAATGGGTGCTCGATGCGTGCGGACAGAGTGTGCGCAGTGAAGGTTCATATTGGGAGCCAAGAGTTCGACTTGCTAGCGTCATTGTTGCCGCTAGTAGAGTTCGACGTGATCTTTGGAATGGATTGGATCTCGGAGCAGAAAGCTTGGATTGACAGTGACCGGAAGGAGGTCAAGCTGGGTGTAGGGCGGGAGACTACATTCGAGGGGCTGAAAGGGGTCGAGCAAGACACTGATGTCTGCTCTTCAGGTGGTGAAGGCAGTTCGTGTTGGTGTAGAGCTGTTCTTCGCAATAGTGGGGGCTGTGGAGCCAAAGTCCACTTTGGTTGAGATTCCCGTGGTTTGCGAATACCCCGATGTGTTCCCGGATAGTCTTCCCGGAGCCCCACCGCAGCGGGAGATCGATTTCACCATCGAGCTCGTGTCGGGTGCCGAGCTCGTGTCGGGTGCCAATCCCATGTCACGTGCTCCTTATAGGTTGGCGCCAAAGGAGATGGCGGAGTTGAAGGTTCAGCTGGAGGAGCTGATGGAGCAAGGTTATGTGCGTCCAAGTTCGTCGCCTTGGAGCGCACCGGTCCTCTTCGTTAAGAAGAAGGACGGAAGTATGCGGCTGTGTATCGACTACCGAGAATTGAACAAGTTGACGGAGAAGAATAAGTACCCGATCCCGAGGATTGATGATCTCTTTGATCAGTTAGTCGGATCGTCGGTATACTCCAAGTTGGACTTGAAGTCGGGGTACTACCAGCTGAGGATCAGGGAGTGTGATATCCCGAAGACGGCGTTCAGTACGAGGTAGGGGCATTTCGAGTTCACGGTCATGCCGTTTGGACTGACGAATGCGTCATCGGTATTTATGGATTTGATGAACAGGACGTTCAGAGATTTCCTGGATCGCTTTGTGATCGTCTTTATTGACGATATTTTGGTGTACTCGCAGTGCGAAGAAGACCACTTCAAGCATTTGCATTTGGTGTTGGAGACTTTGAGGAGGAATGAGCTTTACGCAAAGTTCTCCAAGTGCGAGTTCTGGCTACCTTCGGTAGCGTTCCTTGGTCATATAGTGAGTGGGGAAGGTATAGCGGTGGATCCGGCGAAGATTGTTGCGATACGGGAGTGGCCTGCGTTATCTTCTGTCACGGAAGTCCGTAGTTTTCTCGGACTTGCCGGATATTACAGGCGCTTCGTAGAGAACTTCTCGCGGTTAGCATTACCTCTCACGAAGTTGACAAGGAAGGATCAAAAATTCTTGTGGACGCAAGAGTGCGTGCAAGCTTTTGAGGAACTGAAGAGACGGTTGACCACGGCGCCAGTGCTTAGTTCGCCGAGTGGGACCGAGGGCTTTGAGGTGTATAGCGACGCTTCGGGTAGTGGCTTGGGCTGCGTGTTGTTGCAGCATGGGAGCGTGATAGCGTATGGATCGCGTCAGTTGAAGGTGCATGAAAGAAATTATCCGGTGCACGACTTGGAGTTGGCGGCCGTGATATTTGCACTCAAGTTGTGGAGGCACTACCTTTACGGCGTAAGGGTCGATATATACACCGATCACAAGAGCCTAAAATACTTGTTGGATCAGAAGGACCTTAATATGAGGCAGAGGAGGTGGATGGAGTTTCTCGGGGACTACACCTTCAAAATACATTATGTACCCGGGAAGGGCAACGCAATTGCGGATGCGCTGAGCCGCAGGGCTCCCGCCCAAGCCAACTGGTTGTCGGTGCATGATGAGCGGCTAGTACGGGAGTTGGAAGAGCTTGAGATCAGTTGCGTTGACAGGCAGACGAGCGCCAAAGCAATGTTAAACTGGACAGAGGTGCAGTATGACCTGGCTGACCGGGTTCGGCAGGCATTGGAGTTAGATGACTCTATGAAGGAGCTTATGGAGGCCGCTCTGGATGGGTCAAATTCCCAGTTCTCGGTGGAAGATGGTTTACTGAGGAAGGATCATCGGTTGTGCGTCCCGAGTGGGGGTAACCTCCGGGCGGAGTTGATGTACGAGGCTCATCATACCAAGTACTCAATCCATCCAGGGAGCACGAAGATGTATCGTGATCTCAAAAAGTTATTTTGGTGGCCGGGGCTTAAGAAAGATGTGGCGTTGTACGTGGCTAAATGCCAAACGTGCGCCTTGGTGAAGGCGGAATGCCAAAAGCCGGGAGGATTTCTGAAGTCCTTGCCTATACCGGAGTGGAAATTCGACGATATATCTATGGACTTTGTGCACGGGTTGCCAAGGTCGCAGAAGGGGAACGACGCCATCTGAGTGATCGTAGATCGGCTAACCAAGGTGTCGCACTTCATTCCGCATAGGAAGGATGATCCAGTGGAGAAATTGACAAAGTTGTATGTTGACAATATTGTTAGGCTGCATGGTGTGCCCCGTAGCATTGTGAGTGATCGCGATGGGCGGTTCACGTCAAATGATTGGAGGTTGGTGCAGCAGATGCTGGGGACAAAGTTAAAGTTCAGCACAGCTTTCCATCCGCAGACGGATGGGCAGACCGAGAGGGTCAATAGAACGATGGAGGACATGCTACGCATATGTGTTCTGGATTTCGGTAAGCATTGGGAAGACCACCTGTATTTGGTGGAGTTCGCGTACAACAACAGCTACCAAGCAAGTATACAAATGGCGCCCTTCGAGGCCCTGTATGGTAGGAAGTGTCGCACGCCGTTATCGTGGCTTGAAACGGGTGAGGCAAGGTTGTACAAGAAGCAGGAGGTGGAGAGTGCTACCTCGTTAGTGCGGATCATTCGGGAGCGCTTGTTGATCGCTCAGGACCGGCAGGCGAAGTATTACAATGCCAAGCACCGGAATGTGGAGTTCGTGTTAGGCGATTGGGTATATCTGAAAGTGAAGCCGTTCAAGGGGGTTTCGCGGGTGAGACGCTTGAAGAAGCTGAGCCCAAGATACCTTGGACCTTTTGAGGTTCTGGAGCGAGTCGGCGAAGCTGCATACCGTTTGAGGCTATCGGAGGAATTAAGTGGATTACATGATGTGTTCCACATTTCTGTATTGTGGAAGGCGGTGCAAGAGCCTTCGCAGGTGATCGCGGCTGATCAAGTGCCGGTGGACGAAGGGTTGATGACTAGGGTCAATCCCATTCGTATTGAAGATGTTGAGGTCAAGAGGCTTCGTAACAAGGAGATCCGGATGGTTAAAGTCCGGTGGGATAATTGCGGGCGTGAGGAGCTCTCTTGGGAACGGGAGCAGACTATGCTCGAGGAGTACCCGGAATTGTTCCGCTCAGGTACTGATTTACGTTAAGTCATGTTTGTCCTTTATTAATTTCGTGGACGAAATTCTTTAAGGGGGGTAGAATTGTAACACCCCAAAATGTTGTAGGAGCGACGGGGATCGAATTTGGCCAAGACAGATTTTTGGTACAGGTGACACCGGCCCCGACACGGGCGTGTCGGAGGCCGTGTCGGGCGTGTCGAGCCCGGGCCGTCGAGCTGGCCGTGTCATCGACCAGTTCAGGTCGGTGATGGTCGTGTGGTGGAACACGGCCTAGGACACGGGCGTGTCCCAGGCCGTGTCACACCTGGGCTGTGCGGTTGGGTACACGGGTAATGACACGGGCACAAATACGGCCGTGTCAAATTTGACACGGGCGTGTCTGATGCCGTGTCACCAGGCCGTGTACCTCTTTGACTGCGAAGTGTTGATATATTGCACACGGGGGGCGTGATACGGGTCCCGACACGGGCGTGTCGCAGACGACACGGGCGTGTCGGAGGCCGTGTAACATGCCGTGTTGCTGGTTTTCAATCTTGGTCGAGACGGCGAATGAGCTACACGGCCAGGCACACGGTCGTGTGCCAACCCGTGTTCGGCCCAGATTTTATGATTTTGGATTTAATCCGGACCGTTCGTTTCCTTGGCTTTGGATCCGATGGTGGGGGGCTGCTCCTGGGTGGTTATAGTCGGGAAATAGGGTTTAGAAACCCATTTTTCCATTGGCCAATCTCTCTCTTAAAGTTAGAGAGAAGGGAGAGCAAGGAGGAAGGAGGAGTCCAAGTTCCGACCGCCGGAAGAGCTTCGGAGCTCCGAATCGCGATCCGAGTCCAGATCCGCGGAGGCGACGCCGTTGCGGTGCTTTCCAACCGTATAGTTTTCGATGGGGCTGCGGAAGAATGCAAGGGTAACGATTTCTCATCCTTGGGCATGTGAAGCCCTCTTTTCCTTTGCATAGGAAGCCCTCTCTCGCGAGTGAGCGAAGAGTTGGAGCGTTCCTTGGGGTAGATATGTGAAGTCCCCCTTGTGTAGAGTCCGTATGCGTAAACGGACATAGGCATTGTGTGTGAAGCCTATTCGGACATGTTGGTCCGGATCGGTGATGTTGCATTGCATTTGAACCGGGCAAGAATCCGGGTTTTGGGGTGTTTTCGGGTTTTCTACGTGGTAGATTGCATCAGGGAGCCTTGGAGATTTAACTCCAAGGTGCACCCGGAAAACTGGGCAAAAACGGGTTTTGCCAACACGGTGGTCGGGGAGCCAACGTGAACATAACCGGGTTATGTGATTATTGTAGTGGAAACGGGACTCGGTGAGTCTTGGCCTGCGCATATGGCTTAAATTGTCGTTGCGGTGTGAGCACGGGTCAGGAGGAACCGTACCCGGTCTATGTCGTTCGGTAGGACCGTTGGCATGGATGAGGGTCTTCGGCGGTCTATGGCTTAAAGTGTCGTGACCAAGGCCAGGAAGGCAAAATGCTCATATGGATGACCGTCCAAGAGGCGGTGGTGGATTGGGAACGTCTATGGCTTGAATTGACGTGACGTTGGCCGGTTCGCCGAGAATGTGCCCTGAGTGCACGGGGTGTGTGGCTGTGCGAGCCCACGCCTGTGGTGAAGTGCAAATACTTTATATAATTGCATATGCTAATAAAGTGCAGGGAAAGAGCATTGCCGCCCCCAATGTGGGGGCGGGATCGTTATAATTTGGTCAGCATTGCTGACCGTTGCTATTGTTTGCCACCGGGCGGTGGTTTGTGGCTTGCAGGTACTGCGGAGCAGAGCGGGAAATAGCGGGCTAAAGCCCTTGTTGCTGTGCCGGCCCTCGAAGGCCTAATTACTTATGTTTCTTTCCCGTTTTCATGTATGGTCGGCCTGCGTGCCGAAGTTTGGAAAACACTTCATTTATTAAGGGAACAGTGTAAGGCCTTAAGGCCATTTCTCTTTGGTTGTATGTATACATTCCTGAGTTTGTAGTGGACATTCATGCTGTTGTGGCTGGGTTCTTATTTCTTTTGCAACTGAATAAATTGCTTCCGCTAGGTGTTGTGTAGGACGACATGATTGGTTGAATGGTTTCAACGCGTAACCAGCCGGTCTGTCCGTAGTATATGGCGTCGGGCCCCGGCCGGACCTACTGCTATATGCTATGCGACGGATAGGGGTGTTATATGGACATAGACCTGATCCTGCAATCATTTCCAGACAGTTATGAGCAGTTAGTCTTGAACTATTACATGAATGAAATAGACAAGACACTACCCGAGCTCCTAGGTATATTGCAAACTGCCGAGATAAACATGAAGAAGGCTAAGCCTGCTAGCCCCATACTGATGGTGCATAAAGGCAAGGGCAATGCCAAGGGCTTCAAGAAGATGAAAGTGGGACCTAAGTTTTCTTTAGAACCCAAGTCTTCTGCACTGAAAAAGAAAGGTTAAGGGAAAGACAGAAAGTGTCACCACTGTGTCATGGCTGGTCATTGGAGAAGGAATGGTCCTTCGTACATTGAGGGTCTGCAAAAGATAAGGGGAGGTATGACTTCCGCTTCAAGTATTTATATTATAGAGATAAACCTTTCTGCTCATTCATCCTGGGTATTAGATACCGGATGTGGTTCTCACATTTGTATAAATGTGCAGGAACTGAGAAGGAGAAGAATGCTGAGTAAAGGATAGGTGGACATTCGCATTGGCAATAGAGAAAGAGTTGTTGTTGTCGTCGTGGGGGTTTATAGTCTTTCTTTGCCCAGTGGGCTTGTTTTGAAACTTGATAACTGTTATTATGTTCCTGTAATAACTAGAAACATTATTTCTATTTCATGTTTAAACATGATTGGATTTTCTTTTATTATTAAGAACAATTGTTGTTCTATATTTAAGAATGATGTTTGTTATGCTATAGCTCAAATGTTTAATGGTTTATATGTTTTGAACTTAGACCATCAGATCTATAATATAGAAAATACTAAAAGACTAAGAACGAATGACTCGAACCCTACGTACCTTTGGCATTGTCATTTGGGTCATATAAATGAGAAACGTATATCCAAGCTCCATAAAGATGGGTTACTGGAATCATTTGATTATGAATCATTTGAGAGATTCGAGTCTTATTTGTTAGGCAAGATGACTAAGGTCCCTTTCACTAGCTTCAATGAGAGGGATGATGATCTCTTGGGAATAATACATAGTGATGTATGTGGACCCATGAGTTCTATGGCTAGAGGTGGGTACTTCTACTTTGATACATTTACTGATGATTTCAGTAGATACGGATATGTGTATCTTATGAAGTGAAAATCCAAAACCTTTGAAAAGTTCAAAGTGTTTAAGAGCGAAGTAGAGAACCAATTGGGTAAGAAAGTTAAAGCGCTCCGATCTGATCGAGGTGGTGAATACCTAAGTCATGAATTTCGTGATCATCTGAAAGAGTGTGGTACTGTATCACAGCTCACTCCACCTAGAACACCACAATATAATGGTGTGTCTGAGCGGAGGAATCGTACTTTTTTAGGCATGGTGCGATCAATGATGAGTCATGCAGATCTGCATGTTTCCTTTTGAGGTTTTGCTCTAGAAACTGATGCATTAACACTAAATCGTGCTCCATCGAAAGAGGTTCTAAAGACACCATATGAGATATAGACTGGGAAGCATCCCAGTATATCGTTCATCAAGGTTTGGGGCTGTGAGGCATACGTGCGACGTCAAATGCCTGACAAGCTGTAAACCAAGTAAGATAAGTGTTATCTTGTGGGGGTATCCTAAGGAAACAAAAGGGTACTATTTCTACCTACCGTCTGAGGGCAAAGTGTTTGTCGCAAGAACTTGTGTCTTTCTTGAGAAAGAGTTTTTAAGTAGAAAGACTGCTAAGGTAGAACTTGAAGAATTTCAAGAACCACAAATAGTGAATTAACTAGAATTAGAACCTGAGCTAGGACTACAAGTTGTTGTAGCTTGAGAACCTGCTCAAGAAACACAAGTTCCACATAGATTTGGTAGACCAAGGTTTGAGCCTGAGAGATATGTATTTCTCATGCCTCAAATATGTAATGTGTTGTTTATGAATCATGATGATGAGCCAGCAACCTACCAAGAGGCTATGAGTGAACCAGACTCCGAGAAGTGGCTTGAGGCCATGAAATATGAGATGGACTCCATGTATGAAAACCAAGTATGTACTTTGGTAGAACCACCTAAAGGGGTATGACCTATAGGTTGCAAGTGGGTCTTCAAGAGGAAGACCGACATGGATGGGAATGTACAGACTTTCAAAGGGCAACTTGTGGCTAAAGGTTACAAGCAAATTCATGGTATCGACTATGATGAAACTTTTTCTCCTATTATTATGGTTAAGTCCATTAGAATTCTGCTTGCTATTACTGCGTATTATGATTACAAAATCTTGCAGATGGATGTCAAAACGGCTTTCCTTAATGGTAACCTCCTTGAGGAAGTGTATATGACACAACCCGAGGGTTTTGTATCTCCAGGTGAAGCCACTAAAATATGCAAGCTACATAGATCCATTTATGGATTAAAACATGCTTCTAGAAGTTGGAATCTTCGTTTTGATGAAAAGATCAAAGAGTTTGGTTTTATCAAGAATTAGGATGAATCGTGCGTTTACAAATGGATTAGTGGAAGCATAGTTGTCTTCCTTATATTGTATGTGGATGACATACTGTTGATCGGGAATGATAAACTGATCCTACATGTTATTAAGAACAACCTAGGGAACTTCTTTTCAATGAAAGACTTGGGCGATGCGACTTATATATTTGGTATTAAGATCTATAGAGATAGATCGAAGAAGTTGTTGGGTTTGACCCAAAGAAAATAAATTGATAAGGTGTTGAAACGGTTCAACATGCTTGAGTCTAAGAAAGGATTCTTACCCATGTCTCATGGTGTGAGTCTCTCTAAGGACCAATGTCCCAAATCTTATGAAGATAAGGGCAGCATGAAGTTGATTCCATATGCTTCGACAATTTGGTCAATCATGTATGCAATGATATATACTAGACTTGATGTCTCTTATGCCTTGAGCATGACTAGCAGACATCAGTCTAATCCCAGTGAAAGTCACTAGATAACCGTCAAGAACATCCTGAAGTACTTGAGAAGGACTAAGAATACATTATTGGTATTCGACGGAGAGTAAGAGCTCGTTGTAAAGGGTTACACGGATGCTAGCTTCCAAACTGATAGGGATGATTCAAAGTCTCAGTCAGGGTTTGTGTTTTGCCTAAATGGAGGAGTTGTTAGCTGGAAGAGTTCCAAGTAGGAGACAGTCGTCGATTCTACAACTGAGGCTGAGTATATTGTCGCTGCAAATGCTGTGAAGGAGGCTGTATGAATTAGGAAAATTCATCGGCGAGTTAGATGTAGTTCCTAGCATTGTTCGTCCCGTAGATCTCTACTGTGACAACAACGGTGCAATTGCACTTGCTTTAGAACCTAGATCTCATCAGCGCTCCAAGCACATACTTTGGCGGTTCCATCTAATTCGAGAGATTATCAATCAAGGAGATGTGAGCATATGCAGAGTGCTGACTGAGGAGAACATTGTGGATCCACTAACAAAGCCTCTCGCACAGAGAAAGCATGATGGTCATGTTAGATCAATGGGTATATGATACCTGAATGATTAACTCAAGTTTGAGTCTTGTGGATTGTATGTTTTTTGGCTGTAAGATATTTCATTTGATGAATAAAAGTACTGTATACATCTCATTTAAATATTTGGCAAGTTCTTTTATTATGCAATTATTTCTATTGTGATAGAGTGGTGGTTCAATTTAATAAATGCCCTTAGAATGTTTGCTTCCATAGGTCAAGTAATGACTTGAAGTGAGAACCTATGATATTAGAGGCTACATACTTAAAGGTCCCTTGTCATTATATCATCTTAGAAGCTAAGGGCGATGTTGATACCTTTAAGACTAGCATGTGCATTGACTGATGACCCGTCCTCACAGGTCATGATATTGTGATATCAAGTCATCACATTAGTACTTGTTATGAATAAGTTGTACTGGATAGACCCACCGTGAGAATACTTTGTGGATTGTTATATGAACGTGTCACAAGTATGGCTCAAGTGACAATGGTGTTTGTGGTTATTTGACCTGAAGTCACAGTACTCACTGAGTGAGGAAGAGTGTGCTTTGATGTTATCAAAAGTCCAGTCTTGAGAAAGTTGGATGATAAAGATGGTTATTGGGTATGTTACAAATCATTTGGGTGTTTGCGTGTGAGCAGAGATGGCATTTATCCTCCTATATGACAGGAGTTGTGTCCATGGGACCCTTGATAGAATGGGACTGAGAAATGCATGGTCATGCTTAATTGAGTCAATATATGATATTGGACTCACCAATTTTTAGAATTCCATTCTAGGTCAAGAAAACTAGGATTGAATAATTATGAGGGTGACACGATCTATACCTCTAGTTCTATCCGGATGTATGGGACGAAGAGACATGACAACACTGATTCATTGGTCATAGTGGCTTTCGAGTTTTAAACTCTTATTGCTTGGGGAGCGATGATGCATTGCTAGATGCCGCTCATTGTTTGTGAAACTTTGTTTGATACTTTCAAGATCAAGTGGGAGACTATTGGTTCTACCATGGCGATCTAGAAGTGATCAAGCATGTAGCCTCACTGCCAATGCAATATGAGCCTATGGGGTCGCACATAAGAGTTTTGGAGAAGTTGGATAGGTTTGTGTTGGCCTTGCTCATATGCGATATGAGTGATGGACCAATCCTATGACTATCTGGACGTGGTAGAATTTCATTCCGGGACCTGTACTGTGAATATGGGTCGACCGGTATATAGTCGGCATAAGCTAAGGGAAATTCATCGAGTATGGGTAAGGGGTTTCGACGAATGGGCTGGATTCGTCGAGTATCGTCGTGACCTCTCGCCGATTCGTAGAGTATCGTCATGATCTATCGTCAATTCGTTTAGTATCGTCATAGCCCCTTCACGATTCGTTGTGTATCGTTATGGTCACTCGCCGATTCGTCGAATATCAGGTTGATACTCGCCGAATTCTGTCTCGACGGTTTATTTCTTCTAAGTCTGGTTTTCAGCGGGTCTGCGGGTATCGCTTGGCTCGGTTCTCCGTATAAATAGGATTTATACGGTATAACCGGCAAACGACTGTTCATCCCGACCTAATTTCGCGACGACGTCTTTCTTCGCGACAGAACTGTTCCGATTTCGCGACCGGCGCTGAATCCGCCGACCGTCGTTGTTGCCGCCGACCGCCGCTTGTCGCCGCAGACTGTCCGCCGTCCCTAGCTGCCGCAGGAAAGTGTTTCTAAGGCATCGTCATCGTCATTGCCACCTCTCCTTGAATGTATCTAGTACTCCGTTGAGACGTTGAGGGCAAGCCTCTTTCCGACCTAGATCTTGTGCGACAAGAGTCTAGGGTTCTCCATGCTCGTGTGGATACCCGTAGAGGCGTGTACATTATTCTACGCTCGAAACTCTGGCCGTTGCCGTTCGTTGGAATCAATCGGAGCACTTAGGTTGAGTATTGACTCAATCCCACGAAGGTATAAATTTATTTATTGCAACATTACTTCTTGATTAATGGTCATCGCAAGATCCACAACTTACTTTTGGGTTTTCCTTGTTTCCGCATTCCGCTGTGCACAACTGTTGTGTCGTATAGCAAAACCCAATAGTATCCCCTGAATTTTCAAAGTCAAACTGGAAAGGTTCGGTCCAAAAACACGGGGGCAAGCTTACCCGACCAGATGAGGCGCGCACAGAAGACCGCGCTCACCCAAAAGGTCCGAAAACATCCAAGAAGAGCGCAAAACCGCGCGCACTCCCACCACAGTGCCAGGACAGCACGAGCGCATGGTGTCCTAGCGTAGCGCGCACAATGCGACCACCATAGCGGGGTCGTAGCGCGCGTACACCGTAGCACGCCCCGCCGCATAGCGCGCTCTCGTGCCTGGGCCGGCGACTGCAGCCGCCGATGACCCCGCCATCTCTGGACGCCGCCTCCTCCATCGGTCGCCTCCTTCACCGCCGACCACCTTCGGCCGCCGCCGCCGCCTTCGGGCACCTTGCTCGGGCCTCCCGACTGCCCGGGTGGAAGGGGGATATTCTTGTCATTTTGGCAAAAATGGTGATCTAGGTGATCAAAACGGAGCAATGTCATTCGCCAGCATGAATAACTCCCCAACGCAATTACTGTCATGGCCCTCCAAAAAATTATAAATAGACCCCGAGACCTTCATTTGAAGACAAGCAACTCCATAAGTAAGGGAGAGCTCTGATTTTTTCCGGCGAGATCGTGGACTTAGGCCGATTCTCCACTCAGAAATTCACTCTACTCTCCTCCTTACTCTACTGTTTCCTTTCGCCTCAAGTGACGTCAACCGCCTCCGCGAGAGCGCTCCCATCTAGGTTCCGCATCAATGAGAGCGCTCCCTTCAGAAGTTTCGTGGACTTAGAAGATATTCCAGCCGTAACGCTTACACCGAGGTTCTGTGAGTTCAACGTCATCTCAAGGTAGGAGCGCTTCCATTGAGGATCTGAGGACTTAGTCGTTTCCTACTCGTCGAATTTCATTCGCTACACTTGTAATGGAGTAGCGTTCTGTCGTCCTCCGTGATCAAACTCCAACTTTTATAAACACACGAGATCTAGTGAAATTTGGCTCGACACAGATCCAACCATGTTATTTTTCATCCTTTTCAGGTTTTCCACGTCAAAAACCTTCTTGTCATTTAGTGCGGTTTATTTTAACTGTTTGAGTGTCTGATTTGATTACGAGCTAAGACGATCAGATTCTCAAAAAAAGTCTGCCACCTGCAACAAAACTGATTTTAAAAAGTCCTCATAATTTAAAACTAATTTCATAAACTTGCCGTGAAAATATAGTATACAGTATACACTATAAATTTCTGTATATAAGCCGTGAATTAACATGTGTCGATTTATTATACGTTTAGCGCAGCCTACCCACGTGGTGCCAACTAATAATTTTTTTTCTTTATATAGGAGGGCGAAAGTACCATTTCTAATCTCTTTTCATAAAAAGTAAAAACACCGAGCTTCAAACTCGTGCACTGTCTTCCTCCGACTCGTTTTCGCCAGGTTTGCTTTTCTTGGCTTCCGAACTTGTAGATCTTGCTTCCATTGAACAGTCTCGACTGATTTTTTTCAATTTAATGACACATTGGGATTTCTTGGGAGTAATTCCCCAAATTTGAGCATTTGATCCTTCTATTTTTTTTTTTCATTTACCCGTTTACTCATTATTTCAACAGACGCAGATCTGAAATAAAAACCGGAGGATCCTCATCTATAAAACGGAGGATTTCAGCTATTGCAACCTACGCTTCTCAAGTTGTTCACTGTTCTTCAAGTTTGACCGTTTTCGTAAATTGTTGCTGTAAATTAACCCATTTCCTCCATATAAACCTTACGCTGCCTGACCGGCTCTTATTTTTTTTCGTTCTGTTTTATTTTTTCCAGGAGTCGGGTTGAAAAGTTTCTTTCATCTGTAAACCGCAATTATCAAGAGTGAAAGAGAGAGTGAGAGATAAGCCCGATCGATGGCACTAAACACTGCCTTCGCCATCACCGCAATCCTTTCCATATGGATCTCACCCATAACCGCCCAATCCCCACCGCCGCCATTCCTTCCTCCGTCGTCCTCGCCGGCCCCTTCGCCGGCTCCTCACGTCGTCAATCTCACCAACCTCCTCTCTCTCACCGGCCCTTTCATCACCTTCCTCGACCTACTCCTCCGAACTGACGTCATCCAAACCTTCCAAAACCAGGCCAACAACTCGAAGCAAGGCATCACCATCTTCGTCCCCACGGACTCTGCTTTCGCCGAACTCGAAAAGCCGTCCCTCTCAAATCTCACCAAAGATCAGCTCAGATCCCTCCTCCTCTACCACGCGTTCCCGAAGTTCTATTCGTTATCGGACTTCAAGAACCTCAGCAGCCAGAATCCGGTCAGCACATTTGCCGGCGGGCAGTACACCCTGAACCTCACTGATACCAGCGGGCTCATCCGAGTTGGCTCCGACTGGTCTAATCCACAGATCAGAAGCAGCGTCTTCTCGACCTACCCAGTCGCCGTATACGAGATCAAGAGTGTTCTTCTTCCAAAAGCCATTGTTACAACTCCGCCGGCACTCACACCCGCCCCAGCTCCGGCGCCCGATCTCAGCCCGGCTTCAGATTCGGCGCCAGCTAGCCAGAAGGGAAGGGGAGAAGAAGCTCCGAAATCATCAGAAACTGGCAACAGTAATTCTTCTCCTCACAAAATTGTTTTGAGTGGCTTGATCTGCTTTCTTACTGCAGCATGGGGTGCTGTCGTGCTTATGGTTTGAGCCAGGGCTGACCACGTGGTCACCATGCTTTCATGATCATTGTTTTTAGCTGTGTTGGGTGTAATGGGAATTTTACATCATGGATATGTTGAACCTATTGTTTGCTTAGTTTTCTTATGTAAGTATGGAGTTCCTATTTTGAAAAGCTCGTGATAAATGTTTGAATTTCAGTGGCATCAAGAAGTTTGAGAAACTGAAAAAATTTTATGGCAGAAGTGGGTACGTTTTTGCATATGCTCATTAAGGGTCCATTTGGCAAGGTGGTGGCAGTCAGGAACATGGGGTTAAATTATCGTGCCAAACGGAGCCTTAATATGAATAGGTGGAGTGAGATCAACAAGAGTGTGCAGTTAGTGTTTTAAAAAACCCTAAAAAAATAACGCCGGCTCATTAAATTTAATTTTTGGGTTGATTTGGGGTCTATTTGGATTGTAGTTCATGAGCGCTAAACCCTACTTATGGAACCACATCCTTTCGTTTTAGGCTCTGTTTGGCACGGTGGTGGCGGTCATAAGCGCCTAAGTTTAACCGTCATTCGTTGAGAATCACCTAGCAATTATCATTGGTTTGAACATAAAATTGGATGAAGTTCCTTAGGTTGGCGTTAACGATTGACAATTTTGATAGTATCGCTCGAAGCATTTGGATGGAGATCAAAGTGAGATCTTCTATTTGTTGCCCCTAGGTGAGTATAAATAAGCAAACCCTAGGAGTATCTACGGGTATCGGATATCTGTGTATCTGAACCGATCCGTTAAGCCTTCAAACTCGTTAATTGTTCAAATATACATTAACAATCTCCTCTTATATTTGTGACAAATAACGTGTACGGCTCGGAGTGCAGAAAGTAGAGAGTACTAGTAGAAAAAAAATTTAGCTTTACATATTTTCACAAGAGTTAGCATAGCTAAACATAAGTAGGAGTTTACCAAAAAACAGTAACATGAGCATCCATACCTAAAATGCTACTCATGAATAAATAAGCTTGAAAACAAAATAATAATGGATCAAAACATATAATAATTCTACTCATAGAGTAGATAATCAACATTCATGCCAAAGCCTACTTTCTCTCCTTCATCTTCACCAGTATCTGTAAGGAATTTCATGAATTAGACTCTATGAATTCATAAACATATGCAGTGACGTATCAAAGTAAACTAGCTCTATCTAAATGAGCTTAGTGCTTGTAGCCGTAGTGAAGTAACACTATAATCATCTCTATCCAGTCTTAGTAAGACCAGTTAAGTGATGATTTTAATAAATCACACATTATTATCTTACTCATTAGTGATAACTATGTACCTTATCATATGACTTGACACACCGTCATTTGCAATATTATCAAATGTGGAATAATGTGTTATGATCACTAATGTTAGATTAATTTGTACAACGACCTTCTATTCTCAGTTGAATAATTCTCAAATCAACTTATAATGAGAAGGATGTTAAATCATCAAATGTGCAATGACTAGCATCCAATCATCTTGGATTTTCATCAAGAGATTATTTGGGATTTTAAGTTTGTTAATAGATGTTTGAATGTTGTGGCTATAGACTCTTACCATTAAAATATAAACATAAGAGGAGAGTTTTATATTTCTATGAACTTTAACCCTATCTCTCCCGATGTTTTGATTGTGAGAGCTCTATTTAAGTCTTTTGTGATCTCACATAAATGAGGTTTACAATCTCTTGACTCGTGAGGGAGATCAACCAAGCTTGTTTTATCCGTAGTTGCCTTCTTTTGCTATTGAACAAAGTGATCGTAGCAATTGTTTTAGTAGCCTGATTGTCGCAGTAAATTGCAACAGAACTAAATTTCAAGCTCGATAGTGGAATGTCCATCACAAAATCTATTATCCACTCTGCTTCTTCTCCCACTGAAGCTAGAGCGTAGAGTTCCGATTCCATAGAAGATAGTGCAATGCATGATTGCCTCTTGGACTTCCAGGCTATAACTGCTCCTCTTAATATGAATATAAATCCACTAGTAGACTTGTTGTCATTTATTTCTGAGCACCATGATGCATCAAAATATCCTTCTAGGACTGGAGGATGACAATGGTAACATAAATCATACTTTTAGGTGTGCTTTAGGTATCTCATTAGCCTATCGAGGGCATCCTCATGGTCTTGGCTAGGATTACTAGTGAATCTATTTAACATGCCGATCATAAAGGCTATGTCAGGTCTAGTGCAGACCATAGTATACATGAGACTACCAATCAGTTTAACATAATCTAACTGTCTAACCGCAGCTCCGTCATTGGGCTTTAAGCGGTTGTTATAATTGTAAGACACCCTTTTTTTCGACCACCGGGGTCTTAGCCCAGAATTGCTGCTTTGCGGTGGCACCGACTCACGGGAAGGCCGCCACTACAAAACGCTAATTCTGCCGGCCCTTTTCGATCACAAAGAGAGAGAAGTAAGTATATATAAAACGTAAACAGGTCCACAGAAACACACATATAAAATGAAATCACAACCAGTCCATCAGTAATATCAAATAGAAGTACTGCAAAGGAAAAGTTCAGATGAAATATAGATAAACGGGCTCGAGCCCGGTACATCAGAGTTCTCACTACAAATCACTAATCGTGGAAGCTATAAAATACTAAACACTTACGGAGCTGGATACAGGTGCTCCGGTGCTAGACTGGCCCACCTCCATGTGCACCGTACTTCGCTGGTGCTGGTCCCTGGACTGCTGGTCCCTGTCTCCTATCCGGAGCTCCTGTAATGTTGTGGTTCGAAAACCATTAGTCATAAAGAATAAGCCCTATCATCCCCTACCCCTACCCCCACGGCTCCTAAGCACCGAGCGAAGAGGAGGAAAGGGAAGCTACAAAGGTGGAGAATAATCAAGCAGATGACAATGGAGCTAGTCTAACCACTATCATGGTGTATAAACAACTATCTAGAATAAGGTACAACTAGCAATTCTACGGTAGTAAGTAATAAAGTAGACATGTAGTAAGTAAAAAATTTATAAGAAGACAAATAGAAAGCAAGTAAATAAGTAAGTAACCTTAACTTATATGAATGCCCATACAAACTTATAAGTTAAGGAGTCTTCTGCAAGGCTCCCATCGTATAAAAAGTCTCATACCGATTTATATGTTGGGGTGTCGGTTGTATGCAAATATGAGTGTAGTGATATGCTATGACATGACTCATGCAAGTGCAACTCACGCACACGACTCTATGCGCACAGACCTTTAGTTCCCCCTGTTCTAGCAGCAAGCTTCACTCCAAGGAACCTCCGTAGTGGCAAACGGAGACAGTGGGTCGGGCCCCCCACTCCTAGGCGGGTATCCACACTACCGAGCCTATCCCTTCCGTACACCCCTAGAAGAACACAACCTAGAGTATCCGCGTACTTGTGCTGGCTATATCCACCAGACTTTCTTTGGCTAAGTGTACCACATCGCCGAGTCAACGTACCGATGTCGGTGTGAACGACAATCAAATACCGAAGACCCACCACCTTATTCTGTACTCAAAACACTCGAGCCCCCGGCTCCCCGGACTGTCTCATCCGTGCATCTACCTTCAGAGCTACCGTCTGAATGGCAACCAAACCAACTTATTCTACCTCCCTAGCTACCGGGGTGTGTGTATGTGCAACCCTAGTTATACTAGTTGCTCTTTTAGTTTAATATTCCTACGGTTTACGTTAGCCCAGGACTGCCCTCGGTATTCCCCGTGAAGGGCTCTCAAAGGGCACTAAGAACTATGATGGTAGCTGAAGCCCACCGTTCCCTTTCGCAAGGCACTTATTGTTATTGGTTGATACCCATTACTCGATCCCTTTTAAATTACTTTGGATCTAACCTAGTGTATTGAAACTCTTCCTCTCCAACCGGGGTGGACGATCTTTCGTCGTTCCCGAACACCAGTTAACACTAGCTAATCTCACACTCTACTCATCCTGACTTCCGAATAATGAACTTAATTTAACTAACCCATTCAAAACAGCAAACTACCAAAATTCCATCTCCCCAAGCTCATTACCCACTCTAGTTCAGCTTCTGCAGTTTTACTAAACGCAGACCATCCTAAGCTATATGAGGTATGCATGAGGTGGTACTCCAAATTATCTTCCGAATCTCCTATAATATTTACTGGAGGTCTATCATGACATAATTAGTCTAAATCCAGAAAATAATAATTTTCCTAATTAATCTGATTTTATTTAATTTTCCCAAAAGATTGGTCATGGGTAATTTTAAACATGAACTACATGATCTTCTTAAGTAATGGCCACCCAAAAATTATGATCACTAAATAACAGCAAGGTATCATCAGATACTAATTTTCATGATTTTACAGAAAGTTTTTAACCTCTAAGGGTCCGTTCGTTTCACAGATATTGATATTGAAGTATTGACTTTCAATCCAATATCAATATACATGAGAAATGACATTGAATTTAAAACCAATTTTTTTGTTCGGCGACATGATGACTTTCTGTCATAGGAATTGACATTGATATTTTTTATTGTTCGTTTGTAAAAAGACTTTCTGTCATAGGAATTGACATTGTCAATGCTATTAATGATCACAATTAAAAATCACAAATGCGATTTTTTAGCCCGACCGTGATTTTTCCTCATGACGTGATTTTTTCTCTCAAACTCAAGTTTTTCGACCCCAACACAAATTTTTTGACCGGACATGAAATTTTCGCCCAAAAGTGTTCTTTTCTCCCAGACGTGCTTTTTTCGCCAGGGCGTGGTTTTTTCACTCTAATTTGATTTTTTCGGTTCGAATGCAAAAAATTTCATATGAACTCAAATTTTTCGTCCGAACACGATTTTTTCGTCCGCACGTGAATTTAATCGTCCGAACGGGTTTTTTCGCCCGAACGTGATTTTTTCGTCCAATCCCTTGATTTAACCCAGCAGGAAATCATCTGAGCCCTTGGATCCAGGATGAAGAAAACGAACGGCTATAGATCGGTCTCAAAGTCTAATATTTGGGCTGACTCGGCCTGTGACACGCCCGTGTCACAGGCCGTGTACTCCAAGCGGTACACAGACTTACTTACTCGGTCCAGAACACGGGCTTAGACACGCCCGTGTAAATCACTTGACACGCCCGTGTCACATGGTACACGCCCGTGTCGAGGGGCGTGTCCCTCAGTTGACACAGGATCAACCAAAAACCCGAGAGGCACACGGGTACCAAACACGCCTGTGTCACATTTGACACGCCCGTGTCCTACAGAACACGCCCGGGCTCCACGCCGTGTCCTTCTCGGACACAATTTGGTCATCAACCTGAGTAGGACACGCCCTGGGACACGCCCTGGGACACGCTCGTGTCCCATGCCGTGTCGCCTCTCAACGATCGTTGAGTGCATGACGTCAAGTGCTCAAGACGACACACAGAGAAGGACACGCCCTGGGAAACGCCCGTGTCCCAGGCCGTGTCGCCTCACTCAACGCCACTCGAGACCAAAATTACACTCGAGAACACTCGAGAAAACAGAGCTGGACACGCCCTGGGACACTCCTGTGTCCCAGGCCGTGTCACCCCCCATTTTGGGACTTTTGGATTTTGGGGTGTTACAACCCTCCCCTCCTTACAATAAATTTCGTCCTGAAATTTGCTAATAGCAAGGAAACCCAGCAAACATAATGCTATAATTTCAAAATGTCCGTTACAACATAAGAGACGCACGATACAACAGCTTAACCAAATAACTCGGGAAACTCTACATGCATGGTCTGCTCCTGCTCCCATGTTAGCTCTTCTCGGCCACAGTTGTCCCACCGGACCTTGACCATCCCGATTGTCTTGTTCCGCAACTATTTATCGGCTCGATCATCGTTCTGAATGGGTCTAACCTTCGTCGTTATCCCATACTCGACCGATACACGATCATTCTCCACCACTTGAGCTGGATCCTTGACGACTTTTCGAAACACTGAGATGTGAAACACATCATGCAAGCCACTTAGCTCTGCCGAAAGAGCTAGTCGATAGGAAGCTTCCCCAACTTTCTCCACCACTTCAAACAGACCAAGTTATCTCAGACTTAGCTTTTTCAACCGCCGAATCCTGGACACGCCTTTGAATGGTTTTGTAACACCCCTATCCATCACATAGTATATAACAGTAGATCCGGCCGGGGCCTGACGCCATATACTGCGGACAGACTGGTTGGTTACTTATTGAAACCATTCAACCAATCACAACGTCCTACACAGAGCATCTAGAGGAAGTAAATTATTAAGTTGTACAAAGAATAAAGAACCCTGCCAAGCATGAATGTCCACTACTCAAACCAAGAACGAATGTTTAATACACTAAACAGAAATGGCCTTATGGCCTTACAGGAGTTTTCTTAATAAAAGTGTCTTCCAAACCTCGGCACGCAGGCCGGTCATACATGAGTACAAAAGGAAAACACTCAACAATTGGCCTTCGAGGGCCGGCACAGCAACTTGGGCTTTAGCCCACTATTTACCGCTCGGCTCCGCAGCACCTGCATGCAACAATCCATCGCACGGTGGTAAACAAAGGCAACGGTCAGCTATGCTGACCAAATTATAACGATTCCGCCCCCAAACCGGGGCGGCAAAGCTTCTTCCCTGCACTTGTTAGCAAAACAAGCAACATAGAGAAATAAGCATCACATCACAGGTGCACGCTCACATGGCCGTACACCCCGTGCTCTCAGGGCACTTACTCGGCGGGCCAGTCCGAACCCCGTCCGGTCCTTGACTCCGTCACCACCCCCAGGGTGGCAACCTCGTGAGCATTTAGTCCTTTCATCCATAGCCTAGACTCGATCTCCAAACCTCGGTAAGTCCAACGTAAAACTTTAGGTCGCTTTAACCGAGCAGATGGAGCGGGTAGGGGTCCACAAGCCCGTTGCTCACCCCGCCGTTGCCATTTGGCCTTTAACGCGGGCTAAGCTTCCCCAGTCCCAAATATCGTTCAAACACGGTAAATAGCCCCGCTATGTACCCGGTTGGCTCCCAGGCCACCGATATGACAAAAATGTGTTTCCGTCCAGATTTCCGGGTGCACCTCGGGGTTAATCCCCAAGATTCCCTGATGCATTCTACCGCATAGCAACCCGAAAACAATCAAAATGCTCGGAGTCTTCTCCGGCTTAAAAATGCACAGCAAAACATCACCGATCCAGACCAACACGTCCGGGTAGGCTTCACACATCATGCTTATGTTCGTACTACGATTCCGGACTCTAACAAGGGAGACTTTTCATATCTACCCCAAGGAATACCACAATCTCGCCGCACACTCGCGGGAGAGGGGTTTTCCCATGGAAAGGAAGAAGAGCTTCACATGCTCAAGAAGAGAATCGTTACCCTAGCCTTTCTCCTTGGCGTCATGACGATCTAGCCGGATGCAGAGCACCGTATCGGCGTCTCCTTCGCGGATCTGGACTCGGATCGCGATTTGGAGCTCCGAAGCTCCGCCGGTGACCGGATCTTTGCCTTCTTCCTCCTCCTTGCTCTCCCTTCTCCCTAGGTTTTAGAAAGAGAAGGCTTTGATGAAAATAAGGGTTTCAAACCCTATTCCCCGGATATAACATACCAGCAACAGCCCTGAGCCATCGGATCCCAAATCAAGAAATCGAACGGCTGCGATTAAGCCCAATATTACAAAATCTGGGCCGAACACGGGTTGCAACACGGACATGTGCATGGCCGTGTCACCCATTCGCCGTCTCACCCGACGTTCGAACCAGCACACGGCATTTGACACGGCCTCTGACACGCCCGTATCACACGTGACACGGTCGTGTCAAGACCCGTGTCACGCTCGTGTGCACTGCCAACAATAATGTCCCGAGGAGGACACATCCTGCGACACGGCACCCGACACGCCCGTGTCACATGTGACACGTCCGTGTCACATGTGACACGCCCGTGTCTTTGCCCGTGTCATGGCCCGTGTGAATACTCAAAAAATTCCCAGCGTGACACGCCCTGGGACACGCCCGTGTCCCAGGCCGTGTGCCTCAACTCGACGATCGCCGATCGCCAAAACGTCGACCCCACGACCCAAGGTCGATAACGCCCATGACACGCCCGTGACACGCCCGTGTCACGCCCGTGACACCTGCTCCAAAACCCTGACTTGGCTTAAAACGTCATCCGTCTCTCTTTTGAGTTTCGGGGTGTGTGAGAAACGAACAAAAACAAGCCGGAACGGTTTTAAACTGAAAGTTTATTATTAGAAAAAGGTATCTATTACAAAGGTATGGCCTCCCTTATATAGAATGGAGGAGAGAAGAGAGAATACAAATAAGAGATGTGGGACTAAAAAAATTACAATACACAACCGAACTGTTCATAAACAAACCGCACAAGCCGAGCGGTTAGTCAGAAGGGTTAACCGCTCGGCAACTGCCAGAGAGAGAGAGAGAGAGACCGCCATGTGAGACTGCCAGACCGCCCGGTCTCCAAGTCGCCAGATACAAGCGGCTAGACCGCTTGGACCACAGACAACACCACACAGCAACCAAACCGCTGAAGGGAAACCGCCAGACCGCCCGGTCATCAACCCGCCAAGCTAGACCGCCAGACCGCCCGGTCACCACTTCAACACTCCCCCTCAAGCTGGAGCATATATATCGATCATGCCCAGCTTGTCACAAATATGGAGAAACGAGGCGGATACTGGCTTGGTGAAGATGTCAGCCAGCTCCTTCTCAGAAGTGACGAAGGGAGTGCAAATTTGCTCCTTTAAAATCTCTTCACGAATGAAATGACAGTCGACTTCAATGTGCTTGGTTCTTTCATGGAAGACTGGATTTTTGGAGATGTATATAGCAGCCTTGTTGTCACAGAACATAGATAGAGGATGGTTGTAGACCTCTCCTAAATCCAACATGAGAGCCCGTAGCCATTTTAACTCACAAGTAGTCGATGCCATACTCCGATATTCTGCTTCAGCACTGGACCTGGAGACAACCGACTGCTTCTTTCTCTTCCAACTCACCAGATTTCCCCCAACAAAAGTACAGAAACCGGAGGTGGACTTGCGGTCCCCTTTGTCATCCGCGTAACTCGCATCTGAGTATGCTTCAACCCTCAGATGACCATTCTTCTGAAAGAGCAGTCCTTTCCTAGGGGCTGCTTTGACGTACTCCAAGATCCGCAAGGCGGACTGTAGATGGCATTCCCTGGGAGCTTGCATGAATTGACTCACCTTCCCCACAGCATAGGAAATGTCAGGCCTGGTCACTGTGAGGTATATGAGCTTACCAACAAGACGCCTGTACCGCATAGTATCTGAAAGAAGAGGCGAATCATCTGTCCAGGTTTTATCCTCTCCAATAGTCATAGGGCACCGGGCAGGTTTGGCCCCAGTCAATCCTGCTTTTTTTAGAAGATCAAGGGCATACTTACGTTGGGAAAGGACCAATGAGTTGGGCTTTCGAGAGATCTCGATCCCCAAAAAGTACTTCGGAGAGCCCATGTCTTTCGTGACCAGATGTTGACGAAGATGCCGCTTTGTCAAGGCTACCCCTTCCTGGTCATCACCAGTGAGAAGAATATCATCAACATACACAGCAAGAACCACCAGTCCCGAGGAGGTTTTGCGAATAAATAGAGAGTGATCGGCAGAGCTGCGCGCAAAACCAACAGCCGCCATGATACCGCTGAACTTATCAAACCAAGCTCGAGGGCTCTGCTTGAGGCCATAGATTGCCTTCTGCAGTCGGCATACGCGTGTCTCCCCCTGAGCAACATACCCAGGAGGTTGCTCCATGTAGACGGCTTCCTGAAGGTCACCATAAAGGAAGGCATTCTTAACATCCAGCTGGGAAATTGGCCAGTCTTTATTGACTGCCATAGAGAGAAGGATCCGTATAGTGCTGAGACGAGCCACGGGAGAAAAGGTATCAAAGTAATCAACTCCATAAGTCTGAGTAAAGCCTTTATCCACCAGGCGAGCTTTATAACGGTCCACAGTGCCATCCGGGCCAAATTTGACCACAAAGACCCAGCGACAGCCAACAACATCAGTATCAAAAGGAGGAGGAACAAGAGTCCATGTACCCCGCTCTGTTAGAGTCGCCATTTCCTCATCCATGGCCATCTTCCAGTGAGGAATAACAAGCGCCTCCTGGTAGGAACGAGATGTGGTAGTGGCAGAGATAGCCAGCGCAAAGGTCCTGCGAGAAGAGGTAAGACGATTATATGAAACAACAGCAGCAAGGGGGTGTAGGGTACACGTCCGCACCCCTTTGCGAAGAGCTACAGGAAGATCCAGGTCGGCGGGCCGCTCGGCATCCAGAGCATCCGTGGCAGAGAGAGCTGGCCCAGGAGGAGAGAGCGACGACAGCGGAGATGAAGGAGATGGTGGCGGAGAGAGAGGCGGAGGGAGAGGAAGGGACGGAGATGTAGGAGGGGTGGATATCGCAGTAGGAGACGAGGGAACGAAGGAATAACAGGAGATTCAGAGGTGGGGGGAAGAGAAGAGGAGGCATCCGAGAAGTAGGAGGCGTTCTCGAAGAAGGTAACGTCAGCAGAGACGAACTGCTTATGAAGAACAGGGTCAAAGCAGCAGTAGCCTTTCTGAGTGGTGGAGTACCCCAGAAAGATACATTTGGTGGAGCGAGGGGAGAGCTTATCATGGGTGGCAGAGGGGGCATGCACAAAAGCAGTGCACCCAAAGAGGCGGAGAGGGAGAGGAAACGGCTCCTTGCCTGGATGAAGTATGGAAAAGGGGTTTTGCCGTGGAGAACGGAGGAAGGAATGCGATTGATGAGGTAGCAGGCAAGGAGAACAGCATAGCCCCAATATGAACGAGGGACTTGCATTTGAGTCATCAATGTGCGAGCGACATCGAGGAGGTGACGGTTTTTGCGTTCCGCCACCCCATTTTGTTGGGATGTATAGACACAGCTGGTCTGATGAATGATGCCATGTTGCACACAGAAAGAAGTAAAATCATGGCTTAAGTATTCTTTAGCATTATCAGAGCGAAAAGTTTTAATACCAACACCAAACTGATTTTGAATTAAACGATAAAAGGAGAGCCATACATTAAAAAGTTCAGAGCGATCTCGTAAGAGATACGCCCAAGTACATCTGGAAAAATCATCAATAAATGTTACAAAATAAGAACTACCTCGACCAATAGTAAGGGTAGGAGCAGGCCCCCAGATGTCGGAGTGGACGAGATCAAACGGACGACAGGAGCCGCGATCTTGCTTCGGCGGGAAGGAGGAACGGTGATGCTTGCCAAGTTGACAAGCATCGCAGTTGAGAGGAGTACTGGAGGGAGGGAGGTGGGGTAGAAGCTGATGTAGAAGCCGTAGTGGAGGATGACCGAGACGGAGATGCCACTGGAGAAGATCCGTACACGAAGAAGAGAAGGCGGACAAGGCAGAAACATTGTCGAGGAAGTAGAGGCCACCGCTCTCAGTCCCAGTAGCAATCGTCTGCTGGGAGCTCGGATCCTGAAAAGATCAAGAAGTAGGAGTAAACGTTACAGAACATTGAAGCTGCTTGCACAAAGAAGTAACCGACAATAGATTGCACGGAAACTTGGGCACATAGAGAGTGCCCGCTAGCCGAAGGGACGGAGTAACATGAACCACACCCGACCCATGAACTGGGGAGGGGGAACCGTCTGCAACGAGGACCGGGGGCAACCGATCATGCTGTTCGAGGAGAGAGAAGCACTGAGGATTGCCCGTCATGTGATTAGTTGCACCGGAGTCGATAAGCCATTTACCTTGAGTGACCACGTGGGCACTACCTGATGATGTGACCACGGAAGCAGACGGCTTGGAAGAGGGGGCGGAAGAGTCACCCGAGGGGCGAAGATGGGGATGCTTCGTCCAGCAGCGGTCTGAAGTATGGCCGGTGCGGCCACAGTGAGAGCAGAGGTAGCGGGAAGAGGAACGCCCGCCAGACTGATGACTGCGGCTACCAGAGCCACTCCGCTGAGTTTGATGAGCATAGTTATCCGGTGGAGAAGGAGCAGGCAGAAAAGGATGCTGAAGGAGAGAGGTGACAGCGGCGATGCGAGCAGCAGTGGCATCTAAAGTAGGGGATTCCGCTTCACCCAGAATTTGTTGGCGGATCATGTCATAAGTGTCCGGAAGACGGAGCAGATAACACACAACCAGAAGCTCCTGGAAGTGCTTGTGTTGTTGAGCTAAATCCGCAGAAAAGGGGCGATTCTGAAGAATCTCAGCCCCAAGAGCTTGAACTTGCTGGTAGGCAGCAGCAGGAGATAAGGTAGGCCGGGTAAAGAGGTCCGCATATAACGTATAGATTCGGGGCGTCTGAGCCCCTTTGGAGTACAGAGCAGCAAGATGCAGCCAAGCGGCCTTGACCGTCTCATCATGACGGATGACGGGAAGGCACTCATCGGATAGGCTGTTAGCGAGCCAAGTACGCACAAGAGCGTCACTCGCATCCCAGTCATCAAAGAGAGGTGAAGTGGTAGAAGGAGGGTCATCAATGAGATGGTGGCGCTTGCGTTGCGAGCGAAGGAGAAAGGTGAAAGAGACACTCCAATCTGGGTAATTGGAGCCGACAAGCTTGGAAATGGTGCCAAGGTTCCCGGAAGGAGTTGGAGGAAGAGGCGGAGCTGGATTGGCAACAATGGTGGTGGTGGTAGTAGAAGCCTCAGAAAGAGCCATAGGAGCAACCACAAGGAAGCCGCGCGGTCAGGAAACAAGCCGCGCGGTTAGGAAGAAGAAATCGGCAGTGGTCACGATGTCAAACACCAGCGGCCAGAGAGGCCACGACCAAGCCGCAGAAACAAGCAGAGGGGTAGAAGTCGAGCGGCAAGCAAACAGTCCGCTCGAACAGAAGCACAAGCAAAAAACAAGGCACACGGCGAACAGAGAGACAGGTCGCAGCGAACAGGGAAATAGGTCGCAGAGAGCAGACCAAGAGCACCCAAGGCAACAGGCCAAGCGGCGACTAAGCACAAGAAGAAGGAGGTCGCGCACACAGAGGGCAACGATAAGGAGGAAGAAGGAGACCGCACGGACAGGGCGCAAGCCGGCGAAGCAAACCGCGCGGACAGAGACGGCGCACAGAATCAGGAGGAAAAGATCGAGTGCTCTGATACCATGTGAGAAACGAACAAAAACAAGCCGGAACGGTTTTAAACTGAAAGTTTATTATTAGAAAAAGGTATCTATTACAAAGGTATGACCTCCCTTATATAGAATGGAGGAGAGAAGAGAGAATACAAATAAGAGATGTGAGACTAAAAAATTACAATACATAACCGGACTGTTCATAAACAAACCGCATAAGCCGAGCGGTTAGTCAGAGGGGTTAACCGCTCGGCAACTGCCAGAGAGAGAGACCGCTATGTGAGACTGCCAGACTGCCCGGTCTCCAAGTCGCCAGATACAAGCCGCTATACCGCTTGGACCACAGACAGCACCACACAACACCCAAACCGCGGAAGGGAAACCGCCAGACCACCCGGTCATCAACCCGCCAAGCTAGACCGCCAGACCGCCCGGCCACCACTTCAACAGGGTGTTACAGGTTTGATCTTCAAATATACACAATTGCCCACCGCGAACTCCACGTTTCGATGCTTGGCGTTTTAGTACTTTGCTTGACGATCCTGGGCTATCAGTAGTCTCTCTCGAATAGAGCGTATCATTGAAGTAGCTTCTTCGATATCCTTACGTGGATATACCTTTGATTTGCCTGCTTCCGCCCAAGCTAGTGGTGTACGACATTTCTGATCGTACAAAGCTTCATATGGAGCCATACCGATGCTCGCTTAGTAACTATTATTGTAGGCAAACTCCACAATATAAAGATGATCTTCCCATCTCTTACCAAAGTCCAGGGCGCACATTCAGAGCATATCTTCCATCGTTTTGTTGGTCCGCTCAGTTTGGCCATCCGTTTGGGGATGAAAGGCCGTACTGAATGCTAATTTTGTGCCCAACAACTGATGGATTAGCCTCCAATCATAAAACGTAAATCGACCATCACGATCACTGACGATGCTCCGGGGAACACCGTGCAATCGGACAATCTGCTCAACATAGATCTTTGCCAAGGTTTCCACTGAATCGTCGCTCTTATTTGGTAGGAACTGAGCCACTTTTGTCAACTGGTCTACAATCACCCAGATTGAATCATTCCCGCGTTTAAATCTCGGCAACCCGTGCACGAAATGCATTGAGATATCATCAAACTTCCACTCCGGAATCGGTAACGACTTCAGGAAACTGCCAGGCTTCTGGCATTCTGCTTTCACCAAAGCACAAGTTTGACATTTAGCCACATAACGAGCTATGTCTCTCTTTAAGCCTTGCCACCAGAACAGCTTTTTCATATCGTTGTACATCATTGTGCTCCCAGGGTGAATTGAATACTTTGCAAAGTGAGCTTCATACAACAAATATTCTCTCAATTTACCCGCACTTGGGGCGCACAATCGGCCATCTTTGCGTAAGAAGCCATCATCCCAGGAGAATTGGCCATCTGATCCATCCTTTGCATAACGTTGGAGACTCTCATCAAGCTCCATTGCTCGCCGAACCCTGTCCGCAAGGTCATATTGTACCTTCGTCCAGTTCAAGCATGCATCGGCTATGAAATTCTTGTCAACACAAGAAATCTCTAACGCTTCCAGCTCCTGGATCAGACGCTCATCATGCATCTGCAACCAACTTGCCTGCATCGGAGTCCTGCGACTCAAGGCATCAACGACCACATTTCCCTTCCCGGGAGTATAGTGAATATCAAAGGTGTAGTCCCCAAGGAACTCCATCCACCTTCATTGTCGCATATTAAGCTCTTTCTGGTCCAACAGATACTTTAGGCTCTTATGATATGTATAGATATCCACTTTGACCCTATAAAGATAGTGCCACCACAATTTAAGCGCAAAGATCACCGCCGCAAACTCCAAGTCATGGACGGGATAATTCCGCTCATGCACTTTTAACTAGCGTGAGTCATAAGCAATCACTTTACCAAACTGTAGAAGAACAAAGCCTAAGTCGCTCCCTGAAGCATCACTATAGATCTCATAGTCGTCTGTACCACATGGTGATGTAAACACAGGCGTCGTGGTCAAACGACTCTTCAGCTCTTCAAATGCTCGCACGCACTCCGACGTCCAAACAAACTTCTGATCCTTTCTCGTCAATGTGGTAAGAGGCAAAGCGATCCGTGAGAAGTTTTCTACAAACCGCCTGTAGTACCTTGCCAAACCAAGGAAAATTCTAACTTCAGCCACTGAGGACAACACCGACCACTCCTGTATGGTGCTTATCTTAGACGGATCCACTGTTATGCCCTCTCCACTTACCACGTGGCCAAGAAAAGCCACCGATGACAGCCAAAACTCACACTTTGAGAATTTGGCATAAAGCTTGTTCCTCCGCAAGGTGTGTAACACCATCCGCAAATGATTCGCATGATCAACGTCCGACTGAGAGTACGCCAATATATCATCAATGAATACAATCACAAAGAGATCCAAGTACTCTCGGAACGTTCGATGAATTAGATCCATGTAGACCAAAGGCGCATTACATAGCCCAAACAACATTACTGTGAATTCATAATGTCCATAGTGTATTCCAAACACTGTCTTTGGAATGTCACCTTCCCGAATTCGCAATTGGTAATATCCCGATTTCAAATCTAACTTCGAATAGACGGTTGACCACACTAGTTGATCGAACAAGTCGTCTATCCGTGGAATCAGATACTTGTTTTTCTCCGTCAGCTTATTCAACTCACGATAGTCAATACATAACTGTAAACTACTGTATTTTTTTTTCACAAACAGAACAGGCGCGCTCCAAGATGACATATTTGGGCATATATAACCCTGTTCCAGCAACTCTTGCAGCTGGACCTTTAACTCTGCCATTTCTTTTGGTGCGACGCGATATGGTGAGCGGGCCATAAGTTTCGCACCTGACACCAACTCGATAGAGAAGTCAATCTCCCGCTGGGGCGGTAACCCAGGAAGATCCTTAGGAAATACATCGACAAACTCCGATACAATCGGAAACTCATGCACACTTACCTTTTGCTCAACAGCCTAAACAAGCGTGAAGAATAACACCGCGCCCTTCCGAACAGCATTGATGACTTGGAGTGCAGACATTAAGGTCCCGCTCACTCCTCGCATACTAGCGAACTTAGTCTCAAGCTCGGTATTCTGGCCCAGTGTGATCTCCTTGAATTGCAATCAATACAGGCACGCTGCTCCGAGAGCCAGTCCATGCCAAAGATCACATCAAACTCCGATATCGGTAGCACAGATGCACTCAAACCGAAATCCCGACTTCCTATTTGAACTTCAACATCGCAAGCTCTATCCGCAATCATCACACAACCATTCGGCAATAATACCTTCAACCTATCTATCGTCCCACGACTTGGTACTCCAATTCGCGACACAAAGTCCTTAGATAGAAAAGAATGCGAAGCACCCGTATAAAATAGGGCTCTCGTCGGGTTGTTCCAAATCAGGACAAAGCCTATAACACACACATCATGCACAAGCTACAAACAAATTATGCAATAAAACCAAAGCAAGCAATATTTTAAATCATACCTGTTATGACATAACTCTGCTTTATAGCCTCCTACTGGCCAAGATTATAAACTCTGGGTTTCTCCTGGGACGCAGAGGACTCTACCACTACTTTGCCCTTCTCAGCATAAGACGTGCCCGTCTT
This sequence comes from Platanthera zijinensis, assembly GCA_039513925.1. Classification (NCBI taxonomy): domain Eukaryota; kingdom Viridiplantae; phylum Streptophyta; class Magnoliopsida; order Asparagales; family Orchidaceae; genus Platanthera; species Platanthera zijinensis. The sequence goes on from CM077088.1 coordinate 103,475,471, forward strand.
CTTTTCCCCTTTTGGCTGAGCAACCCTACAATCACGGGCTGTATGCCCCACTTTTCCACAGGTAAAGCAGGTACGAGGCTCCTGCCTTGAAGTTGCTCCCGATGTCACAGTCGCAGAAGTTTGCCCAAAAGGCTTGGACCTCTTGCCCCACTTTTTCTGGTAGTATGATTTCCCAGGGAGGGGTGCTTTGAACTCTGGCTTTGTCACAGCCAAGTCCTTTTTACCTTACACCCGCTTCATATCCTTTTCCAGCGCACACACAGTATCAACAAATGCTTGGAACCCTTGGTTCACCGAACTGGAGAGCAGGGACCTCAACTCGTCCTGCAATCCTTCGTAGAACCAGTTTGTTTTCCTTTGTTCATCTGCGAAGATTGACCCCGCATACCGTCCCAACCTGGTAAACTCATGCAAGTACGTATCAACTCTACTTTCTCCTTACGTTAACCATTGGAACTCATTCTCCATAGCAATGCGTTGTTCCGCTGGCAAATGCTTTGCAAAGAACATTCGAGAGAACTCCTCCAATGAAACTTGAGTTAACGACCTGCCCGCTAAATGGTGTAACTCAACCTCGTCCCACCATAATCGAGCCTCTTCTTCCAACAAGAAGGTGGCCAAAATGACCTTCTGATCTTACTCCGTCCTTATCACCGTCAATATACGCTTGACGCACGATAACCAATCCTCGGTCTGCGTTGGGGATCCCATGCCCGCGAACGTAGGTGGATTGAAGCTCATAAACTGCTTTAACTGCCATTCAGCTGCTCGAGGGTCAACAGCCACAACAGGTTCTGGCCTTTCAGCAACCCGTTCCAGCACTACTGCCGACCGTGCTTGCTCAACAGGCTGAGTTTGAAACATTGCAAAGAGAGCCTCAACAACTAAGCGGACAGTTTCCGCAGAAGGAGGAGGTGTAGGCACCTCAGCTGGTGCCGTACTCTCATCAGAACGCTGGGGCTCAGACTGCCCAACACCACTACGAGTCACCTATAGGTGGACAAGACACACATTAACGACCTCACGCAAGCAATAACAACCAGATAGGAACGCGCAGGTTCCTCAAACAAGTGTATTTTCATTACTTAGTGGACATTCAAGAGTTCATTAGTGTTAAAGCGGTTCGCATAGACACGTGCTCGCAACCCCACAAAAGAATTCGACCACGAATTCGAAAGAGGAAGACTGAGACAATCTGATACCTAAATATAATGACTCCACCCGTTAAATAACATATAATAGAAGGTCCGGTCGGGGCCCCACACTATATGCCACAAACAGACGGCAATGTCACAGGTTAATACCACAACACCATCGCATCCTAACTCAGAGCATACTAGTGGAAGATTTTAACAATAACGATGAACTCATACAAGGAATGTCCACTATATATATATATATATAAACCACATTTATATATCAACTCATGAAAGAGAGTAAAACAAATACACAAAAGCTGGTCTTAAGACCTTATAGTTCCTCTTTTCAAAGTGTGGATTACATACATCGGCGCGCAGGCCGGCCACACATGAACAAAATACAAGAGAAAGCATCCTTCAATGGCTAACAGTAGCAGCAACATCCGCAGGGACTTCAGCCCATTCACTTCCCACTCGTCTCACCAGCACCTGCACAGGGACAGCCCACCCAAAAGGTGGTAAACAAGGCAACGGTCAACATTCAGCTGACCAATTTATAACAATCCTACCCCATTCCTGGGGCAGTGGCATTCCTTCCCTGCAGGAATTGCAATGCATAGACAGATATCATATATATTGTACTATCACGCACAAGTAATCCATCACAACCTTCAGCCACATGGCCCGACGATTCGTGCACTCAGGGCACATTTTTATTGCACCGGCAAACCAGGGTCAACACCACCGTTTACACGGTATTGAGCATTTAGTCTTACTGGCGCGCAGACCTAAGACTCTCATTATTCCACTATCGAAAGCTCAATGCCTTGACGCTCTCTTGTATAGTCGACATAACGCAGGTACGGATCAGCCACCCCCCGTTACTCAAGTCACCTTGCCATCACCGAGTACGGCGTACTCGTGGCTATAATCAAAGGCGCGGGTCGGTTTCACCTTTCCTGTTCGGCACGAAGAATTATTAAGAGCATTCAGCTCACAATATCCATAATGTTCACCAAGGACTGGCTTCATAATGGCCACGATGTCCGCCAAGGACTGGCCTCATAATGGCCACACTTCCCACAAAGGACTGGCCGCAGCACAAGCGATACAAGGGTATTTCCTGGAACTTCTCATTCTAGTACTTCCTTCTACTCCCCTTCATAGGCACGACCCTTCGACTCCACAAACCACACGTTTATACGCAGAGTCTTCTCCGGTGCGCAATATGCAACATCACCAATCCAGACCAACCTGTCAAGATGGACTTCACACATCATGCTAATCCCGTACTACACATTTCCGGGTCTAAATGCAGACTCACTTGGGGATAATAACTATCAACCCACGGGGATCACCTACTCTTCCATCCTTTTGGTGGAGGATCCCATGCTCATGCATAAAGGAGGACTTCACATGTCCAAGAAGGAAGATCGTTACCCTTGATGATCTATTGGGAGCCATCGAATTTCTAGCCGGTGGGAAAGCACCGCAGCAGCTTTGCCTCCACAGAACTGGCCTCGGATCTCGAATATGAACTCGGGAGCTCCACCAGCGCTTGATCTTCTCCTCCTTCTTCCTCCTCTCCCTTATCTCTTCTCTTTTAGAAAGAGATTGACCAAGTTAAGAATGACTTCTTCCTTCCAATCCCTTGATTTAACCCAACAAGAAATCATCTGAGCCCTTGGATCTAGGATGAAGAAAACGACCGGCTACAGATCGGTCTCAAAGTACAATATTTGGGCTGACACGGCCTGTGACACACCCGTGTCACAGGCCGTGTACTCCAAGTGGTACACGAGCCGACTTACCCGATCTAGAACACAGGCTTAGACATGCCCGTGTCAATCACCTGACACGCCCGTGTAAAATGGTACACGCCTGTGTCGAGGGGCGTGTCCCTCAGTGGACACTGGATAAACCAAAAACCCGAGAGGCACACGGGTACCAAACACACCCGTGTCACTTTTGACACGCCCGTATCCTACAGAACACGCCTGGGCTCCAGGCCGTGTCCTTCTTGGACACAATTTGGTCATCAACCTGAGCAGGGCATGCCCTGGGACACGCCCGTGTCCCAGGCCGTGTCGCCTCTCAATGATCGTTGAGTGCATGTCGTCGAGTGCATAAGACGACACACAGAGAAGGACACGCCCTGGGACACGCCCGTGTCCTAGGCCGTGTCGCCTCACTTAACGCCACTCGAGACAAAAATCACACTCGAGAACACTCGAGAAAACAGAGCTGGACACGCCCTCGGACACGCCCGTGTCCCAGGTCGTGTCACCCCCCCCCCTATTTTGGGACTTTTGGATTTTGGGGTGTTACAAAATGCTTGAGGTCAGTCAGACCAACCTGTATCTTCTTGTGGTACATTTCAGTTTTGAAATTATACCACGTGGAAGGCAATTTATAAACAATCGTGCCCACAATAAAATTATCTGGCAAAATAATGTTTTCACTGTGCAAGGAATCAACTGAGTTTTCAAATTCCGATACCTGAGGGAGATTGACTTTCTCCTTGTCGAATATGAAGGAATGAAACTTGTCCACCAGGTGTGCTTTTGATAGGTCCTTGTTACCGAACTACATGATGACAGCCCGCCATGGCGAGTGTACGCACGACGCCCAAGGATGCAGCACGAGGGCAACGAGAATGCTGCGGTATCGCCTTGCGGCACTGCCCCGCGGACTCGCCAGGCGACACCGGTCGAACCATTGCTGTGGGCGACAGCGGGGGGGGGGGGGCATGAATCTGGACGCGTCGTAGGGACTTGGAGCATGGGGGCTTGAATCTAATTAAGGGCATTTATGTAGCTCGTTTATGAGAGCCTCTTTATGGACTTAAAGCATGGGGAATTGGTTTTAGTTAAGATCATGTATATCTTCCTTTATGTGTGCCTCATTATATAAGGAGGACCATTGTAACTCTATTGTCATCTTTGGATCAATTATCACTTATGTGGGGGCTGCTCCCTCTTCTTCTTCTTCTCTCTCTCTCTCTCTCTCCTTACCGCCGACCTCTTCTTGCCGGATTTCCCGTCTCTATTTCTTTAAGTGGTAATATTTGGTCCGACCTGTCGGTCCGCCCGCCGTCGTGCTGCCGGACAATCTCACCATGGTGAATACCCAGAATAACGCCTCCTCCTCTGATGTCACAGACGACTTTCGCGCCCGGGCCGACACTTTGGAAGCTGATGTCGCCGAGCTCCGCGCCTCCATGTCCTCCCTCCAAGCCACCTCCCTCACCAACTCCAACAACATCGCATCCATCCTCGCCCATCCCCAACACCGCGGCCGCAACCTCGTCCAGCTCACTCCTCGGCCAGCCCCCGTCACCACCGCTGATTACGGCCGAGCCGCGGACGACGACCACGCCGCCCCCGCCAAACCATCCCACCTTGGTGTTGGAGTTGCCCTCCTTCATGGGTAATGACCTGATGGGATGGATCGCTCTCGCCAAACAATTCTTCTACCTGCACTTCACCGCCGACGGCGACAAGGTGAGCACCGCCATTGTCAGCATCTCTGGATCCGCCTTACATTGGGCACGTTGGCTCCGCCAGATGCAACCGGAGATCTCGTGGCCCGAGTTAAAAACCGATATGATTCAATGCTACAATGCGCGCTATTCCGGCTCCGCCATCGAGCGCCTTTGCAGCTTGCGCCAGTCAGCCGACCTCGACGACTACATTGACGAGTTCATGGCATTGGTGTCCCACGTTCCCGGGCTACCCCCGGATCACTACTTGGGCTTCTTCCTTCAAGGACTGCGACCATACATTCGCTCCCGCCTCCGCACGCACAATTCCCACACGGTTTCGGTCGCCATGGATCTCGCCCGCGCCGTGGAGACGTATTTGGGCATGCAGCCTTCCCATCGGCCCACTATGTGCCACTGACTCACCATGCTATTCAACGACCGGCCGCACCACAGGAGGGCGGACCTCGCACCCCTACCATCGGGGGGGGGGGGGGGGGGGCTCGCCTGGGGCGCGGTTCGACCCACCAATTTTTGGATGCCGACTACAACGACCTCCGTAAGAAAGGTCTGTGTTTCCGTTGTCGCCACCCATATTCCCCCAATCATGTTTGCTTGGTGAAGGATTTTCATGCTCTATTCGGCGAGGAGGACGTCGACACACAACCACTGGATTTCGAGGACCGGACCGCAATACCGCCCGCCGACTTCCCAGTTCCCCAAGAAGATGACCTCCATTGCTTGGAGCTCCCGTACTTTTCGGTGGGTGGGATCACAGGCCCCCGCACAATGAAGCTCCGTGGGCACCTCCAGAACCGTGACATTATGTTGATGATCGACAATGATGCCAGCCATAACTTCATTTCGGAGGAGCTCGCGCGCGAGTTGGCACTTCCATCCCAACCTTCACCAAAGTTTACGGTCTGTTTAGGCGATGGACACCGCCGACCAACATAAGGGCTTTGCCAGAAGGTGGCATTAACCCTCATAACTTGCGCCGTGACGGTAGATTTTTACCTCTTTGGTTTGGGCGGCCTCGACGCCATCCTGGGCGTGGATTGGATCCAAACACTTGGCGACGTCCGAATCAACTTGGCCACTATGACGGTGCATTTCCAACAAGGATCCGTGGACCACTGCCTCACGGGTGACTCAACTCTCCTCCGAACACCGGTATCATTCCGCTCACTGCAGCGCACCACAGAGGTGGAATTTTTCGCCTTACTTTGGCCCCTCCAGGCGACCAAGAAGGACCATACTCCTCCGCCCGAGGACCTTCGTCACTTACTTCAGGAATTCGCCGAGCTCTTCGGCCCCGACCGGCCTATCTCCGAGCCGTCATATGGACAACGCCATCGTGCTCCAGCCGGATAGGTCGGCAGTGTCCGTTCGACCGTATCGGTACGACCATGCTCAGAAAGACGAGATCGAATGTCTCGTGCAGGAGATGCTATTGGGGGGCATCATTCGGCTTAGCGCAAACCCCTTCTCTAGCCCGGTGCTTCTCGTCCGTAAGAAGGACCGTAGCTGGCGCTTCTGTGTCGACTACCGGGAACTCAACAAGGCAACCATCCCCGATAAGTACCCAATTCCGGTAATTCAAGAGCTTCTGGACGAACTTCACGGCGCCATATTCTTCACTAAGCTGGACCTTCAGGCCGACTATCATCAAATTCGGGTCACGCCGGAAGACGTGCCCAAGACGGCATTCTGCACTCATGATGGCCATTTCGAATTTCTAGTAATGCCGTTTGGCCTGACCAACGCCCCAGCCACTTTTCAGGCGACCATGAATGACATTTTTCGACCGGTACTCCGCAAACATATTCTGGTTTTTTTTGATGACATTTTGGTGTATAACTCTACTTGGCAGACACACCTCCGACATGTGCGCGCCACCCTCCTCACTCTCCGCCTCCACCAACTTGTGCTGAATCGCAAGAAATGCACATTTGGCTCTCCGACGGTGAGCTACTTTGGCCACACCATCTCGGAAAATGGAGTGGCCATGGACGACGACAAAATTTTGGCGGTTCTCCAATGGCCGATGCCTACATCAGTCCGTGAGGTGCGCGGCTTTCTCGGCCTCACCGGGTACTACCGGAGATTCATTCAGGGGTACGACACGCTCGCCCGCCCGCTCACACAACTTCTCAAAACCATGGAGGAAGGCCCGTTCGTTTTGTCCCTGTGGCGTTAGCCGCATTCACCGCCCTGCAGTCCGCGCTAATCCACAGGCCGGTACTAGACATTTCTGATTTCCATCTGCCCTTCGTGGTGGAGTGCGACGCCTCGGGCACCGTGGTCGGCGCAGTGCTTATGCAAGATGGCTGCCCGATTACCTACTACAGCCGCGGTTTCTCACCCGCCATTCACAGCCGTTCGGCATACGAAAATGAGCTCATGGCTCTCGTCCTCGCGGTCTAACACTGGTGGCCATATCTCCTCGGCCGGTCGTTTGTGGTCCGGACGGACCATCATAGCCTTCGATACCTCCTCCAATAGAAAATTACCACTCCGGCGCAGCAGCTTTGTGCCGCCAAGCTTTTGGGATACGACTTTTCCATCGAGTTCCGCACCGGCAAGACGAATCGGGAGGCCGACGCTCTCTCCCGCCAACCGCATGCACCAGAACTAGCGGCCCTTTCCCGGCCGGTTTGGGAGGATGGCACAACCATCCAGGAAGGGGTCGAACGGGACCCGGTGCTCGGGTCCATTCGCACGGCCCTCATCTTCGATCCCGCGGCAAACCCGTCCTATTCACACATTGGGGGTCGGTTGTACTTCCGGGGCCGCCTTGTGTTATCTGCCGCTGCCCCGTGTATTCCGAGACTTTTGGAGGAATTCCAAGCCTCCCCGAACGGCGATCAAGCCGGCGCATTCCGCACCTACCGCTGCCTGGCCGTCTCCTTGTTTTGGCCTCATATGATCTGCCAGGTAAAAGATTATGTTGCTGCATGTCTCCAATGCCAGAAAGCCAAATATGAGTCACTTTTCCCGAGGGGACTTCTTGCAACCCTTGCCCGTGCCCAAACGGATCTGGGACGACATTGTTATGGATTTCATCACTCGGCTACCATACTCGGCTGGGTTCGACTGTATCTTGGTGGTCGTGGACCACCTCTCCAAGTACGGGCATTTCATTCCCCTACGACACCCGTACACGGCTTCCATCGTGGCGGATAGCTTCATAGCCGAGATCATGCATCTCCACGACTTTCTGCGCTCCATCGTCAGCGATCGGGACCCTCTCTTCCTCAGCAAATTTTGGACCGCTCTCTTCCGGCTACAAGGCACTCGCCTTCGGATGAGCACCACATACCACCCCCAAATGGACGGGCAGTCCGAAGTCCTGAACCGGTGCTAGAAACGTACCTTCGGTGTTTCATCGGAGAGCGACCAGACACTTGGGCGAAATGGCTCCCATGGGCCGAATACTCATACAATACCGCGTACCATTATGCCGACAACACCTCTCCCTTCGAAGCAGTCTACGGCCGTTCTCCGCCCTCTATCATATGACACATCCCGGGCGAGTGCCCCGTGGACAACCTCGCAGTTCACCTCCAAGATCGGGATACCATTTTAGATAGCTTGAAACAACACCTCCGCCGGGCCCAAGCCAAGATGACTTTTTTTGCCAACAAGAAACGATGGGACTTACAGTTTGAACCGGGCGAGAAGGTATTCATTAAAGTACACCCTTATCGCCAGCTCACTGTCGCCTGCCATTCTTTCCCCCAAGCTCGCCCCACGCTTCTTTGGGCCGTTCGACGTTCTCGGCTAGATCGGAGCCGTAGCCTACCGCCTGTGCCTACCAGAAGGCAGCCGAATTCACCCCATGTTCCATGTATCTCAGCTTCGGAGGGTCATCGACGATCACCCCACCGTGGATAACATCCCCACCGACTTGGATTTTTCAGGGTCAGCACCGTTATACCTGTAATATACCATTTCCGGCTAGACCCCTAGGAGTCGGTTGGTCGTGACAGAACCCTAGGAAGCCCAAAAATTGAAATAAATCGACCGAGATTTCGTGTCACGGGTTGGTCACGCCCGTGACTGACCCGTCACGCCCGTGACCTAGGGCGTGACTCCTTCGACGATCATCGACCTCAGGGAGACGATCGTCGGGCGCAGAATTTTCAACCCGACCCTGTCACGCCCGTGACCGACCCGTCACGCCCGTGACCTAGGGCGTGACTCCTTCGACGATCGTCGATCTCAGGAAGACGATCGTCGGGCACAGAATTTTCAACCCAGCCCTGTCACGCCCGTGACCAAGGTGTCACGCCCGTGACCAAGGGCGTGACCCCCCCATTCGGTGATCGTGGATCTCAGCGCGACGATCGCCGAGCGCGGAATTTGCCTCATGACCCTGTCACGCCCGTGACCAAGGTGTCATGCCCGTGACCTAGGGCGTGACCACCCTTCGACGACCGTCGATCTCAGTTCGACGATCGTCGACCTCAGAATTTGCCATTTGGGCATGTCACGCCCGTAACCAGGGTGTCACGCCCGTAACCAGGGTGTCACGCCCGTGACCTAGGGCGTGACCACCCTTCGACGACCGTCGACCTCAGTTCGACGATCGTCAACCCCAGAAATGGCCACCCGGGCCTGTCACGCCCGTGACCTATATGTCACGCCCGTGACATTGACCGAAATGACGGTTCAGGCCCGAAATTATTCTAACACGCGTGGTAATAAATGCTGGTGTGGGAAGTTACACCAGGAGTAATTACGGGCCATTTTTCCTTCTGTAATTATATAATAAAGGAGGAAGTGTTGGTCCAATAGGAATCGCCACCTGGCAAACACCTATTCATCTTCCACTGTTTCTTATCCCTTCATTGTAACCGAAAGGTTATTAAGAGGAGCCTTCATGACCATTAAGGCTTTACCCTTTCACCTCCCCACTTGCTGACTTATAAAAGACCTCTTAGAGCAAGATGAGAAGGTTACACTCTTGACCAAACGGATTCAGATCTTTGTTCTTGCTGTAGGAGAAGTTCGGTAATGCCACCACTGCGCCATGGCACCCCGTCGTTCATCTCGTCTCCAAACCGCGAACAAGGTCCTCCTCTGCTTCTTCTTTCATGGGTAGATCTTAGGATTCTTAGAAAGGAAGTTCGTGCTCAACGGAGCCGGACCAATCTCTCGTTTTCATGGAAAACCATGAAAAAATGTATTTTCGAGTTCGCCGGAAACCGCCACCTCCGGCGGCCAAACCACCACCGACCGCTAGCCATCACCTCAACGGAGGTGGTGGTGGTGGTGGCTGGCCAGGGAAGTGACCGGGCGAGCGGTGACGGATCGCGAAAGAGCTATAGGAAATAAGAGTTTCTGTGTTCTGGTTTTCGGGTTCTGTAGAAGATGAACAGTAAAAGCTGTTTATAATATATAAATTATGTAAATAATTTATAAGGAAAATATACTTAGATGAGCACATTTTGATGCTGCAAAACGAGGTACTTAGAGGCCGTTTTAGGAAAAATGACCAGTCACGAAAGTTGTAGCCCTTTGAGTCTAGTTTAATTTAAAATTGATTTCAACTCGTTTGGGTAAGCAGTTTGACCGCAGAACCCGTTTTAGTGGAGGCTGTACCTAGAGTTGGGTAGAAATTAAAATGGATGCCCACTCTTCGTCCCGTGTCCAAATGACCTGAAATTTGGGCAAGGGGTTAACCTTAGCTATACCTAAAGGCAGACCAAAAATGGGAATTTTTGGAGATACTTTGCCTAAAGTTTTTGTTTTAATTTAATAAACTTAGAGGAATTTATTTAAGTAGTTAAATGACCTCCAAACCCTCCCAAATTTTGGCGAGTGGTCCCAGGCTATAAAACCTAGATCTGTACAAAATTCCAACTAGTTTGGAGGAGTTTTGGGTAGGAAATCTTCTACCCTTAACTAGGCATTAGTGAGGCATCTTTTAGTAAAAAGTGCACTAAGAGTTTGGAAAGGTCAAATCACCTCAACAGAGGCTGATATTCTGACCTCTGACTTATAAGGGTGTTATAACCTGCTTGGAGAAAAACGATGAGGTTTAGGGTTGATTTACCCTAGGATCCAAGCTCAAACCCTAAATGAAGGGTTTTGACGGTTGTGAAGGACATGGGGGCAATTGCGCTTGTATTGCCTTGAAACTCTGTAGAGTTGACAAAGGCCTGATAAAAATCGTCTGGATGGAATCTTGGAGAATTTGGAGACAAGTAGATACCTTAAAACCCTAACCTTAGTTTTAGGGTAAAATATCAAATAGGTAAAACCAGTCACTAAACCTTACTTAAAAGCTGTGAAATTCGGGTAGAGTGAGTTTTGAATCAGGTAGAACTTATAGAAATTTTTCTGGAATTTTATGTTGATTATTGCTAGCACTTCATTTGTAAAGCTTGCTATGGCCTTAAATGATGTTTTAATTGTTTAGAAATTTCTGTTCATTGAAACCTCATGAAATCTTCGAGGTAAATGTTTTAGATCAGAATAGTTGCCCCTGAATTTTTGTATGATTTTTAGTTGAGTAATTCTAGTACTTTATTCACAGATGTTAGAAAGGGGTTTTATGGTTTAAAAATTAATTATGGATGATATACTTGTTGGAAAATTATGAAACCTGGCCAAAGTTATTTTGAAGGCCTTATCTGCTTAATATAATTAATTTACAATTTTTGGATGGATGTTTTCTGTACTTGATTCATAAATAACAAAAGATAGTAAATATTGCTAAATTAGTTTTGTTGCATTTTTGATGATAGAAAAATTATGATACTTTGGATTTACCCTATATAGATAACCTACTAATTATTATAAATTTTTTGGACATCTTGCATGAGAACTTAGGGTAGTTCATGTTCAAACCGGTAGCCCTTGGGATTTTTGGGGAAATCAATTAAATGCCAGATAAATTAGGAAAATTTCCTCATTTTGGATTTAGGCCATTTATATCATGATAAGTCTCCAGTAAATAATTGAGGGCATTTGGATGAGTTTTGGGATCGTTGCATAACCGGTTCGTCATATAGTCTAGGTCGGTTTGCATATAGCAATTTGTGAGTTGCAATAGGACATGATCCAAGGAAGTCATTGGAGTTAATCATTTTGTCTGGGTGGACAATTGTGGAGAAAATCGCAATAGGAAGATATGAATAGTAGAGAGAAGTAGTGATAGCTAGAGATAAGAGGTGCTTGGGTACGACGAAAGATCGTCCACCCCGGTGGGAATGGAAGAGTCTTAATACTCTAGGGATAGATCTAAAGTAACTAAAAGGGGATCGGGTTAAGGGAGATCAACCAATAACAATAAGTGCCTTGCGAAAGGGAACTTCGGGTCGTAATGCCGCCGTCTTGGTTCCTAGTGCCCCTTGAGAGCCCTTCACGGGGTATGCCGGGGGTAGTCCCGGGCTAACGTAAACTGTAATAACAAACCGACAAGAGTAACTTAGTAACTAGGGCTGCACCCTTCACAAACACTGTTGGTACATGAAGATTGATGAGAGCTTCGGCTCGGTTGGTTAAGAGATGGACGGGATGGTCCGGAGAGCTTCGGCTCGGTTGGTTTGGAGACGGACGTTTTGGTCCGGGGAGCTTCGGCTCGGCTTTTGTGTGTTTACGATTAAACTTGCATGTGCATAAAAAGGAATGAAAATTAAGGTGGTGGGTCTTCGGTATTGGAGGGTCAATGCACCGACGCCAATACGCTGACTCGGCAAGTGTGGTTAGCACTTTGCCAACAGAAGTCCGGTGCGCCAGCCGGCAAGAGTACGCAGACGTCCGCTTAGTGTACCAAGCGTTGAGGCGTACGATAGGTCTGACCGGTAGTGCTTTACTGGTTTAGAGGTGGGCGAGGCCCAACCCACCACTTCCGTCTGCCACTACGGAGGTATCCTGGGCGGTAACGGCTCCGAAAGGGGGAACTAAAGGTCTGTGTGCACAGAGTCGGGTGTGTGAGTTGCACTTGCATGTTTCATCATACCCACTTGCATGTCATAGCATAATCGATTCATTTAACCCTGACACCTAAAGTATAAGTGGTATGGGACGCTTATACGTTAGGACCTGCAAAACGACCCCTTGGTCTATAAGCTTGTGTGGGCAAGTTTATAAATCAAAGGTTAATTTCAATATATATACATGCTGTTGTTTGATAACTGACACCCCCAATGTATAAGTGGTATGGGACACTCTATACGATGGGAGCCTTGCAGAAGATCCCTTGGCTTATGCGCTTTCGCATATAAGTTAAGGTTACCTTTCTTACTTTCTGTTTCTGTCATATTATTATAGAATTGCTAGATTAGTTCCGCTGTCATTTGTTTCTTGATTAAATCTCCACCTTCATGTCCTTCCCTTTCTTCCTCTCCGCTCGGTACTTAGGAGCCTTGGGGGAAGGGGTAGGGGATGATAGGGCTTAGTCTTTATGACTAACGGTTTTCGAACCGCATCATTTAGGGGATCGTGGAGCCCAGCATGGAGGAGCGGCCCCAGAGACCGGTGCGCTTGGAGATGGTGTTGAATTTTCTCAAGTTGATCAACAAGGTAGCCCAAACACCAAATTAATATCTTCGGCACTACCCAGATCACAACTTGAACCGCGGAAAGTAGGAAGCAACTTAGATAACCAAACACACAGACAGATGCAAGTAGATCAAAAAATTATTCAACTTCTTTACAAGGCGAGGCATACGTGGCGAGACATGATTTCGCCAGTATGAAAAAGCAGAAAAACAAGCCGGGCGGATAGAACACTAAGACCGCCAAGTCGGCCGAGACCGCCGATCTCGCCCAGTCCGCACACCGCCAAACTGCTGAAGCCGAGCAACAACAAGGAGTCCGCGAAAACCGCGAGGTCGCGCGGAGAACCCGTTATTCGCCTAACTGCTGCTGAATAGAGGAACAAGTCGCCTATCTGCCGAGACCGCGAGGTCGCGCGGACAGAGAAGAAACTTGAGATAAAGCTGATGCTGGTAACCGCCAATGCAGCCCGCTAACTCCAGCGGTCAGAACCAAACTCCTGGTTTGACACTGCTAGCCGCGCCACCTGCCCACAGAAACCGGTTAAGCAAACAGCCCGCGCGGAGACAAAAAACGAGTCCGCAGCCAACACTCAAGCCCAACTTACTGTTCACTCTGCTACCAAATGAGGTGCCGGGGGGGGGGGGGGGGGTCCTATTTATAGGCCGGGTGAGGAGTGCGGTCACCACTCTATGAGATAGAGACACCGCCCTTTGGTCACGACTAGCAACGCCATCTCGCCGAGTCCGCTCGATAAGGCTCAACCAACCCGCGAACCCGCAAGCACCAGACCGCATCCACAGGCAATCCGCCCGGTCACAGCGGATACTGCGGAAACCGAATTCATCTCGCGCTGTCCGCAACCACTGGCACAAGCCCAGTCACAGCAGAAACTGCGGAAACCAACTCCACAAGTGCAAGACAAGAAGGCGCGAGCTCGGCGGATACAAAGTCCAGTCCGCCAGCTCCAAGCCCAGACCGCGGCTACCACAACTTCAAAGAAGACGTGCGGACTCCAAGCCCAGTCCGCACGGGCCGCGCACACTTCCTTGCAGAGCTCGGCCCACTGCCGGACTCAACCAGTCCGCGCAGTCCGCAAAGCCAACCCGCAGCTCACTACCCAGGTCGCCAACTACCAACCCGCCGGACTAGAACCAGTCCGCGCGGTCAAACCGCCCAGGTCGCCCGGACTACCGATCACCCCCACTTCCACTTCACCAATTTCAACACTCCCCCTTGAAGTGAGAAGTGGTGATCAAGCCAAGCATACCTCGTAGCCGCTGAAAAGGCCCCTTCGACAGCGACTTGGTGAAGATGTCAGCAAGGTTATCTTCACTCCGAACATGACCAACCACAAGAGATCCTTCCAACAACTTCTCCCTTATGAAGTGGTGATCGATCTCAATATGTTTAGTCCTGGCATGACAAACTGGATTGTTCACCAGCTTGAGAGCACTCTCATTATCTCCTCGGAGCAAAGTAGGGCCTTTCACTTCCTCATGGACGTCATCTACTAGCCTCCTTAGCCAAATGGCTTCCCGAGCTGCCAAGGCAGACGCCTTGTACTCAGCTTCCGTAGTAGAGACGGATACCGAGTCCTGCTTCTTGCTACACCACGAAATGCCCGCTGATCCATAAGTGAACACATAACCAGAAGTTGACCTTCGGTCATCCGAATCACCACCATAGTCAGCATCCGTGTAACCTAGCAGAGAGAAACTCGCATCCCTTCTGTAAAGAAGTCCCATGTCAGAAATTGCCTTGACATACTTCAGAATGTTCTTTGCCACTACAAGATGAGACTTCCTTGGCTCTGCCATAAACCGACTTACTCGACCAACAACATAAGCTATATCTGGTCTAGTAATCGTCAGGTAGATTAAGCTACCAATAAGGGCCCTGAACACCAAAGGATCAGGAAGAACCCTCCCTTCATCTCGTCGAAGCTTCAGCCCTTGATCCATAGGAGTAGAGCAAGACTTTCCTTCAATCAAGCCAAACCGGTTCACAATGCGCTCAGCATATCCCTTCTGGCAGATAAGGATCCCGCTCTCCTTCCTCTCCACTTCGAGACCAAGAAAGTGATGAAGCTCTCCCAGGTCTTTCATCTCGAAGCGAATGGCTAGCTCAGCTCTGAGCCTAGCAACCTCCTCCTCAGAATTCCCTGTGATGATCATATCATCAACATACAGCAGGACCAAGACAGAAAGCTCCCCCTTCTTCTTGATGAACAAGCTAGAGTCCGAGTTTGAAGCAAGGTATCCACAGAATTGCAGATATTCTGCTATCTTCCCATACCAAGCTCTAGGAGCTTGCTTCAACCCATAAAGAGCCTTCCTGAGCTTGCAGACGTAATCAGGATGAACTTCAGAAACGAAACTAAGTGGCTGATCCATAAAGATGTCTTTGTCAATCTCTCCGTAAAGAAAAGCATTCTTTACATCAAGCTGCCACATCCTCCATCCTTGGCAAGCAGCCAATGCAATCACCATCCGGACTGAAGTCATCTTTGCAACAGGGCTGAACGTCTCCTCATAGTATTCTCCATACTGTTGAGAGAAACCCCGAGCCACCAGGCGAGCCTTGAATCTCTCAATACTCTCATCTGCCTTCTTCTTCAACTTAAACACCCACTTGCATGTTACCAGAGTAATGCCATCAACTTTGGGAACGAGATCCCAAGTTTCATTCTTCTTGAGAGCATCCATCTCCTCTCTCATGGCATCTTCCCACTCCTTGACACCAGTGGCCTCATTGAAGCTAGCAGGTTCTCGCTCATCCAGAGGACCTGCAAAGAAGCATGAGACATAGCTCACAGTGTTTCCTTCGCAGTAGCGAGCTGGAGGCTTGATAACCCTCTTTGACCTCCGAAGAGGCTGCTCCTTTCTAATCACCTCCGCTGCTTCTTCTGGTTCACCTCTGCTCTCTGGCAAGCTTGGAGCAATACTCCCCCTGCTTCCTGACCCAGAAGTTTCTCCTCCAGAACTTGAAGCAACTGGAGCTGCTGGTGACACAGCCAGCTCCACTTGATCAGCTACCTCAGCCACCTCTTGACCTTCATCAACCTTGCTCTCCGGCAGCTCAACCGAGCTTCCTCCATATGACGTTAGTTCATCAAAGACAACGTCTCTTGACACCACGAACTTCTTCGTCACCGTATCCATGCATCTCCATCTCTTCTTCCGCTCATCATAGCCAACAAAGACAAGCTTCCTTGCCTTTGCATCAAGCTTAGTCCTTAGCGCATCAGGGATATGCACAAATCAAGTTGAACCAAACATCCGAAGGTGTTCCACACTTGGCTTCTCCTTCAGCAACATCTCGAAGGGAGACTTCATGTTGATCGGGCTAAGAGGCATCCGATTGATGACATAGGAAGCACAAGACATTCCCTCTGCCCAGAAGGACCTTGGGATACTCTTGGCATGAAGCCAACATTTGCAAGTCTCCGTTAGATGACGGATCTTCCGCTCCGCTACTCCGTTTTGTTGTGGAGTATGAGCACAAGTGAGCTCCCTCTGGATTCCATGCTTCCTGCAAAAGTTAGAAAACTCGGAGGAGACAAACTCTCCGCCGTTATCAGTTCTAAGCTTTTTGATCTTCAGGTTAAGTCGGCCCTCCACCAGCTCCTTGAACTCCACAAACAATCGGAAGGCTTCAGACTTCTCCTTCAAGAAATACACCCAAGTGTATCTTGAGTAGTCATCAATCAAGACTAGCATATACCTGCTTCCACCAAGGCTAGCAGTTGCGGTTGGTCCCATCAGATCACCATGGATAACCTCCAATGGTGCTTTGCTTCTTGTTTGTGACTTATCAAATGGAAGACGATGAGACTTCCCATATTGACATCCAGCACAAACATGACCCTCACCGAAAGATGATAGCTTAGGCAAGCCTCTCACCAGGCTCCTACTTGACATAGCCTTCAGCTTATCCATCCCGACATGCCCCAGCCTCTCATGCCACATAGCAGCGCTATCATTGGCCCTCATACGATCAACATAGGAGCTTGTTGATAAGACAAACAAGTTCTTTACTCTCCTTCCTACATGAGCAACATCAGCCTTAACCGTTGATACGTTGCGAAGGAACTTTACTTCTGTTGGCCCAAACAGAACGTGATAACCAGCATCAACCACATTGGTCACAGAGAAGAGGTTTTTCTTCATACCCGGTACATGATAAACACTCCTTAACGTGAGTGGCCCCTTATCACTGCCCACCGTTACTATACCCTCCTTCTCTACTGCATGAATAGTGTTATCAGCAGTTATGATAGCTTCGTTACCTGAGTATGCCTGCAACGAAGAGAACTTTGACAAATCTCCGGTGAGGTGATGACCACACCCGGAGTCAACGATCCAGTCATCCTCCATGTCACTGGTGGACAAAGCACGGACACAAGTGCCTGTCATGAACGCTCCACCCCAGCCAGCTTCCTCCTTGCTTGAGGAGGCTTCCTCCTTGCCTGCAGCATGCCCAGGATGCAGCTTGACCTTACAGTCTCGCTTGAAGTGGCCTGGTTGATGACACCTGAAGCACTTCAGGTTCTTCTTCCAATCCTTCTTAGGAGCAAGGCTCCCCTCCTGCTGTTTAGAAGATGAAGGTTCATCTCCACCTGCAGACTGCTTCTTCTTCCCTTCCCATCTCTTCTTCTTCTTCTCAGTGAAGAGAGCATCACTAGCTCCTTCAGAGACCGTCACCCCAGCCATCTGTCTTGCCAAGCTCTCCTGCGAGGCAAGCAGATTCTCCAGCTCCAGAAGAGAGGGCTGAGTAGCCCAGCCTTGAACAGAAGTAACGAAGGCCACATACTCCTTCCGCAAACTGCGGATTATGTGCCTCTTCAGCTTAGCCTCGGAGATCGGCTCATCAGGATCAAGAGCAGAGAGCTCAGCACACAAGCTCTTCATCTTCAAGAAGAATTTGGAGATAGAAAGATCTCCCTGAGTTTCCTTAGCCAACTCATTCTCTAAGAACTGTAGCCTTGCTACATTCTTCCTATTGAACAACCCATCAAGGGAAGTCCAAATCTCAGCAGCAGACTCACATCTTAAGATGTGATCAAAGAGCTCAGGTGACACCGCCCGCTTGAGAGCAAACTCAGCCTTGGCATTTGTCTTCCTCCACACTCTCACCTGCTCGGCTGTACCAAACTCAGCAGTTATTTCTACTTGATCATCTCCACCGACGACCTCCCATAACTCCTCGCCCAGAAGGTAGCTCTTCATGCACGACTTCCACTTCTTGAAGTTAGTCGGCGTCAGAAGCTCAATACCAAGACCTCTTGCAAAACCACCGTCCATGGCGCTAACTTGGTTATCCTTCAGAAGCACACAGAGCAACAACAAAGCCTGTTGATCACCACTCAAGCAACTGAACCTTCCTCTGATACCATGTTGAATTTTCTCAAGTTGATCAACAAGGTAGCCCAAACACCAAATTAATATCTCCGGCACTACCCAGATCACAACTTGAACCGCGGAAAGTAGGAAGCAACTTAGATAATCAAACACACAGACAGAAGCAAGTAGATCAAAAAATTATTCAACTTATTTATAAGGCGAGGCATACGTGGCGAGACATGATTTCGCTAGTATGAAAAAGCAGAAAAACAAGCCGGGCGGATAGAACACTAAGACCGCCAAGTCGGCCGAGACCGCCGAGCTCGCCCAGTCCGCACACCGCCAAACTACTGAAGCCGAGCAACAACAAGGAGTCCGCGAAAACCGCGAGGTCGCGCGGACAACCCGTTATTCGCTTAACTGCTGCTGAACAGAGGAACAAGCCGCCTATCTGCCGAGACCGCGAGGTCGCGCGGACAGAGAAGAAACTTGAGATAAAGCTGATGCTGGTAACCGCCAATGCAGCCCGCTAACTCCAGCGGTCAGAACCAAACTCCTGGTTTGACACTGCTAGCCGCGCCACCTACACACAGAAACCGGTTAAGCAAACAGCCCGCGCGGATACAAAAAACGAGTCCGCAGCCAACACTCAAGCCCAACTTACTGTTCACTCTGCTACCAAATGAGGTGCCGGGGGGTCCTATTTATAGGCCGGGTGAGGAGTGCGGTCACCACCCTATGAGATAGAGACACCGCCCCTTGGTCGCGACTAGCAACGCCATCTCGCCGAGTCCGCTCGATAAGGCTCAACCAACCCGCGAACCCGCAAGCACCAGACCGCATCCACAGGCAACCCGCCCGGTCACAGCGGATACTGCGGAAACCGAATTCATCTCGCGCAGTCCGCGACCACTGGCACAAGCCCAGTCACAGCGGAAACTGCGAAAACCAACTCCACAAGTGCAAGACAAGAAGGCGCGAGCTCGGCGGATACAAAGTCCAGTCCGCCAGCTCCAAGCCCAGACCGCGGCTACCACAACTTCAAAGAAGACGTGCGGACTCCAAGCCTAGTCCGCACGGGCCGCGCACACTTCCTTGCAGAGCTCGGCCCACTGCCGGACTCAACCAGTCCGCGCAGTCCGCAAAGCCAACCCGCAGCTCACTACCCAGGTCGCCAACTACCAACCCGCCGGACTAGAACCAGTCCGCGCGGTCAAACCGCCCAGGTCGCCCGGACTACCAATCACCCCCACTTCCACTTCACCAATTTCAACAGATGGGACAGTCTAGCTCTGGAGTTCATACAGCCGGGACCGTGATTCTCGACCCTGAGTAGTTTCTGTTTTAGCTTCCGCATGAGAGATTGTAGTGAGGACATGATGTATCAGGCATAAGCCCGCATTTATAGTACTCTGATTATTGTTATTCTGTGGACACTCCCTTCGTGGAGATTTTATTTTATATATGTGATTTACTTTCAGTGGACTTGCTCTTACTTCAATTATTGTGCTACCTTTCTGTGATCGAATTGGCCGGCAGAATCGGCGCCTTGTGGTGATGATCCTTCAGGACGTGAAGGTGTCACCGCAAAGCGGCGACTCTGGGCCTAAGACCCCGGGTTTTAAAAAGAAAAAAAAGGGGTCTTACAATACCTGACCGCTATCCTAGATACGCGATCACCTCATCCCGGCACCGGAGCGCCAGAGGAGGTCCGGGTGGCGTGGCAACATCGGCCACCATCGGCGAACACATGGCTTCTCCACGATGATTTTCGCCGACAATTTCCAGATTTTTTCCTTGAGGACAAGGTGAATTTCCCAGACGGAGGTATTGTTACCGAACTACATGATGACAGCCCGTCATGGAGACTGTACGCACGGCGCCCAAGGACGCAGCACGAGGGCAGCGGGAATGCTGCAGTATCGCTCGACGGTACCGCCCACGACGCCATCGACGACTGTGGACCCGCGGACTAGCCAGGAGACACCGGCCGAACCATTGACGTGGGTGACAGTGGGGGGGGGGGGCATGAATCTGGCTGCGTCTTGGGGACTTGGAGCATGGGGGCTTGAATCTAGTTAAGGGCATTTATGTAGCTCGTTTATGAGAGCCTCTTTATGGACTAAAGCATGGGGACTTGGTTTTAGTTAAGATCATTCATATCTTCCTTTATGTGTGCCTCATTATATAAGGAGGACCATTATAACTCTATTGTCATCTTTGGATCAATTATCACTTGTGTGGGGGCTGCTCCCTCTTCTTCTTCTATCTCTCTCCCTCTCTCTCCCTACCGTCGGCCTCTCCTTGCCGGATTTCCCGTCTCTATTTCTTTAAGTGGTAACAGTCTTCCTCCTGTCTGAAGTGCTCCTCCAGTGTCTCCCAGATCTTCTTGACAGTTTTCATCTTGAGGTACATCTTTGCCAAGATGGAGGATAGATAGTTCAACAAATATTCTCTGCAGAGTCATCGTCAGGGATCCACTGTGCCTCATCGTCAGTACCCATAAAGTCAGTACGATCAGACTGAACTGTGTAGAACACGTTCAGATACTTCATCCTAAACTGAGTATTCATCTTCTCATCGTTGAACTCGGTCACCGTGAATTCTCTAATTTTATCATTAAGACCGAAGAGGAAAAATTATTCCCTTTCATCATTGTATGTCCCTCTCCAAATCTCTGAATCTACAGGTGAGGAAAAAAACTCTCTTTTTTCCAATTTCTTGGAATCTTGATCGGCCATAGTAGAGCTTTTCCTTCTTCTTTTAACCCAAAGATTCAACAAATTTGAGACAAGATCTGGCTATGCAACAGAATCTGGATGAGAATTTCTCTTAAACAGTAATGTAGTAGCAGAACCAGCACATATACATCTAGGTGGAGGCTAGAACGGGTGAAATCCTGAGTCGGCCTGATCTAGAGAACTAGCGGCGGAATTTTTTTTCTGTCCCTTTACTGATCTGTGACAGGGAGGGATCTCTGGCAGCAGAGGAGCAGCGGCGGCAGCGTTTCTATGCAGGCGGCGCTTCCTCCTCTCTACAGGAGGCGCTTCCTCCTCTCTACAGGCGGCGGGAAAAAAACTGGCCACTGTCTTCTTCCCGTCCCAGACGGTGATGGCCAAAAAAAAATCCCGAGAAAAACCAACGACGGGCTTTACTCCTTGTCCCGATCCAAGCAACGGCGACGAATCTGGAAACTCCATGCGGCGGCAAGCAGAAATTCCAATCTGATCAAAACGGCGACGATCGTTCCTCTTTTCCGATCAATGACCACGGGAAAAATAGCGGGAATGTTCTTTGTTCCTGTTCCGATCGGCGGCGGAAAGAGCAAAAAAAAAAATTCTTCTTGTCCAGATCCGGCGAAATTGAGGCGATGTCTCCTCCTCATGTGCGAAATCGACAAGATCTGCCCTTCGTTCCCAACTGCAGCGGTGAAATTTTTTTTTTCTACCTTCGATTCCCGGCGGCAGCGAAAACAGGAGAACAATAGTTACGGGAGAGACCGAAATTTCGAGCGACGGGGGCGGTTACTTCGAGAATGATAGTGTCGCTCGAAGCATTCAGATGTAAATCAAAGTGGAATCTTCTATCCGTTGTCCCTAGGTGGGTATAAAATAGACAAACCCTAGGAGTATCTGCGGGTATCAGATATCCGTGTATCCGTACCGACCCGTTAAGTCTCTGAATCCGTTAATTATCTAAATATACAGTAACAAATTTAACCCCCATGTTCATGACTGTCTGCCACCACCGTGCCAAACGGAGCCTTAGATTCAAATTGAGGCTTTTCTGCCGGCGGATCATGTAACAAATATCATCGGTTTGAACATAAAAATGGATGAAATTTCTTAGGTGGGCGTCAACGAATGACAATTTAACCCCATGTTCATGACCACCACCACCATGCCAACGGAGCCTTAGATTCAAATTGAGGCTTCTCTGCAGGCGGGAAGCGTTGCCTCAAACAGTTAATAGACTTTTTTTTGTCTCTAGCATTGTCTGATATTCAGCAGATGATGTTTAACCTCTTAAAAAACTTCTAAGCTGATGATGTGGTAATTTTGTTGGATATTTAGTGGTTTGAAAATATATTTTGTCCTCATTGTCATGTGAGAGATGCGACTTAAAATGCAGTCTGTAGATAGTACCTATTCCAAAATTGTTTTGAGGGTCTTTGGTCATATTTATCTCTAGGCAGCTTTAAAATCTGGCGATTGGCAATCTAATTTTGGTGTGTTGCACCCCATTGTTATTGGTAATTTAAATTTTTTATAAATGTTTAACGCAACTTAATATTTAACTATCCGTGCCCCATTGTTAATTACAATCCGAAAAATTCAACAAGTTTATAAGCTTCTCAAAAATTTAGTCAATCATTTCAAATACTTTTTTGCATCTTGCGCCTGTGTTTATCAGTAGCTGTAGTGGTGATATACCCCAAGTACTTAAGTCATTTTGATTAACAACATTCCTAAGGAATGAAACTTATAAAATTAGGGCTATTCAAACAAACAAACAATAGCTTTTGCCTTTTCTGAATTAACATAACAGAAAAAAAAAACGCTCAAATTTTTCCCTACGTGTAACGTAGGATGTCTTGCTGTGTGAATTAATACATTTTCTCCCTGCTGGGTCCAATCATTTCAATTTCAAAAATTTCAACTCCCACATCCGTTCGCAGCTCTATCACCTCTCCACCTCTCTCGCCGGCGTAACCGTCGGCAACCTCGCAACAGCGTAACCGTCGGGAACTACACCTCTCAAGTTTGCATGACCTCCTAGCGGCTTGTCCACGCCTTAAACAAGGCTGTTATACCACTTTTCCGACGGCTTATCTACGCCCTAAACCGACGAAGACGACCTAACTACATCGACTGTGTTCTTCTATTTACGTGACCAGTAAAGAAGGTTTTTTTCAGGTTTTTTTTTCAATTTGAAACTATGTTTCATTTAGCCCTTTGCAGTTGCTCTTATTTTTAATAGTGATATTGCAGTTGATCGACTTAGTTTTGGAAGTTGGAATATAGGTACGTTAACGGAGAAAGTGATGGAAGTAGTGGATACGATGATTAGGAGAAGGATAAATACTTTATGCCTGCAAGAGAGTAGATTGATGAGTGAGAAAGCTAAATTTTTAGATAATTCAGGTTTTAAATTATGGTACACAGGAAAAAATAAAACAAACAGTGAAGTAAGTATTATTGTGGATACTATTTGGACATATGAAGTTGTTGGGGTAAGCAGAAAAGGTGATAGAATCTTAGCTATTAAATTGGTCATAGGAAAAGAAACTATTAATGTGATCAGTGCTTACACGCCACAAGTATGATTAAGTGAAGCTATTAAAGTGCAATTTTGGGAATACTTAGATAATTTAGTAAGAGGAATTTCATAAAAAGAGAAATTTTTTATAGGAGAAGACTTAAATGTACATATAGGGAAGGAAAATGTAGATTACACAGCCATTCATGGGGGGATATAGATATGGAGAAAGAAATGAAGAAGGACGAACTATTTTAGATTTTGCAACAACACATGAGCTAATTGTATCAAATACGATTTTCATAAAGAGAGAAGAATATTTAATTACGTTTAAAAGCGGACCAAATAAATCACAAATTGATTATTGTATGACTTGCAAATGGATAAAATGATTTGTAAGAATTGCAAAGTCATATCAGGAGAAAGTTTGACAATACAACATATGTTAGTGGTGTTAAATATACAGATTAAATATAATACATTTAAGACAAGAACAAAAATATTGTCAAAAATTCAGTGGTGGAACTTGAAGATGGAAAAGCAGGTTGCTTTCAAAAAGGCAGTTATGGAACAACTAGTTGATGACCCTTATGTTGATCCTAATATCTCATGAGAAGTTATGTCTTCACATTTAAGGATAAGTGAATAGAACATACTTGAAGTATCAAAAAGTCGTGAGCCCCACCAAATAAAGAATCTTGGTGGTGGAAAGAGAAAGTGCAAGAAAAAGTGAGGGCAAAGAGGGTCAGCTATAAATCACTCTACACTTGTAGAAATGATGAAAACTTTGACAGATATAAAGTCGCCAAAAAAGAAGCTAAATATGCAGTAAGTAAAACAAGAAGTCAAGCTTATAAAGAATTTTATAAGCGACTAGATACAAAAAATGGAGGGCGTGACATATATAAAATTGCTCGAGGTAGAGAAAGAAAAACAAGAGATTTAAGTCAAGTAAAATTCATAAAGGATGAGACGGATATAGTTTTGACAGATGATGTGGATATTAAAGAGCGATGAAAAAAAATACTTTTATCACCTCTATAATGAAACAATGAAAAATGAAATGAACTTGGAAAAGTTAAGTAAATAAGAGGAGTATAAGAACATAACGTTTTATCATAAAATTCAAGTATCAGAAGTAAAAGATGCTCTAAATAAGATGAAAAATGGAAAAGCGGTTGAGCCAAACGATATACCCATCAAAGTATGGAAATATCTAGGAAATGAAGGAATTTTGTGGTTTACCTATTTTTTCAATAAAATACTGAAGTCAAAGAGGATGTCAGACCAATGGAGAGAAAATATCTTGATACCTTTGTATAAAAATAAAGAAGATATACAAAATTGTGTTAATTATGGAGGAATTAAAGTGATGAGTCATACTATGAAACTATGGGAATGAGTAATAGAAAGAAGATAAAGACGAGATACTAACATCTCAGAGAATCAATTTGGATTCTTACCAGGGAGGTCGACCATGGAAGCTATACATCACTTGAGGAGACTCATTGACAACTATCGAGAAAGAAAACAAGATTTGCATATGCTGCTTATTGATCTTGAGAAGGCTTATGATAGAGTTTCAAGAGAGATCTTTTGGAGAGTCTTAGAAAAGAAAGGTGTAAATGTGTCATATATTGACATAATCAAAGATATATATACAAATTCAGTGACAAGGGTGAGGACATCTGAAGGATTAACATAGGAATTCCTTATTACTGTTGGATTATATCAAGGTTCAACTTTAAGATCTATCTCTTTACCCTTATCTTTGATGAGCTCACCAGACATATCCAACAAGCAATACCTTTGTGTTTATTGTTTGTGGATGATATCGTTTTGGTTGATGAGCCGCACGAAGGTGTAAATGCAAAACTTGAATCTTGGCGAGATACTTTAGAAAAGAATGGTTTTAGGTTGAGCCGGGCAAAGACAGAGTATATGGAGCTTAAATTTAACAGTACAAGAAGGACAAATGACTTCATTATTAAGTTGGGTGATTAAGATATTTCCCGTAGTGAGTGTTTTAAATATCTTGGATCGATAGTTCAAAAAGATGGAGGTATTGATAAAGATGTGACACATAGAATCCAAGCGGGTTGGCTGAAGTGGAGAGACGCGTCAGAGATCTTATGTGATCGTAAAGTACCACTAAAACTTAAGGGCAAGTTTTACCGTACTGCAATTAGACCCGCGATGCTCTTTTGTTCTGAGTGTTGGGCAGAATTGTGTACATGAGAAAAAAATTGGAGTTGCGAAGATGAGAATGCTTAGGTGGATGTGTGGACACACGAGATTGGATAAAATTAGGAATGAAAGTATCGGGGATAAGACATGAGTAACACCAATTTCAGAGAAGATGCGAGAAGCTCGTCTAAGATGGTTTCGACACGTACAAATGAGACCATTAGAGACACCTGTTAGGAATTGTGAGAGTCTAATCACTAGGCATGTAAGACGAGGGAGGGGTAGACCAATAAAGACTTGGAATGAAGTTATAAAGAAAGATATGATGTACTTAGGCATTAGTGAGATTATGACAAAAGATAGGGCACAATGGCGACAAAGGATCCATATAGCCGACCCCACTATTGTGAAAAAAAGGCTTAAGTGTTGTGTTGTAGTATTATAGTGATATTGTAGTTGATCAGTTTCTATAAGGTTTTTATTGTTTGTAGTTGTATTGTTGTTAACTTTTCTGAATTATTGTCTTATTTTCATATTGATTACAGTTGCATTTTTATTTAAGTCTTATGTCCCAGAGTAAATATCTATCATGCAGATGTGCATTAATCACAATCACTGTAAATATTAGGCCTCTCTTGGATGCCCTATGTGAAGAGTCAAAAGATGAATTAAGAGATGCTCGGATCCTTCCGTTGTTGCTGATGCCAATCATCCCACAAAACATACTCATGCTTTATGTTCTTATGAGATTATATAATAGGGAGAAGAAAGTTTTTTCTGCTAGGGTACTACTATGTGAAGATGATTGTAAATGAGGTCTCACTTATATTGGGCCTCCCTAATGCAAGTGTTCAATTTAAGTTTATCCGTCTCCCCTTCTCGACATTACTCGTAGTAATGACACAGAAGGACTACGAAGAAATACTGAAGAAGAGTGGTCCCCCACACTAGAGAGCAAGAGAGTCTCCATGTTAGTGAAGTATTTATTATGTATGTGTTTGTCCCCGTTGAAGAACTTGAAGGTCACTTCTGGATTGACAAGATCAATGATCTCCTTGAATTTGTAAAGTATAATTGGTCGCAAGCTATTCATCAGTTCCAACATCTACAATTTGATGATTTAAGTAAAATTAGTGCTATTAGAGATGCAGCTAAAAACATTGGTTACTTAGAGGGTTGCTCCACTGTTTTATTGGTATGAGAGGCCCTTTAGTTTAGATTAGCTTTTATTATGTTATTTTGCTTTAACTGTCATTTTATTTTGATGGTGTGAATGTTCGAGCACACAAAGAATTTGTCTGTCTCCTACACTAAGATACAATGCTAAATTATGTTTCCAACTTCAACGCAACCTACTAACCAAACATTATGTTTGTGCTCTCGCCTTTGTATTTTGCTCCAATACATTAGTAGGCTTAATATGTAACATTAAATATTTCGCCATTATATTTTTCTTTTTTTTGTAGGTCGGCATGATGTTTAAGAATGTTGTTGATGAGGAGAAGACACTATTGGGTGCTGAGGACCATGCGTCAGATTTTGAGGCGGTCCGGGTGAAGAAAGTTAAAAGAAAAAGATTGATTCATTGTGATGCCTTAAGATGAAAAAGATAGATTCTTGGTGATGCCTTAGGATATAAGAGTTAGAAAAAGGAGATTCTGGATTAAAGAGAAAAAACTTGTTGAGAAAGCTTATGGTAGAGATGAAAAAAGTGAGGGTTGAAGAAAAAAATAAGTCCTCCTTCAATCGAAAGGTTGAAGCTATTCAATCTAATGAGGGTTGGAGGGGCATGGAATCCCTACTTAAGGCATTTATCAAAGTGGAGGTTGAGAGTTTGAAGACATATGGTGAAATTTTATTTAAGACATTTCAGCTGGCGCCTAGACCAAGCAATTCATCACCACTACCGTCACTTTCACCATATTTGTCCTCAATTTTGCCCACACTATTTTCAAAGCCCACATTATCCATGCTAGAACATACACTTGTTCCCCCAACCCAAATAACACAAATGGTTGTTAGAGTTAGCCCAAGGAAGGATTTTGTAAAGAATACGGTTGTTTGTGAAAGTCCACCTAGTGTCAACTATGTTCACCTATGGGGGGGGGGGAATAGGTGTCTCTGTCGCGTATTTGCGGAATTATGATTTTTCCTGCACAAGAAGACAACACAACCAAGTACAGAAAATACACAGACAATTTATAGTGGTTCCCCGATTTGGGTACGTCCACTTTCCCCCTTCGACCTATCTCCCAACACGGGACGACTCGGTCACTTCACCAACAGGATTGAAATCCAATCCTTGCACTCACGGAAGGAACCCTTCCACACGTAGGAGTCAACACTCCCACAATCCGGGTTGCACCCAACCCTTACAACTAGGGACCAATCGGTCCGTTACAAGGAAATTAAAAACTAGCTTGTAAGAAATACAAACGACGTTCGGAGAGAAGGTGACCCTCTTCGTTTGACGACGTGCTCTTGAAGTCAACGAAGAGTGCACAGCCCTAGATCTCACTTGGAGTGAATCTTTCCCGAGACCGGCGGCGGCTTGAGGCGGCGGCAACGTTCTCGGAATCAGCAGCGGCGATGAAGAGCAGCAGCAGTGCCAACTTGATTCAGACTTCGTAGCAAAGGGAGCAAGATCTACCAACGGTCACACAAGGATCGATCGTCTCGATCGATTCGGAAGGGGAAAGATTTTCCCGATCAACGAATCAAGAGACAAGGGATCTCTCGTTAGACGCGTGAGATGCTATGCTAGCCTAAGCTTCTGTCGCCGGAGATCTGGAAGACCCTGAGATCAACAGCGGCGACAACCGTGCGAGCGGCGGAGATGACCGGCGGAGCAAGATCGCGAGATTAGGGTTTGTCGTCGGCCGCTCGTTCTTTTTGAAATACCGTATATCCGTATCTTTTACTGTTCACAATGTATCGTATTTATACCCTAGGTCAAGAAGATGACCGTTGTGGGTCCCACCAAGGTAAGGACCAAAGTCCGGTTCAAACAGCTGCAGGTAACTTGGACCGGTCCAGAACTTTCAGAAAAATTGCCAAGTCAAATTCGGCGAGAATCATAGGTGATTCTCGCCGAATCGGCGAGAATCACTTATGATTCTCGCCGACTTCTACTTAGCCGAAATCTGACTGCACAAATACAGAAGCCGGGGAGAATCGGCGGGAGTCACTTTTGATTCTCACCGAATCGTCGAGAATGCAAGGTCATTCTCGACGAATCGGCGAGAATCATAAGTAATTCTCGACGATTCTGTCTTAGAAAATTTCCCTGTCTGTGACGAAGCTGCCGGCTTCAACCGGCGAGAATCAGCTAGTGATTCTCGACGACTCGGCAAGAATCACTAGTGATTCTCGTCGATTTGTACTTAGGCTGTTTCTCCTCTTTCTCCCCTTGAGCTGGTCTTTGGCCCATCCTTGCTCCTTGTCTGCTCTTGCTTTATCATAGCCCTGTACTTGAAATTAAGTACACCCCAATAGAGAGAGTACACGTAGGCCAACACACTGATCTGCTCAACGAGGGATTACGTTGCACAGACCCGTGTATATTGACCCACTGTACCCTGACATTGGTGTGTACTTAGCATGGAATAACTGCAAGTACAACTAGAAATATTTCATCAAATACATTGTCTATTTACCTTGGCTTGCACAGGGGCTTCTTCAAATCAGGTACATTGTGGATGCAATACCCAACAATCTCCCCCTATTTGAAGAAGCCTAAACCCTACAAGCTAAGGTGAATAGAGCATATAGGAGTGAAAAACCGAAGCTTAAAAATGAGGTGATAGGGATAAACATTACCCGTTACTTGAGAGCAGACGAGAGCATTGAGCTACCTTAGCCTTAGCCGAGAGGGTAATCTCCCCCTTTTCGGCTTCTGCAAATTTGGGTCTGGTGCACCGGACACCATGCTCCCCCTCAGTTCGTGCACTTATGTTGTCACTTGAAAAGCTGGCAGATGCTCCCCCTAGAGGCACGAGCCAGGAGCGTCTGGAGGCTTTATTCTTCATAGTTGAGCATCCCCAATTCAGTTTTGAAGAGACTGAACTTGGCCTCGTCTAAGGGCTTTGTGAAAATATCTGCAATCTGCTTGTCCGTGGGGACATAGCAGAGAGAGATGTCCTTGTTCTCCACGTGCTCCCGAATGAAGTGGTAGCGCACTTCAATATGCTTTGTTCTGCTATGCGATACTGGATTGTTTGCGATGGCAATTGCACTTGAGGAGTCGCAGTACATGGGTACTTCCTTGAACTGAAGATCATAGTCTGCTAACTGGTTCCTTATCCATAGGAGTTGTGCGCAACAGCTCCCTGCCGAGATGTATTCAGACTCTGCTGTGGAGGTTGCGACACAATTTTGCTTCTTGCTGTTCCAGGAGATAAGCCTTCTTCCGAGGAATTGGCACGTCCCGGAAGTGCTTTTCCTGTCATCCTTACTCCCTGCAAAATCAGCATATGAAAAACCTATTAGCTCGACATCATTGTTTCTCGGGTACCACAAGCCAAGATTTGGAGTACCTTTAAGGTATCTAAGAATTTGCTTTGCAGCGACATAGTGAGATTCCTTAGTGTTCACCTGATATCTGGCACAAACACATGTGGAGAACATGATATCTGGTCTACTGGCAGTAAGGTAGAGCAGGGATCCAATGATGCTTCTGTATTTGGTTTCATCGAAAGGTTTACCTTTCTCATCCTTATCCAGAGACATAGTGGATCCCATTGGAGTCCTCATAGAGGTTGCATTCTCCATTCCGAATTTCTTGAGGAGTTCATTTGTGAACTTTGTCTGAGAGATGAAGATTCCATCCTCAGACTGTTTCACTTGAAGTCCCAAGAAGTACTTCAGCTCCCCCATACTGCTCATTTCAAACTTTCCTTGCATGAGTTTGGAAAACTTTTTGCAAAGATTGTTGTCCGTGGAGCCAAATATAATGTCGTCAACATAGATTTGCACTAGCAAAATCTTGCCTTTGACTTCCCTGAGAAACAATGTCTTGTCTATTTTTCCTCGAGAGAATTTGTTCTCAAGAAGAAAACTAGACAATGTCTCATACCAAGCTCGAGGAGCTTGTTTTAAGCCATATAGTGCTTTATTAAGAAAATATACATGACTAGGATAAGTAGGATTGACAAAACCTGGAGGTTGAGCGACGTATACTTCCTCTTTCAACTCTCCATTCAAGAAAGCTGATTTCACGTCCATCTGATAAACTGTGAATCCTTTGTGGGAGGCATAAGCTAGGAATAGCCGGATAGCTTCGAGCCGTGCTACTGGTGCAAACGTCTGGTCAAAATCAATCCCCTCTTCCTGACGGTAACCTTGAGCCACTAGCCTGGCCTTGTTCTTTATGATGACACCATGTTCATCCAGTTTGTTCCTGAAGACCCACTTGGTGCCAATCACATTTTGCTTGTGAGGTCTGGGCACAAGCGTCCAAACGTTGCATCTTTCGAACTGATGCAATTCATCTTGCATGGCCAAAATCCATGCAGCATCTTTGTTTGCCTCGTCGAACTTCTTTGGCTCAACCTGTGACAGGAAGCTAAGATGCAGAATCTCGTTAATAGTACCTCGGCGAGTTCTGACTCCGTCACGAGGATCTCCGATGATCTGATCTCTGGGATGATCCCGCATGTGTCTGAGCTGTAGAAGTCTGGCGTCAGGAGTGTTGACTACTTCTTGGACATCGCCTTCTTCTAAAGGAGTTGCTCCATTTTGATTTTCAGCTTCTCCGATCTGCGTAGAAGTGGATACCTTAACGTATGTTGGAGGTGCATCTTTCTCGGGCTCATCCAGTTGCAACCTTTCGAGTCTGTCACCTGCATCTTCAGGAAGAAGACTAGAAGTCTTGCCATTAAGCAAACTTCCTTCATCAAATACAACATTGATTGACTCCTCTACCACTAGGGTTTTCTTGTTGAAAACTCTATAAGCCCGGCTGCGGCTACTATAACCCATAAATATGCCTTCGAAGCATTTTTCACCGAACTTAGTACGCGGGTACTTCCCATTATTCAGTACATAATATTTGCAGCCAAAGATCCTCAGGTAGGACATGGTTGGTTTCTTGCCTTTCAGTAGCTCATAGGGAGTCTTACGATGGCTTTTGTTAATCAATGCCCGGTTTTGTACATGACAAGCCGTATTGACAGCCTCGGCCCAGAAGTATTCTGGGAGAGAAGCGTCATTCAACATTGTCGTGCTTGCCTCAATGAGTGTTCTATTTCTCCTCTCCGCCACTCCGTTCTGTTGAGGAGTGCGAGGGGAGGAGAATTCATGAAAGATACCAAGTTCTTCACAGAACTCTGTCATAGCCCCAGACTCAAACTCTGTTCTGTGGTCACTTCTGATTTTGACCACCGAGCAGGTAAGTTCGTTCTGTATCTGCTTGACAAAATTAGTGAAGATGTCAAACGTATCCGACTTGCGTTTTAAGAAGAACACCCACGTAAACCGAGAGTGATCATCTACAATCACTAGCGTGTATGACTTCCCTCCTAAGCTATGAACTTGCATAGGACCAAACAGGTCCATGTGCAGAAGGTAAAGACATCTGGAGGAATCTTTGTCTGGGATGCTCTTAAAGGTAGCCCGAGTCTGCTTGCCCATTTGACATGCAGGACATGGACTATCTCTAATGCACTTAATAATGGGAGCATCCCTTACTAAGTCTTTTGAAAATAGCATATTAATTGTCTTGTAATTAATGTGTGCCAATCTCTTGTGCCATTGGTCGCAAAGAGATGCACTGCCTTTTGCTACTAGGCATACAGGGGTAGAAGAGTCTAAACTAAGAAAGTCTAAACAAAAAATATTTCTGCTCCTAATGCCTGTTAATACGGTCTCCGAAGAGTCACATGATATTATCAGGCATTTATCCTTGCAGAACTTAACGTCATACCCTTTATCACATAACTGGCTTACGCTGATCAGGTTATGATTTAACCCTTCAACATACGCTACGTCAGAGATAGAGAGTATACCGTTGGAAATCATACCGTAACCTCTGGTGACTCCCCGATCAGATCCCCCAAAGATGACTTTGGGTCCATTCTGGACTGGGGTGTACTCCCGCAGCAGGCTTCTTGTCCCAGTCATATGACGGGAGCATCCACTGTCCAAATACCAAATAGGAGTTTTGTTGGCCTTTGGACATCCCTGCAAAACAGAATTAATTTGCCTTAGGAACCCAATCAAACTTGGGTCCTAGATTCCTTGTTAGCATACTCCCCCTCGATTGGTTAACTCTACGAGTGGTCGGCCTCGCATTGCTAACATAAGGAGTCTCGTTATACCTTGGATTAAACCAACAATCCATGGCAAAGTGACCAATTTTGCCACAGCACCAGCAGTCAAACCTGTTATACTTCCTCTTGGGCGCCTGCTTTACCCTTGAAACGTGGGGTCCAACTGGGGCCGAAGACCTGGAGGTGGAGGCAACATGATGACCATAGTCACATGACTTCTTCACCTCTTGGCTTTTCAGTGTAACATGTTTGGCCTTAGGTGCCAGCTTCCTATTATGGCCGCTAGAGAATTGACCATAATTTCCCAAGTGGATTTCCTCATAGGGTGCCTTGAAGACACTCTCACTGAAGTTACGGGGAAAGGTCCACCCATCATATCGGCTCTTCGGCTTTGCAACCGAGGGCCTGAAGTGATGCCCATATGTTGACTCAAAGTCATGTTGGTTACAGGGAAAGCTAGGCTTTCTGAACTCAACAGGACTGAGTGGGGCCTTTCCTTTCTCATCAGCAGAGGCTTTCTTGGCAGCCTTATTCTTTCTCCTGTTCCTGTTTCTCTTGGACGAGGAACTGGACACACCTACATGCCCCAAGCCAGCTCCTTTGGCCTGAGCAGAGAAGGTATCAACTAATGGGAGAACAGTTTTTGGCATAGAGAAGCTCTTGACGATCTTCCTTTCTGCCGCAAGTAGTTCTTCCAACTTGTCGACTTCTTCCTGCTTGAGATCAAGGAGCTTAAGAGACTCTGAATGCTTTGAAGTTAGTTCCAAGTGCTCCTGTCGGAGAGAGATCAAACTGGTGATCTCTTCCCTCAGGGATACACTTTCACTTTTAAGGGATTTTACTTCCTTCTTCGCAGCCTTCATTCTCTTTCGACATTCCAGGAAAGTATTGAGCAGAAGCTCATACTTATCGAGAAGCTCAGCTTCACGGGCAGAAGAGCTATCCTCAGCATCATCATCCTGAGACTCAGGATCAGAGTCAGAGTCGGAGAGAGGGGTGTGATCTTTTACCTTCCCCGTAAATGGGGGGCAATCTCCTTCTGAGTCAGAGCGACCCATTAGCCCAAAGTAGGCCTCCTCATCATCGCTGGTGTCTGACGTGTCAGATTCACTCAGCGTCTTTGGCTTCTTTGCGATGTAACTCCTCTCCTTCTTCTTGTCTCTTGAGGACCTGTGCTCCTCTCCCTTTCCCTTTTCCCTCTTGCCTTGATGGCAGTCGGCCACGACGTGTCCTGGCTTGTTGTAACCAAAACATATAATGTCAGAAGAGCGGTGTTTATTCGGTTTGGAAACATACCTGTCAGAGGAATAGTTCTTCTTCTGATCCCTTGAGGAGGAGCCGGTTCTCTTTCTCTGATTCCTCAGCTTGAGGAACTTCTTGAATTCCCTTGTGATAAGGGATAAATCTTCCTCAGATAACTCTGATCCGGAGGAGCTTGGCTCAGAGTCTTCCTCTTCATCCCTCTTCCATGCCCGGGAGGAGGCGACACCCTTACCCTTTCTGGAGTGAATGGCTTTCAGGGCCACCGTCTTTTCCTTGGCCGCGGCTTTCTCTGCTTCCTCTTCAGCCTTCCTTGTGTTCAACTGAAGCTCATAGGACATGAGCTTCCCGAACAGAATCTGAGGGTCGGTTTCCGCAAGTCTGCCAAACTCGCGGATGGCGCAGATCTTTGTGTCCCATTCCTTAGTGAGGGACCTAAGGAATTTATCATTGAGTTCACCGTCAGTGAACACTCTTCCATATCCTTTGAGTGCATTGACGATCTTGAGGAAATTTTCGAAGGTGACTCCGATCTCCTCCTTTGGCCCTTGTCTGAAGGCCTCATATTTCTGATTGAGGAGGGATCTCCGATCGTCCCTCACTTCATCTGTGCCCTCCATTAAGACAATCAGACAGCTCCAGAGATCCTTGGCTGTCCTGCAATTGCTGAAGTTCTGCATCATAGAGTCGTCAACTGCGCTCACCAGGATGTTCTGAGCTTTCTTGTCGAGTCCGAACAGCTCCATTTTGTCCTTGTCCATTTCCGAAAGTTGCTTGGGTACTTTCCTGGTAGGATCAATGGTGGAGGCCTTAGTGGGAATGTAAGGTCCCTCCTCCACTATCATGAAGAGCCGAGGGTCGACCACTTCCATGTAGAATCTGATTCTTTCCTTCCAGATAGGAAAGTTCAGTCTGGTGCATACTGGGATTTTGCCGGAGTGCTTGAGTCCGTCCATGGAGGATATCTGTCTGCTTCTTGACACTGGGGGCAGGATTCTACTCAAGGTGTGAACCTTTTTGATGAGGAACCTCCCTCTGATACCACTTGAAAGTCCACCTAGTGTCAACTATGTTCACCTATGGGGGGGGAATAGGTGTCTCTGTCGCGTATTTGCGGAATTATGATTTTACCTGCACAAGAAGACAACACAACCAAGCACAGAAAATACACAGACAATTTATAGTGGTTCCCCAATTTGGGTACGTCCACTTTCCCCCTTCGACCTATCTCCCAACACGGGACGACTCGGTCACTTCACCAACAGGATTGAAATCCAATCCTTGCACTCACGGAAGGAACCCTTCCACACGTAGGAGTCAACACTCCCACAATCCGGGTT
Source organism: Platanthera zijinensis (assembly GCA_039513925.1). Taxonomy (NCBI): domain Eukaryota; kingdom Viridiplantae; phylum Streptophyta; class Magnoliopsida; order Asparagales; family Orchidaceae; genus Platanthera; species Platanthera zijinensis. Next base: position 103,511,261 of record CM077088.1, read on the forward strand.
GCACCCAACCCTTACAACTAGGGACCAATCGGTCCGTTACAAGGAAATTAAAAACTAGCTTGTAAGAAATACAAACGACGTTCGGAGAGAAGGTGACCCTCTTCGTTTGACGACATGCTCTTGAAGTCAACGAAGAGTGCACAGCCCTAGATCTCACTTGGAGTGAATCTTTCCCGAGACCGGCGGCGGCTTGAAGCGGCGGCAACGTTCTCGGAATCAGCAGCGGCGATGAAGAGCAGCAGCAGTGCCAACTTGATTCAGACTTCGTAGCAAAGGGAGCAAGATCTACCAACGGTCACACAAGGATCGATCGTCTCGATCGATTCGGAAGGGGAAAGATTTTCCCGATCAACGAATCAAGAGACAAGGGATCTCTCGTTAGACGCGTGAGATGCTATGCTAGCCTAAGCTTCTATCGCCGGAGATCTGGAAGACCCTGAGATCAACAGCGGCGACAACCGTGCGAGCGGCGGAGATGACCGGCGGAGCAAGATCGCGAGATTAGGGTTTGTCGTCGGCCGCTCGTTCTTTTTGAAATACCGTATATCCGTATCTTTTACTGTTCACAATGTATCGTATTTATACCCTAGGTCAAGAAGATGACCGTTGTGGGTCCCACCAAGGTAAGGACCAAAGTCCGGTTCAAACAGCTGCAGGTAACTTGGACCGGTCCAGAACTTTCAGAAAAATTGCCAAGTCAAATTCGGCGAGAATCATAGGTGATTCTCGCCGAATCGGCGAGAATCACTTATGATTCTCGCCGACTTCTACTTAGCCGAAATCTGACTGCACAGATACAGAAGCCGGGGAGAATCGGCGGGAGTCACTTTTGATTCTCACCGAATCGTCGAGAATGCAAGGTCATTCTCGACGAATCGGCGAGAATCATAAGTAATTCTCGACGATTCTGCCTTAGAAAATTTCCCTGTCTGTGACGAAGCTGCCGGCTTCAACCGGCGAGAATCAGCTAGTGATTCTCGACGACTCGGCGAGAATCACTAGTGATTCTCGCCGATTTGTACTTAGGCTGTTTCTCCTCTTTCTCCCCTTGAGCTGGTCTTTGGCCCATCCTTGCTCCTTGTCTGCTCTTGCTTTATCATAGCCCTGTACTTGAAATTAAGTACACCCCAATAGAGAGAGTACACGTAGGCCAACACACTGATCTGCTCAACGGGGATTACGTTGCACAGACCCGTGTATATTGACCCACTGTACCCTGACATTGGTGTGTACTTAGCATGGAATAACTGCAAGTACAACTAGAAATATTTCATCAAATACATTGTCTATTTACCTTGGCTTGCACAGGGGCTTCTTCAAATCAGGTACATTGTGGATGCAATACCCAACAGTTTGTAAACAAGAACTTAATGAAAAAGAGCCGAATTATCCGGGCAAATCATTTCTCACAGAAAAGGGATATGGAAAGAATTGATTTTGTCTTGAACAAGATTGTTGATAGGTAATCTATTTTTTAATTTTTTTATCAGATTCGTTCTACCGATTGCTAATTTAAAGCCAAGGTTTTTTCCCTTAATAGAAATAGGTTGATTATTGAAAGTGGTAATATATCTATGACGAGAGGTGATATAGATGATCTTTTGGACCAAGCCTGGGTCATGGACACACATTTAAATGCATATCTTATTGTGCTCTATGCGAAGAGAAAGAGTATGCCACAACGAGTTAGAAGTTTTATTTTTGTGTCATCAAATCATGCAGTATGTTCCTTGAGAATCCATCAAATACTCTTGCTACACATTTTGATTCATTTTAATTTCTTAGAACTCCCTTATTTTCAACATTAATTCTATTAACGTGTGCAGTACTACAAAAAAGCAAGGAAAATAATTATAAGACTCTTATCAACCATATCACCCCTCTAACGATTAATTCGTCAGAACTAATTCTTATGCTTTGCCACCTCCACAATCACCGGGCATTGCTTGTTTGTTGGTTGAAAGAGAGCTGTTGGGAGATTTTTGATTCACTTCCAAGCAGCCTTCCTTGGGACTAACTACTAATGTGTGTATATAGATAATCTTTTGATTGCATACTCGCAAAAGGAGGATTGATAAAATTGATCATGTCAATATAATTTGGGTGAAGGCCCTATATGAAGATGCTTTCGAGGAATTCCCAGAGGGATTGGATGATTGGCCAATAGTAGAGGTGTCCGACTTGACCAATTAAGATAATGGTGATGATTGAAAAGTTTTTGTGTTGAAGTTCTTGAAGGCGGTCTCATCCACGACAATCATTTCTTTGAAAGATAACCAGAAATGGTGGGATGGCATGCCCCGATTTCGGGCTTTGATCATTGCTGAGTTTTTCAAAGCTTTTTCTAGTAGTATTACTAACAAGATTTCTGGACTGATGTGATGGAACTTTTTTATTGCAACATCGTTTCAAACTAATTGACTACCGAAATTGATGATTGCTAAATTTTTGTGACATCAACAACAAAGAAATGTTCACATGTTTGCTGTGTTGAAATTTTGTGATATATACATGCATGCTATGTTGAAATTTACACATGATTGCTACTTTTTTTTGATGCTTGCTTGCTGTGATGTAATTTTTGTGATACATACATGCTTGTTGGGATGAAATATACTATTGCATAAAGAAAGTGAAATTAATATACGTGCACACTATGTTGCCTGATGCCCAAAACAGAGTATAAGATTTTGAAAGTAATTAACAATTGTTATAGTTTGAGCACATCAGGAATGCCAGGGAAATCAAAGGACAAATTAAAATAACTATCATCGTATAAATCAGTTGCAACATCTGATTGGGTCGGTTGTTGTTCTTCTCTTAATAGATAAAGAAAATTGATCTCTTGCACTTCTCTTAAAATTTATTCTAGGATAATGGTATTTTGCTTAACCGCTGCTTTCTTCCCTACAGATAGAAAAAAAATTAACAAATCATTGACAAAAACAATGAGATGACAATTGGTTTAAGGTCGAACAAAATAGTTTGTTTTTGCTCCCTAACTCCTAATGTTCCTTCAAACGTGCATTTGAAATTCCTTTTTGTCTCCTTGCTGCTGGATCCTTAACCACTAGATTATTTCTATCCTTCTTATCACTGAACCCTTTCTTATGCTTTTCATCTGCCTCAACCATTTCATTAGTTTTCTTTGCTAGATCATTCAAGATTGTCATAGAATGTGCCTTTATAGCTTGACAGTTCTCAATCCAGTGTGTATGGTCATAAGAAAAATGCATCAAGTGGTTTCTAAATACAAAATTGGAATCACAATCTACCAAATACATGGAGTATTTGGTAGGTAGATACCATTTATGACAGAATCATTTAATCAAATATTTATTCAGAACCTCTCTGTCATTTTTCATATTATATTCTTTGTATATGCTCACAAGATGTCTCGAGTCTCAAAATCTCTACATGAACACTCAAGATCTTTGGTATTGGAATTATAGTTAATAAACTATCATTTATCATCTTCAGAGTCATCACCGTACTTTACAAAATATAAAAATTCACTTTTATCATATCTTGTGGCATCCACTATGCAAACACCAATGATTCCCTCCATGAAAGCCATTCTCAAAAATAGCAAACATTTTGTGGGAGTAAAACTTGGAGACATGTCTAAGGAGCACACAATTTTTAAACTTCAAGCATACCATCCCTTGCTTGCATCTAAAATCTCTATCATGCTCTGCTCTCCGCTATGACCCCACCAATTTCTCTAACCCTAAAACACTCCACTAGTGTACTAATTCACTTTGAACAGCCCTGCAGTCGAATGTTGGTAGATTCGCTTCGTTGTGTTGATAATATTCCAAGATTCAACACAACTTTGTTGAAGGATGTAGACCATTTCCGTCTGACTCAATGTAAATCCCCTATAGGATCAAGCGCATACCCAACTGTTCCAAAAGCCCGTACTATTGGAAAGGACGCTACTTAATTTCTTAAATAAGTAGTAGAGCGCCACGAGTCAAGTGAAGGAATGCTGGAACCAACAATCCCCCCGGCGTCCAGCACAAACCGTCGGCTCAGTGGTGGGGTTACCACATGGCCCACACGGCTAAGAGGTGGGGTTACCACATGTCCACGGTTGTCTTACCTGCCAGACCCACGCAGGTAGAAGGGAAAAATAAGGATTTAATAGCGCCCCCCGCTCTTGAACCCATAACCTCCTCTGATACCAAATGTAGGATCAAGAGCATACCTAACTATTCCAAAAGCCTGGACTGTTGGAAAGGGCACTACTTAATTTCTTAAATAAGTAGTAGAGTGCCATGGGTCAAGTGAAGGAACGCCGGACCCAACATCCCCCAACCATATGTTCTCTTGCAAACATCCCTTAGTAATCATCTCATTCTAGTATCTATCAAACTCAAACTTGCTGTCGCACTTACTAGAGCATTGATAAAAAAATCCACGCACACTTTTGTCATTATTAAAGTATGACACTTTTGAAGGGCTTTTTTAGAGATATGCCTATGTCATAAGCGGTGACAAGTCCTTGTAAATACTTTTTCAATAGCAATGGCTATGGCTTCGTCTTGGTCCATGAATACAGTCATTGGTTGTTTGCCACCGATAAATTTTAAAAGGTCTCGAAGCCCCAACTAAACGAATCGATCGTTTCCTCAGCAATGAAAGTGCCACTAACAAATATATTCTGCCAATGATTGTTTATGACAATAAATGGCGCACAAGACAAATTTTACTTATTCAGTCTGTATGTAATGTCTAAAATAATGACATCACCATATCAGTCATAATCTATTTTGTTATGTCCATCTATCCAAAAGAAGCTTGTCAACCTATTTGATTCATCAATTCAAACATTATATGAGAACATGTTGTCCTTCAACTATTTCTCCTGTTGTATCTTCAGCAAATTAAGGGATTCACCACCTTCTATTAGTGCATTTCTTTCAAGCTGCACAAAGTTGTAGGTATCAGTTTTAGAGAACACATAATTCTCGACCCCACTAACTTCATTAGATAGAAAGTTGTATGCATGAACTGTTTTAATTCTCACATATGTCAAATTATTAGTAAGGCTACCCTACATGTTTGAAATGTTGCGAAGAGACCTCAGTAATTATTTCTTTTTCTCCATCACTAATGGATGACTGTGCTCCTTGATGAACTTTGTAACTGTCTAATTCCTACTATCTTTATATGTAAAAAAATATATACAAGCAAGACAACCCGTGCATGCTTCCAATTTGCGGTACTTTTTGGTGACTAATTCAGAGTTGTTGCTTTGGTGAAAGAGGAATCAATGATCACAAAAGGAGAGGAGCCGCTCTTTAAATAGGCCTCAAATGCTACCACTACCGGTAGCCTTATCACCTCGCGATAGCTTCTTTAGGCAGCATTTTTTTCCTTTGGAAATCTACATTTTAGGTAACTTTTCATCACTATTTTAGGGAACTTCTTAGCATCATTTTAGGAAACTTTTACTCGCCATTTTTTTGAAACTTTTGATTACCATTTTAGCATATTTTTCCTCGTCATTTTTGGAAACTTTTGATCGCCATTTTAGAAAAATTTTCCTTGTCATTTTAGTAAACTTTTGAGTGCCATTTTAAGAAACTTTTGGACTTTGGAAACCAACATTTTTGGTAACTTTTTCTTCCAAAAAAAGGACTCTCCAAAAGATATAGCCCGACGATAGCAGTACAACCCGGCGATAGAACTTTTCATATTCAGTAGCTTCCTTGCTTGACTGGTATCCTTCATTTTCTGTCAGAACTATTGCTAGCGAGAGCGATACCATCTGCGATAGCAACAAAACTTTGGATTCTCTGTCTTTTTGATTTGTTCTTCCATGTGGTTCTAAACCTTTAGTTCCTAAACGTGACACCCCAGATTTCACCAGATTAAGCTCTCTAAGAGCTACCACCCGACAGTAGTACTAACGCTGGTAGTAGCATGGCCGATTTAATTAGCGTGGCTCTCTGCGAGCTAGCGTGCGGCGGTAGCGTTACCACATGGCGGTAGTGACTGTTCATTGTACGCATTGTAATGACATGACATATCGCCTACCGCGCGACGGTAGTGAGGTACCGCACGGGGGTTGCATGATAGTTATGACGTGGCCATGTGTCGAGGTATGATTGAAGAATTTGAATGGTGGGCTTGCTAGAGAAGCCACCGACTGGGGTTACCGTGCGACAGTATCTTTTTACCGCATGGCGGTGGCGTTCTATAAAGAGAACCATTTTGAATCATGGTTGTTCGTCATGATCCGAAGGTGGGCAGTGGTTTCTTCTAGTTTAAGTCCATTTGATAGGAGTTATCTCTCATTCTAAACCTATGATTTCTCTTTCTAAGAGTTAGATAGAAGGGAGAGTAAGGAAGAGGAAGACGAAGGAGAATCTTGCCTCTACCGAAGCTTTGGAGCCCCAAATCGCGTGCCATGTCTAGATCTATGAAGAGTGGCCCGATGAGTTCTTCCCATCTGTTTGGATTTTGACCTATGGCTCCAAAAAGGACTTCAAGGGTAATGATCTTCCTCCTTGAACATGTGAAGTTCTCTTTTTGGCATGTTGCATGAAATCCCCTCCAATTGTTGGAGAACGAAAGGATTTACAAGGGGTTGATCTTTGGTATCCCCAGTGAGATACTTGCATTTAGAATCCAGAATCAAAGTATGAAATATGCATGCTGTTTGAAGCCAATCCGGATAGGTTGGTCTGGATTGGTGATGGTTATTTGGTTATTTTGCTTGCCAGAGAAGACTCCGTGGTTAAACGAGTTGTTTTAGAGTCGTGGGGGTATACAGTTTGATGCATTGAGAGTATTGGTGTTTTCCTCTAAGAAAATACTCAAGTTTTGGGGAAGAGATCGAGATCTATCTCCAACCGCATGGCGGTAGCGCTACTGCTGGTGGTAACTCCCAGTGAGTTTTGTGAGGCCTGTCTCGTGGAGACCAAGGTGCTTGTATGTTAGCTAAGAGCTTAAAGTGTTCCGCTATAGTGGTTGTGAGAGATAGCCTTAGAATATAAAATGATTATGCATTGTTGTGAATGGGAAAGGGGAGGCTGACCCGCATCGTGGCTTGTTGCACCCGACGATTTGAGCAACGGGAAAGAGCTGAATTGTACCTAACCCTATGCTGTTTGACTTGGAGTGAGTCATAGAGATATCTTGGTGATCGCCTTTGACTTTATCATAACCATAGGGAGGAGTCTTAGGCTTTGGGCCGAAAAGACTAGAAATGCTCAAAAGAATGCTGACCGTCACTGAGTATCGAGATGGGACCCTGGGGAATCCGGTACACCGATAATGTGCCTTGAGTGCATGGGGCGTGTGGTTGGCCATGCCAACGTCTGTGGTGAATGATGCTTAAATTGCACGTTCTATTGCCATTATATGTACATGCTGTCTACCTGCATGGAAGGAACACTGCCGCCCCGGGTGTGGGGCGGGGTCGTTATAATTTGGTCAACTAAAGCTGATAGTTGCCTTGTTTTGCAACATCTTTGTGGTCATGCCCAAGCAGGTACTAGGGAGCCAAGCAAAAAGTAGAGGGCTGAATCCCTTTTGCATTATACCGGCCCTCGAAGGCCAAGCGTGTAACAAGCCCTACACTTATAGGCCCCCTAAATTTAGGGTTAGGGCTTGAGTGGTGCATGGAGGCCCTAATGTGACCCTAGCTCAGCTTGAACTTACGAAAACTTCTATGTGCACCCCAAGGTGCACAAGTCAACCCCAAGGTCAACCATTATCAAATTAACCCTAAAGGCAAAATGAGAGCCCAAGCCAATTCAAGTGGGCTAAGGCCTTACCCAAGGCCCATCCTAAGGCCCACTAAATTTTCAGATTTATTTAATCTAATTTATTATTTTAATTAGGTGAATTAATGAGGGTAATTAGGAGGGAAGTTTCATTTGGAGGGAAAATAATGAAGGGAGGCCAAGTCACACTCTCTTCTTCTTCCCCAACCCCTCCTTTCTTCTTCCTTAATGAAGAGGAGGAGGTGTCCAATTGTTATAGGTTTGACACCATTAAGGAGGACCTTTAATGGCCATGACCATAACCCCCATAACTTGGATCTCCTATATAGAGGCCCCCAAAGCTCAATTCGATCCTTTCATCACCATTAGAAGGCCTCAAGCAGTCGAAATTGACTCTTGGATCATTGCAAAGGGTGCAGAATTGGGATTAGGAGAGATTCGCCGGAAAATGCCAAAATTCATGGCCATCCGCCGGAGCAGCCACATCCAAGCCCGAAATCAAGCATGTTTCTCTCCCTCTCCCCTTGCGCTGCTTGCATCTTAGATCATTAGGTAATGAGTTTGAGCTAAATCGGGCCGAATTTCATTTTGAATTTTCATAGAAAAAGCTTGAAAATGCTTCCTCTCGGGATCGCTGGAAAACACCTCTCCCGCGGCCGTGCCATCGCCCGACGATAGCCACCATCTCAACGGAGGTGGTGGGGTGGCCGGCTGGACCGGGATGGGGCTAGATTGCCTACAAATGGCTCTAAAAGCTGCTGCAGGTTCGGCCAATCTCAGCCTTAGGCTAGAGGAAGAAGATGAAATCATAACTGTTGATTTGATTTATATTAATTATTATATATTTTTTCTCGTTTAATATGCACTTTTTAAATCAGAAAAACATGAGGCCCTTAGGGATGAATCATGAAAAGTGCCCAACATAAAAAAGGTAGCCCTGTTAGTCTACTTTAATTAGAAATAGAAATCAGGTCATTTGGAGCAATGTAGCTCCCTGTAAGGTAATTCTTGTGTGACTGGTTCTTAGGGTAGGACAATCACTATTTCCTTAATAACATTTTTTTGGATAAGGGGATTGACATGAAATTTGGGGCATATAAGCATATACCAAAGATACACTTAGTTCAAAAATGAGAATTTTTGGACAATATTTTCCTATGATTCTTGGAAAAATATTTTTTTCATAAAACTAAAATAGTTTAGTGAAAAGTAATTATTTTAACCCCAAATTTTATTGAGTGGTTTATTATGGAGGTATAACACCCTGAAAGAAATTTCAGGTCCTTTTTACTCCTGTAGGTTGGTGAATCCTACTTGCAAGTTATAATGTTGTATGTAATGTGGTGTGCATTTAGTCAAAAAGTTGTATCTTGTGAATTTAGGAAGGTTGGCTTGGTCAAATCTAGTGAAATTTTATACATGCAATTATTTAGTGAAAGTATACCTTCTCATGAAGTTTTAGTATATTTGGAGTTAATTTGCTTAGCAAATTAATTAATTAGTATTTTATTACGCAAGTGTATTAGTAAAATTTAGGTGACTAAAATAGTTGTAAAAATTATAAAACCTTTTTAATAGCAATTGTTTAGTATGATAAATATTGGATAAATTAAGTGTAATTTTTGGAAGTCAGAATCTTGGGGTTACAGTTATAATTACCATTCTGCCCCTTCTATATTATATAGAATGTTATGCTCAAATTGAGTTATAAAATTATACATTTTTGGAATAACTAATTATTTACAACTTGTAACCTCCAGTAATTTTTCTGGAATTATTTGATGAATATTTATAGTACTTCATGTGTAACATGACCTAGTGGATCCGATTTTTTTAATTAGAAATTAAATATCAAATATTATAGGAATGATCTGAAATTTGGTGTAGAGCCATTATTACTCAAGATTATGTTAGGATAATTTTATCTTACTGGTTTGATAACAAAAAGTGACACTACATGTTAAAAATCACATGTAGCAATAATTCGGAAAAATTATAATAATTACTGATTATTTTAGGAAAATTATAAATCTTTCAAATCAGGTCTAAGATGTCATGATAGGTCTCATGAAATAATCCTAGGTCCTAGGGTTAAGAATTTTGACAATTCCTATTCACACACACAAGATCATATGGTCCGCATTTAGCAATTTTGGAAAAATAGTGTTTTCAACAGTTGTTATTTTGGAGAGGTCACACACTTAATTACCCTGGGAGTGGATTTTATTAAGGGTAGCAGAACTTTACTAAGTGTCTTGAGAAAGGGAGCGATGAGCTTTATCCTATCATAATTCCTAGTACCGCTACGAGCCCTTCATAGGTAAACCTCGGGAAGCCCGAGGTTAACCATAAATCGCTAAGTAATCTGGAAGTTAGACAAAAATAGCTTGAGAGGATTAAGGAATGTTATAGCGATCTCACCCATGTGTGGGTTTAAGTGATATAGGGCTTGTTAGTCATACGAGCTGGTGGCTCGGTTTATTGATCGATATCAGGACGGGTTGGTCCTACGAGCTAGAGGCTCGGGAGGGTATTTTTATACCTGGTTTGTGATTATGTGGTGGGTCACTCGGTACTGGTTTAGTCGGCACATTGACGGAAGTATGATGGCTCTAGTGTAGAGTGTAGACCTTTGGGGAGACCGGTTGGATGTTTATACCGAGGTCTGGAAGACTATGTCCCCTAAGAGCACACCCGACCATGGAAGACTTGTAGTCGCTACCAAGAGTACGCAGGGGCTCCACTATTGTGTTCATAGCATTGAGGCGTATGAGAGGTCTAGGCCTTGTAGTGTGCCTGTCTGCCTAGGAGTTGAGACACCCACTCCACTACCACCGTGAGCCATGGATGTTGGTACCTGAGAGGTTGGAAACCTCCAAAAAGTGGGGATGCATGAAAGGTCTGTGCACAGAGTCGTGTGTGTGAGTTACATAATAAATATTGCATTGCATAGCATAACATAACATACGTATTTGCAGATCCTCATCATATAAATTAGTATGGGCTCTTTTATATGATGAGTTATAATTTTGGAAATCTTAAAATATATGTTTATATAGGCATTCATATAAGTTAGGAAATGCTTTTATGATGGTAGTGTAGTTGCTTTACTTTACTAGCTTTACTTAGCTCCTCTTACTGTACTTTTATAGTGCATTAGTTGCTGCTCTTCTTTACTGCTCATACTGATATAAAACTGCAAAAAATTATATATATACCACTGTCACCTGCTTATACATTCTGCTATTATTGGTCCTCCGTTTTCTTCCTCCCGCGTGGTGCTTAGGAGTCGCGGGGGTGAGGTGGGGACGAAGAAACTGAGTCTAGTTTGACTGACGGTCATTTAACTACATCATTTTAGGGACACGTGGAGATGCCACCGTAGTTCGACCAAGCGCAGCATGAGATTGAGACACCAGGATTAGAGGAGCCTGAACTGCGCACTACTACTACTACTACCTATCATCAGGTTGATGGTCATATGGTTTAGCTTCCACATTGTTAGTTGTGTGAGGGAGATATTTATGATGGCTATGTACTGGGAATAAGCCCTATTTCTTGTACTTTCATTGATTTCATGTGTACCTTTATTTTGGTATATATATATCTATGATGTGATGCGTGGACTTGTTTTGTTTCTTTTTTCGTTGATTGTGTGAATGATCGTGTTTGGCGGTAGGGTCGCTGTATTATGGTGGCAACTAACTGGTAGTTAGTGTCATTGTAAGGCGAAGGTCTTAGGCATAAAATCTCTTCTCGGCCGTGCCCAAATCTCGGGAGGAGAGATTTTATAGTTGGTATCATCATACCACAATCATAAGCGAAAGAAGTCTACAAACCACTGGGCCACCCCACTCGAGTTTCAGTTTGTGGACAAACTAAGCAGCAGAAGCTATGGTGTGCCATGTGATAAAATCACATCTTTTGTCCACATAAATGAGATGATGCCAAACTTATTTAATTATTGATGTGTTTCAAACTGCAAGCTACGGTTCCCCCTTTGCTAGCTGTTGTTCCTGTTCAGCAGTCAGAGTTGGGCTAGACTCTCACGGCCATCCTGGATGTCTTTTGTAATTCCCGAAATTCCTTAAGGCAGGAAATGATTCTCTGGAGGTTATCACCCGACGGTAGCTAGTTACCGCGTGGCAGTAGCTCTAGGGTTAGTGTCGACAACATTGAGAGCGTTGAGTCAACTCAACGCTGGCCTTACCGTGTGGCGAAAAGTTTTCACCGCGCGGCGGTAGCGGGGGAATTAAACTGGAAGAGCTCTCGGGAAGCTATCGCCCAGCGATAGTGTTACCGCTAACGATAGCTGGGTCAATTTAATTGTTATAGTTCTCGGGATTCTACCTCGTGATGGTAGCAGTTAGCGCGTGGCGATAGCGGTAGGTGTCGTATCGTAGCCAACATCGGCTATTGCGTGGCGTTATAAACCTATCACGCGGTAATAGGGAATCCATATCAGCGTGGCCACGTGTCGGCCCGCGATTGGAAGGTTTCGGCGGTTGTGCTCGAAACGAGGCATTGAATTATGGTACCGCACGACACTTGCTAGTTACCGTGTGGCGGTAGCTTTATTTAAAAGCCTGGTTTGGCCGTTTATCTTCATCTTATTTTGGAGAGGAGTTGGTGCCCTAGTTTTCTGGTGGAGGAGTAGCATCGCCAGGAGTAGGGTTCTTGCCGCCGTTCGTGTTTCGGGTCTCGGATTCGCAAGGCAAGTTCAACCGTCTAGATTACTCCCATGGCACCAAAGAGTACATCAAGGGTAATGATCCTATTCCTTGGACATGCAAAGTACTTTCTTTTGGCATTAGAGTGTAGACACTCCATGAACACGTGAATGTGGTTCTCCCGACGGGTAGATCCGTGTATCCCCGTAGTATTGCATTTAGATCCGAATCGAAGTACAGAATAGGCATGCTGTGTGAAGCCCATTCGGACGGGTTGGTCTGGATTGGTGATGTTTCAATGTTTTTTTATGCCGGAGAAGACTCTGTGGTTACTGCGTAGATTTCAGAGTCGCGGGGTGTGCACATGACTGCATTGAGAGTACTTGGGGTAAGTCTCTAGGAAAACACCCGATTAAGGGGAAGAACCGATAGTCTGTCCCCTACCATGCGGCAGTAGTTCTATCGCCTGTTGAAACCGAAAACTCGGTCTCTGTGGAGTTCGCCCTTGGGGAAGGGGTGATCGCGCGCCTACTTCTCTGCTGCAAGCAAAATGATAGGAAAAGCAATGGGGACTGACCCAAGGGCTCGGCATAGAGGTCCCACCACACACCCGGAAGATTTTATAGCACTTCCCCTTCCTTAGCCAAATGCCGAGCTAATGGCTACCTCAGAAAGCTCAAGAAGGTCTAGGAACAAGTAGGCATGCCTTTTGAGGTGCCCCTTGGGTCCTATTTATAGATTTATAAAATCGGCCTTCAAATAGCAAACCTCCGCCGTTCCAAACAGCTATGTGCAGCCGAACTGGGTCTGCCAACCGCACAACTCTACTGGTCTAACTGGCTATGGGCAGTCCAGCGGGGGTAGGATGGTAAAAAATACATCACAAAACCCTAGGGCGGCGGGTAGTCCCTGAGACCTCTACTCGCTTGGGGCGGTGAGTTCCCGATGGAGCTGGCACTCGCCTCCTCCCCCGAACCTTGGTGAGTACGGGCCCGGCTGGCCCTACTCGCCCGCCGCTTGTCGAGATCCCCTGGGGCGAGTGCGAGCCGCCCCGCCCCACTTGACTGTCTCATATCCCTCTCCCTGGGACCTAGCTTTTAGCTCCTGCCGGCCCCACTCGCCGGATACGGGGTTGTACCCAATCCCCGCTCTTTGCGAGGTTGGCACAAGCTGAGAAAGAAACATCCAACCACACAGGATTTGGCGAGTGTGGCAGGGGCTAGGGGGAATCTCTTGGCGGGGTCCACCAGCGTCTATATTTATGCGCCTGCGTACTCGTGTCACCCTTTCCATTCCCTTTGTCCTAAACTTGCCGAGATGCCTATCTCCAAGGAGATCCAAGAGAGGCTTGCTAGGGCTAGCGAGGTCTCCTCCACTCACGTTGCCGGCCTGACTGCGGTTCCCCTTAGCATCCCGCAGAGTGGTCCGGCAGAGTTCAATTTGTTAAGAGGGCTAAGCCATTTACCCAAGTGGCCGAGCACATCTTTCATGACTTGAAATCTACCCTAGAGCCTGAGGCTAGCTCCTCTACTCTGCCCGCCCCTGAGAAGGAGAAAAACATCGTCAACCTCTACACCAAACCGGATTGTCGACGGGGGGATGACGAGGTCTCCTCGCTGAGAGTAAAGACCCCCATGATGACCCGCAGTTTAATACTCTGGAGGCTTGTCCGCGCGACCCATCACTCCCATTTGGGACCCTCAGGCTGGACTCGTAGAGACCGAATTTTCCAGCCCGCATCCTCTTCTCTCAACAACTTTTCGGGACTACGGGAGGAGGCGCTGAAGCCATCCCTATGTCGGGCTTCAGCCTCCTCCCGCCAAGAACACACCCTCCGGGCCGCGGCAAGAATCTGAGGCTGCCCCCACCCCGAACTTCCTTCGAGGCGCCGATGTTGGGAATTGTCTTCACAATACCCCAGATTTGTGGGAAGTCAGACCTGAAACTAAGATGAATTAAGTTGTATTTGATGTTGTGTTTAAGTTGTGCATGCAGGACTCTATTGCCAAGTGTAAACCAATGTCAGTCTATAGTGGGTCATCAAACACAGGACCATACAATGTAATTCCTCATTGTGTGATCCAAGGTGTTGACTCATGTATAGCCTCTCTATTGGGGTACACTTTGTTTCCATGCACTTGGACTACTGGACTCTTGAGTATTGAAGACTTTCTCAGAAGAAATTTTTTCTAAGTCCACATACTCGAGTAGTATCTTCTATATACTTGAGTAAGTGACTTAGTACTCGAGTAGATTGGATTACATACTCGAGTAGTTCTTAAGTTACTCGAGTAAGTGTTCTGATCGTACTCGAGTTGATCTGGACTTCTCATCTCAGAAAGTTTCTAAGTCCTTATACTCGAGTAAATCCATTCATATACTCGAGTACCTCTTTTCCTTACTCGAGTAGGTGTTTGTGTACTCGAGTAGAGCCTTAGTCATACTCGAGTAGTCTCTTAATTATACTCGAGTAGGGCTAGCTGTTCAGTCTAAATTTTTCTAAGTCCACATACTTGAGTAACTTCGCTCATATACTCGAGTAAGTGGCTTAGCACTCGAGTAGATCCTTCTTATACTCGAGTTGACTGGCTTTGCACTCGAGTAGATTATTCTTATACTCGAGTAGTTTGGATTAGTACTCGAGTAGATGTTTCTACTTACTCGAGTAATCTGTCTAGAGTAACTCGGGTAGTTCTTCTAAGGCACTCGAGTAGTCATTTCTATTACTCGAGTACATGTTTCTCTTATCTACTCGAGTAGCAGACCATTATACTCGAGTATCTTATCTAACCCGAGTATGTTGGCTCAGAATTCCAGAAATCGTTAAGTCCAGAATTGACGGAGATTTGAAATTAACCTTTTTCTGATTGGTCCACGTGTCAATCTTAATTACGATTATGACCGTTGGAGATAGCCTATAAATAGGTCTTTTCAGATTTGACTAAATACGCGTTTACAGAGATTATCTTTTAAGAAAGAGAAAATCCCGAAAACCCTAATCTTTCTGTCCACCGCCATTACCGTTTTCGGGAGAAGCTCTGGATCGTCGTTCTCACGCCGCTGCTATCGATCTCAGTTTTTCTAGCGATCCAGACTCAAGAAGAATCATCCGATCTCTCCGTGCTTCATCGTCTCTGATTTACTTTCTTGATCGTGGTGATTCCAGATCTCAGAATCGTGGATCTCAGTCAAGTCTTCTTCAATTATTTCTGTTCAAACCAAAAAGCTCTCAAGAAGAAGATTACGTCAAAGATCCAGATCTGTGATATTCTTGTTGTAAATTTTATTAAAACAAATTTCATTATAGGAGATCTTTCTCTGAGTGGTAGGAAGTTTTATCTTCCGAGTGTAGATCCATTTGGGATCGAGTTTTTGTAGGAACGTGGTTCCGAGGTGTAGGATTATTTTTGCAATCCGAGATAGTGGAGTAGCTGAGTCTAGTGATTTGCTAGATCGGTGAGAAAAGTGGACGTACCCAAGATTGGGGAACCACTATAAATCTCTTGTCGTCTGTGTGATTCCTTGATTACGGATCTGTGCTGTGTTATATTTATTATTCCGCATTTGACACAAAATTCACCTATTCACCCCCCTCTAGGTGATTTAGGTTGACAACTTAGCGCTCTCAATTGGTATCAGAGGCGGAGGTTTATCGTTAAAAGGTTAACACCTTGATCTAATCCTCACCAAGTTGTCTCAAGAGAAGTATCAAGCATGAGTAAGACCAAGGATTTTGCTAAGCTCCCTATCTGCACCAAGAACAATTTTCCTATGTGGAAGGAAAGAGTTAAGTTCTTCATGGAAGCAGTAGACCCTCGGATCTTCATGATTGTGGAAGAAGGTCCGCATGTTCCTAAGACTGCATCAACAATAGACCCAACCAAAAAGGTCCCAAAGAAGTTGATGGACTTGGATAAGGACGAGATTGCACTTGTCTCCCTAGACAAGAAAGCTAAAAATATTATCGCAAGTGCAGTCGATGACTCAATGCTGCAAAATCTTATACATTGCCAATCTGCCAAGGAAATGTGGCAATCCCTGGTGACTCTGATGGAAGGTACTGAGGAAGTTAGGGATGATCAGAGATCCCTCTTAAATCAGAAGTATGAAGCCTTCCGACAAGGTCACAAGGAACCCATAGCTGACACATTTGAAAACTTCTTTAAGATAGTCAATGGACTGAGAGTGTATGGCCGAGTCTTTACTAATGGGGAGCTGAATGATAAGTTTCTGAGATCTCTCACCAAAGAATGGGACAATAAAGTCTGTGCCATCCGAGAGTTTGGCAGACTAGCAGAGACAGATCCACAGAACCTATTTGGCAAGCTAATGTCATATGAACTGCAAATCAACTCCAGAAAAGCCGAAGAAGAGATAAGTCGCTTCTCCTCAAAAGAGAAGTCGGTTGCTTTAAAGGCTGATAGTTCAAGGAAGGGCAAAGCTGCCTCACCAGCACCTCCTCAAGAAGTATGTGAAGAAGAAGGCTCCGAGCCAAGCACCTCAGGCTCAGAACTATCTGAAGGAGAGTTCTCATTGCTCTCGCGGCAGTTCAAGAAGTTCTTGAATAAGAAGAAGCAATGGAGAGGCAAAGATACCTCATACAAAAGATCACAACATAACGGTGATCAGCGAAAGAATGGCTCGAGCAGCCATGACAGGTATAACTCCAAACAGAACAAACAAATTTCAACTGACATCGTTTGTTATTGTTATAATAAGCTAGGTCACGTCATCGCGGACTGCCCTCACAAGAAGAAAGAGGGTGGAAGAAGAGAGAAAAAGAAATCCTCATACCACAAGAAGAGGACAGAGAAGAGCTTATTAGCCAAGAAGAGCAAAACTCTCAGCGACTCCGACTCATCTGAGTCGAGTGAAGAAGAGGAAGCTTACTTCGGGCTCATGGCTCACTCTAATGATGAACAAGTCCCCCAGTTCACTAGGGAGGTAAAATCTCACACTCCTCTCTCTGAATCTGATGATGATAATGAGCAAGAGGGCTATTCCTCTGAAGATGAATCTGAACTCATGGGAAAGTATAAGGAGTTACTCACGGCTTACGAAAAATGTCGCAGAGTCGTGAAAACTCAAGCCAAAGAGATAAAATCTCTACAGGCTATTGAGAGCAGCTTGAGAGAAGAAGTCACCAAGACTAATTCTCTTCAAGAGAACTTCAATGCTGCTATGGAAGAATACAATCAAGCTCTCAAGCACCTCGACCTTAAAGATGAAATCATCAAAGAATTGAAACAACTACTCGAGGCTGAGAAGAAACTTGTTGAGAGTTTCTCCAAGCCTAAGACAGTTCTTCCACTCGTTGCTGAGTTCTCAGCTAAGGCCAAGGGTGCTGGTATAGGCCACATTGGTGCTTCTAGTAAATCGTCTAGGAGAAACAAGGCCAAGAGAAAGAATAAGGCTGCCCGGAAGGCTCTAGCTGAAGAAAAGGGGAAAGCTCCCTTGGAACCAGTTTTGTTCAAGAAAGTTATCTTTCCTACGAACGAATACGACTATGAGTCCACCTATGGACACTTCTCTAGGCCGATCCCCGAGAAGCCTAAGTCAAGATACCAAGGTTGGACTCGTCCTCGTAACTTTGGCGAGAGTGTATTTAAGGCACCTTATGAATAGATTCAACTTCAGAACTATGGACCATATGCTCATGGTCATAACATCAAGAAGACACCAAAGGTAAAACCTATTGTGGAAAGGCCTATGAAGGAGAAGACTTCATGTAGCTGCCATCATCATGAAGCTTCTTCCTCCAAGAGTGAAGTTCCTGCTAGAGCATCACTTAAGAAAATCAAGCAGGAATACACTAGGAAAAGATACAATAGGTTCGACTGTTGGTGCTGTGGAAAAATTGGTCATTTTGGCATCGATTGTTGGTTCAATCCTAGAAATATTGCAACCCCTCAAGTTAGCAACGTGAGAATGACCACTCATGAGGCTAATGCTCGTAGGGGGAGTATTCTAACTCGAGACCAAGGACCCAAACTTGTTTGGGTTCCTAAGGATAAGTGATTGTAATTGCAGGTATGTCCAAAGACCACCAAAATGCCAATCTGGTACTTGGACAGTGGATGCTCTCGGCATATGACCGGGACAAGAAGCCTACTCCAGAATTTCACCTCAGTCTGCAACGGACCAAAGGTCATCTTTGGAGGTTCAGATCAAGGAATAACTAAAGGCTACGGTATGATTACTAACGGTAGCGTATCCTTTTCGGATGTAGCTTATGTTGAAGGATTGGAACACAATCTCATCAGCATAAGCCAACTATGCGACAAAGGATACGTGGTTGAATTTCATGCTGACAAGTGTTTGATAAAATCAGTTGACAACATGGAAACTGTTTTATCAGGCACTCGAAGCAGAAATATTTTCTGTTTAAACTTCATTTGTATAGACTCGTCTATACCAGTGTGTCTTTTAGCAAAAAGTAGTGCATCTCTTGCTGACCATTGGCACAAGAGACTAGCACATATTAATTTCAAAACTATTAATAAACTATTCTCTCAAAACTTAGTACGTGGTGCACCATGCGTCAAGTGCGTTATGGACAGTCTTTGTCACGCCTGTATCAAAGGCAAGCAAACAAGGAGTTCATTTAAAAGCATAATAGGCAAGGATTCCAATAGAAGCTTACAACTTCTCCATATGGACTTGTTTGGTCCACTGCAAGTTAGAAGTTTGGGAGGTAAGGAATATACGTTGGTTATTGTGGATGATTACTCGCGCTTTGCGTGGGTGTTCTTTCTGAAACACAAGTCAGACACCTTCAGTACTTTCACTAGTTTTGTTAGGCAAATCCAGAATGAATACAACTGTTCCGTAGTCAAAATCAGAAGTGACAATGGAACGGAATTTAAGTCTGGAGCCATGACAGAATTCTGCGAAAGTCAAGGTATCTGTCATGAGTTTTCCTCTCCTCGCACTCCACAGCAAAATGGAGTAGCTGAGAGAAGGAACAGAACACTCATAGAGGCTTGCCGGACTATGTTGAGTGATGCCTCACTTCCAGAGTATTTCTGGGCTGAAGCCATCAACACCGCTTGTCACGTGCAAAATCGAGCTCTCATCAACAAGAACCATGATAAGACTCCTTACGAACTTCTAAAAGGCAGGAAACCAACCATTTCATATTTTAGAATCTTTGGCTGTAAGTGCTTCGTACTTAACAACGGCAAGTATCACACTACCAAGTTTAGCGAAAAAAGCTTTGAAGGTATTTTTGTAGGTTATAGTAGCCATAGTAAGGCCTATAGAGTATTTAATAGAAAAACTCTGGTGGTAGAAGAGTCGATACACCTTGTATTTGATGAGACGAGTTTGCTGCAAAGCAACTCTTCTAGTATGCTCATTGAAGATGCAGGTACCAAGATGAAGGAACTTAGCTTGGTTGAGCCTACTCAAGATAAAGATGAGACGTTCATCAAGATCACCTCTACTACCCCTATTGGAGAGGTAGATGATCAAGATGAAGAACACATCCCAGCTGAAGATGCAACACCAGTGGCTGAAGAGATCCCAGATGCAAGGACTCTAGAGTTCAGACACTTGAAGGATCATCCCTTAGATCAAATCATAGGAGATCCTCAGGATGGTGTCAGAACCCGGAGAGGTACAACTAACGAGAATTTATTCTTGAGCTTTCTATCACAGGTTGAACCTAAGAAATTCGAGGAAGCAAACTCGGATGCATCCTGGATACTAGCCATGGAAGAAGAGTTGAATCAGTTCAAACGTTGCAAAGTTTGGACACTTGTTCCTAGACACAAGAGTAAGAATGTCATCGGGACAAAATGGGTCTACTGGAATAAGATGGACGAAGAAGGAACAATTATAAAGAATAAAGCCAGACTTGTCGCCAAGGGCTATCGTCAAGAAGAAGGAATCGACTTTGACCAAACATATGCTCCAGTGGCAAGACTGGAGGCGATCAGGTTATTTCTTGCCTACGCTGCACTTAAGGGCTTTACTGTCTATCAGATGGACGTCAAGTCCTCCTTCCTGAATGGTGACATAAAGGAAGAAGTGTATGTAGAGCAACCGCCAGGTTTTGTTGATTCAAACTTTCCTAATCATGTTTATTTACTGCAAAAAGCTTTATATGGTCTTAAACAAGCTCCCCGAGCTTGGTATGAGACGCTGTCTAGCTTCGTTCTTGAGAGCAAGTTCACAAGAGGAAAGATAGACAAGACATTATTTCTTAGGGAAATAAAAGGCAAGATTTTGATGGTACAAATATATGTTGACGACATTATTTTTGGCTCTACGGATGACAACCACTGCAAGAAGTTTTCTAAACTTATGCAAGGGAAGTTTGAAATGAGCAGTATGGGAGAGCTGAAGTATTTCTTAGGGCTTCAGGTAAAACAATCTGAGGATGGAATTTTCATCTCACAGACTAAATTCACCAAAGAGCTACTTAAGAAATTCGGAATTGAGAACACAACCTCTATGAGGACTCCAATGGCCTCAGCTATGTCTCTGGACAAGGATGAGAAAGGGAAACCTTTTGATGAAACCAAGTACAGAATCATAATTGGGTCCTTGCTATACCTTACCGCAAGTAGACCAGATATCATGTTTTCAACATGTGTATGTGCTAGATTTCAGGTGAACTCTAAGGAATCTCACTACATTGCTGCAAAGCGAATCTTGAGATACCTCAAAGGTACACCAAATTTTGGCTTATGGTATCCAAGAAGTAATGCTAGTGAACTAATTGGATTTTCAGATGCAGATTTTGCAGGAAGCAAAGACGACAGGAAAAGTACTTCCGGGACTTGCCAATTTCTCGGAAGGAGACTTATTTCCTGGAGCATTAAGAAGCAGAACTGTGTAGCCATCTCAACGGCTGAATCAGAGTACATCTCTGCAGGCAGCTGTTGTGCACAGCTTCTATGGATCAAGAATCAATTTGAAGACTATAACATGAAGTTCCAGAACATCCCTCTGCTTTGCGACTCTTCCAGTGCAATATCAATCGCCAACAACCCAGTCTCCCACAGCCGGACAAAGCACATAGAGCTTCGCTATCACTTCATTCGGGAGCATGTGGAGAATGGAGACATAGATCTACAATACGTCTCCACAGATAGGCAAGTTGCTGATATATTCACGAAGCCGCTAGATGAGACCAAGTTTTCATTCTTCAAAACTGAACTTGGGAAGCTCAACAAAGAAGATTAGTGGTCTCTATCAAAGTCTCAGAGTTAAAAGGTGGTGGAGGTAAAGATCAGTGCATCGAGACAAATATTTTGTCAAAGTGACTTACTCGAGTAAGTGTACTCACATACTCGAGTACTTGGAAACAATCACGAGTGGTTACATGAATACACTCGAGTACATTACTATATACTCGAGTAACTCAAAGTATCTACTCGTGTAGGTAAAAATTCACTCTAGTACATATTATTCATACTCGAGTACTTAGTAACTCACTCGAGTACTTCATGATCTACTTGGTCTTCGACTTACTCGTGTAGGTTACAACAGACTACTCGTGTATGCCGATATATACTCGAGTACCTTGAAATTCCAGAACTTTGAGAATCTCATTTTTCTCTTTTCGCACACCTCGATTTTTGCCGCCCCCCATAAGGTATGTTTTATTTTAAAACCCAATTTTAAACCTAATTAGGGTTATGTATATAAATAGAATGATCCCGTAATCCATTTCCACGAAACCTTTCTCGCGTATTCGCCGGCGCTTCATCTTCCAGAACCGCAGAGCGCTGTCTTCTCCAGAATCCGTTACTCCAGAACTCGATGGCTCCTCCATCCAAGATTGGAATCGGGTCCGAATTGGTTATAGATGGAATCACCGATCTCTCAGACGACTTCCGAAACCTTCTCATTCTCCTTGACACAGCCGGGCTGTCGTTCCTGTTACAGACGCCGTGTAAGATCCTATTTTATGTAGTGGAAGAGTTCTACAAGAATCTGAAGATCAAGCGAAATTGTACAATTCTCAAATCCAAGGTCAGTGGGATAAAGATCCGTCTGGACAAAACTTCATTAGCTACTCTGTTACAGTTGCCCGTGGTGGATGAGGAAGATGACCTGACTTCCGAAGATTCCGAGAGAACCAGTTTCTTCTGTGGAATAGACCCGCATGAAGGATATTCGTTTCGACGTGCAGATTTTAATTTAGAGGGCAAATTCCTTGTTGATGTCATTGCCAAAGTTCTTCTCTGCAAAACCTATTCCCTAAGAGAAATCTCCCAAAACTTTTTTGATGTTATGCAAGCCATCGTATGCCGGAAGAAATTCCAGTTCGGAATGATGATACTGGATAAGATCAAAGAAAGTATGAAAAAACCCAGCTATGCCAGGATTATCTCCCTCCTCCTTCATGAGATAAATCCTACAGTGTTTGATTTCTCCAAAGGAACTCCCCTCCATCACATGAAAAAGGTATCCATCTCTTCCATCCAAAGATATGAAATCCAACTCAAGAACACTGCCCAAGCCTCCAAAGTCATTATGGATGAAGATGTCCCCAGCCCTCAGCATGTTGCTGATGACAGGACTCCATCTCCTCCTCTACATCAAGCTACTGACACCCTGGGTGCAACAGTTGAGGGGGAGCCTGCCTCATCTAGCTCTCAGATTCTGATGACAGAAGTTTCCTCCTAGACAGTTAGAGATCCCTCTCCTCCTCCTCCTCCAGAAGATATTCCAATAGATGTACAAAGTCCAGCAGATAATCAAGTTTCCCAAGAGATTCAAGTTCAACAAGACCTTCTGTCCACAGCTGCAGAGATTGATAAACTCATTGAAGAACTAAGGTCAGACAATCCCCTACCTCCAGCAGATCCAGTTGTTGGTACTCCTGAGGTTCAGGTACAAGATGAACAGATCCCTCTCAAGGAACCCTCTCCATCCTCAGCTCAGTCTCCCATTGAAGAAGCAGAACAACATGATAGTATCATCCTATCCGATGAAGAGGAGTTATCCCCAGAACCTGTTGAGCCTCCTCTAAGGACATTAGCCTTCACTCTCCCCTCCTTCATAGATCCCCTGGATTCAGTAGAAATCACTCACACCAAGAGAACTGCTAGCTCAGTGGTTGTGAAAGAAATCCCTCCTTGGGCTCCCCCAGTCTCTCAGCTACCTCAGGTCTCTACTTCTACCAGTGCTCCATCTTCTGCTTCCCTCAGCTCCTCAGAAATCATCAGTAAGAATGAAAAGATGCTCCAAGAACAGAGACATTACTTTGATGAGTCTCTGAAATCAGTTAACAATAAGGTCTCTGCTCTTGAAACTGAGATGAGCAGAGGCTTTGCAGAAATTCAAGCCAACACTGATGAACTTAAGCAACTCTTCCAAATAGGTGGAAAAGCGATAGATCACACCATCACCAGCATGGGTGAAGTCAGAAATCAATCTGAAACAGTGGCACATAACCAGATTCTGCTAGACAAAAGAGCTGAAGCCAATGTGATGAAAGTTTGTGAAGAAGTAGGCACATTCAGAGATGAAGCTATCGAAAAGCTATCTGTAGAAATCAGCAAGGGGGAGAAAATTGTGAAAGAACAAGTTGCAAAAATTTCTGCTGAAATCTCTACCAAGTCTAAAGAGACCCTGGATGGATTAGTTAACACCATGAAAGTAGATATTCTAGCACAGCTACAGTCTGTCAAATTCTACATTTATGACACTGCAGTTTGGGTACATAATCAGAATTTTCCAGAATTCCAGCTCGACCCCTCCATCATTCCTAAAAGCTTAGATCCTCTTGAGGAACATCCTCCATCTGATGCCCAGGTTCCTGCTACCAATCCAGAGACAGTGCCAGCCTTCTCTCCCAGACCTGCTGGAGAGATGTCTGAGCCTCCTCTTTCATATTCTGATGTGTGGAAAGAGGATGTCCCTGCCAGCTCTCAGGGGCACTTTGATCGAGGTGCTTCCTCCTCTAGAAGACCTGCTGATCAAGATGGCCCCAGCAAGAAAAGAAAATATGGTGACGGCGCTTCTGCTAGCTGTTCTGCACCTAAGAGAGAGCAAGCTCAAGCTTCAGAAGGCAGATCAGAATCAGTACATTCAGAAGTTTGGAGTCCAACCTCCAAATCCTTAATCTTTGACACTTTAAAGCTGGTAACTGATTTTGGGGAAAATAAAGACAAATTCTATAGCTACTCAGAATGGAAAGCCTATGATGCATCTCAAATCAAGATCAAATTACATGACAGGCAATGGGGATTCAACAATCCAGCAGCTCCTCCAAGGCCAAGGACTTATTTCCTAAACCCTTCAGTTATTTGGAAAGGCAAGAGCTGAAGAAAGCTAAACTTCACAGAGAGAATTACCCCTGAAAGTGTTTTATGGAACTGGAAAATCTTTCTATTTAATATATCTAATTCTGATTATGGTTCCTTTATTTGCTATTATTCTCTGCTTTAGTCATTTTCTATTGCTTGTTGTTATAGATGATCATTTCTTTTCTAGAAATTCATCTTAGTGCAAAGGGTGCTGACTTCTACAAATAGGAGGAGATTGTTGGGAATTGTCTTCACAATACCCCAGATTTGTGGGAAGTCAGACCTGAAACTAAGATGAATTAAGTTGTATTTGATGTTGTGTTTAAGTTGTGCATGCAGGACTCTATTGCCAAGTGTAAACCAATGTCAGTCTATAGTGGGTCATCAAACACAGGACCATACAATGTAATTCCTCATTATGTGATCCAAGGTGTTGATTCATGTATAACCTCTCTATTGGGGTACACTTTGTTTCCATGCACTTGGACTACTGGACTCTGGAGTATTGAAGACTTTCTCAGAAGAAATTTTTTCTAAGTCCACATACTCGAGTAGTATCTTCTATATACTTGAGTAAGTGACTTAGTACTCGAGTAGATTGGATTACATACTCGAGTAGTTCTCAAGTTACTCGAGTAAGTGTTCTGATCGTACTCGAGTTGATCTGGACTTCTCATCTCAGAAAGTTTCTAAGTCCTTATACTCGAGTAAATCCATTCATATACTCGAGTACCTCTTTTCCTTACTCGAGTAGGTGTTTGTGTACTCGAGTAGAGCCTTAGTCATACTCGAGTAGTCTCTTAATTATACTCGAGTAGGGCTAGCTGTTCAGTCTAAATTTTTCTAAGTCCACATACTTGAGTAACTTCGCTCATATACTCGAGTAAGTGGCTTAGCACTCGAGTAGATCCTTCTTATACTCGAGTAGACTGGCTTTGCACTCGAGTAGATTATTCTTATACTGGAGTAGTTTGGATTAGTACTCAAGTAGATGTTTCTACTTACTCGAGTAATCTGTCTAGAGTAACTCGGGTAGTTCTTCCAAGGCACTCGAGTAGTCATTTCTATTACTCGAGTACATGTTTCTCTTATCTACTCGAGTAGCAGACCTTTATACTCGAGTATCTTATCTAACCCGAGTATGTTGGCTCAGAATTCCAGAAATCGTTAACTCCAGAATTGACGGAGATTTGAAATTAACCTTTTTCTAATTGGTCCACGTGTCAATCTTAATTACGATTATGACTGTTGGAGATAGCCTATAAATTGGTCTTTTCAGATTTGACTAAATACGCGTTTACAGAGATTATCTTTTAAGAAAGAGAAAATCTCGAAAACCCTAATCTTTCTGTCCGCCGCCATTACCGTTTTCGGGAGAAGCTCTGGATCATCGTTCTCACGCCGCTGCTATCGATCTCAGTTTTTCTAGCGATCCAGACTCAAGAAGAATCATCCGATCTCTCCGTGCTTCATCGTCTCTGATTTACTTTCTTGATCGTGGTGATTCCAGATCTCAGAATCGTGGATCTCAGTCAAGTCTTCTTCAATTATTTCTGTTCAAACCAAAAAGCTCTCAAGAAGAAGATTACGTCAAAGATCCAGATCTGTGATATTCTTGTTGTAAATTTTATTCAAACAAATTTCATTATAGGAGATCTTTCTCCGAGTGGTAGGAAGTTTTATCTTCCGAGTGTAGATCCATTTGGGATCGAGTTTTTGTAGGAATATGGTTCCGAGGTGTAGGATTTTTTTGCAATCCGAGATAGTGGAGTAGCCGAGTCTAGTGATTTGCTAGATCGGTGAGAAAAGTGGACGTACCCAAGATTGGGGAACCACTATAAATCTCTTGTCGTCTGTGTGATTGCTTGATTACGGATCTGTGCTGTGTTATATTTTTTATTCCGCATTTGACACGAAATTCACCTATTCACCCCCCTCTAGGTGATTTAGGTTGAAAACTTAGCGCTCTCAGCCGAGCACGTCAGGCAAGCTAACCTTCAGTGGTTCTTCCGTAGTTTTCTTGGGGTGCTCACCTTTTATACTAGTGTTTAACTGTCTTTGCAGCTCTTTCTAGTCAATCTGAGATTGGCGATTCTTCGGGGCCTACCCGCAATTCACCCCTCCCTTCTCTAAGCTCGCTAGAATCCTTTCTGGGTTCTGAAGTGGAGAACGATGAGCTGACGAGGAGGGGGACGGGCTCTTCAAGAAGCTGGTGCGTGGGCTGCGTAAGGTGCAGAAGGATAACAAGGCATTGCAGTGCGACTATGCGGGCCTTACTGACGAGGTGATGAGAAGCCTGATAGGTGAGGCGAAGTTCCCTTCTCGGCTCCTAGACAAGATCGATGAGAGCCTCAAGATCACTCAGAAGAACTTGGGGCGGATTCACGAGCTTCATAAGTTGCGGCGACCTGCGGGGAAGGAGACGCGAGGCCGGGGTAGATAGATGTTGGGTATTGTATCCACAATTACCTGGATTTGAAGAAACCTCCTGTCAAGCTAAGATGAATTCACATTGTATTTGATGATATGTCTTCAAGTTGTGCTTGCAGTTTTTCCATGCTAAGTACACACCAATGTCAGGGTACAGTGGGTCAATATACACGGGTCTGCGCAACGTAATCCCTCGTTGAGGAGATCAGTGTGTTGGCTTACGTGTACTCTCTCTATTGGAGTGTACTTATGTTCAAGTACAGGGCTGAGATAGATCAAGAGCAGACATGAAGCAAGGATGGGTTGAAGACCAACTCACGGGAATAAAGACGAAAAATCATCTAAGTTATATTCGACGAGAATCACCAAGTGATTCTCGCCGATTCGACGGGAATCACTAGTGATTCTCGTCGAATCGTCGATAATCACTCGCCGATTCTCGCCGACTATATCCGGCTGACTCAAAAGCATTCAAGAATTCTACTAAGTCAGAATCGTCGAGAATCACTTAGTGATTCTCGACGAACCGTCGAGAATGACTCTACATTCTCGCCGATTCGTCGAGAATAGTTGTGATTCTCGCCGATTCACTCTGGATGGCAAGCTTTTCAGCAGGAATTCTTCTAAGTAGAATTCGACGGGAATCATAAGTGATTATCGCTGATTCGTCGAGAATAACCAATGATTCCCGCCGAATTTGCCTTAGGCAATTTCTACCTGCTTGCTGAACCGAACCAAGATTTCAGGCGCTGTTTGAACCGAGCTTAGGGTTTTGTCTTGTGGGGCCCACAACGGTCATAAGGGGGTATTCTACAGTATATATACTCTCCTATTTTGAACTTATTAGAGGGCTAAGAAAACGATAAAGGACGGCCTCCACGCGTGACCTAGCTGATCGCGGACTTCCTCCCGTCACCGTCGCCACTTGCTCGCCGTCACTGCTCGCTAAGGCGTCACCGCCGCTGGTCTCGGATTCCTCTTGACCTCCCGGCGACAGAAACGAAGCTAAGCTTAGTGTCTCACGTTTCTTTCTTGAGATCCTTTGTCTCTTGGTTTGTTGAACGGGAATATCATTCCCCTCCGAATCGATTGAGACAATCGATCCAAGTAAGATCGTTGGTAGACCTCGCTAGCTTCGTCAAGAAGTTTGGATCTACAAAGCATCACCACCGTAATCCTTTGCCGCCGCCGATCTCGGGAAGATCCTCTCTAAGAGAGTGCTCCGATCGTGGACTCTTCGTCTTCTTCAAGAACGCTTCATAGAACGAAGAGGGACACCGAGCTCTCCATACGTAGTTTGTGTTTCTAGTACATTCTATTTTACTTTTGTTGTAAAGGAATTTTGTTTCCTCATTGTAAGGGTTGGGTGCAACTCGTGGTGGAGGAGTAGTGACTCCTTCGGGTGGAAGGGTTTCTTCCATAGTGAGAGGATTGGATTTCAATCCTGTTGGTGAAGTGACCGAGTCGTCCCTTGTTGGGAGATAGGTCGAAGGGGGAGAGTGGACGTACCCAAATCGGGGAACCACTATAACTGCCTGTGTGATTTTGTGTTGTGCTTGTTTTGTTTTCTTGTGCAGGTTTATTTTTAATTCCACAAAAAGACTGCAAATCACCTATCCCCCCCATAGGTGAAGTTAGTTGACACTAGATTGACTTTCAAGTGGTATCAGAGGCAGGTTACTCATCAAAAAGGTTAACACCTTGAGTAAAATCCTGCCTCTAGTGTCAACAGGAAAATCAGACTCAAGCATGGAGCTGTATTCTAATGTCTCTCCTTTGAGACTCTCTGCATTCACAAAGGAGTATTATCCAGTCTGGAAGATGAGAGTTTTGTTTCATCTGGAGGCCATCGACCCTCGAGCATCACTCATTTTGGATGAGGGTCCCTTCATTCCTATGAAGGCGTCTGGTTCAGGAAAAAAATCTCAAAATACCCAAGAGTCCCGAAGAGATGTCTGAGACTGAGCTCTCTCTCTTCAACTTGGACAAGCTGATTCGTCAGATCATCTATGATGTCTTGTCTGGATTATCTCGTTCAAGATTGGACAAGTGCAGGATTGCCAAGTCTATGTAGCAAACTTCTCAGACCTTATAGAGGGATCAGAGACAGCAGGGACTAGTTGCCAGCAGGAGGATGAAGCCTATGTGGGGGTCCTCATTTCTGAAGATGAAGGTAAAGACCAATATCTCAATATTAGAGCTCCTGTGTCCTTGTCTGAGACTGAAGAAGAGGTTGAGGAAAACAGTTTTGATGAAGCTGACACAACAGTCTCTGCCGATCTTAACGCTGACCCTGAACATCAAAGTCAGGATCAGGTAACTTCTTCATCATACTCCTCTCCCCTTGGATTCCCTGAAGACAGGAACAGTTCAGAGGGTCTTCCATCTAGTGATGCAAGGGAAATGGATAGCTTCAATCAAAGGATTGAAAATCTTGATTCTCTTGAGAGTGCCCTTCAGATGAGAAACTTACTTGTTGAGGAACAAGCTAAGGAGATTGCTCAGTTGAGGACCTTGATGAATCTCCAATTGGAATCCATCAAGGTAAAGGACTCAAAGATCTCGGATCTAGAGAGTCGTTTGGAGACCGAGAAGAGGATAGTTTCTAACTTTTCCAAGATAGATGCTATCAAAAGAAAAGCAGAAAATTGGTGGATCTCCCAAATCATTAATTCATGGAGAAATGGGGAAACTGTGTTCAGACCCCCCACCCTGAGTAGGAAAGGCACACATCATGCTTTCAGGTATGACTACAGGAACAACCTTGGTCACTGCAAGAGTGATCGGCCCTCAGGTGGAAATACCCACAGTGCAAGAGTTGTCATGGATACCCATGAGAGAATATCCAAGGCTCATCCTGAACCCTTTGTATTCTCGGCCTCAGCCCCAACTCATCATGAATCTGCAGGAACCAGCTCTCACTGCATCTCTTTCCACCCCAAGACATAGGAAAGGGGGGTTGGGAAACATGTAGTAAGTACCCATGGGGCCCCCGGATGTGTGTTGACTAAAAGGAAGGCGCCACCTCCCAGGCCTCATGACACTCATCACATGCTCTCTATCCACCCTCCCTCGTGTCTCGGTGGAAAGGGAAAATTTGTGAGCAGAACCTGCCCAGTCCCGTTTAGACCTAAGATCATGACTACCTCAGTCAGTAGATCAGGTCAGAAACGGCGATACAACATTCATGATTGTTGGTGCTGTGGCAAGGTGGGTCACTTTGCCATAGATTGTTGGCACAATCCCTCTGTGCCAAGGGCAAGGGTATGTCCACTTCCTCTTGGCAGAGTTAGCCTTCCTGACAGGATTCCTGTAGGAAGGCATTCAATATTTTATGCTGACAAGAACCTAGGACCCAATACATATTGGGTTCCTAAGGTAAGGTAATTCTTTTTCGCAGCATAGTCTTGGTTCCCGTAAATATGATGGGAACTAGACATGAGATGTTCCAAGAATGACATGGAACACGTATATGGGATAAGAGCAATGCTAACTACAATGGCTTACTCCAATTGGACACCTGATGTACCTCAAATAGAGGATCTGAATGATCAGTTTAATGATCCCAGGTACATGCGTTCAGTTTCAATACTTGAGTCGTATTATAAAGATGCTTACATATATATTTATATCCACACGAATATGTCAATTCTTCTTCTAAAAAGTAAATGTTGATATATATATATATATATATGCACATATATGTTCACATACCTAGTAAAAGGACGAAATAGTTAAAATCTGAAGAATTACGTGCATTTACATATATATAATTGATAATGTATTTAAATGGGTGTAAATTAGTCCACTTGAATTTCAAGGAGTGTGTGCCAGGGGCTATAACGAAAATTCTACGCTGTTGAATTACCTAGAATTACTCACTAATTATTTCTAGGGTTAACATACCATTCAACTCGACCTAGGTTTTGTGATCAACAAATGAAAAAGATGGCTAAGATTCGAAACAATATAAACTGTCCCGTTCAGTGGGTATGAAATAGCGGCTACCCGTCGGTATATATAAATAGCATAAAACCCCTATTGACTCTTCACATTCCACATCCCGCGAGCATCCCGCCGACTCCCCAAGAACTCTCGCCGAATCCCTTGGTCGTGCGGAAGCTGCTTCGCCCGGTGCTCTCCGTCTCTCCTCCGGGCTCTCGTCGACAACACCCTCAGGACGCAAGGACCGTACCGTGCACCCGTTGGCTCCGTGCTTCCGTCATCTCCCCGTCAGGGTTCCCTCTCCCGACGACGATCTTTCCAGTCGCCATCATCCCGCCGAAAGCCATCTCATCGCTCGGCACTAGGGTAACGTTCCCTCATCCTTGAAGGTTCTTGTCTAGTATAGCACCAATTCTAGATATTTTGATAGGGTTTAGACACTTGGACATTTCCTGTTTAGGTTTGAAATGGCTCCTAGAACCACAACAGGACTCCTCACCGGAAGTGAACTAGTTAGGACGGGCTTCTCTCATGCCTCCGATGAGTTCAGAAATATCATCCTCATGCTTGAAGAAGCCGGGCTTTCCTTTATCCTGGAGCATCCTTGCAAGATCCTGGATAAGGAAGTGCTGGAATTCTTTGCAACGGCAAAGCTACGGCGTGAAGATACAGTGATTAATAGTAAGATTGCCAGTGTACGGATCAAGGTGACTGCAGGAAAACTGACACGATATTTGCAGCTCACCAGTTCTGATCAAGAGGACTATCTGGAGGAAGAGGATCAAGCCAGGACTCTCCTATTCTGTGGACTTGCTCGAGGAACTAAATCGATCAAGCGAAGGGAAATGAATGAGGAAGGGAAGCTCCTGTCGGATATCATTGGGAAAGCACTGATCTGCAAACCAGGCTCCCATGATCACATCTCTGGTGATATGTTCAAGATCTTGGTGGCCATAGTATTTTGAAAAAGATACAACTGGGGGGCAATGCTGTTTGAGAAAATTAAAGATACTCTACGAACCCCAAATTTTGGAAGGATCATCAGCCTGTATCTCAATCAGCTGGATGGAGAACAGGTTTGACATGTGTAAGGGAGTTCCTCTCCATTACTTGAAGAAAATGGACTCAAGTGTATTTGACAGATGGGAAAGAAGGATTGGTCAAGCAGCTGTAGCTGAAGCACATGGTGAACCTTTGGCTGAGGCCCATGAGGAGGAAGATAACAGAGCTCCAGAAAACCGAGATCCCTTGGCTGAACCCAGTGAAGTTCCTGATCTGCGGTATGCAGGAACTGAGGGGGAGTCTCTATCCGTTCCTACTGAAATACATAGGAAAGATCTTTTAGTCCCGGATCATGCTGATATAGTTTCTTACATCTCTATAATTACAAAAGATGCAGTTGAAACCCTTGCCACAGATCAGGGTGATGAGGAGGAATACGAGGAGGACATGGACGATGCTGCAATTGATAATGAGGATATGGAAGATGAGGCGACATAAGAAGGGGATGATGTGGTTGAAAATGAAACAACCTTGAGGGAGATGGTGGAGATGGTGGAGCCACAGGGTGAAGTTGAAGTTCAATCTGAGGAACGGGCTCCAATGGTAGTTCATGAGAAATCTGGTGCAACAATGGAGGGGGAGTCCTCTAAGCAAAAGATGATAAGCATTCCTGAGAAAACTACAGAGGGTGCCCCTATCCCCCCATTGGAGACTGTGCACGTATCAAGCTCCCCCAGTGATTCTGCTGAAGAAGAAGACCAAGACATGCCTCAGGGTTATCCACTACAACCAAATCTAGCAAATCACACCGTGAACATCATTCAAGGGATAATGGATGAACTCAAAGATTCTTTTGAGAAATCACACAACAAGGTATTAAAAAGAATTAAGAAATCTGAGGAGCTAATGCTGAAGAATGTGGTGGAAATTAATCACAAGCTGGATCTGATGGAACAGAAGTTTGAGGCCAAGTATACAGCGGTCGGTACTGCTATCACTCTTCTCATGCAAGGACTTCAGAAGAATACGTCCGACCTGACAGTGGTTAATCAGAATGCACATGTTGTGGCTGAAAATATCCAGAAATTCGATGCCAACATGGTGATTCTCAACACAAACCAACAATCCCTACTTACTGAGTTTTCAAAGACTGTGAAGCACATAGATGAGTCACTGCATTCTTATGCAAACCCAATTGCCCAAGAAGACAAAAGGGGGAGGAATAATAAAAAGCTAAGATGGAAGGGCTACAACAGATTATGATCGACAACTTCAAACAGTCAAATAAGTATGTTTTTGATAGCTGTCACTGGCTCGTTCAGCAGGCATCAGGTATTCAAATTCCAATTCTGGTTCCTTCTCCAGATGAGGTTACCACTGCTGCTAATGAGGTTGCAATTGTTGAGAAGGTTCTGCTTAGCAAAGCTGATGCCAAGAAGGCTGCTAGGGCTGCTGACAAAGCTACTCTTAGGGCCATGTTTGACCAGGAAGCCATAGCGAAAGGAAAAAGAAAACTCCAAGAAGGGACGTCCAAAGAGACTCTAACTGAGAAGAAAGTGAGATTGAAGGAGAGTGAAGTGCGGAATGAACGATGGAGTCCTATCTCGAGGAGCATTATATTGGACACCTTTATGCTACACCAGCGGGGGGAAATTAATCGAAATGATGTATATAATCAATATGAGTGGGAGCTGCACAAAGAATATGAAGCTAAACGAAATATATTTTTCAGGACTAACAAAATGGAACATAAAGATCCACCCCAAGATACTATCCGAAGCCCAAGGAATATTTTGAGAGACAAAGCAAAAAGTACTTGGCTCAACAACTGAAGGATGATCTAGCTAAGGAGAAATAGCCTTAGGATTTTGGCTTGTCATTTCCTTCATGCATGTTTATCTCTTCAGACTTCTATATGAACAATTCTTTTGGATATATATATATATATATATATATATATATATATATATGATCTCTTGTTGACTCAAGTATTGTTCTGTATGCTTTTAACATTCTGTGTCTTGTCTCTCTTAATTTGTTATGTATATTACTCTGGTTGATGAAATTCATCTTAGCTAGTAGGATTTTGGCTTCTTCAAATAGGGGGAGATTGTTGGGTATTGTATCCACAATTACTTGGATTTGAAGAAGCCTCCTGTCAAGCTAAGATGAATTCACATTGTATTTGATGATATGTCTTCAAGTTGTGCTTGCAGTTTTTTCACGCTAAGTACACACCAATGTCAGGGTGCAGTGGGTCAATATACACGGGTCTGCACAATATAATCCCTCGTTGAGCAGATCAGTGTGTTGGCTTACGTGTACTCTCTCTATTGGAGTGTACTTATGTTCAAGTATAGGGCTGAGATAGATCAAGAGCAGACAAGAAGCAAGGATGGGTCAAATACCAACTCACGGGAAAAAAGACGAAAAATCATCTAAGTTATATTCGACGAGAATCACCAAGTGATTCTCGCCGATTCGACGGGAATCACAAGTGATTCTCGTCGAATCGTCGAGAATCACTCGCCGATTCTCGCCGACTGTATCCGGCTGACTCAAAAGCATTCAAGAATTCTGCTAAGTCAGAATCGTCGAGAATGACTCTGCATTCTCGCCGATTCGTCGAGAATAGTTGTGATTCTCGCCGATTCAATCCGGATGACAAGCTTTTCAGCAGGAATTCTTCTAAGTAGAATTAGACGGGAATCATAAGTGATTCTCGCCGATTCGTCGAGAATCACCAATGATTCCCGCCGAATTTGCCTTGGGCAATTTCTACCTGCTTGCTGAACCGAACCAAGATTTCAGGCGCTATTTGAACCGAGCTTAGGGTTTTGTCTTGTGGGGCCCACAACGGTCATAAGGGGGGTATTCTACATTATATATACTCTCCTATTTTGAACTTATTAGAGGGCTAAGAAAATGAGAAAGGAAGGCCGCCGCGCGTGACCTAACTGATCGCGGACTTCCTCCCGTCACCGTCGCCGCTTGCTCGCCGTCGCTGCTCGCTAAGGTGTCGCCGCCGCTGGTCTCGGATTCCTATTAACCTCCCGGCGACAGAAACGAAGCTAAGCTTGGCGTCTCACGTTTCTTTCTTGAGATCCTTTGTCTCTTGGTTTGTTGAACGGGAATATCTTTCCCCTCCGAATCAATTGAGACGATCGATCCAAGTAAGATCGTTGGTAGACCTCGCTAGCTTCGTAAAGAAGTTTGGATCTACAAAGCATCGCCGCCGCAATCCTTTGCCGCCGCCGATCTCGGGAAGATCCTCTCTAAGAGAGTGCTCCGGTCATGGACTATTCGTCTTCTTCAAGAACGCTTCATAGAATGAAGAGGGACACCGAGCTCTCCATACATAGTTTGTATTTCTAGTACATTCTATTTTACTTTTGTTGTAAAAGAATTTTGTTTCCTCATTGTAAGGGTTGGGTGCAACCCGTGGTGGAGGAGTAGTGACTCCTTCGGGTGGAAGGGTTTCTTCCATAGTGAGAGGATTGGATTTCAATCCTGTTGGTGAAGTGACCGAGTCGTCCCTTGTTGGGAGATAGGTCGAAGGGGGAGAGTGGACGTACCCAAATCGGGGAACCACTATAACTGCCTGTGTGTTTCTGTGTTGTGCTTGTTTTGTTTTCTTGTGCAGGTTTATTTTTAATTCCGCAAAAAGACTGCAAATCACCTATCCCACCCATAGGTGAAGGTAGTTTACACTAGATTGACTTTCAATAGAAATGACTCTATTACTGAGCCTACCCGCACTCGCCTCTTGCCCACTCATCCCGCGCATGTATTGAACTTGTTACATTTTTCTTCTTTCGCATTTGATTTTTCTGAACAATATCCTTCCCCTGGTCTTTAATAACTCAGAATATTTTTTAGATTTCAATGCTTGCTATTCAAATGTAATATCCTTTAGGTTCAGTTCGGCATGTGATAGGACAAATGTCAGAAGTCGGCGAACTAGGGTTGCGAGCTGAGTCAGGCGAGCTAGACCTATCAGTTTGCTCGACCATGGACTTCTTTTTTCTATAAATAGCCCTCTCCTCACCAACCCCGGCCTACCGTATTATTGCTTTCATACCCCCTTTTCTAGCCTTCTCTCTTACCGATACTCGCCCCCTAATCTTCCTGCGAGCATGGGTAAGACTAACCCTGACGCTGATGGCCGCTCCAAATGTGTTCAGCACTTCGCCGACTACTTCTTCTTTGATGGGAATATTACCGAGGAGGAGTTCGTAGAGTTCATTGCTGACTTCGTGCCCCCCGGCTTTGTGGCACGCCGACACAGGGAGGGCGAGCCCATCAACAAGTTCTACCCCGACGAACTCGCCTTCCCCATCTCGTATTTCGAGGTGGGGTTGCGCTTACCGCTTTGGCCGGAAGTTCGCAAGATCCTGAAATACTACGGCGCTGTGCCCAAGCAACTCAACTCAAACTCCATCGCCATGATGGTGGCTTTCGCGTGCTTCCTCCGCAGGGAGCAAATAGAGTTCAACCTGACCGTCTTCAGGAAACTCTTCACCTACAAGACGACTCCCGATGGCGCCACCTACTTCGGGGGCTCCTTCATCAAAGTTCGCGAGATCGCGAACAAGCATCATAACTGGATGATGAAGATCATCTTCATCAATTGTGACCTCGGTAACGTCCCCTACTTGCCTCAGCAGAAGGGCGAGAAGGTGTACCGACCCCCCACTGTGTCCGACAGCGATGCCGAGCTCCACAAGTTCTTCTTTCACAAAGACTTCGAGGTCGCCTTCCTCCGAAGGGGCCTCGACTCGCTCCTCCCCGTCCATCCTGGCAAAGGTATACCTCACACCTTTTCCTCTTCTCGAGCTCGCCGAATTAGTAGAATTCTTCTGACCAAGTTTTTCTTGCAGGGGAGCGACTGATTCCCGAGAACACAGCCTTCGCGAACTCGGGACTATTCCCTGATCCCCTCGCGTATGAGAGAGCGGCTGCAACTGCTTGCCGAGATGAGCCAGCATCATCCAAGCCCTCATCCAGCAAGAAGCGGCCTGATCCCACGGGGTCCAGCTCGCCCCGCCATCAGAAGTCACGAAAGATGAAGAGGGCCATTGTTGCTCCCCGGGAGAGGCAACAACAACAATAAGAAAAGCCAAAGTACATGAGCTCGCCCGAGACCTCCCCGGATGGATCGCTGGAAAGCCCGCTGAAGGAGACATCAGACAAGGGGCAGGAGGGATGCGAGCCATCCGTTCCTCCTACTGTTAAGAAGACTGCGGCCCATGAGCTGGGTCCGCCGAAGAGCCACCCCCTCTTCGGCCTCGGGGGAAGGTGGAAGGATTCTGTCGGTGAGCCCGTGGTCCAATGGGATGAGACGGCCCACCGGATCTCCGTATCCACCCTCCAGCCTTCCTGGAAAAACAGCCAGCTCTCCTCCGGTCATGCCTACGCACTCGGCCTCGGTCTCTACAAGCGCGAGGATGTCGCAGCCTACAAACGCATGACCCTACGCTAGCTTGGTCATGAGGGCTTGCAAGCCCATATACGCCCACTGGAGCTACACCACGTGATGGTCCGTCGCGGCTTCAACCTCAGCCACCTCCTGCAGAAGGCTGAGCAGAAGTGCTATATTGCCCAGGACAAAGCTGCCGACATGGAGAGGAGACTCGGCATTGCCGAGGATTTACTCGCCAAAGCCGCCGACAGGCTGGTAAGAACCGGGCACCTCCTTCTCTTTTTACTTATCTTTTTTTCCTTTCACCCAATAGATTTGCTTACCCTTTTTTTTACAGGATGTCGATGCTGCTAGCGAACTGCGGGCTCACACCATTGGGCTGGAGGAAGAAAATTCCCAGCAGTGTGCCCGCACCGCCGTGTTGGAAACTCGTGCCACCGGGCTGGAGGCGGACAATGATAAGCTGAAGGACCAGATCAAGGGGTTCGACATCGAGATCATCTCCCAGGCGGAAGCCTTCTTCCCCCCCGAGTGGAAGCGAGGCCTCCTTCTCGTACAAGAGGCCGAGGATCTTTGGAGAGGCCGAGGTCGTGGAACGGCTGCGGATCAACTCGATTGAATCTGCCGAATGTACCTTGCAGATCATGATGGATACGCGGGTGCTGGTGGAAAGCTGCGAGGAGATCACAGTCCGAGAACTCATGCTGAGCCTATTCCCATCCATGCCCCCCAGCGAGAAGGAGGACAGCTTCGACCTGCTCTTCAAAAAAGGCTTCAAGGATGATCCATCTGGAGGAGCGGGCGAAGACCGTAAATCTTGGGGGGGGGGGGGAGGCGAGAGCTGACCCGTGTCTTTTCTTTCATTTTTGTGTAATTATCTCCCCCCCTTTTATAACCTTGCCTAGGCGAGCTCCCTTTTTTGTAATAAGATTATACAAATGAAAAATGGATTTATCTATCTTCTCTTTCTTGAACTCTTCCTTCCATGGTGTACTCGCTCGCGGGCTCTCCTCCTTGAGAAACTTCATTAGGATAGAACTTGTCATTAAAATACGTGTTAGGACTCGTACTCGTGAGTAGACCCTGAGAGCTCGCCACCTCTAGGCAATCCGGGGGACCACTCGCCATGCTAGGGCTCACCGCCACCCAGCTCGCTCGCGAGCTTCCTCTTTTCTCGCCAGTGTCATGCCAAAATTGTTAAAAATTTCACAAGTAAAACTGGAGGGGGGGGGGGGGGTGGAGTGCATGAAGGGGGTCTTTTTCGCTCGCGAGCTGCCTCTTTTCTCGCCAGTGTCATGCCTAGGGCTCGGCTCGTCACCTTTTTGCCGAGCTGGGCCCGCGAGCCCTGACTCGCTTGTGAGGGCTTTCTCCTCCCTACCATTAGGAAAGAGACCGATCTTTTCAAATAACTCCCGGAGAGCGTGGGACTCGCACGAGTGACATCCAGCCCCGCTAGCTAGGTGAGAGCCTGACAGCGGGATCTGCTTGGGGTCTGGGTAGACTCTCTCGAGTGATATCTAGCCCTGCCAGCTAGGTAAGAGCCTGACAGGGGGATCTTTTTGGGGTCTGGGTAGACTCTCTCGAGCGACATCCAGCCCTACAAGCTAGGTGAGAGCCTGACAACGGGATCTACTCGGGGTCTGGGTAGACTCTCTCGAGTGATATCTAGCTTTGCAAGCTAGGTGAGAGCCTGACAGCAGGATCTGCTCGGGGTCTGGGTAGACTCTCTCGAGTGACATCAAGCCCTACCTGCTAGGTGTGAGCCTGACAGCAGGATCTGCTCGGGGGTCTGGGTAGACTCTCTCGAGTGACATCCAGCCTTTCCAGGTAGGTGAGAGCCTGACAACGGGATCTGCTCGGGGTCTGGGTAGACTCTCTCGAGTGACATCCAACCCTGCCAGGTAGGTGGGAGCCTGACAGCGAGATCTGCTCGGGGGTTTTGGTAGACTCTCTCGAGTGACATCCAACCCTGCCAGCTAGGTGAAAGCCTGGCAGCGGGATCTGCTCGGGGTTTGGGTAGACTCTCTCGAGTGACATCCAGCCCTGCCAGCTAGGTGAGAGCCTGACAGCGGGATCTCCTTGGGGTCTATGTAGACTCTCTCGAGTGACATCCAGCCCGGCCAGCTAGGTGAGAGCCTGACAGCAGGCTCTGCTTTGGGTCTGTCAAATGAACACTTCACCTATTCACATGAATCACGGCAGGAGCATTGACATATCAAGAAGCTTTATTAGAAAAAGAACATTACTTACATGGTTCAAGGGTAAAAACATTTCAAGTCATCACTGCTCCAAGTGAGATTTAAGGTCTCACCCTCCACATTCCGGAGGTGGTACCCTCTTGATTTCAATATTTCTTGTACAATGTATGGACCCTCCCAGTTGGGGTTGAGTTTCCGCACGACGGCTGATCTTCCTGCAGCATCCACCTTTTTAAGGACCAAGTCCCCTTCTGCGAACTGTTTGACCCTGACGTGCTTGTCGAAGTACTTAGCCATTCTTCTCTTCACTTCTTCCTACCGGATGGAGGAGAGGTCACGTAGCTGTTATACCATGTCGAGGGAGAGATGCATCTCCTCCTCATTTTTAGCTTGCCATTCTTCCCTGCTTGCCTCTACCTCGACCACCTGAGGCATTCAGACCTCGAACTCGATTGGAAGCACTGCCTCGCATCCATGGGAGAGTTTGAAGGGGGTTACCCCCATGGCGGTGTTGAGGGTGGTTCTAAGGGCCCAAAGAACTGAGGGAAGCTGCTCTACCCATCTACCCTTCAAGTTTTCAACTTTTTTCTTCAGGAGGTTCACTATGATTTTGTTTGCCGCTTCCACCTGTCCATTGCTACTAAGGTGATGGATCGAGGCAAATTTGAGATCGATCCCGAGCTGCCCGCAGAAGCTGATGAATTTGGCGCAGGCAAACTGAGGTCCGTTGTCCGTAACAATTGCTTACGGCAACCCGTGCCAGCAGATGATCTCCCCCCAAACAAGATTCTTAATAACCTGGGAGGTCACCTTAGCCAACGCCTTCACCTCCAACCACTTAGAAAAATAATCTATCATGATAAGTAAGAACCTCCTCTACCCGCTGGCTTGGGGAAAAGGCCCTACCAAGTCCATTCCCTAGATGGCAAAGGGATAGGGGGCCGTGATACTCCTGAGGCACCGGGCCGGTTGTAGTTGGAGGGGGGTAAACAACTGGCACTTGTGTCTCTTCTTCATAAAATCCACCGCGTCGTGACCCAAGGTAGGCTTGAAATACCCTTGCCTGACAATCCTTCCTTCTAAGGTCCGACTCCCGAAGTGACTCCCACACTGAAAGTCCACCTAGTGTCAACTACTTACACCTATGGGGGGGGGGGAATAGGTGTCTTTGCAGCGTATTTACGGAATTAAAGTTTTACCTGCACAAGAAAACAAAACAACACAGCACAGAAAGTACACAAGCAATTTATAGTGGTTCCCCGATTTGGGTACGTCCACTTTCCCCCTTCGACCTATCTCCCAACCAGGGACGACTCGGTCACTTCACCAACAGGATTGACATCCAATCCTTGCACTAACGGAAGGAACCCTTCCACACATAGGAGTCAACACTCCCACAACACGGGTTGCACCCAACCCTATAACTAGAGACCAATCGGTCCTTTATAAAGAATTGAAAATAGCTTGTAAGAAATACAAACAACGTATGGAGACTAAGGTGTCCCTCTTCGTTCGACGACGTGTTCTTGAAGTCAACGAAGAGTCCACAACCCTAGATCTCACTTGGAGAGAATCTTTCCGAGACCGGCGGCGGCGACGAGCGGCAGCAAGGCTCTCGGTGTTGGCGGCAGCAACTGAAGACAGCAGCAAAGCACAGGAGATCCAATCTTCTTAGCGAAGTCGGCAAGGTCTACCAACGGTCACACGAGGATCGATCGTCTCAATCGATTCGGATGGGGAAAGATTTCCTTATCTCAAATCAAGAGACAAAAGATCTCTGGATAGACACGTGAGACTCTGTGCAGGACTTGGCTTCTATCACCGAGGATCTGGAGGAGATCGAGATCGGCTTCGGTGATCGGCGGCGGCGACGGAGGCAGAGCAAGTTCGCGAGATTAGGGTTAGTCGGCCGCTCGGTTTCGTATCTCGTCTATGTCTTACTGTACACAAATACCAGAGTATTTATACAATAGGTCAAGAGATGACCGTTGTGGGCCCCACCAGCAGTAAGACCAAAGTCTGGTTCAAAATCCCGCAGATAACGTGGACCGGTCCAGACAGAGTTGGAAAAATACCCAAGTCAAATTCGGCGAGAATCGTGGGTGATTCTCGACGAATAGGCGAGAATCACTTACGATTCTCGCTGAATTCTACTTAGAGAATTCTGGCTGCACAGGTTATAGAGGCCGGGGAGAATCGGTGGGAATCACCTTGGATTCTCGCCGACTCGTCGAGAATGCAAAGTCATTCTCGACGAATCGGCGAGAATCACTTGGTGATTCTCGACGATTCTGCCTTAGATGAGTTTTCTGACTGCATCGAGACAGCCGGCCCAACCCGGCGAGAATCAACTAGTGATTCTCGACGGCTCGTCGAGAATCAACTAGTGATTCTCGACGGCTCGTCGAGAATCACTAGTGATTCTCGACGAATCGGTGAGAATCACTTAGTAATTCTCGACGATTTACACTTAGACGATTCTCGACTCTCAATCTGCAAGCTGGTCTTTGGCCCATTCTTGCTCCTTGTCTGCTCTTGCTTTATCATAGACCTATACTTGAAATTAAGTACACCCCAATAGAGAGAGTAAACGTAGGCCAACACACTGATCTGCTCAACGAGGGATTACATCGCGCAGACCCGTGTATATTGACCCACTACACCCTGACATTGGTGTGTACTTAGCGTGGAATAACTGCAAGCACAACTTAAAAGATTTCATCAAACACATTGTCTATTTACCTTAGCTTGTTCAGGGGCTTCTTCAAATCAGGTACATTGTGGATACATTACCCAACAATCTCCCCCTATTTGAAGAAGCCTAAACCCTATAAGCTAAGGTGAATAGAGCAAATAGGAATGAAACTCATAAACTTAAAATTGAGTTGAGAGAGATATTCATTACCAATTACTTGAGAGCAAACTTGGAGCTTGGAGCCACCTTAACCTTAGCCGAGAGGGTAATCTCCCCCTTTTCGGCTTCTGCAAATCGGGGTCTTGTGCATATGACCCCATGCTCCCCCTCAGTTCTTGCACCTATGCTTACACTTGAGTGCCTGGCAGATGCTCCCCCTAGATGCACGAGCC
Source organism: Platanthera zijinensis (assembly GCA_039513925.1). Taxonomy (NCBI): domain Eukaryota; kingdom Viridiplantae; phylum Streptophyta; class Magnoliopsida; order Asparagales; family Orchidaceae; genus Platanthera; species Platanthera zijinensis. The sequence continues at coordinate 103,554,020 of CM077088.1, forward strand.
ATGAGCTTCTGTAGTCTTCATTCCTCATAGTTGAGCATCCCCAATTCAGTTTTGAAGAGACTGAACTTGGCCTCGTCTAAGGGCTTAGTGAAAATATCTGCAATCTGCTTGTCCGTGGGGACATAGCAGAGAGAGATATCCTTGTTCTCCACATGCTCCCGAATGAAGTGGTAGCGTACTTCAATATGCTTCGTTCTGCTGTGCGATACCGGATTGTTGGCAATAGCAATTTCACTTGAGGAGTCGCAATACATTGGTACTTCCTTGAACTGGAGGTCATAGTCGGCTAACTGGTTTCTTATCCATAGGAGTTGTGCGCAAAAGCTGCCAGCCGAGATGTACTCAGACTCTGCAGTGGAGGTTGCTACACAATTCTGCTTCTTGCTGTTCCATGAAATAAGCCTTCTTCCGAGGAATTGACACGTCCCGGAGGTGCTTTTCCTGTCATCCCTACTTCCTACAAAATCAGCATCTGAAAACCCTATTAGCTCGACATCATTGCTTCTCGGGTACCATAAGCCAAGATTAGAGGTACCTTTAAGGTATCTGAGAATTCACTTTGCAGCGACATAATGAGATTCCTTAGTGTTCACCTGATATCTGGCACAAACACATGTGGAGAACATGATATCCGGTCTACTCGCAGTAAGATAGAGCAGAGATCCAATGATGCTTCTGTATTTGGTTTCATCAAAAGGTTTCCCTTTCTCATCCTTATCCAGAGACATGGTGGATCCCATTGGAGTCCTCATAGAGGTTGCATTCTCCATTCCGAATTTCTTGAGGAGTTCATTTGTGAACTTCGTCTGAGAAATGAAGATTCCTTCCTCAGACTGTTTCACTTGAAGTCCCAAGAAATACTTCAGCTCTCCCATACTGCTCATTTCAAACTTTCCTTGCATAAGTTTGGAAAACTTTTTGCAAAGATTGTTGTCCGTTGAGCCGAATATAATGTCATCAACATAGATTTGCACCAGCAAAATCTTGCCTTTGACTTCCCTGAGAAACAATGTCTTATCTATTTTTCCTCTAGAGAACTTGTTCTCAAGAAGAAAACTAGACAATGTCTCATACCAAGCTCGAGGAGCTTGTTTTAAGCCATATAGCGCTTTATTAAGAAAATATACATGATTAGGATAAGTAGGATTGACAAAACCTGGAGGTTGAGCAACGTATACTTCCTCTTTCAAATCTCCATTCAAGAAAGCCGATTTCACGTCCATCTGATAGACAATGAATCCTTTGTGAGAGGCATAGGCTAGGAATAGCCGGATTGCCTCGAGCCATGCAACTGGTGCAAACGTCTGGTCAAAGTCAATCCCCTCCTCCTGTCTGTATCCTTGAGCCACCAGTCTGGCTTTGTTCTTGATGATGACTCCATGTTCATCCAACTTGTTTTTGAAGATCCACTTGGTGCCAATCACATTTTGCGTCTTCGGTCTGGGAACCAGCGTCCAGACTTCGCATCTTTCGAATTGATGCAGCTCATCTTGCATGGCCAAAATCCATGATGCGTCTTTGTTCGCGTCGTCGAACTTCTTTGGCTCCACCTGCGACAGAAAGCTAAGATGCAAGATCTCGTTAAGAGTACCTCAGCGAGTTCTGACACCGTCTCGAGGATCTCCAATGATTTGATTTCTGGGATGATCCCTCACGTGTCTGAGCTCTAGAAGTCTTGCATTAGGAGCTTCGACTACTTCTTGGGCATCTCCTTCTTCTAAAGGATTTGCCATATTTTGATCTTCAACTTCTCCGATCGGCGTTGATGTGGAGACCTTGACATATTTTGGAGTTGCATCTTTCTCAGGATCATCCAGTTGTAACTTTTCGAGTCTGGCACCTGCAGCTTCAGGAAGACAACTAGAAGTCTTGCAATTAAGCAAGCTTCCTTCATCAAATACAACATTTATTGATTCCTCTACCACTAGGGTTTTCTTATTGAAAACTCTATAAGCCTGGCTGTGGCTACTATAGCCCATGAATATGCCTTCGAAACATTTTTCACCAACTTAGTACGAGGGTACTTCCCATTATTCAGTACATAACATTTGCAGCCAAAGATCCTCAGATAGGACATGGTTGGTTTCTTGCCTTTCAGTAGCTCATAAGGAGTCTTACAATGGCTCTTGTTGATTAACGCCCGGTTTTGTACATGACAAGCCGTATTGACAGCCTCGGCCCAGAAGTATTCTGGAAGAGAAGCGTCATTCAACATTGTCGTGCACGCCTCAATGAGTGTTCTATTCCTCCTCTCTGCCACTCCATTTTGTTGAGGAGTGCGAGGGGAGGAGAACTCATGAAAGATACCAAGCTCTTCACAGAACTCTGTCATAGCCCCAGACTCAAACTCTGTTCCGTGGTCACTTCTAATTTTGACCACTGAGCAGTTAAGTTCGTTCTGTATCTGCTTGACAAAACTGGTGAAGATGTCAAACGTATCAGACTTGCGCTTTAAAAAGAACACCCACGAGAACCGAGAGTGATCATCTACAATTACTAGCGTATACGACTTCCCTCCTAAGCTATGAACTTGCATTGGACCAAACAGGTCCATATGCAGAAGATAAAGACATCTGGAGGAGTCTTTGTCTGGTGCCCTTAAAGGTAGCTCGAGTCTGCTTGCCCATCTGACATGCAGGACATGGACTATCTTTAACACACTTAATAATGGGAGCATCCCTTACTAAGTTTTTGGAAAACAACATATTAATTGTCTTGTAATTAATGTGTGCCAATCTCTTGTGCCATTGTTCACAAAGAGATGCACTGCCTTTAGCAACGAGGTATACTGGGGTAGAAGAATCTAAACTAAGAAAATCTAAACAGAAAATATTTCTGCTCCTAATGCCAGTTAATACAGTTTCTGAAGAATCACATGATATTATCAGGCATTTATCCTTGCAGAACTTAACGTCATACCCTTTATCACATAATTGGCTTACGCTGATCAGGTTATGATTTAATCCTTCAACATAAGCTACATTAGTGATAGAGAGTATACCGTTGGAAATCGTACCGTAACCTCTGGTGACTCCCCGATCAGATCCCCCAAATATGACTTTGGGTCCATCCTCGACTGGAGAGTACTCCCTCAGCAGGCTTCTTGTCCCGGTCATGTGACGGGAGCATCCACTGTCCAAATACCAAATAGGAGTTTTGTTGGCCTTTGGACATTCCTGCAAAACAGAATTAATTTGCCTTAGGAACCCAATCGAACTTGGGTCCTAGATTCCTTGTTAGCATACTCCCCCTCGATTGGTTAGCCCTACGAGTGGTCGGCCTCGCATTGCTAACATAAGGAGTCTCGTTATACCTTGGATTAAATCAACAATCCACGATAAAGTGACCAACTTTGCCACAACACCAACAATCAAATCTGTTGTACCTCTTCCTAGGCTCCTGCTTCACCCTGGGAATGGTGGGTACAGCTGGGGCCTTGGATCTGGAGGTGGAGGCATCATAGTGATTGCAGTCACATGATTTCTTCACCTTCTATTCCTTCAGTATAACAGGCTTGGCTTTTGGTGCCTGTTTTCTATTATGGCCGCTAGTGAATTGACCATAATTTCCCAAGTGGATTTCCTCATAAGGTGCCTTGAAGACACTCTCACCGAAGTTGCATGGAAAAGTCCAACCATCATATCAGCTCTTAGGCTTTGCAACTGAGGGCCTGAAGTGATGCCCATATGTTGACTCAAAGTCATGTTGGTTACAGGGAAAGCTGGGCTTTCTGAACTCAACAGGGCTGAGTGGGGCCTTTCCTTTCTCATCAGCAGAGGCTTTCTTGGCAGCCTTATTCTTCCTCTTGTTCCTGTTTCTTTTGGATGAGGAGCTAGATACTCCTACATGCCCCAAGCCAGCTCCTTTGGCTTGAGCAGAGAAGATATCAACTAATGGAAGAACAGTTTTTGGCATAGAGAAGCTCTTGACGATCTTCCTTTCTGCCGCAAGTAGTTCTTCCAACTTGTCGACTTCCTCCTGCTTAAGATCAAGGAGCTTAAGAGACTCTGAATGCTTTGAAGTCAGGTCCAAGTGCTCCTGTTGGAGGGAGATCAAACTGGTGATCTCTTCCCTCAGGGATACACTCTCACCTTTAAGGAATTTTATTTCCTTCTTCTCAGCCTTCAGTCTCTTACGACACTCCAGGAAAGTATTGAGCAGAAGCTCATACTTATCGAGGAGCTTAGCTTCATGGGCAGAAGAGCTATCCTCAGGGTCATCATCCTGAGACTCAGGATCAGAGTCAGAGTCGGAGAGAGGGGTGTGAGCTTTTACCTTCCCCGTAAATGGGGGGCAATCTCCTTCCGAGTCACAGTGACCCATTAGCCCAAAGTAGGCTTCCTCGTCATCGCTGGTATCTGATGTGTCAGATTCACTCAGCGTCTTTGGCTTCTTCGCGATGTAGCTCCTCTCCTTCTTCTTGTCTTTTGAGGACCTGTGCTCCTCTCCCTTTCCCTTTTCCCTCTTACCTTGATGGCAGTCGGCCACGACGTGTCCTGGCTTGTTGCAACCAAAGCAAATAATGTCAGATGTGCGATGTTTGTTCGGTTTGGAAACATACCTGTTGGAAGAATAGTTCTTCTTCCGATCCCTTGACGAGGAGCCGTTTCTCTTTCTCTGATTCCTCAGCTTGAGGAACTTCTTAAACTCCCTTGTGATAAGGGATAAGTCTTCCTCAGACAATTCTGAGTCGGAGGAGCTTGGCTTAGAGTCTTCCTCTTCATCCCTCTTCCACGCACGGGAAGAAGTGGCACCCTTGCCCTTTCTAGATTGAATTGCTTTCAGGGCCACGGTCTTTTCCTTGGCCGCGGCTTTCTCTGCTTCCTCTTCAGCCTTCCTTGTGTTCAACTGAAGCTCATTGGACATGAGCTTCCCGAACAGAATCTGTGGATCAGTTTCCGCAAGTCTGCCAAACTCGCGGATGGCGCAGATCTTTGTGTCCCATTCCTTAGTGAGGGACCTAAGGAACTTATCATTGAGTTCACCGTCAGTGAACACTCTTCCATATCCTTTGAGTGCATTGACGATCTTGAGGAAGTTTTTGAAGGTAACTCCGATCTCCTCCTTTGGCCCTTGTCTGAAGGCCTCATATTTCTGATTGAGGAGGGATCTCCGATCGTCCCTCACTTCATCTGTGCCCTCCATTAAGACAATCAGACAGCTCCAGAGATCCTTGGCTGTCCTGCAATTGCTGAAGTTCTGCATCATAGAGTCGTCAACTGCGCTTACCAGGATGTTCTGAGCTTTCTTGTCGAGTCCGAATAGCACCATTTCGTCCTTGTCCATTTCTGAAAGTTTCTTGGGTACTTTCTTGGTAGGATCAATGGTGGAGGCCTTAGTGGGAATGTAAGGTCCCTCCTCCACTATCATGAAGAGCCGGGGGTCGACTCCTTCCATGTAGAATCTGATTCTTTCCTTCCAGATAGGAAAGTTCAGTCTAGTGCATACTGGGATCTTGCCGGAGTGCTTGAGTCCGTCCATGGAAGATATCGGTCTTCTTCTTGACACTGGTGGCAGGATTCTACTCAAGGTGTGAACCTTTTTGATGAGTAACCTCCCTCTGATACCACTTGAAAGTCCACCTAGTGTCAACTACTTATACCTATGGGGGGGGGGGATAGGTGTCTTTGCAGCGTATTTGCGGAATTAAAGTTTTACCTGCACAAGAAAACAAAACAACACAGCACAGAAAGTACACAAGCAATTTATAGTGGTTCCCCGATTTGGGTACGTCCACTTTCCCCCTTCGACCTATCTCCCAACCAGGGACGACTCGGTCACTTCACCAACAGGATTGAAATCCAATCCTTGCACTAACGGAAGGAACCCTTCCACACGTAGGAGTCAACACTCCCACAACACGGGTTGCACCCAACCCTACAACTAGAGACCAATCGGTCCTTTACAAAGAATTGAAAATAGCTTGTAAGAAATACAAACAATGTATGGAGACTAAGGTGTCCCTCTTCGTTCGACGACGTGTTCTTGAAGTCAACGAAGAGTCCACAACCCTAGATCTCACTTGGAGAGAATCTCCCCGAGACCGGTGGCGGCGACGAGCGGCGGCAAGGCTCTCGGTGTTGGCGGCGGCAACTGAAGACAGCAGCAAAGCACAGGAGATCCAATCTTCTTAGCGAAGTCGGCAAGGTCTACCAACGGTCACACGAGGATCGATCGTCTCAATCGATTCGGACGGGGAAAGATTTCCCTATCTCAAATCAAGAGACAAAAGATCTCTGGATAGACACGTGAGACGCTGTGCAGGACTTGGCTTCTATCACCGAGGATCTGGAGGAGATCGAGATCGGCTTCGGTGATCGGCGGCGGCGACGGAGGCAGAGCAAGTTCGCGAGATTAGGGTTAGTCGGCCGCTCGGTTTCGTATCTCGTCTATGTCTTACTGTACACAAATACCAGAGTATTTATACAATAGGTCAAGAGATGACCGTTGTGGGCCCCACCAGCAGTAAGACCAAAGTCCGGTTCAAAATCCCACAGATAACGTGGACCGGTCCAGACAGAGTTGGAAAAATACCCAAGTCAAATTCGGCGAGAATCGTGGGTGATTCTCGACGAATAGGCGAGAATCACTTACGATTCTCGCTGAATTCTACTTAGAGAATTCTGGCTGCACAGGTTATAGAGGCCGGGGAGAATCGGTGGGAATCACCTTGGATTCTCGCCGACTCGTCGAGAATGCAAAGTCATTCTCGACGAATCGGCGAGAATCACTTGGTGATTCTCGACGATTCTGCCTTAGATGAGTTTTCTGACTGCGTCGAGACAGCCGGCCCAACCCGGCGAGAATCAACTAGTGATTCTCGACGACTCGTCGAGAATCACTAGTGATTCTCGACGAATCGGTGAGAATCACTTAGTGATTCTCGACGATTTACACTTAGACGATTCTCGACTCTCAATCTGCAAGCTGGTCTTTGGCCCATCCTTGCTCCTTGTCTGCTCTTGCTTTATCATAGACCTGTACTTGAAATTAAGTACACCCCAATAGAGAGAGTACATGTAGGCCAACACACTGATCTGCTCAACGAGGGATTACGTCGCGCAGACCCGTGTATATTGACCCACTACACCCTGACATTGGTGTGTACTTAGCGTGGAATAACTGCAAGCACAACTTAAAAGATTTCATCAAACACATTGTCTATTTACCTTAGCTTGTTCAGGGGCTTCTTCAAATCAGGTACATTGTGGATACATTACCCAACACAAACTCCCCGGAGTGGACCTCCTCCAAGATCCTCTAGACCTCCCTCTCAGCCATGCAATGTGCCAACATCCCTGAGAGGGTCTTTCGGTACAGCTTCCCATCGCGGATGAGGTAGTACACTGACTTGTACTTGAACTTCTTTTTGTCCGTCCCCTCCGGGTACTCCTATGTGGAAAGAAACGTCGTGAAAGGGTCCATCCACAAGGGGTGTTGATCCACCTCCATCAGCTCTCCCTCTTCGATGGAAGGTCCGAACAAGTCAGTGATGGTACCCCCCACCCAGGGACCATGCTTTGCCAGCAAATCAACCTATTCATTTTCTTCCCTGGGCACGTGTCAGACGGAGAAGGTCTGGAACATGCGGATGACCCCCTTCACCTTTGCCAAGTATAACTGAAGGGTAGGCTCTCTTGCCTCAAACTACCCATTGATCTGGGAAGCCACCACCATGGAGTCGGTGAGGACCTACACATCATGCACTCCTAGCTCCCTGGCCAGGCAGAGCCATGCAATCACCGCCTCGTACTCGACCTGATTGTTAGTAATAGAAAAATGGATAACAATCATTTGTTCTATCTTTGTTTCGTGGGGGCTTTCCAAAATCACCCCCACCCCCACCCCCAGGGAATTCTTACCTGAGGCACCATCCACCATCACCTTCCAGGGAACTGGGCGGGTGAGCTCTTTCTCTGCCACCTCGACCATATAGTCAGCCAGGAAGTCAGCCATCGCTTGGGCCTTGATAAAGAGGCGGGGAACAAAGGAGATATCGAACTATCTTAGTTCCACCGACCACTTAGCCAACCTGCCCGAATGCTCCACCCACTCAAAGATATTGCGGAGGGGGTGGTCAGTCACCACTTAGATTGAGTGTGCCTGGAATTAGGGTCGGAGCCTTCGAGCCGAGATGACTAGGGAGAAGGATAGCTTTTCCAAGATGGGGTATCGAAGCTCTGCCTTCCTTAGGACCCGACTCACATAATAGATGAGCAACTGCTTCTTCCCCTCTTCCCGGACCAGGACGGAGCTCAAGGCTTCCGCTCCGACCCCAATATATAAAGACATATCGTCCCCCTCCTTTGTCCCTTGGAGCTGGGGGGCCTGAGTCAACTGCCTCTTCAAGGCTTGGAACGCTTCCTCGCATTCTCCAGTCAACTCAAACTTCTTGTCTCCTCTTAACACTTTGAAGAAGGGAGAGCACTTCTACTCGGCCCGGTAAAGGAACCAGCTTAACCCTGCCAGCTTCGCTGTCAACCGTTGCACCTCTTTAGCATTCCGAGGAAATCCCAACTCCATGATCACTCGGAACTTGTCACGATTTGGCTCCACCCCCGCGGGGGTGAGAAGGTGACCCGGGAATTTGCCCCTATTGGCCCCGAAGACACAATTCAAGGGGTTCAACCTCGTCTTGTACTTACACAGGATGGTGAAGGTTTCTTCTAGGTCCCGAAGGTGAGACCCCATGTCCCGACTCTTGATCATGAGGTCATCTACATACACCTCTAGGTTCCTCCCCTTCTGTTCTTGGAAGACCATATCCATCATCTTATTATACGTCGCCCCTGCATTTTCAGCTTAAAGGGCATCATTTTGTAACAGTAACACCCATCCCCCGTGATGAAGAAGACATCTTTTACATCGAGGGGGGGGGGTGCATCATGATCTAGTGGTAACCTGAAAATGCATCTAAAAAACTCATTACAGGAAAACCGACAGCTGAGTAACCAACACGTCAATCAGAGGGAAGGGATAACAGTCCTTAGGGCATGATTTATTAAGCAAAGAAAAATTGACACACACACGCCACCGACCGTCTCCTTTTTAATCCATTATTACATTGGAGACCCAGCCGGGGTACTGTATTTTGGATATAAAGCTGGCCTTGAGGAGTTTGGCCACCTCCTCCCTGATGGGCTAAGCCAGCTTGTCCGCAACAGACCCTTTTTCTGCTGGATGGGGCGAGCTTCTTGGTCCAGGTTGAGGCGGTGGCAGACGATGTCCACATCGATTTCTGGCATCTCTGCGGCACTCCAGGCGAAGATGTCCACGTTCTTCTGGATGCACTCCAGCATCCTGCCTTGGTCCTCTGGGGTCATCCCCCTACTGATGCGAACCTTCTCTACCCTATCTCTTAGGGTGAGAACCTCCATCTCCACCACCTTTTCTACAGCCTCCAGACGAGACTGCTCCCCCCATTCTCCAACATCCTCCCCTCCTGGGGCAAGAACTTCTCCCTCATCTTCTTCCACGACCATTGCATCGACCGGCTCCTGGGCTTCCTTCACCACCTCCACTAGGGTACAGTTCTCCTCCACCTCCATCTCCACACCCGTTTCCTACTCCGCCTCCTCCATCCTCCGCTCCATCTCCTCAGCCCCCTTTTGCCAAGAGATGGAGTTTACGACAGTGACGTAGCATTCCCTTGCCACCTTGGGGTCGCCCCGGACCCAGACCTGGATACCCTCAGCATTGAACTTCAGGCATTGGTGGAAGGATGAGGGGACGCAGTGGAAGGCATTGATGAGGGGTCGCTCAAAGATGGCGTTGTAGCTGCTGGGGGCATCCACGATGACGAACCTGTAAGTGCACGACTGCCCGCCCAGAGTGACATGGAGCCCCACTCCTCCTTCTACCTCCTTCCTCTCCCCCGAGAACCCAAACAAAGGCCCATCCAAGACCAACACGCTATTGGACTCCACTGTAACGACCCTGGCGCGTACGTAAAAACGTTACTCTCTGCTCTCAGGGCATCGCTACTGGGCTGTAGCCCAAGCACCCTAACCCCTCTCCAACCCACTGGCGGGTTATTGGTGGTCACAACCTCCCTTTGATTAGGGAAAATCTCCGGTTAACCGCGCACTACATAGACTTCCCAGTAGGTCACCCATCCCAGTACTACTCCAGCCCGAGCACACTTAACTATGGAGTTTTTCCAACTCTCATCACCAATTGAGCGAACTCGACAGTTAAGTTGGGCCGTATGGGTGACCTTCTGGGAAGTCCCCGTACGAACCAACTTAAATGTCGAGTTCGCTCATCAAAGGGAGGCTGCGGCCACCAACAACCCGCCAGTGGGCTGGAGAGGGGTTGGGGTGCTTGGGCTGTATCCCGATAGCGATGCTTGGAGAGCGGAGTCGTAACGCTGTTACATACGCGCTAGGGTCGTTACATCCACCTTCATCACGTCAAATGACTTCTTGAAGATTTCGTTGACCGAGCTCCCATTGTCAATGAGGATCCGGGAGACAGTGAAATTTTCAATGGCTGTCTTGATGACCAGCACATCGTAAAAGGGATCCTCATGATCCGGCATATCCTTCCTTGAGAAGGTGATCTTCCCCTTTGGGGGCGGGGTCTGGGATGTGGAGCCAATGCTCCTTCGGTACATGGTGTGGAGGCTCACCTTCTGGGAAGCCTCAATTCCCACCCCCCCATATGGATCACTCTGATCCCTCCCCGGGTTTTAACATCCTCCCAGTCCTCATACCTGTCCTCCTCTACCCGAGGCAGAACTTCTTCGATCTGAACTCCCTAGCGGTCTTGCTGTTGTTGCTGCTTCTTGTTTCCTCTCATCTCAAGGAACTCCGAGCACGTGGCCATAATATTCCCTTCCTCCTGATGGAAGTCGCAAAATGGCAGTTATACCCTAACTTCTCTTCTCCTTCTACGGGCTGCTCTCCTCCTCTCTCCCAGGGCTATTGCCATAGCCTAGTTCTGGTCGGGGAGATGTGGTCTCTTCCCTTGCCTCCCACCTGGAGGGTAAAACTTACCCTGCCCCCCTGGCGATTGTCTCCTCCATGGAAACCTCTCTGCGACCCCGGGTCTTGCCACTCTGGCCTCCAACCTAGCCGATGGTTCAGCTCTTGGCGCCCCCACTTGGGCTGCCGCTGCTGCTGTTCCCTTTGCCGGGGTTCAGCTCTCCTCTCCTCCTAACCTCTGCCACCTCTGGGCTTCTCTTCCTCCGTGGCCCACCTGGCCAGCTTCCAGGAAAACTCCGGGTTCGACGCCTCCCCGTCGACTTCCCTTGCCTCCCTCTCCATTAGTTCCTCATAGGAGAGGGGCGACACCCTCTTCAGATCAATTCTGAAGAAACCCTGTTACAGCCCCAAGGTGAAGGCCATCATCACGGTGTGCCCTGGCATCTCTTGGACCTAGGTCACCTCTTCCTGGAACCGGTCCGCGTAGCTCCCCAGGGTCTCGTTCACCCCCTGCTTGATGTGGAACAGGGACTCTGACTCCTTCTTCCTCCTCTTGGAGGTGGTGAACCTCAGAATGAACCCTCGACAGAGGTCCTCGAAGCAGTAAATGGAGTTGGTCGGCAGCTGGTGAAACCACTATCGCACCTTCTCCTTGAGAGTGATGGTGAAGAGCCTGCATTTGAACCCATCTGACATTTGTCGGATCGAGACTACATCCTCAAACCACTAGACGTGCTGGACCGGGTGTCCATTCCCGGCATAGTAAGACATCTCCAGCTACCTGAACCCCTTTAGAACCGGGGCAGGAGAAACCAATTCATTGAAGGGGATGCCTCCCCTAGTGGGCGAGCTGGAGGGTCTCGCACCCCCATCTCACCAAACCTGACGCCGCTTGTCGAGCCCGGGAAGAGCACTCGCCCGGGGAGCTCACATCCTCTCCCTTCCTCCGCAACTTCCTTCCCAACTCGCCTGCCCGGAGCATCCTCACTAAGGGCTGGGACCGCGAGTGCAGATGCTACTGGAGTCGAGCACTCAACACGTGCGCCGAGTGCAAACCTGACGAGGTCGAGCATCTCCTGCTTGAATTCTTCGAACATCCCAACCATGACGAGAGGCGGGGAGGGGGGGGGATGGCAAGTCAGACCTCTCCGAGCCTTGTCCATATCCTCCCATCATCGAGCCTCTGGTTGTAGTGCCCCCGGGAATGGCCTTCATATCTCAGTTTCAGCGGTTGAACCCTCCCACCTATGATGGAAAGGCTGACTTCATGGTTTTGGATGACTGGCTGATATCCATTGATGAGATGTTCTCCTATTCTGGGTTTACTGATGATCAGAAGGTAATGCTTGCTGCCTACCAGCTCAAGGGTATGGCAAAGAGTTGGTGGTTAAGAGAGAAAGAAAGCTTGATGGCAGGGTGCACCTGGGAGTCGTTTAAGGTAATGCTGTTGAGTAAGTTTCTGCCCTCGGTCGAGCGGGACCGATTGATGAACGACTTCCTCCATTTGAAGCAAAGGAAACTCACCGTCAGCAAATATGAGATTGAATTTAGCAAGCTGAGTCGGTTTGCTCCAGGACTGGTGAGTGTTGAAGCAGACCGGATTAAGCGGTTTCTGGGTGGGCTAAGAAGCGATGTTCAGCAGTTAGCACTTGCCCACGGGGAAGTCACTTATGCCGGAGTAGTCGAAGCTGCCTTGAAGATCGAGGCCGTTGAGAATGCCAAGTTTAGGGGCCAGCTGGCAAGGCAGGACAAGCGGAAGTCTATTGGAGGGAAGGACGCCCAGGAACCGGATGCAGTTTCAAGGAAAAAGACCAAGGGGACTTGTAGTTTCTGTGGTCGATCAGGCCATCCTGTGGAGAAGTGTTTCAAAAGATTGGCAGCGCAGAAGAATGAGCACGTCCATATTATTCAGGGAGCCCCCAGAGCAGAGCTGTTATGTTCTTTGTGCGGAAGGAAGGGGCATGATGTGGCCCGATGCTGGTTGAAAGATAAGGCATGTTTTCAGTGTGGGCAGAAAGGCCATCTCAAGACGAGGTGCCCTCAGGCGCAGTCCGTTCTCCCAGCAGCTCCACTGCTGACGTTGCCGCCACCCCCGCGCGTGGATAAAGGCAAGGGAAAGTTAAATGTCATCTCTTCGGAAGAAGCTTTGACCTCGACTCAGGTCATATCAGGTTAGATTTCTCCCTAGCTTGGTTACCTTTTTTTTTACTTCCTGTGTAGTTTAGCTTTTGTTTTCCCTTATTTGCGTGGGCTATTTTATAGGAAGATTCAAGGTAAAGAATCGCTGGGCGCGCGTTCTTTTCGATTCCGGCGCGACCCACTCTTTCATTGCTAAGGCTTTCGTGGAGCGATTCCATTTGGGCCTAGATCGTGAGGGTGGTGCTTTCTGCGTTAAGTTCCCCTCTGGTGACTCTGTGGTTTCTAGTTTGGGTATTCAGGACTGCCCTATCCTGTTGGGGAACTTTCTAGCGTCAGCTGATCTGAAGGTGATTGACCTGGAGGACTTTGACGTTATCCTAGACATGGACTGGTTGTCCAAATATGATGCGGTCATCCAGTGCAAGGGAAAACGCATGGACTTTGTGCAGGACAACGGTCAGCCCGGGAGCGTTTATGCCGATTCATTTCAGGAGTCTCCAGTCATCTCTGCAGTACGTGCTCGCAAGTTGCTTGATTCTGGCTGTTTTGCCTGTTTGGTCTCTCTGGTAGGGACAGATGTTAGTGTGCCGCGGCTAGAGGAGATTCCTGTTGTGCGTGATTTCTCGGATGTTTTTCCGGACGATCTTCCCGGCCTCCCACCCGATAGAGACGTTGAGTTTGTTATAGATTTGGAGCCAGGTACACGCCCCATTGCTAAGGCGCCGTACCGCATGGCACTGCGTGAGCTGGAAGAGTTACGGACCCAGCTAGATGAGATGTTGGCAAAGGGTTTTATCAGGCCGAGTTCGTCGCCCTGGGGTGCGCCTGTTCTATTTGTAAAAAAGAAAGACGGGTCGATGAGGCTATGCATCGACTACCGAGAACTGAACAAGGTGACAATTAAGAACAGGTACCCTCTGCCTCGGATTGATGATTTGTTTGACCAGCTGCGTGGCAGTGCTGTGTTTTCGAAGATAGATCTTCGCTCGGGCTACCACCAGTTGAGGATTCAGGAGTCAGATGTTCCGCGGACGGCGTTCCGTTCTCGCCATGGGCATTTTGAGTTCTTAGTCATGTCTTTTGGTTTGACTAATGCGCCCTCAGCTTTCATGGATTTAATGAACCGTGTGTTCAAGGATTGCCTGGACAAGTTTGTGATTGTCTTTTTAGATGACGTTTTGGTGTACTCCCAGAGCGCAGAAGAGCATGGTAGACATTTACGTCTAGTCTTGGCGACTCTGAGAGACCATAAGCTGTACGCCAAGCTGAGCAAATGTGAGTTTTGGCTGCCTCAAGTATCTTTCCTGGGCCACGTAGTTAACAAGAGGGGCATATCGGTGGACCTAGAAAAGATCGCTGCTGTTATGGAATGGGCGAGACCTGTTACTCCCCGTGAGATCAGGAGCTTCTTGGGCTTGGCGGGCTATTATAGAAGATTCGTAGAGGGATTCTCCACTCTGTCTGCGCCTTTGACCAAGTTGACGCAGAAGAATGTAACTTTTGCTTGGGATAGCAAGTGTGAAGAGGCTTTTGAGGAGCTTAAGAGAAGGCTATGTTCAGCTCCTGTGTTGTCTTTGCCTACTGAAGGTTCTGAGTTTGATGTATATGTGGATGCGTCTCATATCGGGCTGGGCTGTGTCCTGATGCAGGACGGGAAGGTAATTGCGTACGGGTCGAGACAGCTAAAGACTCATGAGAGGAACTATCCTACGCACGACCTGGAGTTTGCCACGGTGATTTATGCGCTGAAATTGTGGAGGCATCTGTTGTATGGTGTGCAGTGCCAGATTTTTACTGATCATAAGAGCTTGAAATATGTCTTCACGCAGAAGGAGTTGAACCTGCGTCAGCGGCGGTGGTTGGAGTACGTGGCCGACTATGATGTCGAGATTCAGTACCATCCGGGCAAGCCAATGTGGTGGCCGACGCCCTGAGTCGGAAGTCAGGAAAGATTTTTGGTCTCACCGCCGAGCTTTTGGTGGAGGAGTTTATGTTGATGGGCATTTCTGTGGGTAGCTGCGGTGTGCAGAGCAGCCTGGCAGTGGCAGAAACTTCATGGATCTCGCTTACGAGATTGCATCAGAAAGATGATCCTGATCTTCTACATTTGTACCTTCGAGCTGAGAAAGGCGAGTTGCCAGATTTTTCTATAGATGATACAGATACCCTGAGGTACCGTGGCAGATTATGTATTCCCGCTGTTGGAGACATCAGGATGATGGTGTGCAAGGAAGCCCATGGATCTAGTGTTGCCTATCACCCAGGATCCACCAAGATGTACCATGAGTTGAAACAGATTGCATGGTGGTATGGGATGAAGGGAGATATAACTAGATTCGTTGCTGAATGCCACACTTGTAAGCGAGTGAAAGCTGATCATGGAAGGCCTGGTGGCAAGCTTACTCCCTTGGAGATTCCTACTTGGAAATGGGAAAGCATCTTGATGGATTTCATTACTGGCCTACCGAGATCTCCTAGGGGGCATGATTCAGTATGGGTAATCGTGGATAGATTGACGAAGTGTGCTCACTTCGTGCCATTCAAGATCGACTACCCGATGAGAAAGATAGCAGAGCTGTATGTGGAGGAGGTCATCAGACTGCATGGTGTGCCCGTGAGCATCTTATCGGATCGAGACTCCAGGTTCACGTCTCGTTTTTGGCAGAGTCTTCAGGAAGGGTTGGGGACAGATTTGAGATATTCCACTGCTTATCATCCGCAGACCAACGGTCAGACGGAGCGGGTAAATCAGATTGTGGAAGATATGATCCGATGCTATATTCTGGACCACGGTGGGGCGTGGGATGAGCGTTTGCGGCTTATGGAATTCGCATATAACAACAGTTATCAAGAAAGCTTGCAGATGGCTCCTTTTGAGGCTTTGTATGGGAGGCGCTGCAGGACTCCTTTGTTTTGGGCTGAGTTGGGTGAAAGACCCTTGTTGGGTCCAGAGGCACTCGAGGAGATGGAAATTTCTGTGAAGCTTATTCGGGAAAAGCTTCGTATAGCCCAGGAGAGATATGAAAAGAACGCCAACAGGCGTAGATCAGATTTGGAATTCGCTGTGGGGGACCATGTGTTCTTAAAGGTTTCCCCGATGAGCGAAGTTAAAAGGTTTGGCAAGAACAGAAAGTTGGACCCGAGATACGTGGGCCCATTTTTGATTACTGAGCGGATTGGAGTATCAGCTTACAGGTTAGAGTTGCCTGCAAACCTTTCTGGAGTGCATGATGTCTTTCACGTCAGTCAGCTGCGAAAGTGTGTGCAGAGTGACAGGCAGGTTTTGGATTCTGTGCCCCCGTTGGAGCCGAACCTTTCTTTTGTGGAGGTGCCTGTCCGTGTTTTGGATACTCAGGATCGCGTGTTGCGAAAGAAAACCATTCCTATGGTTAAAATTCTGTGGAAGAACCAGAATGTGGAAAGCGCGACTTGGGAGCTAGAGTCGGCAATGAGGAAAGCTTACCCTCATTTGTTTCTCTGACTTGTGCCTGGTATGTTTTGTGCTCTCTTTTGTTTTATGATTGCACATTTATAGCTCTGCCTTAGCTATTCTTTTCTTTCTTGCTAAGAAGTTTTATGTTCAAAGTTTCGAGGCGAAACTTTCTTTTAGGGGGAGTGACTGTAACGCCCCCGATTTTTCTGTGATCGTTTGATTATCGTTTGGCGTTACGATGACGCGTTTCCGGCCTTTTGCCGTAGTTAGAGCGTGGTCTTAGCTCTTTAGGTTCCTTGTGTAGCCTGTTTCCAAGGTTCCCCAGCTAGTCGGTGTCAGATGTGATGACTCGACTGAGCCTCTCAGGGAATACTTGTGTTTTTCCCTTGGGTGGTGTTAGCCCAAGTTTTGATCGTCGGATGTTGATTTCGACTGCGCTATTGTTTTCGTAGCATGTGTAACTAGCTACGGTGTGAGTTTCGTTGAATTCCGAGATCGTTTGTTTTGGCATCGTTTTGGCGTTTTTTGTTAAAATGGCGGATTTAATGTTATATTATAGGCTTGTTTGTGGCCAAATGTTATTAGCTTAAATTATATAAATATATATATATAAGTGGTTGTGTTATTTTCATTAGGCTTTAGGCTTAATTTATGTTAGGATTAGTTATGAGATTATATGTATTAGTTAATATTAGGTTTCATTAGTTATATTATATATTAGGTATTATATTATATATATAATATATTAGGTATTATATTAGGTTTCTTCCCCCCCCATTTGACCGACCAGCCAGCAAAAAAAAAAAAAAGAGAGAGAGGCGAGCACTGTAGCAAACCAGCGGAAGAAAAAAAAAAGGAAAGGGGCGGAGCCTTGCTGCTGCTCCGACCGGCCGATCCTTGCCCAGATTCGCTCGAAAACGCGATTGGAGGCAGGATCCGAGTTCCCCTAGTTGCGATCTTCGTTCCGAGGTAAACCTCACGCGATTCCTCCATGAATTTTTGGCCCGATCGGTAGTTTAGGTTTGCAGTTTTTTTTGGTTTGAGTTTTATAGTGATGTTCTTCCCGGTTGGTTGTCCAGAAATTTTCTTGATCTAGGTTGCTTAAGGCCGGCGGTTTAGGAGCATAGGGCTGACCGAATTCGTCCGTTTTTTTTTCTCAAGGTAAGAGCCCCCTTTTGTTGTTTTGATTTTGCCAAGATTTCAAGTATGTTAGGATTTAGATTTCAAGCATGCTAGGGATTTCATTTTCTTTTTATGTCCAGATTTTTTTGTGGTGAAAGTACTTCACTTGAGGTTGTGGTTTTGGGGAAGGTGGTGCTGCCCGATTGTTTTTGGTGGCCGGAGGTTTGGAAGCAGTTGTTGGCCGAAGTTCTTCTAAAAATCAAGGCAAGTGTGCCCTTCGCCCTTGCCAAAGCAATTCTATGTCATGCCCTTGGTTTATTTCTGAGCTATCTTATAGTTTGCTGATAACCTTACTCCTGAGTTTGCAGAGTACTGTGCCTTTCAGTCCTCCTTAATTAGTCCAGCCATTAATTGTTATAGTATCTCTCAGCCAACTGATTTTCTTCTCATCATTTTTTTTATTGCTCTACTAACTGCTTCCTCTTCTATAGGATGGGGTATGGATTTTGGTGTCATTTTCTATTAAACTATAAGCTCAAGCTGTGATAGTAAACTTATCAGAAAGTGATCACAACCCACCAAAATAACTGATTGCCCAGTTCGGGTTTGGCACCGAGTTGCTCCATTGTTATAACTTTGCTCATTTCAAGATTTGTATTATAGCGTGCTATTTTCCTTGGGTGTAATCCATGACCAGCTCGATTTTTTTTCAAATCACTTGCGCGTGTTTAGTATCAAACCACTCAAGTAGATAAATGGGAAGTTTAGTTCATTCATATATATAACTCATATGTGTGTGTTTAGTATATATTTAGTATCAAACCACATAAATATATTTAGGATCAAACCACTTGATGCAAACTGATATTGTAGTACTTTGAGTATTTGAGGTTAAGATATTTTCACATTTTAAATGTGTGTTTAGTTAACCAACGCCATGCCTGTTTTGGCGTTGAGTGAGGGTACCTCTCTCAACGCCGGTTGAGTGAGAACACCTCACTCAACGCCGCAGCTTTTAGAGGCTAAGTCTTTTAGCCTCGGGAGGTGTGTTCCTTTTTGGTATATTAGAGAAGTTTTTTCCTTCCCTAAGGGGGGTGTTGGGTGTTCGGCTCACTTTTGTATGCCGATTCGTGAGTTATGGCCGTTGAGGGGAGTTTCTTTTTTGTGACCTCTATAAGAGGGGTGGTGTTTATGTGAAGAGCCGTGGCCTCCACCTTTTGCCCCGGCTTGGGTTGGTGTGTTGGACCCTAAGGCTACCACTGTTTGACCCCTTAGCCTTTCTCTTTGGGTCTGGACTTGGCTATATACCCAGACCCTTGCTTTGACTCCCCCTGCTAATAACTCACCAAGTTAAGATGTTAACTCTTTCTTTTTCCTGCTTTTGTTTATTCCTGCTAGTATACTTGTACTTTGATGCTGCAGGTTACTTCTTTTTGCAGAGCAGGTAGCTTCTATCCTCACACTTGGTGTGATTTTTACCTTTTCTATCTTTTGACTAGTACTTTCTCTTACTGTCATATTTTCCCCCTTGTTATTAGCTTTTGTTTTGATACTTTGCTGAGGTATTTTTCTTTAAATGCCTCAGGTCCAGGTTGTAGCCGATAGAGCGGCTGATCTTTCTTTTGGTGGGACTTGCTGATATCCTCCAGGGTAGCTGAGATTGCCGAACATCATCCTTGTGAGGTAGTTATTTCCTTTTCTATACGGACATGCAGCTCACCAGGGGATTTGTGTCAGGATGTTGACACCCACTGGTGGCTTACTTGCTATGCTAGATATGAACTAAAACTGCTATTTCTTTGCCTCGTATGGCCTTTTACTTGTTTTCTGGGAAGGATTTATGTTAGGATTGCATGTTAGGTATTTTAAAATCTAATCAGTACCATATGTAGCTCATATTCATCATGTTTATATAAAAAAAACTAAAACATTTCCTTTTTCCTTAAGCGTACAAGACTACTTCCTTTACTATATACTATAGTAACCTTAGAGTCGAGCATTCTATAAGTCGTCCCCCGGGGACACTTATGCTCATTTAGGATGTCAATTCAACTCAAGTCAAGTATTTTCCGCTGCGAACAAATATTGTTTTAAAAAAAAAAAAACCATGGACTAGCTGATCCACTGAGCCGAGGGATACGGCCTCAAAATATAAATGATTTTTTTTAAGCTAATAAACTTGTGATTTTGCATAAAAGAGGTAGGTAGTGTTTCGCCTGAGCGTCGATAGTTATCCCCTATTCGACGTGGCATCACGACGCGCGTTTTCTCGTACTCTGATAAATATTAAATTCGGAGAAAATGCGGGTTGTGACATTGACTGCCGTGAACTGAAAAAACTGACCGAGAAGAATAAGTATTCGATTCCGAGAATTGATGATCTGTTTGATCAGCTGGCTGGATCAGCCATCTATTAAAAGCTGTATTTGAAGTCCGGCTATTACCAGTTGAGGATCAGGGAAAGTGATATTCCCAAGACAATGTTTGACACACACTATAGGCATTATGAGTTCACTGTGATGCTGTTTGGTTTAACTAATATTCCATCTGTGTTTATGGACTTGATTCACATGATCTTTAGAGAGTATTTGGACTTGTTTGTGATCATCTTTATTGACGACATACTGGTATACTCGAAGTCAAAAGAGGAACATACGAATCATTTGAGAGTGGTTCTGCAAACCCCGAGGAGGAATCAACTATACACCAAGTTCTCTAAGTGTGAGTTTTGGCTATCTTCAGTGGCATTTCTGGGTTATGTAGTCAGTGGAGAGGGTATTTACGTAGATCCGACAAAGATAGTTGTGATACAAGAGTGGTGACGTAGGCCACCGGATCGCAGTGGCCGCACACGTCTCCGTACAAGAACCAACGCCGCTCCACTCTACCCAAACACACAAATAACGCAGCCCCAAATATGCCTAATCTTTATTAACGCAGCGCACGGGTAGCAACCGTTAGAGTGTGAGTATAGGCTATAGGCTTATACCCCCACAAGCTAAAAGGAATAATATTGATTCCGGACGAGCACGGAGTTGTACCAAAGAAAGATCCACCAAAACAAACCGATTCGAAAAGGGTGGATGTTTCCCCAACAAGAACAAAGCAAGGATCGCCAATCCTTTTTCGTACTCTTAAAGAAATATCCAGAAAAACGCAAATCCGCAAGAAAAATAACCACGAAAATTCCGATGCTTCCAAAGTCACGCCAAAACTCATCCACCAACAAGAAAAATCTAAGAAAAGAGCACTCTTGGTAGGAGGTTTCGTTACCCACTCGGAGTTTGTAGATCCGAGATCTTGGATCCACAACAATGATCGTTCCCTCCAATAGCCTTCCGGAGATGAACCAAGAAGATGCACACGTCCGCCTTCGCCGTGTCACGCCCGGTAAAGCCTTCCCAATCCGTAGTCGTACCGAGGGGAACCTTCTTGGAGTTGGCCGAAAATTATGAGAGCAATATGAGAGGGAGAGAGGGATGGAGTGGGAAAAGAGGAATGGGGAGGAAGAAAGAGAGGGGCCGGCGGCTAGAAGGAGGAGGGAAGGGGTGGTCGGACTAAGCTAGGCCGAAACTTGGAGAGGGGGAAAGAGAGGAAGAGAGGGGGGCGGCCACAAGATGAGAGGGAGAGGAGCAAGGATTTTTAGGGTTTTCAATTCTCTTCCAAAATTGCCTTTTACATAGTTCATGGCTTAATATATATAGCCAAGCACACACCAAGGGCTATATGCAGCCCATACAAAATAAAACAACAATGGCCGGCTAAACACAGACCAAAATAAAAATAAAATTGTAGCAAAGGCTGGCTAAACGCAGGCCAGATTAAATGTCCCAAAAATAACATAACAAAAGACAAACTCAAATTAAATAAAGTTCTTCATGTGCCGAGGGCGAAGGTTGTAACGTTGTCCGTCACGAACATTGCGGCGTCGCAGATCCTTGGGTGGTGGCGGTGGATCGTCGTCAACTGCATCGTCATCAAGATGAGGGTCGTCGTCCCCATCAACCCTCCCCCGCTCGAAAGGGCTCATCACCGATGAGGAGGGGAGCAGGTACTGCTGTAGGAGATCTTTGTCCAGAAGGGCCATCTCCAAAGGAGAGAGCCAAGAATCATCAGAGGCAGGGCGGTCACGCCATCGGATCAAGAACCGTCTCGAGTCGCCATGCGGAGAGGGAAGCACCTCATCCCGAATAATCCTGTCAGGCACAAAAACAGTCTTGGGGAAACTTGAAAAAACGTTAGTCGATGAAGATGGAAATGTAGCAAGTTCATTAGGCGACATACCCCCGGTGGCAGCTGCTGGAGAGAACGATCCAGATAAAACTTCACCCCCAAACCCATTAGAATTGGTAGTGGACAAAAACGGGGAGACAGATAATTCGAGTGGTGGTGAGATATAAGGCGTTAAATCAGAAATATTGAAAATGGGGGATAGACCCCAATCAGTGGGTATTTCCAAGAGATAAGCATTCTCTCCTAATTTCTTTAAAATACGAAACGGACCGGCTCTCTTATTTGCTAATTTCTTTATGGTTCCTGTCGGAAACCGTTCGGGGGAGAGACGCACCATAACCAAATCGCCGATATTAAAGTGGATTTCCCTTCGATGTACGTTGGCGTTAGCTTGATAAGAGGCATATTGTTTTGCTAACGTTTGGTTGATGTGTTTGTGTAGGGTGTGAACATGTGAGGCGAAATCCTGAGCAAACTGACTAGATTTATAAGTTGGTGGTAAGGGGACTAAGTCAAGAGGCACGGGTGCCTTGTAGCCGTGCACAATTTCATTGGGTGAGAGTCCGGTGGACCTATTTTTGGAGTTATTGTAGGACAATTGTGCATGTGGTAGGATGAGATCCCACGTGCCCTTATGATCCCCCACAATACAACGAAGTAAACTACCCAAACTCCTATTAACTACCTCTGTTTGGCCATCCGTTTGTGGGTGGTAAGCCGAGGAAAATAAGAGCTTAGTGCCCATGATCTTCCATAACGTTTTCCAAAAATAACTCGTGAATTTCACGTCCCTATCCGTGACAATAGTCTTAGGGACACCCCTATGGCCTACGACTTCTTTAAAAAATAGTTTGGCGACATGAGACGCATCATCAGTTTTGTGACAAGCAATGAAGTAGGCCATCTTCGAAAACCGGTCAACGACCACCATAACGGAGTCGTGACGTCGAAACGTGACGGGAAGGCCTAAGACAAAGTCCATGCTAATATCTTCCCAAGGAACGGAAGGGATCGGGAGGGGGGTATAAAGACCCGCATTCGTTTTATTCCCCTTTCCCAATTGACACGCTCTACAACTTCCGACCACCTTGTGTACCGTTGACTTGAGACCGGGCCAATAAAATTTTTCCTCCACTAAGGTAATGGTTTTATCCCGCCCAAAGTGGCCGCCGAGGCCGCCACTATGTAATTCCCAAACTATAAAGTGGCGAAGGGAGGAACGAGGGATGCATAGTTTAGCGTGCTTGAATAAATAGCCATCACGGAGATAGTACGCAGAAATGGTCGTGGGTGACTCGCTCTGGGTGGATAGGTAGATATCTTTAAAATCCGGACAATGAACATACTCGTCCTTAATACGCTCGAAACCTACGACCTTAACCTCAAGTGTGGTCAATAAAAGGGAGACGCGGCTCAGAGCATCGGCTACCCGATTGAGGTTGCCCTTCAGGTGTTTAATATTAAAGGAGTACTCCTGTAGGAAGGATACCCACTTCGCGTGGCGTGGACTGATTTTACCTTGCGAGTTGACGAATCGTAACGCCTCGTGATCGGAAAGTATAACGAACTCCTTAGGCAGGAGGTAGTGCCTCCAGTGTTGGAGACACCGAATGATGGCATAAAATTCCCGATCGTAGTTAGAGTAATTGAGCTTAGGCCCCGCTAGTTTCTCACTAAAGTAACCAACCGGGTGCCCCTCCTGACTTAAGACACCCCCAATACCAATCCCCGACGCATCACAAGATAACTCAAAGACCTTATTGAAATCCGGTAATCGCAAGAGGGGTGCTTCCGACATTCGGGCCTTAATCGTGTGGAACGCTTTGGTGGCGGACTTGGACCACACAAAGTCACCCTTCTTCATGCACTCCGTGATGGGAGCCATGATGCTACTAAAGTCGCGTATGAACCGGCGGTAGAAGGTAGCTAGACCATGGAAACTCCTAACTTCCCTAATGTTGGAGGGTTCCGGCCAATCTACAATGGCTTGGACCTTCTTGGGATCTACGTGTATGCCCTCCGAGCTAACAATGTATCCGAGGAACTCCACAGATGGCACATGAAACGTGCACTTTTTAGTATTGACAAACAGTTCCTCCGTTCGGAGCGTCTCCAAAATAGTCCACAAGTGCCTCGCATGATCGGTAGTCGAGGTGCTAAAAATGAGTATATCATCAAAGTAGACAACGATGAACTTCCCCATATACGGTTGAAATACGTGGGTCATCATCCGAGAAAATGTACTGGGGGCATTGGAGAGCCCGAACGGCATTACTAGCCACTCATAAAGTCCTTCCTTTGACTTAAACGCTGTCTTCCACTCATCTCCTTCCCTAATCCGTATTTGGTGGTAGCCACTCCTAAGATCCAATTTCGAAAAGATCGTGGCCCCGGCTAACATGTCCAATAGATCGTCCAAACGCGGGATGGGGAAACGGTATTTAATAGTGATTTTATTGATGGCTCTACTGTCCACACACATTCTCCATGTCCCGTCTTTCTTGGGTGCAAGCAAGGCGGGTACGGCGCAAGGGCTTTTACTATGACGAATAAATCCCTTTTGTAATAATTCAGCAATTTGGGTTTGCAGCTCTGCGTGGGCGGACGGATTCAATCGATAATGTGGTAGGTTGGGTAGGGAGGAACCCGGGATGAGATCGATGGCATGTTGGATATCCCGCAACGGGGGTAATGTTGCGGGCAACTCTTCCGGATACACATCCTTATATTCTTCTAAAAGATCACGCAATGCCGGTGGTAGACTCTCAAATGACGGCTCATCGCCCTTGACTTGTAGGCAAACTAGCGCATAAAGGATACCCTCAACGAAGGAGTGACGCTCGAGTTCCTTTCTACCAATTAGAGTCAACGTTTTCTTCTCAGCGGGCACAATTGTGTCCGAAGAGGCGATCGAGGGGTCCTTAGGTGGAGTGGGAGCCAAGGTGACGGTCTTGCCGTTAAACTTGAATTCATAGGTGTTTGCACGACCGAAGTGAGTCACATCGTAATCGAAGAGCCACGGACGCCCCAATAATACGTGACAAACGTCCATGGGGATGACGTCGCACCACACCTTATCTACGTACCCCTTGATAACTAGAGGAACCAGACATCGCATGGACACCCCAATGGAGGTTTTGTTGACCCAAGCGATCTTATATGGTTGGGGGTGTGGTTCCGTGTTTACTTTCATTCGCGCGACGGCATTCTCCGAAATGACATTCATACAACTCCCGCTATCAATGATCAGTTTACACCACTTATCACCGCTTTTAAAATTCAGAGAAAAGATGCTCGTCCTATTATAATCGTCCAATACTCGCGGGGTGGCTAAAATGCGACGCATCACCATCATGTAAGACTCATTTTCCATATCACTAGGCTCGCCTTCAGACTCGTCCGCGGCCTCATAGACAATCTCAGCGGGCTCAGAGGAGGAGTCCATAAGAGCTAAGGGCTTCGATTTAGAGGGGCACTCACTAGCGTAGTGCCCTTGTATCCCGCACGTAAAACAAGTGGCGTTAGTCTTACTAACTCTCCCTATCGGAACTCTCTCGCCGTTGGGATATTTGTTGTTCCGAGCTGTAATAACGATGGAGCTTGAATCAGTAGAGCGGAATTTTCCTTTGTCCCTCATGGAGGACGTGGGCGGGGCACCGAGAATAGATTTTCATTTCTGAAAGGATCGCCCCTTAGTTTTGTGGGCGTTATGTTTCTCGATATCCAGTGCAGCGTTGAAGGTAGTGTTGAGGTCCGTGTGACCATAACGCAGAAGCTTGCCTTGGATGTCCGGGTTAAGACCCTTACGGAAACGGGAAAGCGTAACTTCGGGCATTTCTCTAACCTCGCAACGTACCATCATATCCTTAAGGAGTCCCATGTACTCCGCTACCGATTTGCTCCCCTGGTGAAGGGTGGCTAACTCGTCGAACATTTGAGTTCGGTGATACGCGGGGACATATTGATCAGTCAGAAGAGCTTTCATGGCATTCCACCCAATTGGGGGTAAACCATTCGCGGTACCTAGTCGCCTCTCTTCATTTAACCAGAAGGTTTTGGCCCTTCCCATAAGCTTCATTCGTGCTACCCACACCTTCTCGCCGTCCGTTAGGTTACGCCACTCAAAGTAACACTCGATCTCCATGACCCAATCTAGAAATGCTTGGGGTTCACCCATACCATCGTATGAGGGTGGGTCAATCTTAACGGCTCTAGCTAAATCAAACTCATAAGGGCTCGTGGCGTGTGTTCATCATCCTGCTCGTGATATTGGTGGTGCCTATCATCGCGTGGGTGAGCGGCCTAGGGAGGAAAACCCGGTCTGGGTATCCCAGCAGCAGGATTACGGGGCACTGCTTGGTTGACAGCCAACCCTTGTATTAATTGTGTCAGAGCATCGAACCTAGTGTTGAACTCTTCCCGAAGCTCCGCGATGGTGGCTGGTGTGTGGTCATCATCATGGTGGTTAGCCATTTGAGAAGTGGAGGGGGAATATTCAGTCTCAAGCCTAGTGCGCATGAACAGCTGAAAACTAGGATAGGTCTGGACAGATTAATTTTATAAAGGAAGATTTTTTTGACACAAATCCGTTGAGCAAACAAAAATGATTTTTTAGACCTTTACGCTTAGAAAAAAATGACGAGCTCCCAGAATTTTTTTCTAATTTTTCTGAATATATTTTTCTTTCTGTTTTTACTATTAGCAGACCAATTTCAGCAAAATTTCAGATTTAGTTAAGGTTTGTGACGGGCTGTGCGCAACCTAGCGAGAATCGTAAATCCAACTACGGAAGAGCAAGAGGATGGTGTCGGTTGGGAAACCAACACAACCTCCCTCTGATACCAAATTTGACGTAGGCCACCGGATCGCAGTGGCCGCACACGTCTCCGTACAAGAACCAACGCCGCTCCACTCTACCCAAACACACAAATAACGCAGCCCCGAATATGCCTAATCTTTATTAACGCAGCGCACGGGTAGCAACCGTTAGAGTGTGAGTATAGGCTATAGGCTTATACCCCCACAAGCTAAAAGGAATAATATTGATTCCGGACGAGCGCGGAGTTGTACCAAAGAAAGATCCACCAAAACAAACCGATTCGAAAAGGGTGGATGTTTCCCCAACAAGAACAAAGCAAGGATCGCCAATCCTTTTTCGTACTCTTAAAGAAATATCCAGAAAAACGCAAATCCGCAAGAAAAATAACCACGAAAATTCCGATGCTTCCAAAGTCACGCCAAAACTCATCCACCAACAAGAAAAATCTAAGAAAAGAGCACTCTTGGTAGGAGGTTTCGTTACCCACTCGGAGTTTGTAGATCCGAGATCTTGGATCCACAACAATGATCGTTCCCTCCAATAGCCTTCCGGAGATGAACCAAGAAGATGCACACGTCCGCCTTCGCCGTGTCACGCCCGGTAAAGCCTTCCCAATCCGTAGTCGTGCCGAGGGGAACCTTCTTGGAGTTGGCCGAAAATTATGAGAGCAATATGAGAGGGAGAGAGGGATGGAGTGGGAAAAGAGGAATGGGGAGGAAGAAAGAGAGGGGCCGACGGCTAGAAGGAGGAGGGAAGGGGTGGTCGGCCTAAGCTAGGCCGAAACTTGGAGAGGGGGAAAGAGAGGAAGAGAGGGGGGCGGCCACAAGATGAGAGGGAGAGGAGCAAGGATTTTTAGGGTTTTCAATTCTCTTCCAAAATTGCCCTTTACATAGTTCATGGCTTAATATATATTGCCAAGCACACACCAAGGGCTATATGCAGCCCATACAAAATAAAACAACAATGGCCGGCTAAACGCAGACCAAAATAAAAATAAAATTGTAGCAAAGGCTGGCTAAACGCAGGCCAGATTAAATGTCCCAAAAATAACATAACAAAAGACAAACTCAAATTAAATAAAGTTCTTCATGTGCCGAGGGCGAAGGTTGTAACGTTGTCCGTCACGAACGTTGCGGCGTCACAGATCCTTGGGTGGTGGCGGTGGATCGTCGTCAACTGCATCGTCATCAAGATGAGGGTCGTCGTCCCCATCAAGTGGCCTGTACTTGCTTCTGTAGCAGAAGTCAAGAGTTTTCTTGGACTTACCGGCTACTATAAGCGCTTTGTAGAGAACTTTTCTAGAATTGCTTTACCTCTCACTACATTGACAATGAATAATCAAAAGTTTGTTTAGATGCCAGAGTGTGCACGATCTTTTTGAGGAGTTGAAGAATCGTCTTACCATAGCACCTGTGTTGTGCTTGCCATGCGGAACAAAAGGCTATGAAATTTATAACGATACCTCAGGGAGAGGCTTATGATACGTTCTTCAGTAGTTTGGAAAGGTTATAGCTTATGGATCTCGCCGACTGAAAGTGCATGAGAGGAATTATCCTGTCTATGACTTAGAATTAGCAACCGTGATATTTGCTCTTAAGCTATGACGACACTACTTATATGGCGTGAAGATTGATATCTTTACGGACCATAAGTGTCTGAAGTATTTGATAGAGCAAAAGGACTTGAACATGCGACAACGGAAGTGGATGGAGTTCCTCGGGGACAATACCATACACTATATTCCCGGGAAGATAAATGTGGTCGCAGATGCGCTTAGTCGCAAGGCTCCAATATGAGAAAATGGGTTACGGATGCTTGATGAGCGTCTGATTCGTGATTTGGAGGTGTTGTACATCTCTTGTGTCGAGAAGAATGCTACGACGAATGCAAGCTTAAACTGGACGGAGGTGCAATGTGACCTTGCAGATAGGATTCAACAAGTGTTGGAGCTTGATGAAAGCATGAGGAGCTGCGTAGCGGAGACCGTAGATGGGTATAGTGCTTTGTTTTATTTTTAAGATGGTCTTTTGTGAAAAGACAACCGCTTGTGTGTCCCGAAGTTTGGCACCTTACAAGAGGAGTTGATGTTCGAGGTTCATTTTACCAAGTACTCAATCCACCCAGTAAGCACAAAAATGTATATGGATATGAAAAAGTTGTTCGGGTGGCCAGGGTTGAAGGACATAACTCTCTATGTTGCGAAGTGCCAGACTTGCGCCCTGATGAAGGCAAAACGTCAAAGTTCCGGTGGTTTCTTGAAGTCATTACCAATACTAGAATAAAAGATTGATGATATAACTATGGATTTCGTGCATGATTTGATGAGATCGCAATACGATAATTATTCTATTTGGGTGATTTTGGACAGGTTGACTAAACTAGCACACTTTATTCCTAATTAAAGTGACGATTCCGTGAAAAAGTTAGCCGAACTTTAGGTTGTACAGATCGTAGGATTGCACGGTGTGCCCCATAACATCGTTATTGACCGAGACAGGCGCTTTACATCTAACCATTGGAATCTTATTCATCAACTATTGGGTACCAAGATGAAGTTCAACACGACCTTTCATCCGCAGACGGATGGTCAAACTGAGAGGGTAAACATGACGATGGAAGATATTCTTCGCATTTGCGCTCTGGATTTCAGGAAGAGGTGGGAGGATCATCCCTTTATGATCGAATTCTCCTATAATAATAGCTACCAAGAAAATATTCAAATGGCGCCTTTTGAGTCCATATATGGTAGGAAGTACTGTAATCTATTGGCTTGGGTAAAAACAGGTAAATCAAAGATTTATAAACGTAAAGATGTCGAAGATGCGACTTTGATGATACGTTTGATTTGAGAATGGTTCCTGGTTTCTCAAGATAGGCAGGCAAAGTACTATAATGCCAAACACCAGAATGTCGAGTTCACCGTGGGTGACTGGGTTTATCTAAAGATCAAACCGTTCAAGACGTGTTGAGGATTCCACGCTTGAAGAAGCTGAGTCTGAGATACCTTGGGACATTTGAGACTTTGGAGCGTGTTGGTGAAGCTGCCTATTGGCTTGATCTTTCGACAGAGTTGGGATGTTTGCATGATATGTTCCACATATCAGTGCTGAGGAAGTCATTGAAAGAGCCTACTCAGGTGGCTGCTGTTGATCAAGTGCCGATTGATAGTGGGTTAAAGACAAAGGTCAAGCCCATTCGAATCGAAGACACGGAGATCAAGCATTTACTTAATAAGGTGATCAGGATGGTCAAAGTCTGGTGGGACAATTATGGTCGTGAGGAGCTCACTGTTGGAGCCAACGGTTCACATATCCTTAGTTTGATAATATAATCTCCTAGGTTATATTTGATTACATCTTGTGTTTGATAGAGCGTACAAGTGTACAGGTCCAATAAATTCAAGGAGCCCTCATCAGGAACCTACCGCCGACTGGTAGTACCTAACGCCTAGAGGTAGTTTTAATTAAATGGACAAAGCGCTTAGGAATCTACCGCGCTGCGCTAGTCCTATCGCCCGCGCTAGCTCGATGAATTAATTTTCCAAGCTCACGGGAACCTACCGCGCAGGCACTAGCTTTCTACCGCGCTGTGCTAGCTCACACAATGCTCGCTGATATAGAGGCATTGAGAGCGTAGAGAGTGTTGAGAGCATTGAGAGCGTTAAGAGCGTTGAGACAGAGACATCGAGAGCGTCGAGAAAGAACTACTGCCAGGCGCTAGCTTGGTAATGTGCCGCGGTAACACACTCAACGTTCGAGGCATTGAGAGCATTGAGATAGAGGCGTTGAGACAGGTCTACTGCTGGGCACTACCTATCTACTGCGCCACGCTAGTATTGGAAAAAGGAAAATATTTGTTTTGAATTTTTTTTCCAAATTTGGAGGATAGCTGTAAACATCAAGCGCGTGAACCTACTGCCGGGCGCTAGCCTCACCGCCAGTGGTAGCCTATTTTCTCAAAGAAAAATAAAAGGCGCCTCGTTTTCTATGTTAAAAAACCTAAGAAGAAAAGAGACAGAGATATATGACTCCTAGGGTTCGACCGCCTCTCTTGTGTCTGTTTTGCCGTATTCGTCGAAGGAAAAGAAGATCGCCTCCATCCCATTTGCCAACGAAGAACTCCGATGAGCCTAGAACTACATCGATTACGAAGAGACGACCGGTTCAAGCACACGAAGATCTCAAGCACCGGCCGTGCATCGCTCGACGGAGGATTCGTCAAGAGGGAGATTTTAATCGCTTTAAATCCTTTAAACTTTGGTTGTATTCTTTCTCTTTCTTTATTTTGCTTGTGGTGAAGGAAATCAACCGGGGAAGGTCGTTGGAATCTGGGGAAGGATTCCATGATAATTTATCTTGGGGAAGGGACGTCTAGATCGGGTGATCTAGAGGGAATCTAAGACTCTTCCTTGCGTGGAGGTGAAGAGCTGGCTCAAAGACCTTTCTTGGAGGGAAAGGGAGAGAGCCAACCCGTCTGTGGAGTGGGTCAGTATAGAAAATCCAAAGTTGTTTTTATTCACCGTATTCGATATCCGACGTCACAGAGATCAAGTTTTGTAATCCTTAAAAGAATTGTTGATTTTACTTTGGAATAAAATTAATTTTCTTCGTATTCTCTTGGATATTACGTTGTGTGTGATAGCCTGTACTTCTCTGAAAGGTGCATAGATTTCCAAGGGGAATCTGCCCAGAAAAATGGGTTCTGTAACATACTGCCGTGTGTTATCTACCTAACGCCCCGCGGTAGCTTCCTGAACTAGTTTTTCTGGTTTGAAATAATTAAAACTTCCTACAATCATCGTTAAACCTTATTCACCCCCCTCTAAGGTTGGATACTAGATCCAACAAGTTGTATCAGATCTAGTTTATTCCAAAACGGTTTCACCACCAGGAATAATGGCCAACCCTGATCTCAAATCGACTAGTGGGGACGAAAATTGGTACACTGAAAAGTCACTAGAACCACCAGTATTTTAGGTAAACACTATGAAGGTTGGAAAGTGTTGATGAGAAAATTCCTCATAAGTCTAGACATAGAGGTGTGGAACATGACGTGTATTAAGCCGCCAAGTAAATTAACCAAGCACAAGTTCCATATAAATGCTAAAGCTATGAATAGTTTATTTTGTTGGCTTGGTCAAGAAAATTTTAAACTCATCTATTATTTTCCCACTCCCGATGATATATGGAAATTTCTTGAGTCTACTTATAGTCCTCTTTCTACAGTTGACGAGACTGAGCTGTTTCTCATGGATCCGAGTGAAGAACCAAGGGGAGATCTGCTCCTGGAGAAAGACTTGAAATTCACATCACAGGAGAGGGAAGTTGTAATCTTAACTATGGATGAGGCAACTCACATTGAAAGAAAAGAAACTCAATGCTCCAATCCTGACCCATCCAAGAGCACTGTAAGAAAGATTAACTCCCCTTTTGTATGCACTTCTACTTTTACCCTGAATATGCTAGAAGCTGCTAGATGTAGAATTAGGAAACTAAAAATATCAACTCAAAACTACCTGTAAAAAACAACCGTCTAAGAGCAAGTGTAAATGTAGAGTTTACCGCAGTCGTGCCTAATTCTCCTGCATTCTCTTTATATAGCAACTCTATACTTTATATAGATTGTAATAAATCAAATAAAACACATAGGGTTTGCAAAAAAGAGTCTCTCTCTGCAAAAGAACAAACTGAGAAACTCTGGCTAGAAAGATCATCATTAAAAAAAGATTGTGCTAGATGCAATGATTATAAAAATGAGATTACAGATATGGATGAGATGTTTGACGGATTCAGAAGTAAGTATGAAGCCCATATTGAATCGGTAATCTCCACTCTTAAGAATAGCACAATCACGTACATTAGATCTAGACAGAATCTCAAAATTAAAAATAATGAATTAATTATAAAGATCAACGTGCTTAAGGAAATTGTGCTTAAAAACTCACAATACACAACTCAAAACATTCATGCAAAACTCGAAAGCATGTTGAGAATGAATAGTCATATAATAACTAAGTAAATCAACCAGAGTACATAACGCCAAGCGTGGGTAAATGAGATTCGAAAATAGAAGAACCATCCTTTTTTACAAACTCTAGTAACTCCAAAGTTTAGATCAAATGAACGTAAATTTCCTCCTAAGAATCACTACGCTATGAATCCTTACATCATTAAACAAAAACCTAACTCAGAGAACAATATTAACAAATCTAGACCTCCAACACAATATTGTTCAACTGAAGTTCATCACACAAGGACTCATAGAAATCCAAATGAGAATTTGCTACATAAACTGGAATGTAAACCAAAATATGAATGGAGACCCATCATTAAGAATAGAGCACACATTCCACTCAAAAGGGTCCATTCATCATCACCTCCCCACAGTATATCATGTCGTGTTTGGGTACCCAAAGGAATCATAACCCCTGGCTCCTTTTGGATACCTAAATCTCTTATCTTTTAGCATCCACAATCTGCGTGAAGTAAGTTCCAAAAGAACTACACGATATCTTACTTCACGATATGCCTACTAGGTTGTCTTGTTTTTCTCTTTCTTTTCTTATTTTCATAATTAGGTTTATCGTAGAGTGTTTCTTTTATTTTTGTTCTATGTTTTGAACTAGCACGATAGATAGTCTCAAGAGAATATGAAGAACAATAGTAGTCATGATAAACAGAGGTGTTGACATAAATCCAATCAACAGAAATAAAGCTAATTCCATAATTGATATTTAGTTCAACCTGCTTTATTACAAAATAAAATATGTATAAATAAAACGAAGAAAGCTACTCCTCTGAAGAAGTAGGAGAAATGATAAACATGCTCATTATCTTCTTGAGCATCTTCTTCATTCCCTTTACTTCTTTCTCCGTTTGCCTGATCTCCCGACCCTGATCCTCCACCATACTATAGATGTCCCTGTTGGATTCCCTAACAAACATGGTACCTTGTAACAAAGGTTGTGGTGCAAGTGGTTGTGCCCGTGAGGAAGTAGGAATCTCACCTACTTTGTAGATCAGAGGGCCGCTATTTGTAGGGTATGTCGACCAGTCGTTGGTCGGGTACTTCTCCACTAGGACGCTCTGGATCACACCACCCAAAGGCAATGTGTTCACCCACTGGCAGTCGGGGGATTTGAGTTGATGGGTGTAGCGCATCATGGAGAGGATAAGATCCGATACACTGAAGGATTTCTCAGCCAGGATACAGTATATCACCATTGACAGCTAGGTCGTGATGTTCCTAGTGTCTCCGGACTTGAACATAAGAGAGTGACGCAGGACATCCTGGATGATGTGGGCTTCGGGAGTGAGTGTATCCACTAAAGTGATGAGATCTGAATGACCCTCCACAAAGTGGAGAACCTCGTTTATCTCTCTCTAGTTCTGGGTGGTTCTGAAGCTCTCCATGATGTCCAGGTATGGAGAGTTGGGCATCCAGACATATTTCCTTTCGAGATTCGAGTGGAATATCGTCACTACTTCAGCCTTGATACAAGACTGCACACCTCCAACCAGTTGTGTGTGAGAAGGATCTCTAAGATTATTATTGAACTCCCGAGTGAGGACTGAGGAGAATGGAGCGCTAGAAGAGATCACAGAAAGCATGCTTGCATTCTCCAAGTATCCATAAATATGAGCATACCAATCATCGATATCGATGATTATGGGCACGCTCACTGTGGCCTCATCTATAGCGGGGAAGGTCGATGCAGACACTCGAGAGTGTTTTTAGAAACTGCGGTGAGGAGGTTGGGAGCTTGATCAAGCCATAACCTGAAAAGAAAACACGAAATTCTTTAGTCAAGGAAAAAGTGGGTAGAACAATTGACTTCTGGAAGGTACCGTAGAGCAATAATCTGTTACCACCGGCGGTAGCCAAACGGACTGTAACCCGCCTTCCTCCACCGGATTCTTCCCAAAACTACATTTTTTTTCATAATTTTTACTCAAAAACGGGTAGAGGAGATAGATCTAAGCTCATGCAAAGTAGATCGATGAAAACAAACGAGATCCGTGAAGTAAAATAACAAATCAAACATGCAAAATAGTTGAAATCTCCTCGGATTAGGATTCAAGTCCGGATCTCACAAAAAAACTCAAGCCTTAAGAACTTTTTCCCCTTACAAACGTTCAATGAAGCAAGATCCAAGCTTAGAAAAGGGAGATCCGTGAAAATGATCATGAATCGTAGAGAAAATGCGCATATCACACATGAAAATATTCGTTAAACCACTACGAATTGCGGACAATACGACGTGAAATCAACTAGAAAATACAAAGAAATGATTAGGAAAGGAGACTACCTTCATCTATAGGCGGAAGCACCAGAAAGACTATAGGCGGAATTAGATCTGAACTCTAGAGAGCAAGCGAGCGAAAGTGAGGAACTGGATCTGTACGCATGTTATATATATCCTGAAGCTACCGCAGAGCGGTAACTATACCGCCAGCGGTAGCACTCTTTTTCGTGCTATTTCCAGACTATCAGCCCTAGTATCTTCATTACTTTGATAATATAAACGTCAGCACAAGACTCACTTTGGTGTGTCTTAAAATAATGGGGGCGTAGGTGTGTCATCATTAGGATCGCTAACCTGTAATCCACATCTTGTCCATAACCGGGGAGGGGTTCTAGTTGGTCCTTATGTGATGCTTGGGGGAATGAGTGTTAGGTTGAGCGGGTTCTTATGTGGGCATATGGGATTGATACCCCACCCTATGGTACTTGTGCACCTCCTCATGCCAATCCGTCACTAAGTACGGAGCTAGAGTGATGACACATTGCTTGGATCAAGTGTGTTTTGAGCATTCTCATGGGTTATCCATCATAGCATGAACGTTATCTCATTCCTCATAATATTAAGTCTCATGCATAATACTCTATCGTGCGGTCCTCTTTCTTTTGCATTTGTTTTCATTTATTTGCTTGATTTGTTATTTATTTTATGTATTTTTGTCAATTTTTTTTTAAAAATAAATAAAACCTAAAAAAAACCTGTGGATTGATCATTCTTAGGACACACATGGCTAGAGCTTAAAGCATAACACTTGTGTATAATGTTTGAGTTAGGCTTGTTAATCCTTGTGAACATTGTCTACATTTGTAATGATGTGGCAAATCTATTGGTGTTTAGCTACTGAGTGCGAGTAGATATGTTAGTGTTCGTCGAATATGCCTCTAGGTTTGTGCGAGGATTAGATAAAGGAATGATGTCACACTATTCACACATCCCTAGATGGAGCATTCTTGTAGAAAGTATATGCTTACATGCTATAACTCGTGATATTGTGTCTACCACGTTAGAAATACCTTGAATAATCAATTTCACAATACATATGCATTTCTATAAAGGGTAGAACCTTGGGAAAAATCTATAGTGGTCAAGTCCTGTGTATACAAGTTAAAGTGTATCTATCTATGTTGGTAGATTTTGATTGATTTGGGGACCTTGACCTAAAATGTTAAATTGATAGCCCAACGCGTCTAAATTAAAATGAATGCTATCAAGCCTTGTGTCAAGGATACCCCCCAAGCACTACTCACTCCTCCCGATAAGTCTTTATGAGCATTGTAAGGATGAGCACCTTGGACCAAAAAATCATTTCGATCTTGTGCACTGACAAAAACCTTTAGCTTAGTGCCCCTAGTTTTAGCCTTTGTATAACATGGATAGCAATGTGAAGTGATTTTTCACTATATTCCTCTCGCGATTGCATACTAATTACTAAGATAAACATGTAATGAATGTTAATTCTACTTGGTGTTTGGCTTTTGATGCTACACACTCACACATCATTGCTCTATCTAACGATTCCATACATAAGAATTGGACTGACACGACACTATATATCTATAACACGTATGTTCTCGTACACGATTTCTATTCATGACTTGTACAATGTTCCTCTGCATTAATTCTATAACTCTTGTAGCACTATACTCTACATCGTTATGTGCTTAGTCTACTTATGTTGTCCAATCTTTTGTAACTCTGAGCGGTTATTTAAAACTATTTCTACGCACTGCATTCATCCATGTGACCTCTATGCTTAATATTCTCTGATTTCATGCTTGGTCACCCCTATTATTTTTTTCCTCTCGCTTCACTTTCTATAAACATGCACTGTTTACTATCTTTCACATGCTTATTGTATATTGCATTTTGTTTCTCCTGTGCATGTGTATGTGTGTTTATGGTCTGGCCCATCCCCTTTCGATAATATCAAAGGGGGAGAATAGATGGTTCATGAGTCATGGGTATGTGTAGATTACATGTAGGGGGAGCTTAGTTCACTGTGTGCATATAGATAGAGGGAGCATCTAGAACACATATATAGGGGGAGCGCGTGTGTGGGGGAGCTATATAGAACATGAAACCTGAGCTTTAAAGATTATCTTTTATATAAATTCGCTATATCATGCACTTCATTATTATATCTCATCAACGGGACTTGATATTATCAAAAGGGAAATTATTGGAGCCGATGGTTCACATATCCTTAGTTTGATAATATCAACTCTCAGGTTATATTTGATTACATCTTGTGTTTGGTAGAGTATGCATGTGTACAGGTCCAAGAAATTCAAGGAGCCCTCCTCAGGAACCTACCGCCGAGCGGTAGCCTGAATTACACTCAGAGCACTCAACATATAGCTGAGTTCACTCAATGCACTCGACTCCCAAGGCAGTTACACTAAGAGTACTCAATGCTTAGCTGAGTTCACTTAATGCACTAGATGCCAAAGGCAGTTACACTCAGAGCACTCGACGCCAAGACAGTTTCACTCAATGTCTGGACTTAACTCAACGAATCTTACTTCACTCGATGCCTAGTTGAGTTCACTCAATGCACTCGATGCCAAGACTGATTTCACTCAACGCACTCGATGCCAAAGCAGCTACATTCAAAGCACTCGATGCCAAGACTTAGTTCTATTCATGCCAGAAACTTTCCCATCTAAATAGAAGTTATTGGACTTAGGAATCTTTGACAACAGTTGTAACGCCCCCAGTTTTTCTGTGATTGTTTAATCTTCATTTATCATTACGTTGGCGCATTTTCGGCCCTTGCCGTTGTTAGAGCGTGGTCTTAGCTCTTTAGGCTCTCTGAGTGGCTTGTTTTGTAGCCTTTTTGCAAGGTTCCCCAGCTAGCCAGAGTCTATTTTTGTGACTCAGCGGAGCCTCTCCAGGAATGCTTGTGTTTTGGCTTCAGAAGATGTTAGCCCGCGTTTTAATTGTCAGATGTTTATTTTCGACTTCGCCATTGTTTTCGTAGCATGGGTGTTTAGCTACGGTGAGAGTTTCGTCGAATTCCAAGATTGTTTGTTTTCACGTCGTTTCGACGTTTGTTTTATGTTAGTTGGTAGTGTGTTACCAAGCTTTTGTTGTTGCTATGGTGGGCTAAGTGGCAGAGCTTAGTTATAGCAGGTAGCCAGTTTTCTTGGCTAAGTATGTTAGCTGCTTATATATATATATGCATATATATTATTGTGTGTGTTTGAGTGGCCGATTTTTTTGTATCAGGTTTATTATATATATATATATATACTAGCTATTTATATATATAGGCTAGCTGATAGCTATATATATATATATATATATATATATATATATATATATAGGTAAGCTAGCATATATATATGTATATATGCTTTATAATTAAGTGTTCGGCTGGTGGGTCTTTAGCAGCTAAGTGGCTGTTTCTTTTTATTTATCTAGTGGCCAAACTTTCTAGGCCTTAGATTATTTTATAAGGTGTTGATGAGTGAGTGGAGTGGGGATTTAATTAAGGCTGGCAAGGTGCTCTCTTCATTTATCCTTTCCCGAGCCAGGAGTTAGCTTCCAGTGGAAGGCATCAGGCAACGAAGGTGTTGGATGATGCAGGCCCATGGTTTCTACGGATTA
Source organism: Platanthera zijinensis (assembly GCA_039513925.1). Classification (NCBI taxonomy): domain Eukaryota; kingdom Viridiplantae; phylum Streptophyta; class Magnoliopsida; order Asparagales; family Orchidaceae; genus Platanthera; species Platanthera zijinensis. Next base: position 103,592,602 of record CM077088.1, read on the forward strand.
TACTACGCGTTCTTAGATTTGACAATTAAAATAAAATAACCTAGCGCGCTGTTGTTCTACTTAGAACTATCGGATATCCAAGCAGTTAATGACATAATTTCAATATTAACCAATTAATCAATGCAAAGGGACGCTACCCCTTATTTTTGATTGAACAAGGGCTATATGCCAATGTTCGCTCAAGCGAAAAGGACCCACCCGATCCGGACAATTAGCAAATCAAAGTAAATTACGCGCAAACATTCACAAGGCTAATACAAGAATATCCGGACTAAATAAGTGATTTAAAACTAAGTCCAAAATAATCCCCAAAAATTAATTAACAAGAGGGTTGCTTACCCGCTCCAATTTACATAAAAATATTCGGACGATTTAGGCTTGAAAATTTAGATTTTAATTAAGCACAATATTCAATATAAATCAGAATAATTTACCAGCCTTCTGATTCCACCAAAATCTCACAATAATAAGAAGAAGCACACAAGGAAGAGTTTAGAAATCGTTACCCAAAACCCAAGAGATCCGTCCACAAAAATGAGTGGAGGATGCACACACGAAGGTGGCAGATTCTCTATTTCCACGCAAGTCCTCGGATTCGCACCGAACGATGAAGACGCGAGCCGTTTTCCTTTTGCAAGCCCTAGGAGAGGGAGAAACCTTAAAAGTCACTAATATTGAAATAGGAGAGAGGAATGGTGGTGGTCGAATTTTGAAGGGCAAGGGGGAGGGCTCAGGTTTGTTGTGGGGGAGAGAAAAAGGGGAGAAGGGTAAAGCTCTCACTAGGAGGAGGAGAGGAGGAGGAGAATGAGAAGTAGAGGAGAGGGAGATGCCCGGCGGCAAAGAGGAAGGAGGCTATAGGGGGGGGGGCGAAATTTGAGAGGAAGAAGAAGAAGGGGGAAAAGATCTCAAGGAAGATTTTAGGGGATTTCAAATTGTTTTATTCATTCACTAATTAATCCTTACTAACATGGCTATATATAGCCTACACCACTCAATCTCCCTCCAATCAACATTCAAAATTCAAAATTCAAAATGAAAATTATGATGGTTATAAGCACCCATCATAATACAAGAAATGAAATAATTAAAACAACCTATGATGGTTATAAGCACCCATCATTACATGAATTATTTAAATGCAATAAACATAAAGATGCTTGAAATAAAATTGCTTAAAATAATAAAATTATTAAAAATATATAATTATAATTATTTAATTTATAATTATATTTTTTTATAAAATGGCGGCGGACGTCGAGCAAAACATGTGGCGGAGGTGGCAGTGGCGTCGTGGAAGAAAAGCCATCCTCGAGCTTGCGGCGATCGTCCCAATCCACAAACTCTCTCCGATGGGGATCAATGGAGGCCGCATCATCAACGTCTCCATCAATCCTCCCCCACTCAAAAGTACTCATCACCGATGAGTGGCCCATGGGTGAAGAACCGTCAAAAGCAGTAGCAGCATGGGGCAAATCTGGCCCTGATATTAGTGTCGTAGTATCATGTACATCCATCAGCGCTGAGAACCTGTCTGGCAAAGAAACAATAAGACTTCTGAGGAAACTCGAAAGGGTGTCAAGCAAAAGAAATAAAACTAACATCTTACCATCCGGTTTAAGAACCAAGGAGTCAACGTGGAAAATAGACACGACAGTACTAACACTCCCCAACCCAAAAGAATATTTAGTGGTAGGAAGAAATGACGGAGAAATACACTCAGGTGGAACATAGACGTACAGTAAAAAGTCCGGAAACTTGAAATAAAGTAAAACACCATGTGTTATATAAAAATCTAAAATAAAAGCATAAAATCTGACGTTCTTCATAATTTTGGATGGGTCGGCGTTCCTATATATTAATTTATTACCGGAGCCAGAAGGCATTCACTCGGGGACTGACCAGACTAAACCCAAATCACTAGCTCTAGCGTCGGATAGTCTCAGAAAGGAGTGGAAGTGTGTACGACATAACTTAAGGTGAAATACTAACGTCCAAGACACATGAGGAGAGAATCCATGTGCTACATGACTAGACCCAAATACAGAGGATAAAGGGGTTAAGTCAGGTGGCATGAGAGCTTAAAAATCAGAAATTATTTCGGTGGAGCCTAACATTTTCATTTTAAATTTGGAATTAAATTTTGATTTAAAAATTTCGTAATGAATAGCCAGCAGAAAACGCTCGTCACCAACTACATTCACCATTATGCGCGTGCACGAGTCATCAAAAGGAGGGGGATAAATGCGAGCGTTCAGGCCTTGCAAATAAGTGTGTCAAGGGACATCACATCATAAGGCACTATAGCCAAGGTATCACTAGAAGTCCAATTCGATACCTCAAAACTCAGATTTGACGTCCAAGAAATATCGTCCGACTACAAGCCATTAAAATCATAAGAAAATTCAAACAGTGGATTCGCCCTTACGAAAAACTCATCTGACATGTCTTCCAATACGTTATGTATATCATGTGATTCAGACTCAGTGATCGGGTCATAGACCGACACCAATACTACGAGATCAGGCGGCACTAAGGGGACCATCTCTGGTGGTACTAACAGAGTGAACTCAGGGCGTACCGTAAGACTACAATAATAAAACGTACCACACTCGTGTCCTAAATAGTCTGCTCGTTGAGTCAACGGGTCAGGAGAAAAAGTCGGTAATACTACGATCGGGAGAGAGTTAAGATCACATTCAAATTCAGGCAACAGAATTAGCATCAGGGGATGCTCATCCGGCTCCATTTCAATAACGTCTTCATGAGTTATGACTCCCTCACTAAGACAGTCTTCCAACGCATTGGTCAAGACATCAGTAGCAGTAAAAATCTCAGGGATGGGCACTTCGATATGTCTCGGGCTTGAAATATCAAGCTCAAGTCCTAACAGATCGTCACCTGAATCACGACTGGGTAAGCTCGCATCGAAATATAAATCTTCCGACTCATCCAGTTTATCACCCGACTTAGGCTCAACAGAGAATTCCATGTCAATCAAGGTAGACAACACAGACATATCGTTGGAGGGAAATGGAGATGACTCTTCGGGGAAGATGTCGTCATCCAGGTCACTAGGGTAACCAGTCTCCTCAATGTCGCTACCAGCATCAGTGATAATAACCTCGTCCTTAGTGACGGGCACACTCGTAACCACAGCCTCAGACTCAATCATGCTAGTAGGAACACTCTCACCCCGTGGGCTCATGGCATTCCTAGCACTTACGTCTAATGACCTAGGGATAAAGGTCCTAAGTTTCTCTTTCCTCTCATAGGTAGGTGTACTCGTGCTTGAGATAATCAGATCTTTGCGGGGCAAGTATCTAGCGTGAGGCTTATAGTCATTCCTACAATCAGGAAACTGGGAATGACAGTAGGTAGGGTAATACTCATCCGTTAAGTAATTTTTCATAATCTGCCAACCTATACGTGGGTCGACGGAGGGCATTCCTAAACATCTTTCCTCATTGAGCCAGAAGGTATGGGCTCGACCAAATAATTGTAGTCTCACAACGGGAATCCTGTGGGGATCCACAATACGATATTGCTCAAAATAACGCTCCATATTTTCTACTTAATATAGAAACACTTGCGGTCCTCCTAGTCCGTCATAGGTCGGAGCAGGAATTCTAACACGCCTAGAAGTGAGATGACCACGAAGTTGTGAAATCAAACTCATAATGTCCTCACATTGGGGCTTCACTTCCTTGCGAAAAGCTTCAATCGGGGACGGTGAAGGAATGGGATCTGACAACCCTACATTGGAGTAAAGAACCGCGCACATGCAAAGAAAAAAATAGCCTGGTCCTATTTATTTTTAAAGATAGATTTGTTTCCGCTAATATTTCAAAATAATATATGATTTTTTTTCATATTCTTGTTGGCAAAAATATGGAGATTATTAATTAATTTTTTTTCTGATTTTTGTATTGCTGAAAATAAAATTTTGCCGGTTATTGGCAGACCACAAATTTTTTTTTTGTAATTTTGGAGAAAAATTTGAAATTTGAAATTTGAAATTTTGAATTTTGAATTTTTAAATTGGAAATTTGAAATTTGAGTTTTAAACTTTGAAATTTTAAAATTTGAAATTTGAGATTTGAATTTTGAATTTTGAATTTTAAAATTTGAAAATTTAAATTTGAAATTTTGAAATTTGAAAATTGAAAATTTGAAATTTGAAATTTGAAATTTGTAATTGGAAATTTGAAATTTGAAATTTGAAATTTGAAATTTGAAATTTGAATTTTAAGTTTTGAAATTTGAAATTTGAAATTTGAAATTTTGAAATTTTGAAATTTGAAATTTGAAATTTTAATTTTGAATTTTGAAATTCAAAATTTGAAATTCAAAATTTGAAATTCAAAATTTGAAATTTGAATTTGAAATTTGAATTTTAAAATTGGAGAAGTGCCAATTAGGAAATTGACGAGAACCTCCCTCTGATACCAAATTGATGCAGGCCCATAATTTCTACGGATTATACTACACGTTCTTAGATTTGATAATTAAAATAAAATAACCTTGCGCGCTGTTGTTCTACTTAGCACTATCGGATATCCAAGCAGTTAATGACACAATTTCAATATTAACCAATTAATCAATGCAAAGGGACGCTACCCCTTATTTTTTATTTAACAAGGGCTGTATGCCAATGTTCGCTCAAGCGAAAAGGACCCACCCGATCCGGACAATTAGCAAATCAAACAAAATTATGCGCAAACATTCACAAGGCCAATATAAGAATATCCGGACTAAATAAGTGATTTAAAACTAAGTCCAAAATAATCCCCAAAAATTAATTAACAAGAGGGTTGCTTACCCGCTCCAATTTACATAAAAATATTCGGACGATTTAGGCTTGAAAATTTAGATATTAATTAAGCACAATATTCAATATAAATCAGAACAATTTACCAGCCTTCTAATTCCACCAAAATCTCACAATAATAAGAAGAAGCACACAAGGAAGAGTTTAGAAATCGTTACCCAAAACCCAAGAGATCCATCCACAAAAATGAGTGGAGGATGCACATACGAAGGTGGCAGATTCTCTATTTCCACGCAAGTCCTCGGATCCGCACCGAACGATGAAGACGCGAGCCGTTTTCCTTTTGCAAGCCCTAGGAGAGGGAGAAACCTTGAAAGTCACAAATATTTAAATAGGAGAGAGGAAAGGTGGTGGTTGAATTTTGAAGGGCAAGGGGGAGGGCTCGGGTTTGATGTGGGGGAGTGAAAAGAGGAGAAGGGTGAAGCTCTCACTAGGAGGAGGAGAGGAGGAGAGGAGGAGAGGAGGAGGAGAATGAGAAGTAGAGGAGAGGGAGATGGCCGACGTCCAAGAGGAAGGAGGCTATAGGGGGGGGGGGGAGAAATTTGAGAGGAGGAAGAAGAAGGGGGAAAAGATCTCAAGGAAGATTTTAGGGGATTTCAATTGTTTTCTTCATTCACTAATTAATCCTTCATAATATGGGTATATATAGCCTACACCACTCAATCTCCCTCCAATCAAAATTCAAAATTCAAAATTCAAAATGAAAATTATGATGGTTATAAGCACCCATCATAATACAAGAAATGAAATAATTAAAACAACCTATGATGGTTATAAGCACCCATCATTACATGAATTATTTAAATGCAATAAACATAAAGATGCTTGAAATAAAATTGCTTAAAATAATAAAATTATTAAAAATATATAATTATAATTATTTAATTTATAATTATATATTTTTATAAAATGGCGGCGGGCGTCGAGCAAAACATGTGGCGGAGGTGGCAGTGGCGTCGTGGAAGAAAAGCCATCCTCGAGCTTGCGGCAGCGATCGTCCCAATCCACAAACTCTCTCCGATGGGGATCAATGGCGGCCACATCATCAACGTCTCCATCACTGGAGCTCCGGACGGCGACTGCTGGAGGTTTATAGCTTGTTTTTCTCGGGTAAGGGTAGATTTGGACTGCTCTCACCCGGATCTTCCTTCCTAGATATGTATTTCTTGTTTTAGGGTTGTCTTGGTTAGCTAAGGTTTTTAGGGTTTGTTCTTCTTCCTCTAAAAGCTTCAGGTTTGCCTAATAGGTAGCCGATCTTGCCGCCGGTGCCGAATTTTGGAAGGCAGTTGTTGTTTCCTGGAGGTAGAGGCAAGTGGCGCTCTTTGCCCTTGGCAAGCTTGATTTTATTCCAATTAATTTTGATGTAGTAGCTCATTATTTTCTCTCCTAGAAGCTAGGGTTGCTGCAGTCTTTGTCTCGAGCAGGTTTACTACCAATCTTGACCAGATTTAATTATTTTCTCTCCTTAGTGCTGTTTTGTGTCCAGATAGTGGCTAGAGGTTGGATTTTAGGTTGCTAGTTTTAGCCCAGCTTGGTTGGTAGCTGTAGCTGGGTAGAAGGGGTAGGAGAGAGGAAGTTAGCAATTCTTTTTAGTTCTCTGGATAGCAGGTGTTGAGTCTTAGCTTAGGGCAGAAGTTAATTTTGTAGGCTAAGTGTAAAAGCGTTGAGTATGGTGGACACACTCAACGCCTAGCTGTTTGGTTTGGAGTCTAAGTCCAAAAGCGTTGACAACATTGAGTGCGGTGAGCTCACTCAATGCCGTATGCCTTTGGCATTGAGTGAGTTGAGCTCACTCAACGCCATCTGCTTTTGGCATTGAGTGAGTTGAGCTCATTCAACGCCGTCCGCATTTGGTGTTGAGTGAGTTGAGCTCACTCAACGCCATTTTGCCAGAGACTTTTTATAAGTCTTTTGGCATTGAGTGAGGTGAGCTCACTCAATGCTGTCTGCTTTTGGCGTTAAGTGAGTTGAGCTCACTCAACGCCGTCTTGCCTGGAATTTTTCTAAGTATTTTGGCGTTGAGTGAGTTGAGCTCATTCAACTCTGTCTTGTCCGGCGATGTTTTTCTTCTAAGTCAAAAGCGTTGAGTGTGGTGATGTAACTCAATGCCATCGGCTATTTAGCATTGACAGCGTTGAGTTAGCTGAACTCACTCAACGCCGTCGTCCCGAGAGTGAGTTTTTTTGCAGGTAAGTCATTTGGCGTTGAGTGAGTGGAGCTCACTCAACGCGGCGTCGAGTGAACTCGACGCCTTCCCCGCTGGGTGTTGGCGTTGAGTGAGTGGAGCTCACTCAATGCCGCGTCGAGTGAACTCGACGCTTTTTCCTTGGGACGGTGTTTCCTCGAGGATTGTTAGTGTGGCTTTTCCCTTAAGGGGGGGGGGGGGTGTTTTGTTATCGGCTAGTTTTTGAATGCTGACTCGCGGATTATGGCAGGTGGCGTTTCTGGTGGCTCTGTAAGGTGCGAATGGTGTGTGCTGAGTTTTGTCCACCATAAGTTAGGCCGTTTTGGGCCGGTATGGTTAGGTGTGTGGACCCTATAGATGCCACTAGTTATTTTTTTCACCCGTGAGCATTTTTTGGGTCTGGATGTTTGGAAGAGGGCTGTTTTTTGCCACCAACCCAGACCCAAGGTTTTACCATGACCAATAATTCATAAAGTTAGGACTGTTAGCTCATTTCCTTTCTGATGGCTATTTCAATTGGTATATGTTTGCCTTGTTGCTGCTACAGGTGTTTGACAGAGCATGTCATTATTAATTCTTGCACTTGGTGTGCCTTGATTGCTCTTTAGACAGTGTTTATTTTTGCTGTCTTGATTATTTCCTTCTGCTCTTTTGATAGCATTTGTTGCAGGGTTGGTAAACCCCTTCTTTTATTGCTTATGAATCTAATGCTCCACTTCTTTTGATTATATTCTTACTGAGGTATTATTTCTTTGAATGCCTCAGGTTCAGGTTGTAGCCGGTTGAGCGGCTATTTTTCTTGTGGAGCTTGCTTGTGGCCTCCTGGGTAGCTGAGATTTTTGTTCCTCATCCTAGTGAGGTAGTTTTCTTCCTTCTGTATAGACATGCATACTCACCAATGGGTTCATGCCAGGTTGTTGATGCCCACTGGTGTCTTACTTGTGACCTAAAACTCTATTTTTGCCTATTTGGAGGTTGTTCACTTACTTTCTTGGGATGATTTATGCTAGGTTGTGTGCTAGGTATTTTAAACCCTAAAAGCATTACTATATGTTCCTCATGCACGTCATGTTTATAAAACTAAAGCACTACTTTCCCAAGTAACGTAAATACTATTTTTTATATATATACTATAATAAATATAGAGTCGTGCATATCATGAGTAGTCCCTCAGGGACACTTATGCTCATTAGAATATCAACTTAACCAATGTATTTTCCATTGCGTATAAATTTATTTTTTATTATGGACTAGCTGATCCTCTATGCCGAGGGATACGACCATAGAATTTAACAGGTTTTCTTTCATATTATATTATGTTTTTTTTCTTCAAGGATATAGAGTCTGGAGTCTTGCCTGAACGTGTGCAGTTATCCCCTACACGACGCGACATCATGACATGTATTTTATCTTGCTCTGATATGATTTAATTGTTGAGAAAATGCGGGTAATAATAGTTGGTATCAGAGGGAGGTTGCATGAAAATTGGTCGGGCAACCTTTCCCTTGTTAGCATTAGTGGTTTAGCGTCATATCATACACACACACACACACACCCATATGTCCTCAGTACGTCTTGGCTGAAGCATGAACACTACACTCATAAGCATGAATAGAAGTATACGGGGCATATTATGTAGTATGGGATGTATAATATGTGTTTGTATATGGATCCACCATAGGTGGAAACATGTGAGGGTTATGTAGTATGGGATGCATAACCTCACCACATGAATGCCCATTAGCACATTTTCTCTTTTTGTTGCATGCAATTTTATGTTGTATTGGATGCATAACTTTGCATGTGTACTCCGCTCATAACATGCATTATGGCCTTTTTAGAATGCATAGCACAACATGCATAACATAACATTGCATAAGCATAACGTGCCAAGCTGAAGATTTGCATAATGACATATGTACACACATGGTTTTGTGTCAAAAGGAATATAAATGAATGCATTCATGGTCTAAGCACATGAGTTAGTATGATGGTGGTGAAGCATCCTAGGTTAAGCATAACATCATTATTGTAAAACTCCAAGAGCATGTTAGCAATTGAAGTTCATATTTAAGTATCTTTTTCTGTACCAGGTAGTTTTGTTATAACAGGTCGGATAGGTTTTGATTACTGCTAATACGATTATAGGATAGCGAGGCGTCCATCGACGAGACTGACTCCCCAATCTGAGGGTGAGTCTTTAGGAGAACAAAGTGAGGCGTTGATTGAAAGTCTGCGGCAAAGTAATGAAGCCTTTTACAGACAGATGGTGGGTATGCAGACTCAGATCTAGTCTCTGTTAGCAGTTGTGGCAGGATAGCCTCCGAGAGTGCCAGACCCTGCTGTAGGCATAGCTTTTCCTGTTACTCCTGCTCCTCTTGTAACTCCTACTGTGTTGTCTTCGGAGATGATGTTTATATCGCACTTCCAGCGACTAAGACCTCCTACTTATGATGGAAAGATAGACTTTATGGTTTTGGATGATATGCTTATAGCCATTGAGGAGATGTTCTCCTATTCTAAAGTTACCCCTGATCAAAGGGTGATGATCACCGCCCATCAGCTTAAGGGATTAGCGAAGAGTTTGTTGCTGAGAGAGAAGGAGAGCTTGAAAGAGGTATGCTCTTGGGAGACCTTCAAGGAACTGTTGCTAAGGAAGTTTCTGCCTTCGGTCGAACGCGACCACCTGATGAATGATTTCCTACACTTGAAGAAGAGTCAACTCACAGTTTGTGAGTACGAGATTGAGTTTAGCAAAATGAGTCGGTTTGCCCCCGGCTTGGTAAGCTCCGAGGCAGATCGAGTTAAGCACTTTCTTGGTGGCCTAAGAAGTGATGCCCAATAGTTAGCAAGTGCTTATAGATAGACGAGCTATGCTGGAGTGGTGGAATCGGCTTTGAAAGTTGAGGCAATTGAGAATGCTAAGCAAAGAGGGCAGCAGATGAGGAAAGATAAGAGGAAATCGGTTGAAGGAAAGAGACCTCAGGTACCCGGTGCTGCTTCAATAAATAAGAGCAAGGAGGTTTGTAGCTTCTGTGGCCGGTCAGGCCACCCCTTTGAGAGATGTTTCAAAAGGTTAGGAGCTCAGAAGAAGGAGCAGGTGCATGCAATTCAAGGTGCTCCTCAGAAAGATTTATTCTGTTTTGCATGTAAGAGACCAGGGCATGATGTTGCCCATTGCCAGGGAAAGGATAAGATAAAGGCAAGAAGTTTTTTTCTATGCAGTCTAGATGGGCACATTAAGGCTCAGTGCCCACAACTCCAGCCTGTGTTGTAGTTAGTGCCACTCTAGGCATTGCCACTGCCTCAGCAGGTGGATAAAGGAAAGGTTAAGCTGAATGTGATTTCTTCGGAGGAAGCTAAGACTTCGACTCAGGTTATTTCAGGTTAGATTTCTCCCTAGCCTAAATGTTTTTATTCTTAGCGATCGTTTAGAATTTGTTTTCCTTAGTTGCGTGTGCAATATTATAAGAAGATTTAAGGTGAAAAACTGTTGGGCGCGTGTTCTATTCGACTCTGGAGCTACCCACTCGTTTATGGCTAGAGCCTTCGTGGATCGGTACCGTTATGATTTAGATAGATTTGGGGATGTCTTTTGCATCAAGTTCCCTTCCGGTGATTCTGTGGTTTCAGATCGGGGCATTCAGGATTGTCCGATTGTGTTAGGGGATTTCCTAGCTAAGGCAGATCTGAAGGTCATCGACCTGGAAGACTTTGATGTTATCCTAGACATGGATGTGTTGTCCAGGTATGATGCAGTTATCCAGTACAAGGGTAAGCGCTTGGACTTCATAAAGGAAAAAGTCAGCCTGGGAGTGTTTATGGTGATCCGCGCCAGGATTCTCCTGTCATTTCTGCTGTATGTGTTCGGAAGCTGCTTGATTCTGGCTGCTTTGCTTGTTTGGTCTCTGTTGTGGGGACTGTTGTTAGTGTACCGCGCTTGGAGGAGATTCTTGTGGTGTGTGAGATTTTAGATGTTTTTCCTGACAATCTTCCTGGTCTTCCACCTTATAGAGATGTTGAGTTTTTTATAGATTTGGATCCAGGTACGCGTCCTATTGAGAAGGCGCCGTACCGGATGGCCCCGCGAGAGCTGGAAGAGTTATGTATCCAGCTGGATGAGTTATTAGAGAAAGGTTTTATCAGGCCGAGCTCATCGCCTTGGGGTGCTCCTGTTCTGTTTGTAAAGAAAAAAGACGGATCGATGAGGCTTTGCATCGACTATAGAGAGTTGAACAAGGTTACTATTAAGAACATGTATCCTCTGCCAAGGATTGATGATTTGTTTGATCAGTTGCGCGGTAGCGCAGTATTTTCTAAGATTGATCTTCGTTCCGGCTACCATCAGCTCAGGATCCGCGAGTCAGGCATTCCGCGGACTGCTTTTCGATCCAGGCATGGGCATTTTGAATTTCTTGTTATGTGGTTTGGTTTGACCAACGCCCTCAGCCTTTATGGATATGATGAACCGGGTGTTCAAGGACTTCTTGGATACATTCGTGGTTGTGTTTATCGACGATGTTCTGATCTACTCCCGCAATGCTGAGGAGCATGACCAACATCTGCGTTTGGTTTTATCTGCTTTGAGGTACAACAAGCTATTCGCCAAATTGAGTAAGTGCGAGTTTTGGTTTCCTCAGGTTTCGTTTATGGGCCATGTGGTGAATAAGTGTGGGATTTCTATTGACCCAGAAACGATTGCTACTGTGATGGATTGGGGTAGGCCGGGCACACCCAAAGAGATTAGAAGCTTCCTAGGGTTGGCTGGCTATTACAAGAGGTTTGTGGAGGGTTTTTCTACCCTAGCTGCACCTTTGTCTAGATTGAATCAGAAGAATGCGGCTTTTGTTTGGAGCGATAAGTGTGAGGAAGCCTTCCTAGAGCTCAAGAACAGATTGTGCACTGTTCCCATTTTGTCTTTGCCTATGGAGGGCATGGATTATGATGTTTATGTGGATGCATTGCATGTTTGGCTTGGTTGTATGGTTATGCAAGACGGGAAAGTAATTGCGTATGGGTCCAGACAACTGAAGACTCATGAAAGGAACTACCCTATGCATGATTTAGAGTTTGCAGCCGTGATTTTTGCCCTGAAGTTGTGGAGACACCTGCTTTATGGTGCACAATGCAAGATTTTTTCCGATCATAAAAGTTTAAAGTACGTCTTCACTCAGAAGGAATTGAATCTGCGCCAGCAAAGAATGTTGGAGTATGTTGCCTACTACGATGTTGAGATCCAGTACCATCCGGGCAAGGCTAATGTGGTGGCCGATGCCCTAAGTCGGAAGACGGGGAAGATTTTTATTCTCTCCGCCGAGCAATTAGTGGAAGAATTTCTTTTGATGGATATTTCTGTGGGGAGCTGCGACTTGCAGAGTAGTTTATTAGTAGTAGAGCCTTCTTAGATTGCGCTTACGAGGTTACGTCAGAAAGATGATCTAGATCTGCTGCATTTATGTCTTAGAGCTGAGAAAGGGGAGTTACCAGATTTATCGATTGATGATGCGGGTACTTTGAAGTACCACAACAGATTTTGTATACCCACCGTTATTGATATTTGAGTTATGTTGTGCAGAGAGGTGCATAGTAATAATGTTGCCTACCATACAGGATCTACTAAGATGTATCATGAATTAAAGCAAATTGCCTGGTGGTATGGGATGAAGGGAGACATAGACAAGTTTGTTTCTGAGTGCTATACTTTCGAGCGTGTTTTGGCCGATCATGGATGGCCTGGTGGTAAGTTGACTCCGTTGGAGATTCCGACTTGGAAGTGGGAGAGCATTTCGATGGATTTCATCACGGGTTTACCGAGATCTCCTAGCGGATATGATTCAATTTGGGTGATTGTGGACAGATTAACGAAGTGTGCTCACTTCGTACCTTATAAGATCGACTATCCGATGAAGAAAATAGCTGAGCTATATTTAAATGAAGTCATCCGATTGTATGGTATTCTAGTCAGCATTATTTCAGACTGAGACTCCCGGTTTACATCTCGCTTTTATAAAAGTTTGCAAGAATCTTTGGGTACAGATTTGTGATATTCTACCGCATACCAACCGCAGACCAATGGTCAGAAAGATCAAGTTAATCAGATAGTGGAGGACATGATCAGATGCTATATTTTAGACCATGAAGGAGCGTGGGATGTGTGTTTGAGGCTTATAAAGTTTGCTTATAATAATAGTTATCAAGAAAGCTTGCAAATGGCTCCTTTCGAAGCTTTGTATGGGAGGCGATGCGGGACTCCCTTTTTTTGGGCTGAGGTTGGCGAGAGACCTTTGTTGGGTGCAGATGTGCTCGAAGAGATGGAAACTACTGTGAAGCTTATTCGGGAGAAGCTTCAGATAGCCCACGAGCGATATTAGAAGAACTCCAACCGGCATAGATCTGATCTTGTGTTTGCTGTGGGGGACTTGGTATTTCTAAAGGTTTCCCCGATGGTTGGAATCAAGAGGTTTGGTAAGAACTGGAAGTTGGAACCGAGGTATGTGGGGCCATTTAAGATCATTGAGCGAATTGGCGTGTCATCTTATAGGCTGGATTTGCCCGCGAACTTTCTTGGCGTGCATGATGTTTTTCACGTTAGCCAGCTGCGGAAGTGTGTGCTAAGTGACAGGCAGTTTTAAAATTTGTTCCTCAGTTAGAGCCAAATCATTCCTATATGGAGATGCTTGTACGCATTCTGGACGCTCAAGATCGAGTGTTGCGAAGGAAATCAATTCCAATAGTTAAAGTTTTGTGGAGAAATCAAGGCGTGGAAAGCGCAACTTGGGAGTTGGAGTCGGCTATAAGGGAGGCTCACCCTCATCTGTTTCCCTAAGATTTCTTGGTATGTATTCTTCTTTATAACTCTTGGTTTGTTATTTCCCTTCTATGGTAGAAGTATTGTGCATAAAGTTTCGGGGCGAAACTTTCTTTTAGGGGGAGTGACTATAACGCCCCCGGTTTTCTGTGATTGTTTAATCTTTGTTTGGCATTACGTTGGTGCATTTTCGTCCCTTGACATTGTTAGAGCATTGTCTTAACTCTTTAGGCTCTCTAAGTGGCTTGTTTTGTAGCCTGTTTGCAAGGTTCCCCAGCTAGCCGGAGTCTGTTTTGGTTACTCGGTGGAGCCTCTTCGGGAATGCTTGTGTTTTGTCTTCGGAAGATGTTAGCCCGAGTTTTAATTGTCGGATGTTGATTTTCGACTTCGCCGTTGTTTTTATAGCATGGGTGTTTAGCTACGGTGCAAGTTTCGTTGAATTCCGAGATATTTTGTTTTTGTGTCGTTTCGACGTTTGTTTTATGTTAGCTGGTAGTGTGTTACCAAGCTTTTGTTGTTGCTATGTTGGGCTAAGTGGCAGAGCTTAGTTATAGCAGGTAGCAGGTTTTTTTTTTGGCTAAGTATGTTAGCTGTTTATATATATATATATATATATATATATATATGTGTGTGTGTGTGTGTGTGTGTGTGTGTGTGTGCGTGTGTGTTTGAGTGGCCGATTTTTTTGTATTAGGTTTTTTTTATATATACTAGCTATTTATATATATAGGCTAGCTGATAGCTATATATATATGTATATATATATATATATATATTAGCTTACCTATATATATATATATAGGTAAGCTAATATATATATATATATATATATATATATATATATATATATATATATATATATATATATATATATGTATATGTATATATGCTTTATAATTAAGTGTTCGGCCTGTGGGTCTGTAGCAGCTGGGTGGCTGTTTCTTTTTATTTAGCTAGTGACCAAACTTTCTAGGCCTTAGATTATTTTATTATGTGTTGATGAGTGAGTGGAGTCTGGATTTAATTAAGGCTGGCTTGGTGATCTCTTCATTTCTCATTTCCCGAGCCAGGAGTTAGCTTCCAGCGGAAGGAATTGTGTGATGGAGGTGCTGGAGCTCCGGCCGGCGACTGCTGGAGGTTTAGAGCTTGTTTTTCTCGGGTAAGGGAAGATTTGGACAGCTCTCACCTGGATCTTCCTCCCTAGGTATGTATTTCTTTTTTAAGGGTTGTCTTAGTTAGCTAGGGTTTTTAGGGTTTGTTCTTCTTCCTCTAAAAGCTTCATGTTTGCCTATTAGGTGGCCGATCTTGCCACAGGTGCCGAATTTTGGAAGGCAGCTGCAGTTTTTTAGAGGTAGAGGCAAATGACGCTCTTTGCCCTTGCCAACCTTGATTTTACTCCAATTAATTTTGTTGTAGTAGCTCATTCTTTTCTCTCCTAGAAGCTAGGGTTACTGCAGTCTTTGTCCCGAGAAGGTTTACTACCAATCTTGCCCAGATTTAATTATTTTCTCTCCTTAGTGTTGTTTTGTGTCCAGATAGTGGCTGGAGGTAGGATTTTAGGTTGCTAGTTTTAGCCCAGCTTGGTTGGTAGCTGTAGCCGGGTAGAAGGGGTAGGAGAGAGGAAGTTAGAAATTCTTTTTAGTTCTCTGGATAACAGGCATTGAGTGTTAGCTTAGGGCAGAAGTTCATTTTGTAAGCTAAGTGTACAAGCGTTGAGTGTGGTGGACACACACAACGCCTAGCTATTTGGTCTGGAGTCTAAGTCCAAAAGCGTTGACAACGTTGAGTGAGGTTAGCTCACTCAACGCCGTCTGCCTTTGGCGTTGAGTGAGTTGAGCTCACTCACTGCTGTCTGCTTTTGGCGTTGAGTGAGTTGAGCTCACTCAATGCCATCTGTGTTTGGAATTGAGTGAGTTGAGCCCACTCAACGCCGTTTTGCCAGAGACTTTTTTATGTCTTTTGGCATTGAGTGAGGTGAGCTCACTCAATGCCGTCTGCTTTTGGTATTGAGTGAGTTGAGCTCACTCAATGCCATCTTGCCTGGAATTTTTCTAAGTATTTTTGCGTTGAGTGAGTTGAGCTCACTCAACGCCATCTTGTCCGACGATTTTTTTATTCTAAGTCGAAAGCGTTTAGTGTGGTGAAGTCACTCAACGCCATCAGCTGTTTAGCGTTGACAGCGTTGAGTGAGCTAAACTCACTCATTGCCGTTGTCCCGAGAATTAGTTTTTTTGCGGTTAAGTCATTTGGCGTTGAGTGAGTGGAGCTCACTTAACGCGGAGTCGAGTGAAATTGATGCCTTCCCTGCTGGGTGTTGGCGTTGAGTGAGTGGATCTCACTCAACGTCGCATCGAGTGAACTCGACGCTTTTTTCCTTGGGATGGTGTTTCCTCCAGGATTGTTAGTGTGGCTTTTCCCTTAGGGGGGGGGGGTGTTTTATTATCGACTAGTTTTTTAATGCCGACTCGCGGATTATGACAGGTGGCATTTCTGGTGGCTCTATAGGGGGTGAATGGTGTTTGATGAGTTGTGGCCACCACAAGTTAGGCCGTTTTGAGCCGGTATGGTTAGGTGTGTGGACCCTGTAGCTGCCACTAGTTCTTTTTTTTCACCCTTGAGCATTTTTTTGGTCTGGTTGTTTGGAAGAGGGCAATTTTTTGCCACCAACCCAGACCCAAGGTTTTACCACGACCAACAATTCGCAAAGTTAGGACTGTTAGCTCTTTTCCTTTCAGATGGCTATTTTTATTGGTATATGTTTTCCTTGTTACTGCTGTAGGTGATTGGCAGAGCATGTCATTATTCATTCATGCACTTGGAGTGTCTTGATTGCTCTTTAGACAGTGTTTCTTTTTGCTGTCTTGATTATTTCCTTCTACTCTTTTGATAGCATTTGTTGCAGGGTTGGTAAACCCTTTCTTTTATTTCTTATGAATCTTATGCTCCACTTCTTTTGATTATTTATTGCTGAGGTATTCTTTCTTTGAATGCCTCAGTTTCAGGTTGTAGCCGGTTGAGCGGCTAGTTTCCTTGTGGAGCTTGCTTGTGGCCTCTTGGGTAGCTGAGATTGCTGTTCCTAATCCTAGTGAGGTAGTTTTCTTCCTTCTGTATAGACATGTATACTCACTAGTGGGTTCGTGTTAGGTTGTTGATGCCCACTGGTGCCTTACTTGTGATGCTAGGTATGAACTGAAACTGCTATTTTTGCCTATTTGGAGGTTGTTCACTTGCTTTCTGGGGATGATTTATGCTAGGTTGGGTGCTAGGTATTTTAAACCCTGAAAGCATTACTATATGTACCTCATGCACGTCATGTTTATAAAACTAAAGCACTACTTTCCCAAGTAACGTAAAGACTATTTTTTATATATATACTATATTAAATTTAGAGTCGTGCATATCATGAGTCGTCCCTCGGGGACACTTATGCTCATTAGAATATCAACTTTACCAAAGTATTTTCCGCTGTGTATAAATATATTTTTAATTGTGGACTAGCTGATTCACTGTACCGAGGGATTCGACCATCAAATTTAACTAGTTTTCTTTCATATTAAATTATGTTTTTTTCTTCAAGGATATAGAGGCTGGAGTTTTGCCTGAACGTGTGCAGTTATCCCCTGCATGACGTGGCATCATGACACGTATTTTTTCTTGCTCTGATATGATTTAATTGTTGAGAAAATAGAGGTCGTGATAGTTGGTATCAGAGGGAGGGTGCTTGACAATTTGTCGGACAACCTTTCCCTTGTTAGCATTAGTGGTTTAGCGTCATATCATACACACACACCGATATGTCATCAGTACGTCTTGGCTGAAGAATGAACACTACACTCATAAGCATGAATAGAAGTATACAGGGCATATTATGTAGTATGGGATGCATAATATGTGTTTGTATATGGATCCACCATAGGTGGCAACATGTGAGGGTTATGTAGTATGGGATGCATAACCTCACCACATGAATGCCCATTAACACATTTTCTCTTTTCATTGCATGCAATGTTATGTAGTATGGGATGTATAACATTGCATGTGTACGCTGCTCATAACATTCATTAAGGCCTTTTTAGAATGCATAGCACAACATGCATAACATAACATTGCATAAGCACAATGTGCCAAGCTAAAGATTTGCATGATGACATATGTACACACATGATTTTTAGTCAAAAGGAATATAAATGAATGCATTCATGGTCTAAGCACATGAGTTAGTATGATGGTGGTGAACCATCCTAGGTTAAGCATAACATTATTATTGTAAAACTCCCAGAGCAAGTTAGCAATTTAAGTTCATATTTAAGTATGTTTGTCTGTACTGGGTAGTTTTGTTCAAGCAGTTGGGATAGGTTTTGATTAGCGCTAATACGATTATTGGATGGCGAGGCATCCTTCGACGAGACTGACTCCCCAATCCGAGGGCGAGTCTTCAGGAGCACAAAGCGAGGCGTTGATTGAAAGTCTGCGGCAGAGTAATGAAGCCTTGTACAGACATATGGTGGGTATGCAGACTCAGATCCAGTCTCTATTAGCAGTTGTGGCAGGACAGCCTCCGAGAGTGCCGGACCCTGCTGTTGGCATAGCTGTTCCTGTTCCTCCTGCTCCCTCGGTTCCTCCTACAGTGTTGCCCCCGGAGATGATGTTTATATCGCACTTCTAACGACTAAGACCTCCTACTTATGATGGAAAGGCTGACTTTATGGTTTTGGACGATTGGCTTATAGCCATCGAGGAGATGTTCTCCTATTTTGGAGTTACCCCTGATCAAAGGGTGATGATCGCCGCCTATCAGCTTAAGGGATTAGCGAAGAGTTGGTGAATGAGAGAGAAGGAGAGCTTGAAAGAGGGATGCTCTTTGGATACCTTCAAGGAATTATTGCTAAGGAAGTTTCTGCCTTCGGTCGAGCGCGACCGCCTGATGAATGATTTCCTACACTTGAAGCAGAGGCAACTCACAGTTAGTGAGTACGAGATCGAGTTTAGCAAACTGAGTCGGGTTGCCCCCGGCTTGGTAAGCTCAGAAGCGGATCAAGTTAAGCGCTTTCTTGGTGGCCTAAGAAGTGATGTCAAGCAGTTAGCAAGTGCTTATGGATCAGCGAGCTATGCTGGAGTGGTGGAATCTACTTTGAAAGTTGAGGCAAATGAGAATGCTAAGCAAAGAGGGCAGTAGATGAGAAAAGATAAGAGGAAATCGGTTGAAGGAAAGAGCCCTCAGGTACCCGGTGCTGCTTCAAGAAAGAAGAGCACGGAGGTGTGTAGCTTCCGTGTCCGGTTAGGCCACACCTTTGAGAGATGTTTCAAAAGGTTAGGAGCTCAGAAGAAGGAGCAGGTGCATGCAATTCAAGGTTCTCCCAGGAAAGATTTATTCTGTTCTGCATGTAAGCGGCCAGAGCATGATGTTGCCCTTTGCTGGGGAAAGGATAAGATTTAGGCAAGAAGTTATTTTCTATGCGGTCAAGAAGGGCACATCAAGGCTCAGTGCCCACAACTCCTGCCTGTGTTGCAGCTAGTGCCACTCCAGGCTTTGCCACCGCCTCAGCAGGTGGATAAAGGCAAGGGAAAGCTGAATGTGATTTCTTTGGAGGAAGCTCAGACTTCGACTCACGTTATTTCAGGTTAAATTTCTCCCGAGCCAGAATGTTTTTATTCTTAGTGATCGTTTAACATTTGTTTTCCTTAATTGCATGTGCAATCTTATAGGAAGATTTACGGTGAAGAACCGTTGGACGCGTGTTCTGTTTGACTCTGGCGCTACCCACTTATTTGTGGCTAGAACCTTCGTGGATCGGTACCGTTTTGATCTAGATCGAGTTAGGGATGCCTTTTGCGTCAAGTTCCCTTCCGGTGATTCTGTGGTTTCAGATCGGGGCATTCAGGATTGTCCGATTGTGTTAGGGGATTTCCTAGATAAGGCAGATCTGAAGGTGATCGACCTAGAAGACTTTGATGTTATCCTATGCATGGATTGGTTGTCCAGGTATGATGTAGTTATCCAGTGCAAGGGTAAGCGCTTGGACTTCATAAAGGACAACGGTCAGCCTGGGAGTGTTTATGGTGATCCTCGTCAGGATTCTCCAGTCATTTCTGCGGTATGTGTTTGGAAGCTTCTTGATTTCGGCTACTTTGCCTGTTTGGTCTTTGTTGTGGGGACTGTTGTTAGTGTACTGCGCTTGGAAGAGATTCCTGTGGTGTGCAATTTTTTAGATGTTTTTCCTGACAATCTTCCTGGTCTTCCACCTGATAGAGATGTTGAGTTTGTGATAGATTTGGAGCCAGGTACGCGTCCTATTGCGAAGGCGCCGTACTGGATGGCCCCACAAGAGCTGGAAGAGTTAAGTATCCAGCTGGACGAGTTGTTAAAGAAAGGTATTATCAGGCCGAGCTCGTCGCCTTGGGGTGCTCCTGTTCTGTTTGTAAAGAAGAAAGACGGATCGATGAGGCTTTGCATTGACTATAGAGAGTTGAACAAGATTACTATTAAGAACAGTTATCCTCTGCCAAGGATTGATGATTTGTTTGATCAGTTGTGCGGTATTTTCTAAGATTGATCTTCGTTCTGGCTACCATCAGCTCAGGATCCGTGAGTTAGACATTCCACGGACTGCCTTTCGATCCAGGCATTGACATTTTGAATTTCTGGTTATGTTATTTTTTTTGACCAATGCGCCCTCAGCCTTTATGGATATGATGAATCGGGTGTTTAAGGACTTCCTGGATAAGTTCGTCGTCATGTTTATCGACGATGTTCTGATCTATTCCCGCAATGCTTAGGAGCATGACCAGCATCTGCGTTTGGTTTTATCTGCTTTGAGGGACCACAAGCTATTCACCAAATTGAGCAAGTGCGAGTTTTGGTTGCCTCAGGTTTCATTTTTGGGCCATGTGATGAATAAGAGTGGGATTTCTGTTGACCTAGAAAAGAATGCTTCTGTGATGGATTGGAGTAGTCCGGGCACACCCAAAGAGATTAGAAGCTTCGTAGGGTTGGCCGGCTATTACAGGAGGTTTGTGTAGTGTTTTTATACCCTGGTTGAACCTTTAACTAGATCGACTCAGAAGAATGCGGCTTTTGTTTGGAGCGAGAAGTGTGAGGAAGCCTTCCTAGAGCTCAAGAACAGATTGTGCACTACTCCCATTTTGACTTTGCCTACGGAGGGAATGGATTATGATGTTTATGTGGATGCATCGCATGTTGGGCTTGGTTGCATGTTGATGTAATACGGGAAAGTGATTGCGTATGTGTACCACCCCAAAAACCCTAAGTCCCAAATGGGGTCAGGCTGGGTGATACGTCCTGAGACACGGGCGTGTCCTAGGGCGTGTCCGGTGCACACAGCCTTGGACACGAGCGTGTCTTTGGGCGTGTCCTTTGCGGTGTGCATTGAGTCGAGTTCTCGAGATAGCACGGTCGACGATCGTCGAGAGGCAACACGGTCTAGGACACGGGCGTGTCCCAGGGCGTGTCTTGATCGGGTGGCGTTGAGTGGAGTGGCGTTGAGTGGCATTGAGTGGAGTGGCATTGAGTGTGGGACACGTCCTATGACACGGGCGTGTCACAGGGGCGTTTTGGGCACACGGCCGAGGACACAGGCGGGTGCCTTAGCCGTGTTCTTCTTGGGTGTTTCGGCCTAGAGTTTATGAGGTGACACGGCCAGCCACACGACCATGTATTGGTTGACATAGGCGTGTAGGGAGTGAAACGGGCGTGTCGTAGCCCGTCTTCTATTCCAGATTGAGTCAGTTTTCTAACCGCTCAAGGAACACGACCTGTGACACGGGCGTGTCACAGGCCGTGTCAGCTCTGTTTAGATGCTTATCAAAGCAATCGAGGCTGTCCGTTCCCTTCTATTTGGATCATGTGGTCCAAGTTCATCCCTGCTATTATAAGGCTTAGAATGGAGATGAATCTCTCATTCTTATGTTAGCCATTCTCTTTATAAAGAGAAGAGAGAGAAAGAGAGGAGAGCAAGGGAGGAAGAAGGAGAAGCTTTCCGACCACCGGTGGAGCTTCAGCAGTCCGAATCGAGAGCCGAGCTCAGCGTTGCGGAGGCAAGGCCACTGCGGTGATTTCCATCCGGCTAGTTCTTTCAAGGCGCCGAAGCGATCGTCTAGGGTAACAGTCTTTCTTCCTTAGGCAGGTGAAGCCCTTTGTTTATGCATGTATAGCTGTGAAATCCTCCATCAAAATATGAAAGAGAGTAAGTGATTCCAGCGGTTGAGTCTGCATCTAGAGCCGGAAATATGTAGTACGGCATAGGCATGCTGTGTGAAGCCCATCTGGATGGATGTCTGGATTGGTGATGCTCCGAACCGAAAAAGACTCCGTGTATAACTCAGTTAACCTACGGAGATTGTGAGGACGATTGTGATGGTGAGAAGGAAGCTTTGTATAGCTCCCTTGTTTGTATGCTCGGCACGAGCTGTATTGATGGAATTGAAAGTGGCACCGTATGCCTGTGTTATGAGATGAATATGAGATGGATTGCGAGCACCTCTGAGTGGGTGGGTACGAGAGGCCTCCAACAGGGGTTTGATAGCTGATGCCCATAGCCAACAAGTTAAGAACCTCTGAGTGGGTGGCCACCCAACAAGTTCAGTGGGTATCGGGTGAGCGGTTGATTAGTAGCAATGCAACGAGTCGATTTCCTTAGGCTTGTTACACTATGGGGGTAGGTCGACTGATAGTGCTCACAGTTTGCCATGAGGTGCATGCCTCTGAGTGGACGAATGCGTTAGGTCTTCAACAAGGGTTTGGAGGCTTATGCCCGACCAACAAGTACACATCTCGAATCGACGGTGGAACCTTGAGGAGTTTTGTACACCGTAAGCGTGCCCTGAGTTCACGGAACATCTGGCACGAAGGCCGGCGTTTGTGATGATATTGTGTATTGTACATTTGTGTTGAGACTGGAATACATGCAGGGAAGGAAACACTGCCCCGGGTAATGGGTAGGGTCGTTATAATTGGTTAGATGAAGTCTGACCATTTCTTTGTTTATCACCCATAGGGTGGATATCCATATGCAGGTGCTGCCCTTGTTGGTGATGAAATAGATTGAGCGGGCTGAAGCCCTTTGTGTTGCTGCTGCTGGTGGTAGGCCCTCGAAGGCCGTGCGAAGATTTGGATTTCATGTGTGGCCGGCCTGCGTGCCGATGTATGAAGTCATATATTTGTAAAGAGAAACTTGTAAGGCCTTAAGGCCGTGAGCGGTGGGCTTGTATACATTCCTGGTATTTTATATAAATGTGTTATTTATATAGTAGTGGACAATCATGAATTGAGTTCGTGCAACTTATAAACTTCTGCTAGAATTCTATGGGTTAGGATGCGTTGGTATTTTGGTATTAACCTGTGACCTCGCCGTCTGGTTGTGGCATATAGTGTGGGGCCCCGGCCGGACCTTCTATTATATGTTATTTAATGGGTCGGGTCTTTACATTTTGGTATCAGAGGGAGGTTTTAATCCTCCGACTTGTGGGTTATGGGCCTAGTTGCGGAGGCGGTATTTGCCAGGATTCAAGAACAACCTGTTGGGCAGGCAAGGCTAGTAGTGGAGCCAGTTCAGTTTGGTGCAAGTTAGGAGCGTGTGGAAGCTCGGGTGGACGAGCGAGCGACTGATGAGCAATTAAAGCGGTTTATGGATTTTCATCCACCTACGTTTGTCGGGGCTCATGCCCAAATGCTGGCGAAAGATTGGCTTTCAAGAGTGAAGAGGATCCTGACAGTGCTCACGATTGATGAGGGGCAGAGAGTGACGTTAGCCACCTTCCTAGTGGAAGGAGAGGCGAGGCTGTGGTGGGATGACGTCAAGATGCACCAGTTTGCAGGCAGAGGCCTGGGAGAGATTTCGATGGACGAATTCTCTAGATTGTTTTGGGCAAAGTATTTGCCAGTATCGCGGGGAATATCTATGGATACCGAATTCCAACATCTGGTGCAGGGTGAGAAGACTGTAGATGACTACCTGCATGAATTTACCAGGCTGGGGAGTTATGCGTGGTCGACTTTTGCGGAAGAAGTGCGGAAGACGAACAGATTCTATGAGGGACTCTGAGATGAGTTGAGATTGGTTCTTCCGAGTTTAGTGAACCAAGGCTTCCAAGCATTAGTAGATACAGCCTGTGCGCTGGAAAAAGATTTGAAACGAGTACATGACAAGAAGAACTTGGTGGCTGACAAGTCGGAGTTCAAAGTTCCGCAGTCTGAACAGTTAGAGTTTAGGAAACGGGTTAAGAAGAGGTTCAGGATTGCTGAACAAACGTCTTCGGATGTTGCTTCGGGCGCGACGTTTGGTCAAGGACGTGTTGAGTCGCGTACCTGTTTCACTTGTGGGAAGCAGGGGCATATAGCCCATTACTGTTGGAAAGGCCTATCAAAGAGTGAGCAAAAGACAGGCGCGTCCTATGAGGAAAAGGGTAAGGCAGTGGCGGAGTCATCTGCATCCCGGGTGCAACCGCGAGTGTATAATCTCGGAGTGCAGGAGCCGCAAAGCTCATATCATGAAGTACAACAACCTCGAGTGTTTAACCTAGAGTTGCAGGAGACTATCAAGAAGCTGCTTAGAGACACAGATGAGCAGAAATAAAGTGGAGTGTGCACTTTATTTCTTGTATGTTGTACTTTGTATATATTGTATGTATGTGTGTTTGTGAAAACACTTATGTTGGTGCGAGGCCTTGGGGATAGTAACCCCGGATCATCGTGTATATTTGCAACAAAGGAGTGGTTGTGTTGGTATCTATATTGCGCTAAATTTCGGGATGAATTTTCTCTAAGGAGGGGAGGATTGTAACACCCCAAAAACCCTAAGTCCCAAAATGGGGTCAGGCTGGGTGACACGGCGTGGGACACGGGCGTGTCCCAGGGCGTGTCCGGTGCACATGGCTTGGGACACGGGCGTGTCTTAGGGCGTGTCCTTTGCGGTGTGCATCGAGTCAAGTTCTCGAGATAGCACGGTCGACGATCGTCGAGAGGCGACACGTCCTGGGACACGGGCGTGTCCCAGGGTGTGTCCTGCTCGGGCGGCGTTGAGTGGAGTGGCATTGATTGGCATTGAGTGGACTGACGTTGAGTGTGGGACACGGTCTGTGACACGGGCGTGTCACTGGGGCGTGTTGGGCACACGGCCGAGGACATGGGCGTTTTCCTTAGCCGTGTTCTTCTCGAGTGTTTTGTCCTAGTGTTGATGAGGTGACACGACCAGCCACACGGTCGTGTACTGGTTGACACGGGCGTGTAGGGAGTGACACATGCATGTCGAAGCCCGTGTTTTGTTCCAGATTGAGTCGGTTCTCTAATCACTCAAGGAACACGACCTGTGACACGGGCGTGTCACAAGCCGTGTCAGCTCGGTTTAGATGCATTTCAAAGAAATCGAGGCCGTTCGTTCCCTTCTATTTGGATCCTGTGGTCCAAGTTCATCCCTGCTATTATAAGGTTGAGAACCGAGATTAATCTCTCATTCTTATGTTATCCATTCTCTTTCTAAAGAGAGAGAGAGTGGAGAGCAAGGGAGGAAGAAGGAGAAGCTTTTCGACCACCGATGGAGATTCAGCGGTCCGAATCGAGAGCCGAGCTCAGCGTTGCGGTGGCAAGGCCGCTGCGGTGATTTCCATCCGGCTAGTTCTTTCATGGCGCCGAAGCGATCGTCGAGGGTAACAGTCTTTCATCCTTGGGCAGGTGAAGCCCTTTGTTTATGCATGTATAGCTGTGGAATCCTCCATCAAAAGATGGAAAAGCGTAAGTGATTCCAGCGGTTGAGTCTGTATCTAGAGCCGGAAATGTGTAGTACATCATTGGCATGCTGTGTGAAGCCCATCTGGATGGATATCTGGATTGGTGATGTTGTGAATCGGAAAAGAATCCGTGTATAACTCGGTTAACCTACGGAGATTGTGAGGACGATTGTGATGGTGAGAAGGAAGCTTTGTATATCTCTTTTGTTTGTATGCTCGGCACGAGCTGTATTGTTGGAATGGAAAGTGGCACCGTATGCCTGTGTTATGAGATGAATATGAGATGGATTGCGAGCACCTCTGTGTGGGTGGGTACGAGAGGCCTCTGACAGGGTTTTGGCGGCTGATGCCCATAGGCAACAAGTTAAGAACCTCTGAGTGGGTGGGCCACCCAACAAGTTCAGTGGGGATCGGGTGAGCAGTCGATTGGTAGCAATACAACGGGGCGATTTCCCTAGGCTTGTTACACTATGGGTGTAGGTCGACTGATAGTGCTCATAGTTTGCCATGAGGTGCGTTCCTCTGACTGGACGGGTGCGTGAGATCTTCAACAGGGGTTTGGAGGCTTATGCCCGGCCAATAAGTACACATCTCGAATTGGCGGTGGAACCTTGAGGAGTTTGGTACACCGTAAGCGTGCCCTGAGTGCATGGAACGGCTGGCACGAAGGCCGACGTTTGTGATGATATTTTGTTTTGTATATATGTGTTGAGACTGGAATACATGCAGGGAAGGAACCACTGCCCCGGGTAAGGGGTAGGGTCGTTATAATTGGTTAGCTGAATGCTGACCGTTTATTTGTTTATCACCCATTGGGTGGATGTCCATATGCAGGTGCTGCCCTTGTTGGTGCTGAAATTGATTGAGCGGGCTGAATCCCTTTGTACTGCTGCTGGTAGGCCTTCGAAGGTCGTGCGAAGATTTGGATTTCATGTGTGAAGGCCGTGATCGGTGGGCTTGTATACATTCCTGGTCTTTTATATAAATGTCTTATTTATATAGTAGTGGATATTCATGGATTGAGTTCGTGCAACTTATAAACTTCCGCTAGAATGCTCTGGGTTAGGATGCGTTTGTATTTTGGTATTAACATGTGACCTCGCCGTCTGTTGGTGGCATATAGTGTGGGGCCTCGACCATACCTTTTATTATATGTTATTTAATGGGTCGGGTTGTTACAGTATGGGTCCAGGCAACTGAAGACTCATGAGAGGAACTACGCTATGCATGATTTAGAGTTTGCAACCGTGATTTTTGCGCTGAAGTTGTGGAGACATCTTCTTTATGGACAACAGTGCAAGATTTTTTCCGATCATAAGAGTTTAAAGTACGTCTTCACCAAGAAGGAATTGAATCTGCGCCAGCGGCGATGGTTGGAGTATTTTACCGACTACGATTTTTTAGATCCAGTACCATCCGAGCAAGGATAATATGGTGGCCGATGCCCTAAGTCGGAAGACGGGGAAGATTTTTAATCTCTCCGCCGAGCTATTAGTGGAAGAATTTCTTTTGATGGATATTTCTGTGGGGAGCTGCGACTTGCAAAGTAGTTTGGTAGTAACATAGCCTTCTTGGATTGCGCTTACGAGGTTACATCAGAAAGATGATCCAGATCTGCTACATTTATATCTTAGAACTGAGAAAGAGGAGTTATCAGATTTCTCGATTGATGATGCAGGTACTCTGAAGTACCGTGGCAGATTTTGTATCCCCGCCATTATGGATATTCGAGTTATATTGTGCAGTGAGGCACATAGTTCTAGTGTTGCCTACCATCCAGGATCTACCAAGATGTATCATGACTTAAAGCAAATTGCCTGGTGGTATGGGATTAAGGGAGACATAGCAAAGTTTGTTTAAGAGTGCTATACTTACAAGCGTGTTAAGGCCGATCATGGAAGGCCTGGTGGCAAGTTGACTTTGTTGGAGATTCTGACTTGGAAGTGGGAGAGCATTACGATAGATTTCATCACGGGTTTACCGAGATCTCCTAGAGGATATGATTCGGTTTGGGTGATTGTTGACAGATTAATGAAGTTTGCTCACTTCGTACCTTATAAGATCGACTATCCGATGAAGAAAATAGATGAGCTGTATTTAAATGAAGTCATCCGATTGCATGGTGTTCCAGTCAGGATTATTTCACATCGAGACTCTCGGTTTACATCTCACTTCTGGAAAAGTTTGCAAGAAGGTTTGGGTACGGATTTGAGATATTCTACCGCATACCAACCACAGACTAATGGTCAGACAGAGCGAGTTAATCAGATAGTAGAGGACATGGTTAGATGCTATATTTTAGACCACAGAGGAGCTTGGGAGGAGCGTTTGAGGCTTATGGAGTTTGCTTATAATAACAGTTATCAAGAAAGCTTTCAAATGGCTCCTTTCGAAGCTTTATATGGGAGGGGCTGCAGGACTCCATTATTTTAGGTTGAGGTTGGAGAGAGACCTTTGTTGGGTCCAGATGCGCTCGAAGAGATGGAAACTGCTGTGAAGCTTATTTAGGAGAAGCTTCGGATATCCCAGGAGCGATATGAGAAGAACGCTAACCAGCGTAGATCTGATCTGGTATTTGTTATGGGGGACTTGGTATTTCTAAAGGTTTCCCCGATGGTTGGAATCAAGAGGTTTGGTAAGAACTGGAAGTTGGACCCGAGGTACGTGGGGCCGTTTAAGATCATTGAGCGAATTGGCGTGGCAGCTTATAGGCTGGATTTGCCCGCGAAATTTCCTGGCGTGCATGATTTTTTTCACGTTAGCAAGCTGCGGAAGTGTGTGCTATGTGACAGCCAAGATTTGAATTCTGTGCCTCAGTTAGATCCAAATCTTTCCTACGTGGAGATGCTTGTCCGCATTATGGACGCTCAAGATCGAGTGTTGCATTGGAAATAAATTCCAATGGTCAAAGTTTTGTGGAGAAATCAAGGCGTGGAAAGCGCAACTTGGGAGGTTGAGTCGACTATGAGGGAGGCTCATTCTCATCTATTTCCCTGAGTTTGCTTGGTATGTATTATTCCTTAAAAGTCTTGGTTTGTTATTTCCCTTCTATGGTAGAAGTATTGTGCGTAAAGTTTCGGGGCGAAACTTTCTTTTAAGGGGAGTGACGTTAATGCCCCCGATTTTTCTGTGATTGTTTAATCTTTGTTTGGCGTTACGTTGGCGCATTTTCAGCCCTTTCCATTATTAGAGCGTGGTCTTAGCTCTTTAAGCTCTCTGAGTGGCTTGTTTTGTAGCCTGTTTGCAAGGTTCCCCAGCTAACCAGTCTGTTTTGGTGACTCGGCGGAGCCTCTCCGGGAATGCTTGTGTATTGGCTTCGGAAGATGTTTGCCCGAGTTTTAATCGTCGGATGTTGATTTTCGACTTCGCCGTTGTTTTCGTAGCATAGGTGTTTAGTTACGGTACGAGTTTCATCGAATTCCGAGATCGTTTGTTTTCGCATCGTTTCGACGTTTGTTTTATGTTAGATGGTAGTGTGTTACCAAGCTTTTATTGTTGCTGTGTTGGGGTAAGTGGCAGAGCTTAGTTATAACAGGTAGCCGGTTTTTTTGGCTAAGTATGTTAGCTGTTTATAAATATATACATATATATATGTGTGTGTGTTTGAGTGGCCGATTTTTTTGTAACAGGTTTATTTTTTATATATATATACTAGCTATTTATATATGTAGTATAGCTGATAGCTATATATATATATATATATATATATATATATATATATATATAGGTAAGCTAGCATATATATATGTATATATGCTTTATAATTAAGTGTTCGGCTGGTGGGTCTGTAGACGCTGGGTGGCTGTTTCTTTTTATTTAGCTATTGGTCGAACTTTCTCGGCCTTTGATTATTTTATTAGGTGTTGATGAGTAAGTGGAGTGGGGATTTAATTAAGGCTGGCTGTGCGCTCTCTTCATTTCTCCTTTCCCGAGCCAGGAGTTAGCTTCCAGCGGAAGGCATCGGGCGATGGAGGTGCTGGAGCTCCGGCCGGAGACTGCTGGAGGTTTAGAGCTTGTTTTTCTCGGGTAAGGGCAGATTTGGACTGCTCTCACCCGGATCTTCCTCCCTAGGTATGTATTTCTTGTTTTAGGGTTTTCTTGGTTAGCAAGGGTTTTTAGGGTTTGTTCTTCTTCCTCTAAAAACTTCAGGTTTGCCTCTTAGGTGGCCGATCTTCCCGCCGGTGCCGAACAGCTGTTTCCTAGAGGTAGAGGCAAGTGACGCTTTTTTCCCTTCCCAACCTTTATTTTATTACAATTAATTTTGTTGTAGTAGCTCATTCTTTTCTCTCCTAGAAGCTAGGGTTGCTTCAGTCTTTGTCCCGAGCAAGTTTACTACCAATCTTGCCTAAATTTAATCATTTTCTCTCCTTAGTGCTGTTTTGTTTCCAGATAGTGGCTTGAGGTAGGATTTTAGGTTGCTGGTTTTAGCCCAACTTGGTTGGTAGCTGTAGCCGGGTAGAAGGGGTAGGAGAGAGGAAGTTAGAAATTCTTTTTCATTCTCTAGATAGAAGTCATTGAGTGTTAGCTTAGGGCAGAAGTTCATTTTGTAGGGTAAGTGTAAAAGTGTTGAGTGTGGTGGACACACTCAATGCCTAGCTGTTTGGTCTGGAGTCTAAGTCCAAAAGCGTTGATAGCGTTGAGTGAGGTGAGCTCACTCAACACCGTCTGCCTTTGGCATTGCGTGAGTTGAGCTCACTTAATGCCGTCTGCTTTTGGCGTTGAGTGAGTTGAGGTCACTCAACGCAATCTACGTTTGGCATTGAGTGAGTTGAGCCCACTCAATGCCGTTTTGCTAGAGACTTTTTCTAAGTCTTTTGGCGTTGAGTGAAGTTAGCTCACTCAACGCTGTCTTCTTTTGGCGTTGAGTGAGTTGAGCTCACTCAACGCTGTCTTGCCTTGAATTTTTCTAAGTATTTTTGCGTTGAGTGAGTTGAGCTCACTCAA
This sequence comes from Platanthera zijinensis, assembly GCA_039513925.1. NCBI lineage: Eukaryota > Viridiplantae > Streptophyta > Magnoliopsida > Asparagales > Orchidaceae > Platanthera > Platanthera zijinensis. The sequence goes on from CM077088.1 coordinate 103,623,109, forward strand.
CGCCGTCTTGTTCGGCGATGTTTTTCTTTTAAGTCGAAAGCATTGAGTGTGGTGAAGTCACTCAACGCCATCGACTGTGTAGAGTTGACAGCGTTGAGTGAGCTGAACTCACTCAACGCCGTCGTCCTGGGATTGAGTTTTTTTGCGGTTAAGTCATTTGGCGTTGAGTGAGTGGAGCTCACTCAACGCGGCGTCGAGTGAACTCGATGCCTTCCCCGCTGGGTGTTTGCGTTGAGTGAGTGGATCTCACTCAACGCCGCATCGAGTGAAATCGATGCTTTTTCCTTGGGATGGTGTTTCCTCCAGGATTGTTAGTTTGGATTTTCTCTTGGGAGGGGGGGGGGTGTTTGTTATCGGCTAGTTTTTGAATGCCGACTCACGGATTATGACAGGTGGCATTTCTGGTGGCTCTATATGGGGTGAATGTTGTGTGCTGAGTTGTAGCCACCACAAGTTAGGCCATTTTGGACCGGTATGGTTAGGTGTGTGGACCCTGTAGCTGCCACTGGTTGTTTTTTTTCACCCTTGAGCATTTTTTTGGTTTGGTTGTTTGGAAGAGGGCTACTTTTTGCCACCAACCCAGACCCAAGGTTTTGCCATGGCCAATAATTCACAAAGTTAGGACTGTTAGCTCCTTTCCTTTCAGATGGCTATTTCTATTGGTATATGTTTGCCTTGTTGCTGCCGTAGGTGTTTGGCAGAGCATGTCGTTATTCATTTTTGCACTTGGTGTGCCTTGATTGCTCTTTAGACAGTGTTTCTTTTTTTTTTGTCTTGATTATTTCATTCTTCTCTTTTGATAACATTTGTTGTAGGGTTGGTAATCCCCTTCTTTTATTGCTTATGAATCTAATGCTCCACTTCTTTTGATTATATTCTTGCTAAGGTATTCTTTCTTTGAATGCCTCAGGTTCAGGTTGTAGCCTGTTGAGCGACTAGTTTTTTTGTGGAGATTGCTTGTGGCCTCCTGGGTAGCTGAGATTGCTATTCCTCATCCTAGTGAGGTAGTTTTATTCCTTCTGTATAGACATGCATACTCACCAGTGGGTTCGTGTCAGGTTGTTGACGCCCACTGGTGGCTTACTTATGATGCTGGGTATGAACTGAAACAGCTATTTTTGCCTATTTGGAGGTTGTTCACTTGCTTTCTGGGGATGATTTATGCTAGATTGCGTTCTAGGTATTTTAAACTCTAAAAGAATTACTATATGTACCTCATGCACGTCATGTTTATAAAATTTAAGCACTACTTTCCCAAGTAACGTAAAGACTATTTTTTATATATACTATATTAAATTTAGAGTCATGCATATCATGAGTCATCCCTCGGGGACACTTATGCTCATTAGAATATCAACTTAACCAAAGTATTTTTCGCTGCGTATAAATATATTTTTAATTGTGGACTAGCTGATCCACTGTGCCGTGGGATACGACCATCAAATTTAACTGGTTTTCTTTTATATTAAATTATATTTTTTTCTTCAAGGATATAGAGTCTGGAGTCTTGCCTGAACGTGTGCAGTTATCCCCTGCACGACGTGGCATCATGACACATATTTTCTCTTGCTCTGATATGATTTACTTGTTGAGAAAATGCGGGTCGTGACAGTTGGTATCAGAGGGAGGTTGCTTGACAATTGGTCGGGCAACCTTTCCCTTGTTAGCATTAGTGGTTTAGCCTCATATCATAAACACACAATCACCGATATGTCATCAGTACGTCTTGGCTGAAGCATGAACACTACACTCATAAGCATGAATAGAAGTATACAGGGCATATTATGTAGTATGGGATGAAAAATATGTGTTTGTATATGGATCCACTATAGGTGGCAACATGTGAGGGTTATGTAGTATGGGATGCATAACCTCACCACAAGAATGCCCATTAGCACGTTTAGCAAAATCACGCTCCAACAACGGCGCCCGTTAACTATGTGTCAACGTAACGCCCTAACATCATTATTGCGTTACTAAAGAAATTTAAAAAAAACATCAAAAAAAATCAGGGGGGTTACAGCCACTCCCCCTAAAAAAAGTTTCGTCCCAAAACTTGATAAAAACTTGAATCTACTACCGAAACGAAATAACCAAAGGTTATTAAATAGAAACACTTACCAAAAGAAACTAGGAGAACAGATAAGGATGAGCCTCTCATAGCTGACTCCAACTCCCAAGTCACGCTCTCAACGTCTTAGTTTCGCCAAAGAACCTTACAATGGGTATTGTCTTCCTTCGTAACACCCGATCCTAAATATCTATAATACGAACAGGCACTTTAACATAAGAAATATTAGGTTATAATTGGGGCACCGAATCGAGAACATGCATGTCATTAAGCACACATTTCCGCAATTAGCTCACATTAAACACATCATGCACACTAGAAAAATTAGCAGGCAAATCCAGCCTATAAGCTGACACTTTGATGAGTTCAACAACCTAGAAGGGTCCCACATACCTAGGATCCAACTTATGATTCCTTCCAAACCTCTTAATGCCTAACATCGGAGATACCTTGAGAAAAACCATGTCCCCAATTGCGAACTCCATATCAACCCTTCCTGTAAACTTTTTAAAAAACGAGACGTGAACCTAGAATCTCTATCTAATACGATACTTTTCGGTACTCCATCTAATCTAATGACCTCATCCAAATATAACTATGCTATTTTCTTCATGGAATAACCAATCTTGAACGGCAAGAAGTGAGCACACTTCGTCAACAGCGGGAATACAATACCTACCATGGTACTTTAAAGTACCTGCATCATCGAATGAAAAGTCCGGTAATTCCCCTTTTTCAGTTCTACTATGAATATGCTGCAAATCAGGGTTGTCCTTTTGATGTAGCCTTATAAGAGTAATCCAATAAGGCTCTGCCACTTCCAGGCTACTTGGCAAATCGCTACTACCAACAGAAATACCCATTAATAAAAACTCTTCCACTAAGGATTCCATAGAAAGGTTAAAGATCTGCGTGGTCTTCCTACTCAAGGCGTCGAATACCACATTAACTTTGCCCGGATGATATAGAATCTCGACATCATAATCCGTGACATACTCCAACCATCTACGCTGGCGCAAATTTAGCTCTTTCTGAGTGAATACATACTTCAAGCTCTTATGGTCCATGTAAATCTTGCACAACGCATTATACAACAAATGTCTCCACAACTTCAGGGAATAAAACACTTCCACAAACTCCAAGTCATGAGTAGGGTAGTTCCTTTCATGAATCTATAACTGCCTTGATCCATACGCAATCACTTTTCCTTCTTGCATCAATACACAACCAAGCCCAACGTGCGATGCATCGACATAAACAACATACTCCACTCCTTCGATAGGCCTACAACACTGGAGCAGTGCACAATCTATTTTTCAACTCCTGAAAGGCTTCTTCGTACTTATCACTCCACACAAACGCTATGTTTTTCTGCATAAGTTTAGTCAAAGGTGCAGACAACGCAGAGAATCCTTCCACTAACCATTCTTATCTCTTTAGGTGTGGTAGGTCATTCCAATCCATAACAACGGCTATCTTCCCTGGTTCAACTGAAATTCCGTCCTTATTCACAACATGACCCAAAAAAGACACTTGAGTTAGACAAATATCGAACTTACTCAATTTAACATATAGCTTATGCTCTCTTAAGATAGACAGAACTAACTACAAGTACTGGGCATGCTCCTCAACACTCCGGGAATAAACCAGAACATCATCAATAAAACAACCACAAATTGATCCAAGAAATCCTTAAAAACTCTGTTCATCATGTCCATAAAGGCAGAGGGTGCATTCGTCAATCCAAAGGACATCACCAAGAACTCAAAATGCCCATGCCGAGAATGGAAAGCAGTCCGCACAACATTCGTCTCATAGATTCTCAACTGATGGTAGCACAAATGAAGGTCAATCTTTGAAAACACCATACTACAATGCAACTGATCAAACAAATCTTCTATCTGCGGCGAGGGATACCTGCTTTTTATAGTTCCATTATTCAAATCCCTATAGTCAATGCACAACCTCATAGATCTATCCTTATTCTAAACAAACAAGACAGTAGCACCCCAAGGTGAAGAACTTGGCCTAATAAATCCACACTACAACAACCTATCCAGTTGGGTACGCAACTCTTCCAGCTCAAGTGGAGACATGCGGTACGGTGCCTTAGTAATAGGGCGAGTACCCGACTCTAGATGTAACAAACTCCATATATATCTCAGGAGAAAGACAAGGATGACTAACTGGGAAAACATCGGAAACTCTCGCACCACAGGAAAATCCTTGACACGTGTAAAACTACCAATGGTTTCCAAAGTAGAAACCAAATAAGCGCAACAACCGGGATCTAAGAGTTTCCAAGCACATACCGTAGAAATAATCGGGGAATCCTGGCGCAGAAATCCATACACACTCCTGGGGTGGCTATTGTCCATCCTGAAGTCCAAACGCCTAACCTTGCATTGGATAACCACATCTTATCTTGACAACCAGTACATTCCCAGAATCACATCGAAGTTCCCCAGGTCTAACACCTTTAGATCGACAAAAGTCAGGAAATCGCCTAAAAGAATAGGACAACTCTAGATACCTAGGTCTGACACCACCGAGTCACTAGAGGGAAACTAAATGCGAAACAGATTTCCAACAAGATCGATAATAAGACGATGACGTTCTACGAAAGTCCTAGCTATGAACGAGTGGGTAACACCAAAATAAAAAAGAACGTGTGCCCAACAATTCTTTACCTTAAACTCGCCCATAAAATCGTACAGGTAACTACTGTAACCAAAATTATATCCACAATACTAGTTAACAACTAGATCAGGATCGAACCTGAAATCACTCGGGTTGAAGACAGAGTTTCTTCCTCGGTCATCGCAATCAGTTTACCTTTTCCTTTGTCTAAATGCTGCAGCTATATCTGCGAGCACCCAGACTTCAAATGCCCTTTCTGCCTGCACTAGAAACAGACTTTATCCTTTAACCAACTGTTGGGTATTTTATCCACAAAAACCCTGATTTGAAGAAGGGCCCTGTCAAGCTAAGATGAATTAAGTTTGCATTTGATGTTGTATTCTAGTTATGTACTTGCAGGTTTATTTTGCTAAGTACACACCAATGTTATGTTACAGTGAGTTAGTAAACACGAGACTACACAATATAATCCTTCATTGTGTAGGCCAATGTGTTGACTCACATATAATCTCTCTATTGGGGTGTACTTACATCACAAGTATTGAAGAAGGATCAAGGAAGGCCAAGGACCTGGACTCAGAGTAGAGGAATTTTACCTAAGTAAAATTCGGCGAGTATGGTGAGTCATACACGTCGAATTCGTCGAGTATCCCCTTGATACTCACCGAATTTGTCTTTTATACTTCCATATACCCGTCCAATTCGTAGTATATACTCAGGGAAAATTCTCAAGAAAGCGGAAAATTTGCCAAGGAAAATTCGTCGAGTATCACTGGTGATACTCGCCGAATTCGAAGAGTATCCCAAGTGATACTCGCCGAATGTGTCGAGCCATTTGTCGACCACTCTTGATTTCTGGCTAAGGCAAATTCGACGAATATCACTTCTAAATTCAGCGAGTATCATAATCTATATTCGACGAATTTCGCCGAATTTGACTTAGGCCGATTTTCCAGATTTTTCTCTAGTTCGAAACCGACGGCCATGCACAGTGTTTTTCTAGGTTATGTTTTTGGAAATCTTTTATAGCCGTTATTTCGATTCTTCCTTTTATATGATAGGATGATTTCGAAATGACCAATCTCTCTTAGCCCAAATTTATTTTCAATTTCAAAAGATTCCAAAAAAGAACGAACCTGTCTGCCGCACCCTAGCGATTTTGCGATTTTCTTCCGATCGGCCGCCGACATCGTGTGATCTTCTTCTTCGAAAACTTCTACGACTGGATTTTGTCTTCTATCAAGATCTAATATACTCAAGTCCTAGTTATTTGAAGATCGAAGGTTCAAGATTCAAGATCCAAAAGATTTTAAGTTTCCGAGTTCTACAAGTTTCTAGATCTACTTCTACGAAGAACGTTAGAGTGAAAACTTGCAATCGTTGTTGCATTATAATATTTATTTTCCTTTATAGGAGATTGTTTCTACGATTTTGTAGATTCGTTAGTGGATCGAGTTTGTAGATCCGTTAGTGGATCGAGTTTGTAGATCCGGTTTGTGGATCGAGTGGTAGATCCGGTTGTGGATCGAGGTGTAGGAGAGTTTGTTCTCCGAGGCGTAGGATCGTTGCTCTGAGTTGTAAGATTGTGATAATCTGAGAAAGGTGAAGTATCCGAATCTATCCCTTTGTGGTAGATAAGCGATGCGGGACAATGGACGTACCCAATACGAGGAACCACTATAGATCTCTGTGTTTGTGTGCTTGTTTATTTTTGAGTAATTTTTAATCTGCGAAAAGACTAAACTTCAATTATTCACCCCCCTCTAGGTGAGTTAGGTAGACGTTTAATACTTTCAATTGGTATCGGAGGAGCATTTTGGTCGGTAAGGTTAACAACTTGATCACGATCCTTGATCTAGTGTTAAGAGATTCCGCATTGTCACCATGGACAGAAGAAAAGACATGTCATCCATGAAGCTACCAGTGTGCACCATGGAAAACTTTCCCATGTAGAAAGAAGGAGTACGATTCTTCATGGAAGCTGCTGATCCGAGGATTTTTCAGATAGTGGAAGAAGGACCTCACTTCCCTACACATGCTTCAACGTTAAATCCAGCGATTATGATTCCCAAGAAGATGATGGATCTCACAAAGGATTAGATTGCCTTAGTCTCCCTAAACAAGAAGGCAAAAAATATCATAGTAAGTGCAGTGGACGATTCAATTCTCCAGAACTTATTCCACTACAAATCTGCCAAAGAGATGTGGCTTTGTCTTGTTATTCTGATGGAATGCATTGAAGAAGTGGGAGACGATCGCAGATCATTGTTGAACTAGGAGTAAAAAGCCTTCAAGAAAGGGGCTAATGATTCTATTGCAGACAACCTCAATTTTTTTTCAAGATCGTCAACAGCCTCAGGAATTATGGCCGTGTATTCACTAATGGCGAGCTCAATGACAAGTTTCAAAGATCCCTGACTAAAGACTCGGATACCAAGGTTGTTTCCATTAGAGAATTTGGGAAGATGCCGGAGATCGACCCCCAGAACCTATTTGGCAAGTTGCTCTCCTACAAACTACATATAAATACTAGGAAAAAGGAGGAGAAAAGCAACAGAACGTCTAGCAGAGAAAAGTCTGTGGCTCTGAAGGCGGAAGGTTCGAAGAAATATAAAGCTATGTCACCCGTAAGGACACGTGCTCCTGATACTCCAGAAGACTCAGAGCCAAGCACGTCAGGCTCCGAGCTATCAGATGGAGAATTTTCTCTTATCTCCAAGTAGTTCAAGAAGCTTCTCAGCAAGAGGAGACAAATGGAAAATAGTTCATCCTCTTCAGATTCTAGAAGATCACATCGTGACGGTGATCGAATGATGAAAAGCTACAGCAAATAGGACAGGTACAAATCCAAATTCAACAAACCGTTTTCCTCTGACATTGTTTTCTACTGCTATAATAAATCAGGTCAGATGATTCCGGAGTGTCCTTATAAGAAGAAGGATAGCTCTAGGAAGGACGAGAAGAGATCCTTCAAAGGGAAGAAGAAATAAGAAAAGAGCTTCTTCGCCAAAAAGTCGAAGAATCTCAGCGACAGTGAATCGAGTGAGTCGAGCTCTGAAAACAAAGAAGCTTACTTTGGACTCATGGCTCAATCTGATGAGGAAGTGGGCGACTCCGAGTACCATGTGAAGGTAAACTCGCACACTATTCTCTCAAAATCTGAAACGTCCACTAATGGTCGTGAAGACTATTCCTCTGATGAGAACGAATCAGAATTAATGGCTCAGCACGAGCACCTATTAAAGGCTTTCGACAAGTGCCATAAGGTAGTCTGAAAGCAGGTAAAAAAGATTGCCTCCCTCAAGGCATTGGAAGTAAATCTGAAGGAAGAAATTGCACAGTTACTTCCTCTCAGAGTTGAAGTCCACTCCTTGAAAAAGGAACTCAAGGGCTCCGTTGAGACATTAAGTTTGAAGGAAAAATATCTTGATGAGATGGAAGAAAAGCTCGTGGTGGAGAGAAAACTTGTTGATAGTTTCTCCAAGCCAAAGAATGTTCTGCCTCTCATTGATGAGTTTTCAACTCAAAAGAAGGGTAGTGGTCTTGGCCACGTTGGTGGAAAGGGTAAGGCTGCAGAGAAGGCTAGCGCCAAAGAAAAGGGGAAGGTAGCCATGAGTCAACCCTCATTTAGGAAGGTAATCTTCCCGACGAACAAGTTTGACCTTTAGTTGTCCAATGGTCATCGTGCAAGGCCTACTCATGTAGAGCCCAAGAACAGATACCAGGGATGGACCCATCCCCATGACTTTGGTGCCAGCGTGTTCAAAGCACCTTATAAAGAGATTCAGATGAAGAGTTATGGTCCATATATCGATGGACATAACAATAAGAAGGCACCAAAATCCAAAACTGGTGTGCCTAAGGCTAAGGAGATGGGGAGCCCCTGTATATGCTGCAACCATGTTGGTACCCTAGTTTGATTTGAGTTTAGTCTTCTCCTTTTGTCCCTTGACCCCAAGAAATATCTATGGTCAATGGTTAGTGGTCTAGCTGTAGAGTCCTCACTTTTCCAGATGAAGAATTTGGTTAAGTAGTTTGTTCGTTCGACTATCGTCGAACGCCGCTCGACTATCGTCGACTAACTGTTCGACGATCGTCTATCAGTTGTTCGACTTTCAGTCTGCGAGGATAGTTCGACTGTCGGTTGATAGTTCGACTATCTGTGTGCTTTGATAGTTCGACTATCTGCTTGGATAGGTCGACTATCTGATAGCTCGACTATCTGTAGATAGTTCGACTATCTGTTCTGCGTTGATAGTTCGACTATCTGTTCTGCGTTGATAGTTCAACTATCTGTTGATAGGTCGACTATCTGTTCTCGCTTGGTAGTTCGACTATCTGCTTTGATAGTTCGACTATCTGATAGTTCGACTATCTGTTGATAGGTCGACTATCTGTTTGTTTTTGATAGTTCGACTATCTGTTGATAGCTCGACTATCTGTTTCGCTTTGATAGCTCGACTATCTGGATCGTTCGACTATCTGTCCGATAGTTCGACGATCTCCGTGCGTCGGTCGACGATCTTCGAGGGTCGTTCGACATTTTCTGTCTGCCTTTATACTTTGTATTTATTTATTATATTTAATTAATTAATACATTATCTGGCATATCTTTTCAGTTGTTTTATGATAATATTTCCAGGCAATATTTGCTCCATCCCTTATGCCTGAGTAAAATCTTTTCAGATAAAGTTGTTTGTCTTATTAGCTGACATTGTATTTCACTTTATCTGCTGTCAGTCCTTTATAGCCGTTAGACTGAAAAGTCTTTCTTCTGCTGTAAAGAGTTTGTTTCTGATATGACTTTATTTAGTACTTTATTATCAGATTGCTTCCTGCAGCTTCCTAGAAAGAGGTTTATACCTTTTATAGAATGTTTCTGCTGCAGAGATTGTTTTGTCTTCTTGATATTTACAACCCAGGTCTCAAGATGTAGAAGAAGACAAGTAATTCAAATTGAAGAGAGCCGTTGCTTGCTGCTGTTATAAAAAGGACCCTTTGAAGAAGGATTCAAGCTAGCTAACTAGTTAACCAGTTCACTTAAGCTTTCAAGCCTTCATCAAGATCAAGTCTTCTGCTCTCAGCAATACTCATCCATCTGAGAAGTGTTAAGATCTTCTACTCTTCTTCAACCTGAGTTCTCCTGCTTCCAGGAAGATTCAAACTCAGAGTTCTTTTGAAGAAGAAGAAGAAGAAGACAGCTGCTTGAAGATCTTTAATTTTATTATTTATTATCTTCTTGTAGTTTTTCCTTCAGATCTTTCTGAAGAGTTTTCTGCACTGAAGCAAGACTTCACCTTGACATCTTTGAGCCAGGGGGAGCCTTGATTATTTAGAGCTTTCTAGCTCAGTGCAAGTTTTTGTGCTTCTCTAATCTTTTGTAAAATAGAGAAGACATCTTAACCTTCCTCCCCCTCCTGTACAGGGTTATTACTCCCTTCAAAAGTATCCCTTGGTGGCAGGGCACCTGATTAAAAACCTGTGCTTGGTTTTTAGACACCTGATCAAAAGTCTAAAGGGTTTCTGGATCTACCTGAAGCAGATCCTGTTGGTGGCAGGGCACCTGATCAAAAACCTGAGTGGATTCCTACCGTGTTGGTTGAAGAGTGGACGTACCCAAGTTGTTTGGGGAACCACTATAAATTACTTGTGTCGTCTGGATTGCCTTGTTTAATTCCTGCATTGTGGCTGTGAATATATATAACTAGGTTGCTAGTTGCTGATTAGGATTTCCAAGCCTTAACTGTAATTACAGTTAGCTTGAGTTTGTGCACAACACTTGTGTTAGGCCATAGGGTTAATTCTATATCTATAATCTTTTAATTTCGCAATTCACTCCAAGGGAGTTGGGTAGACCATTAAGTTTTGTCTAGTGCAAAATTTGATAACTCTATTCACCCCCCCCTCTAGAGTAGTATCTATCCCTTCACTTTCAATTGGTATCAGAGGGAGGTTGACTGACTGAATAGGCTAACACCTAAGTCACAATATCCTGGTAGATACCAAAGCTTATAGATATTCACTATCATGGCCCAGTCCAAGGATTATTCTAGCACCAGACCTCCAGCATGCAACTTAGCCAAGTTTGGCATCTGGAAGGCAAGGATAAAATTATATATGAATTCTATTGATGAAAGCATCTTTGCTTCTATTTTGTCAGGTCCCCCAAGAGCACCTGCTGCTGCCACTGCCTCATCATCAACTGATATGAGTGCAGTGCCTCCTCCAGATTTTAAATAGATGAGTACAAGAAGGCCAAGATAGCAGATGCCAAGGCGATGAATATACTGGCTCAGACAATGTCTGATGAGGTATTCCAGAAGGTAGCTGACTGCTCTTCAGCAAAAGCCATGTGGGATACACTGAACCAGATTGTAGCTGGTTCAGCTGATGAAAGGAAGGACAGAAGGTCCAACCTTATCTCATAATATGAGAACTTCAAGAAAACTGATGCTGAATCAGTTGAAGCCATGTACACCAGGCTCAGCTCAATCATCAATGAGCTGAGGATCCTTGACAAGGACATATCATTGACAGAGGTCAATGATAAGATTCTTATGTGCTTCCCTAGCACATGGGATCTAAGTATCTGGCCCATCAAGGAAGCCAGGAGCACCAATGAGATTTCAACTGAAGCCCTTCTCGGCAAGCTCAAGTCTTTTGAGCAAGTGCTGAAGACAAGGGAAGCAGAAGCAAAGACCCCTACTCCAACAAGAAAAGAGCATTCTCTAGCTCTTAAGGCTGCTGATGCTTCTGAAGGCAGCCAATCAAATGAGGAGCTAATGGCATTGTTTGCCAAGAGGTTTCTCAAGATGGGGAGAAAGGAATTCAGAAAGAAGTCTTCACGATATGAAGACAAACCAAGGTATGATCGTTCACCTGCTAAAGAAATTATATGTTATGGTTGTAGGAAGCCTGGACACATCTTACCAGAGTGTCCAGAGGAGAAGAATAAAGACAAGAGGAAAGAAAAGGAACAACACAGGAAGCACTCCAAGCCATCCTCCTACAAGAACAAGAAAAAGGAGAGAGGTTTCATTGCTGAAACCTGGAGTGATTCTGATGAAGAATTCTCCTCCTCAAGCTCCAGTGAGGATGAGGAAGAGAAGAAGGCAAAAGAAGTTTGCCTCATGGCAATAGATGCCTGCAGCAACCACTCAGCTGCAGAGAGTTCAGATTCAGATGAAGAGATGCCTACAGAAGATGAGGTACTATCTTCTTATGACTTCACTTCTGAAGAATTTAAATTAGATTTTAAATCTTTATGCTTAGATTTGATTAGCTCAGAAAAGGAGATAAAAGAACTTAGAAATAAGTTAGCTGACTCAGAATTAATTGCTACAGAAAATATTAGGTTAAAGGAAGAGCTCACTACTTGTAGTGAAGAAATTAAATTTCTTAAAATGGAGTTAGCTAAGTCTAAGAGATTAGAAGAATCACTTAATGGTAGAAGCCTTAAGCTATTAGAGATTACCAGCATGACTAACACTAGGTCAGGAAATGACAAACTAGGCTTAGGAGCTTCTCCAAGTGAACCCCCAATTATTCTTAAAAATAATCTTTCAACTCCAGTGAACTTCATTTCAGCTAGTGGAATGAAGAACACTGAGCAAGTAAACCTAGTTAATAAAACTTTAAATAAAGCTAAGAGAGAAAAGAGAAAGAAATTTTTTAAAGAAATGCAAAGAGCGTCGAACGCCGCTCGACGATCGGAAGCTCAATGGTCGAACGAAGCTCGACGATCTGAGCGCCCATCGTCGAACGTCGATCGACGTTTTCAACATGATTTTCAAAATCATCATCAGTACCATAGAAATCTAAATGAAAATAGAAACCCTAGGTTTGTTGACCCATCATCTGCATGGAGAATCCCACCTAGGAGATCTCACCCATTAGGTTATCACCCTCAGCCTGCATTTTCATTTATTTCCAGTTTTTCTTATGTGAAAAACAAGGGACCCAAGGTTACCTGGGTCCACACTGTCTAAATAAATGTCTTGCAGGTGAAGGCCTATCCAATCACTCAAAATAAGTGGTATTTGGATAGTGGATGTTCCAAGCATATGATAGGAAATAAAGATCATCTGTCAAAATTCAAAGCTAAGCTCGGCCCAAAGGTTATCTTTGGAGATTCCAGCTGTGGTCAGACAGAAGGCTATGGCAGGATCACAATTGGAGATGTTACTTTCAAGAGAGTTGCATATGTGACAGGACTGAAGCACAATTTGATCTCAGTCAGCCAGCTATGTGATGCTGGCTACCAGGTTTCATTTTCTAACTCTTCTTGCAATATTACTTTAAATAATATTGTTGTTTTAGTAGGCATTAGAATAGGTAATATTTATTTAGTAGATTTCAATTCATCTCACTCTGAAATCTGTTTATTTAATGAAGTAACAATTAATAATAATTCTTTGTGGCATAAGAGGCTTAGTCATGTTAACCTTAAAAATATATCTAGGTTATCTAAACACAACCTTGTTAGAGGTTTACCATCTTGCCCCTACAAGAAGGAGAGCCTATGCAAGGCTTGTCAGCTAGGCAAGCAAACCAAGAATTCTTTTAAATCAGTAAATAAGAGTGATTCTCCTAGAATCCTGTATCTATTACATTTGGACCTATTTGGCCCAATAAATGTACAGAGTTTAGGAGGGAAGTATTACACCTTAGTAATTGTAGATGACTTCTCTAGGTTCAGTTGGGTTTTCTTTTTGAGAACTAAGGCTGATAACTTCAAAGCCCTTACAGACTTTCTACTATGTGTGCAGACTGAGTACTCTACTCATGTGGCCTTGATCAGAAGTGATCATGGTACTAAGTTTGACTCTCTTCTCATGCAAGAATTCTGTGAGAGAGAAGGTATCAAACATAGTTTCTCAGCTCCTAGAACTCCCCAACAAAATGGGGTAGTTGAAAGGAAGAATAGAACACTCATTGAAGCTGCTAGTACATTGTTGGCAGATGCTAACATGCCTCTCTCCTATTGGGCAGAAGCTAACATGCTCAACTATCTGTAGATAGTTCGACTATCTGTTCTGCGTTGATAGTTCGACTATCTGTTGATAGTTCGACTATCTATTCTGCGTTGATAGTTCGACTATCTGTTGATAGGTCGACTATCTGTTCTCGCTTGGTAGTTCGACTATCTGCTTTGATAGTTCGACTATCTGATAGTTCGACTATCTGTTGATAGGTCGACTATCTGTTTGTTTTTGATAGTTCGACTATCTGTTGATAGCTCGACTATCTGTTTCGCTTTGATAGCTCGACTATCTGGATCGTTCGACTATCTGTCTGATAGTTCGACGATCTCCGTGCGTCGGTCGACGATCTTCGAGGGTCGTTTGACGTTTTCTGTCTGCCTTTATACTTTGTATTTATTTATTATATTTAATTAATTAATACATTATCTGGCATATCTTTTCAGTTGTTTTATGATAATATTTCCAGGCAATATTTGCTCCATCCCTTATACCTGAGTAAAATCTTTTCAGATAAAGTTGTTTGTCTTATTAGCTGACATTGTATTTCACTTTATCTGCTGTCAGTCCTTTATAGCCGTTAGACTGAAAAGTCTTTCTTTTGCTGTAAAGAGTTTGTTTCTGATATGACTTTATTTAGTACTTTATTATCAGATTGCTTCCTGCAGCTTCCTAGAAAGAGGTTTATACCTTTTATAGAATGTTTCTGCTGCAGAGATTGTTTTGTCTTCTTGATATTTACAGCCCAGGTCTCAAGATGCAGAAGAAGACAAGTAATTCAAATTGAAGAGAGCCGTTGCTTGCTGCTGTTATAAAAAGGACCCTTTGAAGAAGGATTCAAGCTAGCTAACTAGTTAACCAGTTCACTTAAGCTTTCAAGCCTTCATCAAGATCAAGTCTTCTGCTCTCAGCAATACTCATCCATCTGAGAAGTGTTAAGATCTTCTACTCTTCTTCAACCTGAGTTCTCCTGCTTCCAGGAAGATTCAAACTCAGAGTTCTTTTGAAGAAGAAGAAGACAGCTGCTTGAAGATCTTTAATTTTATTATTTATTATCTTCTTGTAGTTTTTCCTTCAGATCTTTCTGAAGAGTTTTCTGCACTGAAGCAAGACTTCACCTTGACATCTTTGAGCCAGGGGGAGCCTTGATTCTTTAGAGCTTTCTAGCTCAGTGCAAGTTTTTGTGCTTCTCTAATCTTTTGTAAAATAGAGAAGACATCTTAACCTTCCTCCCCCTCCTGTACAGGGTTATTACTCCCTTCAAAAGTATCCCTTGGTGGCAGGGCACCTGATTAAAAACCTGTGCTTGGTTTTTAGACACCTGATCAAAAGTCTAAAGGGTTTCTGGATCTACCTGAAGCAGATCCTGTTGGTGGCAGGGCACCTGATCAAAAACCTGAGTGGATTCCTACCGTGTTGGTAGAAGAGTGGACGTACCCAAGTTGTTTGGGGAACCACTATAAATTCCTTGTGTCGTCTGGATTGCCTTGTTTAATTCCTACATTGTGGCCGTGAATAGATATAACTAGGTTGCTAGTTGCTGGTTAGGATTTCCAAGCCTTAACTGTAATTACAGTTAGCTTGAGTTTGTGCACAACACTTGTGTTAGGCCATAGGGTTAATTCTATATCTATAATCTTTTAATTCCACAATTCACTCCAAGGGAGTTGGGTAGACCATTAAGTTTTGTCTAGTGCAAAATTTGATAACTCTATTGACCCCCCCTCTAGAGTAGTATCTATCCCTTCACTTTCAAACCAGGAGGCCTTCACCTCTAAGAATTATTCCCCTACTAGACCTCACGTTCAAAGGATAAAGAAGGAGTACAAAAGGAGGTAAACCAGGTTTGACTGTTGGTGTTGCGGCAAAATTGGTCACTTTGGCGTAGATTATTGTTACAACCCTGCCAATTTTGTAACCCCACGAGTTAGCTATGCGAGACCGACCAATCGCAAGGTTAATGTTCCTAGTGGTTTTCAGCTGACCAGGAACCAAGGAACCAGATACGTTTGGGTTCCTAAGGTAAAATGATCTGTTTTTACATGTATGTCCAAAGGCCAATAGAACTCCGATCTAGTATTTGGACAGTGGATTCTCTCGGCACATGACCGGGACAAAAAGCCTTTTGCGTGATTATACCCCAGTCAAAGGCGGACCGAAATTCATCTTTGGAGGTTCAGAAAGGGGAACAACAAAAGGTTATGGTATGATTTCCAACGACGTAGTCTCTTTCATAGACGTGACTTATGTTAATGGATTACACCATAATCTCATAAGCATAAGTCAACTATATGACAAAGGCTACATCGTTGAGTTCTGCAAGGACAAGTGTTTGATAAAGTCGTTTGAAAATCTTGAGATGGTTTTAACAAGCACTCAGAGCAGAAATATTTTTTGTTTAAATTTCCTTTGCTTAGACAATTCTACCACAGTGTGTTTTATGGCCAAAAGTAGTGCGTCTCTTTGTGACTAATGGCACAAGAGATTTGCACATATTAATTTCAAAACCTTAAATATGCTATTTTCTCAAAACTTAGTAAATGATGCCGCTAACATTAAGTGCCTTAAAGAGAGTCCATGTCACTCCTGTCAAATGGGTAAGAAGACACGGGCTACCTTCAAGGGTATTGCTAAAAAAGATTCTTTACGAAGCTTATACTTGGTTTATATGGACTTATTCGGTCATATGCCTATTCATAGCTTAGGAGGTAAGGTCTATACGTTAGTAACTATTGATGACTAATCACATTTTACTTGGGTGTTCTTTCTGAAACACAAGTCAGACACCTTCGATTATTTCACTAATTTTGTCCAACAAATTCAGAATGAATTGAACTGTTTAGTGGTAAAAATCAGAAGTGATCATAGAACAAAATTTGAGTCTGTTGCCATGACAGAATTCTGTGGAAGTCAAGGTATCTTTCATTAGTTTTCCTCCCAGCGAACTCCACAACAAAATTTAGTTGCTGAGAGAAGGAATAGAACCCTAATTGAAGCATGTACAACCATGTTGAATGACGCTTCACTTCCGATGTATTTCTGGGCTGAAGCAGTCAACACGGCTTGTCACATGCAAAATAGAACACTCATAACCAAAAGCTATCGTAAGACCCCCTATGAGACATTGAAGGGCAGAAAACCGACTGTGTACTACTTTAGAATCTTTCGAAGTAAATGCTTCGTACTTAATAATGGGAAGTGTTACCACACAAAGTTTAGTGAAAAGTCTTTTGAAGGTATTTTTGTAAGATATAGTAGCCATAGTAAGGCATAAAGGATTTTCAATAAGAAAACTCTGGTGGTAGAAGAGTCAATAAATTTTTTATTTGATGAGACTAGCATGCTCCATAACAGCTCGTCTAGTGTTTTTGGTGCAGATGCAGGTTTCAGGTTCAAAGATTTAAGATTTGATGAAGCTGTCAGGAAGAAGCTCCAAGCTCAGTCAAGATCGTTGATCTAGGCTTGGTGGATGAAGAACCTCTAGAGGAAGAATTGCCTCAACCCATAGAGGCTACACAAGATATTGTAGAGCCTACTGGAGGGAGGGAAAGGAATCTAGGGTTTCGACACCTAAGAGATCACCCAGCTGATCAAATAATTGGAGAGCCAAGAGATAGTGTGGGAACTAGAAGAGGTACAGCTAATGAGATTATGCATCTCAGTTTTTTGTCGCAGGTTGAGCCGAATAAGTTCGAGGAAGCAAAAAAAGATGCCTCTTGGATCATGGCAATGCAAGAGGAGCTCAACCAGTTTGAACGATACAAATTCTGGGCGATGGTACCCAGACCAAAGGGACAGAACGTGATCGGCACCAAATGGATATTCAAAAATAAGCTGGATAAACACGGAGTAATTATCAAGAACAAAGCTAAGATTGTAGCTCAAGGTTATAAACAATAAGAGGGGATCGACTTCGACCAAACATTTGCTCCAGTGGCTCGGCTTGAAGCGATCAGGTTGTTTCTTGCGTATGCTGCCCTCAACGGCTTCATTGTCTACCAAATGGACGTGAAGTAAGCTTTCCTTAACGGGAATCTGAAAGAGGAAGTATACGTAGCGCAACCCCCAGGTTTTGTCAATTCTCAATTCCCTGAATATGTTTATTTTTTAAATAAAGCTTTATATGGATTAAAACAAGCTCCCCGAACTTGGTATGAGACGTTGTCTAGCTTCTTCTTGAGAACAAGTCAAGGGGAAAGATAGACAAAACATTATTTCATAGGGAAGTAAAAGACAATATTTTGCTAGTGCAAATCTATGTCGCTGACATCATATTTGGCTCTACAGAAGACATCCTTTACAAAAAGTTTTCCAAACTTATGCAAGGGATGTTTGAAATGAGCAGTATTGGAGAGCTGAAGTATTTCTTAGGACTTCAGGTGAAGCAATTTGAAGATGAAATTTTCATCTCTCAAACGAAGCTCACCAAAGAGCTTCCTAAGAAATTCAGAATGGAGAGCGCATCCTCCATGAGGACTCCAATGGGTTCAACTGTGTCTCTGGAAAAGGATGAAAAAGGGAAACCTTTTGATGAAACCAAGTATAGAAGCATAATTGGATCCTTTCTCTACCTGACTGCCAGTAGACAAGATATAATGTTTTCAACATGTTTCTACACTAGATATCAGATGAACACTACAGAATCTCATTACGTCTCTGCAAAGAGGATTTTAAGATACCTTAAGGGTACACCCAATCTTGGCTTATGGTACCCAAGAAGTAATGATGTTGAGCTAATTGGCTTTTCAGTTACTGATTTTGCAGGAAGCTGGGACGATCGAAAAAGCACTTTCGGGACGTGCCAATTCCTCAGAAGATGGCTTATTTCATGGAGCAGTAAGAAGCAGAATTGTGTGACAATTTCTACTGCCAAATTAGAGTATATTTTTGTGGGTAGTTGTTACACACAACTTCTTTGGATAAGTAATCAACTCGAAGATTATAATTTGAAGTTCAAGGAGATTCAAATGTATTGCGACTCCTCCAACAATCACAAACAATCTAGTTTCCCACTGACATACCAAGCACATCGAGGTGTGCTACCACTTCATCCGGGAGCATGTGGAAAACAAGGACATAGCCCTCAGCTATGTCCCAATGGACAAACAGGTTGCAGATATTTTTACAAAGCCGCTGTACGAAACCAAGTTCTCATTTTTCAAAACGAAACTAGGTATGCTAAAAATTGACTCCTGATGAAGTCAAAGCACGTATAAAATCTCTCCGGAACAACTACAGAAAAGCTAGAAATTTTGCACAAGGCAAATTCGGCGTATATCGGCCGATTCATGTTATTAACGCCAAATCGGACTCCTCCTCCAGCGTATCTCAACGAACTTATTGTTGAACAAATTTTCACACTCTATATTGGATCCGAAGAACCGGCGATAAGTCAGGTACGTGCGTTCTTAGATAATTTGAAAATCATATAAGTATATATATATATATATATATAGAAATAACGGGGGGCAGTGACAAAGTTTTTTTCGCCGAGATTCACAGAAATTTGGGAATCGACCCTTCGGCTCACGCGTGACAGTGTCGTCCTCGTCAAAAGGCTCTACAGAGTGCATGCTACTTCTCACTTGGCTAGGGTTGTCTACTCCATCCAAGCTCTAAGCGACAATGGTACAAGGTTTTCCACCGATTTCACATAGTGGAAGATTCCCGATAACCGCCAATTCCTACAGTTTCCGACCAGTCAAGCTTCAGAGCAGTAGAGAATTTTTTTTTCTGAAATCCATATTTTAGTTCTCCTCTGGCTCCTAAAACCACCTGTGGTCTGCTAGGATGAAGTGAGTTAATTCGCACCGGATTTGCTCATGCCTCAGATGAGTTTTGTAACGTAATTCTCATGCTGGAAACTACAGGACTGTCCTTTGTCCTAGAACACCCATGCAAAGTTCTGGACAAGGAAGTTCTTGAGTTCTTCTAAAATGCAAAGCTTAGACGCGAAGACTCAGTGATTGAGAGAAAGATTTGGAAGTACAAGGTCAAGGTAAATGCTTCTCTTCTGTCCAGTTATTTGCGGCTTCTAGTCTGTGAAGAGGTATATTACCTTGATGAATATGACTTCTCTAGAGCCCTATTATTTTGTGGACTGCCCAGAGGTTCAAAAGAAGTCAAGTGCAAGGGGATGAACGATGAAGGAAAACTTCTTTCCGACATAATTGGCAAAGTTCTGATATGCAAGACTGGATCTTATGATTATTTGTCTACAAAAATGTTCAAAGTGCTCGTTTATATTATCTACAGGAAGAGGTTGGATTGGGGTGCTTTGCTGTTTGCCAAAATCAAAGACAGCCTACACACTCCCAACTTTGGGAGGATTATCAACCTATACCTTAATCAATTAGATGGTGATAGGTTTGATATGACCAAAGGAGTTCCTATCAATCATTTGAAGAAAATCGACTCTTCAATCTTCTCAAGATGGGATAGGAGGATCAATAGGCTAGGGGGAGCCACAAGTTTGCAAGTGGAGGAGAAAGAACAAGTACCGGATGACAAGATTCCTACACCACCTCCAAATGAGATTCTTGCTAGTATGAGTGCAGGAATTGAGGGGGAGATAGTTGCTATTTCAGATTCAGTTCAAGTGGTTTATGTTTCAGTTCTAGCGATTCAAGATTCAGTTCCATATCCAGAGGCCCCAGATGCTGTGTTTACCGACTCAAAGCTAGTTGATCTCCTAGCAGAGGTTGCTGCTATTGGTAATGTTGTTGCTGTTGAGGTTCAATAAGTTGAGAATGCTGAAGAAGATGATCTAGCTCCTTTTGAGCATGATGAGGATGCTGAGAATCTCTATGAGGATGCTGAGAATCTTGATGAGGATGCTGATAGTGAAGATTTGAATATTGATGATTATGAACTAGAGAATACTGCTGATGAAATTTTTGTTGCTGCTGATACGTCAGCTATTGCTAAGGTTGGCTATGCTGCCCTTATTTTTTCAGAGCCTTTGTCTGTGGATAATCTGGTTGTTTCTCTCCCTGGGATGGTCTCTACTACAGTGTCTTAGGGGAGGCAACTCAGTCCCGGATATCTATTTCCACTAAGGTTGACATATTGATGTGCAACCTAGAGACAAGGATTGGTAAGCTGCTAGGTGCCCCTCCAGTTATTGAGGAGGAGATGGTCACCTTATTTGATGAAGAAGGAGATGCTGAGGAGCATACTCCAGTCCCAGATGCTGCTGTTCCAGTGTTGCTTTCTTCAAATATTTTTATACCTGTGCTGAATGGTGTTCCTAGCTTAAGTTCAGGTGATCAGATTCTGAAAGCTGTTGAAGCTATGTTGGCAAAGAAACATGCATAGTTCGATGCCTTGTTAGAGAAATTA
This sequence comes from Platanthera zijinensis, assembly GCA_039513925.1. NCBI lineage: Eukaryota > Viridiplantae > Streptophyta > Magnoliopsida > Asparagales > Orchidaceae > Platanthera > Platanthera zijinensis. Next base: position 103,644,142 of record CM077088.1, read on the forward strand.
GTAAAAAGAGTTAAACAATATGAGAAATTTATGCTAGATGGCCTTGCTGAAGTTAAAGCTAAATTTGATAAGCTTGATGCCAGGTTTGAAGAAACGTTTGTATAAGTTACAACTGTAGTGACTCTTATGATGAGAGGACTTAAGCAAAACGAAGGAGTCCTGAAAACTGCTGACAAGAACACTCTCTCTCTGATCAAGGCCCATAATAGGTCAATGACATATTATGATTCTTCCATGCGCACTTATGCCAATGAAATTGCTGTAAAAGCCAAAAAGCGTGAGGAAGCCCTTACAGTTAAGGTTGCCGATGTTGAAAAGTCTATGTTCGGTCAATTCAAACAAACCAATGATTATAGCTATAAAAACATCGTATGGTTACATGGACAACTATTCCCTTATCCAGTTCACGCTGAGCCTGGTCATATTGACGTTCATCTAGTTGAGCCTAGTCATGTTGACGTTCATCCGACTACGGATTACACTCAATACTGGACATACTGATAGGACTTCTCCCAGGTTCATGTTGTTGATGTTATGACTCCCGATGTTCAGGCTACTACTACTGCTGTTGTTGCTGCTTTTTCAAAGGCTGCTGCTTTCAAGAAAAGATAATTTGGGGAAGGCACATCTGAGGTCAGGCCAGTTCCAGTCAGATTAGAGCCCAACATAAAATTCGAAGAGGTTTGGAGCCCGACCTCCAAAGGAATTATCTTGGATACCTTTTCTTTGTACGAGATCGGAGTGGAAAAACATCAAGATCACTACAGTCAAGAATAATGGAACAAATACAAGGAAGCCTGCACTAGGAGGAGAATTCATTTCTGAAAGTACAAGAATGCTAATCCAATGCCTCCTCCTCCTCCCAGATACTATCCGAAGCCCATAGAATACTTTGAGAGACAACTTTTGAAGAGAAAGAACAAACAGATCTGATTTCTTATATATATTCCAATTGTTGAGTGTTGTGGGCTACCCTCCCAAAACTAAACATTTTTTTGATATAAATATGCATATATATGATTTATCTAATTGTCTTGGAATGCGCGCTTTTATCATTTTTATTTCATTCATCTTTTCAAGTCTTAATTTTTTTTATTTGGTATGTGCAATTCACCTTAGCTTGTAAGATTTTGGCTTCTTCAAATAGGGGGAGATTATTGTGTATTGTATCCACAATAACCCTGTTTTAAAGAAGAGCCCTGTCAAGCTAAGATGAATTGAGTTTGTATTTGATGATGTATTTTAGTTATGCACTTGTAGGTTTGTTTTTCCTAGTACACACTAATGTCAGGTTACAGTGGGTCAATAAACACTGGACTACACAATGTAATCCTTCATTGTGTAGGCCAATGTGTTGACTAACGTGTAATCTCTCTATTGGGGTGTACTTCTATCCCAAGTACATGATAAGGATCAAGGAAGGCCAAGGACCTGGACTCAGAGTAGAGGAATTTTGCCTAAGTAAAATTCGGCGAATATGGTGAGTCATACACGTCGAATTTGTCGAGTATCCCCTTGATACTCGCCGAATTCATCGTGTATGCTTCCCAATACCCGTCGAATTCGCAGTATATACTTAGGGAAAATTCACAGGAAAGCAGAAAATTTGTCAAGGATAATTCGCCGAGTATTACTAACGATACTCGCCGAATTCGCCGAGTATCACTGGCGATACTCGCCGAATTCGACGAGTATTCCAAACGATACTCGTCAAATGTGTCGAGCCATATGTCTACCACTATGGATTTCTGGCTAAGGCAAATTATACGAATTTTACTTTTAAATTCGGCGAGTATCATAATCAATATTTGACGAATTTCGCCGAATTTGACTTAGGCCGATTTTCTCGATTTTTCTCTTGTACAAAACCGACGACCATGCACAGTGTTTTTTTAGGTTACATTTTTGGAAATCTTTTGTAGCCATTATTTCTATTCTTCCTTTATATATATATGATAGGATGATTTCGAAATGAACAATCTCTCTTAGCCCTAATTAATTTTCAATTTCAATTGATTCCAAAAAAGAAATAACCTGTCGACCACAGCTTAGAGATTTCGCAATTTTCTTCCGATCAGCCGCCAACATCGTGCGATATTCTTCTTCGACAACTTCTATGACTGGATCGTGTCTTCTCTCAAGATCTAATCTACTCCAATCCAAGTTATTTGAAGATCTAAGGTTCAAGATTCAAGATCAAAAAGATTTCAAGTTTTCGAGTTCTACAAGTTTCAAGATCTACTTCTACAAAGAACATCAGAGCGAAAACTTGCAATCGTTGTTGTGTTGTAATATTTATTTTCCTTTGTAGGAAATTGTTTCTCCGACTTTGTAAATTCGTTGGAGGATCGAGTTTGTAGATTTGTTAGTAAATCGAGTTTGTAGATTCGGTTTGTGGATCGAGTGGTAGATCCGGTTGTGGATCGAGTGGTAGATCTGGTTGTGGATCGAGGTATAGGAGAGTTTGTTTTCCCAGGTGTAGGAGTCTTGCTCCGAGTTGTTAGATTGTGATAGTATGAGAAAGGTGAAGTAGCCAAATATATTCCTTCATGGTAGATAGGCGAGGCAGGACAATGGACGTACCCAATATGGGGAAACACTATAAATCTCTGTGTTTGTGTGCTTGTTTATTTTTGAGTAATTTTTAATACGCAAAAAGACACAAACATCACCTATTCACCCCCTCTAAGTGAGTTAGGTAGACACTAGATACTTTCACCAACAATGGGCAAAATCAAACCCCTTCCACTTACATGAAGTACAAACTAGATCTCCTTTGGGTGCGCTCTGCATTGTAAGAACTTGTTGCTGCTTCTGAACTCCCAACCTTTTGAAACACATTTCATAGGGATGGTCTGGTCAGCCACAAAAGCTACAGACTTCCTTGCTTCCTCTTTTTGGGTCAGGGTCGAATGTCCCAGGGATTTCGCCATCCTTGGCCTTTCTCTTTTCTTTCCTCAATAACATACCACTATCATTGGCCTTTCCAATAGCCTCAACCCCTAAGGCAGCTTCCACTTCTTTCGCATTAGTCCCAGATTTGTACGAATTGGCAAACTGCTGGATGTCATTTAGAAAACCACCCAAGAAACTTTTAACTTTGCACTCCAAACAACTATCAACTTAGAAGCAAACCTATTCAATTTACTGATCTCACTCAATTCTCAACCACTATGGGGGTCTTACCACCTGACGACTCGCCCTCAGACTGGGGATTCGACCTCATCTCAACACGCTAAAGTGGCATTCCTAATAGTGTCATGAACAACTAATCAAAACCTAGCTTAATGCTAGAACTAATAAACTTAGTTTAGACCATACATGTATGGATACTTTCTCTTTGTTGATGCAAGAAATGCGCCTCTAGGCTCTGTGAATAGAAAGGAGGGTGGAGTAAACTGTCGAATAGTCGGTTACTAATGGTTAGGATAAGAGATTAAGACCGAGAAGGAAAGGAGGAGAGAGAGAGGCCACTAGCAGTGGCAACGCCAGAATTCGCCCGCCATGGCTAAATGCCACTCCTGCGATGAGCTTTCCTTTTATTAGAAGAAAATCAGTTATAGCGGTTAAAACGAAGAACTCGAGTGAACTTGTATCCGCTAGAAGAAGAGTTCAAGTCCGCTTCCACACGCATCTAGCTTTGGGATTCGAACTTCCTCCCTCAGGAGGTACTGTTCACGCCTATTTATAGACTCGGGGGCCTGCCCAAACGGGCAGGGCTAAAAATAACGGCTACCCGAGGATAGAAGAAATGGGCAGCGGTGACCAGACACTGGGAGGAATAAGAGAAAAGAGACCATCTAACTGTGGGGCTAGGCGGTTAGACCTGCAACTAGTCTGCACCTTCCCGATGGCTGCTATTGAGGAGATCCTGCGAGAAGTCTGTGGGAAGGTGGACAGATGGCTAGAGATGGCCTTGCCGCCTAGACTTGAGAAAATCCAGGGGAGCGGTTTTTCTGGGTTAACATAATCACCGCACATTTTTAAATTCCGAGGAATTTCGAAAATGTACGAGTTAATCGCTTGACTGCAAACGCAGTAAATGCACCAGGAGCAATAAATATCACTGACGCAGAAGCTGTTTTCTCAAAACAGCTTTCGAGACAGGTCGCTTCTCCCCCACAGTGGTTAAGATTCTACTATCCAAAATGTCTAGTAGGAAAAGCATCTATGTGAGGATGGGCGACAAGGGCCTGGCCGTTGTAAAGTCTCTACGAAAAGAAATAACAAACAGCGAAGTCGGCAAGAAATCTCCAAAAATGATAATGGCAACGGTAGTCTCGCTAAAACCGTGCCGCTTAAGTGAGGACCTTCTTGGAAAAATAGAGGCCAAGTCCACTGAGGCTGGACAATCCTAGGTCACTACTATTGAGAAGGTTGTCGAGCGGATTCCAGAGCAACCTATTGAGAATATTGCAGACAAGCCCGTTGAAGAGCTGCACGATAATCTGGTTGTAGCTGGCTTCCAGAAACCACGATGACCACAACTCCTCAACCATTGACCACCTCAGACATTGAAATCACATAGTTGCCATCAAGCGAAGCGATCGGCAAGGCGGATTCTGCTGCTGGAGCTGAGCGGGAAGCTGGAGAGATTGCCAATAGTATTGGCAAGGTGAAGAAGGCGGCCAAGAGCACTGCAGATAAGCTGAAGGAAAACGTGGAGGTGGTGATTGCCGCTATCCCAACTAAGAAGTGGAAGTTCAGGCCAACCTCAACTCCGGAGGAGTGGATAGAGGAGTCTCTTCGGTAAAAGAAGAGAGAGAACAAGAGATCCTCGATTCTAAAGGTATCGACTAGCCAAACTGAGGTAACCGATCGACCTCAAGAGATAACTGCGCTGACTGAGCTAGAATGCTTCCTTGAAGCAGAGGATGGCTCTGTGGTCAACTCGACTCTCCCCTCTAACTACAGTTTCTTACAGGAGATCGAAGAAATTGTTAACCGCCAGATAGCTACCGGGAACGACTCCGACTTGGAAGTCTTGTTGGTGAAAGCTGGAGAAGAACCCCCCACACCTTCTGAAGGAGACAAGAAGGTGAAGCTGCGAGAAAAATTGCTCACTGAGAAGAAGGTGCTCACCGCTAGAGAACCCAGCGGTCACCCGGTTAGCTCGGTAGAGTAAGCTGAGGTTGATCACTAGAAAGCCGCAGAGCTTCTGCGGACATGTAAGCTCAAACCTGCCCCGAAGGCCCTAAGAATCCCTCAGCCTTACCAAGAACCACCATGAATAAAGAGATCTATCCGCATAATAATGGAGACTGGTGGCATCCTCTTTTTGCACGAAGAGCTAGAGAGGAACAGGCGGGCCGAGCGACTTCTGAGGGACAAATACCTAAAGAGGATTGATCCCGGGAGGTTGCGGTGACCTGTATTACCTAGCCGCCTAGTCGTTGCTACGACTAGAGATAATGAGAACTTGAGCTCTGGTGCCTTATCTCAAAGCATTGTTACTGCTGCCTTTACCACCTGACAAAATTTCTTCTGACCGCCTTTTCGCTTTGTGTTGTAGATTTTGGAAAAGACTCCACGACCATATTGGACGAGTCCGCATGGCAACTTCAGGAAGATGAAGGCCAGAGCACTTTCTCCCAGCTATTCGTGGAATTCGAGCGGCTAAAGGCATGACTCGCTATCGAGGAGCAATCGCGGAGAGCTTTTGAAGAGGCTTCGAAGAGGCGGCTAAAAGCAGTATCCATAGAGCTGGAGGCAAGTCGAAGGAAGGAGAGAATGCTGTCTGCTAAGCTTGAGGCTTGTCGCGAGTAAGAAAGAATTGTCTGGGACCAAGTCGCGACTCAAGCGAGGCATCTTCAAAAAGCGGAGGAAACCTCTGCCCCGGTGACCGGACAAGCATCCCTACCCGTACGGCCTCACGAGCAGCTAGCTTTTGATGAGCAACAATCCCAATTAGCCGCATAGTTAGGGATGCTTCTCGGATACATCGGGCCCAGAGTGTTTTAAATCACCACTTGGTAGTCGTGCTGTCAGTTTTATTGCAGGTTAGTGACCAAGTGGCTCACCTTGGCAGGGACCCGTAGAGAGAAGTGAGGAGTGGCGAGAAGAACGAGACCGCGAGTTGTAAATAAATTTGAATGAACTGAACTAGTGGTTACTGTGACATTATTATGTTTTAATATTTTAATCTCTCTGCTGTTTAATTTAATTTATCCGCACGATCTGTGATTGAATTGCCTGGAATGATGCCTTGTCACTGCGGCTATTGCAGTTAAACTTTTCTATCGATGAGAAACATTTCGGTAGGTACCAAGTTCTTGACCACTCAGCTTCATTGTCTAGTCGTGTGACTCGCTGTCTACTTGAAGGAGTTCTATAAATAAAGCTTGACTTCGCTTTCTACGAAAGAATACCAAAACATCGATTCCTGCGGCTAGATTTCATGGCACCCGCACGAGCTTTTGCAGCTGCAACTTTCCTTGATGCCGAACACAAACAATCAGAAATAACTAAAGCGGAGCTAGACTGCTTTGTCGCCACCCATATGGTGAACACCGATGTAGTCGCACGAGTACCTCGGGAGGATGAGAGGATAAACTCATCAGGAATGAACTTGGTGGCGATCCCGATGGACCACTTCGAATATGGTGTTTCCTTGACGCCATTAATCGAATTCGTCGAAATCCTTGATTTTTTCGGCATTGTACCTGGCAAGCTCTCACCAAATACAGTGGCGTAGGTGATGAGATTCATAATATACTTGCGGATAGAATGGGTAAAATTCACGATGGATCTTTTCCACCACTGTTTTTTCATCCGCTCGATTACCTCCGGCAAGAATGAAAACTGGGTCTTCAAGGGTGTAGTCTACTTCGGCTGCACCAGAATGAAAGAGATGAACTTGCCGAATAAGTTCTCGAACTAGTCCACCCGATTCCTCTTGTTCGAGGGGAATCTGGGACTTTTGCCTGTCCGCCCACAAATCTGGGCGGCTAATCTATACGAGCGATTTGATGTCAACGACATCAAAAAGGAAATTGCTGGATTCCTTGCCGGGTCATGGCTAGATATCTGACACTTCATCCCCATGCTCTCTGTTGTGACCGACTGGCCAATAGAAGAAAGTAAGTGTTTCAAGCGATTAGCTTATAATTGATTGGCTTGCCGAGCGACTAACAATTTACCCTTGTAGCTACTCTGAAAATTTCAAAGAGTAAGTCAGAGACACCAGAAGGCCCCGTCCTCACCTAGAGCAAGGTGCGTAAAAAATGAGAAGTTAGCCGCTACGAAGAGAAATATGTCGCCATAGGCTTTGACTCTGACAAATACTTCACCCCCTCGGGATTAGCGAGAAGCTGAAAGACCCGCATGGCAAACCAGTAATGAAGTGGCACAGCCGCAGCAAGAATGTCCAGGTATCCGCCTCTCTTCCCTTGTGGAAGAGCGAGAAGATAACAAAACATGCTCGCGGGATCGGCTGGGCCCTAGTCGGCAAGAAGAATCTGGATGACTTACGGTCGATACCAACTAAAAAGCTTCCCGCTCTAGCAGCGCAAGTTTGCGCGAGAAGCTACGTCACCGACTTCTACGTGGCCGAGGTTCTAGGTGATGTGCTCATCGAAAATGAGTGGCTAGAGGAGGAAGTTGAGAGTCTCAAAGAAGAGAATAAAAAGTTATAGAAAAAAATGCGGTAAGATTTTTGCCTGGAGACCTTTGTGGTTAGTCAAAGTTAACCGGGAATAAAACTTATATATTTCCCTTGTAGAAAGCTTATGATACTGAAAACCCAGCCTTCCTACATGAAATTGTGATACATCTACGAGAAAGCATTGAGGTTATGTTGAACATCCTCAGGGAGCGGCAAGCTTTTAAAGTTGATCATAAGAAAATCTCCTTTGACGAGCTGTTCCCTGCGTTCTATGAGGTGGAGGCCACACGGATGAAGCAGTAAGGGCTGAAATAGAAAAAAATATTAGAAGAGGATATTGAAGCCGCAAGCGAACAAGAAGCTCTTCCCGCTAAGGCCGCTGCAGATATAAGTTTCGAGAAGAGCAGTAGTTCGAGCGAAGAAGAATCTTTGGCCTCAGAATCGACAAAGTCAAGCAACTCACTGAAGACATATCTTTTGTGACGAAGTAAAAGTTTAGTCACTAAAGACATATCTCTAGTGACCTGTTAAAATTTAGTCCCTAAAGACTCATCTTTAGTGACAAAGTAAAATGTTAGTCACTAAAGACACATTTTTTTGTGACAAAATTAAAAATTGATCACTAAAGAGAAAATTTTAGTGATAAAATAAAAGTTTGTCAATGAAGACAAAACTTTAGTGACGAATTGTTTGTGACAGAATATATTTTGTAACCAAAGACATTTTTTAGTGATGAATTAAAAGTTTATTCACTAAATACACACCTTTAGTGACGAAGTAAAAGATTTATCACTGCAGACATATTTTTAGTGAAATAAAGTTTGGTCATTAAAGAAGCAACTTTAATATCAAAATATAAGATTATTGGTAATTATAGGCCTGAATATACATGCCTGAATATAATCATATATATATCTTGGGATCTTATAGTAGTAGAGACAGACGAAGCTGATAATGATAATCCTCCAGTTTATATAATCTATCGGCCTGTACATAATGTAATGATTATTCAATAATTTTAGTTATATATCTTGAATTGTTCCTTATAATAATGTAATTAGGTCCTACAAAATTTAAATCGCAGACTCCAATAAATAAAGGGGATTGTTAAAGTAACTCGGATTTGTTTGTCCGCACCCCATTATTAACCGCAACCCAAAAATATAACCGCACCCCAATATTTGGCTTGTCGCACCCCGTTGTTAACCGCATCCTAAAATAATTAAAAATTTTATCTGCACCCCAATATTTTCAATTTGAACAATTTTTAAATTGCATCAGCACATACAACTTGTTATTGCACATAACAGTGTTCATTTTCATAAATATCATGATGAATTATCTTCATAAACATACCCAATAATTTCAAAATTCTTCCAACAATTGCATTTAAAGCGTCATTATGAAGGACTTAAAAGCTTTATCATCACTCCAAGTTCATTATGATATCTCCAACCTGCTATATGCATAATAATTATGCCTAAATTTGATAATACATATTGCAATAGTCAGCTTCTGGCAAAACTTAAAGCCTGATTTTAGGCCACATACAGTTTTGAATTTTACTGTAAAGAAGCATTTTTTATGTGTCAAAATGTGAAAAAAACCAAATAAGATTAACAATCCAAACAACACGCATTACTTACTAGCTGCTTTTTTAAACACAATTAAACAAATAGAAATTAATACGACACATTATAAAAACATGATTTCTTTACAAAAAATGTTCCAGGCTAGAGACAAAGTTGTGCCATTCAAAGCTGAAGCCTCTAGGAAAAGTAGGAGAAAGTCTCCTTCCCCACCAATGAGAGATGCTGAATCTGACTCTGAAAGATCAGAGAACAGCACATCAGACTGCCATATGTCTGATAAAGACTTTGCTGCCTTCACCAGGCAATTCCAGAAGTTTATAAAGAAGAAGCACTGGATAAGCTAGCCATCTTCCTCCTCTAATCCCATGGAAGTCTACTACAAAGGCGGGAAGAAATCCTCTAAGGAGGACAGGTATGTATGATTGCAAAATTCTTTACCATCAACTTAAAGAATCCAATGTTATTTTTCTTAATGCAGAGGAGCACAATTTTACTGTTGTCCCATAATCATTTCCGGATGTTTTAGGACTCCTGACAAATTCAGATAACTGAATAGGACTCTTCATTTTAGAGGTACTAAATTGAATTTCTAGTTTTAAGTAGTCTTTATTATTTGTTTTTATTTCATAGCATTTGAGTTCTCATCGATAATTGCTTTTTCTACACTTTAGTTTATATTGCAAAGGAACTTAATATAACTAAGCATATCACTTGATATAATAAATAATTATGGTAAATTTGATGGAAATATGTTAAAGTTGGCAGAGGTATGTGGGGTGAGTAGTTACGGAGGAAACAAAGGCTTTCAAATTTTTTTTCTTAGACAAGATTTTTGAAGTGTTTGTAAAATGCTATTTGAATATGGCTATTTGTAAAATGTTATTATCATATTTACTACAAGTCAGCAATTCACAGAAAACTATGATTTTCATTCTCCAAATAAGGAAGAGGCAAAGACACCTAAAGATCAAAGAATTAGACAGATACACATCCCATACCTAATGAGATTCTTTGATGTAATTCTCAGAGCTTTAACAACAGCACCAATCAAACTTCTTCAAGTGATGTATATTCCCCTGATAATGATGGAAGAAAACAAAAAAACATTCTCACAGTTATAAATTGACAGAGGAATGATTGTAGAATGAAAAAGAGTTCGCATATTTAGTTACCAAACTGTCAAAAAAATGTAGGATCCAGGCCGTCAGATGCAGGAAAGGTGCAAGGTGTGAGGATTTTTCGTTGAAGGAGAGGTAGTGGCAGGTGTTACAAGTTAAGGATATGTTGTTGTGGCAGTGGAATAGGAGCGGCAGTAGCGTGGGAGATGGAGGAGAGGAGCGACAGAAGATGGAAGCGATGGAAGTGGTGGGGGAGATGGGGGCGAGGAGCGACGGGGGAGATGGAGGCGAGGTGCGGCAGGGAAGAAAGAGGCGAGGAGCGACAGGGAAGATGGAGGAGATTGAATCGACATGGGAGATGGATGCGAGGAACGCCGGAAGATGGAGGCGAGGAGTAGTGGGCTACCTAATTTTTTGTTGAAATGATTAGGAGCGCTGACGGATTATTCAGAAGTAGGAATTAATATTAGTGCGGAAAGGTTTCAGATTATTATAAACCGTCATTGCTATTATATATTCTTAATTATTAGATAGTGGCGGAATATATATATATATATTAATGCAAAAAGGTTTCCGTCCGTGTGAGTTTTTTTATCCGCACCTCAATTTTTTTTAAAACATTATTTGTTTTGTAAATCTTTACTCATAACCCTAAATCTATTCACCGCTCCGTGTGTACCTCCTCACCGAGCTGCTCCCATCCTTGACGCTGCTCGCACCTCCTTCCTCACCTGAACAAGATGGCGCCTCCTTGCTCTCCCTTGAACAAGCCGGCACCTCCTTCCTCTCCAGCATGGCATCGTGATCGAGAGTTAGGATAAATTAGGGAATCACCGACTCACGAATTGTGAAAAGATGACCATTCAATCTCTCATGACCCCATCTCTTCCTCTACAAGCCTCTGGCTCCAGCATTTTTGAATCTTCTTATTCTTGAAGTTCCTGTTATGGTTTCTATCTCTGTCTCTATGATCTTTCAGTTTCAATCTCAGTCTTGATGATCTCTCCGATCTCATGCAAGTTTCTAAATAAAAGAGCTTTGGGTCATTATAGTGGTGAGGGGGTTTGGAAGGGGATGTGTTGGCAGAGGCAATGTGAAGAGCACTTGAATGATTTTGTGTAGCGATGACTGTCTGCTTTACCTGATTGCACAATAATATCTACTTTCTCGCTTTTATAAAAACCCATCTTTGACTCTTATTTTGAAGTTCTCTCTGAAGAAATAAAGAAATATTCATTAAACAGATTGGATTAACTGCGCAAACAAGAATTCTGGGAATACAAACGAATTACAAGTTAATGACAGGAGGTATGAAGAAATTTTTTCGAAAATTTTTTAAGGACACAAATGACTAAGTGAAATCATAGCATAAACCCGATCTCCAATACTCATGATAAGCTTGTTGTTAACTATTGTGGATTTTTTTTAATAATGTGAATCGTTTTTCTTCAAATCTCTTAGTATTGATTCTATCTGTGCAACTTATGCATCTTGTTCTCTTTGATATAATAGTCCTAATCACTTTAAAGAAATTATCTTCAATAAGTGTTGCTCCTAATTTCTCTTTATAGAAAAATGAAATGCGGAGCAGAAATATATTTTTATCTCATTTATTAATCACAATACAAGAATTTGTACATAGATTTATAGAATGGAGGAGTGAAAACTAAACGCCAATCCAAGACGTGGAACTAATCTATGCATGAGAAATTAGGCTTTTACATGAGCTTTTACACAGGTCATGTAAAAGGTAGACCATTAGAATTTAATTAGTTGGAGCACTACAAAAAGGTAGACCATTAGAATTAAATTCCCAACTCCTGTCCATGTAGAACCCCTTAAGTCTATCTTCATATTAAGTTATATAGCAATCATTCATTATGCAAAAAAATGTTTATTTTCACTTCAATTACAATGCTTAACATGAGTTAAGCACATTTTACTAAGTAGTAAATTAAGATTTACCTTTGTAGTTGCACATAATTACTGCGAGAAGTTTGTTCAAAAAGATAGAAAGAGAATGAAATTTCTCTATCAAACATCCTAGTAGAGGCATCTCTTGCTTTGAATTGTAGCAAAAAAATGTTGACAATAAAGAAGAAGTAAACATTATTATGTCACCAACATATGGCATAACATCCACGACAAATCAAGGATATATTTTTCGTTAATCACGGTCTCTTCAAGGTTCTTGGCCTTCCAGTTAGTTTTAATAGATATTATGATCACGATCCTTGAAATGTGAGGGTTAATCATTAAGTTATGTAATTTTAGAATGCTGCTAAGTTTAGTTTTGTATGCTTAATCATGTTTGGACCTTATTTTTGATATTTCACTCATAACTCTTACATATTTCATGATGAAGGGATAATTTCATAAGGATAGTTTATATGATAATTTCTCTTAGTTCAAGTAAAGTCTCAAATATAACTTGCACACAAACCTTTAAGGCTTTAAAATTTTTTATTTGTTTAATTTATCTTGGACCTCTAACCCAAATCAAGTAACAGGAGCATGATAAAGAATGTAAAATCTATTAAAAAAATCCTTTGATCCGATGTTAACTAATCGTGACCATGTTAAATAATTTAACATAACTCTTTAACCCCAAAATCATACCATGGCATAAAAAGTCATTCTCTTCACCTAATTCAGAACTCCAAATTGTAGTTGCATTCATTTTATTCTTTTATTTAACTGCTACTGAACTAGTTGGCATAAAAATTCAATCTTTATGAAAAAAAGGATTCGATGGAGAATGACGAAAATAAATGGGAAGCAGGTGAAAGAAGACACCTAGAATCTAATAGATGCATAATTGTATAATGCATACCCATGGACCCTTCTACTAACTCCTTTATCAATAATAATCAAAACCTAATTACACATAGAAAATTACATCACTCGACAAGACAAAAGAGAGAAGTCAGATGATCCTTGAAATCCTAAACCCCCATTGTAATAAATTTTTATATTAATTTTCTTGAAGTTTATTTATGTTAATGCAATTTGTTTTTCTTTATTTTTTTATGTATAGCGCAATGGATAAGAGTTGGATGGATCTTAGCGATCGAAGACAAACTGCTTATATCAATGAAGTGAATTCATTTCTTGATTTTTCCTTTTCTCATTCTACTAGAGGAAACAATATTCGCTGCCCTTGTTATAAATGTGGAAATTGTAAATTCCACACTAGAGAGATTGTCTTTGTGCATCTTATTTTGAATGGAATTATAAAGACATATAGATGGTGGTCATGTTATGGAGAAGATTATTACACTAGCCCAACTAGTTTGAGTGATGATGATGTTTATAAAGAGGATGAAGAAGAGATTTTAGAGCATGATGATATGCATGATCTGCTACATGATGTTAATATTGGTTTTACTGACAATAATGAGATTAGACAAGAACAAGATCATGATGACTCCAATGAAGCAGCTAAATTTTTTTATAATTTGTTAAATGACACTGAACAAAAACTATATCCCGATTGCGAAGAATTTTCAAAATTTCAATTTATGGTTACGTTACTTGCACTTAAATCTGATTATGGATGGACTGATAGATATTTTACTGAATTACTTAAAGTTTTAAAAAGAGCAATTCCTTGTAGTGAAAAACTACCCTGTAGTTTTTATGAAGCCAACAATTATATACAAGAGCTTGGAATGGAGTCTAAGAAGATAGGTGCTTGCTTGAATGATTGCATTCTTCATCGTGGTGAGTTTGCAGATTTTGAAAGTTGCCCAATTTATGGTACGTCCAGGTGTTAATCAAGCAAGATAAATAATAATTTAGAAAGTAACATGTTGTCAAGAAAGAGTAAAAATATACCAAACAAGATTATTCGACACTTTCCTTTGATACCTAGACTTCAAATATTGTATATGTGTTCTAGGACGACCGAAGATATGTGATGGTATAAAGAAAAGCTTTGCGATGATGGAATTTTGCGACAACCAGCCGATACATTTGCTTGGAAGTCATTTGATGAGAAACACCTAGGATTTTCATCCGATGCACGAAATGTTAGGCTTGTCTTAGCAAGTGATGGGTTTAATCCTTTTGGTCTTATGAGCACAAATTATAGTGTGTGGCAAGTTTTTTTTAGTTCCATATAATATGCCACCATGGTTATGAATGAAAATGCCTAATTTTATTATATCTTTGATTATTCCCAGTCCAGGACAACCTGGGAATGATATAAATGTATATTTAGAACCTTTGATTAATGTGTTAAAAATTTTATGGGAAGTTGGGGTATGCACTTATGATGCCTATAGTAAGTGCAACTTTAACATGCATGCTGCTGTGTTGTGAACGATAAATGATTTTCCAGCTTATGCTAACCTCTCAGGTTGAAGCACAAAGGGTAAGCTTGCTTGTCCATGTTTTAATAAAGATACATGGCATTGTCGGTTGAAGAATGGTTCTAAGATGTGTTATATGGGAAACAGACGTTTTCTGGATTCAAATCATAGATGGTGAAAAGATAAAAAGTCTTTTGATGGAACAATTGAAACTCGGCCTGCTCTAAAAGTCCTATCTGGGGATGACATATTAGGGGCTCTAAAAGAATATGATAATGTGATTTTTGGAAAGCTACAAAAGAAAAGAAGGCGGGATGAAACTTCTCTTCCATACAACTTGAACAAGTTAAGTATTTTTTTCAATTATCGTATTGGAGTACACTTTAGATACGCCATTATTTAGATTACATGCATATTTTAAAAAATATTACTGATAATATATTGGGTACTATGTTAAACATTGATGGAAAGACAAAGGATGATTTGAATTCTTGACTTGACCTTATGGAAATGGGGTTGAGATAAGAATTACACCTGATAGAAAAAGATGATCATTATGTCATTCCACCAGCATGTTATACATTGACATTGGTTGAACGAAGGGCAATATGAAGTTTTTTAGAGAATTTGAAAGTTACAGATGGTTATTCATCAAATATAAAGAGATGTGTAAATGTTAAAGAGGGTAAAGTGTCAAGAATGAAAGCTTATGACTGTCATGTCTTCATGTTGGATCAACTTGCTCCTGCTTTTCGTGGCATTGTTCGCAAATAAGTTTATGACCCTCTTGTCTAATTAAGTGTATTTTTCATGGAGTTGAGCTCTAAGGTACTAAGTACAGAGGTGTTGGATAAACTCGAGCAAAATATTGTTATCACACTTTGCAAACTTGAGAGAATATTTATTCCTTTTTTTACAATCATGATGCACTTACCAATTCATCTTGCACAAGAAGCAAGAATCGCTTGCCCAGTACAATATCGATGGATGTATCCAATTGAGACGTATGTTAATTAATTAATTATTATTTTTTACTTTGTCATGTTATGTATACTAAAATATATGGAATCAACAGATATTTACGTACACTTAAATCATTTGTGTGAAATAAAGCACGCCAAGAAGGTTCAATGGTGAATGGATACCTTGAACACGAGTGTTTGACATTTTGTTCGAGATATATAAATAAAATTGAAACAAATCTTATTCACCCAAATAGAAATGAAGAAGGAAATTTTTGGCAAGATTCAGAATTGTCCATTTTTCAAAAAACTGGGAGGTCATTAGGTAAAGGAATAGAAAAAGATCTTAATTATGAAGATTGGCATCTGGCTCAACTATATATATTATGGAATTGTCCAAAAGTAGAACCATTTATAAAGTGAGTTTCAAATTATTACTCTTTATAGTTGTATTATTTTTATGTAGTGTAATTAATTTAATAAAATTTGGATTAATAGGCAACATCGTCAATAGATTCAACATGTACACACTAAAGATATTGGAAAAAGACACGAGGCTACTTTTGTTAGATGGTTTGAGTCACTGGTAAGTATAACATCTAGTTTTTAAACGTCAACTTGTTATTATATTTAATATGTGTGCTTACATTACGTTTTCAACAGATATCTGAGTTATATTATATGGGAGACTCAAAAGCTAGCAAAGAACTTTTACAGTTAGCTCGTGGACCAAAAAGAGGAGCGATACATTACTCTGTCTATATTGTCAATGGCTTTAGGTTTCATACTTATGAATTTGAAATCAGATGTAAAACTCAAAATAGTGGTGTTTTTGTTAAAGGGGATGAGCTATCAGGTGGAAGAGAATATTATGGGGTTCTAAAAGATATTCTTAAGTTTGAGTATGATGTTGGACTAGCAATTATCTTATTTATATGTGAATGGTGGGATACATACAATGAAGGTAGAGGTTACAAAATGGAAAACAATGGAGTTCTTTTTGTTAATACAAAACATAATTTTAGAAGAAACAAACCTTATGCCTTAGCTTGCCAAGTTGAACAAGTGTAATACGTACCAGATAACAAAAACAAAGAGTGGCGAGTGATCATAAAGACAGTTGCACACAACTTTTATGATGTTCTAACCAAAGAATTTGAAGAATTCGTTGAAGATGAAATTCATTTGTATGATTTAAACGTTGGGTTAGGATCGACGCTTGATAATGCTTTAGATAATGAAAAATTTGTTCTTACATTACAAAGAACAGATGTTGCAGCTATAACTATTGAGAAGAAAAATCAATCCATTCAAAGAAGAGTTATGACTGAAGAAAAAGAAGATGGTGATGATATTGATGACTTTGAGTATGCGGGTGATACATTAACTACAAACCTTTATTGTATCTGGTTGCCCGGTTTAATTTTGTAAATTCTCCATATTTGATATGAAATGTAATTATAGTTTAAAATATTTCTTTCATTTTAAATATTTACTATAAATTATAATTGTACTTTTTTTAGGTTATTTAAATAAAAAATGAAGAGGAGTACAACTTATGGTGGTAATACTAAATCTTCTCGCATTGAAAGCCTTATAAATAATTAACCAATACCTGCCACAAGTGCTAGAAAAAATTCGTATGATTCGAAAACCGACTCTACCACTTTACATCCGCGATCCACTACAACACGAGCTCGTTCCTTTGTTAGATCTCTTACTCAACAGATTACGAACCTTCCAACAAGGATCAAGGAAAAGAACCAGAAACACCAATATCATTACATTTGGATCGAGGTTTGATAAATGAAAATCCACTTGCATATACTGACAGTGTAGTTGAATGCATTTCTATTCAGGCTGGTGCTGATCTTGTACCTGCAAATACAACAAATCTTGAGCATGATACTGATATTGGTATAACTCTTTGATATTTTTTTTACTTTGATATATTTAAAACATGTTAACACAAAAGTTTTTAATGACAGGTATAAATGTAACAAAAAAAAGAAACATGGTCCGACCATTGGGCTTGAGTGGTTAAAGAGGAGACAAAATAATACGGAGAGGGTGGATGTGCAACTTCTAACAGAACTTCGAAGATTTGTTGGATATAGAGCTCAAGAGCTTATTACAAAAAGTGGGTGGTATGTAAGGAACCATGCTCCTTTGAATGTCGAGAAATGGTCTGACATTCCAATCGATATTGTTGACAAATTAATTAATGTCATCTATATAAGTATTACATTTTAAAATTTTATTTTTAATTTAATAATAGTTGTGTATTATGAATTATTATTTTAGGTGTTTAATATTTTTTTTAGACTGAATTCAATCTCCCAAATGAGTCTCATGTTCGTGGTGATCTGATATCTTCACTTCGTCAAAACTATAATATTTGGCATTTTCATTTGCATGCTAATTATTACCTGAAATGGAATACTGATGCACAACGACGTGCAAATTGCCCAAAAGACATCGATCCTACTCACTAGAATTGGAAAGTTAGTTACTGGGGCAGTGCCCGATACAAGGTATGAAATACATTCATTACTCTTAAATTATGTATGTACATGGCTCATACACTACTTTTATTATTGATTTTCTAATATAGAGGATTAGCGAGATCAATAAACAAAATAGGAGCCAACAAAAAATGAAGTCTCATGTTGGAACAAAGTCTATTGCAAGAACAATATACGAAATGGCAAGCACTTTTCTTAATAATTATAATGTTGACTAAACTTAACAATAATATTAGTACTAATAATTAATGTTTTATTATTTTTATATGTAGAGAGAAGGTCCATAGAAACAAGATGAGTTACCCATGTACATAAGGTTGTGGGAGAAAACTCACAAGGGGAAAGATAATGAGTGGCAAGATGAAACAATAGAGGAAATATATAAAAAATTATTGGAACTTCATGACACTCAAATAAGGGAGAAAAATGAAGATAAGTTGACCCTAGAAGACGCTTACACCGCCGTACTTGGACATCGTTCAAGTTATATTCTTGGAATGGGACCGGGACCAAGACCTTCAGAGTGTGTATGTGCTAATGTACAACAATTACGAGCAGAAATTCGAGTTGAGTTTGAAGTTGAGATAACCAATCGTATTCAAGAGATGGAGGATCGGATGACATAAAGAATGACTTATATTCAAGATATGGAAGATCAGATGACGGAAAGAATGACTCATATCAAGAGATGGAAGATAAGATGGCACGCAGAATGGAGTCTAAGATATTGGCTCTTCTGAAGCAAAGGGAACCTGAAGATCAAGCAGACACCACTAATTAATATTTAATCCATTTAAGTTGGGGATGAAACCAAAAATTTTAACTTAACATTTGACATTGACTCCTTATATGGGTTTTCTTACTTTATGTTTTATCTTTGTAAGTACTTTTATATTTTGTAAAAATGTCGGTCTTTTTCAAGTTTTTCATTCACTTTTATATTTTTTCACTCTTTGGAAGGATCATCTTGTTATGTTATTAAATCGGGGAAGGATCTTCATGAACTTTTATCTCTTTTATTTTTATGATGTTTAGCTAACTGTGTTTTTAAACTAATATATCCATTATGGAAATGTTCTAACTAGAGAATCAGTTCTTAGTTCTTACTACTCTCTAAAGTACAAAGTTTCACCAATTAAAGATTTTAGGACTAAATAGTTATGCTACACAGAATTTTTGTATTTCCGGGCAACTGCATCCGCATTACCCTTTATTGACATTTTTAAAGTACTCCATTATTTCAGTTATAACAGTTTCAGGCTGTTTCTCAAGAAGATGACCTCGAAGAAGTGCAGTTCCTGAGACTAATGTATCCGATCCTAAGGGTTTACACCTAAACCCTAGGCTGGGAGAATAACTCATAAGAAAAATTGTGGTCCTCAATAGTGCAATCCGATAGTTCTCAATCTAGTAGGGGCTTATGTTCTAGTAATCGATTCTCTGAAGTAAGTGTTGTTAACAATACTGGAAGTAGTAATTTTGGATCTGCATCAACTGTCTCTGTAATTTAGTGAAAAGGAGAACCAAACATTTGGAAGGAAGTGAAAAGAGTGTTCATGATGTAGATGGAATAGAGAGGATTTTGAAACTTTCCAAGGAAGAGGATGAGAGAGATGAAACAAAAGTCATGAATGAAAGCGATAGCTCGGCAATTACAGAAAAGCACACAGATACAAGCCTTAAATGTCTGGAGATGGAAGATTTCACTGAGAAAATTCACAAGTGTGATCTTCAAGGAGATTGGTTGTCTTGCCATATTTATTTTCCCAAGTAGGCTTACAAGCTGGATTTTGTGTTCTTCAATGGTGGTAATGTATATGACAACAATAACCTGAAGGATTTTTTTCATTCTATTGAAGGTGAGATTGATGAGCATGCATTTGAGAATTTTGTGGTTGTAGAGGAACATAGAAGACTCAAAAAGCCTTCTATCGAGCAAGCTGAGAGGGAAAGACAAGCTGAAGAACAATATTGTAGGGACATTGAACAAAAATCCATGGAAGCTGACATAGCACAGGAAAAAATGGAGGCGGAGAAAAGGCACAAAGCTTGTAAAAGTGTGATGGCATTTGTAACCGATGTTCTCGTCCTCTGAATTGTTCGTAAAATATTTGAACTCACGATGGTTACAACAATTGGATAGAGTGTGTCTATTGTAGAAAGACTCAAAAAATGTGCGGAGAAAGATGGTGACTGGTGGCATGTTGATGGTATGAACAAAATTATTTTATGCCATCTTTCTACATGTGTGAATATAGTTCATAGTTATAACAAATTTCAATTTTGTTTAATGATTTGCTCGTGCAATTACTTTTTATAGCCTAACTTGCAACACTTATCTTCTTATAAACAGTTTTTCTTGTAGAATGTAAAAGGTGAAGAGAATGTTATCATTACTAAGTAATTAAAGCCTTACCTTCACTATAATATGTGGTCGAAGGCCGCATAGAGCATCAAGCATGAGGAAAGCCCGTGCGCAGGTGGGCAATGCCCGCATGGATGCGGCTAAAGGCCCCCGAGAGCATCGAGCATGGACGTAGCTCCTCAGCGGCTCCTCCTCCATAGATTCTCCTCTGCAATTGTATGGATTTCTGTACATTTCTTTTGATTTATCATGTGCATGAAATTTGTTGAAATTTCCTACAGGGGCTTGCATGAAATTTCCTATAGGGGCTTGTATGAAATTTGTTGAAATACTTTGAGAGCAGGCTCCCCCAAATTTATCTGGTATGGTTTTCCATCATCATTTATTATTTCCAAACTGCTAACTTTTTATCCTAACGATGCATTTTTTCAAGTGCGTTTATATTGGCAGCTCCTATATCGATATTGGCAACCCCAATAAACTTTAAAAATGGCCAAATATTTTAATTATATCCTCTCTAATAGCAGCCCCTTTTTACATCTCCAATGCCCCATAGAAATCCTGCCCCCATTTCTCTTGTGGCCCCTTTGGCTCCTCTTCTCGGTCGCCGAATCCTCGCCAGTGGCCGCCAACCGCCGAATTCTCATCGTCGGCATCTCAACTGGTCATGAGGAGTGGTTTGGAAACACCTTATCAAGGAGGTCTCGGGTTCGATCCCCAGACTAAAAAACCCGCTTGTGGATGGACAGGGGTTGGGGTGCATAGTCTGCAGACCTGGTTAGGCTGAACCCTTTCGAGCATGGTGCTGGGGGTTCTGGCGGTCATCCTTTCGAGCTGTGGGCTGGGGAGACCGTTACAAAAGCAATGGTATCCCCAGCCCACGGCTCGAAAGGGCCACCTCCGACATCCCCAACACCATGCTTGAAAGGGTTTAGCCTCAACTGGTATGAAGACCATGCACCCCAAAGCATCTCCATGCATGTTTCTTGGCCGCGATGCATTGTTGAGGCCGGGTCTCGAACCCGCAACCTCCTTGATAAAGATTCTTCAAACCACTCCTCATCAACAATTAAGCTGCAAGTTTCATGCAATTCCAAGGTCAGTGAGGCCCCATTTTCATTCAAGTTTCATGCAATTCAAACCACTCTGTTATTTGTTTAGTTTGTAAGACCCCTTTTTTTTCTTTTAAACCACCGGGGTATTATGCCCAAAACTGCCGCTTTGCGATGACACCAACACATCTAGGAAGGTCGTCACTACAAAATGCCAATCATGCCGGCCATACCGATCGCAGAAGAGAAGTGTAAAAGTATAAAAGTACATGAGTAAATGAAACTCAAAACTAGTCCACCAAAATCACATATATATAAATAATACTCCACGAAGGGAGAGTCCACAAAATTGATAAAGCAAAGTACTAAAAAGGGCACCTATCTGATACATCAAAATCCTCACTACATATCACTCAATCGCAGAAGCAATATATAATATCACTAATGATCGGGACTCACTGTCCCTAGTGGCTGAACTCTCGTGCTAGACTGTCCCGTCTCCAAGCGTACCGACCTCTGGTGCTGCATCTCCTGGTTCGGCTCCATGCTCCCTTAAAATGATTTGGTCAACGACCGTTAGTCTAAAATACTAAGTCCTATCATC
Organism: Platanthera zijinensis; assembly: GCA_039513925.1. Classification (NCBI taxonomy): domain Eukaryota; kingdom Viridiplantae; phylum Streptophyta; class Magnoliopsida; order Asparagales; family Orchidaceae; genus Platanthera; species Platanthera zijinensis. Next base: position 103,666,276 of record CM077088.1, read on the forward strand.
CCCAAACCCTCCCCCATGGATCCTAGGCACCGAGCAAGGAGAAGGAAAGGGAAGGTAATGAAGGTGGAGAGTAACAAAGGTAAGAAGATGGCGGCAGAACTAGTCTATCATGAGTTACTAAACAGAGCAAGTATATATAAGTAGTAGTAGGTAAGCAGTACAAGTATACACAAGGAAAAGTGAGAAAGTATAGTATGAGAAGGTAAACTATGTAAGTAACCATGACCTATAGGAATGCTCATACAAACCTATAGACCAAGGGGTCGTTTTGCAAGGCCTATTATATAAAGTGTCCCATACTATTTTATACAATAGGTGTCAGGGGTTATATGCAATGATGATGCTATGACATGCAAGTATGCTATGATGTGAATCATGCAAGTGCAACATACACACTCGACTCTATGCATACAGACCTTTAGTTCCTCCTTTTTGGAGCCAAACCTCCTAGGTTACCTCCATAGTGGCAAAAAGAAGCGGTGGGTTGGGCCTCGCCCACCTCTAAACTGGTATCAACACTACCAGTCAGACCTATCATATGCCTCGACACTGGTGCACTAAGTAGAGCTCCTGCATACTCTTGTCGGCTATGCACCAGACTTTATTTGGCCAAGTGCTAAACCACACCTGCCAAGTCAACGTATTGGTGTCGGTGTGACGACTCTCTAATACAGAAGACCCACCATCTTATTCATTATTCACATGAAACCTTTATATACTTTTCCACCAAGCCAAAGCTCCCCGGACTATCCCGTCCATCACAAATATCTACTGAGCCCTCGGCTCGCCGGGCTAACCTGCCCATCACTAAAACTACTGAGCCTACCGCTTATGAGACCCAACCTAACTCCCCCAAAACCGGGGAGTGTGAGTGTAAGTGAAATCCTAGTATTACTAGTTACTCTTAAACATTGATTATTCTTACGGTTTAGGTTAGCCCATGACTGCTCTAGGTATTCCCGTTGAAGGGCTCTCACAGGGCACTAGGAACTATGATGGCAGCTGAAACCCATCATTCCCTTTCGCAAGGCACTTACTATTATTTATTACTATCCAATTCCCGATTCCTTTTAATTTTATACTAGATCTAACCCTAGTGTATTTTGACTCTATCTCTCCATAGGAAAGACAATCTTTCGTCGATCCCGAGCGCCTCTTAACACTAGTCAACCCAACACTCTCCTCATCATGACTCTTAATGAAGATCAATTTTTCATCTTACCAAACCAGCATACATTACTCCCCACTTCCTATGAGCATCCCCCATGTTATCACAATTTCCTTAATTTTACTAAATGCAGACCAACCTAAGCTATATGATGTACATGACAGGAGGTACTTCAGTTTTCATACAAATGCCCTAAGATAATTATTGTGGGTCTATCAAGACACATTTAGCCTAAATCCATAAAATTATAATTTTCCTAGATAATTTGGCATTTATTAAATTTTCCCAAATGTTAGGCCATGGGTAATTTTAAACATGAAGTACTAGATTTCCTTAAGCTATGGCCACACAAAAATTAGGAACAGTGTATAATAGCAAAATATCAGTGAATTCTAAATTTCATAGATTCTCATAAAGTTAATAACCCTTAAATAATTAATTCTAGTTAATTCAAATAATTTTAAATAATGAAGGGAGTACCATAAATCATAGTCCAAAAATTAAATAAAAATTACCAGAGCCTTATAATGTTCCTAAAATACTACTGACTAAGTTTCATGCAAATCCAAGGTCAGTGAGCCATGTATAAAAATACTTCAACTAATTCCATTCAAGTCCACTTTGTGAAGCAACAATCTTATAAACTAATTAAAATAACATGTAACAAATTTTCTAGGCTTTATTACGCCCTAAAAGATTCTCTGGCCAAGTAACACAATTTTCCAGCAAAATATAATATTTATTATCTATTTATCAAAGTATGGTGCAATAGTTTACTTTACACATGAAGTACTAAGAGGAAATGCCCAAATGATCCGAATAATTTACTAGTGCCTCTAACTGATATTTAATTAACCTTGCCTGAGTTTCATATAATTCTAAGATAATCTAACAATGGTTACTTCAAAATCATCAAAAAGGGCAAGGTGGAGAATATACCTACAAGTATGAGCTAATGCTTTCTAAACATCCTATAATAAATCTCAGAGGTCAATAGCACTATAAAATTACTTCTACCAAAATTTCATAAGGATCCAAGGTCATAAGAACCCTTATTTATTCCTTAAGGTGTATAAACCTAAATAATTTCCAAGTGATTTAAGTGGAGTGCATGTGTCCAAATGCTATCAAATTGCTTCCTAGGGAATTTCACCACCCTAAGATCACATGGACTTAACACCAAGTCCATATAAGGACATATCACCCCATGTCCTTTACAAACCACCAAAGTTAAACCTTAGGGTTTGAACTAGGGTCCTAGGGAAAATCCACCCTAATCAACCCTAAACTCCATGTGAGTCTGTTTAAACTAACCATGGGGCTTTGGCCAAAGTCCCAACCCCTTGGGTGAGAATTGGCCCCTCCATGCCCCAAGCTCACTCTGGCCGTAATTAACCCTTAAAGGGCCACACTTTGGTCTCACAAACACTTATTCAAATCTTACCCAATAGGGCTGAAAATTTTATCATAGTCATACCATGATGCCAAGAGTCAGAAATCAAAATTTTTGTGGGTTTAGAGGTCATTAGACCCATTAAATAATTCATACATGGATTTTTAAATTTCTAAAAAAACTTTAGGAAAATGTTTTCCAAAAAATATCATTTTTGGATATATTTTAGGTATAGGTAAGCGAGACCCATATTAATAATTCAAAGTCATTTAGATGGCTGCATTGATGGGGGCACTCAAAACAATCTCTAATAAGCCTAGGTATAGACCTCACCCAAATGAGTGCTGTGGTCTGACCTAAACTCCAAATTGGTTCAAACCAAATTTAAAATAAACTAGACTCATATATCTACAAGTTTCTTGCTGACCACTTTTTCATAAATTGCCCTTAAATATTTTTAATTTAATTCCTAAAGTAGCTGATATTGAATGACAGAAATGCACATATAAAACATTTAATACAAATAGATCTGCACAGATCTTGAAGCAAATTTAATGGCTGTTGGGTTTCTTCTTCCTCCAGCTAAGGGCGCCGATCAGCTCGACCTACAACAAGTTCCAGCCATATTTCCCGGCCACCCGGCCACCTCCCTAGACGGCCACCACCACCTCCACCACCACCTCCGTTGAGGTGGTGGCTATCGCCGAGCGACAGCACGGCCGCGAAAGGTGCTGATTCCGGCAAACCCAAGAGGAAGCCCAAATATGAAATTTTATGGATTTTGAAGCTTTGAATTGGCTCAAATGAGCCCAATTCCTATCTCTAATTAATCCTATGATCTAGCCCACGAAGAAGGAGTAGAGGAGGACCTGATTTGCGACATGAAGACGTGTGCTTTGCCTCCTCACCATTCCGGCCACCGAGCTTCTGGCTCCTCTACAACTTCTACACCAACCCCAATGGAAATAAAAAGTAATCGGGGGAAACGATTGCCCTTGCCCTGATGAAGGCCATTAAAGAGGGAATTTGGGAGAGGAGGCTTGCAACTCCCAAATGTCATTAAAATCCATTAATGGTCATTAACTCCTCCCCTTTGGTTTCAACCAAATTAAGGGACTGAACCAAATTAATGGCTGGTCACCTCCAGAAACTCCTCCTCTCCATCAAAGGAATAAAAGCCCCATAAAAGTTTGAGTTATGGAGCCTCTATGGCTATATCGTTCGTCAAACTCCGCTCAACTCTGCTCGATGTTTCGTCGAGCACTGCTCGACGTTTCGTTGAGCTCTGCTCGACGATTTCCATCCAACTCAGGTCAACTCTTAGCCTGTATTTTGTGTGTGTTACATTGGGTGTCATTAGACCCTTTAGTGCTTCCCAGGGTTTTGTCATGACCTAGTCATGACAAATCCATCCTAGGGTTATAGAAGTCTAAGGGATGCTACAAATCCCAATACATAAAAATAAAAATTTCATCCTCAAAATTCAAGTTAGGCCTACGGGGTTTCAAGTATGATAAATAAAATATAACATCCCGAGAGGTTAAAAGGAATACCTGACGTGAAAAGTCCCGGGTACCTTTGCAGCATCAAGTCTTGTGGCAACCACACGTGCTCCTCTTATCCATGATTCCTCCACAAGACCTTGACTAGGGGAACCTTATTGCGCCATAAGACCCGCATCCCAGTATCGTCTATCTAGATCGGCTCCAGGTTCACCGATCGATCAGAAGCTTTAGGCCCATCTATAGTCGTAATCTGCTGCTCTGGCCGAAGTAGAGCTATCCTGAGGGAGGAGATGTGGAAAACGTCTGCGAACGCGCTATCTCTAGCGGCATCTCTAGTCTGTATGCCAAGGGACCAATCCGCTCTAGGATCCTATAAGGCGCCTTGTATCTCGGACTGAGCTTCTTCCGACCATGCACCCGCGAGACTCCATGCATCGGTCGTATCTTCAAAAACACCCGGTCTCCTACCTGAAACTATACCTATCGATGTCGAGCATCGTAATATATGGTCTATCTACTCTGGGCCTCCAACATCCTGTCTCGAATCAATTGCACCTGAGCATCCGTATCCTCGACGAACTCCGAGCCAAGTGCCTTCGGATACTAATCCTGGATCCAAGACAAAGGAGTCCTGCATCTCCACCTGTATAAAGCCTCATGGCATGCCGATGCTGGACTGGTGACTATTGTTGTACGAGAATTCGATCAACGGTAGCTGCCTCTCTCATGGCTCTCCGCAGTTCAGTATGCAAAGACGCAACAAATCCTCCAGTGTTCGATTGGTGCGCTCTATTTTTCCATCCGTCTGAGGGTGGAAGGCAGTACTAAATGTTAACCGGGTTCCTAAATAAGCCTGGACTGACCTCCATTCCTTAGACGTAAATCGTCCATTATGATCAAACACTATCGTCCTCAGTACTCCATAGTATCGGACGAATCGCTCCACAAACCTCCGCACCAAGTCATCCACCAGAGCGTACTTCCTGATCGGTATAAATCTGGCCACCTTCATCAATCGATCGACGATCACCCATAACGAGTCATTCCCCACATGTGACTGAGGAAGACCATATATGAAATCTATGGTGATATCGTCGAACTTCCACTCTGGCACCGAAATTGGCTGCAATAATCCGGTCGGACTGTTACACTCTGCCTTCACAAACTGACAAGCCTCGCAATGGGTCACAAAGTAGGTGATATCCCTCTTTATGCCCGGCCAGTACATCATCCTATTCAGGTCGGCTGTTATCTTTGTGATGCCTGGGTGCACCGAGTACCTGCTATAGTGAGCCTCAGTCATAATGTCCTCCCGAATCCTGCCCCCAGCCGGTATGTATCCCCGTCCTCTAAAGCATATCATCCTATCTCTCTCTACATACTCCCCGAACGTGCCTGCCTCCAAGGTCCTGAATACTGGCTCCAGCTTGTCATCCCTCCCTTACTCAGCCCTGATACGATCTCGAATATCATCGGTAGTGCTCATCGCGGCCAGATACTCCTCATAAAGATCTGAGTCGTCTGAGTACACAAAAGTAATCTGCATATCCTCCATCATCGGTACCGGCTCCATAGCCTTCAACTGGGGTGCTTCTCCTGAAGTGGTAGCCCTCTGACTTAGTGCGTCTGCCACCACATTCGCCTTCCCTAGGTGATAGTGTATTATGTACTCATAATCAGATAAGAACTCCATCCATCATCTCTAGCAGATGTTCAACTCCTTCCGCGTATCGACATATTTAAGATTTTTGTGATCCAAAAATATTTTTCAGTGCACACCATAATGGTAATGCCGCCAAATATTCAGAGCGAACACCACTTCTCCCATCTCCAAGTTGTGCACATGGTAGTTCTGCCCGTGCTTCTTAAGCTTGCGGGAGTCATATGCTATCACATGTCCATGCTGCATTAGGGCAACGCCCATCCCCTGAAATGAAGCATTAGTGTACACCTAGAAACCCTCCTTCCCAGATGGAAAAGCGAGGATAGGGGTCAATGTAAGCTGACCCTTCAACTCCTGGAAGGCCGTCTCATACTGCGGCGTACAAATGAACAAAGAGTCCTTCATCAAAGAAGTGAGTGGGAGGGATTTCTGATAAAATCCCTGCACAAAATTCCGGTAGTATCCGGCCAATCCCAAAAAACTTTGGACATCTGTGGCCATCTTTAACTGAGGCCAGTCTCGTACTGCTTGAATCTTTGCGGGATCCACCGCAAATCCCGCTCCACAGATAATGTGGCCTAAAGTGGCTACCTCCATCAACCAAAACTTGCATTTGCTGAACTTGGCATACAACTGATGCTCCCTGTGATTCTCCAGGTGAAACGAGGGGTTAGATCTGATTACTCTAGATGGTGGGGGGGGGGGGGTGAATATAGTATTAAATTTTTTGGTTTATTCTTAATTTATATCATAGTGAAAATAGTGATACAATATAGTAGTTAAGTAAAAGAAAATAGGCTAACTATTCCAGCAATCACAAACACAGTAAGAACAAAACAATTAGAAAATGTGCAACCAGATAACACAAGAAATTTATAGTTGTTCCCCTAAACTTGGGGACATCCACTCTTCTAACATACTGGTAGGAATCAACTAACAGGTTTTGATCAGGTGACTGCTCAAAAACCAATCTCAAGTCTTTTGATCAAGAGACTTGCAACCAAGCTAACTTTTGAAGGGAGTTAAAACCCTATACAGTTGGGTGGAAAGAGGTTGATGGAAGTCTTCTATTTTCTCAAAAACAACTTGAGAAGACTATGGGATTCTGATGGTGTAAAAGCTCCCCCTGAGAAGATGAAGGTTCAGGAGGAATGAGCTTTGCTTCAGGGTGAGTAGGTCTTCAGCTTTGATATGCAAATGTCCAGGAAATCCAATTGACTGATATTGAATCAAAGATTTCTATAGATTCCTAGAACTAAAGATGAAGAAGACTCTTGATTTCTTATGATTGTTCTTCTTCAGTCTTGAGTATTGGCAAAGAATGAAAAAGCGTTGAGAGAGATGAAATAGACGTCCAGTGGTTCAATGTTCTCTATACTGTATCTTTTTCTTTTCTTGTCTCTGTGTCCTTGAAAAGAGAGAATCTCTTTTTAATATTCTGTCAATTAATTCTCCTTTGAATTTTGAATAATTTCCTTAAATGCTGGCTGATCTGGAGAATTCAAAACGGTGGGAATAAAAACATTTATGAGTTTCCCCAACTGTCATTGATTGAATAAGTAAGTAAATATTCTGATTAATACCATATTTAATACAACCAATAACCGCTATATCCAGATGAATATATGCATTAAATACTCAGAATAATACTACTAATAAATGAGAAAATAAAGGAGAAGAAGGAGGAAAAACTCATTCTGAAACCGGACAGAAAATGTCGAACTATGAATAGAATTAGTCAACCTGAGATCCAAGATTGTCGACCAAAAAATGCCTGTTCGTCGACCAGAGCTCTGCGAACTGCTAACTGAGAAATACTTGCCAAATCTGTACTCTGAGTTCGTCGAGCTGAGAATCTATCTGAAGAGAACAAACCGTCGACCTGAGCTCGAAGATCATCGAGCTCAGCACAGAGAATTAACTCTGAGTTTCGTCAATCTGAGATTGACGATCGTCGAGCTGATTTCGAAGAATTTCGAACTGATCAAACTGTCTTCTGATATCTTCTAAGTCTGAGTCTTCGAGGTCCTTAGCTGGCTGGTCCAAGAAGGTACAACAAAAAGGACTTAGCCTAAACTCTAGGACTACTAGACATGACCCTAGCTATACAATGTTGGGTTAGACTCAGCCTAAATTACTGAACCTAGCCCAAATACAACTATGGATCAAATAATCTCCCCCTATTTGGGTGAGGTCACTAATACAAAACAAAATAAGCAATTGTAAAGAAAAAGAAAGTATATCTGACAGAAATAAACATTAAGCAGATATTTATAGCTCATGCTTCATGATATAAACAAAAATAGAGTTCAAAAGTAAATGAGAACAACATAATAGATAAACTCATTTTCTCTGTTTAGCTTTATCCTTGTCTGATCCTTCAGCAGGCTGTTTGATTATGATTTCCCTGTTTGGATTAGCAGCTTCTTTCTTTGATATATACATGTCAGATGCTCTAATAACAGTTTGAGTTTATGTTCTTGGAACAACAGCCTCTGGGTGAAGTTTCATGTAATTATCAACATCAAAGAACTTATTTTCCTTTGCATACCTTTTCAGCTCTTATTTTCTGTAGGCTGATATTGTAGAATATTGAGAGATGTCCTTGCCTTCAGCCTTTGCTTTGTTGATCAAAGAGAGTCCTACAAGCTCGTGATATCTAGCCATCTTGGAAGAGGTCTCCTATTCATGATCAACAAAAGGAATGGGAGGAGACTCTGGCCTTTTTGGACTAGAGTCCTGCTTTCGTTCTTGAGTAGGAGCTTTCTTGGAAGAGTCTGGAGGAGGATTACTTGCAGAGGTTTGCTGACTGCTTTGCCTAGGATGTCTCTGATATGTTTTGGTCACAGGAGCCGGTTTCTGAATGATGTTACCTGAGGAGCCGGAAGAGGAAGGAGGAGGAGGAGGATGGTCTTTCCTGAATGGTCTTGGAGGAGACCTATACCTTCTCCTCTTCTTCCGTTCTTTTTGTTCATTCTTGGATAACCACATCCGTTTAGGCATTCCAGGATAAGGAGTTATCTTCTGCAAAATATAATATGGAGTGTCATTATTTGGGTTTGGCTTAGGAGCAGCCTTAGGAACAGCCTTTCTTTTCTTGAATACTTTCTTCTTGCCATTATCAGAATCAGAATCATTTGCTGGATCATCTTTAGAAGAACTCTGTGGGTTATCATATAATGCATCAATCTCTGCTATAACTTCGTGTGGAATTTGCTTTTCAGCTTTAGGTGGAACAACTGGAGGAATAACCAATGCATCTGAAGTCATTTCAGCTTCCTGAGAAATGTCTGCAACAAAAATCTCATCCATATCTGGCAATGGAGAGGAGGAGAAGACAAAAGTGGGAGGAGAAAGAGCCTTTGGCTCAGAAAATTTATCCTCAGCCACCTTGATATGCTCAGCCTCTAGAACTAAAATAAGTTCAGGCTCTGGAGCTTCAAAGGTATTCTGAATCTGCTGTAAAATTTTTGAATGGATAGGAGCTGTATAACAAACTATATCTATACACAACTGAAAAGTGACAAAAGGAAGGCCGTCTCTATACAAAAGATCAAAAGAATTAAGAACTGAATTTAGTTCAAGATCTGGAGAAATGAAACAATCTCCATAAAGAATTTCCACAGAAAGAGGTAACTCAGTTGACTAAAAATCTGAATCCTAAAATTCATCAAGTTCTGCATCAGGAATCTCTGTATCAACAATGTCTTCATCTACTGTTGTTACTACTACTTCTATTGGAGCTTCTACTACTATTACTGCTAGAGCTACTTCTTCACAGAGTATCTCCCCCTGCCGGTTTAAAGTAGTAAATGGAGCCAGGCCCCTGACAGAAGAAGGAGGGACAGGGAGGGAAGAAAGTTGACCAGCAAGAGTGGAGATAGAAGAAGCAATATGTGAAATAGCCTCTACAATAAGTTATTTAAGTAGGGGTGTGATGGATTGCAGTATAGAGGAAATGGAGTGAAGTTAATTTCATGAATTCTAGAGGGGTCTGAGTAGAGACAGAAGGATTGACAGAAGAGGATGAGGGATGACAGTCTGTCATGAGTTCATCTGGAGGAGATAAATAATGGCTTGGAGATGAAAGAAGGTTGAATGATGGTAGTGATGAGAAATTTTGAAGTGGAGGTATATCTGCAAGATGAGAAGGAAGTGGGGATAAGGGAGGAGTAATAGAATATGGTGAGAGATCTTTCTCTAGATGTTGTTGTACAGGAGAATAAGTTGGGGATTGTGGAGGTGTAGGTTGATGAACTGGTGAAGAAGGGTGGATGGGGGAAACAGGAGGTGTAGGTGTAGGTGTGGTGTTGGAACACCCTTGTTTGGATTTGGGTCAGGATCACTATGTCTTTAGGACTATTAGATTGACCCATCCATGTATAGTTAAGGGTCATAGGATGTGCTAAGTCAGAGGCTCTAAGAGATTGAAGAAATCAGCAAAGAGAAATCAGTCAGAGAAGAAATTAGAATTCAACCTTGGCGTCGAGCTCAAATCGACGAGATGAGTTCAGGCGTCGAGCTGAGATCGACGATCTCTGAGCTCAGGTTCACGAGGCATCGAACTCCGTTCGACGATCTCTGAGCTCAGATCGTATTCCAACACAGCTTTATTACAGGACAGTTACAAGAATGCAGTTATGGAGATTATAGCCGTTGGAGTAACTAAGAGGCAGCAGTAATAAATGCAAGAATTCAAATGACCATTGGCCTCCTATCATATATATACACAAATTGCAGAGGAAAAATTGAGAGAAGAAGAAGGTGAGGAGAAAGAGATATAGGAATAAGAGTTCCAGGAAGAACTCAACATCACCTGTACAGCCAGTGCTCTTCTCAGATCTACTGTTCTAGGAAGCCTGAAGAGACAACTACTCAACATCAGTCTGAAGGCCTACTGGATGATCAACATCATCAAGGCTTCATCATTCACACTCCAAGACAACTAACATTTCAGCCTTTGCTGAAATCATCATTTGCTGGAGCAGTCATACATTTAAGACCTATCACCATTTGCAAAGCTTCCACTCCTGAACCTACTGCTAATCTCAGGGGGAGCTTTGACAAAATCATCAAAATCCACTTGTTCTTCTCTTTGATTGTTGAACAGAGAAGAAAACATCAACTCTCCCTTCCCCACTGTACAAAGGGTTCTTGAAATCCCTTCAAAAGTTCTGCTTGGTTTCTGAGACCTTATCAAAACTCAGTGGTGGCAAGACACCTTATCAAAAAATCAAGTTTGGTTTTTGAGCACCTTATCAAAAGCTCATTGGTGCCCAGGACACCTGATCAACTCTTCCTGTAGTGGATTCCTACCTAGGGTGGTAGAAGAGTGGACTACCCAAGTTTAGGGGAACCACCATAAAATTCTTGTGTCGTCTGGTTTGTCTTTATTTCTTTTCTTTATTATTATTGCTGAGTGTTTGCTCTAATCTCTAGGATAGATCTCACTTTCATGTAGGTTGATGAACTGGAGCTGTAGAGATTTGTTGGAAGGATGTGGAAGGAGTTTGAATAAGTGGAGGAGGAGGAGGAATAGAATTGTCCTCTGTAGGGTGGGGAGCGGCTGGAATATCCCTGGTACTCTCAGAAGTCTTGGAGGAGGAAGCGCTGGATGGATTTGGGATGTTCCTTTCCCACCTGCCAAATAAGGCGCAGGCCAACCACTTCGAGGCGTTTATGAATACGGTCGGGGCGTCCAGTGATTCAGCGGCCTTTGCCTGAAGGAAGATGCCAAGTATCCTTCAAAAACACACTTCTTTCTTAGTGTTTTTCTTCCTTATCAGATCAAACAAAATCTGAGCCCAGTTAACGGATTTCTTGTTAACTACATCACACATAACTAAAAACTGTTGTCTAGTAATATATTCATGGGCGGTATGCTTGCCAAGCAAAACCTTGCCAACTACGTCTGTAAGAAACTTGTACATGGAATAAAAATGTTTATTCAGCAATTTATTGGGGTTATCTCAAGAATATCCCATTAAAGTCAACATCTCATCAAATTAAGAAGAATCAATTTCAAGTTCTTCTTCTCCATTTACTAAATCAAAAATTTCTGTAAGAGTTTCTGTGGTTAGAGGGATGGCGTTACCCGCTATGGTTCCAACCATGGTATCAGTGTCTGGAGCCGATGACGAGTAAACCCATTCTCTGATTTCAGTCCCTGCTATCTTCATTCTGGTTGTCATCAAGTTATTCAAGTGTAATTCTTCAAACAACTGCAGAATATCGAGAAATATCTTATCTGAGTGTTGAAGTGATTCAAAGTCAATGTTGAAACCCATGTCAAACTTCATTCCTGCGAGAGCACCTTCCGGAATCGCCATAGTCGCCTGCAACAAGGAAATAAAAAGATCAAGTGCAAGGGAACTGAAAGCGTGGGATGGAGGTCAAAGAAAACCTAGTTATAAGGTTTTTTAGAATATGAAACGACAAACTCCGTCCTACGAAACATAAGAAATCTTCCATCTGGGGTCGACGAAATATTTTATTGACAAAAGAGTTCGTCGATCTTAGTCAGAAGAAGGGAAAACTTTTCGTCGTTCTCAGGTCGACGAAAAATTTTCTGAAGCCAGGTCGTCGATCTCAGGTCGACGAAAAATGACTTACTCAGAGAGTTCATCGATCTTAGGTCGACAAAAACTCTCAAGAACATTTCCTCAGTTCGTTGATCTCCGTTCGACGAAATTTGAAAAATTCATCGACTATAGACAGAAATTATATTAAGGCTTCTCCATTTATCATACCAAGCTGATTTACAAAGAATAGGTGGTTCCTCTCATCCAAAGGTTTGGTGAAGATATCCGATCTTTGCAAATCAGTGTATATATAGACAAGGTTAATTTTATTTCTATCTACACACTCTCTAATGAAATGATGCCTAATATCCATATGCTTAGTTCTACTGTGATGGACTGGATTTTGTTCAATGGAAATTGCACTTGTGTTATCATATAATAGAGTTGAATTATTTATGTTGAACCCATAGTCCAGAAGTTGGTTCTGGATCCACAGCATCTAAGAACAGCAACTGCCAGCTACTATATATTCTGCTTCAGCAGTTGATGTAGACAAAGATGACTGTTTCTTGCAAAACCAGGAGACTAATCTAGTACCAAGGAATTGGTATGTTCCAGAGGTACTTTTTCTGTCTACTCTGCATCCAGCAAAGTCAGTATCTGAGTATCTAGTTAACTCAAACTCTAACTCAGTAGGATACCAAAGTCCTAGACTAGGATAACTCTTTATATATCTTAAAATCCTTTTTAAGAAAGTAAGGTGAGATTCTTTGGGGTTCACTTGGAACCTAGCACAAAGACATGTAGAGAACATTATGTCAGGTCTGCTAACTGTAAGGTATAGTAGGGATCCAACAATGGCCCTATATAATTTCTAATCAACAGGTTTCCCATGTTCATCAGAGTCAATTATAACATTTATAGCCATAGGTGTTTTCTTGGCTGAGGCATCTGACATCCCAAGCTTTTTTATCAGCTCTTTAGCATATTTAGATTGGGATATAAAGATGCCATCAAGTAGCTTCTTCACTTGGAGACCAAGGAAGTAGGAGAGCTTACCCATGCTACTCATCTCAAACTTTGAATGCATGAGGTTAGAGAACTCCTTGCATAGTTTGGAATCTGTAGACCCAATTATAATATCATCTACATAAATTTATACTAATAAAATTTGATCCTTATGGTGCCTAGTGAATAATGTCCTATCTACAATGCCTCTAGAAAATTTATATTCTAAAAGGAAGCTAGCTATGGTCTCATACCAAGCTATTGGAGCTTGCTTTAAACCATAGAGAGCTTTATGAAATCTAAAGACATAAGATGGATGAGTTGGAGAGATGAAACCTGAAGGTTGTTCAACATAGACCTCTTCTTTTAGTTCTCCATTCAGAATGGCACTCTTGACATCCATTTGAAAAACTTTGAATTTCTTTTAGGCAGCATATGCAAGGAAGATCCTGATTGCTTCTAGCCTTACAACAGGTGCTAAAGTCTAGTCATAGTCAATCCCTTCCTCTTGCCTATAACCTTGAGCAACAAGTCTTGCTTTATTCCTTATGATGACACCTTGGGCATCCAGCTTGTTTATATATACCCACTTAGTTCCAATGACTGGGTAGTCTTTGGGTCTTGGAACTAAGTCCCAAACTCTGCATCTCTCAAATTTATTGAGCTCCACTTGCATTACAATGATCCAATGTGGATCTTACTCTGCATATTTAATAGATTGGGGCTCAATTTGAGATATGAAGAAGGCATGCATCAAATCTTGGTTGAGTTGATGCCTTGTTTGCACACCAGATGACATGTCTCAAATTACTTGAGATGTGGGGTGATCTCTAAGTGTGACAAAGTCAGTGGGTGGAGTTAGTTGTTCAACATCTTGGGTAATAAATTCCTCTGTGGAATAGGATTAGCTGTTGTTTGTTCTATATTGACATCCGTTTCTTCATCATCACTTTCTTCAGTAATATGTTGAGGAGGATGTTTGACAACCTCATTGGTGAGGGTTAACTCATTTAGTCTCTCACACATATTAGGTACCTACAGAGAATTACTGGTAGAAGCTATCTTCTCCTTGTAAAACCTGTTAGTCTCATCAAAATAAACATGAATAGACTCTTCAATTTTTAAAGTAGATTTGTTATAAACCATATAAGCCTTTCTTACTTGGGAATATCTAAGAAAAATTCCCATATCAGACTTGGCTTCAAACTTTCTAATGTGTTTCTTATTGTTGTTGTGAATATAACATAAACATCCAAATATTTTAAAGTAATCTACTTTAGATTTCTTCCCTTTCAGTGGTTTATAAGGAGTCTTATTCTTAAGTTTGTGTATAAGACTTCTATTCAACATATAATTTGCTGTGCTTACAGCTTTTGCCCAAAAAGATAGGGGCAAATAAGCATCTGCAAGTAATGTGGCTGCAGATTCAATTAGTTTTCTATTCTTCCTTTCAGCAACCCCATTCTGTTTAGGTGTTCTAGAAGCTGAGAAGCATTGTCTGATACCTTCCTTCCTATAAAACTCTTGCATAAGAAGAGACTCAAACTCAGTACCATGATCACTTCTGATCAATGCAACTGGAGTAGAGTACTCAATCTGTATGTTCTTGAGAAAGTCTGTAAGAATCTTAAAGTTATTAGACTTAGATCTCAGAAAGAAAACCCAAGTGAATCTAGAGAAGTCATCTACAATCACTAAAGTATAAGATTTCTCTCTTAGACTTTGTACTGCTATAGGTCCAAAAAGGTCCATATATAGTAAATACAATATACTAGGTGAGACACTTTTGTTTAATGATTTAAAACTACTTTTTGTTTGCTTGCCTAATTGACAAGTCCTGCAAAGGCTTTCCTTCTTATAGGTGTAAGAAGGCAATCCTCTAATAAAGTTATCCCTAGATAATTTGGTAATGTTTTTCAAGTAAACATGACCTAATATCCTATGCCAAAGCTAATTATTATTACTAGTTGAATTAAATAAGCAAATTTCAGATTTGGCTGACTAGAAGTTAACTAAGTAAATGTTTCCTACTTTAGTGCCAGTCAATACTACATTATTGTCCAAAGAAGTGATAATACAAGAGGTTTTAGTAAATGATACCTGAAACCTTTCATCACATAATTTAATTATGGAGATAAGGTTGTGCTTCAGTCCACTTACATATGCTACATTTCATAAGGTGACAGCTCCAACTTTAACTTTACCATAGCCTTCAGTCTAGCCATAGTTGGAGTCACCAAATATTACTTTTGGTCCTAGCTTTGCCTTGTAGTGTGTTAGGTTGGCCTTATTTCAAGATATATGCTTAGAACATCCACTGTACAAATACCATTATTGCTCTGTGGTAGAACAGTCTTTTACCTGCAATGAAATAGATTAGTCATTTCTGACCCAGGTTACCTTGTGTCCTTCTTTCTTCACATAATTAAAACTAGAAATGTAAGAGTATTCAGGTTTGCTTTTATAACCTAAAGGATGATATTTCCTAGGTGGGATAATCCATTGATTAAATTTATTATTAAATGTTCTTTGTGGATTATAGATTTCAAATGGATTGAGATATCTGTTATACTGATATGGGATCGACGAACTCTGGTAAGTTCGTCGACCTGAGCTCGACGAATTAGGATAAGATTTTCAATCTCTGCTTGAAGAATGAAGGTATTCATTCTCAGGGCACCAATATCGTCGATCTCTAGATGATGAACCATACTGGTTTCGTCGATCGTAGGTCGAAGAATAATTGTTGTTATGGTTTGCGTTCAGAGTTCATCGTTCTGAGGTCGACGAACTGTTAACATTTTGTCGATCTGAGTTCGACGAAAACTATTGAACATTATTGTAGTTGTTTTTCTTCTTATTCTTCGATTTTTATTTTAGTTCCATTTTCTTTAATTCTTCATTTACTTTATCTACTTGTTCAGTATTCTTTTTACCCTTATCTGAAATAAAATTTACTTGTTTAGATAACTGATTTTTCTAGATTATAGGTGGTTCACTAGATGATGCACCTAGTCCTAGTTTACTGTTATTAGTCCTAGCATTTATAGTACTAGTTATGTCTAACAGTTGTAAGCTTCTACCATTGAGAGATTCTTCTAATTTCTTGGCCTTACTTAGTTTAGATTTTAGGCAAACAATTTGTTCATTTGTTGAGTCAAGTTCAAATGTTAGTTTAGTATTTTCAGCAATGTGCTTGTCTTGATCAGTTAATCTTTCTCAAAGAAGTTTAATTACTTTTTCAGAGTTAATTAAATCTATACACATGGTTTTAAATTCAATTTTAAAACTATCAGAACTATAATCAAATGATGATAGTACCTGATCAGCTCCTGATTCTGAAGCTTCTTCATTATCAGATTCTTCTTCTGCATCTGATAGGCTGCAAGAGGTATTGATAGCCATGAGGCAGACTTCCCTTGCCTTTGCCTCTTCTTCCTCTTCATTGGAGCTGGAAGATGTGGATTCATCTTTTGTGTCACTCCAGGTTTCAGTAACAAAGCCCTTCTCCTTCTTTTTGTGTTTGCTGGAGGAAGGCCTGCTGTAGTGCTTGCTCCTGGAGTCTTTTTCTCTTCTCTTCTCTTCTCTTTCTTCTGATTCTCAGGGAAATTAGAAATAAAATGTCCAGGCTTCCTGCATCCAAAGAACACAATTTCTTTAGTAGGAGTTTTATCATACCTGGGCTTGTAATCATTCCTAGATGACTTTCTCCTGAAGTCCTTTCTTGCCATTTTGTAGAATCTCTTAGCAAAGAGACTCATCAATTCTTCATTGACTGTTGAAGCTTCAATCTCTTCAACAACCTTGAATGCTATATTTTGCTCCTTTCTTGCTGGTGGAGGAGTCTTTTGTTCTACAGCTTCCCTAGATTTGATCAGCTGCCCATAGGATTTGAGCTTTCCCATGAGAGATTCTGTGGAAATCTCATTCAAGCTTCTGGCTTCTTTGATTGGCCAGATCCTGGAGTCCCACGAGCTTGGGAAGCACATTAGGATCTTATCATTCACCTCTGTGAGAGAGATGTCTTTATCCAAGGTCTTCAACTCACTGATGATGGAGCTTTATCTATTGTACATGTCACTGATAGATTCAGCTTCATCTTTCTTAAAGTTTTCATACTGTGAGATGAGAGTTGATCTTATATCCTTTCTCTCATCTGCTGAGCCAACAACCATCTTGATGAGAGAATCCCAGATTGCTTTTGTAGAGGTGTATTTAGCCATCTTTTGAAAGATGTCATCTAACATGGTTTGAGCCAATATGTTCATTGCTCTGGCATCTGCAAATTTTGCTTTCTTCTGTGCATCTGTCCACTCAGGTGGTGGAATAGCATGAGTGCTTGAAGTAGAAGTTGAAGCAGTTGCTGCAGTAGGAGGTCCTGTCAAAATGGAATTAAATATGTCCTCATCAATAGAGTTCATATAAAGTTTAATTCTTGCCTTCTAGATGGCAAACTTATTTAGATTGCAAACTTAAGGTCTGGTGCTTGCATAATCCTTGTTCTGTGCCATTGTGATAGAAGAAAAGTTGAGAAGAAGAAAATCTGATTTAACTGGATCTTGGTTCAAGTGTTAACTTGTAAAACCAAACAAACACACCCTCTGATACCAATTGAAAGGAAGGGTTAGATCTGATTACTCTACAGGGGGGGGGTGAATAAAGTATTAAATTTTTTGGTTTATTCTTAATTTATATTAGAGTGAAAATAGTGATACCATATAGTAGTTAAGCAAAAGAAAATTGGCTAACTATTCCAGCAATCAGAAACACAGCAAGAACAAAACAAATAGAAAATGTGCAACCAGATAATACAAGAAATTTATAGTGGTTCCCCTAAACTTGGGAACATCCACTCTTCTACCACCCTGGTAGGAATCCACTAACAGGTTTTGATCAAGTGACTGCCACCTATGAGCTTTTGATCAGGTGCTCAAAAACCAATCTCAAGTCTTTTGATCAAGAGACTTGCAACCAAGCTGACTTTTGAAGGGAGTTACAACCTTGTACAGTGGGGTGGAAAGAGGTTGATGGAAGTCTTCTCTTTTCTCAAAAACAACTTGAGAAGACTATATGGATCCTGATGGTGTCAAAGCTCCCCCTGAGAAGATGAAGGTTCAGGAAGAATGAGCTATGCTTCAGGGTGAGTAGGTCTTTAGCTTTGATCTGCCAATGTCCAGGAAATCCAGTTTACTGATGTTGAATCAAAGATTTCTTTAGATTCCTAGAACTGAAGATGAAGAAGACTCTTTATTTCTTATGATTGTTCTTCTTTAGTCTTTAGTATTGGAAAAGAATGAAAAAGCGCTAAAAGAGAATGAAAGAGACGTCGAGTGGTTCAATGTTCTTTGTACTGTATCTTTTTATTTTCTTGTCTCTGTGTCCTTGAAAAGAGAGAATCTCTTTTTAATATTCTATCAATTAATTCTCCTTTGAATTTTGAATAATTTCCTTAAATGTTGGCTGATTTGGAGAATTAAAAATGGCTGGAATAAAAACATTTTTGAGTTTCCCCAACTATCCTTGATAGAATAAGCAAGTAAATATTCCGATGAATACCATATTTAATGCAGCCAATAACGGCTATATCCATATGAATATAGGCATTAAATACTCAGAATAGTACTGCTAATAAATGAGAAAATAAAGAAGCAAAAGGAGGAAAAACTCATTCTAAAATCGGACAGAAAATGTCAAACTCTGAACAGAATTCATCGACCTTAGATCAAATATCGTCGACCTAAGAATGCCAGTTCGTCGACCTGAGCTCTGTGAACTGCTAACTGAGAAATTCTTACCAAATCTGCACTCTGAGTTCGTCGAGCTGAGAATCTGTCTGAAGAGAACAAACTGTCGACCTGAGCTCGAAGATCGTCGAGCTCAGCACAAAGAATTATCTCTGAGTTTCGTCGATCTGAGATCGATGATCGTCGAGCTGAGTTCGAAGAATTTCGAACTGATCAAACTGTCTTCTGATATCTTCTAAGTCTGAGTCTTCTGAGGTCCTTTGCTGGCTGATCCAAGAAGGCATAACAAAAAGGACTTTGCCTAAACTCTAGGACTACTAGACATGACCCTGACTATACAATGTTGGGTCAGACTCACCCTAAATTAGTGAACCTAGCCCAAATCCAACTAGGGATCCAACACCAGGGTCAAGGCCAGATGCTGTGCGTGCTCCTCCTTCGTCATCGAATAAATAAGGATGTCATATATGAACATAATGAAAAACCTATTGAGGTACGACTCGAACACCTAGTTCATCAAGCTCATGAATGCCGATGACGCATTCGTCAGCCCAAAGGGCATCAAGATAAACTTGTACAAGCCATATCTATTGCTTAACGCCATCTTTGAGATATCTTCCTCCTGAATCCGTAGATGATAGTATCCCGACCTCAGATCCAGCTTCGAGAAACAATGTGTTCCCTCTAGCTGATCAAATAACTCGTCGATCCTTGGGAGTGGATATGTGTTTCGGACTGTCAACCGGTTTAGCGCACGATAATCGATGCATAACCTGAGGGTCCCATCCTTCTTCTTTACAAACAAGACCATAGCTCCCCAAGGAGAGGAACTTGGCCTAATGAATCCAGCCTCCACCAACTCCTTCAGCTGACTCCTAAACTCCACCATCTCCTTTGGATCCATCCGATAGGGAGTCATAGACACCGTCTTAGCTCCCACCGCCAACTGGATCTGGAAATCCTCCACTCGATGCGGTGGAAATCCTGGTAGCTTCTCTGGGAACACATCTGCAAATTACTGCACTACCGATATATCGGCAACCACCGTCTTGACATCGGCCATCTCAAAGAACACCTGATAGACCTCATCTCCCTGCATTTCGACCTTGACGGCCTGAATATAAGATAACATCCTACGAGAGACATGAGTAATACCTTTGAAGGTCGCGAAGGTGCCGTCGTAAATCAGTATAACCTTCTTTGTCCGTAAATCTATCTGGGTGTTGTTCCAAGTAAGCCATGTCATGCCCAAAACCAAGTCGAAGTCCGGCATCCTTAAGACCGTAGTCGGGGCCTCGAGCGTCGTTCCATCAATAGTCACCCTTAGGAGGCACTTTGCAGTAGCTAAGACCTCCGTCCCGTTGGGAAGACGCATCCTCCTGACGACTCCTGAATAATGCCTGAATCCTTCCAGTCCCTTTACAAACTCCTCGGAGACGAAATTGTGTGACTCCCCCGTATCCACCAAGGTGTGGACAGGTTTGCCGTACACCATGACTATTCCTGTTTATTTAGATGTGGTTAGGTAACTGAACCTATGGTTTTCTTTCCTAGTACGCTACTGTTGTTTGTTGTTTCAAATATTCCAAAAGTAAATAACAACATAAAATTAACAGCATACCTGCAATCACCCTGCCTGGGTCCCGAGGTGGAGCCAAGTCTAGAGCATACACCTGCTCCCTCTCTTGCCTCCGATCTTTGCCCTGGAAACCACGTCCTCTTCCACGGCCTTGGCCTACAAACTGCTGAGTGGGCGGGGCAGCCTGTAGTGCCGATAGAGGTGCCCCTTTCATGGGGCAATTTCTTTGAATGTGCCCTACCTGATGACAGTTGTAGTACTCGGGCGGGGGAAGTGCCACACCCCGGGCCTCTACATCTCCTACATCTAAAGAGGTTGAGGGGACAATACAACTAGCACCCTCTGCTTCTGTCTCACCTCTTGGCGGGGTTGGTCCTCTACCTTTCTCTCATCAGCAAAGCGGCTCCTCCATTGATCATTCCAGCCTCCCCGACTCTGATCCTCAATTGGCCTCTTCCGACCTCGAGTCGTGTGCCAAACAGCCTCCATCCTCTTTGCAATCTCTAGAATCCGAGGTATAGGTCCGTCAGATACAAACAAAAGAGCCTCTCTCAGGTCCTCTCAAAGGCCCTTATAGAACCTCTTTGTATACCCTGCTTTGTCAAGCTTATAGGAGTCCGTAAATCGGGCTAAGTGATTGAACTCCCAGTGGTACTCCACCACCATCCTGTTGCCCTGCCTCAGCTGTAGGAACCTATCTTCCAGCTCGTCTAAAATTGGACAATTACATGTGATCCCCCATATGGGCACACCATGCTTCTGCTACTTAGTTTGTCCCCAAACTAAACTCAAGCAGGGGTGACCCATGGTTAGTGGACTTTTACTCTTTCGATCTAGGTTCCCTCTGATACAAGTTTGTAAGACCCCATTTTTTTTCTTTTAAACCACCAGGGTCTTATGCCCAGAACCACTGCTTTGTGGTGACACCAACACGTCTGGGAGGGTCGTCACTACAAAACACTGATCCTGCTGGCCATACCGATCGCAGAAGAGAAGAGTAAAAGTATAAAAGTACATGAGTAAAATGAAACTCAAAACTAGTCCTCCAGAATCACATATATATAAATAATTCTCCATGAATGGAGCTTCCACAGATATAATAAAGCAAAATACTAAAGAGGCTCCTGCCCGATACATCAAAATCCTCACTACAAATCACTTAATCACGGAAGCAAATCTATAATATCACTAATGATCGGGACTCACTGTCCCTGCTGGCTGAACTCCAATGCTAGACTATCCCATCTCCAAGCGCACCAACATATGGGGCTGAATCTCCTGGTTCAGCTCCACGCTCCCCTAAAATTATTTGGTCAACGACCGTTAGTCTAAAAGACTAAGTCTTATCATCCCCCACCCCTCCCCATGGCTCCTAGGCACCGAGCGGGGAGAAGGAAAGGGAAGTTAATGAAGGTGGAGAGTAACAAAGGTAAGAAGATGGCGGCGGAACTAGACTATCATTAGTTCATAAAAATAGCAAGTATATGTAAGCAGTAGTAGGTAAGTTGTATAAGTATACACAAGGACAAGTGAGAAAGTATAGTATGAGAAGGTAAACTATGTAAGTAACCATGACCTATAGGAATGCCCATAAAAATCTATAGACCAAGGGGCCGTTTGGCAAGGCTTATTGTATAAAGTGTCCCATACCATTTTATATAATAGGTTTCAGGGGTTATACGCAGTGATGATGCTATGACATGCAAGTATGCTATGATGTGAATCACGAAAGTGCAACACACACACTCGACTCTGTGCACAAAGACCTTTAGTTCCCCCTTTATAAAGCCGAACCTCCCAGGATACCTCCGTAGTGGCAAATGGAAGTGGTGGGTTGGGCCTCGCCCACCTCTAAGCCGGTATTAACACTACCAGTCAGACCTATCGTAAGCCTCAACGCTGGTGCACTAAGCGGAGCTCCTGCGTACTCTTGTCGGCTGTGCACCAGACTTTATTTGACCAAGTGCTAAACCACACCTGCCGAGACAACGTATTGGTGTCGTTGTGATGACTCTCTAATACCGAAGACCTACCACCTTATTTCTTATTCACATGCAACCTTTATATACTTTTCCACCGAGCCAAAGCCCCTCGGACTATACTGTCCATCATAAATATCTAAAGAGCCCTCGACTCGCCGGTCTAACCTTCCCATCACTAAAACCACCGAGCCTACCGCTTGCGAGACCCAACCTAACTCCCACAACACCGGGGAGTGTGAGTGTAAGTGAAATCCTAGTATTACTAATGACTCTTAAACATTGATTATTCTTACGGTTTAGGTTAGCCCAGGACTGCTGATGGAGACGTTACTGATGTGGCCTCCATTGATCCCCATCTGAGAGAGTTTTTGGATTGGGATGACCGTTGCCGCAAGCTCGAGGATGGGATTTTTACCACGATGCCCGCCGCCATCGTCGCTACATGTTTTGCACGATGTATGCCGCCAATAAATAAAATATATAATTATAAATTACATAATTATAATCATATATTTTATCAATTTTATTTTAAGCAATTCTATTTTTAGTATTTCATATAAGATGGGTGCTTATAACCATCAATTGTTATTTTTATTTCATGTTATCAATTATTATATTTATTATGTCATTGTTGGGTACACTAGAAACTATGTACCTGATATGGAGAAGCCTCCCCTTACTCAATGATATACATCAATTTGTATTTGATGGGATGTTTGAGTTCCAATGTGCAGGTTAAGAAATGCAGGAAAATTTCAAAGTACAAGTGTCTACACCTGTAAGGAATTGTGTCGACACCTAAAGCAAGCATGTGTCAGCACCTAGGAATTGTGTCGACATCAGAAGAAAGGCATGTGTCGACACCCAGGAATTGTGTCGTCACCTGAAGAAGGCTTTTGTCAACACACAGGACTTGTGTCGACACACACTCAATGCTATCTATCATTAATAGCTGTACTGAGTCTGAAAGGCTTGTGTCATCACACAAGACTTGTATCGACACACACTCAACGCCATCTATCAACAACAGATATACTGAGTCTGAAAGTCTTGTGTCAACACACAGGACTTGTGTCGAGACACACTCAACGATGTCTGGACATACACTCAACGCCATCTATCAGCATCATCTTTGTCGAGACCAGGAGCAGTTGTGTCGACACACAGGACTTGTGTCGACACACACTCAACGACATCTGGACGTACACTTAACGCCATCTGTCAGCATCAGCTATGTCGAGACCAGGATCAGTTGTGTCGACATACAGGACTTGTGTCAACACATACAACAGAACCTATGTCGAGAAGTAGAAGAATGACTGTGTCGACACATTGAGTGCTGTGTCGACATCATCAAGACTTGTGTCGATACTTAGTCTATTTGTGTCGACACATGTGAAGTAGTTTGCTGAGTGTTTCCTACTAAGATATAAAGTTATTATAGAATCAGCTGTCATGGCTGAAGACTTGACAGCTGTTATAAACAACAAGTCTGACACCTTTATCAGAACTGTCAGAAGGTTGTCACAAACCGGATCAGCCAGTAATCATTGAGAAACTCTATATAAAGGACTGATCCATGACAACCAAGACAAGCAATTATGAAATTACGGGGGAACAAACAAACACAGAACCAGAGAGAGAATTTAACAACAAGAAAGGGGGAACCCTTAAGAAGGCAGATCCTGAATAGTCTGTAAGAAAGATTCAGATCTAATTCTGAATCTAAGAAGGGAGCTGTCTGAAGATCAACTTCTACACCAAGTCAAGATCAACCTCATTTTATTCAATCAAGAAGCTTTGAAAAAGCAAAGTCAGGTTAGATCTAAAGTATACAGTTTATTCAAGATCTGATCAAGAAGCTCACACCAATTGATAGTTCTATCTGGTTGACATTTCTGTACAACTAAATATTCTTTTTCTTTGTAAGATTTTTTATAGATCTAAGTTGTAAGCCTGTGTTTATAAAGGCTGAGGTAGGGTTGAATGCCTGAGTTATAGGACTTGTGAAAGTATGAGTTGTAATCCTGGTGATAAAGGCTGAGGTAGGGCTATTTCCTGAGGTAGGGTTCTTGGGAAGAATCTGAGGTAGGACTTGTATAAGTCTGAGCTGTAGGAACCTATCAAGTTCTGAGTTGTAAGATCTGTGGATCTGAGTTAGTGGAAGAAAGTTGGGCTGAATCAAGTTCTCTACTGGATTGGAGAAGGGGGAAAGTGGATGTACCCATAACTTGGGAACCACTATAAATCTGGTGTACTGTGCTGTGAATGTTATACTGTGAATTGTATATTCTATGCTGTGATAGATCTAGTTACTTGCCTAAAATTATTAAAGAAAATTAGAACCTATTCAACCCCCCCCCCCCCTCTAGGTGTCTAGGCTCTTGAAATCAAGTCTTTTAAGTGGTTTCAGAGGGAGGTTGCTCAAAGATATACCTAATAGTCTGAGTGAATCTTCAAGGAAATTAACAGATAACAAGAATGGGTTCAAATGAGAATTAGAAGGAATCTGGATAAATGAAACTGTCCATCTGCAGTAAAGAAAGTTTGGTATATGGAAGGAAAGGGTCAGGTTTTTCATGCAAGCATCTGATCCAAGAATCTACATTACAGTACAAGAAGGTCCATTCATTCCAATGAAGGTATCAGCTCTTGATGCAAATCTACAAACCCCAAAGAGCTTTTCTGAAATGACTAAGGATGAGATCATCCTAGCAACATTAGACAAGAGAGAACAAAACATTATTGTGAATGCTATAGATGATGCCACAAGTCAGAACTTTGTTCATTGCAAAACCTCTAAGGTGATGTGGGACACCTTGATCTTCTACATGGAGGGAACTGAAGAAGTTTGAGAGGATAGGAAATCTATGCTGAATCAAGAATATGAAAGTTTTAGACAAGCCAAGTCTAACAGCATAGCAGAATGTTACAAGAAGTTCTTCAGAATAGTAAATGAGCTGATTACCTATGGAAGAGTCTTCATCACATATGAATTGAATTACAAGTTTCTCAGGTCACTAACCAAGGACTGGGATATAAAGATATGTGCCATC
Organism: Platanthera zijinensis; assembly: GCA_039513925.1. NCBI lineage: Eukaryota > Viridiplantae > Streptophyta > Magnoliopsida > Asparagales > Orchidaceae > Platanthera > Platanthera zijinensis. The sequence continues at coordinate 103,691,895 of CM077088.1, forward strand.
ATAGAGGTGGCCAAGCTTACTGATACACCTCCACCCATATTGTTTGGAAAGCTACTATCTTATGAAATACAGTTTACTGCCAGAAAGGAGGAAGAGTAAAGCAACAGGTCTGAGTATAAAGATAAGTCAGTAGCCTTCAAGGCTAAAGGCACAAGAAAGGGTAGGAGAAAGTATCCTTCTCCACCCAGAAGAAGTGCTGAGGCAGAAGTAGAAAATCCTAACATCAGTACATCAGATAGCCACACCTCTGATGAGGACTTTGCTGCCTTTACAAGGCAGTTTCAGAGGTTTATGAAAAAGAAGAAATGGAGAACCAAGCCTTCAACATTCTTTTCCAAGGATGATTATTACAAGAAAAAGAAGACTTCCAAGGAGGACAGATATGCCTCAAATCCTGGTAAACAAACTAATTCTAAGATTGTTTGTTATTGCTGCAACAGTCCTGGACATGTCATAGCTGATTATCCTGACAAGAGGAAGGAGTCTTAGGATAAGAAGAAGCATCAAGTAAAAGGCAAGAAGGAGAAATCCTGTGTTGCTCAGAAGCAGAAGAGTTAGACAGACTCTTCATCCTCAAAATCTAGAGAAGAAGATGATGCAAAAGCATATGTTGGGCTGTTCTCTATAGAAGAGGATTATAGGGAATCAGAATTCATACAAATACTGGACTCTATAAATGGAGTTGAAGACTATTGCTGTAAAGGGTTGATGACTCTCTCAGAAGATGATCAGTGCCATGATCAGCCTGGTCCAAGTAAGGTATACAGTTCTCCCTTAGCTTCAGTTTACTATACTGGATCAGAATCAGAAGCATCTGCATTAAGAGGTGTGGATGGTTTTGAATCTGAGGGGGATGTACATCAACTCATTGATGAGTATGGTGGTTTGTTGTAAGCTTTGAAGAGGAGCAAGTTTCTTATCAAGAAGCAGGCCAAGGAAATTGAATCTCTTAAGCAGACTGCATCAAATTAAGCCATGCTGATAGATTTAAAATTAAATGAGGTTACCAAACTGAAAAACATAAATGTTATTCAGATGGGAACAATCTCCTTTAGAAAATCACATCAAGAATCTGGAGGCAAAACTTCAGAAAGAAAAGGAGTTAGTGGCTAAATTCTCTAAGCCAAAGTCTGTCTTTCCCTTAACAGACAATTTCATTTCTCATAAAGGAAAGAAAGGTCTAGGCTTTAAGAGAAGAACAAGGGCCACCAATTCTCATAGAAAAGGCAAAGCCCCAGTTCAGCCACTAGCCTCAAAGCCCCCTATCTTCTTTAGGAAAGTGATGCAACCTACAAACTTGTATGATCAAGATATTACTCATGGCCACTGTGAGTATGGAGATCTCATTGGCAAGGGTGTATATGCCAATAGACCACTCTATAAGCAAACTCATCAGGTTCTTAAGGAATCCTTGGGGTTTGCTGCTCCAGCACCTACACTTAAAAGGACTACTGGCAACCAAGTTGTGAAGTCTGTACCTAAGAGAAGGTACAACAGATTTGAGTGTTGGTGTTGTGGCAAGGTGGGCCACTTTGCCATGGATTGTTGGTTCAACACAAGTGTTAAAAACAAGAACGATTTACTTGTCAGAAAAGCAGCAGGTAATCATGAAAGATTTCAAACTAACAAAAACCTAGGACTCAATAACAATTTTGGTTCTGAGGATAGGTAAATCTTTATTTGATGCAGGTGAATCCAAGTGGCCATACCCCTATATGGTTCTTGGATAGTTGATGTTCCAGGCACATGACTAGAACAAGAAGAATGTTGAGGGACTATGAACCCATAGAGAATGGACCCAAAGTGATCTTTGGTGGATCTGAAAAAGGAATCATCAAAGGATTTAGTAACATTTCTAGTAATTCTATTACTATCACTCAAGTGGCTTATGTGAAGGGTATTAAACATAACCTTATTAGTATAAGTCAACTTTGTGATCTAGGTTATGACATCTCTTTCCTCAAAGGGGAGTGCCAAATAAGGAGGTCAAGTGATCAGAGATCATTCTGACTGGCACTAGGAAAGGAAATGTATATTGTCTTAACCTTGATTGTGAGTATAACATCTCACCCATTTGTCTTGTTGCAGGTGAGAAAGTATCATAGTTTGTCCAATGGCACAAAAGGCTAGCTCATCTAAACTATAAGTCAATAGGACAGTTATTTAGTATGGGGTTAGTGAGGATGGTCCTCAGATCAAGTGCATTAAAGAGGGTGTTTGTTCCGCTTGCCAAAAGGGCAAAAAGACTAAGTCCTCTTTCCAAGTACTTGATACCAAAGATTCAATGAGATGTCTATATCTCTTGCATATGGATTGTTTGGTCCTATGCCAGTTCATAGTCTAGGTATGAAAGTATACACATTAGTTATTGTGGATGACTATTCTATATTCACATGGGTTTTCTTCTTGAGATAGAAATCTGAAACTCCTACTGTCTTCCAGACTTTTGTTAGACAAATTCTGAATGAGTTTAACATTTTAGTGGTCAAAATCAGAAGTGACCATGGAACGTAATTTTTGTCTGAATGTATGATAAAGTTCTGTGAAGAACTTGGGATTCATCAGGAGTTCTCCTCACCTAGAACTCCCCAACAAAATGTAGTAGCTGAAAGAAAGAATAGGACTCTAATTGAGGAAAGTAGAACACTACTTAGTTACACTACTCTTCCTGAGTACTTCTGGGCTGAGACAATAAATACTGCATGTCATGTACTCAATAGAGCCTCCATCAATAAGAACCATATGAAGACTCCCTATGAGATTTTGAAAGGCGGAAAACCAAACATTTCTTACTTCAGAATCTTTGGTAGCAAGTGTTATGTCGTAGTTAATGGTAAGCACTACCAAACTAAGTTTGCTTCCAAATCCCTAGAAGGGATATTTGTTGGGTATAATAATAATAGTAGGGCATACAGAATCTACAACTTGACTAGACAAGTTGTAGAAGAATCTATTCATGTAGTATTTGATGAGTCTAAGTTGATTAATAGTGAATTGTCTAGCTCTTAGGGTATTTCTATAGGTTTAAAGGACAGCCTGACAAGCTGACTATTAATGAAGAAGCACCTACTAGGCCTGATGAAGAAAAGGATGCATGCTATCTAGGGGGAGAACAAGATTCACTGGATGAAGAAGAAAATAGTGAAGTGCATCAGGATGAGGAAAAGGAAGAAGGCCAAGAGGTTGGCAGATTTCCTCTAGCAAGAAGACACTTGAAGGATCATCCAGCTCACCAAATCATTGGTGATGAAATTTAAGGTGTTCTAACCAGCAGCAAAAACATGAACATAGTTCTTTCTACAAGTTTTCTATCACAGATATAACCTAAGAAGTTTGAAGAAGCCATGCTAGACACAAACTGGATTGATGTCATGCAGGAAGAGCTGAATCAATTCAAAAGATGTAAAGTTTGGGAACTGGTTCCTAAATAAAAGTATCATAATGTTATAGGAACCAAGTGGATCTACAGAAATAAACTTGATGAGAATGGCACCATAATTAAGAACAAGGCCAGGATGGTAGCAAAAGGCTACAGGCAAGAAGAAGGGATTGACTTTGATAAAACCTTTGCCCCAGTGGTAAGGCTGGAAGCTATAAGGTTATTCTTGGCCTATGCTGCCTATTAAGGTTTCAAGGTATATCAGATGGATGTAAAGTCAGCATTTCTGAATGGTGACTTAAAAGAGGAAGTCTATGTTGAACAACCCTCAGGTTTTGTAGACTCTCACTATCCTAACTATGTATATAGGCTTAGGAAAGCTCTATATTGTTTGAAACAAGCCCCTAGGGCTTGGTATGAAGCCTTGTCTGATTTTCTTATTGAGAATAAATTCTCTAAAGGAAAGATAGACAGAACTCTATTCTTTAGGGAATCTAAAGGGAAGATCATCCTAGTCCAGATATATGTGGATGACATTATCTTTGGATCTACTGAAAATAACCTTTGTAGAAAGTTTGCCAAACTTATGCAAGGGAAGTTTGAAATGAGCAGTATGGGTGAGCTGAAGTTATTCTTGGGTCTTCAAGTTAGACAGACTGATGATGGATTGACCATATCTCAGTCTAAGTTCACCAAGTAGTTGATTAATAAATATGGAATGGACTCAGCCTCCACCATGAAAACTCCAATGGGAACAAGTATGCCTATAAGCAAAGATGAGGCAAGGAAACCTGTTGATGAGTCTTTGTATAGAGGGATAGTTGGCTCTCTACTCTACTTGACTGCTAGTAGACCTGACATCATATATGCAACATGTGTCTGTGCTAGGTACCAAGCATGCCCAAAGGAATCTCATTATATTACTGTGCAAAGAATTTTGAGATATCTTAAGGGACAACCTAATATAGGTCTTTGGTACCCTAAGAATAGAGATTTCTTACTAACAGGCTTTCTTGATGCAGACTTTGTAGGATGCAAAGAAGACAGGAAAAGTACCACAGGAACTTGTTAATTCTTAGGTGGAAGGCTGGTGTCATGGAGCAGCAAGAAGCAAACAAGTGTAGCTATCTCAACTACTGAGTTAGAATATATAGCTGTAGGCAGCTGCTGTGCACAGTTGATGTGGATAAAGCATCAACTTGAAGACTATGACATCAAGGTAAGTAGAATTCCACTATTTTGTGATTCTACTAGTGCTATTTCTATTACTAATAACCATGTTTCACACAGTTTAACTAAACATATAGAAATTAAGTTTCATTTCATCAGAGAACATATGGAGAAGGAAGATATTAGTCAAGAATTTGTGAACACAAATAATCAAATTGTTGATATTTTTACAAAACCTCTGGTTGAAATTAAATTCAATTACTTTAAAATTGAATTAGTTATGTTGAACATAGAATAGATCAGCACAAGCTTTCCTAAGTAGAATATGTAAGCACAAAATTTCTCAGGAAATTTGGGTAAGTAAGGAAGTTTGTGTCGACACAAGCAAATTGTGTCGATACTCTCAGCATGTTGTGTCAACACAGAAACAATATTTTTGTCGACAAAAGAATTGGTGTCGACACACTCTGTCGAGACTTAACTAGCTCGTGTCGACACTGACACAAGTATGTCGACACATAGACGTCTCGACTAAAAATAAGTTTTATCGAGATCCAAGTCTTTTATGTCAACACATGTAAAATTTTGTCGACTAGTATTATTACTAAGTAAGGCGTGTCTTTTGACCTATCCTATACCAGAACTCTTTAAATAGAAGAAGAAAATCTGGTCGACTATGCTTTCAGAATTCTCAACCCTAGACCTTGTGTCGACATAGATATTCACTTCTTTTCTCTTCTTTCTCTCTCTCTCGTCAATGGCGCCAAACCAGGACGACAAGGTGAATGAAGGATACGAGCTGGTTCGCGGGGGATTCGAGACAGCTTCACAGGACATCAAGGGTGTAATTACCTAATTTCCGAAAATGGTTTGGAGTTTTTTGTCTCTGAACCTACAAGAATTTGGAAGAAGGAAGTACTTGTATTCTACTCGTCTGTAACTATGGATTATGAAGGAAAGAAGATCAAAGCCACAGTCTAGGATTCAAGAGTGAAACTCACACTTAAGACGATTAGGAATTCGCTTCAACTTCCTCGGGTTAAAGAGATGATGACATTGTTCTATCTATGATAAAGGATGCACTAAATTGGTGTGGATTGAATCCAAATACCAAGGTAGGATCGTCAATTACCAAGAAGTGGATGAATTCCCAAGGTAAGTTTCTTTCAGAAATCATAGGCAAGGTGATTCTCTGCAAAACTTGTGGACATGATAAGATATCTACCTTCATGTTCATCCTAATGACCAGAGTCATATACAATGTAAAAACAGACTGGTCATCAGTAGTGTTTGACAAGATCCAAGAAGGAATTAAGAAGCCAAATCTGGGTAGAATCCTAATCTTGTGTTTAGCTTGAACTATCCCAGATATTATGAATCAACTGCCAGGATTCAAGATCAATCATATGAGGAGGATGGATGTGAGGATTCTATCTAGATGGGATAGAATCTTGACCAAAGAGGTTTCTACTCCATAGAAACAGGTCAAGAAGGATAGGAAGAAGAAAGCAATTATTCAGGAAGCAAAATCCTCCAGTGATTCTGAAGAAGAAGTAGTATTCAGTTCAGATGAAGACCAGCAGGAAAAAGAAGCCCAAGCTCAAGTGGAGAGCAGTCAGCTGTTGGATCACTAGTTGGATTTAAGCGAGGTTCACTAAGTCAGGATATGACCCAACATGTATAGCCAGGGTCATGGTTGTTTCCTAGAGTCTAGGTCTAGTCCTTAGAGTCAACAATGTAAGGGACCAGCCTCCAACACTGCCAGAGACTCAAGAATTAGAGAAAATTCAAGACTTAGAAAAAGAGCTCTATGTTCGTCGATCTCAGGTCGACAAAAGTCGTACTCAACTCGACGAACTCAGAAAAAATTCTCTGAGCTGAGCTCGACAAACTATGGTCTCAGATCGACGAACTCTGGACAAAGTGACAACACTTCTAAGTCGAACTTCGATTGACAAACTTAGAACATCAGCTAGACAAACAATGTTATCTGATCCCAGATCGACTAATCAGATGTTTCGAAACTCAACAACAGTGATGATTCAACACTCAACGCAAGAGAACATCATACTCAATGCTAGAATGTTGATTCAACACTCAACGCCAGAGAACATTACACTCAATGCCAAAATGATGTTTCAACACTCAGCACCAGAAAATAGTCTAAGTCCAGAATCAAAACTCAGGTCGACGATCTTGGACCTCAGCTAGACGTTTTCAGTTCTCAGGTCTCAGGTCGACGATCTTGGACATCAGATCGATGATCTTGGTGTATTGAATAGGAAAGTTGTCAAGCAGCAGTAAGCCATTCTGAGGTTGACGAACTTGACGCTTAGCTCGACGAACTTAGAGCTCAGCTCGACAAACTGTTGACTCAGGTCGATGAATCCAGACTTGGCTGTTTTCCTTTTCTGTTCCTATTATATTGTAATGATTCCTGAGTAATTAATGCTCTAATATTCTCTTAATATTACCGTTAGACAAGAGCATTAATTATGGTCTTCATCAGGATGATTGCCTGCCGTTTTCCAAAGGGAGTGTTGGGGAAATCAATCAATGCAAAATATTCTCTGGCCGTCAGCATTGAATGCAGAAAGAATTTCAAAATTCAAATGGACATTTATATCAAAAAGATAAAAATATAGATTCCTCTGATTGCCTGCAACATATAGCAGACGATACACTACTGATACAGACATACAGAAAACTAGTGAAGAAGAGTAGAACATCATTGTCTCACTACAAGCCTTCTCTCTGCACCTGCTCTCTCGACAACAAAGTGATAGAAATAAAGAGCTGTTAGACTAGAAGGAGAACAACAATCTTAAGAATAAGAACAACCATTCAAAATCAAGAGTCTTCTTCTTCTGTCATCATCTCAAGAATCTTCAAAGGACAACAACTATTGCATCAGTCAAAGAAGTTCCTGGAGATCTTCTGGTCAAAGCTAAAGCTTGAAGGCTTATCACCCTGAAGCAAAGCTACAACCAATTCATTATCTCAGGGGGAGCCAATTCATTATCTCAGGGGGAGCCCTTGCTAACATCAGATCCACAAGAGTCTTCTCAATTGTATATTGAGAAAGAGAATACATAATCAATCTCTCATCCCCCCACTGTATAAAGAGTTCACTACTCCCTTCAAAAGTGATTCCTAGTTGCAAGTCTCCTGACCAAAAGACTTGAGGTTTTTTTTGAGCACCTTACAAAAATCTCATTGGTGGCAGTCACCTGAACAAAAACCTGAGTGGATTCCTACCAGGGTGGTAGAAGAGTGGATGTACCCAGATTGGGGAACCACTATATAATTCTTGTGTTGTTTGGTTGCCTTTTTCTTTTGTTCTTGATGTGCCTGTGCTAGTTAGGATTCTCTGATTTTCGTTAGTTTTATCTGTTGTGCTGTGATATAGCATCTGAGTTTAGAAAAAAGTTATACTATTCAGCAAAAGATTTTAATTACTCACAATTACTCTATTCAACCCCCCCCCCCTCTAGAATATATTATATCTAACCCTCACTTTCAATTGGTATCAGAGGAGAGTTCTTTTGGTTGTACAAGTTAACCCTTGAACCAAAGATCCTGAGTTAGATCTCTTTATATTTCTATTAAATTCACATAGACAGCATGGCTCAGAACAAAGATTATGCAAGCACCAGACCTCTAGTGTGCAAATTGAACAAGTTTGCCATCTAGAAGGCAAGAATAAAGTTATATATGAACTCCATTGATGAAGATATCTACAATTCCATTTTGACAGGTCCCCCTACAACACTTACAACAACATCATCATCCAACACTAATGCAGTTCCACCATGTGAGTGGACTGAGGCTCAGAAGAAGGCCAAAATTATTGATGCCAAGGCAATGAACATATTGGCCCAACAATGTTAGATGATATTTTCCAGAAGGTAGCTGAATGCACATTAGACAAGGCACTTTGGGATTCTCTGAATCAAATGGTGGCTGGATCTGCTGATGAGAGAAAAGACAGAAGATAGAACCTCATATCCCAATATGAGAACTTCAAGAAGGAGGAAGCTGAAACAGTAGCTGATATGTATAATAGGTTAAGCTCAATCATCAATGAGCTAAAGAACTTTGACAAGGACATCACCCTCATAGAGGTGAATGACAAAATCCTCATGTGCTTCCAAAGCTCATGGGATTCAAGGATCTGGCCCATCAAGGAGGCCAGGAGCCTAAATGAGATTTCCACTGAATCTCTTTAAGGAAAGTTAAAGTCCTATGAATAGCTGATCAAGTCCAGGGAAGCAGCTGAGCAAAGAACACCTCCACCAGCAAGGAAGGAGCACAACCTTATATTCAAGGCTATTGAGGAGACTGAGACTCCATCCATAAATGAAGATCTGATGAGCTTGCTTGCCAAAAGATTCTACAAAATGGCAAGGAAAGACTTCAGGATAAAGTCATCCAGGCAGGATGACAAGCCAAGGTATGATAAAACCCCTACTAACGAAGTGGTTTGCTTTGGCTGCAGGAAACCTGAACACTTCATCTCTGAGTGTCTAGAAAATCAGAAGAAGGAGAAGAGAAGAGAGATGGACACAAAAAGACAGCATAGCAGCAAGCCTTCTTCCAGCAAATATAAGAAGAAGGATAAAGGCTTTGTAGCTGAAAGCTGGAGTGAAACAGAATGAAAGTGAGGGGATAAGATACTTACTACTCTAGAGGGGGGGGGGTGAATAGAGTATTCAAAAATAAAGAGACTCTAAGCACTTCTCTTGAGCTATTTACGGAATATAAAAACTAAAAGATTTATACTTAAAGCCTAACAAAGTGTGGTGAAAAACAGAGGATGCTAACTGAAGTTTCAGTTGAGCATATGTCCTAACACAACAACTAGCAAACTAGTTATATCTATCACAGCCACAGTACATCAAGTAAAGTAAACAACCAGACAACACAAGAGCTTTATAGTTGTTCCCCAATTGGGTACATCCACTCTTCTACCACCCTTGTAGGAATCCACTACAGGTTTTTGTTCAGGTGCCCTGCCACCACAAGATTTGCTTCAGGTAGATCTAGAAATCCTTCAGGCTTTTTATCAGGTGTCTAAGAACCAATCACACAGGTTTTTGATCAGGTGCCCTGCCACCAAAGGTTCACTTTTGAAGGGAGTAATAACCCTTTTATAGGAGGTTAAGGGAAAGAATTGAAGGTGTCTTCTCTGTGTTCAGAGAAGCTAGTGGATTGTTCTGAATATATCAAAGCTCCCCGTGGCTTAGAGAATGTCCAGGAAGAAGCTTTGCTTCAGGGTGTAGGATCTCCAAATTTCCTGAGTAGACTTTCTAATGCAGCCTTGAAGAAGACTCTAGCTTTTGAATGAATGTTCTTCTTCAGTAGCTTTTGCAATCAACAACAATGATGTTCAGCAATCTGGGAGTGATCTTCTTCTTGAAAGCTTGAGCACTGAGAATTGATTTTGCTGAAGACAGGATGATCTCAGGAAGAAGAAGAACTTTTCTTTTTCTCTTGAGAATTCTGGTTCTGTATCTCTCTCTGAGAATTGTATTGTGTTGTTGTGTATATTGTATTCAGCCGACTGCACTGATAATATAAAAACTTCTCTTCTTTGAATAATTCCTCGAGCCCTGCACTAAAAGATCTTTTCAAATAATACAATAAAACAAATGAAGAAACTGCGCCAAAAATCTTCTCTGTCATTCCCAAAAAAGAATTAAGGATATTGTAATATCCTATCAAATTGACTTTATAAATTGGCACAGGAAGCAAGGCATAACGACTATATTATAGCTGTTAGAAAAATACGATTTCCTATAATAAAACAAACGACTTTATTCTGCCAAATCTCTCAATTAATGCACAAGGAATATTGCAAAAAAGAAAAGGAATATAGGCATTAAATTAAGCAGAATATCTGAATATCATATGTCTTAAGCATGAGGAAATAAATCAATAATTCAAATGAAAAGAATACAGATAATAGCAGACAGAAAACGTTGACCAGAGAACAAAGATCGTCGATCTGAAAAAGCAGATCGTCGACCTGAAGAAAAACGATCTTCACAGAAATCGTCGACCAGGGCAACACGATCGTCGATCTGAGCAAGTAGATCGTCGATCTCACTTTAGAGTTCATATGACTCTGAGATCGCCGATCATCAATCGAAGATCTTCGAGCGAAGTTTAACTATCGTCGAACACAAAACTACTAAACCAAATTCTCATTCCAAACCTTTCTAAACTAGCCTAGCCTGAGGGTAGACTAACATTTAGTCTAACCATTGACCATAGATAAATCTTGGGTCAATTGTGCCTAAAAGAGATGACATAGCCCAAATCAAAACTAGGGATCCAACAATCTCCCCCTATGTGGGTGATGTCACTCACACAAAATAAATCTAATACAAGCAGACAACAATTGATATATTAGCAAGCACATTTGAATTAATCAGATTAGTCAAAACAAATAACATAGTCAATTATCAATAGAGTCTGAAGGAAGAATAGAAGTAGTAGGAGAGGAAGTAATTTTTCTTCTTGGATCAGATGCATCCTTCTTTGATAGCTTCAAGTCCTGTTCTCCAATAATCTTTAGTTCCCCTACTTTAGGCAGAACTGCTTCAGGGTGTTTTTCCATATACTTGGAAGAATCAAAAACCTCTGAATTGACTTGAAATCTATCCAATTCTTTCTTTTTGTATTTTGACATGATAGAAAATCCTGTAATGTCTTTTCCTTCTTCTTTAACTTTCTTGATTTGTGCAGATCCAACCAATTCTAGAAGTCTTGCTATTTTATAGTTAGGATCAAGCTCTTGACTTTCATAGGCATGTTCATCAGAAGGATCCAATGGATTTATAGTCTTGAATTTTACTGATTGAGTTAAGAAACTCTCAGTTTGCACTTGAACTGGCTTGACATTTATATCTGTTTGCTCTTGAATTATAAGACTTGATGGAGGAGCAAACTCAGCATACTTTTTGCTTGATTTATCAGAATATATAACTCTTTTTTCTTTGAAATTTACTGGTTTGGCCTGAGCAGGTTTTTTCTTTGAAGGTGATCTAGAGGCTAGAGGGGGAGAGAAGGTCGGTTGTTGATATACAACTTCCTTAACGTGCTCTCGTTGAGTGTTTGACTTTTTAAACTGCCTCTGATCACTAGAACTACTTGGAGGAGGTTGTCTTCCCTTTCTCTGATAGGTATAGGACTGATTTTTCCTTGCTGAAGGAGTATAAGATTTGGGAGCAATATTTCCTGAGGCACCAGCAGAGGGAGGAGGAGGAGGACCTCTTTGAATTCTCTTGGGAGGAGGAGAGTACTTCCTGCTCTTCTTCCTTGCTTTTTGTTCATTCTTAGAGTACCACATCCAAGACTCAAAATTTTTAGCTTTAGGATCAATTCCTTTCAAAATGTAGTAGGGAATATCATTATCTGGATTAGGAGGAGCTGGAGCTGTGGATTTCCTTTTCTTTTGAGCAGACCTTTTCTTTTTCTTATTACTATCAGAATCATCAGAATCTTCATCTTCATCCTCAGAATGTGAGGGTTGAGGTTCTGCATACAGATCATCAATTTACTTTAACATAGCCTCCTCTTTCTCTTTAGCTTGCAGAAGAGCTTTTTCTTCTTCTTCTTCTAAAATGTCTTGGGCAAGGAGAGAGTCCAAATCTGGACCTGGGGTGTCATCCCAAAGTGTAGAAGGCACAACAGTCTCAATTTTTGGAACTATTTCTTGAGCAGCAGAATTCCATTTAGCTTCTAAGAAAGATGTTATAATTCCTTCTAGATATCTAGCAGCAACAGGAGTAGAAATCTCCTTAAGATAAACTTTGAAAGCAAAATCTGCTTCAGCTATTGTTTCAGAAATAACAAAGCTATCCAAAAACTGAAGGCACAATGGTATCTGGTAGAACACAAATGCCTAAAGAGGATTAAAAGAACAAGGGGTGGAGATAGGATTATAAAGGTCTCCACAAGATGACTCATCATCTGAGTCAAGGAATGCATCCAGTTCCTCTTCCAAAACTTCTAGAGCATCTGAATCTTCAACTAACCTCTGAACAGAATCTGGAATAACTGCATCTGGGACTGAAAATCTTTCTAACTTTGAAAATCTTTCTAACTCCATAGCAGGGGCTGAATCATCTTCATCAAGCATCTCCCCCTGCCTGGGTTCAGTGGGAACTTAACCCAAGCCCCTAGATGAAGAAGGGTCTATGAGAGTGGAAATGGAGGCAGCAAGAGAAGAGATAGATAGAGCAAGAGGGGCAATGACCTCAGCTATCATGGCTTTGATGGAAGGAGTTATGAGGTTAAGGACAGTTGCAATGAATTCTGGTGTGATTGGAAGCAATGGTGGAATGATGGAGGGGGAATCATCAGAATAAATATTCTTCTGAACTGGGGTTTCAGTATTTGGAGGATTATGATGAGATGGATGATCAGCAGCTAGTGTGGGATGATTTGAGGTAGTTGGGGAATGAGATGGAGAAAGCAGATTGAACAAAGATTCTAAATTTAGATTTGGAAGCTCAGTTATGTGAGCTGGTGTTGGAGAAGTAGGTGGAGATGGATTGTTCACAGGAGAAGAAGGAATGTCAATGGAGGTGGATGGCAAGGAGGAGGAAGCATGGATTTCTTCACTAGGGCAGGAAGCGGCTTCAAGAGCTCTTGTTCCCTCAGACGTTCTAAGGGCAGACCCAGACTTTGAAGTCTTCTGAATAAACTTTTCCACTTAGCAAACAGGGAAGAATCGATCCTTTTGCTTGCATTGATGGTTGTAGGAATAGAGCCTAACAGCTGGGAAGCTTTCTTAGAGAGAAAGAACCCGATCAGCCTTCCTTGCGTTACCTCTTTCTTGTTGTTCTTCTTCCTAATCAAATCAAACAGCAGACCAGCCCAGTTGATTTCTTTCTTATTCACGAGAGCTGACATCAAGGAAAACTGATGCCGGTTGATGTTATCATGGGCGGAATGCTTTCCGAGCAATACTTTTCCAACTAGATCAGCAAGAAACTTGAATCCGATAGATAAGTTTACCTTCCGGAGCTTCGATGGGATGCCTTCTGCATGATCCATTTCCAACAGCATCCTTTCGTACTCAGCAGAATCTTGCTCATACTCATCAGAGCCATTCTTTAACTCGAAAATTTAAGTCAGAATTTCTGGAGTAAGAGTTACCTCCACGCCGCTGATTGATCGTTTCATCTCTTTGTAATCAGAAGACGATGTATAAACCCATTCTTTGATTTCTGATAGGTGCAGTTTGAGCTTTGAGGACATGAGTTTCTTAAGACCTTGATCTTCACACAACTGTAGCATTTCCTGAAAAACTTGTTCGCAGTTTCTGAAAGACTCGAAATAAACACTGAAGCCTTCGTCGAACTTCATCACGGATAAGGTTGCAGAGGAAATCGCCATTTGATCGAAGAGAGTACCTGAAACAAGAACAAACACACACAGAGAGAAGAGAAAGCGTGGGGCGAGAGCTAGAAACAAGCCTTGAAGCAGAATATGAAAAGGCGAGCTCCGTCGACGATCTTCAAACCTAAATAGACGATCGGTTTGAGATAAACTGACATCATCGATCTCTGAATGAAGATCAAGTGAATCGGTCATCGATCGTCGGTCGACGATCGATTTCCAAAGCAGAGTCGTCGATCATCAATCTACGATTTCTGTCTCTAAACGCAAAGAGCTGTCGTAGACCTAGGGTCGATGATTTAGCTCAACCTGTTCGACTATCTTCGAACACCATTCGACGATCTCAGAATAGATTTCAACTTAGCAGATTTTTCACTTAGTCTGATCCATTTATCATGCCTAGTTGATTCAAAAAGAATAGATGTTTCTGTTCATCTAAAGGCTTTGTGAAAATATCACTTCTCTGAAGATCTTTGGGTATAAACTCGAGATTTATCTTATTCTTGTCAACACAGTCTCTAAGAAAATGGTGTCTAATGTCAATATGCTTAGTCCTAGAATGGTGCACAGGATTTTGTGCTATGGAAATAGCACTGGTACTATCACACATAATTTTGGTGTTTTTGTGTGTGTACCCATAATCCAAGAGTTGATTTTGAATCCACAGAATCTGTGAACAGCAACTAGCAACTGCTATATATTCAGCCTCTGCAGTTGAAGTTGAAATAGAAGTCTGCTTTTTGCAAAACCAAGAGACTAATCTCTCACCTAGGAACTGACAAGTCCCTTTGGTGCTCTTCCTATCAACTCTACAGCCAGCGTAGTCAGCATCTGAGTATCCAATCAACTCAAATTCTGATTCAGCTGGGTACCAAAGTCCTAAATTAGGACATCCCTTCAAGTATCTTAAGATTCTCTTAAGAATAGTTAAATGAGATTCCTTGGGATTGACCTAAAATCTAGCACATAGGCATGTGGCAAACATTATATCAGGCCTACTTGCAGTTAGATATAATAGGGAACCAACAATGGCCCTATAATTTTTCAGATCAACAGGCTTGCCCTTTTCATCAGAATCAATAACTACATTAGTTGCCATAGGAGTGTGCATTGCTGAAGCATCTGCCATCCCAAACTTCTTTACCAATTCCTTGGAATAATTAGATTGGGAGATGAAGATGCCATCAGCATCTTGTTTCACTTGGATACCAAGGAAATAAGACAGCTCACCCATACTACTAATCTCAAACTTAGAATGCATTAGGTCTGAGAACCTTTTGCATAGTTTGGGATTAGTGGAACAAAATATAATGTCATCCACATAAATTTGAACAAACAGGATTTTGTCCTTATGGTGCTTAATAAAAAGGGTTCTATCAACTATGCCTATAACAAACTTGTGTTCTAATAGGAAACTAGCTAGAGTCTCATACCATGCTCTAAGAGCCTGCTTAAGTCAATACAGAGCTTTTTCCAACTTAAAAACATGTGAGGGATAAGTTTAAGAAATGAAACCAGGTGGTTGTTCAACAAATACCTGTTCCTTTAGCTCACCATTTAAGAATGCACTCTTTACATCCATCTGGAACACCTTAAACTTCATGTAGGCTGCATATGCTAGAAAGATCCTTATTGCCTCTAGCCTTGCAATACGAGCAAAAGTCTTATCATAGTCTATTCCTTCTTCCTGTCTGTAGCCCTGTGCTATAAGCCTTGCTTTATTTTTTATAATAGTTCCTTGAGCATCCAACTTATTTCTAAACACCCATTTAGTGCCTATAATCAGTTGGCCTTTTGGTCTTGGTACCAACTTCCAAACTTTGCATCTTTCAAACTGGTTTAGCTCTTCTTGCATAGCAATGATCCAGTGGGGATCTTGCTCAGCGTCTTTTATGGTAAAGGGCTCAACCTGAGAAAGAAAACAAGCAAGCATCACATCTTGACTTAGTTGATGTCTAGTTTGCACACCTGTTGAAATGTCTCCAATCACTTGAGATGTAGGATGATCTCTAAGTGTCACATAATCAGTTGGTGGTATGTGATCTTCAACAGCAGTTGGAATTAATTCCTCAGGTGGAATTAGATTGGCTATTGGTAAAACTGCAATCACTTCTACTAGGTCTTCATCACTATCTGAATCAGATAACGGAGGAGCTGGTTGAATCCCCTGAGTGAGTTTCAGCTCATCCAAATTCTTGCATAATTCAGGTACCTGCAAAGAACTACTGGAGGAAGTTTCCTTCTCTCTGTAAAACATCTTGGATTCATCAAAGGATACATGTCCTTACTCTTCAATTTTTAATGAGGATTGATTAAAAACCCTATAGGCTTTGCTTACTTGGGAATATCCTAGAAAGATTCCCATTGAAGCCTTTGCCTCAAACTTTCTAATGTATTCTTTGTTATTGTTGTGAATGTAAACTACACAGCCAAAAATTCTAAAATAATATATTTTAGGTTTCTTTTCTTTAAGCAATTCATAAGGAGTCTTCCCCTTTAGTTTATGTATCAAACTCCTATTCAGTACATAGTTAGTTGTGCTAACTACTTCTGCCCAAAAGGATAGAGGCATATTAGCATCTGCTAACAATGTTCCTACAGCTTCAGTCCGGGTTCTGTTTTTCCTTTCAACTACCCCATTTTGTTGAGGAGTTCTAGGAGCAGAGAAGCTATGCCTGATACCTTCTTTCTCACAGAATTCTTGCATAACAAGAGAATCAAACTCTTTCCCATGATCACTTCTGATCAGGGAAATGTGAGTATTGAACTCAATCTTTATACAATGTAGAAGGTCTTTAAGAACTTTAAAGTTATCAGATTTAGTTCTCAAGAAGAACACCCAAGTGAACCTAGAGTAATCATCTACAATCACTAGGGTATAGAATTTCCCTCCTAGACTTTGTACAGCTATTGGAACAAAAAGATCCTAGTGCAATAGGTACAGAATTCTAGGTGAATCACTTTTATTTATAGCTTTGAAACTATTTTTGGTTTGCTTGCCTAGTTGATAAGCCTTGCATAGGCCTTCCTTCTTGTAGGGGCAAGAGGGCAAACCTCTTACAAGGTTGTATTTAGATAACCTAGATATATTTGTGAGGTTAACATGACCTTGCCTTATATGCCACAAAGTATTATTGCTACTCACTTCATTAAATAAGCAAATTTAAGAAGAAGTGGATTAAAAATCTACAAGATAAATATTTCCTTGCCTAATGCCTACTAATACAATGTTATTATTTAAAGTAATATTGCACAGAGTATTAAAAAACAAAACCTGGTAGCCAGCATCACAAAGCTGACTTACAGAAATGAGAATGTGCTTCAGTCCTGTGACATAAGCTACCATCTTGAAGGTCACTGACCTTAAGGTGAATTTGCCATATCCTTCAGTCTGACCACAGCTGGAATCACCAAAGACCACCTTTGGTCCCAACTTGGCTTTGAAGTTTGATAGATTATCTTTATTTCCTATCATATGCTTGGAGCATCCACTATCTAAATACCACTTGTCCTGAGTGATAGGATAGGTCTTCACCTGCAATAAGATAGATTAAACATTGTGGACCCAGGTAACCTTGGGTCCAGTGTTCTTCATATAGGAAAAACTAAAAATAAAAGAATATGTAGGTTGAGGGTGATATCCTAAGGCATGAGATCTCCTAGGTGGGATAATCCAATTTGAAGATAGATTAGCAGACCTAGGGTTGCTATTAAACTAATTATTCCTGTAAGCATTGTTGTAATTCTGAAAATTTAGTTCTTATCGTCGATCGGTGGTCAACGATCGGTACCCAGATCGTCGATCTTGGTTCACAGAATAGAATTCTGGGTTCCACGATCGTCGATCTCTGTTCGATGACTCAGGTTGAGATCATCGATCCCTCATTGCTAAGTAATTGTACCAAGCAGGTGAGTTCAGAGATCGTCGATTGTCGTTCGACGATGGGTTCATCGATCGTCGATGGGCGTTCAATGATTTTTGTATTTCTATGTTTTTCTATTTCCTTTTGTTTCTCTTAACCTTATTTAAAATTTTCTTAGCCTTTTGAACAACCTCAGTGTTGTGTATTCACTTTTCAGAGACAAACTTTACTGGAGTGGATAGATTATATTCAAGGAGCAATGGGGGTTCACTAGGGGAGGCACCTAAGCCTAACTTATTATTATCTATCCTAGTGTTGGTAGTGCTTGTAATCTCTAGCGACTTAAGGCTTCTGCCATTAAGTGAATCTTCTAACCTCTTAGCTTTAGCTAGTTCTAATTTAACAAATTTAATTTCTTCATATGCTCTAGTGAGTTCAGATTCTAACCTAATGTTTTCACTAGATAGAGATTCAGATCCATCTAGTTTATCACTAAGCAATTTAATCTCCTTTTCTGAGCTAAGTAAATCTAGGCAAAGAGTTTTAAAATCATGCTTAAATTCAGCAGATGTGAAATCATAAGATGCAATTACCTGTTCTTTATCAGATAATTCAGCCTCCGCATCTTCAGTCATCTCTGCAGCTTAGTTACTGTTGCAGGCATTAATTGCCATAAAGCAAATCTCTTTAGCTTTCTTCTCTTCTTCATCATCTTCACTAGAGCTGGAGGAAGATGAGTCTTCCTCAGTATCACTCCAGGTCTTTGCAACAAGATCTTTCTCTTTCTTCTTATATTTGTGAGAGGATGTCTTGGAGTAGTGCTTCTCATGTTCCTTTTCTTTTCTTCTTTCCTTATGCTTTGTCTCTGGACACTCAGGGAGAATGTGTCCAGGCTTCCTGCATCCATAACAAACAATTTATTTAGATGGGGTTTTATCATACCTTGGCTTGTCATCATATTTTGATGGCTTTCTTCTGTTGTCTTTTCTTCCCGTCTTGTAGAACCTCTTGGCAAAGAGTGCCATCAGTTCTTCATTTGATTAAGTCACCTTGGACTCATCATCAGCCTTAAGAGCAAGGGTTTGCTCTTTCCTTGTTGGAGTAGGTGCTTTGGCTTCAGCTTCAGCTTCCCTGGTCTTCAGTACTTGCTCAAATGATTTGAGCTTGCCAAGGAGAGCTTACGTTGATATCTCTATTATACTTCTGGACTCCTTGATTGGCCAGATTCTGAGATCCCATGTGCTGGGGAAGCACATCAGTATTTTATCATTGACTCATGTCAATGTAATCTACTTATCAAGTGTCCTCAGCTCATTGATAATGGAACTGAGCCTTGTGTACATAGCTTCTACTATCTCAGCCTCTTCCTTCTTGAAGTTCTCATATTGGGATATGAGGTTGGACCTTCTGTCCTTCCTCTCATACGCTGAACCAGCTACAATCTGATTCAGTGAGTCCCACATGGCTTTTGCTGAGGTGCAATCAGCCACTTTCTGGAATGTCTCATCAGACATAGTCTGAGCTAGAATATTCATAGCTTTGGCATCAGCTATCTTTGCCTTCTTGTAAGTTTCATTATAGTCAGGAGGTGACACTGCACTGATATTTGTAGATGTTGTAGCAGTAGCTGCAGCAGGTGGTGTTGGTGGCCCTGTTAAGATAGAAGAAAAAAATATCTTCATCAGTATAGTTCATGTAAAGTCTGATTCTTGCCTTCCAGATGCCAAACTTGGCTAAGTTGCATACTGGAGGTCTGGTGCTGGAATAATCTTTGTATTGGGCCATGAATCTAATGTGAGTGTATATGGTATCAAAGTATCTTATCACAAGATCTTATGGTTCAGGTGTTAGCATGTTCAACCAATCAACCTAGGAATGGTTAAGCTGTTGAATAACCAACCTCCCTCTGATACTAATTAAAAGTGAGGGGATAAGATACTTACTACTCTAGAGGGGGGGGGGGTGAATAGAGTATTCAAAAAAAAAGTGACTCTAAGAACTTCTCTTTAGCTATTTGCGGAATATAAAAACTAAAAGCTTTATACTTAAAGCCTAACAAAGTGTGGTGAAAAACAGAGGATGCTAACTGAAGTTTCAGTTGAGCATATGTCCTAACACAGCAACTAGCAACCTAGTTATATCTATCACAGCCACAATGCATCAATTAAAGTAAACAACCAGATAACACAAGAGCTTTATAGTGGTTCCCCAATTGGGTACATCCACTCTTCTACCACCCTGGTAGGAATCCACTACAAGTTTTTGTTTAGGTGCCCTGCCACCACAAGATCTGCTTCAGGTAGATCTAGAAACCCTTTAGGCTTTTGATCAGGTGCCTAAGAACCAAACACACAGGTTTTGGATCAGGTGCCCTACCACCAAATGTTCACGTTTGAAGGGAGTAATAACCCTTTTACAGGAGGTTAAGGGAAAGAGTTGAAGGTGTCTTCTCTGTGTTCAGAGAAGCTAGTGGATTGCTCTGAATATATCAAAGCTCCCCCTGGCTTAGAGAATGTCCAGGAAAAAGCTTTGCTTTAGGTTGTAGGATCTCCAAATTGCTTGAGTAGACTTTCTGATACAGCCTTGAAGAAGACTCTAGCTTTTGAATGAATATTCTTCTTCTGTAGCTTTTGCAATCTACAACAATGATGTTCAACAATCTGGGAGTGATCTTCTTCTTGAAAGCTTGAGCACTGAGAATTGATTTTCCTGAAGACAGGATGATCTCAGGAAGAAGAAGAACTTTTCTTTTTCTCTTGAGAATTCTGGTTCTGTATCTCTCTCTGAGAATTGTATTGTGTTGTTGTGTATATTGTATTCAGCCGACTGCACTGATAATATAGAAACTTCTCTTCTTTGAATAATTCCTCGAGCCCTGCACTAAAAGATCTTTCCAAATAATACATTAAAAAAATGAAGAAACTACGGCAGAAATCTTCTCTGTCATTCCCAAAAAGAAATTAAGGATATTAAAATATCCTATCAAATTGACTTTATAAATTGGCACAGGAAGCAAGGCATAATGGCTATTTTAGAGCTGTTAGAAGATTACGATTTCCTCTAATAAAACAAACGACTTTATTCTGCCAAATCTCCCAATTAATGCACAAGGAATATTGCAAATAAGCAAAGGAATATAGGCATTAAATTAAGCAGAATATCTGAATATCATATGTCTTAAGCATGAGGAAATAAATCAATAATTCAAATGAAAAGAATACAGATGATAGTAGACAGAAAACATCGACCAGAGAACGAAGATCATCGATCTGAGCAAGCAGATCGTCGACCTGAAGAAAAACTGTCTTTACATAAATCGTCGACCAGGGCAACACGATCGTCGATCTGAGCAAGCAGATCGTCGATCTCACTTCAAAGTTCATATGACTCTGAGATCGCCGATCATCAATCGAAGATCGTGGAGCGAAGTTCGACTATCATCGAAAACAAAACTACTAAACCAAATTCTCATTCCAAACCTTTCTAAACTAGCCTAGCCTGAGGGTAGACTAACATTTAGTCTAACCATTGACCATAGATAAATCTTGGGTCAATTGCGCTTAAAAGAGATAACATAGCCCAAATCAAAACTAGGGATCCAACACAGAAGATGAATCTTCATCTTCAAGTTCCATTGAAGAAGAGGAGGAGGCAAAGGCAAAGGAAGTTTGCCTCATGGCAATTGATGCCAACAGTAGCAGATCAGATACAGATGAATTTGATAATGAAGAAAGCCTGTCAGCTGAAGATCAGGTATTAGCCTCTTATGATTTTGAATCTGATGAATTCAAATGTGAATTTATAAATTTATGCTTAGATTTGATAAGCTCTGAGAAGGAAATCAAACTTCTCAAAGAAAAATTAAAAGATCAAGATGAAATCATTTCTGAAAATGCTAGCCTATATAATGAACTAAAGTCTACAAATGAACAAATCATCTTTCTAAAATCTGAACTTAGCAAGGCTAAGATACTGGAAGAAACATTAAATGGCAGAAGTTTAAAACTGTTAGATATAACCAGTGCATTAAATACTAGAACCAATAACTATAGATTAGGGTTAGGAGCTTCATCTAGTGAACCAATTCTAATTCATAAGAATCACCTGTCAAAACCAGTAAATTTTATATCTGATAAAGACAAGAAAAACATTGATCAAGTCAATAAGGTCAATGACGTCCTTAAACAAATTAAACTAAGAACAAACTTAAAAAACAGAAGAATAAGAAAAGCAACAATGTTCAGCAGTTATCGTCAAACTCAGATCGATGATACATGAACAGATCGTCGACCTCAGAATGACGATCTCTGAATGCAAACTTAAGTAATAATAAATCTTTGATATACGATCGACAATATCAGTATGGTTCGTCGACCAGAGATCGACGATTTTGGTACCCCAAGAATTAATACCTTCATCCTTCGAGCAGAGTTCGAAGATCTCATCCAACATCATCGAGCTCAGGTCGACGATCAAACCAGAGATCGTCGATCTCAGATCTTAACAATATAAACCTAAATTCTAAAAGTAATATTAATCCTTTTAGTCAATGGATAATACCACCAAGAAGATATCATCCTAAAGGTTACAAAAATCAACCTGAATGCTCTTATATTTCCAGCTACAGTTATGTAAATCAACCAGGACCCAAGGTTACCTGGGTCAAGAACAACTAACTGTTTTGTTTGCAGATTAGGAGCTGTCCAGCTGTAAATCAAGTATGGTACCTGGATAGTGGTTGCTCCAAGCATATGACTGGGAACAAGGAAAGTCTACTCAACTACAAGTCCAAGCTTGGACCAAAGGTAATCTTTAGAGAATCAAAGTGTGGGCAATCTGAAGGCTATGGAAAAATAAGGATTGGAGCAGTCAAATTCAACAAGGTAACCTATGTAAGAGGACTCAAGCATAACCTCATCTCCATAAGTCAATTATGTGATGAAGGTTATCAGGTACACTTCAACTCAACTGCCTATATTATTTCTAATAAAGAAAAACAAACTGTCTCAATTGGGAATAGATAAGGAAACATATATATAGTTAATTTTCTATCTACCAATTCAGATATCTGCTTACTTAACATTATAAGTAATCAGAATGATTTATGACATAAAAGACTAGGGCATGTTACTATAAAAAAAATTACTAGGCTATCTAAAGACAACCTTGTGAGAGGTTTACCCTCTGGCCTCTACAAGAAGGAAGGCCTCTGCAGGGCTTGTCAACTAGGCAAGCAAACTAAATCTAGTTTTAAATCAGTAAATAAAAGTGATTCACCTAGGATATTATACTTGCTACACATGGATATCTTTGGACCCATAGCTGTACAAAGCCTGGGAGGGAAATCCTACACCTTAGTCATAGTGGATGACTTCTCGACGTTCACTTGGGTGTTCTTTCTGAGATCTAAGTCAGATACCTTTAAGATTCTTACAGATTTTCTCAAGACCATACAGATTGAGTACTCTACTCATATTACATTGATCAGAAGTGATCATGGTACAGAGTTTGAGTCTCTTCTTATGCATAAGTTCTGTGAGAAGGAAGGTATCAGGCACTGCTTCTTAGCTCCTAGAACTTTCCAACAAAATGGGGTAGCTGAAAGGAAAAATAGGTCACTGATTGAAGCTGTAGGAACATTACTTGCAGATGCTTACATGCCCCTATACTTTTGGGCAGAGGCTGTAAGCACAGCAAACTATGTACTGAACAAAAGTCTGATACATAAACTAAAGAATAGGACTCCCTATGAATTACTTAAAGGGAAGAAACCTAAAATCACTTATTTTAAAGTATTTGGCTATGTATGTTATATACATAATAATGACAAGAGATACATTAGAAAGTTTGAAGCTAAGGCTGAAGAGGGAATCTTTCTAGGATATTCCCAAGTAAGCAAAGCTTATAGGGTATTTAATAAATCATCCCTGAAAATTGAGGAATCAGTTCATGTTATATTTGATGAAGCTAACATGATTTACAAGGAGAAAAACTTTTCTACCACTAGTACTTTGCAGGTATCAGATTTGTGTGAGAATTTGGATTATCTAGACCTTACCCCAGAGGCTGAATCACATCTCCCTTCACAATCAGTAGCAGAAGTTGATAGTGATGAAGAAACTGTGGAAGCAGTTCAACTTCCTTCAATAGTTGATGCAATTCCACAAGAGGAATTAAATACAATAACTGTTGCTGAACAACCTCCACCTAATGATCTTGTCACACTTAGAGATCACCCTAGATCTCAAGTGATTGGAGACATAATAGCAGGTGTATAGACAAGGCATCAACTCAACCAAGACTTAATGCATGCATGTTTCCTCTCTCAAGTTGAACCTCAAACCATAAAAGATGCTGAGCAAGATCCCCAATGGATCATTACTATGTAAGAGGAACTCAACCAGTTTGAGAGATATAAAGTTTGGGATTTGGTTCCAAGATCCCAAGACTACCCAGTTATTGGAACCAAATGGGTATAAAGAAACAAACTGGATGCCCAAGGTGTAATTGTGAGAAATAAGGCTAGGATTGTTACTCAAGGTTATAGGAAAGAAGAGGGAATAGACTATGACAAAATATTTGCACCAGTTGCAAGATTGGAGGCAATCAGAATATTTCTTGCCTATGCTGCCTACAAGAAGTTCAAAGTCTATTAGATGGATGTGAAAAGTGCCTTTTTGAATGGAGTGCTAAAGGAAGAGGTTTATGTTGAACAACCTCCAGGTTTCATCTCTCCAACTCATCCTTATCATATTTTTAAATTGCATAAAGCCCTCTATGGTCTAAAGAAAGCTCTAAGAGCTTGGTATGAGACTTTAGCTAGCTTTTTGATAGATCATAAATTCATTAGAGGCATTGTAGATAAAATATTGTTCACTAGACATCATCAGGATCAAACCTTTTTAGTACAAATATATGTGGATGAAATTATATTTAGGTATACTGATCCCAAACTATGCAAGAGGTTCTTTGACCTCATGCATTCAAAATTTGAGATGAGTAGCATGGGTAAGCTCTCCTACTTCCTTGGTCTCCAAGTGAAGCAGCTCCCTGATGACATCTTCATTTCCCAGGCTAAATATGCTAAAGAGTTTATTAAGAAGTTTGGGATGGCTGATGCCCCAGTAAAGAAAAAACACCTATGGCTACAAATGATGTAATAGATTTTGATACACCAGGGAAACCTGTGGATCAGAAATTATATAGAGGCATTTTTGGATCTCTACTATATCTTACAGCAAGCAGACCAGATATCATGTTTGCCACATGCCTTTGTGCTAGGTTCTAGGTGAACCCTTAATAATCTCATTTAATTTTTCTGAAAAGAATTTTAAGATATATAAAGGGTTGTCCTAGTCTAGGTCTCTGGTATCCTACTGAGTCAGAGTTTGAGTTAACTGGATACTCAGATGCTGAGTTTTCTGGATGCAGAGTGGACAAAAAGAGTACCTCAGGAACTTGCCAGTTCCTTTGTATGGGATTAGTGTCTTGGTTTTGCAAGAAGCAATCATCTGTGTCCACATTAACTGCTGAAGCAGAATATATTGCAGCTGGCAATTGCTGTTCCCAGATGTTGTGGATTCAAAACCAACTCCTAGACTATGGGTTCAACTTAAATAATTCAACTCTACTATGTGATAACACAAGTGCTATTGCCATAGCACAAAACCCAATCCATCACTGTTGGACTAAACATATAGACATTAGACATCATTTTATTAGAGAGTGTGTAGACAAAAAAAAATTAAACTTGTCTATATCTATACTAATTTGCAAAAAGCTGACATATTCACCAAACCCTTGGATGAAAGAAATCACTTATTTTTTGTAAATCAGCTTGGAATGATCAATGGAGAAGACTTAGTTTAGTTTTTGTCTGCACTCAAAGAACTCTTTAGATTTCATCGATCTGAGATCGACAAACTCCCTGTTAGTAAAGTTAGTTTCAATCTAAGATCGACGGAGCTCGGCAAAATGTCTTCAATCCTTCAGACTGAGATCGACGAATTGTTTAACTACAAATTATTTCGTCGACCTCAGATCGAAGAACTATTTCTTTTAGTGGAACGAAGTTTATCGTTTCATATTGTGGAAAACCTTATATTTAGGTTTTCTTCAACCTCCGTCCAATGCTTTCAGTTCTCTTGCACTTGATCCTCGTTTTTTCTTGCAGGTACTTTCATGGCAATTCCCGCAAGAACTCTAGTGGCAATGAAATTTGATACTTGATTCGATCTGGACTTCGAATCTTTTCAGTACTCAGACCCCATCTTCCTGAATATTCTATAGTTACTTGAAGACATACATTTGAAGACTCTGCTCTCCACCCGCATGAAGATATCAGGAACAGAGATCAGGGAATGGGTTTACACGGCTTCGACAGAGGAAAACACGATGTCTGGAACTATCGCGGGTACTACTGTTTCTCTTACCCCCGATTTTTTAACTGAAATTTTTGGATTGAGAAATGGTGATGAAGAATTAGATATAAATTCAGAGTAATGTTATATGATGCTTAGCATGATGGGGTATTCGGGACAAACCCCCAATAAATTGCTCAAGAAACATTTGTCTGCAGAATTCAAGTTTCTTGTCGACATTGTGGGGAAGGTGCTATTAGGGAAGCACACTGCACATGACTATATCACCAGGCATCAGTTCCTGGTCATGTGTGCCATAGTAAAAAAAGGACAGTGAACTGGGCGTAGATCTTATTTGATTTGATTAGAAAGAAAAACAACAAAAAAGTGGTTTGCTTTGGAAGGATCCCAGGGATCTTCCTCAAGGAAAAGGCTGCTGAATCACTGGTCTCCCCGACCATATTCATTAATGCTAGCAAGAGACTCACTTGTGCTCTGTTTAGCAAGTGGGAGAGGACAATCACTAAGCCAACCAAGGCTCCTTCCTCTGCCACCAAAACTTCTGAGAGTATAAGGGCTGCCCCAGCCACTTCCCACCCTTCTGAAGAGCTTCTATCCAACAATATTCCATCCACCAATACTCCAGCCCCTCCACAGTATCCAGCTCTCCAAACTCTAACTTTGCCAGTAACTCAACAAACCCCAGCTTCCACCCATATTATAGTCTCTACTCCCATACTTCCATCATCCATAATTCCTCAATCTCCAATTCATATTCCCTCCTCTACACCTTCCACCCAACTTGAAACATCCCTGCCAATACCACCCCAATCTCCTCTTCCATCATACCTGGATGACATTCCCCTATCCAACCTGTCATCCCTCCCCACATTCAATTTTCTATCTTCCCCCTTAAATACTGCTTCTCCTCCAAATAAACCTTCACAAGACATTCATATGCCAGATGCTCCACCTCTCACTCCACCAACCACTACTATCACCACCTCTATCCCCATTCGACCACCTCCTGCCACAACCTCGGCCTCTACAATCTTAGGTCCCTCTATCATACAACCGCTCCTTGAACTCCTCAAACCACTCCTCCATACCATCATAGCAGAGGCAATTTCCCCTCTTGCTGCATCCATTTCCATCCTTTCTGCCCAAGTTTATGCTCTCACTACTGCTCCCTCTTTAGAAAGGGGCCTGACTTCAGTTACTATTGAACCCAGGCAGGGGGAGATTCTCAATGAATAAGAAGCAGCAGTTTCACCAGCATAACCAACAACAGTACCAGCAGCAGGAACATGTGCTGATATAGAAACAGACTTCATGAATTTTCTTGAATCTGATATGGAAACAGATGATGCAGAAACAACAGCCTCAGTAGCAGACAATATTATAGTGTCAAATACTCAATAGATCACTTTGCAGGAGATTCTGCCTGGAAGGGTTTATTTCATTAATCCCAAAGTGAATCTAGCAGCTTTGCTAAAAGTATTTGGGTTATATATTTAGTTCTGTCTTTCCTTCCCCATTCTATCATATAAAGCCATAGTGTGTTATACCTCTCCTGCCAGCTTAGAGATGTTAGACACTATAAAGACAAGTTTGACAGCTCCTCCAGCAAATAAGTCTGATGATCAGGCATCTAGCTCTCCTGGGCCATCCTATGTTATGGATGATAGCCCTCTCCCCAATCTTGATGATATTATATCTCAAGACATTGCTATGGAAACTGAAGCAGTCCATTCTGAAGTTGTCCCTACTCTAGGTCGTAAAGAAATTCCCAAAGATACAATAAGACAAATTGATGAAATGTATGACAATCCACAAGAATCAGATGATGATGATGATGATTCTGATGAGGACCCTAAGAAGAAGAAAGTTTCAAAGAAAAGAAAAGCTCCTCCACCTCTTGCCCTAAAACCCAATCCAGTAAATGACACACCCTATTACATTCTACAGAACATAACTCCATACAAGGGTATGCTAGCTTGGATGTGGCTGTCTAAAAATGAATAAAAGGCAAGGAAGAAGAGTAGAAGATATTCTCCTCCCCCACAGAAATTCAAGAGAGGTCCTCCTCCTCCTCCTCCTCCTCCTCTTGCTGTTGGTGCCTCAGGAACCACTTCTCAAGGGACAGATGCACCTTCCAAGTCTACATCCTTCACCAGAAAAATATCAAAGACAGGAAAGGCCATCTAGACATCAATCTCAAGGTGGCAGTCAGCAACAGAGAAATACAAGTTCAGCTGAGCAGATAAAGGAAATAGTTTACCAAAAGCCTTAATTTTCTCCTCCTCAATATTAAGCTCCTCAACATCAACCCAGAAGGCATAGTGAATCTTATAAGCCTAAAGGGAAGTTCAGTGAAGCTCCTCCTCCTAAATCTCTATGCACTCAAAGTGATGAAAGCTAAAAAGTAACAAATTTCCAAGCACAGTCCACTCAATTCAAGCCTGTTACCCTGCTGCCCCCACAAGATGATCAATCATCTGTTAGTCAGGATGTTTATCCCAACTTCAGGATGGCTAATCTCTAAGAGTTGATTGGTCTGTCACAAATAAAGAACGCCAGAGAAGAGGGTGAAGATCCAACAAAGTTCAAAACTATGTCTTCATACAAAGAAAAAGAGCTAGATAAACTTCAAGTGAGCAAGAAAGTGTTTGATCCTGCAGAGTACATGACTATACACCTAGAGGCTGTAGTACCCAGAACCTCCACCCTAATAGTGATTGGAGTAGCAGATATGTACATGTAAAAGAAAGAAGCTGCTAATCCTGACAGAGAAATCATCTTTACTCAGCCTGGAGATAATAGCAAAGGAGGAGAGAAACAGAAGAAATAGAGCCTGAACTCCCTTGAGTATGGTATACTTTTGAAAAATAGTGTTCTATGATACAAAGCTAACTGTGTGAATATATCTGCTGTATATATATTATTTCATTCTCTGCCAGATATATATTTTCTTGCTTTGTACATTTCTTTTTATCATTGAGTCTATAATTAGTGACCTCACCCAAATAGGGGGAGATTGTTGGATCCCTAGTTGGATTTGGGCTAGGTTCACTAAGTCAGGATATGACCCAACATGTATAACCAGGGTCAGGGTTGTGTCCTAGAGTTTAGGTTTAGTCTTTAGAGTCAACAATGCCAGGGACCAGCCTCCAACACTGCCAGAGACTCAAGACTTAGAGAAATCTCAAGACTTAGAAAAAGAGCTCTATGTTCGTCAATCTCAGGTCGACGAAAGTTGTGCTCAGCTCGATGAACTCAGAAACAATTCTCTGAGCTGAGCTCGACGAACTATGGTCTCAGATCGACGAACTCTGGACAAAGTGACAACACTTCTAAGTCGAACTTCGATCGACAAACTTAGAACATCAGCTAGACGAACTCTGTTCTCTGATCCCAGATCGACTAATCAGATATTTCAACACTCAACAACAGAGATAATTCAACATTCAATGCCAGAGAACATCACACTCAACGCCAGAATTTTGATTTAACACTAAATGCCAGAGAACATCACTCTAAATGCCAAAATGATGTTTCAACACTTAGCACCAGAAAACAGTCTAAGTCCAGAATCGAAACTCAAGTCGACGATCTTGGAACTCAGCTAGACGATTTCAGTTCTCAGGTCTCAGGTCGATGATCTTCGACATCATATCGATGATCTTGGTGTACAGAATAAGAAAGTTGTCAAGCAGCAGTCAGCCATTCTGTGGTCGACGAACTTGAAGCTCAGCTCGACGAACTTGGAGCTCAGCTCAAAAACTATGGTCTCAGGTTGATGAATCCAGACTTGGTTGTTTCCCTTTTCTATTCCTATTATATTGCAATGATTCCTGAGTAATTAATGCTCTAATATTCTCTGAATATTACCGTTAGACAAGAGCATTAATTGTGGTCTTCATCAGGATGATTGACTGCCATTTTCCAAAGGGGCAGTTTGGGAAATCAATCAATGTAAAATATTCTCGAGCCATCAGCATTGAATGCAGAAAGAATTTCGAAATTCAAATGGACGTTTATATCAAAAAAATAAAAAAATAGATTCCTCTACTTGCCTGCAATATATAGTAGACAATACACTACTAATACAGACACACAGAAAACTAGTCAAGAAGCCTAGAACATTATTGTCTCACTACAAGCATTCTCTCTGCTCCTGCTCTCTCGACAACAATGTGATAGAAAGAAAGAACTTTTAGACCAGAAAGAGAACAAAAATCTGAAGAAGAAGAACAACCATTCAAAATCAAGAGTCTTCTTCTTCTGTCATCATCTCAGGAATCTTCAAAGGACAACAACTATTGCATCAGTCAAAGAAGTTCCTGGAGATCTTCTGGTCAAAGCTAAAGCCTAAAGGCCTATCACCCTAAAGCAAAGCTCCAACCTCCTGAACCAATTCATTATCTCAGGGGGAGCCCTTGCTAATATCATATCCACAAGAGTCTTCTCAGTTGTATATAAAGAAAGAGAAGACATAATCAATCTCTCATCCCCCCACTATATAAAGGGTTCTCTATTCCCTTCAAAAGTGATTCCGGGTTGCAAGTCTCCTAACCAAAATACTTGAGGTTTGGTTTTTGAGCACCTTACCAAAAGCTCATTGGTTGAAATCACCTAAATAAAAACCTGAGTGGATTCCTACAAGGGTGGTAGAAGAGTGGATGTACCTAGGTTGGGGAACCATTATAAAATTCGTGTGTTGTCTAGTTGCCTTTTTCTTTTGTTCTTGTTGTGCCTGTGCTAGTTTGGATTCTCTGATTTTCATTAGTTTTATCTACTGTGCTGTGATATATGATCTGAGTTTAGAAACATGTTATACTATTCAGCAAAAGATTTTAATTACCAACAATTACTCTATTCACCCCCCCTCTAGAGTATATTAGATCTAACCCTCACTTTCATCAGCAACCAGAGCATCAGATGGCCTCCACTCCAGTGGGAGAGAACAATGAATTAATAGTACAAGACACTGAACAACCTAAGCTACCTGCCCAAGGGGGAGGCATTGTTGAAGCTACTCTGGAGAGTGAGTTTGTTGCTGATACAGTTATGGACATTGTATCAGATATAAACAAAGAAGCACTGATCACTGCTGAGAATGAAGTACCAGGTGTGCAGATGATAGATATAGCTCAAGATGAGCAAGTGAGCATCTCCTGTATAGAGAAGGCCCTGGATAAAGATCTGGATGTCCAGGGAGAACCTTTTGTTTCTCAAGCCAACATAGTTCCTCCTGTTCAGATGCAGCAGGAGGTAACTTTGGAGGAACTGTTCCCTGATTTATCTACAACAAGGACTGAGGGGGAGCAACAAAGAGTAGAAAAGGAACTACCAGGAACTGAGTGGGAGGAGCTATTGTATGCCCCAGTTAATAAAGAAACTGTAGATATAGAAAGCTCATCTCAATCTTATGATGATTAAGAAGCCTCCATGGCTAAAAAGAGAAAATTGGTTTCTCTCAGGAAAAGGAGCACATGCTATAAGAAAGCCTTACAAACAGTCACTCCACCACCTACTCAAGGCATGGACTTCAGTTCACTACTAGTCTAACTGCAAGTCAAGTTGGATGAGCCAAGACAGTCTTTGGAGAAATAAGTGGATGAGTCACATAAAGAACTGCAGTTCCAGCTGGCTCAAGACATTAAATCCATCAGATTTGAAGTCAACTTGAATAAGAAAGAGATGACAGATTACTTCCATAAGAGAGGTAATGTTGTAATATATTTGGCTGAGCAACAACAGCTGATAAAGACTGAAGTTGAGGACATTACAGTCAAGCAAGGATATATTTTAGAAAATCAATTTAGATCAAATGAAAATCTCAAGGACTCCCGTAATGAAATTCTTAAAAAACTGGGAAGTATTGCTACTGATTTGAAATCTGAAGTATCCAAGCAAATACAAGCAGATCTAGCTGCTGTCCAAACACCCATTGAAGCTTCTCAAAAGATAATTTCTAATCACCTGACTAAATTCCAAGCCTACTACACAGGAGGTACAGAATATATGACTGATAAAGTAAGGTTTCAGAAGAATGATCTGAGAGATCATATAGCTAGAGAAGTCATAAAGGGGGAGAGAATATTAGTCAAAGTCAGCTCTGATCATGCAAAATGGGTATCTAATACAATCAGAGCTACACTTGGATTTCCACCCCTATATGAGGATAATAATACTACTGAGTCTAGTGTTAAACCTGCCTACATTGAAGGGGATCAGCCAGAGGTTGCACAGGTCATTTATCCTCTAGCTAATTTTGACATAGTCCAGCAAGAAGTTCAGCAAATATATATCCCTCTACAAGAGGCACAGAATATTATTATTGAAAAGGTAGAAATGTTAGAGGCTACACAGGAATCTTAGAGGGAGGCACAACTTTCCAAGAAAAGGTTTAGAGAATAGGTAGAACTGAATCCTGATTTTGAGCAGTGGAGTCCTACCTCTAGGTGTTGGGGCTTGCGGGTCCGGAATCGCCCCCGCGTTGCGGCGCTATGCGGTAATGGATTAACTGGCTGCCCCGTGGATCCGCTCGAGGACCTTTGATATAAAGATTAGTATGCGCCTTTGACCTTCAGGCCGGTCTTTTGGTGCAGTTGGTAGCGCTAAGTCCTCTCAAGTGGTATTAGAGGGGGTCGCGGGTTCGAAACCCCTGGGTCATTTCCGGGGGGGGGGGATTGTTGGGGCTTGCGGGCCCGGAATCGCCCCCGCGTTGCGGTGCTATGCGGTAATGGCTTAACTGGCTGCCCCGTGGATCTGCCCGAGGACCTTTGATATAAAGATTAGTATGCGCCTTTGACCTTCAGGCCGGTCTTTTGGTGTAGTTGGTAGCGCTAAGTCCTCTGATACCACTTCAAAGTCCACCTAGTGTCAACTACTTACACCTATGGGGGGGGGGATAGGTGTCTTTGCAGCATATTTGCGGAATTAAGGTTTTACCTGCACAAGAAAACAAAACAACACAGCACAAAAAGTACACAAGCAATTTATAGTGGTTCCCCGATTTGGGTACGTCCACTTTCCCCCTTCGACCTATCTCCCAACCAGGGACGACTCGGTCACTTCACCAACAGGATTGAAATCCAATCCTTGCACTATCGGAAGGAACCCTTCCACACGTAGGAGTCAACACTCCCACAACACGGGTTGCACCCAACCCTACAACTGAATACCAATCGGTCCTTTACAATGAATTAAAAATAGCTTGTAAGAAATACAAACAATGTATAGAGACTAAGGTGTCCCTCTTCGTTCGACGACGTGTTCTTGAGGTCAAGAAGAGTCCACAACCCTAGATCTCACTTGGAGAGAATCTCCCCGAGACCGGCGGAGGCGACGAGCGGCGGCGAGGCTCTCGGTGTTGGCGGCGGCAACTGAAAATAGCAGCAAAGCACTGGAGATCCAATCTTCTTAGCGGAGTCGACAAGGTCTACCAACGGTCACACGAGGATCGATCGTCTCGATCGATTCGGACGGGGAAAGATTTCCCTATCTCAAATCAAGAGACAAAAGATCTCTGGATAGACACGTGAGACGCTGTGCAGGACTAGGCTTCTATCACCGAGGATCTGGAGGAGATCGAGATCGGCTTAGGTGATCGGCTGCGGCGACGGAGGCGGAGCAAGTTCGCGAGATTAGGGTTTAGTCGGCCGCTTTTTTTTTCGTATCTCGTCTATCTATATTACTGTACACAAATACCAGAGTATTTATACACTAGGTCAAGAGATGACCGTTGTGGGCCCCACCATCAGTAAGGCCGAAGTCCGGTTCAAAATCCCGCAGATGTGGTGGACCGGTCCAGACAGAGTCGGAAAAATACCTAAGTCAAATTCGGCGAGAATCGTGGGTGATTCTCGACGAATCGGCGAGAATCACTTACGATTCTCGCCGAATTCTACTTAGAGAATTCTGGCAGCACAGGTTACAGTGGCCGGGGAGAATCGGTGGGAATCACCTTGGATTCTCGCCGACTCGTCGAGAATGCAAAGTCATTCTCGACGAATCGGCGAGAATCACTTGGTGATTCTCGGCGATTCTGCCTTAGATGATTTTTCTAAATGCGTCGAGACAGCCGGCCCAACCCGGCAAGAATCAACTAATGATTCTCGACGACTCGTCGAGAATCACTGGTGATTCTCGACGAATCGGTGAGAATCACTTAGTGATTCTCGACGATTTACACTTAGACGATTCTCGTATTTCAACCCGTGAGATGGTCTTTGGCCCATCCTTGCTCCTTGTCTGCTCTTGCTTTATCATAGCCCTGTACTTGAAATTAAGTACACCCCAATAGAGAGAGTACACGTAGGCCAACACACTGATCTGCTCAATGAGGGATTACGTTGCACAGACTCGTGTATATTGACCCACTGCACCCTGACATTGGTGTGTACTTAGCATGGAATAACTGCAAGCACAACTAGAAGAAATTCATCAAATACATAGTCTATTTACCTTAGCTTTTACAGGGGCTTCTTCAAATCAGGTACATTGTGGATACAATACCCAACACTAGGAACATTATTTTAACTGCCTGGAAAGATGTAAAGGACAAGACAGATGGTAGAGGCAAATAATACTCTTAGCAAGAGTGGAACAAGTATCAGGCAAGGCAAGAGGCTATACTTCAGTATAGGAGGAGTGCTAAAGCTAGGAAGTTACTTGCTAACTCTGTGGAGCATAGCAAGTACTTTCCAAAGCCTTTTCACTATTTTGAAAGGCAAAGGATCAATGCTGAAGAACTGAAGAAGAAAGACCTGAAAGGAAAGAAACCAACTGATGATACTAAACCTAATGTGCAGGCTAAGATCAGATCTTGAAAGTGAATAGTAATCAAGGATCCTAGTCTATCTTAGGATAAATAGGCTAATATATAGAATAATGTAATCTTTTGATTTTTGTTCTCTAAAGAAACATGTAAACCTAAACAATTTTCTGATTAATGAAGGACATCATTTTCAGTATGTTGAAGTTGAGACCGAGCGGTCTGTCGGTCTGGCTTGGCGGGTTATTGACCGGGCGGTCTGGCGGTTTGCCTCCAGCGGGTTGGTTGCTGCGTTGAGGTCTGAGGTCCAAGCGGTCTAGCGGTCTGTTACTGGCGACTAGGAGACCGGGCGGTCTAACGGTCTCACTTGGCGGCTTGTCTCTCTCTCTGGCAGTGGCCGAGCGGTTAGCCCTTCTGTCTAACCGCGCGGCTTGTTCCGGTCTGTTGTTCTAGCCGCCCAGATTCTTTTGTATAGTTTTAGTCCCACATCTCTTATTTGTATTCTCTCTTCTCTCCTCCATTCTATATAAGGGAGGCCATACCTTTGTAATAGATACCTTTTTCTGATAATAAAATTTCAGTTATACCATTTCCGGCTTGTTTTAGTTCGCTTCTAACATGGTATCAGAGGAATCGATCCTTTCCTCCTGATTCTGTACTTCTCTCTGTCCGCGCGGCTTGCTTCTCCAGATAACTATGCTCATCAAACTCAGCGGAGTGGCTCTGGTAGCCGCAGTCATCAGTCTGGCGGACGTCCTTCTTCCCGCTATCTCTGCTCTCACTGCGGCCGCACCGGACACACTCTTGACCGCTGCTGGACAAAACATCCCCATCTTCGCCCCTCGGGTGACTCTTCCGCCTCTTCTTCCAAGCCGTCTGCTTCCGTGGTCACATCATCAGGTAGTGCCCATGTAGTCACTCAAGGTAAATGGCTTATCGACTCCGGTGCTACTAATCATATGACGGGCAATCCTCAGTGCTTCTCTCTCCTCGAACAGCATGATCGGTTGCCCCCGGTCCTCATTGCAGACGGTTCTCCCTCCCCGGTTCATGGGTCAAGAGTGGTTCATGTTACTCCGTCCCTTCGGCTAGAGGACACTCTCTATGTGCCCAAGTTTCCGTGCAATCTGTTATCGGTTACTTCTTTGTGCAAGCAGCTTCAATGTTCTGTAACGTTTACTCCATCTTCTTGCTCTTTTCAAGATCCGAGCTCCCAGTGGACGATTGCTACTGGGACTGAGAGTGGCGGCCTCTACTTCCTCGACAACGTTTCCGCTTTGTCCGCCTTCTCTTCTTCTTGTACGGATCTTCTCCAGTGGCATCTCCGTCTCGGTCATCCTCCACCACGGCTTCTGCATCAGCTTCTGCCCCACCTCCCTCCCTCCACTACTCCTCTCCACTGCGAAGCATGTCAACTTGGCAAGCATCATCGTTCCTCCTTCCCGCCGAAGCAAGGTCGGGGCTCTACCCGTCCGTTTGATCTAGTCCACTCCGATATCTGGGGACCTGCTCCTACCCTTACTATTGGTCGGGGTAGTTCTTATTTTGTAACTTTTATTGATGATTTTTCTAGATGTACTTGGGTGTATCTCTTACGAGATCGCTCTGAACTTTTTAATGTATGGACCTCCTTTTATCATTTAATCAAAAATCAGTTTGGTGTTAGTGTTAAAACTTTTCGCTCTGATAATGCAAAAGAATACTTAAGTCATGCTTTTACCTCTTTCTGTGTTCAACATGGCGTTATTCATCAGACAAGTTGTGTCTATACATCCCAACAAAATGGGGGTGGCGGAGCGCAAAAACCGTCACCTCCTCGATGTTGCTCGCACATTAATGACTCAAATGCATGTCCCTCGCTCATATTGGGGCTATGCTGTTCTTCTTGCTTGCTATCTCATCAATCGCATTCCCTCCTCCGTTCTTCAGGGAAAAACCCCTTTTTCCATCCTTTATCCTGGCAAGGAGCCTTTTCCTCTCCCTCTCCGAATCTTTGGGTGCACTGCTTTTGTGCATGTCCCATCTGCCACCCGTGATAAGCTCTCCCCTCGCTCCACCAAATGTGTTTTTCTGGGGTACTCGGTCACTCAGAAAGGCTACTGCTGCTTTGATCCTGTTCTTCGTAAACAGTTTGTCTCCGCTGACGTTACCTTCTTCGAGAATGCCTCCTACTTCTCGGATGACTCCTCTTCTCTTCCTCCCACCTCGGATTCTCCCGTTATTCCGTTCGTTCCCTCGTCTCCTACTGCGATACCCGCTCCTCCTCCGTCTCCGCCCACTCCTCTCCCTCCGCCTCTCTCTCCGCCTCCATCTCCCTCATCTCCGCTGCCGTCGCTCTCTCCTCCCGGGCCAGCTCTCTCTGCCACGGATGCTCTGGATGCCGAGGAGCCCGCCGACCTGGATCTTCCTGTAGCTCTTCGCAAAGGGGTGCGGACGTGTACCCTACACCCCCTTGCTGCTGTTGTTTCATATGATCGTCTTACCCCTTCTTGCAGGGCCTTTGCGCTGGCTATCTCTGCTACTACCACACCTCGTTCCTACCAGGAGGCCCTTGCCATTCCTCACTGGAAGCTGGCCATGGATGAGGAAATGGAGACCCTCACAGAGCGGGGTACCTGGACTCTTGTCCCTCCTCCTCTTGATACAGATGTTGTTGGCTGTCGATGGGTCTTTGTAGTCAAGTTTGGCCCAGATGGCACTGTCAACCGTTACAAAGCTCGTCTGGTGGCTAAGGGCTTTACTCAAACCTATGGGGTTGATTACTTTGACACCTTCTCTCCCGTGGCTCGTCTCAGCACTATACGGGTCCTTCTCTCTGTGGCAGTCAACAAAGACTGGCCCCTTTCCCAGCTGGATATCAAGAATGCCTTCCTTTATGGTGATCTTCAGGAGGCAGTCTACATGGAGCAACCTCCAGGGTATGTTGCTCAGGGGGAGACACGAGTCTGCTGGCTACAGAAGGCAATCTATGGCCTCAAGCAGAGCCCTCGAGCTTGGTTTGACAAATTCAGCGGCATCGTGGCGGCCGTTGGTTTTGCTCGCAGCGGTGCTGATCACTCTCTATTTATTCGCAAAACCTCTTCGGGACTGGTGGTTCTTGCAGTATATGTGGATGATATTCTTCTCACTGGTGATGACCAGGAAGGGGTAGCCTTGACAAAGCGGCATCTTCGCCAACATCTAGTCACGAAAGATATGGGTTCTCCGAAGTACTTTTGGGGATCGAAATCTCTCGGAAGCCCAACTCTTTAGTCCTCTCTCAGCGTAAGTATGCTCTTGATATTTTAAAAGAAGCAGGATTGACTGGGGCCAAACCTGCCCGATGTCCCATGGCTGTTGGAGAAGACAAAACCTGGACAGATGATTCGCCTCTTCTTTCAGATGCTTTGCGGTACAAGCGTCTAGTTGGTAAGCTCATATACCTCACCGTGACTAGGCCCGACATCTCCTATGCTGTGGGCAAGATGAGTCAATTCATGCAAGCTCCCAGGGAGTGCCATCTACAGTCCGCCTTGCGGATCTTGGAGTACGTCAAAGCAGCCCCTGGGAAAGGATTGCTCTTTCAGAAGAATGATCATCTGAGGGTTGAAGCTTACTCAGATGCGAGTTACGCGGATGACAAAGGGGACCGCAAGTCTACCTCCGGTTTCTGTACCTTTGTTGGGGGCAATCTGGTAAGTTGGAAGAGCAAGAAGCAATCTGTTGTCTCCAGGTCCAGTGCTGAAGCTGAGTATCGGAGTATGGCATCGACCACTTGCGAGCTAAAGTGGCTACGGGCTCTCATGTTGGATTTAGGAGAGGTCTACAACCATCCTCTACCTATGTTCTGTGACAACAAGGCTGCTATATATATCTTCAAAAATCCAGTCTTCCATGAGAGAACCAAACACATTGAGGTCGACTGTCAT
Organism: Platanthera zijinensis; assembly: GCA_039513925.1. Taxonomy (NCBI): domain Eukaryota; kingdom Viridiplantae; phylum Streptophyta; class Magnoliopsida; order Asparagales; family Orchidaceae; genus Platanthera; species Platanthera zijinensis. The sequence goes on from CM077088.1 coordinate 103,730,768, forward strand.
TTCATTCGTGAAGAGATTCTGAAGGAACAAATTTGCACTCCCTTCGTCACGTCTGAAAAAGAGCTGGCTGACATCTTCACCAAGCCAGTATCCGCCTCATTTCTTCATATATGTGACAAGCTGGGCATGATCGACATATATGCTCCAGCTTGAGGGGGAGTGTTGAAGTTGAGACCGGGCGGTCTGTCGGTCTGGCTTGGCGGGTTATTGACCGGGCGGTCTGGCGGTTTGCCTCCAACGGGTTGGTTGCTGCGTTGAGGTCTGAGGTCCAAGCGGTCTAGCGGTCTGTTACTGGCGACTAGGAGACCGGGCGGTCTAACGGTCTCACTTGGCGGCTTGTCTCTCTCTCTGGCAGTGGCCGAGCGGTTAGCCCTTCTGTCTAACCGCACGGCTTGTTCCGGTCTGTTGTTCTAGCCGCCCAGATTCTTTTGTATAGTTTTAGTCCCACATCTCTTATTTGTATTCTCTCTTCTCTCCTCCATTCTATATAAGGGAGGCCATACCTTTGTAATAGATACCTTTTTCTGATAATAAAATTTCAGTTATACCATTTCCGGCTTGTTTTAGTTCGCTTCTAACACAGTATTGAGTTTAGCTATTATCTATGTTTATATTTTACCCTGCAGTGAAATGTATGAACATCTATTTTTCTTTGATTTATTATGTGTGGTGTATATCTTTGACTAAGGGTTATGACTTCTCCAAATAGGGGGAGATTGTTGGGTACAGTGGTAATTATGTACCAGATTTGGAGAATCCTCCCCTCACTCAATGATATACATCAATTTGTATTTGATGGGATGTTTGAGTTCCAATGTGAAGGTTAAGAAATGCAGGAAAATTTATAAGTACAAGTGTCGACACTTGTAAGGAATTGTGTCGACACCTGAAGCAGACATGTGTCGACACCCAGGAATTGTGTCGAAACCAGAAGAAAGGCATTTGTCGACACCCAGGAATTGTGTCAACACCTAAAGAAGGCTTCTGTCGACACACAAGACTTGTGTCGACACACACTTAACACCATCTATCATCAACAGCTGTACTGAGTCTGAAAGGCTTGTGTCGACACACAGGACTTGTGTCAACACACACTCAATGCCATCTATCAACAACAAATATACTGAGTCTGAAAGGCTTGTGTTGACACACATGACTTTTGTCGACACACACTCAATGACGTCTGGACATACACTCAACGCCATCTGTCAACATCAGTTATGTCGAGACCAGGAGCAGTTGTGTCGACACACACTCAACGACGTTTGGACATACACTCAACGCCATCTGTCAGCATCAGCTATGTCGAGACCAGGAGCAGTTGTGTCGACACATAGGACTTGTGTCGACACATACAATAGAAGCTGTGTCAGGAAGCAGAAGAATGACTGTATCGACACATTGAGTGTTGTGTCGACATCATCAAGACTTGTGTCGACACTTAGTCTATTTGTGTCAATACATGTGAAGTAGTTTGCTGAGTGTTTCCTGCTGAGATATAAAGTCATTGTAGAATTAGTTGTCACGGCTAAAGACTTGACAACTGTCATAAACAACAAGTCTGACACCTTTTTCAGAACTGTCAGAAGGTTGTTACAAACCGGATCAGCCGGTAATCATTGAGAAACTCTATATAAAGGACTGATCCATGAAAACCAAGACAAGATATTAAGAAATTACGGGGGAACAAACCAACACAGAACCAAAGAGAGAATTCAACAACAAGAAAGGGGGAACCCTTAAGAAGGCAGATCCTAAACAGTCTGCAAGAAAGATTCAGACCTGAATCTAAGAAGGGAGCTGTCTGAAGATCAACTTCTACACCAAGTCAAGATCAACCTCATTTTGTTAAATCAAGAAGTTTTTAAAAAGCTAAGTCAGGTTGGATCTGAAGTATACATTTTATTCAAGAACTGATCAAGAAGCTCACACCAATTGAGAGTTCTATCTGGTTGACATTTCTGTATAACTAAATATTCTTTTTCTTTGTAAGATCTTTTATAGATCTGAGTTGTAATCCTGTGTTTATAAAGGTTGAGGTAGGGCTGAGTGCCTGAGGTGTAGTACTTGTGAAATTCTGAGTTGTAAGCCTGGTGATAAAGGCTGAGGTAGGGTTGTTGCCTGAGGTAGGGTTCTTGGGAAGAATCTGAGGTAGGACTTGTATAAGTCTGAACTGTAGGAACCTATCAGGTTCAGAGTTATAAGATCTGTGGATATGAGTTAGTGGAAGGAAGTTGGGCTGAATCAAGTTCTCTACTGGATAGGCGAAGGGGGAAAGTGGATGTACCCATAACTTGGGGAACCACTATAAATCTGGTGTACTGTGCTGTGCTGTGAATGTTATGTTGTGGATTGTATATTCTATGTTGTGATAGATCTAGTTACTTGCCTAAAATTATTAAAGAAAATTAGAACCTATTCACCCTCCCCCTCTAGGTGTTTAGGCTCTTGAAATCAAGTCTTTCAGTCATGATAGGTGCATATAACCATCATGAGTGGTTTAATTTTCAAGGGTGGAGATTGAGTGGTGTAGGCTATAAATAGCCATGTTATGAAGGATTTTATTAGAGAATGAATAAAAATTAAAAACCCTAATCTTGCTTGAGATTCCCCTCCTCCTCTCCTCTCCTCTTCTACAAAAATTCGGCCACATCCTTTGTCTCCTCCCTCTTGTCCGCCGACCATCTTCTCCCCCTCTATCTATTTCGGTTTTCTCTCCACCTCCTCCTCCTTTCAAAGATCACGACAAAGGCCCTCTCTACTCCCTCCTAAAACCCGAGCCCCTCCATCTCCCTCCTTAGAATCCGACCAACCTAGGGTTGTCCTAGCCGCCACCCTCCTCTTCACCTTTTCTTTCTCTCCCTCGGCCACCAACTCCCACCACCAACCCGACCACCCCATCCACATCCAAACCCGAGCCCTCTCTTCCCCTTAACACCTAAGCTGACCACCCTCTTCATCACCACCAATCCTCCATACAAAAACCGATCCTCACCAAACATATTGGGAAAAATTATATCTCATCACCTTTTCTCTCTCTTTTCTTATATATATTGGCTTTTCAAGGATCTCCCTCTCCTAGGGTTTGGCAAAGGAGAAAATGTCGAGCGTCTTCATCGTCCGACGCGAATCCGTGGGTTTTGCGTGGAATTAGAAAATCTACCACCGTCGTGTGCGCCTCCTCCACTCATCTTATGGATGGATTATATTTGGGTAACGATTCTTCTACATCCCTTGTGTGATTTCTTCTAAAATTATTTGTGAGATTTTCGTGGAAATAGGAGGCTATTAATTAGTTTTGATTTATATTAAATGTTGTGCATAATTAAATCTGATTTTTAAGCATTGTTATTCCGAATATTTTCATTTAAATTGGAGCGGGTAAATTTCGTGAATGCTTGTAGAAATCGGTTTCCTGAGCCTTGATTTCTTCGGTGTTCAAGTGATTTGGTAACCCTCATATTAATTAGTTTTTTGAGATTGATTTTGGACTAACTTTTAAATCAATAATTTATCCTGGATTTTCTTTTATTGGAATTGTGAATTGTTTGTGTATAATTTAATTCGAATAGCTAATTGTCCGGATCGTGTGGGTCCTTTTCGCTTGAGCGAACATTGGCCTATAGCCCTTATTCAATCTATAATAGGTGTAGCGTCCCATTGCATTGTGTGATGTTGAAAATAACACCATTAATTCCTTGACTTATTGATAGTGCTAAGTAGAGAAACCCACGCTAGATCTTTATTTTAATTGTCAAACCTAAGAGCGCGTAGTTTAACCCATCGAAACCATGGGCCTGTATCAATTTGGTATCAAAGGGAGGTTCACGTTAATTTCCTAATTGGCACCCTCCCCCTTTTATTATTTCGCGGTCACGCACTTTCATTTTTCAATGTAAAAATAATAAAAAAAAATTCCTAGTTTTGGTCTGCCAATAGCAACCTAAAGTTCTCATTTTTTCTCAAAATTCAAAAAACTAAAATTCTAGAAATTCTCCATCATTTTCTTAGTAAGAAATCAAAAAAATATTTTATTTTTATTAAGCCATTATTTTTATTATATCATTATAAAATTTTAATTTTAGTCTGCAAATAGCGACCTATATTTTTATTTTTTCAGCAAAAAAATTCAATTTTTTTTAATAATCTCTTATTTATTTTCAGTAAGAAAATTAAAAAAAAATATTTTGTTTCCATAGTTATTAAGCGGGAATAAATCCATCTGTTTCATTTTATATAGGACCACGGTCATTATTTATTGTTTATGCTCTAGTTCCGGGTGAGTTTTCTCTCCGGTTCTCATTATTATGGCCTATGACGTTTATGCTTCCCGTATAAATTATTGGTATGTTAATCCCATGGATAAACAAACCCTAGGCTTGCCATCCTACCTGATGAGTTGTAAATATACCTATATTTTCGTATTTTATTTAAGTCAATTTTGTTTATTTTTGTCTTTTTTATTAGTTTTATTCAATAAATTGCTTATTTTTGTAAATATTATTTCTAATTTAGCTTTATTTTTATTCCAGAAAAATTCAGAAAAATTCCAGAAAAAGTCAAAATGTTGACTGACACGCCCGTGTCACATGACCGACACGCCCGTGTCACGCCCTCGACGATCGCCGACCACAGGTTGCCAGTTCGATGACCGGCGATCATCAAACTGAGCTCGACACGCCCCCTGACACGCCCGTGTCAAAGTGTGACACAGGCGTGACTTAGCCACCTGGCCCGACGTGACGCGCGTGACTTTGCGGCCGGACCGCGCCAAGATCGACCTCCCCGACACGCCCCAGTCACGCCCGTGACTGACACATGTCATGCCCGTGACCTAGGGCGTGACCGCCACGTTTTCAGCCGAAGTCAACTTTCTAGTCAAGTCACCCGATTAGCTCATGTACAGTAGCGACACGCCCCCCTGTCACGCCCTAGTCACGGGCGTGACCAACCAAAAATTTTGCCTATAAAAGGCCAGCTGCTATATGAGATTTCTGTCCACTTTTTGGTCCAAATTACTTAGGGGAGGTGCTGCCCATTTGGATTCCATGCTTATGTAAGGAGAATTTCTCCCCCCCATCTCTCTTAGCTTGTATTAGGTTGTTTGTTTGTTTTAGCTTTCCATGTAATAGCTTTTTATTAAATGAAATGTTAGTTTTTTCTCTTCATATGGTTTGGAATTTAATTAAGCGCCCTTCTCTTTGCAATTTTTCGTTCCCCCTTTTTTTGTTCTTTTTATGTTTTATCTTTTAAAGCTTTCATAATCTCGCTTACTTTAGGATTTTATCGGCATTTTCTAGCCGTTGTAATGTCCGTTTTATTTTCATAATCCGCACTGTTTAGGTTTAGCTTTTCCTTTTTTCCTTATTTTTCATTCTTAAGGGTTTATAAAAACACCTAAAAAAGTGTGATTTTCATTTTCCTTAACTTAGGGTTTTAGGATTGTAAAACTTTTTCGTCTTTTTTAGTTTTATTTTCACTTTTTAGGAGTTTTTATAAAAATATAAGAATGAAAATATAGTCGTTATAATTTTTCGCTCACTTCATTTTAGCTTTTTATTTGTAAAATTTTTAGTCCCTTTAATTTTTATTTCATCTTTTTATGCATTTCTAGCGGTAGAAATGCAGTTGTATTAATTTTTCGAGTACTTTCATTTTGCGTTTATTTGCAAAATATTTTCGCTCGGTTAATTTTTATTTTCATTTTTTATGCATTTCTACCGCATTCTAGCGGTAGAAATGCAGTCGTTTTAATTATTCAGCAATTTTGTTTTTCTTATTTTTGCAAGTGTGCGTGCGTATATGAGTTAGGTTTCATTGCTTTATTTCAATTTCTGTAGAGTGCGCGTGTGCGTATGCATTTATTTCCGCCTACTCGTTAAGAGTTAAATGGCGCTCTGCTTTCATTTCCCGCCCACTCGTTTGAGTGGGACTTGTTTTTTATTGCTTTTATTTTCTCCTACTCACTTGAGAAGGAAACTTAGGGTGCGTGCGTCTGTGTTTTCATTTATGTAGAGTGTGTGTGTGTGTGTTTTACTTTCAAGTAGAGTGTGTGTGTGTGTGTTTTACTTTCAAGTAGAGTGTGTGCGTATATGAGATAAATTTACCCCCGCCCACTCATTTGAGCCGGGACTCGCAATTTTATCGCTTTCTCAATTATGTAGAGTGCGTGCGTGTAGGAGATAATTTTGAAGCTTTATTTATCGCTTTCTTCAATTAAGAAGAGTGTGTGCGTGTGTGCATTTATTTCCGCCTACTCATTTGAGTAGGGCTTGCATTATTTAATTTTCTTTATGGTTTTGAAGTGTGCGTGAGTGCCTGCATCAATTAGCCTTCAATTTATCTAATTGTCCTATTTTTGTGTTTTCTCTTATAATCGTTCAGTGCTTAATTTAACACTCACGCTTCACCTAAAAACATAAAGCCGTCCCCATACCGATGAGTGGCCAATCTCTATTAGCCTTCAACATCGAAGAGCATTGGGATAAATAAAATGATTTGAAATAATTAAAGAACTTTATTTTTATTTTAATTTAAGGACTTATGGTTTGCCCCGGGTTAACGATGCATAGGACCACATAATCGATTTGTGAGCTCTATTTCCGTTATCCATACGCAACGCCGAGAGGCCGCACGTATGGACCGATCCCCCTTGGGTAAAGAGAACTGCGTACGCCCCCTTGAAAGTGGAGAAACGTAGTTCTGCCGGATTGGGTTCCCCAACCAATATCGGGGTTCTTAGCGTAATGCGGGCGTTAAGGGGAATCCTTTGTCGGACTAACATTCGATCGAATAGCCTTAGCGCCCAGGTGAGCGATATCCCTAGACCAAGGTGAGCTCATGTTTTTGGAACCTCCATGGCCAAGTGCCTTTTATTAATTTAAAAACAAAGTTCAATAATTGTTAAGAATTATTTTAGTCTTAATCCGATTCGATGCCGAGCGTTAACCCGTCATCGAACTAACTTAGTAAAATTCAGCTCTCTTTCTTTCCGTTTTAATTAGACTAAAAAAATCCCACCTTACTGATAGTAAGATAATAGTTTTCCTGGAAGAGTAGATATAATCAACGCATCCCCGAGAATAATACGACCTCGATATTTTTTCCGAATACCGAGTACTACTTGTGATAGGTGCACTTGCCTCCTCTCGTTAGAAAACTCGATCATCTAACTCGGCTCGCAGAATCTTACCATTTCGAACCAACCACAATCGGTCTCTGTTCCGCGGCCATCAAGTTTTTGGCACCGTTGCCGGGGAGTCTGGTTGTTATATTGAATTCGGGACTCTATTAATTTTACTTTATTTTCAAATAAAAAATTTTATACAAAAAAAAATCCTTCCCCCTTTCGTTTTTTTAGGGTGTATGACCCGTGGACAACCTTCAGGTTCTGAAAATCTTGAATTCGACCCCGAGATCGACCGCTCTCTTGCGCGTATCCGATCCCTACGTCGAATTCCATTTTTAGACCCCGCAGAATCCATCGGAGAACCCTCTTCTTCTTCTATGGCCGACCCAAATAATGCCCAACCGGCCAAGCGTACTATGTCTAACTACGCTCGACCAAACTTGGATGATACGGGGTCGAGTATTGTTCGGCCCGCTGTGGCCAACAATAATTTTGAAATTAAGTCGAGTGTTATTCAAATGATCCAAAATGCCGTGCAGTTCGACGGACTGCCGGATGAGGACCCAAATAACCACTTGTCTAATTTTCTTGAGATTTGCGATACTTTTAAAATTAATGGCGTCACTGATGATGCCATTCGTTTGCGCCTTTTTCCCTTCTCTCTTAAGTCCAAGGCTAAGGCGTGGTTACTCTCCCTCCCGTGGGGATCCATCATGTCCTGGGCGGAGTTGGCAGAGAAATTCCTTACGAAGTATTTTCCGCCCACGAAAACTGCAAGATTGCGGGCGGACATATCTTCGTTCGTCCAAAACGACTCCGAGTCTCTTTACGAGACTTGGGAACGCTTTAAGGAGTTTCTCCGCCGGTGCCCGCACCACGCTCTGCCAACGTGGTTGCAGGTACAGATTTTTTACAATGGACTAAATAGTCAGACGCGTCAAATGATTGACGCGGCTGCCGGGGGCACTCTGAACAATAAGCCCCCGAGGCCGCCCAGACCCTTTTCGAGGAAATGGCGGTGAACGCCTACCAGTGGAATGTCCCGCGGGCACGCCCTAAGCAGGCGCGCATTTTTGAAGTGGATGCCACTACTCAGCTAGCCCTTCAAGTCGAAAGGCTAACTAAGCAGGTGGCGGAGATGTCTGTTGCCTCCTCCACTCCGCCTTGTTTTCTTCCCCCCTCTAACGTCTGCGTAGTCGACGAGTTCGTGGACTACATGGGAAATCCGGTGCGTCCCTCCTTTCAAAACAACCCTTATAGTAGCCACTATAATCCGGGTTGGAAGAACCATTCGAATTTCTCCTGGAGCAACCCAAACAACTCGTAGCGTCCCCCTCCCCCTCCTTTTGCACCAACGTTTCCTCCTCCCCCTCCTATGAAGCCATCCCCGGTGGAGGAAAATTTTAATCGTTATGTCGCGTCCAACGAGTCCAATATCCGGAACATCACCGGATCGCTAAAAAATTTAGAAATCCAAGTTGGACAGTTGGCGCAACTTATGTCGGAATGCGCTCTGGGGGCACTGCCAGGGAACACGGAGCCCAATCCAAGGGAAACTTCCAACGCTATAACCCTCCGTAGCGGTAAGGAGGTGGTCGATCCAAAATGGATCGATCCTCAGGTACATATTTCACCTCCGACCCCTCTTCCCTCCTCTTCGATTACGCAACCCTTACCGATTTTTAACGACAAAACTATTTTAAACAAGGCGTTGCCCTACCCGCATAAGTTAAAAAACGAGCGAGTAAACGCGCAATATGAAAAATTTATTTTATTACTTAAACAAATTCATATTAATGTTCCTTTTTGCGAGGCTATCTCGCAAATGCCTAAATATGCGAAATTTTTAAAAGAACTACTTTCTAATAAATGCAAACTCGAGGATATTTCACAAATATCTCTCAACGCTGTCTGCTCGGTGGCTCTTACTAGTAAATTTCCCTCAAAACAAAACGACCTAGGACGGTTCTCCATCCCGTGCCTTTTTGGCAATGTATTAGTAAAATACGCCTTGGCAGACTTAGGCGCGAGCATTAATTTGATGTCGATCTCGCTCTTCCTGCGTTTAGGTTTGGGTACTCCTGCTCCTACCAATATGCGCATCCAACTAGCGGATCGCTCGGTAGGTTCCCCATCGGGGTTATTGAGGATGTCCTTGTCCGGGTAGACAAGTTCACCTTCCCGGTGGACTTCGTCATCTTGGACATCGAGGAAGATGCCAACGTACCAATAATACTTGGTCGCCGTTTCCTCACGACCTCACGTGCGTTAATTGATGTAAGTAATGGTCAGCTTCTCCTTCAGGTAGGAGACGACCAAGTTACTTTTTCTATTAACTCCTCTATGGAAGACTCGTCGCCGAGCGACGATTTTTGCTACTCTTTATATTCTTTTTATGGAGATTGTTCTTCTCCAGTTTTCGAGTCCGAGTTTTTAAACGAAAATATTTTCTCGCTTGAAAATTTTTATTGCGATGAGGACGCGTCTACGAATATGCCTTTTGAACCAATTGGTTCAAAAGACATTAGCACTAAAACCTCACTAGAAGAACCGCCAACCCTAGAACTCAAACCATTACCCGAATCCCTAAAATACGCCTTTTTGGGGAAAAATGATACACTCCCGGTAATCATTTCTTTGTATTTAAGCAATTCGGAGATCTCCGATTTATTGGATGTTTTGCTTAAACATCGCCACGCAATTGCGTGTCAAATTTCTGACCTTAAGGGGATTAACCCTTCTTTTTGCACTCACAAAATTTTCCTAAACGATAATTGCCGCAAAACCATTCAGCCGCAGCGACGTCTTAACCCAAACATGAAAGACGTCATGAAAACTGAGATAATCAAATTATTAGATGCGGGGATTATTTATCCCATTTCGGATAGTGCATGGGTTAGTCCCATTCATGTCGTGCCCAAAAAGGGCGGTCTAAACGTAGTGGCGAATGAGCACAACGAGCTCGTCCCAACTCGTACTGTTACGGGTTGGCGTGTGTGCATCGATTATCGCAAACTTAATGATGCCACCCGCAAGGACCATTTCCCACTACCATTCCTTGACCAGATTCTCGAGCGTCTTTCCGGTCATCCATTTTATTGTTTTCTCGACGGTTTATCGGGGTTTTTCCAAATCCCCATTTCCCCCGAAGACCAAGAGAAAACAACTTTTACTTGCCCCTTTGGTACCTTCGCCTACCGAAGGATGCCATTTGGCCTCTGCAATGCGCCAGCTACATTCCAAAGATGTATGTTGGCAATCTTTGGCGAGCTAGTAGAAGATATTATGGAAGTATTTATGGATGACTTTTCTGTATTCGGATGCTCATTCCCGGATTGTCTTCGTAATATCGATCGTGTCCTCCAGCGATGCGAGGACACAAATCTTGTTTTAAATTGGGAAAAGTGTAACTTTATGGTTCGAGGAGGTTTGGTCCTCGGCCATAAGATTTCGATTAAGGGGATAGAGGTCGATAAGGCCAAAGTAGAAATCATATAAAAGCTTCCTCAGCCGACAAACATAAAATCAATTAGGAGTTTCTTAGGCCACGCGGGCTTTTATAGGCGCTTCATTCAAGATTTTTCAAAAATAACAAAGCCGCTTACTCACCTCTTGGAAAAGGAATCACCTTTTGTCTTTAGTAGCGATTGCGAGTCTGCTTTTAATTTATAAAACAAAAACTTATCAATTCTCCAATTCTAGTGGCCCCTAATTGGTCCCTTCCGTTCGAAATCATGTGCGACGCTAGTGATATTGCCTTAGGCGCCGTTCTTGGCCAACACGTAGAAAAACATTTTCATCCTATTTATTACGCTAGCAAGACGCTCACTTCCGTACAAGTGAATTACACGACGACAGAAAAGGAACTCTTAGCCGTCGTTTTCACTTTCGATAAGTTTCGCTCGTACCTTACGCTATCTAAAGTTATTGTTTTCACCGATCACTCCGCCCTTAAGTATTTACTAGCCAAAACCGACGTGAAGCCCCGTCTTCTTCGATGGATTCTCCTCCTACAAGAGTTTGACTTGGAGATCCGAGATAAGAAAGGCGCGGAGAATCTAGCGGCAGACCACCTCTCCCATTTAGAAAATCCAGGTGCGGAAGCGCTCGTCGAATCTGAAATAAATGACAGATTCCCCGAGGAACGCCTTCTCGCCATTCGTTCGTCTTCGTCATCTTCGCCTTGGTTCACAGATTTTGCGAACTACTTAGTCGCGCGGGTACTCCCAAAAGATTTTTCAAGTCATCAAAAGAAGGAATTCTTTTCCGACTTGAAAAATTTCTTTTGGGATGACCCATTTCTTTTCCGTATCTGCGCGGACCAAGCGGTTCGAAGATGCGTCGCGGGAGTGGAGTGCACATAAATATTGATGCACTGCCATGAGGGTCCAGCCGGGGGGCACTATCAAGCCAACCAGACCGCTAGGAAGGCGCTAGAGGCGGGCTACTTTTGGCCCACTCTCTTCAAAGATGCGCACAATTTTGTGCGTGCATGCGATAGCTGTTAGCAGTCGGGTAACATCTCACGTCGAGACGATGTTGGAACACCCTATTACTATTTGGACCAGGATGACTATACTTCTATAGGGATTTTGGTTTGTGACCTCCTTGTTGTTATAAAGGTCACATAGGCTAGGTAGAATAATCTTCAGCTCGACATAGAGTCGACCTCTGCTCGACGCAGAGTCGATCTCAGCTCAACACTGAGTCGACCTCAGCTCGACGCAGAGTCGACCTCAGCTCGACGTAGAGTCGACCTCCGCTCGACGTTCCGTCGAACCCAGTTCTACTTACAGAAAACACTCTCTGGCCGACGTGTGTCGTGCTCAGATCGACGTTTTATTGTGAGCTCGACGCTTTTCAGACCGCCGTCAGTTTTGGATAGGAATTCAAAATCCCTCTGTCAGATAATTAATGCTGAAGATTTATTGGCCGTTACAGCATATCTGGTGCATGGCTCAAAGAATTTTCTAAGGAATGTCTGCCTGTCATTTCCTTGGAGGCATGGACATTTAAGGAAAGCAATTAATGCTGACTTCCAACGGCTATCAAAGAAAAGGAAGAAGAAGACTCAGATATATAATTCATTTTTTCAATTCTTCAGAACACAGAGAATATACAGAACAAAAAAGGGAACAACAATACAAGACTTCAGATCTCTTTTCTCTCTGTGAAATTGTTTTGAAAGACTCACTCACAGGAATTCTGATTGCTTCAGACACAACCCTCCAACCTTCTTGGATCATCTTTTGCTGGAGCAAATCAGATCTTTTGAAGACATGTCACCCTTGTGCAGAGCTCTCCTTACTGAACCTCTTCTTGATCTCAGGGGGAGCTTTGACATCAACTTCAGATCCACTTTTGCTTCTCTCTGCTTGTTGATAGAGAAGACAACATCACTCTTTTTCTCTTTCTTTCTATACAGGGTTTTAACTCCCTTCAAAAGTTACTTTTGGTTTTGCTGAAACCTGGTCAAAATCAGCTCCTTTGGTTTGTGAGAACCTGATCAAAAACTCTCTGGTGCTCAAGACACCTGATCAACTCATCTTGAAGTGGATTCCTATCAAGGGTGATAGAAGAGTGGATGAACCCAGATTTGGGGAACCACTATAGCTCCTTGTGTCGTCTGGATTGCTTGTCTCTTTGTGTTTTGCTTTGTGCTGTGAATTTCCTTTTACTCTGATTATTTGCTATAGCACCATACACTAAGTAAATACAAATTTTCTCTGCACACAAGTTTTTATTTGCAAAATTATTTTAAATAACTCTATTCACCCCCCTCTAGAGTTAGGATTGATCTTATCCTGCACTTTCAATTGGTATCAGAGCCAGGTTGATCATTCATACAGGCTAACACCTGGATCAAAAGATCCCTGATAAGATCATTTCCCTCAAAGGGTTAGTTTCTTTAGTTTTACTTATCTTTAAAACTCATGGCACAAAACAAGGACTTTGCTAGCACCAGACCTCCTATGTGCAATCTCTCTAAGTTTGCACTATGGAAGGCAAGGATTAGACTTTACATGAACTCTTTTGATGAAGACATTTTTAATTCTGTGTTGACAGATTGTCCAAGACCTCCCACAGGAACAAGTACATTAGCTGTTCCTCCTCCTTCAGGAACTGATGCTGACATAAAGAAGTGGAAGGCAGCAGATGCTAAAGCCATGAACATCTTGGCTCAAACCATGTCGAATGACATTTTCAGAAAGTAGCTGATTGCAATACTGCTAAAGAGATCTGGGAAAAACTTTCAGAAATTGTATCAGGTTCTGCAGATGAAAGAAAGGATAGGAGATCCTACCTCATCACCCAGTATGAGAACTTCAAAAAGGCAGAGTCTGAGTCAGTTGCTGACATGTACAACAGACTGAGCCTAATCATCAGTGAGCTTAGATCACTAGAGAAGGACATATCTCTCACTGAGATAAATGACAAGATACTGACTTGTTTCCCTAGCTCTTGGGACTCAAGAATCTGGTCAATTAAAGATGGAAGAAATGTCTATGAGTTATCCACAGAAGCTCTTCTAGGAAAGCTCAAGAGCTATGAGCAATTTATTAAGAAGAGAGAAGAAGAGCAGAAGACATCCACACCAACAGAGAAGGCTGAGAAAACTATTGCCTTCAAAGCACAGGAAGAAGAACCTAAAGAAAAGGTGTTGGGAAATGAAGATCTTATGAGCCTACTGGTCAAAAGGTTCAATAAGCTAAATAAAAGGAACTTCAGAAGATGGTCATCCAAAGACAAAGACAAGCCAAGGTATGACAGATCTAATAATAAAGATATTATCTGCTTTGGCTGCAGGAAACCAGGACACATCTTCCCAAACTATCCAGAAAATCAAGACAAGGACAAAAGGGACAAGAAGGAAAGAAAGGATAAAAGGAAGGATAAGGAGTTAAGGAAATACCATGACAAGCCTTCCTCCAGCAACAGCAAGCACACCAGAAAAGGATTTGTGGCTGAATCCTGGAGTGACTCTGATGAGTCTGATTCATCATCCAGTTCTAGTGATGATGAGGATGATGCAGAAGAAAAGGGATTCTACATGATGGCCATCAGTGCATCTCAAAAGAACACTGATTCAGAGCCTGATGCTGACTACCCATCTGATCAGGAACTTACTGAGGATCAGGTAATAGATTCATTTGACTTTACTTCTGATGATTTCAAATCTGAGTTTAAATCTATGTGCATTGACTTGATTGAGTCTCAAAAGTTGATTAAAACTCTAAATGAACAATTAATTGAATGCAAATCCATTAACTCAGATAATCTTAGACTCTTAGAAGAGTTGAAGCAGTGTGGGGAGGAGATAGCTTCACTGAAAAGTGAGCTATCTAAGGCCAAACAATTTGAAGAAACCCTTAATGGGAGAAGTATCAAATTGATGGACATCACAAGTACAGTGAACTCAAGATTGAATGGTTCACTGGGCTTGGGTGCTTCATCCAGCCAACCCATAGTGCTGACAACTCCAATCAAATTTATCAGTGAGAAAGGTAAAGGAGTCTTGATAGTGTCTAGGAAGAATGCTGACTTAACCCAGGAAACTGGACAAGAAGCGTCGAACGAAGCTCGACGGACGTCGACCAGAGCTCGACGTAATCGCAAGAAAACGTCGAACTCAGGTCGACGCTTTCTACCCTCTGAACAAAGCAAGCCTTCGCCGTCGAACGGAGCTCGACGCACTCACCAGAGTCCGTCGACCGAAGCTCGACGTGCGTCGAGCCAAGCTCAGAGCAAAAGTCATTTCTCAGGGGTTAATTCAAAATTCAATTCCAGCTCTACATCTCATCACTTTAACCCTTATGCTGAATGGATAATACCTCCTAGGAGATATCATCCTGTAGGCTATAAGAGTCAACCTGAGATGTCTTTTATTTCAGAATTTAAAGGATATCAAGAAAGGCCCAAGGTAAACTGGGTCAAAAACAATTGATTTGTTGTATGTGCAGATAAAGACCTATCCAATTGAGAACCAGCAGTGGTACTTGGATAGTGGGTGCTCAAAGCACATGACTGGCAACAAGGAAAACCTTGTGTCCTTCAAAGCCAAACATGGACCCAAAGTAATCTTTGGAGATTCAAATTTTGGACAAACAAAAGGCTATGGCCAAGTCAAGATAGGGTCAATAACATTTAAGAAAGTGGCCTATGTGGAAGGACTAAAGCACAACTTAATCAGCATCAGCCAGCTATGTGATGCTGGTTATCAGGTTTGGTTTACCAAATCAGCATGCAATATTACATTAAATAACAACATTGTCTTAATTGGTAATAGACAAGATAACATATATCTAGTTGATTTCAATTCATCTAAAGTAGATATTTGCTTATTTAATTCCCTTAGCAAACCCAATGAACTTTGGCATAAAAGACTAGGACATGTGAACCTTAGAACCATTGCTAAGTTATCCCAAGACAACCTTGTTAGAGGACTACCTTCTGGTCCCTACAAAAAGGAAGGACTTTGCAAGGCCTGTCAGTTAGGCAAGCAAACTAAAAACAGTTTCAAGTCACTTAATAAGAGTGACTCACCTAGAATCTTGTACTTATTGCACATGGACCTTTTTGGACCAATTAATGTACAAAGCCTAGGAGGGAAATCTTATGCTTTAGTAGTTGTAGATGACTTCTCAAGATTCACTTGGGTGTTCTTTCTGAGGAAGAAGTCTGATAACTTCAAGATTTTGACAGATTTTCTCAAAGGCATACAGATTGAGTTCAATACTCACATTGCCCTGATCAGAAGTGATCATGGGACAGAGTTTGATTCTCTTCTCATGCTAGAGTTCTGTCAGAAGGAAGGTATCAGGCACACCTTCTCAGCTCCAAGAACTCCTCAACAAAATGGGGTAGTTGAAAGGAAAAACAGAACCCTTATTGAATCTGCCACAACATTGTTGACAGATGCTCACCTCCCTCTAACCTTTTGGGTAGAGGCAGTGAACACCTCCAACTATGTTTTGAATAGAAGCCTGATACATAAACTAAAGGGTAAGACTCCCTATGAGTTACTCAAAGGGAAGAAACCTAAAGTGAATTATTTCAAAATTTTTGGTTGCATTTGCTTCATTCACAATAATGACAAGAAATACCTAGCTAAATTTGAAGCCAAAGCTGATGAAGGAGTGTTTCTGGGATACTCCATGACTAGCAAGGCTTATAGGGTTTTTAACAAGTGCTCAAATAAAATTGAAGAATCCATGCATGTTACATTTGATGAAACTAACATGTCTTATAAGGAGAAGGAGACTTCTACCATAAGCAATTTGCAGGAACATTCAATTTCAGAAAATCTGAAGCAGCTTACCATCACAGACAAAGGGTCATTACCTTCACCAATTCAGCAAGACACTGAACTCAGTGACAATGAAGAGGAATTTCAGGTTCTGGAAAGTTCAAAAGGCCAACAAATTGAAGAACCAGTTGTTGTTCCACAAGAGGAAATAACAACACAGGTTGGTGCATCATCAACACCCCTTGTTGATCTTGCAACAACAAGAGATCACCCAATCTCACAAGTAATTGGAGATATCTCAGTGGGTGTGCAAACAAGGAATCAAGTTAATCAAAATATTATGCACACCTGCTTCCTCTCTCAAATTGAGCCTCAAACCATACAAGATGCAGAGCAAGATCCAAACTGGATCATTGCAATGCAGGAAGAGTTGAATCAATTTGAAAGGAATAAAGTTTGGAAATTAGTACCAAGACCAAGGAACCAGCAAATTGTTGGAACCAAATGGGTATTCAGAAACAAGTTAGATGATCAAGGAATAATTGTGAGAAACAAGGCAAGACTTGTTGCACAAGGATATTGCCAAGAAGAAGGAATTGATTATGACCAAACCTTTGCACCAGTTGCAAGGTTGGAGGCCATAAGAATCTTCCTTGCATATGCAGCTCACAAGAGATTCAAGGTATATCAGATGGATGTCAAGAGTGCTTTTCTCAATGGAGACATCAAGGAAGAAGTTTATGTAAAGCAACCTCCAGGTTTTATCTCTCCAACCTTTCCTGATCATGTTTTTAAACTGCATAAAGCTTTATATGGTCTCAAGCAAGCCCCTAGAGCATGGTATGAGACCTTAGCTTGTTTTTTGTTGGAAAATGATTTTAAAAGGGGTAGTGTAGACCAAACTCTTTTTGTTAGAACCCATAGGTCCCATACCCTACTAGTACAAGTTTATGTAGACGACATCATATTTGGGTCTACTGATTCAAACTTATGCAAAAAGTTCTCACAACTTATGCACTCAAAGTTTGAAATGAGTAGCATGGGTGAGCTTGCTTTCTTTCTAGGATTGCAAGTTAAACAACATGTGGATGGCATTTTCATTTCTCAAACCAAGTATGCTAGAGAATTGGTTAAGAAATTTGGAATGTATGAAGCATCCTCTATGAAAACACCTATGCCTACAAATGCTGTTTTAGATGCTGATGAATCTGGAAAACCAGTTGATCAGACAAGCTATAGAGCAATCATTGGCTCATTACTTTATCTAACAGCTACTAGACCAGATATAATGTTTGCCACATGCATTTGTGCTAGATTCCAAGTAAGCCCTAGAGAGTCCCACCTCACATTAGTTAAGAGGATTCTTAGGTATGTAAAAAGTTGTCCTAATCTAGGTCTCTGGTATCCACATGACTCAGGATTTGATCTAACTGGATTTTCAGATTCTGATTATGCTGGATGTAGAGTAGACAGGAAAAGCACCAGTGGAACTTGTCAATTCCTTGGTGATAGACTTGTCTCCTGGTTTTGTAAGAAACAAACCTCTGTGTCCACATCAACTGCTGAAGCTGAATACATGGCTGCAGGTAGTTGTTGCTCACAGATTTTGTGGATTCAAAACCAGCTCCTAGACTATGGGTACAACTTAGAGATGTCTAAAATCTTTTGTGATAATACCAGTGCAATATCTATTGCTCAAAATCCAGTTCTCCATAGTAGGACCAAGCACATAGAGATCAGACATCACTTCTTAAGGGATAATGTAGAAAAGAAGAAAATTGCACTAGAATACATTTCCACTGAACTACAGAGAGGAGATATTTTCACCAAACCCTTGGATAAAAAGAAGCACTTCTTGTTCCTCAATCAGTTGGGAATGCTAGATGGAGACAGCATAAAATAAAACTCCAAGATTTTGAAACCCATAATTAACAGGAATAGGAAAATTTCATTTTAAAATTTCCTGTCTGAGTGGTTGTTCTGAGCTCTGAACTAAGCTCGACGCGGCGTCGAACGGAGATCGACGGTCCGTCGCCCTCAAAAGCGTCGAACGTCGAACTCAGCTTCCAGCGTCGAACTAAGTTCACAGCTCCCTGACTTCTTGAGTTTCTCTCTCCCCGGTCGACGTCTTCGTTCAACATCGACCTGAGCTCGACGTATAGCTTCAGCCAAAGCGTCGAACGTCGACCTAAGCTGGACGCTGTTGAGTCGTTTCAGTTCTCCTAGAGCCTTAGAGCGTCGAACTGAGCTCGACGTTCTTTCCTTTTCTGCGTCGAACCCTAAGTATAAAATCATTTTCTCATCGTCGTTCGCAGTTGCGCTTTCATATCTTTCTGCTCAAGCTTTCTCCCTCCAAATTCCTTACTCTTGATCTTGGAAGGTATTCTTTTTGCAGGAAAATGGCGATCACAG
Source organism: Platanthera zijinensis (assembly GCA_039513925.1). Taxonomy (NCBI): domain Eukaryota; kingdom Viridiplantae; phylum Streptophyta; class Magnoliopsida; order Asparagales; family Orchidaceae; genus Platanthera; species Platanthera zijinensis. Next base: position 103,749,556 of record CM077088.1, read on the forward strand.
CAGGAGCTCTGGCGGCTATGAAGTTCGATTCTGGATTCGATATCGACTTCGACTCTTTTGATGGATCTCCACAATACTTTTTAGATATACTGGACCTCTTCAAGGAGCAGCAACTGGTTAACTTTATGTCAACCAGGATCCCTCTCCCAGAGTCAGAAATCAAAGAGTGGAGTCTTACAGCAGTTATTTCAGACAACAATACATTGACTGGGAAAGTTTCAGGAAATGAGGTAGCCATCTCACCTCAAATCATTACAGAAGTTTTCAACTTTGCTGCTGGAGATGATGGCATAGAACTATCTGTGGAAGAGTATGCCTTGATGCTAGACAGGATGGGGCATACTGCTGGTAACCCCTCTAAACTCCTCAAAGTTAACCTAGCTATTGAATATAGGTTATTAGCAGACATTACAGGAAAAGTGATCTGTGCAAAGAGGACTGCACATGATGCAATCACTAGGCATCAGTTCTGCCTTATGGCTGCCCTTATAGATAAGAAACATCCCAACTGGGGATTGATTGTGTTTGATTTGATTAAGAAAAAATTGGATAAAAACTCTGTCCACTTTGGAAGAGTTCTTGGGTTGATTCTCAACCATTGCTGCCCTCAACTGCTTGTGTCCTCCAAGAAGTACATCAATGCTTCCAAGAGGCTCACATGTGCCCTAATTGGCAAATGGGATAGAAGAATTGTGAATCCCAGGGCAGCAGCAGCAATGAAATCCTCTGCAGACACCAGGACTGTAGAGGTCACTCCCTCTCAGTCCACTGGTCCAGAAGCAGGGTCTGTGCCATCTGACTCTCTCACCCTCCCATCCTCTTTCATCCCCTCAACCACAGTTCTCTCATCCTCTCAACCTCTACCTTCCTCCATCTCTACCATTGCCTCCTCCCTTCCACCTCACACTACTTTCCTTCCCATAAGCTTGGATTCCTCCCCTCATGAGGATCTCTTCTCTTTTGACATGCATGAAGACTCCTTCATGGATGCCTCTACCTCCTCTCCTCATGAATTCCCCCATTCATCTACTTTTTCAGAGCTACTTTTTTCCTCCATCCATGAGCCAGTTACACCTCCACTGTCTGCACCTCCCTCAACATCTTCCTCATTTTCAGTTTCTGCTACTCCATCTACCTCTACTCAAGTTCCCCTTGAGCAAGTAGCTCTCCTCCCCCTAGCCAATCAAATTTTTGACCTTCTGTCCCCTAGGCTCTCCTCCCTCCTGGATGCCAAGCTGGCTCCTCTAATTCTTTCCCTGAGCACTCTTTCTGCCTCTGTATCCTCCCTCTCCTCTCAGTTGGCATGCCCTTCTTCTAGGGGCCGAGAGTCAGCTACCACTGATTCTAGGCAGGGGGAGATGTCAGCAGAAGAAGAGCTGCCTCCTTCTTCAGTTCAGTTTGTTCAGACATGTTCAGAGACAGTATCAGTTGCAGAAGTTCAGATAGTATCTGAGGCTCCTCCTCCAGCTTCTGTTCAGAGCTTCTCCCCTCCAGCTCAGATTCAAGAAGATCTGTCCAGGGCTATTGTCCCTTTTCTGAAGATCCCTGAAGTAGCAGTGGTAGCAGTGGCTCCTGCTAATAATGAAATTGAAATGTTAGCAGCTGTTGAAACCTCAGGTGAAGAAATTGAAACACCTGATGCAGTTGAGACCCATGTCTCCCAAGCCCTTAAGGAACCAGCCTCTTTAGTCTCTATGGCTCCTGAGGCTGTGCTCTCTTCTGTAGTGGTAGTCTCCTCCTCCCCTCTGACATCAGTTCTTCCTTCAGTTTCCTCCTCAGCAGCTCCAGATTCCATCAGTTTTCCTATCTCTAAAAGGAAGTACATAGATCCATATGAAGAATCTCAAAGTTCTGAAGATGAGTTTGCTACAAATTCTGATGACTCCTCTGCAACAATTGCAAGGAAGAGGAAAGCTAGATCAAAAGCTTTGAAAAGAGTTCCAATTGCCAGAGCTACAGACCATGACATTCCCTACTATATCAAATACAATTGTGAAATCACAGAGCCATGGATGCAGTACTCCCAAAATCAGAGAAAAGCAATGAAAAAGAAAAGAAAGTTTAATGAAGGACCATCCAAACCTGTCCATCAGCCTCCACCTCCACCTCCTCCAGATGCAGGTGCAGGTGCTAGTTTATCTTCCAATCCAGCCCCTTCAGCTCTACATGGAAAGACATATCAAGCTAGAAGATATCAAGGAGACAGTCAGCAAAGGGGAGGTCAGCAAAGAGGAAACTATAGGGGCAGGCAGTCTAGAGGAAGATCAGGTTCTCAACCTTATCAAAGGGGAGGAGCCATTGATCCAACCTCTGGCCCCTATCCCTATAGACCTAGAGCTGACCTCACCCCAACTACCTCTCAAGAACTCTCCTCTAACAGATTTGAACCAGCTGTACCCTTTGAAGATCCTACCAAAACTCCAGCCTACTGGAAAGCCAGAATGACAGAAATGGCTGCTTTAAATGAGATTAATAAAGCTAGAGAAAAAGGTCTGGACACCTCTCATATCAGTACTATGTCAGACCAAAGAAAAGAGGAATTGGAGAAATATAAGTCTAAGAAATTCTTTGATTCAGACAGATACATGCAACTCCATCCTGCAGCTGTACCACCCAGTGCAAGAGATCAAAAATCTTTAGGTGCAGCTGATGACTACAGATCTAAAAAGGAAGCTTCAAATCCAAACAGAGAAATCATCTTCAAAAAGAGTGATCAAGACAAAGCCTCCAAGGGAAAGTAAAGTAAGATGCTTTAATTCTTTCTATATATGCTGGACTCAGGACATTTGAACATTTGTGCTGCTATATAATGTTATATATATGCTGCTTTTTATTCTGTCATGTCTGGTTGTATTGTAATGTATTGTATCTGCTTTATCTTTCTTTGAATCCCTAAATTCATGTAAATAGTAATCCTAATCCAAATAGGGGGAGATTGTTGGAACACCCTATTACTATTTGGACCAGGATGACTATACTTCTATAGGGATTTTGGTTTGTGACCTCCTTGTTGTTATAAAGGTCACATAGGCTAGGTAGAATAATCTTCAGCTCGACGTAGAGTCGACCTCTGCTCGACACAGAGTCGATCTCAGCTCGACGCTGAGTCGACCTCAGCTCGACGCAGAGTCGACCTCAGCTCGACGTAGAGTCGACCTCCGCTCGACGTTCCGTCGAACCCAGTTCTACTTGTAAGACCCCCTTTTTTTTTCTTTTTCAACCACCGGGGTCTTAGCCCAGAATTGCCGCTTTGCGGTGGCACCGACATCTCGGGAAGGCAACCACAACAAAACGCCAATTCTGCCGGCCCTTTTCGATCACAAGAGAGAGAAGCATTTATACAAAAGTGTAAACAAGTCCACAGAAAACATGTAATTAAAAGAGAATCATATCAAGTCCATCAATACATAACATCAGGAAAATAGATAAATGGGCTCGAGCCCAGTACATCTGAGTCCTCACTACAAGTCTCTCATCGCGGAAGCTAAGAAAATGCTAATCACTCACGGAGCTGGTCGCAGGTGCACCGGTGCTAGACTGTCCCACCTCCATGCGCACCGTACTCCGCTGGTGCTGGTCCCTGTCTCCCATCCGGAGCTCCTGTAATGTTTGGTTCGAAAACCATTAGTCATAAAGACTAAGCCCTATCATCCCCTACCCCTCCCACCACGGCTCCTAAGCACCGGGCGGAGAGGAGGAAAGGGAAGCTACAAAAGTGGAGAGTAGTCAAGCAAGTGACGGTGGACCTAACTAGCAAGGTATATCAGGTAAACAATATAAATGTTGTAATAGGTAGAACAATTAATAAATATCAAATTGCATTGAAGACTGCTAGAGAATAGAAAGTAAGCAACGAGTAAGTAAGTATGTAAGTAACCTTAACTTATATGAATGCCCATACAAACTTATAAGTTAAGGGATCTTCTACAAGGCTCCCATCGTATAAAAAGTCCCATACCGATTTATACGTTGGGGTGTCGGTTGTATGCAAATATGAGTGTAGTGATATGATATGCCATGATTCATGCAAGTGCAACCCACGCACATGACTCTATGCGCACAGACCTTTAGTTCCCCCTGTTCGGGAGGCTAGCTTCACCCCCAGGAACCTCCGTAGTGGCAAACGGAGACAGTGGGTCGGGCCCCCCACTCCTAGGCGGGTAACCACACTACCAGGCCTAGCCCTTCCGTACGCCCCTAGAAGAACACAACCTAGAGTATCCGCGTACTGCTGCTGGATGTACCCTCCAGACTTTTCGCCGAGTCATCGTACCGCTGTCGGTGTGATCGATCGCCTAGTACCGATGACCCACCACTTTTCTCCGTACTCCACCCTCGAGCCCGCGGCCCCCCGGACAGTACTGTCCGTGCATCTACCTTCTGAGCTACTGTCTGATGGCAAGTAATCCTATAATTCTACTTTCCTAACTACCGCGGAGTGAGTGTGTGCAACCCTAGTTATACTAGTTGCTCTTTTAATTTTATTACTCCTATGGTTTACGTTAGCCCAGGACTGCCCCCGGTATACCCCGTGAAGGGCTCTCAAGGGGCACTAGGAACCAAGACGGTGCATTACGGCCCGAAGTTCCCTTTCACAAGGCACTTATTATTATTGGTTGTCTACCCTTTACCCAATCCCCTTTTGTTGCTTTAGTTCTAACCCTAGAGTATTAAGACTCTTCCTCTTCTTCCCGGGACGGACGATCTTTCGTCGTTCCCGTACTCCCTTACCCTAACCAGTCCCACATTCTACTTATCCGGACTCCTAATAATGAACTCAACCTTAACTTGCCCTACCAACCATCGATTATCAGAATTCCGTGGTTTTACTAAATGCAGACCATCCTAAACTATATGAGGTACACAAGGGGAGGTACTCCAAATTATCTTCCAAATCTCCTATAAAATTTACCGGAGATCTATCATGACTTAATTAGCTTAAATCCAGAAATTTATAATTTTCCTAATTAATCTGATATTTATTTTATTTTCCTCAAGGATTGGCCATGGGTAATTTTTAACATGAACTACATGATATACTTAAGTTATGGCCACCCAAAAATTGTGATCACTAAATAACAGTAAGGTATCATCAAATACTAATTTGTAGGATTTTACAAAAGATATTTAGCCTCTAATTAATTTATCCATTATAATCCCATTATTCTCATGTAAAGAAGGAAGTACTGAAATTACTCTTCATAAAATTATGGAAAAATTACTGCTTAATAGTATGATACAGAAAAGGTCATTGTGCAAAGAATCATAATTTTATCAGCTTGCTAAGCACCAAAATAGATTTAATCCAATATCCATGATAAATAATACTTAATAAAGCAAGCCCTAGAATTAATCTTCTAAAAATCCCATAAAAATTCACAGAGTTTTGAAATCATAATAAAGGTTCTCTGCCTAAATTTCATCAATTTTCCAGGAAGTTTGTACTCTCTAATAAATTTTCTAAGCAAATCATGCAACTACTAATTCATTAAAGAAGTACCCAAAATAGTGATCATAAAATTCATAGAAAAATATCCAGAGCTTGTACTACCCCTATAATCCACTCTACCCAATTTTCATCACTTTTCAATGTGATTTGGTGTCATTTCCTATCTCTACAAGTTTTGCGCCCTAAACTAGGGTTAGATTTTTAGATATCCCAACGATCTCCAAACCTACTAGGATTTCATCCAGAGAACTACGTTAGCCCTATGGTCCTCATCACCCAACCTCGGGTCAATCCAAGGTCATTTGACCACATGACCTTCACAAACCACCAAGGTCCATCCTTAGGGTTTGGCCTTGGTCCTTAGGGTAAGTTTACCCCGATCCACCTCAAACTCCATGAGGGGGTGCTAGAGAACATTACTAGCCAGTGGTAAAAGTCTCAGCCTCTGTTGAGGTGATCTCACCACTCAAACTTCAAAAGTGCACTTTTAACCTAAGACCCCTTATTAGGGCAAAACTTAGGTTTGAACATTTCTAATCCAAACCATCTCCAAATGAGATGAAAAATTATACAGAACCTTATGGTGAACCCAGGGACCACTCACCGAAATTTGGGAGGGTTTGGAAATTATTTAGCCACCTAATTAAATTCGGCTAGGATTATTGAATTTTTCTAAAAACTATAGAAAACTATTCTCCAAAAATTCTCATTTTTGGATAGCACCTAGATATATGTAAGATTAGACCACGCCCCAAATTTCAAGTCATTTGGATGACTGGATTGGAGTGGGGAATTTTTCTAAGGTCAAGACAGCCCTCTGGATAGACCTCACCAAAAAGGGTGCTGTGGTCTAACCAGGATTCCAAATTGAATAAAATTAATTTTGAATAAAACTAGACTTCAAGGGCTACAGTTTCTATGTTGACCACTTTTCCTTTAGGAGCCTCTAAGTATTTTTCCCAAATTATTTAACATGACAGATATCTCACTCAGAAATGGGTTTAAAAAAACTAGAATTTAATTTTCATGCCACTGTTCATCTTCTTCAACAGCCCGAAACAGAGGCATAAAACCTAATATCCTGTAGCTTTTCCAAGCTATTTCCCGGCCACCCAGCCATCTCCCTGGCCGGCCACCACCACCACCACCTCCGTTGAGGCGAGGGCTATCGTCGGGTGGCGGCACAGCCGCCGGAGAGGCGGTTTCCGGCGAACCCGCCACCATGAAACTTTCGGAAAACCACCAATACGCTCACCCGATCTGGCTCTTTTGAGCCCGATATCTCTCCTAACGATTCCTAAGATCTATCCGCAGAAGAAGAGGGAGGGGAGGACCTTGTTCGCGGGTTGAAGGCGTGCAGAGCGTCGGGAAGCCATTTGCGCGGTGGTGGCGTCGCCGGAAATTTTTCAACAGCAAGGGGAAGTCTGGAATAGTTTGAGGGAGTGTAACCGTTTCCTCTTGCTGTCAGGAATCTTTTATAGATGAGCAAATGGGGAGGGGAACGGGTGAAACGTTGGAGATGAAACGTTGGCGGCCATTAATAACACCCCTTATGACGTTTCGGTTATGACGAATGGCAGTTGAAAAGTTGGAGATGAAGAGGTGCTTGCCAGGTGGCATTTTCCTATTGGACCCACTTTTCTCATTCTTTTAACACACTTAAAGTAGGGAAAGACCCATAAATACTCTTGGTTTTCATCCCCACACCCAGAATTTATTAAGGCGTCGGTTACCGAAATTTCCTGTCTGGCTGACGTTTCGGCCTTGGTCACGGGCGTGACACATAGGTCACGGGCGTGACAGGTCCGGTTAGCAGTTCTTGGTTCGACGATCGTCGAACGGAGATCGACGATCGTCAAAGGGCGGTCACGGGCGTGTCACTTGGGTCACGGGCGTGACAGGTCTGGAGGCCAACTCTGGTTCGACGATCGTCGAATTGGGATCGACGATCGTCGAGCGTGTCATGCCCTATGTCACGGGCGTGACCTGGCGGGTCACGGGCGTGATAGGCCCGTGTGGCCAAATTTGGTTCGACGATCGTCGAATTGGGATCGACGATCGTCGAGCGTGTCACGCCCTTTGTCACGGGCGTGACATAGCGGGTCACGGGCGTGACAGGCCCGTGTGGCCAAATTTGGTTCGACGATCGTCGAATTGGGATCGACGATCGTCGAGCGTGTCACTCCCTTTGTCACGGGCGTGACATAGCGGGTCACGGTCGTGACATGCCCGTGGGGCCGAATTTGGTTCGACGATCGTCGATTTGGGATCGACGGTCGTCGAGCATGTCACGCCCTTTGTCACGGGCGTGACATGGAGGGTCACGGGCGTGACAGGCCCGTGTGGCCGAATTTGGTTCGACGATCGTCGAATTGGGATCGACGATCGTCGAGCGTGTCACGCCCTTCGTCACGGGCGTGACGGGTCGGTCACGGGCGTGACCAAGCCGTGACCCGATTTCTTAGTCGTTTTATTTCATGTTTTGGGCTCCCTAGGGTTCTACCACAACCATCCGACTCCTAGGGGTCTAGCCGGAAATGGGATGTTACAAATCCCAATAAACAAAACAAAGATTTCGTCCCCGAAATCAAGGTTAAGCCTACGGGACTCAAATCGGGAAAAATAAACTTGTAACATCCCATGAGAACCGAATGATTACCTCCCTACATTACGTTTGCTTGTGCGGTTTCGAATCTAAGGTTGATTCGCCCACCTAACTAGGTATATACACCCCAATAAACAAAAGATTAGCCTCTATTCTTGAAATTCAATTTCATTGGTTTAAAACAGGAAGGCAAATTGATTGTCCAGAGGGGTTTTGAGGTATACCTGACGAAAAAGTTCCGGATATTTTTGCCGCATCAAGTCCTATGGCTCCCATGTATGCTCCTCCTGCCCATGATTGTTCCACAGAACCTTGACTAACGGGACCTTCTTTCTCCGCAAGACCCGCACTGCCGTATCGTCAATCCTGATAGGCTCCACGTTGACTGACCGATCCGAGGCCACCGGGCCATCTGCCGAGGGAATCAGCTGCTCAGGGCGTAGCAGAGCCCTCCGAAGTGAGGAGACGTGGAAGACGTCATGCAATCCCGCTAACTCCGGCGGTAGTTCCAGTCTATAGGCTAAGGGGCCGATCCGCTCCAGGATCCTGTAGGGCCCCATATATCTTGGACTGAGCTTCCTCCGCCCGCGAACCCGCGAGACTCCGTGCATCGGCCGTATCTTCAAGAAAACTCGGTCCCCCACCTGGAACTCCACTTGACGATGCCTCGCATCGTAGTATTTCTCCTGTCTACTCTGGGCTTCCAACATCCTGTCTCGGATCAACCTAATCTGAGCATCTGTATCTCCCACAAACTCCGAGCCCAGTGCCTGCAGATCCTCATCCTGAACCCATGATAGTGGGGTTCTGCACCTCCTTCCGTACAACGCTTCGTATGGAGCCATGCCTATGCTAGACTGATGAGCGTTGTTGTACGAGAACTCGACCAGTGGCAACAATCTCTCCCAAGGCTCGCCACGGTCCAAAATACACAGTCGTAACAGATCCTCCAGTGTATGGTTTGTGCGCTCTGTCTGTCCGTCGGTCTGAGGGTGGAAAGCTATGCTGAAAGTCAACCTAGAACCCAGATGGGCCTGGACTGACCTCCATTCTCTGGATGTAAACCGCCCATCCCGATCCGAAACGATAGTCTTGGGCACCCCATGATAACGCACAAACTGCTCGATGAACCTCCGTACCAATACACTGACCGGTGTGTCCTTCGCCACTGGGATGAATCTGGCCACCTTTGTCAGCCTGTCCACTATTACCCAGATCGAGTCGTTCCCCGCACGGGATCTAGGTAGCCCATGTATAAAGTCCATGGCTATATCCTCAAACTTCCACTCCGGCACTGGAAGCGGCTGCAGCAATCCTGCCGGGTTCCTACACTCCGCCTTCACGAGCTGGCAGGCCTCACAATGCGTCACAAAATATGTAATATCTTTCTTCATACCCGGCCAGTACATCGTCCTCTTTAAATCCTTTACCATCTTGGTGATCCCCGGGTGTACCGAATACCGGCTGCAGTGAGCGTCCGTCAAAATATCCTCCCGGATCCGTCCTCCTACTGGTATGTAGACTCTGCCCCGGAAACACAGGAGCCCATCCCTCAAAGTGTAATCTCCTGTCGTGCCTTCCTCCAAGGCTCGGAATATCGGCTCAGTTCTCTCGTCCAGCCTCTGCCCATCTCTGATGCGGTCTTGGATGTCATCTGTAGTAGCCATCGACCCCAGGTACTCCATGTACAGCTCCGGGTCATCCTCAGATACTAGCGAAATCTGCATCTCCTCGAATGATCTAATCAACTCCAAGGCCATCAGCTGCGGGCCTGCTCCAGTCGTACTCGCTCTCCGGCTCAGAGCATCCGCAACCACGTTCGCCTTCCCCGGGTGGTAGTGCATGGTATACTGGTAGTCCGAAAGAAACTCCACCCAGCGTCTCTGCCTGATGTTTAACTCCTTCTGGGTGTCGACGTACTTCAGATTCTTGTGGTCCGAGAAGATGTCACAGTGTACCCCGTAGAGATAGTGCCGCCAGATCTTAAGAGCAAAAATGACCGCCCCCATCTCCAAATCGTGCACAGGGTAGTTCTGCTCGTGCTGCTTCAACTGATGGGAGGCATAGGCTATTACGTGCCCATTCTGCATAAGGACGGCACCCATCCCCTGATAAGAAGCATCTGCATATACCTGGAATCCCTCCCTCCCTGATGGGAGAGCAAGGATGGGGGCCGAGGTGAGACGATCCTTCAGCTCCTGGAAGGCAGATTCGCACAGCGGCGTCCAAGTAAAAGGGGACTCCTTCTTCGTCAGAGACGTAAGAGGAAGGGCAATCTGAGAGAACCCCTTTACGAACTTCCGGTAGTAACCGGCAAGTCCCAAGAAACTCCGAACGTCCGTAGCCGACTTTAGTGGTGGCCAATCCCGTACTGCCTGGATCTTTGCCGGATCCACTGCCAAACCTGCTCCACTGATGACATGGCCCAGAAAGGCCACCTCCTTTAGCCAGAACTGGCACTTGCTGTACTTGGCATACATCTCGTGCTCACGCAGCTTTTCCAAGGTCAAGGCTAGATGTCTCGCGTGCTCCTCCTCCGTCCTTGAATAGATGAGGATGTCGTCGATGAATACAATGACGAAGACATCCAGGTACTCCTCGAACACCCGATTCATCAAAGTCATGAATGCGGAGGGTGCATTCGTGAGCCCGAACGGCATCACGGTAAACTCGTACAATCCGTATCTGCTGCTGAACGCCGTCTTCGGGATGTCCTCCTCCCGAATGCGAAGCTGGTAGTATCCTGACCTCAGATCCAGCTTTGAGAACCAATGAGCTCCCTCCAGCTGGTCAAAAAGCTCATCTATCCGTGGTAAGGGATAAGTGTTCCGGACCGTCAACCTGTTCAGAGCCCGGTAATCTATGCACAGTCGGAGGGTCCCGTCTTTCTTCTTAACGAACAGCACCGGAGCTCCCCATGGTGAAGAGCTAGGCCGAACGAACCCGGCCTCCACTAACTCCTGAAGCTGACTCCGGAATTCCACCAACTCCTTTGGGGCCATTCGATAGGGAGCTCTGGATACCGGCTTAGCCCCCGGTACGAGCTGAATCTGAAAGTCCCTCTCTCGGTGCGGGGGTAACCCTGGTAGCTTCTCCGGAAACACGTCGGCGAAGTACCGCACCACTGGAATATCTGCAATGGAGTCCTTGGCTACGACCGCCTCAAAGAGGATCTGATAAACCTCTTCCCCCTGCAGGTTGGCCTTAACGGCCTGTATAGATGAAAGTAAGGTACGGGGTGCTGATATAATACCTTCGATAACAATGAAGGAGTCGCCGTGCCTCACGGTGATCCTCTTCGCCACGCAATCGATCTGGGCATGGTTCCAGTACAGCCAGGTCATGCCCAGAATCAGATCGTAATCTGGCATCCTCAAAACCGTCGCTGGTGCCTCAAACGCCTTTCCGCCGATCCTCGCTTCCATATCACAATGAGTAGAGGTCAAAATCTCTGATCCATCGGGTAGGCGCACCCTCAGCATCTTCCCGGTGCTCAGCTCCACTCCTGCCAGTCCTTTCACGAAATCCTCTGACACGAATGATTGCGATGCACCGGTGTCAAAGAGGGTGTGAGCGGGCTTGCCGCTAACGAAAACTATGCCTGGGGTAATTAAGTGTCTTAGTATTTTTGTTGCAGTTCATCTTCTCTTAAATTTCTAAGCAGGTTACGTCTAAAATAGTAGTTTATATGAAGAAAATTTAAAAGTGCTACCATACCTGTGATAACCTGCTCCGGGTTCCGAGGCTGTGTCAGGTCTAGAGCATACACCTGCTCTCTCTCTTGCCTACGGCCTCGATCCTGAAATCCTCGTCCTCGGTCCTGACCTCGTCCGCCAAACTGTCGGGGAGGTGGAGCGCCCTGATGTGCTGGTGGGGGTGCTCGCCCCATAGGGCAGTTCCGCTTGATATGCCCCGGCTGGTTGCACTGATAACATACCGGTGGCTGCCCTGCCGTCCTTGGCATTTCCAGCATCTGTATAGGCTGGGGAGCCAATATCCCCTGAGTCCTCTGCTCCTGCCCAAACTCCTGATGGGGCTGCTCCCCGTTCCTTCTCTCTCCAATAATCTGGCCTCGAGGGCGGTCTCTACGTCCTCCAATCACTGTGTCCTCAGCCGGTCTCTTCCGGCTCCTCACTGTAAGCTGATCCGCCTCTCTCTTCTTAGCCATCTCCAGAATCCTGGCCAGACTCCCCTCTGAAACGAAAAGGAGGGCCTGCCTCATGTCATCCTGCAGCCCCTTATAAAACCTCCGGGCATAGCCAGCGTCGTCTAACTGGTAAGCGTCCGCATAACGGGCCAGGTGAGTGAACTCCTGATAGTACTCCACCACAGTCCTGCTCCCCTGCCTCAACCGCAGGAACCTATCCTCCAGGTCATCTCTCGCCGACTGAGGTACAAAGTGTCCCAAGAGCGCTGCTCTGAACTCCTCCCAAGTAATATCGGCACAATCCACCCCTGCAAAGTTGGTGTCCAGCTGAGATTTCCACCATCTCTTTCCGTGTGACTCTAAGCAGGAGACTGCCAAAGCAACTGCCTCCTCCGTGGGGCATCGAATCCCTGCCAGCATCTCGTAAATGGTGTCCAACCACTCCTCCGTATGTACTGCGGACTCCGTCCCCTGGTAGGATGGAGGGGATAGTCCCCGGAAGACAGTATCCAATTGGCCCCGGGGTTCGGCTGTGGGGCCGGGGCTTGCTGAGCTCTGAAGGCCTCCAGGATGGCCGTCAATGTTTGCCCCATCTCCGTCTGCTGGAACGGAACGGGTGCTGGCGGAGTCAGGACCACATCCGGGGCCTGAGGTGTCCCCTGCTGCGATGTAGGGTTCGTCGCAGGCTACAAGAAAAAATTCCATTTGTTAGAGAGCGAATGAATGGAATTTAAGAAGAGTTATGATGGACTTCACATGTGATTTCCCTTATGGGCACACCACTGCTTCCGCTGCTAGTTTGTCCGCAAACTAAGCTCGCACGGGGGTGGCCCAAGGTTTCTGTGGACTACTTCTCTTTCGATCGAGGTCTCCTCTGATACCACTTGTAAGACCCCCTTTTTTTTTCTTTTTCAACCACCGGGGTCTTAGCCCAGAATTGCCGCTTTGCGGTGGCACCGACATCTCGGGAAGGCAACCACAACAAAACGCCAATTCTGCCGGCCCTTTTCGATCACAAGAGAGAGAAGCATTTATACAAAAGTGTAAACAAGTCCACAGAAAACATGTAATTAAAAGAGAATCATATCAAGTCCATCAATACATAACATCAGGAAAATAGATAAATGGGCTCGAGCCCAGTACATCTGAGTCCTCACTACAAGTCTCTCATCGCGGAAGCTAAGAAAATGCTAATCACTCACGGAGCTGGTCGCAGGTGCACCGGTGTTAGACTGTCCCACCTCCATGCGCACCGTACTCCGCTGGTGCTGGTCCCTGTCTCCCATCCGGAGCTCCTGTAATGTTTGGTTCGAAAACCATTAGTCATAAAGACTAAGCCCTATCATCCCCTACCCCTCCCACCACGGCTCCTAAGCACCGGGCGGAGAGGAGGAAAGGGAAGCTACAAAAGTGGAGAGTAGTCAAGCAAGTGACGGTGGACCTAACTAGCAAGGTATATCAGGTGAACAATATAAATGTTGTAATAGGTAGAACAATTAATAAATAGCAAATTGCATTGAAGACTGCTAGAGAATAGAAAGTAAGCAACGAGTAAGTAAGTATGTAAGTAACCTTAACTTATATGAATGCCCATACAAACTTATAAGTTAAGGGATCTTCTGCAAGGCTCCCATCGTATAAAAAGTCCCATACCGATTTATACGTTGGGGTGTCGGTTGTATGCAAATATGAGTATAGTGATATGATATGCCATGATTCATGCAAGTGCAACCCACGCACACGACTCTATGCGCACAGACCTTTAGTTCCCCCTGTTCGGGAGGCTAGCTTCACCCCCAGGAACCTCCGTAGTGGCAAACGGAGACAGTGGGTCGGGCCCCCCACTCCTAGGCGGGTAACCACACTACCAGGCCTAGCCCTTTCGTACGCCCCTAGAAGAACACAACCTAGAGTATCCGCGTACTGCTGCTGGATGTACCCTCCAGACTTTTCGCCGAGTCATCGTACCGCTGTCGGTGTGATCGATCGCCTAGTACCGATGACCCACCACTTTTCTCCGTACTCCACCCTCGAGCCCGCGGCCCCCCGGACAGTACTGTCCGTGCATCTACCTTCAGAGCTACTGTCTAATGGCAAGTAATCCTATAATTCTACTTTCCTAACTACCGGGGAGTGAGTGTGTGCAACCCTAGTTATACTAGTTGCTCTTTTAATTTTATTACTCCTATGGTTTACGTTAGCCCAGGACTGCCCCCGGTATACCCCGTGAAGGGCTCTCAAGGGGCACTAGGAACCAAGACGGTGCATTACGGCCCGAAGTTCCCTTTCGCAAGGCACTTATTATTATTGGTTGTCTACCCTTTACCCAATCCCCTTTTGTTGCTTTAGTTCTAACCCTAGAGTATTAAGACTCTTCCTCTTCTTCCCGGGACGGACGATCTTTCGTCGTTCCCGTACTCCCTTACCCTAACCAGTCCCACATTCTACTTATCCTGACTCCTAATAATGAACTCAACCTTAACTTGCCCTACCAACCATCGATTATCAGAATTCCGTGGTTTTACTAAATGCAGACCATCCTAAACTATATGAGGTACACAAGGGGAGGTACTCCAAATTATCTTCCAAATCTCCTATAAAATTTACGGGAGATCTATCATGACTTAATTAGCTTAAATCCAGAAATTTATAATTTTCCTAATTAATCTGATATTTATTTTATTTTCCTCAAGGATTGGCCATGGGTAATTTTTAACATGAACTACATGATATACTTAAGTTATGGCCACCCAAAAATTGTGATCACTAAATAACAGTAAGGTATCATCAAATACTAATTTGCAGGATTTTACAAAAGATATTTAGCCTCTAATTAATTTATCCATTATAATCCCATTATTCTCATGTAAAGAAGGAAGTACTGAAATTACTCTTCATAAAATTATGGAAAAATTACTGCTTAATAGTATGATACAGAAAAGGTCATTGTGCAAAGAATCATAATTTTATCAGCTTGCTAAGCACCAAAATAGATTTAATCCAATATCCATGATAAATAATACTTAATAAAGCAAGCCCTAGAATTAAGCTTCTAAAAATCCCATAAAAATTCACAGAGTTTTGAAATCATAATAAAGGTTCTCTGCCTAAATTTCATCAATTTTCCAGGAAGTTTGTACTCTCTAATAAATTTTCTAAGCAAATCATGCAACTACTAATTCATTAAAGAAGTACCCAAAATAGTGATCATAAAATTCAAGAAAAATATCCAGAGCTTGTACTACCCCTATAATCCACTCTACCCAATTTTCATCACTTTTCAATGTGATTTGGTGTCATTTCCTATCTCTACAAGTTTTGCGCCCTAAACTAGGGTTAGATTTTTAGATATCCCAACGATCTCCAAACCTACTAGGATTTCATCCAGAGAACTACGTTAGCCCTATGGTCCTCATCACCCAACCTCGGGTCAATCCAAGGTCATGTGACCACATGACCTTCACAAACCACCAAGGTCCATCCTTAGGGTTTGGCCTTGGTCCTTAGGGTAAGTTTACCCCGATCCACCTCAAACTCCATGAGGGGGTGCTAGAGAACATTACTAGCCATTGGTAAAAGTCTCAGCCTCTGTTGAGGTGATCTCACCACTCAAACTTCAAAAGTGCACTTTTAACCTAAGACCCCTTATTAGGGCAAAACTTAGGTTTGAACATTTCTAATCCAAACCATCTCCAAATGAGATGAAAAATTATACAGAACCTTATGGTGAACCCAGGGACCACTCACCGAAATTTGGGAGGGTTTGGAAATTATTTAGCCACCTAATTAAATTCGGCTAGGATTATTGAATTTTTCTAAAAACTATAGAAAACTATTCTCCAAAAATTCTCATTTTTGGATAGCACCTAGATATATGTAAGATTAGACCACGCCCCAAATTTCAAGTCATTTGGATGACTGGATTGGAGTGGGGAATTTTTCTAAGGTCAAGACAGCCCTCTGGATAGACCTCACCAAAAAGGGTGCTGTGGTCTAACCAGGATTCCAAATTGAATGAAATTAATTTTGAATAAAACTAGACTTCAAGGGCTACAGTTTCTATGTTGACCACTTTTCCTGTAGGAGCCTCTAAGTAGTTTTCCCAAATTATTTAACATGACAGATATCTTACTCAGAAATGGGTTTAAAAAAACTAGAATTTAATTTTCATGCCACTGTTCATCTTCTTCAACAGCCCGAAACAGAGGCATAAAACCTAATATCCTGTAGCTTTTCCAAGCTATTTCCCGGCCACCCAGCCATCTCCCTGGCCGGCCACCACCACCACCACCTCCGTTGAGGCGAGGGCTATCGTCGGGCGGCGGCACAGCCGCCGGAGAGGCGGTTTCCGGCGAACCCGCCACCATGAAACTTTCGGAAAACCACCAATACGCTCACCCGATCTGGATCTTTTGAGCCCGATATCTCTCCTAACGATTCCTAAGATCTATCCGCAGAAGAAGAGGGAGGGGAGGACCTTGTTCGCGGGTTGAAGGCGTGCAGAGCGTCGGGAAGCCATTTGCGCGGTGGTGGCGTCGCCGGAAATTTTTCAACAGCAAGGGGAAGTCTGGAATAGTTTGAGGGAGTGTAACCGTTTCCTCTTGCTGTCAGGAATCTTTTATAGATGAGCAAATGGGGAGGGGAACGGGTGAAACGTTGGAGATGAAACGTTGGCGGCCATTAATAACACCCCTTATGACGTTTCGGTTATGACGAATGGCAGTTGAAAAGTTGGAGATGAAGAGGTGCTTGCCAGGTGGCATTTTCCTATTGGACCCACTTTTCTCATTCTTTTAACACACTTAAAGTAGGGAAAGACCCATAAATACTCTTGGTTTTCATCCCCACAGCCAGAATTTATTAAGGCGTCGGTTACCGAAATTTCCTGTCTGGCTGACGTTTCGGCCTTGGTCACGGGCGTGACACATAGGTCACGGGCGTGACAGGTCCGGTTAGCAGTTCTTGGTTCGACGATCGTCGAACGGAGATCGACGATCGTCGAAGGGCGGTCACGGGCGTGTCACTTGGGTCACGGGCGTGACAGGTCTGGAGGCCAACTCTGGTTCGACGATCGTCGAATTGGGATCGACGATCGTCGAGCGTGTCATGCCCTATGTCACGGGCGTGACCTGGCGGGTCACGGGCGTTACAGGCCCGTGTGGCCAAATTTGGTTCGACGATCGTCGAATTGGGATCGACGATCGTCGAGCGTGTCACGCCCTTTGTCACGGGCGTGACATAGCGGGTCACGGGCGTGACAGGCCCGTGTGGCCAAATTTGGTTCGACGATCGTCGAATTGGGATCGACGATCGTCGAGCGTGTCACGCCCTTTGTCACGGGCGTGACATAGCGGGTCACGGGCGTGACATGCCCGTGGGGCCGAATTTGGTTCGACGATCGTCGATTTGGGATCGACGGTCGTCGAGCGTGTCACGCCCTTTGTCACGGGCGTGACATGGAGGGTCACGGGCGTGACAGGCCCGTGTGGCCGAATTTGGTTCGACGATCGTCGAATTGGGATCGACGATCGTCGAGCGTGTCACGCCCTTCGTCACGGGCGTGACGGGTCGGTCACGGGCGTGACCAAGCCGTGACCCGATTTCTTAGTCGATTTATTTCATGTTTTGGGCTCCCTAGGGTTCTACCACAACCATCCGACTCATAGGGGTCTAGCCGAAAATGGGATGTTACACTACTTACAGAAAACACTCTCTGGCCGACGTGTGTCGTGCTCAGATCGACGTTTTATTGTGAGCTCGACGCTTTTCAGACCGCCGTCAGTTTTGGATAGGAATTCAAAATCCCTCTGTCAGACAATTAATGCTGAAGATTTATTGGCCGTTACAGCATATCTGGTGCATGGCTCAAGGAATTTTCTAAGGAATGTCTGCCTGTCATTTCCTTGGAGGCATGGATATTTAAGGAAAGCAATTAATGCTGACTTCCAACGGCTATCAAAGAAAAGGAAGAAGAAGACTCAGATATATAATTCATTTTTTCAATTCTTCAGAACACAGAGAATATACAGAACAAAAAAGGGAACAACAATACAAGACTTCAGATCTCTTTTCTCTCTGTGAAATTGTTTTGAAAGACTCACTCACAGGAATTCTGATTGCTTCAGACACAACCCTCCAACCTTCTTGGATCATCTTTTGCTGGAGCAAATCAGATCTTTTGAAGACCTGTAACCCTTGTGCAGAGCTCTCCTTACTGAACCTCTTCTTGATCTCAGGGGGAGCTTTGACATCAACTTCAGATCCACTTTTGCTTCTCTCTGCTTGTTGATAGAGAAGACAACATCACTCTTTTTCTCTTTCTTTCTGTACAGGGTTTTAACTCCCTTCAAAAGTTACTTTTGGTTTTGCTGAAACCTGGTCAAAATCAGCTCCTTTGGTTTGTGAGAACCTGATCAAAAACTCTCTGGTGCTCAAGACACCTGATCAACTCATCTTGAAGTGGATTCCTATCAAGGGTGATAGAAGAGTGGATGTACCCAGATTTGGGGAACCACTATAGCTCCTTGTGTCGTCTGGATTGCTTGTCTCTTTGTGTTTTGCTTTGTGCTGTGAATTTCCTTTTACTCTGATTATTTGCTATAGCACCATACACTAAGTAAATACAAATTTTCTCTGCACACAAGTTTTTATTTGCAAAATTATTTTAAATAACTCTATTCACCCCCCTCTAGAGTTAGGATTGATCTTATCCTGCACTTTCAGACGAGATGCCCCAAAACATGTTTTTAGAATGCGAAGTTTTCGATTTATGGGGCATAGATTTTTTTGGCCCCCTACCTCCTTCTTATAAAAATATGTATATTTTAGTGGCGGTCGACTACGTAACAAGGTGGGCGGAAGCACAAGCTCTCCCCACCAACGATGCGCGAGTCATCATTACATTTCTAAAAAAATTATTTTCTCACTTCGGAACGCCTCGCGCTATTGTTAGTGATAGGGGAACACATTTCTGTAATGCTCTAATGGCTAAGACGTTAGCTAAATACGGAGTCACGCACAAGCTTGCCACCCCCTACCACCCGCAAACAAGTGGCCAAGTTGAGGTAGTAAATCGAGAGATAAAACGCATATTAGAAAAAACCGTTTCACTTAATAGGAAAGATTGGTCCGCTAAGCTCGACGACGCGTTGTGGGCGTATCGTACGGCGTACAAAACCGCTACTGGTTGTACCCCGTTTCGATTAGTCTATGGAAAAGCGTGTCATTTACCCGTAGAACTCGAACATCGCGCACTTTGGGCATTAAAACTCTTAAACCTCGACTCTAACTTAGCGGCTCAGAATAGAAAACTGCAACAAAACGAGCTCGATGAATGGCGTGCGAACGCTTACGAGAGCAATAAGTTCTATAAGGAGCGTTCTAAGTTCTATCACGATCGAAAAATTAAAACCCCCAAAATTTTTTCTCCGGGCGATCTAGTCCTTCTTTACAATTCACGTCTTAGGCTTTTCCCGGGTAAGCTAAAATCGCGATGGTTCGGCCCCTTCAAGGTTGAAGAGGTTTGGCCATATAGGACCATACTCATCTCCCACCCCGAAAAAGGCACTTTTGAGGTGAACGGTAATCGGTTAAAGTCTTATATAGCGGGCAACCCTGTGATCAGTAGGAGCGAAACCATAACCCTTCTCCATATATAAACCCGCCAATATAGTCAAGCTATGCGACTATAAACAAAGCGCTCCTGGGAGGCACCCCACGTCTATCTTTTTTTACGTCTTTATTTATTATGTTTTCTATTTTTCTAATAAATGCAGGGTTTCTAATGGGCTTCCCCGAGCGCGGATCAGGGACGTTTTCTGCCCCCCTCTTTTTCCTTTTTTTGTACATATACCTGCTGTCTTGTTCCTCATGCTTAGCATACAACATTGGGGACAATGTTGGATCTAAGTATAGGGGTGTTTTCGTATTTTCGTACTTTCTTACTTACAAAAACAAAACAAAACAAAACGAAAAAAATTAAAAAACAAAACTTTAAAAATATAAAAAAAATATATATATATATAAATATATATATATAACACAAAAATCAAAATTTTTTTTTTAATTAAAAATTTTGAAGTTTCATTTTTGAAACTTTGACTTATTTTTAACTTTGTCCGCGAGATCCGGCTCATCGAGCCATCCACATAACGAGTCATCTCGCGGCAACCTAGTTTATATTTTTGTAAATATTCTTGTAAATATTTTTTTAAATATTTTTTATAAGTACTTTTTGTAAATATTCTCTCTTTCCCCTCTCGCTTTTTCCCTCTCATCCTTGTAAATATTTTTTCTTTTTTTTCCCACATTTTTGTAAATAGAATGAAAATTTCATTAAAAATACAAAAAAATTAACAAAACATAAAAATACAAAAAAATTCACAAAACTTAAAAATCCAAAAAAAATTTTATTTTCGCATTTTTTTTATTTTTTTCTTTAGTATGTATATATTAAAGATATAAATACAAAAATACAAAAAAAAGAGCATAACTTCAAAAAAAATTCAAAAAATTATGTAAGTTATGAAATAAATAAATCAAACATCTCATTCTTAAGTTTCTTGTTATCCAAAACTTTCGTTTTGAGTTTATTTATATGCGAATTTAAAAAATTCTTTGTTCACTATTCATTTGTTAATTATATATTGAAAAATCTAAATAGCCGGGGTTAAGTTTTAAAGAATTTATTATACTTTGTTAAAAATAGGGGACTCGCTTTAGGCACTACTTCTAATTTTTCATAGATAGGAGCATGTGTACCATGTTAGAAAATAACGACTATAGAATTCAATTATGCTTGCTTTTAGCTTTCTGAAAAATTGGAACGTACAATTTATAAAGGTTGCTCTCAATTATTTTTCAATTAAAAATCTAGTTCTCTTTTCTCCCCTTACCTATCATAACCTACTTGGTATGATAAAAATATTTCCCCAAAAAGAAAAAGATCTTATGTCAATGGGAATAAGATTTCATTCCGTAAACATAGGCACCCAATAAATTAAAAGATTATACGTTACGGAGTAAGAGGATAAAATTCATTACTCCAATATATATACATTGGGTTATTTTTATTTATGAAGAAGAAAAAAAAAATTTATGTTAAGGAAAATAAGATTTCGTTTTCCTTTAACATCCAAATAAAAAAAAATGGAGGTTCGAGAAAAAAATAATAACCTCGCCTCAAAATCCAAGCATTTTCATAAACCAACATCAACCCCCCTTAGCCAATTTCATGACTCTAGAATTAATTCAAAAATCTTTTTGAGAGCATAATTCGTAAATTGCATTATTTCCGGTAAAACTCCTAAAAGCTAAAGTTCGTATAACTCCAAACTATTTTCTGTTAATCTAACCAATACAATTATTGCTTTCTATTTGATTACATCAAAAAGTCTTTTGGCCAAAACTTTTGCCCTGTTTAAATAATCTAAATAATTTTAGGACTTAACTCTTATACCCCGTATATTTTTATTTGATCTCTCTTATAATTAATTTAGCGGTAGCAGAACTTAGGGTTTTTTTTATTCCTTATAAGTTCACCTCAAACTTTTGCTCTGGAATAGCAAAAGCTTAAGTATGGGGGTATTTGATGAGTTGTAAATATACCTATATTTTCTTATTTTATTTAAGTCAATTTTGTTTATTTTTGTCCTTTTTATTAGTTTTATTCAATAAATTGCTTATTTTTGTAAATATTATTTCTAACTTAGCTTTATTTTTTATTCTAGAAAAATTCAGAAAAATTCCAGAAAAAGTCAAAATGTTGACTGACACGCCCGTGTCACATGACCGACATGCCCGTGTCACGCCCTCGACGATCGCCGACCACAGGTTGCCAGCTCGACGATCGGCGATCATCAAACCGAGCTCAACACGCCCCCTAACACGCCCGTGTCAAAGTGTGACACGGGCGTGACTTAGCCACCTGGCCCGACGTGACGCGCACGACTTTGCTGCCGGACCGCGCCCAGATCGACCTCCCCGACACGCCCTAGTCACGCCCGTGACTGACACATGTCACGCCCGTGACCTAGGGCGTGACCGCCATGTTTTCAGCCGAAGTCAACTTTCCAGTCAAGTCACCCGATCAGCTCATGTACAGTAGCGACACGCCCCCCTGTCACGCCCTAGTCACGGGCGTGACCAACCCGAAATTTTG
Organism: Platanthera zijinensis; assembly: GCA_039513925.1. Lineage (NCBI taxonomy): Eukaryota > Viridiplantae > Streptophyta > Magnoliopsida > Asparagales > Orchidaceae > Platanthera > Platanthera zijinensis. Next base: position 103,771,916 of record CM077088.1, read on the forward strand.
CCTATAAAAGGCCAGCTGCTGTATGAGATTTCTGTCCACTTTTTGGTCCAAATTACTTAGGGGAGGTGCTGCCCATTTGGATTCCATGCTCATGTAAGGAGAATTTCTCCCCCCCATCTCTCTTAGCTTGTATTAGGTTGTTTGTTTGTTTTAGCTTTCCATGTAATAGCTTTTTATTAAATGAAATGTTAGTTTTTTTTTTCTTCATATGGTTTGGAATTCAATTAAGCGCCCTTCTCTTTGCAATTTTTCGTTCCCCCTTTTTTTGTTCTTTTTATGTTTTATCTTTTAAAGCTTTCATAATCTCGCTTAGTTTAGGATTTTATCGGCATTTTCTAGCTGTTGTAATGTCCGTTTTATTTTCATAATCCGCACTTGTTTAGGTTTAGCTTTTCCTTTTTTCCCTATTTTTCATTCTTAAGGGTTTATAAAAACACCTAAAAAAGTGTGATTTTCATTTTCCTTAACTTAGGGTTTTTAGGATTGTAAAACTTTTTCGTCTTTTTTAGTTTTATTTTCACTTTTTAGGAGTTTTTATAAAAATATAAGAATGAAAATATTGTCGTTATAATTTTTCGCTCACTTCATTTTAGCTTTTTATTTGTAAAACTTTTAGTCCCTTTAATTTTTATTTCATCTTTTTATGCATTTCTACCGCATTCTAGCGGTAGAAATGCAGTTGTATTAATTTTTCGAGTACTTTCATTTTACGTTTATTTGCAAAACATTTTCGCTCGGTTAATTTTTATTTTCATTTTTTATGCATTTCTACCGCATTCTAGCGGTAGAAATGCAGTCGTTTTATTTTTCAGCAATTTTGTTTTTCTTATTTTTGCAAGTGTGCGTGCGTGTATGAGTTAGGTTTCATTGCTTTATTTCAATTTCTGTAGAGTGCGGATGTGCGTATGCATTTATTTCCGCCTACTCGTTAAGAGTTAAATGGCGCTCTGCTTTCATTTCCCGCCCACTCATTTGAGTGGGACTTGTTTTTTATTGCTTTTATTTTCTCCTACTCACTTGAGAAGGAAACTTAGGGTGCGTGCGTGTGTGTTTTCATTTATGTAGAGTGTGTGTGTGTGTTTTACTTTCAAGTAGAGTGTGTGTGTGTATGGGATAAATTTACCCCCGCCCACTCATTTGAGCCGGGACTTGCAATTTTATCGCTTTCTCAATTATGTAGAGTGCGTGCGTGTAGGAGATAATTTTGACGCTTTATTTATCGCTTTCTTCAATTAAGAAGAGTGTGTGCGTGTGTGCATTTATTTCCGCCTACTCATTTGAGTAGGGCTTGCTTTATTTAATTTTCTTTATGGTTTTGAAGTGTGCGTGAGTGCCTGCATCAATTAGCCTTTAATTTATCTAATTGTCCTATTTTTTGTGTTTTCTCTTAATCGTTCAGTGCTTAATTTAACACTCACGCTTCACCTAAAAACATAAAGCCGTCCCCATACCGATGAGTGGCTAATCTCTATTAGCCTTCGGCATCGAAGAGCATTGGGACAAATAAAATGATTTGAAATAATTAAAGAACTTGATTTTATTTTAATTTAAGGACTTATGGTTTGCCCCGGATTAACGACGCATAGGACCACATAATCGATTTGTGGGCTCTATTTCCGTTATCCATACGCAACGCCGAGAGGCCGCACGTATGGACCGATCTCCCTTGGGTAAAGAGAACTGCGTACGCCCCCTCGAAAGAGGAGAAACGTAGTTCTGCCGGTTTGGGTTCCCCACCCAATAGCGGGGTTCTTAGCGTAATGCGGGCGTTAAGGGGAATCCTTCGTCGGACTAACGTTCGGTCGAATAGCCTTAGCGCCCAGGTGAGCGATATCCCTAGACCAAGGTGAGCTCATGTTCTTGGAACCTCCACGGCCAAGTGCCTTTTATTAATTTAAAAACAAAGTTCAATACTTGTTAAGAATTATTTTAGTCTTAATCTGATTCGATGCCGAGCGTTAACCCGTCATCGAACTAACTTAGTAAAATTCAGCTCTCTTTCTTTCCATTTTAATTAGACTAAAAAAATCCCACCTTACTGATAGTAAGATAATAGTGTTCCTGGAAGAGTAGATATAATCAACGCGTCCCCGAGAATAATACGACCTCAGTATTTTTTCCGAATACCGAGTACTACTTGCGATAGGTGCACTTGCCTCCTCTCGTTAGAAAACTCGATCATCTAACTCGGCCCGTGGAATCTGACCATTTCGAACAAACCACAGTCGGTCTCTGTTCCGCGGCCATCACTACCCTAGGAATTCCAACCATCCCCACGCTTATCCTCCCACCAGAATTGAGGCACCTACTTATGATTGTTTAGGGTGTCCCCAAGTTTTCCTAGATTGGGTTAAGGAAATAGAGTGCTACTTTGAGTTGTACAAATGGACTGACACAGATAAGGTGCGAGTGGCGAGAATACAGTTGTTAGGTAGAGCTAAGATATTCTGGTTGATTGAGGAATGACATCTGAGAGCCAAGAACGATAAATTACTTATTGGTTGGGCAGACATGAAGGCCATGTTGACTGAACAGTACGTCCCTATATACCATCGAACTCATATGTAAGATGATTTGTCTACCATTAAATAAGAGAATAAGTCGGTCTCTGATATTGATGTAGTATCTCTTGATTCTGAGGATGACCCCGTAGGTGAGAGTATTCTGACATGTACGTTAGTTCCTGACGATTCTGATGAGTCTGAAATTGAGAGTGGATACCCTAGTGATTTAGAAGATGATGTATGGGATGACTACATTTCGATCTGCGAGAGTATTACATTGCCTATTATGTTCCCTACTAACATCGTGTCTGATCACCCTAGTTTTGCGGGCCCTCTCTAGGCTACGATCCCCATTGTGTTAGAGCCTACGATTACACCTACTGAGATTATATCTAAGTTATCTGAGGAGCTTTAGCGTGAGGATGTTCCTATTATTATTGTGGATGAGTTACGATCTGAGGGAAGGGTAATTTTGGACGATACTGTTGTTGTACAGCCGGATGAGAGTTCTTTGATATCGTCACCATTGGGTGAAATTATTACTGATTCAGATTTTATCCCGGGTATAATTTTACCAACCCTTCACCCTATTTATTTGCCCACATTAATTGACTTGTTAGGACGTGGAACCGGTAGACCTAGTCTGAATTTTTGTGACACACCCACTTTATTAGTTCCTACATTGGCGTTGTATCAGCGTATAGATATTACTATGTTGAGCACACTAGAATTTGGCCTTTTCACCGCACCTCATAGAAATGACTACACAAAAATTTTGACAGCTCATTTTTCTACGTGATCGACTATGGTTCCGTCTTTTACTACGATCGATTCTGATTCTTTGGCAATTGCTCCTCTGGTTGTGGTGTCCCCTATACATACTTATATACCACACCCGGACGCATGCATTTACCCACCGCCTTTTGATGACCCTCATTTCCCCACGTTAGTGACTTTATTTAGGTCCATTGAGTTATATCTCTCGCACATCTTTTCACATCCGGGAGCATCCAATTCAATTGTTTATGATGAGCGGTTCACCTTGGCATATTTTCATGCCAAGCATGAGTATAATAAATATAGAATTAAAACTGCGAATCCGGAGCACATTGAAATCATCTATGATTATAAGGCTCCCGTGCCACCAGATTTATCCCCCTTATCCTCTGTGTTTGGGTCTAGTCATGTAGCACATGGATTCTCTCCTCATGAATCTAAGACATTAGAGTTTCACTTTAAGTCATGTCACATGCACTTCCCCTCCTTTCCGAGACCGTCCGGCGCTAGATTAGATTTCTGTTTAGTCTGGTTAGTCCCCGAGCGGATGCCTTCTAGCTCCGTTAATAAATTAATACGTAGGAACGCTGACCCATCCATGATTATGAAGAACGTCGGATTTCATGCTTTTATTTCATATTTTAATACATCATAAGGTGTTTCACTTTATTTCATGTTTCCGTACTTTTTACTATACGTCTCAGTTCCACCTGAGTGACTTTCTCCGTCGTTTCTTCCTACCACTAAATATTCTCTTGGGTTGGGGAGTGTTAGTACTGTCGTGTCTATTTTGCACATGGACTCCTTGGTTCTTGAACCGGATGGTAAGATTCAAGTTAATTTTCTTTTGTCTGACTCCATTTCGAGTTTTGCTATTTCTACACCTGACAGGTACTTAGTGCTATGGGATGTTCATGCTACTACTACACGGATTGCGAGGCCATATTTGCCCCATGTTGCTGCTTCTTTTGACTATTCCCCCCTTACAGGACACTCATCGGTTATGAGTAATTTTGAGTGGGGGAGGATTGATGGAGACGTTGCTGATGCGGCCTCCATTGATCCCCATCTGAGAGAGTTCGTGGATTAGGATGACCGTTGCCGCAAGCTCGAGGATTGAATTTCTACCACGACACCCGCTGCCATTGCCGATACATGTTTTGCACGATGTCCGCCACCAATAAATAAAATATATAATTATAAATTACATAATCATAATTATATATTTTTTTGATTTATATTTTATCATTTTTATTTTAAGCAATTCTATTTTTAGTATTTCATTTCATGTATGATGGGTGCTTATAACCATCAATTATTATTTTTATTTCATGATATTAATTATTGTATTTGTTATGTTATGATGGGTGCATATAACCATCATGAGTGGTTTAATTTTCAAGGGTGGAGATTGAGTAGTGTAGGCTATAAATATCTATGTTATGAAGGATTTTATTTGAGAATGAATAAAAATTATAAACTCTAATCTTGCTTGAGATTCCCCTCCTCCTCTCCTCTCCTCCTTTCCAAAAATTCAGCCACCTCCTTTGTCTCCTCCCTCTTGGCCTCTGGCCATCCTCTCCCCCTCTCTCTATTTTTGGTTTTCTCTCCACCTCCTCCTCCTTTCAAAGATCACGACAAAGGCCCTCGCTACTCCCTCCTAAAACCCGAGCCCCTCCTTCTCCCTCCTTGAAATCCGGCCAACCTAGGGTTGCCCTAGCTGCCACCCTCCTATTCCCCTTTACTTTCTCTCCCTCTGCCACCAACTCCTACCACCAACCCGACCACCCCTTCCAAATCCAAACCCGAGCCATCTTTTCCCCTACAATACCTAAGCCGACCACCCTCTTCATCACCACCAATCCTCTATACAAAAACCGACCCTCACCAAACATATTGGGAAAAATTATTTCTCATCACCTTTTCTCTCTCTTCCCTTATATATATTGGCTTTTCAAGGATCTCCCTCTCCTAGGGTTTTGCAAAGGGGAAAACGGTGAGTGTCTTCATCGTCCGACATGGATTCGTGGGTTTTACGCGGAATTAGAAAATCTACCATTGTCTTGTGAGCCTCCTCCACTCATCTTGTGGATGGTTTTTTGTGTGGATTTGGGTAACGATTCTTCTACATCTCTTTTGTGATTTATTCTAAAATTATTTGTGAGATTTTGGTGGAATTAGAAGGCTAGTAATTAGTCCTAATTTATATTGAATGTTGTGCGTCATTAAATCTGATTTTTAAGCATTGTTATTCCGAATATTTTTGTATAAATTGGAGCGGGTAAATTTTGTGAACGCTTGTAGAATTCAGTTTCCTTAGCCTTGATTTCTTCGGTGTTCAAGTGATTTGGTAACCCTCATATTAATTAGTTTTTTGGGATTAATTTTGGACTTAATTTTAAATCACTAATTTTGCCAAAATTTCTTTTATTGGAATTGTTAGTTGTTTGCGTATAATTTAATTTGAATAGCTAATTATCCGGATCGTGTGGGTCCTTTTCTCTTGAGCGAACATTGGCCTATTGCCCTTATTCAATCTATAACAGGGGTAACGCCCTTTGTGTTGTGTGATGTTGAAAATAGCGCCATTAATTGCTTGACTTATCGATAGTGCTAAGTAGAGAAAATGCACGCTAGATCTTTATTTTAATTGTCAAACCTAAGAGCGCGTAGTTTAACCCGTCGAAACCATGGGTTTGCATCATCTGCCCTAGGTATTCCCGGTAAAGGGCTCTCACAGGGCACTAGGAATTATGATGGTAGCTGAAACCCATCATTCCCTTCCATAAGGCACTTACTATTATTGGTTACTACCCAATTCCCGATCCCTTTTAATATTATACTGGATCTAACCCTTGTGTATTTTGACTCTCTCTCTCTCTCTACAGGAAGGACGATCTTTTGTCGATCCCGAGCGCCTCTTAACACTAGTCAACCCGACACTCTCCTCATCATGAATCTTAATGAACATCACCTTTTCATCTTACCAAACCAACATACATTACTCCCCACTTCCTATGAGCATCCCTCGTGTTATTACAATTTCCGCAATTTTACTGAATGCAGAATAACCTAAGCTATATGATGTACATGATAGGAGGTACTCCAATTTTCATCCAAATGCCCTAAGATAATTATTGTGGGTCTATCATGACACATTTACCCTAAATCCAGAAACTTATAATTTTCCTAGATAATTTGGCATTTATTAAATTTTCCCAAAAGTTAGGCCATGGGTAATTTTAAACATGAAGCACTAGATTTCCTTAAGCTATGACCACCCAAAAATTGTTAACAGTGCATGATAGCAAATTATCAGTGAGTTCCAAATTTCATAGATTCTCATAAAGTTAATAACCTCTAAATAAGTAATTCAAGTTAATTCAAACAATTTTAAATAATGAAGGGAGTACCATAAATCATAGTCCAAAAATTATATAAAAATTACCAGAGGCATATAATGTTCATAAAATACTGCTGACTAAGTTTCATGCAATTTCAAGGTCAATGAGCCATGTATAAAAATACTTCAACTAATTCCATTCAAGTGCACTTTGTGAAGCAACATTCTTATAAACTCATCAAAATAACATGTAACAAATTTTATAGGCTTTATTATGCCCTAAAAGATTCTCTGGCCAAGTAACATAATTTTCCAGCAAAATAAAAAAATTATTATCTATTTATCAAAATATGGGGCAGTAGTTTACTTTACACATGAAGTACTAAGAGGAAATGACAAATGATCCGAATAATTTACTAGTGCCTCTAACTGATATTTAATTAACCTTGCCAGAGTTTCATATCATTATAAGTTAATCTAACCATGTTTACTTCAAAATCATCAGAAAGGGCAAGGTGGAGATTATACCTACAAGTATGAGCTACTGTTTTCTAAACATGCAATAATAAATCTTAGAGGTCAATACCATTATAAAATTACTTTTACCAAAATTTCATAAGGATCCAAGGTCATAAGACCCCATATTTATTCCTTAAGGTTTATAGACCTAAATAATTTCCAAGTGATTTAAGTGGAGTGCATGTGTCCAAATACAACCAAATTACTTCCTTGGGCATTTAACTGCCCTAAGATCACATGGACTAAACACCAAGTCCATAAAAGGACATATCACCCCATGTCCTTCACAAATCCCCAAAGTTCAACTTTAGGGTTTGAACTAGGGTCCTAAGGCAAATCCACCCTAATCCACCATGAACTCCATGTGAGATTTTTTAAACTAATAATGGGGCTCTGGCCAAAGTCCCAACCCCTTGGGTGAGAATTGGCCCCTCTATGCCCCAGGCTCACTCTGGCCATAATTAACCCTTAAAGGGCCACAATTTGGTCTCACCAACACTTATTCAAATATAACCAAATTGGGTTGAATTTTTATCATAGTCATTCCATGACCCTAAGAGTCAGAAACCAAAATTTTGGTGGGTTTAGAGGCCATTAGACCCCTTAAATAATTCATACATGGATTACTAAATTTTTATAAAAACATTAGGAAACTATTTTCTAAAAGTTCCCATTTTTGGATATGTTTTCTTTATAGGTAAGAGAGACCCCCATCCAAAATTTCAAGTCATTTAGATGGCTGGATTGATGGGGGAACTCAAAACAATCTCTGATCTAGCCTAGATATAGACCTCACACAAATGAGTGTTGTGGTCTGACCTGAACTCCAAATTAGTTCAAACCAATTTTAAAATAAACTAGACTTATAGATCTATAAGTTTCATACTGACCACTTTTTCATAAAAGGCCTCTAAGTATTTTTAATTTAATTCCTAAGGTAGCTGATATTGAGTGACAGAAATGCACATATAAAACATTTAATATAAGTATATCTGCACAGATCTTGAAACAAATCCAACGGCTACCATGTTTCTTCTTCCTCGAGCCAAGGGCCCCGATCAGCTAAACCTGGAGCACGTTCCAGCCATATTTCCTGGCCACCCGACCACCTCCCTGGCCGACCACTGCCACCGCCACTTTCGTTGAGGTGGGGGCTATCACCGGGCGATGGCACGGCCGCCAGAGGGGCTGATTCCGGCAAACCCGAAAGGAAGCCAAAATATGAAATTTTATGGATTTTGAAGCATTGAATTGGCACAACTGAGCCCAATTCTTGTCTTTAATGAATCCTATGATCTAGCCCACGAAGAAGGAGTTGAGGAGGACCTAATTTGCGGCCTGAAGACTTGCGCTTTGCCTCCTCACCATTCCAGCCACCGAGCTTCTAGCTCCTCTGCAAGTTCTACACCAACCCCAACGGAAATGAAAAGTAATCGGGAGAAATGATTGCCCTTGCCCAGGTGAAGGTCCTTAAAGAGGGAATTTAGGAAAGGAGGCTTGTAACTCCCAAATATCATTAAACTCCATTAATGATCATTAACTCTTCCCCTTCGGTTTTAACCAAATTAAAGGACTGAACCAAATTAATGGTCGGACACCTCCTGAAACTCCTCCTCTCCCTTAGAGGAATAAAAGCCCCATAAAAGTGGGAGTTATGTAGCCTCCATGACTATTCCATTCGTCAAACTCCGCTCAACTTTGCTTGAGGTTTTCGTCGAGCTCTGCTCAACAATTTGATCAAGCAGATCGTCGATCTCTTCTTGACGATTTTGTTGAGCATGATTTCGTCGAGATCTGCTCGACGATTTCCGTCCAACTTAGGTCAACTCTTAGCCTGTATTTTTTTTGGGTGTTATATTGTGTGTCATTAGACCTTTTAGTGCTTCCCAGGGATTTGTCATGACCCAGTCATGACAAAACCATCCTAGGGGTCTAGAAGTCTAAGGGATATTATAGGGTATTACTGGGAGCGGGGCCTCTCCTCTTTGGCGAGACAGCTCAGCTTATGTTCGGTGGAGGTGTTGGACATTTTTCATCAGGTATGTCTTCCTTATTTGGGTTGGGGGTGAACCCCCTGCCATTATTTCTATTTCCCCCTCATAAGTTGCTGCTCTAATGGAGTGGAAGGGCAAAGCTAAGGAGATGGTGGTCGGTTGCTCGCCCCAGCTTTCTGATAGGGAAAAGTGGGCGTTGGGGGTGCCCGCCTCCACAGATTCTTTGGCACTTCTTGATGATGTTTTCAAAATGGTATCTCATAGATCAAGCTCATTGAAATCGGTACTAGATTATTCTCTAGTTGTAGGAAGGAAAAATGCTTTGTTTATTGTTAATGAACAAAATAACACAGGGTGTTTGTATGAATGCCCCAGTGAAGCCATCCAGTTCCGCCTCGAAATCTTCAATCCTGCTTGATGTTGCAGCAAAGCCGTTCACTTAGTTATAGTTTTGATTGTGTGAGATTTTAAACTTTGGCATCCTCTTTGAATGCCGAAGGGAATGCTATCCTAGTTAGTATCTCTTATTAATACTACATTTGCTAATGGATCAGGATCACCGAACTTCTTCCTTAAATTATATGGTTTAGTCATATCATCTTAATATCCACTATTGAAATGCATTCAAAATATCAATATTTGGTGAATAGAAAGGAGATTCTTCCTCTAGAATCTCCTCAGGAAATCATGAAGGTGGCAGTGTAGAACATGACTATGCTTCTCTTGCTTTGTAATGTGATTGGGGCTTTATAAACTAAAAACTCTTTATATTTATAATGTTTACTATTGTGTTGGTACCCTAGTTTGATTTGAGTTTAGTCTTGTCTTTTTAGTCCCTTGACCCAAGTAATATCTATGGTCATTGGTTAGTAGTCTAGCTGTAGAGTCCTCACTTTTCCAGATTGAGAATTTGGTTAAGTAGTTTGTTCGTTCGACTATCGTCGAACGCCGCTCGACTATCGTCGACTAACTGTTCGACGATCGTCTATCAGTTGTTCGACTTTCAGTCTGCGTGGATAGATCGACTATCGGTTGATAGTTCGACTATCTGTGTGCTTTGATAGTTCGACTATCTGCTTGGATAGGTCGACTATCTGATAGCTCGACTATCTGATAGTTCGACTATCTTCTGGTAGTTCGACTATCTGCTGTGATAGTTCGACTATCTCCTTTGATAGTTCGACTATCTGTCCGATAGTTCGACGATCTCTGTGCGTCGGTCGACGATCTCTGAAGGTCGTTCGACGCTTTCTGTCTGCCTTTATATTTTGTATTTATTTATTATATTTAATTCATTAATACATTATCTGGCATATCTTTTCAGTTGTTTTATGATAATATTTCCAGGCAATATTTGCTCCATCCCTTATGCCTAAGTAAAATCTTTTCAGATAAAGTTGTTTGTCTTATTAGCAGACTTTGTATTTTACTTTATCTGCTGACAGTCCTTTATAACCGTTAGACTGAAAAGTCTTCCTTCTGCTATAAAGAGTATTTCTCTGAAGTGACTTTATTTAGTCCTTCTGTTATTTGATTTGATCCTGCAGCTTCTTAGAAAGAGGTTTATTCCTTTTATAGGATGTCTTGCTGCAGAGTTTGTTTTGCTGTGTGTTATTTGCAGCCCAGGTCTCAAGTTTCAGAAGAAGACAAGTAATTCAAATTGAAGAGAGCCATTGCTTGCTGCTGTTATAAAAAGGACCCTTTGAAGAAGGATTCAAGCTAGCTAACTAGTTAACCTGTTCATCTGCTTTCAAGCCTTCATCAAGATCAAGTCATCTACTCTCAGCAATACTCATCCAACTGAGAAGTGTTAAGATCTTCTACTCTTCTTCAACCTGAGTTCTCCTGCTTTCAGGAAGTTCAAACTCAGAGTTCTTTTGAAGAAGAAGAAGAAGAAGATAGCTGCTTGAAGATCTTTAATTTTATTATTTATTATCTTCTTGTAGTTTTTCCTTCAGAGCTTTCTGAAGAGTTTTCTGCACTGAAGCAAGACTTCACCTGGACATCTTTGAGCCAGGGGGAGCCTTGATTCTTTAGAGCTTTCTAGCTCAGTACAAGTTTGTGTGCTTCTCTAATCTATTGTAAAATAGAGAAGACATCTTAACCTTCTTCCCCCTCCTGTACAGGGTTATTACTCCCTTCAAAAGTATCCCTTGGTGGCAGGGCACCTGATCAAAAACCTGTGCTTGGTTTTTAGACACCTGATCAAAAGTCTAAAGGGTTTCTGGATCTACCTGAAGCAGATCTTGTTGGTGACAGGGCACCTGATCAAAAACCTGAGTGGATTCCTACCTTATTGGTAGAAGAGTGGACGTACCCAAGTTGTTTGGGGAACCACTATAAATTCCTTGTGTCGTCTGGATTGCCTTGTTTATTTCCTGCATTGTGGCTGTGAATAGATATAACTAGGTTGCTAGTTGCTGATTAGGATTTCCAAGCCTTAACTGTAATTACAGTTAGCTTGAGTTTGTGCACAACACTTGTGTTAGGCTATAGGGTTAATTCTATATCTATAATCTTTTAATTCCGCAATTCACTCCAAGGGAGTTGGGTAGACCTTCAAGTTTTGTCTAGTGCAAAATTTGATAACTCTATTCACCCCCCTCTAGAGTAGTATCTATCCCTTCACTTTCAATTGGTATTAGAGGGAGGTTGACTGACTGAATAGGCTAACACCTAAGTCACAAGATCCTGATAGATACCAAAGCTTATAGATATTCACTATCATGGCCCAGTCCAAGGATTATTCTAGCACCAGACCTCCAACATGCAACTTAGCTAAGTTTGGCATCTGGAAGGCAAGGATAAAATTATATATGAATTCTATTGATGAAAGCATCTTTGCTTCTATTTTGTCAGGTCCCCCAAGAGCACCTGCTGGTGCCACTGCCTCATCATCAACTGATATGAGTGTAGTGCCTCCTCCAGATTACAACGACGAGTACAAGAAGGCCAAGATAGTAGATGCCAAGGCAATGAATATACTGGCTCAGACAATGTCTGATGAGGTATTCCAGAAGGTAGCTGACTGCTCTTCAGCAAAAGCTATGTGGGATACACTGAACCAGATTGTAGCTGGCTCAGCTGATGAAAGGAAGGACAGAAGGTCCAACATTATCTCACAATATGAGAACTTCAAGAAAACTGATACTGAATCAGTTGAAGCCATGTACACCAGGCTCAGCTCAATCATCAATGAGCTGAGGACCCTTGACAAGGACATATCATTGACAGAGGTCAATGATAAGATTCTTATGTGCTTCCCTAGCACATGGGATCTAAGGATCTGGCCCATCAAGGAAGCCAGAAGTACAAATGAGATCTCCACTGAAGCTCTTCTCGGCAAGCTCAAGTCTTTTGAGAAAGTGCTGAAGACAAGGGAAGCAGAAGCAGAAGCAAAGACCCCTACTCCAACAAGGAAAGAGCAATCTCTAGCTCTTAAGGCTACTGATGCTTCTGAAGGCAGCCAATCAAATGAGGATCTAATGGCATTGTTTGCCAAGAGGTTTCTCAAGATGGGGAGAAAGGAATTCAGAAAGAAGTCTTCACGCTATGAAGACAAACCAAGGTATGATCGTTCACCTGCTAAAGAAATTATTTGTTATGGTTGCAGGAAGCCTGGACACATCTTACCAGAGTGTCCAGAGGAGAAGAACAAAGACAAGAGAAAAGAAAAGGAACAGCACAGGAAGCACTCCAAGCCATCCTCCTACAAAAACAAGAAGAAGGAGAGAGGTTTCATTGCTGAAACCTGGAGTGATTCTGATGAAGAATCCTCCTCATCAAGCTCCAGTGAGGATGAGGAAGAGAAGAAGGCAAAAGAAGATTGCCTGATGGCAATAGATGCCTGCAGCAACCACTCAGCTGCAGAGAGTTCAGATTCAGATGAAGAGATGCCAACAGAAGATGAGGTACTATCTTCTTATGACTTTACTTCTGAAGAATTTAAATTAGATTTTAAATCTTTATGCTTAGATTTGATTAGCTCAGAAAAGGAGATAAAAGAACTTAGAAATAAGTTAGCTGACTCAGAATCAATTGCTACAAAAAATGTTAGGTTAAAGGAAGATCTCACTACTTGTAGTGAAGAAATTAAATTTCTTAAAATGGAGTTAGCTAAGTCTAAGAGGTTAGAAGAATCACTTAATGGTAGAAGCCTTAAGTTGTTAGAGATTACCAGCATGACTAACACTAGGTCAGGTAATGACAAACTAGGCTTAGGAGCTTCTCCAAGTGAACCCCCAGTTATTCTTAAAAATAATCTTTCAACTCCAGTGAACTTCATTTCAGCTAGTGGAATGAAGAACACTGAGCAAGTAAACCTAGTTAATAAAACTTTAAATAAAGCTAAGAGAGAAAAGAGAAAGAAATTTTTTAAAGAAATGCAAAGAGCGTCAAACGCCGCTCGACGATCGGAAGCTCAATGGTCGAACGAAGCTCGACGATCTGAGCGCCCATCGTCGAACGTCGATCGACGTTTACAATATGATTTTCAAAATCATCATCAGTACCATAGAAATCTAAATGAAAATAGAAACCCTAGGTTTGTTGACCCATCATCTGCATGGAGAATCCCACCTAGGAGATCTCACCCATTAGGTTATCACCCTTAGCCTGCATTTTCATATATTTCCAGTTTTTCTTATGTGAAAAACAAGGGACCCAAGATTACCTGGGTCCACTCTGTCTAAATAAATGTCTTGCAGGTGAAGGCCTATCCAATCACTCAAAATAAGTGGTATTTGGATAGTGGATGTTCCAAGCATATGACAGGAAATAAAGATCATCTGTCAAAATTCAAAGCTAAGCTCGGGCCAAAGGTTATCTTTGGAGATTCCAGCTGTGGTCAGCCAGAAGGCTATGGCAGGATTACTATTGGAGATGTTACTTTCAAGAGAGTTGCATATGTGACAGGACTGAAGCACAATTTGATTTCAGTCAGCCAGCTATGTGATGCTGGCTACCAGGTTTCATTTTCTAACTCTTCTTGCAATATTACTTTAAATAATATTGTTGTTTTAGTAGGCATTAGAATAGGTAATATTTATTTAGTAGATTTCAGTTCATCTCACTCTGAAATCTGTTTGTTTTATGAAGTAACAATTAATAATAATTCTTTGTGGCATAAGAGGCTTAGTCATGTTAACCTTAAAAATATATCTAGGTTATCTAAACACAACCTTGTTAGAGGTTTACCTTCTTGCCCCTACAAGAAGGAGAGCCTATGCAAGGCTTGTCAGCTAGGCAAGCAAACCAAAAACTCTTTTAAATCTATAAATAAGAGTGATTCTCCTAGAATCCTGTACCTATTACATTTGGACCTATTTGGCCCAATAAATATACAGAGTTTAGGAGGGAAGTATTACACCTTAGTAATTGTAGATGACTTCTCTAGGTTCAGTTGGGTTTTCTTTTTGAGAACTAAGGCTGATAACTTCAAAGCCCTTACAGACTTTCTACTATGTGTGCAGACTGAGTACTCTACTCATGTGGCCTTGATCAGAAGTGATCATGGTACTGAGTTTGACTCTCTTCTCATGCAAGAATTCTATGAGAGAGAAGGTATCAAACATAGTTTCTCAGCTCCTAGAACTCCCCAACAAAATGGGGTAGTTGAAAGGAAGAACAGAACACTCATTGAAGCTGCTAGTATATTGTTAGCAGATGCTAACATGCCTCTCTCCTATTGGGCAGAAGCTGTTAGCACAGCCAATTATGTCTTGAATAGAAGTTTGATACACAAGCTTAAGTGTAAAACTCCTTATGAGTTGCTTAAAGGAAAGAAACCTAAAATTAATTATTTTAGAATATTTGGTTGTATTATTTATATTCATAATAACAATAAAGAATACCTTAGAAAATTTGAAGCAAAAGCTTCAATGGGAATCATGCTTGGATATTCCCAAGTAAGCAAAGCTTATAGGGTTTATAACAAATCAACCTGTAAAATTGAAGAATCTGTGCATATATCTTTTGATGAATCTCAGATGTTTTACAAGGAGAAAGAAAATTCTCCTTCCTCTAGTTCATTGCAGGTACCTGATGTCCCTCAAGAAATTCTTCAACTATCAACTCTTCAGATCACTGAATCAGACAGTGATGAAGACATTGTAGAAGCTGTTGTTGTACCACCAACAGTAGATTAAATTCCTCCTGAGGAATTAATCCCAACTGTTGCTGAAGATCACATCCCACCTGTTGATATTGTCACACTCAGAGATCACCCCACATCTCAAGTGATTGGAGACATATCAGCTGGTATGCAAACAAGACACCAATTAAGACAGGATGTGATGCACGCTTGTTTCCTCTCACAGGTTGAGCCCCTCACCTTTAAAGATGCAGAGCTAGATCCCCACTGGATCATTGCTATGCAAGAGGAACTCAATCAGTTTGAGAGATGTAAAGTTTGGACTTTGGTTCCAAGACCTAAAGGCCAATTGATCATAGGCACCATGTGGGTGTATAGAAATAAGTTGGATGCAAAAGGAATTATTGTAAGGAATAAAGCAAGGCTTGTAGCTCAGGGCTACAGATAGGAGGAAGGTATAGATTATGACCAAACCTTTGCTCCTGTTGCAAGGCTAGAAGCAATAAGGATCTTCTTGGCCTATGCAGCCTACATGAAGTTTAAGGTGTTCCAAATGGATGTCAAAAGTGCATTCCTGAATGGTGAGCTTAAGGAAGAGGTGTTTGTTGAACAACCACCAGGGTTTGTTTCTTCAACTCAGCCCTCACATGTGTTTAAGTTACAGAAAGCTCTATATGGACTAAAGCAAGCTCCCAGAGCCTGGTATGAGACTCTAGCCAGTTTGCTTTTAGAGCACAACTTCATTAGGGGAGTAGTTGATAGAACCCTTTTCGTCAAGCATCACAAGGACACAATCCTGTTAGTTCAGGTGTATGTAGATGATATTATATTTGGCTCCACTGATCCCAAACTTTGCAAAAGGTTCTCTGACCTGATGCACTCTAAGTTTGAGATGAGTAGTATGGGTGTGCTGTCTTACTATCTTGGTCTCCAAGTTAAGCAAGATGCTGATGGTATCTTCATCTCCCAATCCAAATATGCCAAGGAATTGGTAAAGAAATTTGGGATGGCTGATGCTTCAGCAATGCCTACACCTATGGCTACTAATGTAGTTATTGATTCTGATGATCACGGCAAGCCAGTTGATCAAAAGAATTATAGGGCCATTGTTGGTTCCCTATTATATCTAACTGCAAGTAGGCCTGATATATGTTTGCTACATGCCTTTGTGCTAGATTCCAGGTCAACCCCAAGGAATCTCATCTGATTCTTCTAAAGAGAATCCTGAGATACCTGAAGGGATGTCCAGATCTAGGACTTTGGTACCCAGCTGAGTCAGAATTTGAATTAATTGGATATTCTGATTCTGATTATGCTGGTTGCAGAGTTGACAGGAAGAGCACCTCAGGAACTTGTCAGTTTCTGGGAGAGAGATTGGTCTCTTGGTTCTGTAAGAAGCAGGCTTCTGTCTCAACTTCAACTGCAGAGGCTGAATATATAGCAGCTGCTAGTTGTTGTTCACAGATCCTGTGGAATCAAAACCAGCTTGAGGATTATGGTTACTCACACAAGAATACCAAAATCATGTGTGACAGTACCAGTGCTATCTCAATTGCACAAAATCCAGTGCACCACTCTAGAACGAAGCACATTGAGATTCGGCACCATTTCCTGAGAGATTGTGTGGAAAAGAACAAGATTTGTCTTGAGTTCATATCCACTGAGTTTCAGAGAGGTGATATATTCACCAAGCCTTTAGATGAACAGAAGCATCTGTTCTTTTTAGTTCAACTAGGCATGATCAATGGACGAGACTAAGTGTGACTATATCTGCCTATGTTGAAACCTGCTTGAAGATCGTCGAACGATGATCGAAGATCGTCGAACGGATTAAGCCTATCGTCGACCTCTGGTTAATGATAGCTTATCTGTTTGAAGATCGTCGACCGGCGTTCGAAGATCGTCGAACAGGTCAAGCTTATCGTCGATCTCTGAACGACGACAGCTTGTTGTTTGAGAAGCCAGAAATAGTCGAACGATGGCTCGACTACTCTGCTTCTGGGCCGATCGTCGAACGGCCGTTCGACTATCGGGTCTAGTATCTTTTTAATAGATCGACTATCTCTGGTCTAATATAAAGCCGATAGTCGACCTAGGTTAAAAGATCTTTTGTTCTATCGTCGATGGAGCGTGACTTTTCGCATTCTGTCTTCCCGCTTGCGATTTTCTGCCGCTTCGTCCCCTTCATCTTCGCCGTCCTTCTCGCGCTTTCTCCAGCAATCAATGGCGATTTCTCCCGCAGTGTTAGCAGTTGTAAAGTTCGATGCAGGCTTCAGCGTTGATTTTGACGCGTTCAGTTGCTGCGAAGCAGGGATCGTGGAAGTTCTTCAGTTGTGCCGGGATCAAGGACTAGAGAGATTAATGTCATCAAGGATTAAGTTAAATATACCCGAGATCAAGGAATGGGCTTTCACTTCGTCATCCACCGACGATTCGATGACTGGCACCATCGGCGGAGAAGAGGTAATTTTAACTCCGGCCATTCTGACTGATGTTTTTGGTTTGATAAATGGTGAAGAAGATTATGAGCAAGATGCTCAAGAATTTGGAAGGATGTTGACTGAGCTGGGACATGCGGAGGGCATTCCCACCAAGTTGCTCAAGGTCAATTTTCCCTTTAAGATTAAATTTCTCGCTGAGTTAGTTGGAAAAGTGCTCCTCGGAAAGCACTCTGCTCATGACAATATAACAAGGCAACAATTTGCACTGATGTGTGCAATTGTTAATCAGAAAAAGATTGATTGGGCAGGGGTAATGTTTGATTTGATAAGGAAAAAGAACAATAAGAAAGAGGTTACCATAGGTAGGGTTATTGGAATTTTCCTGAAGGAAAAGTATCCTCAGCTGCTGGTCTCCGCCGCAACAACAATAAATGCAAGCAAGAAGATGGACCCAAACCTGTTCTCCAAGTGGAAGAGGACTTTTGTGAAACCCGCTCTCACAGGGGTTGCTCCAGCGACATCAGAGAGCACCAGGACTGATTCGGTCGCTCCTCACCCTGTAGAAGCTGGCTCAGCTCTTTCCCTTCCCTCATCTTCTGCTATGCAGTCTGCTTCAGTTGAAGTTCCATCAACTTCAGCTGAAGTACGACTTTCCCCTTCTCCTGTTAGAGAAACAACCACGGTTGTTCTTCCTTCCCCTCCAGCATCTCCTCTTCCTTCTCATCAGGCTAGGATATCTGCTCCTAGTTTTGATCTGTTAGGATCTGAGAGGATTCCAACACCTCCTCAGTCTCCTATTCATTCTCCAGTTAACACTCCTGTTAACTCTCCAGCTCCATCTCCAATTCAATCACCAGTCCACACCACTTCTCATCCCAACACTATAACCATCTCTACTGCATCTCCATCCACTGCAGTTCCATCATCTTTTGAGATCACCCCAGCTTTCATTTCTAGCATTTTGGAGTTGATTACCCCTTCAATCAAAATTATGATTGAAGAGGCAATTGCTCCACTTGCCTCCTCCATTGCCACCCTGACTGCTTCCATCCAATCACTTTCCAAATCTGCTGAGCCCTCTTCTTCAAGGGGCCTGGTTTCAGTTTCCACTGAAATCAGGCAGGGGGAGATGTTCTGTGAAGATGCCTCAGAGCCTCCAGCCTCCCTTCCAGCAGTTCAAGAAGAGACTGATGCAGTTCAAGTTCAAGATAAATCAGTTTCTGTGTTATCGGAAAAAGAAATATCTGATGCTATTATGTTATCTGAATTTGCGGTGAAAGTTTGCTTAGAAGATCTCACCACTCCCGTGGTTGCCCATTTCCTAGAAGGGATTATTACATCCTACCTAGATGAGTCTTGGGAGTTGGTAAAATATGAAGGTAATTCACTCATTCGCTTTATTGACGAGTCAATTAATTTGATAGCTTGTGAATACCTAGAAGGAATGATTTTAGCTTATTTAGTAGATTTGTATTCATAAATCTACAAATTATATTAAAGAAGATTTAGCTGCTCAGGTTATAGCAGTTGTTTCTGAAGCTGATCCAGTTGTTCCTGATACTCAAGTAGATCCAAAATTGGATTCATTTTTAGATGACATGGAAGATGTATCTGAGAATCAAGAAGAGAAAGCAAGAGTTGCTTGGAATCAAAGAGTTCAATCTTTGGTAGAGAAAGAAAAAGATTTGCAAGTTGAAAAGTCGACTATTTGGGATGATTCGCCAGGGTTGGATTTGGATTTCCTTCTAGCTCAGGATGCCATTGAAGAGGAAAAAGAGAAAGATGCTTTAAAAGAAAAGGCTGTTTCTGAAGCCTATGATCCTTATGACAATCCTCCTTCATCTCACTCTGAAGATGAAGAGGATTCTGATTTATCTGAAAATTCGAAGAAAAAGAAAGCTGCTCAGAAGAAAAGGAAAGCAATTGCTCCTCCTCCTCCCAGCCGTGACAATGATACTCCATACTATATTCTTAAAGGAATTGACCCCAAATCAAAAGAATTTCAACATTGGATGTGGTTCTCCAAGAACCAGCAGAAAGAGAGAAAAAGATCTAAGAGGTATGATAGTCCTGTTTCAAGATGGACTCCCAGAGGTCCTCCTCCTCCACCTCCCAGTGCAGGAGCCTCTGGGAACCTTTCTGCTAATCCATCTGCCTCTTCTGGAAAATCTGCACCTTCTCACCCTCAGTCAAGGAAAAGCTCTCAAAGTTCCCAAGGCAGATCTTATTCTGGTTCTCAAAAACATGTTACTGAAGTAAGAGAACAAGTGAAGGAGGTTGTGTATCAAAGACCAACCTTTTCCCCTCCTCCTTCTCCAAAGAAAAGAGTTTCTTCCCCAATACCAGTGCAGTCTGAAAAAATTCTTTCAAAAGGTAAGTAGTTCATTTTGTTTAAATATTCTAGCAAGAACTTTGCTAAGTCTGCTCCCATGTCTTATCTAGTTAATCAAGATAAAGAGGTTGCTCCTTCTGAGACTGCTTATGAAAGTCCTGAGCTTGATCCTAACTTTAGGATGGCTCGTTTTCACGAATTTTATGGAAAAGCACCCGGAAGCCGTTGTTCCAAGGGCTGCAGAAGTAAAGATTATTGGTGTGCAGGACTTGAAGATGTCAAAGAAAGAGGCTACTAATCCCCTGAGGAAAATTTCTTTTGTTCCA
This sequence comes from Platanthera zijinensis, assembly GCA_039513925.1. Lineage (NCBI taxonomy): Eukaryota > Viridiplantae > Streptophyta > Magnoliopsida > Asparagales > Orchidaceae > Platanthera > Platanthera zijinensis. The sequence continues at coordinate 103,792,243 of CM077088.1, forward strand.
AGTTCTTCGGACTCTTTGCCAGATTCTGTAGACTCTTAATTTTTTTTATTGACTGCTGTTTTATATCTATCTGTTTGATAATTGCTAGTTAATTGCTATCTATTTTCTGTATTGATTATAGTGTTCTATAGCTAGCTCCGTGTTTTAGTTTTTAAGAGACTTAACTCAAATAGGGGGAGATTGTTGGTACCCTAGTTTGATTTGAGTTTAGTCTTGTCTTTTTAGTCCCTTGACCCAAGTAATATCTATGGTCATTGGTTAGTAGTCTAGCTGTAGAGTCCTCACTTTTCCAGATTGAGAATTTGGTTAAGTAGTTTGTTCGTTCGACTATCGTCGAACGCCGCTCGACTATCGTCGACTAACTGTTCGACGATCGTCTATCAGTTGTTCGACTTTCAGTCTGCGTGGATAGTTCGACTATCGGTTGATAGTTCGACTATCTGTGTGCTTTGATAGTTCGACTATCTGCTTGGATAGGTCGACTATCTGATAGCTCGACTATCTGATAATTCGACTATCTTCTGGTAGTTCGACTATCTGCTGTGATAGTTCGACTATCTCCTTTGATAGTTCGACTATCTGTCCGATAGTTCGACGATCTCTGTGCGTCGGTCGACGATCTCTGAAGGTCGTTCGACGCTTTCTGTCTGCCTTTATATTTTGTATTTATTTATTATATTTAATTCATTAATACATTATCTGGCATATCTTTTCAGTTGTTTTATGATAATATTTTCAGGCAATATTTGCTCCATCCCTTATGCCTAAGTAAAATCTTTTCAGATAAAGTTGTTTGTCTTATTAGCTGACTTTGTATTTTACTTTATCTGCTGACAGTCCTTTATAGTCGTTAGACTGAAAAGTCTTCCTTCTGTTATAAAGAGTATTTCTCTGATGTGACTTTATTTAGTCCTTCTGTTATTTGATTTGATCCTGCAGCTTCTTAGAAAGAGGTTTATTCCTTTTATAGGATGTTTTGCTACAGAGTTTGTTTTGCTGTGTGTTATTTGCATCCCAGGTCTCAAGTTTCAGAAGAAGACAAGTAATTCAAATTGAAGAGAGCCGCTGCTTGCTGCTGTTATAAAAAGGACCCTTTGAAGAAGGATTCAAGCTAGCTAACTAGTTAACCTGTTCATCTGCTTTCAAGCCTTCATCAAGATCAAGTCATCTGCTCTCAACAATACTCATCCAACTGAGAAGTGTTAAGATCTTCTACTCTTCTTCAACCTGAGTTCTCCTGCTTTCAGGAAGTTCAAACTCAGAGTTCTTTTGAAGAAGAAGAAGAAGATAGCTGCTTGAAGATCTTTAATTTTATTATTTATTATCTTCTTGTAGTTTTTCCTTCAGAGCTTTCTGAAGAGTTTTCTGCACTGAAGCAAGACTTCATCTGGACATCTTTGAGCCAGGGGGAGCCTTGATTCTTTAGAGCTTTCTAGCTCAGTGCAAGTTTTTGTGCTTCTCTAATCTATTGTAAAATAGAGAAGACATCTTAACCTTCTTCCCCCTCCTGTACAGGGTTATTACTCCCTTCAAAAGTATCCCTTGGTGGCAGGGCACCTGATCAAAAACCTGTGCTTGGTTTTTAGACACCTGATCAAAAGTCTAAAGGGTTTCTGGATCTACCTGAAGCAGATCTTGTTGGTGACAGGGCACCTGATCAAAAACCTGAGTGGATTCCTACCTTGTTGGTAGAAGAGTGGACGTACCCAAGTTGTTTGGGGAACCACTATAAATTCCTTGTGTCGTCTGGATTGCCTTGTTTATTTCCTGCATTGTGGCTGTGAATAGATATAACTAGGTTGCTAGTTGCTGATTAGGATTTCCAAGCCATAACTGTAATTACAGTTAGCTTGAGTTTGTGCACAACACTTGTGTTAGGCTATAGGGTTAATTCTATATCTATAATCTTTTAATTCCGCAATTCACTCCAAGGGAGTTGGGTAGACCTTCAAGTTTTGTCTAGTGCAAAATTTGATAACTCTATTCACCCCCCTCTAGAGTAGTATCTATCCCTTCACTTTCATATTGATTGATGCTCCCTTTGTGTAGTTGCATGTCTTAATGTGGATTAGGTGTTGATGGAGTTTACAGATGGTCGAAGGGAGGGGATGGAAGATCGGCCGAAGACGTAAAAGAAGGATGTGTTTAGTTACAACCTTCAATTGATGATGAACGAGTGCAAGACCTTCGCCGACAATGAGACATTGGGATTTGGACCTTTTTCTTATTTATAGATATTTTTTCATTTATTCAGTTTAATTATAATACAAAATAATTTTACTCTGTATTGAGGTGTTTGGGCTATCTCCCACTCTCTTTTTTCCTATTAATGAAATAATTTATGCTAAACAATATTCTTGTTGTAATTGAGTAAATATGAGTTTTAGTGAATAACAAATGAAATAATTATATGATCTTTTGTGAGAAATTGAACAAATTTTAACGTCAAATTATCACTATTGTCTAATCTTTTAAGTGACCAAATATTCCATGACTAAAAGTAAATATAGTGAAGAAATTTGTTTGGTCACTAAATTCTCTTTTAGTGTCTGAGTTAATGCAGTCACTACATATGTATAATTAGTGATGAAATTGGTATGTCATTAAAGAAACTTAGTGACGAGGCATGCTTCGTCACTAAAATTTTTTTTACTGGCCAGTGTGTTTTTATCACAGAAACTATTAGTGACGGAAATGAGTTGGTCACAAAATATGCACATTAGGTGACAAATGTTTTTTGGCCACTAATGAAAACTAGTGATGGGCCATACATCGTCACTAAAAGTTGTTTTAGTGACTGTTGTATTTTGGTCACTATAACTTCTTTTAGTGACCTATTTAATTTGGTCCCTAAAACAACTTTCTGTGACGAACATTTTGGGTGTCACTAAAGACATTTAGTGGCGGGGAAATTGTGACCATATTGTGACGGGCTGAATTTGGTCACTAAATGTCTTTATTGACTACAATTCAATATTTAGTGACAAAAAATTTCTTCACTAAAAGTCAATTTTCTAGTATATAGACTCGGTGGTAAGATTTTTTGTAAACCGCATGGGTATAGGACATATAGTTTTTGACTATATAAATGATATTTCACATTCTGCCTGTTTATTCTATGATGGCCGACAAATTAATATATCTGAGCGATTACTCATTCTTTGTTGTCACGCGATACGATTGGTTTAACGAAATGCATCTTTATAACTTGTCAAATAATCTTAACTGGAAATATTTAATCTCCAACAAGACGGATAGAATAAAAATAAACATAGGCGGATAGAATTTGTAAGGGCTGTGAATGTTGAATGCGAATAACAATTCATAGTCGTGATGTCCTCAAGAATATGATAGAATCAATCTGAGCTATGTTCAAATCATAATCATAGATCACTGCAGCGTTGACCGTACTTTTCAGCTTGTTTTCGAAGTTGAAAGATAAATCCGGAAAGAAAATATCCGCTGTAGTTTGAATACCCTTAAATAGCAGATTACATAACAACATATAATGCGATTAGAACTCCTTCCCGAGCGGCTACTAATTAATTGCAGTATGATATGATAGGCTAAGGAAAATCATACATAGCCATTGTGAGATGAGATAAATTAGCGATTAAGATACAACAATAATCTGCTCGTACGGTTAAACATGAGTACCGCTCTATGAAATCCAGCAATAATTCCAAGAATTAGTCTGCTAGAATAGATCCTAACCGCGCGATTAACAGGTTATAAATAAACCTGATTTTGTTTTTTAAACATTGTGCAGAAACATTAGATGAACAATAACCTTGAAGAGGCTAATTGAGATTATCGCCTAGACAATTAATTGCAGGCTGAGTAGATAAAGAATAACCTTGAATCTACGTGGAGCTGATTAATATGTATGATAAGACAACTAGTATAAGCTTCATATAGAACTGAAAACCAGATAATTCATATGTTGACAGGATTACTTATAGTAAAGTAATAAGACTGCAAAATCTTGTGGATTGTTAATTTGAACGAAAATATCTAGCAGCTGGATCTAACCGCATGCCACTGGATAATCTTGAGGTAACAAGCCAACCTGAGAATAAAAGGCAGTTCAAAAGAGAGGTCTACACCCAGAGATGATCAGTTTGGACAGGTGCGCCAAAAATGTCTATAGTATTGCTCGCCCTAAAAGATCATAAAAGGTGTAGTCCTACTAAAGGCGGACTAGCCGCGATTCTCCTGGAAGGGAAAAAGAGAAGCACGATCCTAAGAAGGAATGACGGATGCACTGCTCACATGCCTTGGGCTACAAGCTACGCTGATAAGTTAGTCCAGGTGTGACAAATGGTCTATAACATTGCTCTCCTTAATAGATCAGTGATGTTGTGAGACCCTTGAAGGCACGGCTTGAGAGTACCTTGGAGTGTTCAACTATCACAATATCATATGATCACAAAGACAAGGCTACACCCAGGGGCCATTACTTACCAAGCAATGATCATCTTAGCTATAATGTATCCCTAGCGGAGAATAGTAGAGATAACACACTGGGACCTCCCTATATGGACGATGTGTGTTAGATACCAGCTAGGATCCGAAGCCTTGAAGTCTTCCTGCATTGATTGGATGGCTCCCAGTGCACATATGCAAACACTCCCCGCTATATGTGGTCATCGTGGTGTTACGCCAGAAACCAATCTATGGGGGGACATGCAAGACCCTACGATGTCTCCTTGGTTCAGCGATACCTTTGGCAAAGAGAAATAGAGAGGAGGAAAACCACAAAAAGAAGGAAAAGTGTCATTATTGGTTCCCTGAAATAAGCATTGAAATGAATGGATTAATGTTCAGAAATGTGCCATAATAAATGTTCAACAAATAAAAAACCAAACTAATAAGCCAATAAAAGAACTCTTTGGATTTTGCAGCATCCACTTTTAGCTCAGCATTATAGCTCTCTAAGGGTGCCTTCATCATCGACATAGATGCACTCACTAGCAATACTGAAGTTAGTGTCATTGCCAATTTGATTCACCACTTTTTGGCCAAGTGGAACATCTGCTACTTCCTTATCTTTAAAAGTTAAGGGGAGTGAGGAAGAGTCATCTTTCTGGACCAAATCATGCAATTTCCCTTGCTTCAGCATCCTTCCAACTAGTTGGCGAAGAGCCCAACAGTTTTTAGCTGGATGCCCTTTCTCCTTGTGGAATTCCTAGTATGGATCGTCTTTAGATCTTTGATCCGCGGGCAGGTAGGGTCGTTTATAACTTGTCTTACCTTTCATGACTTGAATTACTTCTAACATAACCCTATCAATGTCAGATTCCTGCAAGTCATTGTTTTCCTGTTTATAAATTGAAGCTGCTTGCGGAGCTGGAGCTTGATATGCAGGAGGAATAGGTAGTTGCAATCTTTGGTTTCGAAATTGATCTTGGCTTGGGGTAATATGTCGACGACGATGAAAATTTCTTTCCTTCCTTGCTCGAGGTTGGAAATCATTCCGAACAGACCTTGAAGGTTCAGATATAAGAGAAGAACTTTTCTCTGCGATGAGCCTTGAGACATAACAAGGATTGCTCTTTTCTCCCCTAATGTACATGTTGGCTAGACTGATCATGTCTTGATACATCCTTGGCATTTGGATGTTAGCTTTGAACTTGAGCCGCCCTTCCCTTAATCCACTAATCAGGGCGACTCTGTATAATTTTGGATCAACATTTTGAATTTCAAAAAATTTCTTTTGGAAGCGATCCACAAAATGAGCCCAAGTCTCATTCTCTCGTTGTTTGATCCCAAATAGTGCTTCTGGATCATTTTTATCTTTGTAGAGGCGGAAAATCTAAGTAGAAGCTCTCTTCTTAGATCAGCAAAATATGCGATAGATTGAGGATGTAACCCTTAGAACCACTCCCTTGATTTTCCATCAAAGGATGTTACAAGGAGTTTGCACTTGGTAGCGTTTGTAAGCATTTTCAAGAAAATAGCTGACTCAAAATATTGCAAATGTGCTATTTGGTCATACTCTTCGGTATTGATTGGTAGTCGGGGTTCTCTAAAGTGAGCTGGAGTTGGCTCTTGTCGAACATTCTATGTGAATGGAGACGGATCTTCCTGTTCCCCAAAAGCATAAGGAAATGGAAAATATGGAGCGTAAGCAGTAGCTGTAAAAGAGGTGGATATAAAGGAAAAGTTGTTGTTGGAGGAGCGTGGGCAGGAGCTGGAGGGTAAGGATAACTTCCCTAAAAGTTCAAAGCTCTTGCATGACTTCCCCGGGCAGTTTCCCGAAAAAAGTTATAATGAGCGAAGAACTTGTTATCTTGAGACCGCAAAGGAGCTGCGGCTTGCCCTGGCGGGTAAGTTGCTGGGCAGGTAGGCAGATAGGCTGGTGGGAAAACTTAAGGATTCTCCACTGCTTGCGCTGGATTGACTTGTGTAACCGGTGCTGGAGCGGGCTGCATCACTAGTCATTGCGTAATAGAAGCTAAGGCTTGGTTGATCGCCTGGAACTGTTGGGTGGTCTCCCTGCAATCTTGTTCAGCTTCCCGACGTGACTGCTCAAGAGCTTCCCAGATAGAATCTTCACTAGGATTTGATGGAACAAAGTTTTCGGCGGTTTGGCGGTCTGACATCGCTTAACCAATGACTTCACTTACTAAATGGGATCTGAAGGCCGCATGTTTTATATTGATGCAAGAAATGCACCTCTAGGCTCTGCGAATAGAAAGGAGGGTTGAGGAAACTACCGAATAGTCGATTACTAATGGTTAGGACAAACGATAAAAACCGAGAAGGAATTGTGGAGTGAGAGAGGCCGCTAGCAGCGGCGATGCCAGAATTTGCCCGGCGTGGCTAAATGCTACTCCTGTGATGAGTTTTACTTTGATTAGAAGAAAATCAGTTATATCAGTTAAAACAGAGAACCCGAGCGAACTAGTATCTGCTAGAAGAAGAGTTTGAGTCCGCTTCCATAGGCGGCTAGCTTTGGGCTTCAAACTTCCTCCCTTAGGAGGTACTGTTCACGCCTATTTATAGGCTCAGGGGCCTACCCAAACGGGCAGGGCTAAAAATACCGGCTGCCCGGGGACAGGAGAAATGGGCAGCAGTGACCATATACAAGCCGGGAGGAATAAGAGAAAAGTGACCACCTAATTGCGGGCCTAGGCAGTTAGACCTGCAACTAGTCGGCACCTTCTCGAAGGTTACTATTAAGGAGATCCTTCAAGAAGGCTACGGTAAGGCTGATAGATTGCTAGAGATGGCCTTATCGCATAGACTTGAGAAAATCCAGGGGAGCGGTCAATCCGTGTTAACACTCTTGCTGCTAACTTGCTTTGGGATTTTCTTGAATGATGTTATGCTTTAACTATGAATGATATGTCATCCTATCGACTCATGTGCATAAACTATGAATGCATGAATTCCTATTTTTTTGGTTTAAATCCATATGTGTACGTATGTTATCATGTAAATCTTAGCTTGACATGTGTGTTAATGCTATGTTATGTCATGCATGGTGTGTCATGCGGTGTAATAAAGGCTTTAATGCATGTTATGAACAGCGTACACATGAAATATTATGCATCTCATACTATATAATATTACATGTAATGAAAAAGCAAAATCTAATGGGAATTCATGTGATGATTGTTATGCATCCCATACTAAATAATATGCCTCGTATACTTCTTATCATGCTTATGAGTGTAGTGTTCATGCTTCATCCAAGAAGTACTGATGACATATCAGTGTGTGTATGAAATGGAACAAGACTACTAAAACTAAAGCTCTGATTCCAACTGCCACAACCTGCATTTTCTCCACATTTAAACGATATATCAGAGTAAGAGAAAAGACGCATCGTGATGCCACGCTGTGCAGGGGATAACTATAGACACTCAAGAAAAAATCTACTCCTGCCACTTATCATGAAATTCTCAAGTTTATCTTTAAGAAAATATATATTTTGTTAAGATTGATGGTCTCATTCCTAGGCTTAGTGGATGAACTAGCTCATAGATGAAAATATAAATATACGCTGCGGAAAATACATTATTTAGCTCGATTATTAACCTACATGAGCAGAGACCTCAAAAAGGACAACTCATGATATACATACATCTAGATTTAATATAAGTAGGAAAAGAGCTTTTATGTTCGTTAAAATATAATGACATTTGATTTAAAGGATGCCAAGAGTATGAGATAAGCATAATGATACTTTTATAGCTTGAAAATAACTAACATGCAATCCTACCATAAATATTTCCCAGAGAGCATGTTAATCCAATAAACCATCTAAAAAATGGCATAACAACTAGCAAATAAATCAACATTCTACCTTAAACTCCAGTGGGCGTCAACAACCTGACACGAACCCACCAAACAATATGCATGTCTAAACTAAAAACAAAACAACAAAACTACCTCACAACATTAAGGAGAGATTCATTGCAACAAATACAGAACACCCACAACTACCAACTTTAGCTGTACCACCGACTACTGCTCTGAGCCTGAGGCATTCAAAAGAAAAGAATACATGAGCAAGAATATATAAGAGGCAAAAAATTGTCAATAGTAGTAATAATCAAAAGGATACAAAAGGGTTACTTACCCAAACATAAGAATAACTGTCAAACTACAGCATATAAAGAATAAAGCAGTAATAATGATTAAGTTAAAAAGTTCAAGAATAAGGAATTGCACTAAGTGTGAAATGAAGACACGCTTTGATAACCTTTGTACTCAACCACAATGTAATAAGTAAGAATGAACTCACATGGGGTTAGGTATATAATGTTGCACCAAGTGCGATAAAGATCTAAGCTTTATAAAACATATATATGAGTAAGTGTATACATATAAGAGATTAGTCAGCTAATCATTTAGCGAGCATAAACACTAACAAAATTTGGTACCTGCGGTGGTAGTAACCTTCCCTACCACACCCACAGTTAAAACTTCACAAGGGACCAAGGAAGGTGGTCTTATTTCTTGACACTCCCAAAACTAGGGAAAAACCGGCACCTGCGGTAGTAGTAACCTTCCCTACCACACCCAGTCACAAACCCATAGCCGGGAAACCTACCAGGTGCAATGATTCACAAAACAAGTCACTGTTGCGGTGGTATATTCCACTAACAACCACATCCCAAATAGTCCATAGTATATAATGTAAATAACATAAGTAGTAAAAACGACTAGGTTAGTTGAAATGAGAGTCTTCTAGAAAGGGAATTCACACAACAAACTTACCCCTTGACGGGTAAGACTAGCTTCTTTAAATAAGATAACCTATCAAAATAAGACTTTACTTAACTCCACAAATTGTACTTAGCGAAACATGTCTAACTTAGCGATACTCGACGAATTGGCACAAATCATCCAAGTCCACGGGATATTCGTCAATAATACTCTACAAATTTGACTCAACAAATCCAAGGATACTCTATGAATTCAATTCAGACTCAAAAAATTGAGATACTCGACGAAAAAGACTTCACTCAATGCCTAGCTGAGTTCACTCAACGCACTCGACGCCAAAGGCAATTTCACTCAAAGCACTCGACGCCAAAATAGTTACACTCAAAGCACTCGACGCCAAGACAGTTACACTCAAAGCACTCGATTCCTAGCTTAGTTCACTCAACGCACTCGATGCTAAAGGCAGTTACACTCAGAGAACTCGACGCCTAGCTGAGTTCACTCAATACACTCGATGCCAAAGGCATTTACACTCAGAGCACTCGACGCATAGCGTAGTTCACTCAATGCACTCGACGACAAAGGCAGCTACACTCAGAGCACTTGACGCCAAGACAGTTTCACTCAATGACTGGAATTAACTCAATGAATCTTACTTCACTGATGCCTAGCTGTGTTCACTCAATGCACTCGATGCCAAGACTAAGTTCACTCAATATACTCGATGCCAAACCAGCTACACTCAAAGCACTCGATGCCGAGACTTATTTCTATTCCTGCCACATCTAAATATAAGTTATTGGAATTAGGAATCTTTGACAACAGTTAACCTAGACCATGAATAAGTTCCATAAAATAAGTGAAAGGGAGGGGTAGACAAGGCATGATCCAAACACTGATAAAAGAACTCTACAACAACTTAACAAGAAGAAAAGGCAATTTACTACTATTTGAATGAGGTAAAAATAGTAGTAGATAGAATATGTGACATGGAAGTATAAAATCTAACAGCAGGATCGATAAAAATTCAGAGAATAATACATATGGAATTTGCAAGAGGCTAGGGAAGGGAGTAAACCACCACTTACCTTAAACTTCCTTATCTCAACCTTCCGAACACTCCATGGTTTAAATAAGCCAAAAAGAAAGTACGACAATGAAATCTGGAGAGATATGGACAAAAAGAAAGTTTAGGGCCACACACCCCAACGCTAAAAGTCCATGAAAACAAAAATACTTACCACCATTGCGTAGATCTCGACGAAAGCTTTCCAAATCTACTCTCCGACGATGATTCTGAGCACCAAAACTCCTACAGTCACGGCCTAAAGCCTCATGATATCCATCGCCTCCTCTTTTCCATGCTTTCGGTCTGACGGCTTTGGGAAGAAGAAAGTGTAACAACCCGTATTTTCTCAACGGTTGAATCGTATCAGAGCAAGAGAAAATACGTGTCGTGATGCCACGTCGTGCAGGGGATAACTGCACACGCTTAGGAAAAACCCAAAACTTTAGATGGTTCACCACCATCCTACTAAATCTTGTGCCTAGACCATGAATGCATGAATTTTATTCTTTTTGACTCAAAACCATGTGTGTACATACGTCATCATGCAAATATTTAGCTTAGCACGTTGTGCTTATGCAATGTTATGCTATTCATGTTGTGCTATGCATTCTAAAGAAAGGCCTTAATACATGCCATGAGCGGCGTACACATGAAAATGTTATGCATCCATACTACATTACATTTCCATGCAACAAAAAAAGAAAACGTGTTAGCCGCATTCATGTGGTGAGGTTATGCATCCCATACAACATAACCCTCACATGTTGCCTCCTAATGTGGATTCATATACAAACACATATTATGCATCCCATACTACACAATATGCCCCGTATACTTCTATCCATGCTTATGGGTATAGTGTTCGTGCTTTAGCCAAGACGTGCTGATGACATTTTGGTGTGTGTATGATATGATGCTAGACTATCAATGCAAACAAGGGAAAGGTTGCCTGACCAATCGTCAAGCAACCTCCCTCTGATACAAACTGTCACAACCCGCATTTTCTCAATGGTTGAATCGTATCAGAGCAAGAGAAAATACGTGATGTGATGCCACGTCGTGTAGGGGATAACTACACACGCTCAAGAGAAACCCCAGACTTTAGATTTTAAGGAAAATTTATAGTTTAATATGAAAGAAAGCCAGTTATATCTTAATGGTCGTATCCCTCGGCACAACAGATCAGCTAGTCCAAAATATATATTTATACGCAGTGGAAAAATACTTTGGTTAAGTTGCTTAGGCATCCTGAATGAGCATAAGTGTCCCCGAGGGATGACTCATGGTATGCACGACTCTAGAGGTTAGTACAGTATATATATAAAAATACAGTCTTTACGCTATTAGGAAAAATAGTGTCTTAGTTTTGAAACATGACGTGCATGAAATTCATATAATAATACTTTAGGGTTTTAAAATACCTAACATGCAACCTAGCATAAATCCTTCCCAGAAAACAAGTGAACAACCTCAAATAGGCAAAAGTAACAGTTTTAGTTCATACCCAGCATCACAAGTAAACCACCAGTGGGCATCAACAACCTGACATGAACCCACTGGTTAGTATGCATGTCTATACAGAAAGGAAGATAACTACCTCACAAGGATGAAGATTCGCAACCTCAGCTACCCAAGAGGCTATCAACAAACTCCACAAAAGCACTAGCCGTCTAACTGGCTACAACCTGAACCCGGGGCATTCAAAGAAAGAACACCTCAGCAAGTAAAAGAAAATCAAAGGAAGTGGAGCATTAGATTCATAATCCAAAAAAAGAGAAGGGGTTTACCAACCCAACAACAAAAAAATTAACAGTAGAAGAAAAGGCATGACAGTAAGAAGAAATACTGTCCAAAAAGTAGCAAAAGCACACCAAGTGAACACAAAGAGCAACATGCTCTGCTAAGTACCTGCAGCAGTACCAAGGCAAACATATGCCAAAATAAATAGTCACTAGAAAGGAAAGGAACTAACAGTCCTAATCTTTGTGAATTATTGGTCGTGGTGAAAACCTTGGGTCGTAGTGGGCGGAAGAGCCCTCACCAATAACCAGACCCAAAAACAATCAAGGGTGAAAACAAACCGTGGCAGCTACAGAGTACACACACCAAACCATACCAGCCCAACACGGCCTAGGTGGTGGTGGCTACAGCTCAGCACACACAATTCACCCCTTATAGAGCCCACAAAACCATACCATCTGCCATAATTCACGAGTCGGCATTCAAAAACTAGCCGAACAGAAAACACCCCCACGCCCATCCTAAGGGGAAAAACCATACTAACAATCCTAAGGAAACACACCAACCCAAGGCAAAAGCGTCGAGTCCACTCAGCGTGGCATTGAGTGAGCTCCACTCAATCAACGCCAAACCTGAAACGGCGTTGAGTGAGCTTCACTCACTCAGCGCCGAATGCTAGCCAAGGACGACATCGAGTCAACTCGACACGGCATAGAGTGAGCTCCACTCACTCAACGCCAAAAGACTTAGCCGCAAAAACCTCCACTGGTTGACGACGTTGAGTGAGCTCAACTCACTCAATGCTGTCAACGCTTTTCTACTTTGCCGCAAAAACCAGCCTCGGCGTTGAGTGAGTTCACCACACTCAACGCCAAACCTAACAGCCAAGGCGTTGAGTGAGGTCCACCCACTCAATGCTTTTGACTTAGAGAAAAAACAGGCATTTGCGTTGAGTGAGTCCACCACACTCAACGCCAAAATAGCAATGGCGTTGAGTGAGGTCGACTCACTCAATGCCAAATGACTTAGCCGCAAAAACAGGCGCTGGCGTTGAGTTATTCCACCACACTCAATGCCAAAATAGCCACGGCGTTTAGTGAGGTCGACTCACTCAATGCTAAATGACTTAGCCGCTGGGAAAAACTGCGGCGTTGAGTGAGTCCACCTCACTCAACGCCAAACAGCCATGGTGTTGAGTGAGGTCCACATACTCAACGCCAAAACACTTAGCCACAAAAACGACCATGGAATTTAGTGAGAGCACCACACTCAATGCCAGAAGCCTAATAGTTTAGGCGTTGAGTGAGGTACACTCACTCAATGCTTTTGACTTAGCCATATAATCAGGAAACCTGGAGCTATCCCGACCCCAACCCACTCAACGCTTATTAACCAGAGAGTTGGAAAATTATTTCCAACTCTCTCTATCACTCCTCCTACCTAATAACCGCAGCCTAAGATTAAGTTTACCACTAAACTAAGCTCATCTTTAATACCAGCAAGCTACTAGGACACCAAACCGAGAAACAAGAGGAAAGAAGAAAAGAACTAAAAAGGCTCGATCTGGACATTTCCTACTAAGGAAAAGAAGGAAAAAAAACAATTGGCAAGGACAAGGAGCCACTTGCCTCAACTACGGCAAGATGAAGCAGCAGCACCTCCAACTCGACACCGGTCGCAAAGAGAAATCGGCAACTTGCCCTCCAGCTACCTAAAGAGGAAAACCTGGAGCTTTAGAGAAGAAGAAGAAGAAACCCTAGCTCCTAGAGACAGCTCGAAAAGCAAAATTACATACCTCGAAAGCAAGATCTCGGCGAGAGCAGCTCAAATCCGCTGTTACCCGAGTGAAACAAGCCCTAAATCTACAGCTAACCGGCGGTCAATGCAGCAGCTCCTCTGCCTCCCGCTCGATTCTTTCTGCTGGAAGCTATCAGGCTGAAGCTAGCTCGGGAAATGGGGAAGAGGAGAACAGCTGGGGCCTTATTTTAAGATATCCCAGCCACCCAGCTATTATAATAATTCTAAAGCTTGGAAACTTCCTACTTAGCTAGCTAGTTGAAAAAAAATAAACTAATCCTAAGGCTTAACAATGTCGGCCACTGAGCAGCAAGGGAGTCTAATGAATATATATTATATATAATATATAATATATCTAAATATACCTATATATATATATATATATAAACTATATAAACATATATATATAATATGCTTATATATAACAACATACTACAATCTATATATATATGTATATATATAAATACATATATATAGTATGATATATAATACATAAACTACTATAATACATAAACAAGGCACGAGCCTCCCCAAGCTCGGCCTCACAAGGCCATGCACAATGATAGCAACCGCTACCAGCTTGCATGAAAATAAAAAAAACAACGCCGAAACGACGCGAAAACAAAAGATCTCGGAATTCAAGGAAACTCGCACTGTAGTTAAACACCCATGCTACGGAAACAACGGCGAAGTCGAAAACAACATCTGACGACCAAAACTCGGGCTAACACCTCCCAAAGCCAAAGAACAACCATTCCCTATGAAGCTCAGCCGAGTCACAAAAACAGACTCCAGCTAGCTGGAGAATCTTGCAAACAAGCTACAAATAGGCCACTCAAGGAACCTAAAGAGCTAAGACCACGCTCTAACAACGACAAAGGTCGACAATGTGTCATCGTAATGCCAAATAACGATAAAACAAAACGCAGAAAAATCGGGGGCATTACAGTCACTCCCCCTAAAAAAAAGTTTCGCCCCGAAACTTTACACACAACCCTTCTAGCAAAAGGGAAGAGAAATAGCTAAACAAAATCCATAAAAGAAAGAGTGCAAACATACGAGGCACAAGGTTAGGGAAATAGATGAGGGTAAGCCTTCCTCATCGCCGACTCTAGCTCCAAAGTCGCGCTTTCAACACCCTGATTTCTCCACAAAATCTTAATCATAGAGATTGTTTTCCTCCGCAACAAACGATCTTGAGACTCCATAATTCGGGCAGGCACCTCCACATAAGAAAGATTCGGCTCCAACTGAGGCACAGAGTCCAAAACCTGCTTGCCACTCTACACACATTTCCGCAGCTGACTGACGTGAAAACATCGTGTATGCCGGGAAAAATCCCGGGCAAATGCAGCCTATAAGCTGCCACACCGATCCGCTCAACAATCATAAGAGGCCCCACGTACCTCGGGTCCAACTTCCTGTTCTTGCCAAACCTCTTGACTCCAATCATTGGGGAAACCTTTAAGAACACCAAGTCCCCCACAGAAAATTCCAAGCTAGATCTACGCCGGTTGGCGTTCTTCTCATATCTCTCTTAAACTATCCGAAGCTTCTCCCGAATAAGTTTCACAATAATTTCCTTCTCTTTGAGCGCCTCTGGACCCAACAACGGTCCCTCGCCAACCTCAGCCCAAAATAAGGGATCCTGCAGCGCCTCCCATACAATGCTTAAAAAGGAGCCATTTGCAAGCTTTCTTGGTAACTGTTGTTATACGCAAACTCCATAAGCCGCAAATGCTCATCCCACGCCCCTCCGTGGTCTAGAATATAGCATCAGATCATGTCCTCCATGATTTGATTGACTCGCTCTGTCTGGCCATTAGTCTGCGGGTGGTAAGCAGTAGAATCTCAAATCTGTAACTAAACCCTCTTGCAGGCTCTTCTAGAAGCGAGATGTAAATTGGGAGTCTCAGTCTGAAATAATGCTGACTGGAACACCGTTCAACCGGATGACCTCATTTAAATACAGCTCAGCTATCTTCCTCATCAGATAATCGATCTTAAACGGTACGAAGTGAGCACACTTCGTCAATTTCATCACGATCACCCAAACTGAATCATGCCCCCTAGGAGATCTTGGTAAGCCTGTAATGAAATCCATCGAGATTCTTTCCGACTTCCAAGTCAGAATCTCCAAGGGAGTCAGCTTGCCACCAGGCCTTCCATGATCGGCTTTCACACGGTTGCAAGTGTGGCACTCAGAAACAAATCTGGATATGTCTCCCTTCATCCAATACCACCAGGCAATCTTCTTTAAATCACGATACATCTTAGTAGATCCTGGATGGTAGGCAACACTAGATCCATTGGCTTCCCTGCACACCATCACCCGAATATCTCCAACTGCGGGGATGCAAAACCTGTCGCGGTACCGCAAGGTACCCACATCATCAATAGAAAAATCTTGCAATTCACCTTTTTGAGCTTGAAGATACAAATGTAGAAGATTAGGATCGTCCTTCTGATGCTGTCTCGTAAGCACAATCCATGAAGGTTCTTCCACTGCCAAACTACTCTGCAAATTGCCGCTTTCCACAAAAATGCCCATCAAAAGAAACTCCTCTACTAAAAGCTCGATGGAGAGACCAAAAATCTTCCCTGACTTCCGACTCAGGGCGTCGGCCACCACATTGGCCTTGCCCGAATGATACTGGATCTCAACGTCATAGTCGGCCACATACTCCAACCATCACCGTTGGCGCAGATTCAATTCCTTCTTGGTGAAGACATACTTTAAGCTCTTGTGATCAGTAAAAATCTTACACTGCGCGCCATAAAGCATATGTCTCCACAACTTCAATGCATAGATCACAGCTGCAAACTCCAGGTCATGCGTAGGGTAGTTCCTCTCATGAGTCTTCAGCTATCTCGACCCGTACGCAATCACTTTCCCGCCTTGCATCAAAATGCAACCAAGACCAACATGCGACACATCCATATAAACATCATAATCCACACCCTCAGTAGGCAGGGTCAAAACAGGGGCACTGCACAATCTGTCCTTGTGCTCCAGGAAGGCTTCCCCACACTTCTCGCTCCAGACAAAAGCTGCGTTCTTCTTGGTCAATCTGGTCAAAGGTGCAGCCAGGGTGGAAAAACCCTCCACAAATCTCCTGTAATAGCCGGCTAATCCCAGAAAGCTCCTAATCCCCTTGGGTGTACCCGACCTACTCCAATCCAACACAGTAGCAATCTTTTCTGGGTGAACTGAAATCCCATTCTTATTCACCACGTGGCCAAGAAATGCAACCTGAGGAAACCAAAACTCGCACTTGCTTAGCTTGGCAAAAAGCTTGTTGTCCCTCAAGGCAGATAAAACCAAACGCAGATGCTGGTCATGCTCCTCATATTTGAGGGAATAAATTAGGATGTCATCGATAAACACGACCAAAAACTTATCCAGGAAGTCCTTGAACACGCGGTTCATCAAATACATAAAAGCTGAGGGCGCATTTGTCAAACCAAATAACATCACCAAAAACTCAAAATGCCCATGCCTGGATCGAAAAGCAGTCCGCGGAATGTCGGACTCACAAATCCTGAGCTGATGGTAGCCAGATCGAAGATCAATCTTGGAGAATACGGTGCTACCGTGCAACTGATCAAACAAATCGTCAATCTGAGGCAGAGGGTACCTGCTCTTGATAGTAACCTTGTTCAGCTCTCTATAGTCGATGCAAAGCCTCATCGACCCGTCTTTCTTCTTTACAAACAAAATAGGCGCACCCCAGGGCGACGAACTCGGCCTGATAAAACCCTTTACTAACATCTCATCCAGCTGGATACGCAACTCCTCCAGCTCTCGCGTTGCCATCCGGTACGGTGCCTTCTCAATAGGATGCGTACCTTGCTCCAAATCTAAAACAAACTCGACATCTCTATCTATTGGGAGACCGAGAAGATTGTCAGGAAACACATCAGATAAGTCACATACCACAGGAATCTCCTCCAAACGCGGCACACTAGAAATTGTCCCTACTAGAGAGACCAAACAGGAAAAGCAGCCAGAATCAAGCAACTTCTAAACACATACCGCAGAAATGACTGGAGACTCCTGGCGCGGATCAGCATTAACACTCCCAGGCTTACCTTCGTCCTTAACGAAGTCCAAGCACTTACCATTGCACTGGATAACTGCATCATAATTGGAAAACCTGTCCATGCCTAAGATAACATCGAAGTCTTCCAGGTCGATCACCTTCAAATCTGCCTTCGCTAGAAAATTCCCCAACAAAATCGGACAATCTTGAATGCCCTGATCTTAAACCATAGAATCATCGGAAGGAAACTTGACGCAAAAGGCATCACTAACTCGCTCTAGACCCAAACGATAGCGCTTTACAAAGGCTCTAACCACAAAGGAGTGGGTTGCGCCAGAGTCAAAGAGAACGCCTGCCCAGCAGTTCCTCACCTTAAATCTTCCTATAAGATAGAATACACAACTAAGTAAAAAAATGCTAAAGCTATACTAGAAAAAAAACATTCAGGCTAGGGAGAACTCTAACCTGAAAGGACCGGAGTGGAAGTCTGTGCTTCCTCTAAAGAAACAACATTCAACTTTCCCTTGCCTTTGTCCACCCGCTAAGGCGGTGATAATGCCTGGAGTGGCTCTAGCTAGAACACTGGCTGAAGCTGTGGGCACTGAGCCTTGATGTGGCCTTCTTGACCGCAACTAAAACAACTTCTCGGCTTACTCTTATCCTTGCCCCAGCAATGGACAACATCATGCCCTAGTCGCTTACACACAGAACAGAATAAATCTTTTCTGGGAGCGCCTTGAATCGCATGCACCTGCTCCTTCTGAGCTGCCAACCTCTTGAAACATTTCTCCACGGGATGGCCCGGACGGCCACAGAAGCTACAAACTTCGTTGCTCTTCTTTCTTGAGGACGCACCGGGTACCTGGGGGCTCTTTCCTTCAACAGCTTTCCTTTTATCTTTTCTCACTTGCTTCCCTCTTTGCTTAGCATTATCAATGGCCTCCACCTTCAAAGCAGCTTCTACCACACCAGCATAACTCACTGCTCTATGAGCAATGGCTAACTGCTGAACATCACTTCTTAGGCCGCCAAGAAATCTCTTAACTCTATCCGCTTCGGAACTCACCAAGCTGGGAGCAAACCGGCTAAGTTTGTTGAATTCTATTACATACTCCGCAACCGTAAGCTGCCTCTGCTTCAAATGTAGGAAATCATTCATCAGGCGGTCGCGCTTGAACGAAGGCAAAAACTTCCTTAGAAAGAGTTCCTTGAAGGTCTCCCAAGAGCATCCCTCTTTCAAGCTCTCCTTCTCTCTTAGCAACCAACTCTTCGCCAATCCCTTAAGCTGATAGGCGGCGATAATCACCCTTTGATCGGGGGTAACTCTAGAATCTGAGAAGATCTCCTCGATGGCTATAAGCCAATCATCCAAAAAAAATAAAGTCTTCCTTCCCATCATAAGTAGGTGGTCTAAGTCGCTGGAAGTGTGATATGAATGTCATCTTTGGGGGTAGCATAATAGAAGGTACAAAGAGAGCAGGAGGAACAGGAACAACTACACCTACAGCAGGGTCTGACACTCTCGGAGGTTGTCCTACCACAACTACTAACAGAGATTGGATCTGAGTCTGCATACCCATCACTTGCCTAGATAAGGCTTCATTACTCTGCCGCAGACTTTCAATCAACGCCTCGCTTTGCACTCCGTAAGACTCACCCTCAGATTGGGGAGTCGATCTCGTCAAAGGATGCCTCGCCATCCTATAATCGTATCAGCAAGACTTAGAACCTACCCCAACTGCTAGAACAAAACTACCCGGTACGGACAAACGTACTTAAATATGAACTTCAACTGCTAAACTTGCTCTGGGATTTGTTTTTTTACAATGATGATGTTATGCTTAACCTAATATGGTTCACCACCATCCTACTAAATCATGTGCCTAGACCATGAATGCATGAATTTGTATTCTTTTTGACTCAAAACCATGTGTGTACATACGCCATCATGCAAATCTTTAGCATGTCATGGGCGGCGTGCACATAAAAATGTTATGCATCCCATACTACATAACATTTCCATGCAACAAAAAAAGAAAATGTGCTAGCCGCATTCATATGGTGAGGTTATACATCTCATACTACATAACCCTCACATGTTGCCTCCTATGGTGGATCCATATACAAACACATATTATGCATCCCATACTACATAATATGCCCTGTATACTTCTATCCATGCTTATGGGTGTAGTGTTCGTGCTTTAGCCAAGACATGCTGATGACATATTGGTGTATGTATGATATGATGCTAGACTATCAATGAAAACAAGGGAAAGCTTGCCCGACCAATTGTCAAGCAACCTCCCTCTGATACCAACTGTCACAACCTGTATTTTCTCAACAGTTGAATCGTATCAGAGCAAGAGAAAATACGTGTTGTGATGTCATGTCATGTAAGGTATAACTGCACACGCTCAGGCAAAACCCCAGACTTTAGATTTTAAGGAAAATTCATAATTTAATATGAAAGAAAGCCGGTTATATCTTAATGGCCGTATCCCTCGGCACAACGGATAAGCTAGTCCAAAATATATATTTATACGCAGCGGAAAAATACTTTGGTTAAGTTGCTTAGGCATCCTGAATGAGCATAAGTGTCCCTGAGGGATGATTCATGGTATGCACGACTCTAGATGTTAGTACAGTATATATAAAAATACAGTCTTTACGCTATTAGGAAAAATAGTCTCTTAGTTTTTGAAACATGACGTGCATGAGATACATATAATAATGATTTAGGGTTTTAAAATACCTAACATGCAACTTAGCATAAATCCTTCCCAGAAAACAAGTGAACAACATCAAATAGGCAAAAGTTTCAGTTTTAGTTCATACCCAGCATCACAAGTAAGCCACCAGTGGGCGTACACAACCTGACACGAACCCACTAGTGAGTATGCATGTCTATACAGAAACGAAGATAACTATCTCACAAGGATGAAGATTGGCAACCTCAGCTACCCAGGAGGCTATTAGCAAACTCCACAAGAGCACTAGCCGTCTAACTGGCTATAACCTGAACCTGGGGCATTCAAATAAAGAACACCTAAGCAAGTAAAAGAAAATCAAAGGAAGTGGAGATTAGATTCATAAGCAAAAAAAATAAGGGGTTTACCAACCAAGCAACAAAAAAACAAACAGTAGAAGAAAAGGCATGACAATAAGAAGAAATACTGTCCAAAAAGTAGCAAAAGCACACCAAGTGAACACAAAGAGCAACATGCTCTGCTAAGCACCTACAACAGTACCAAGGCAAACATATGCCAAAAGAAATAGTCACTAGAAAGGAAAGGAACTAACAGTCCTAATCTTTGTGAATTATTGGCCGTGGTGAAAACCTTGGGCCGGAGTGGGCGGCAGAGCCCTCACAAACAACCAGACCCAAAAACACTCAAGGGTGAAAAAAAACGGTGGCAGCTACAGAGTCACAACACGAAACCATACCAGCCTAACATGGCCTAGGTGTTGGTGGATACAGCTAAGCACACACAATTGACCCCTTACAGAGCCCACAAAACCACACCATCTACCATAATCCACGAGTCGGCATGCAAAAACTAGCCGAACACAAAACACCACCCCCCCCCTCCTAAGGGAAAAAGCCGTACTAACAATCCTAAGGAAACACACCAACCCAAGGCAAAAGCGTCAAGTCCACTCGGCGCGGCGTTGAGTGAGCTCCACTCACTCAATGCCAAACCTAACACGGCATTGAGTGAGCTTCACTCACTCAGCGCAGAACGCTAGCTAGGGACGGCATCGAGTCCACTCGACGCGGCATTGAGTGAGATCCACTCACTCAACACCAGAAGACTTAGCCGCAAAAACCTTCGCTGGTTGACGGCATTGAGTGAGCTCAACTCACTCAATGCTATCAATGATTTTCTACTTAGCCACAGAAACTAGCCTCGGCGTTGAGTGAGTTCACCACACTCAACGCCAAACCTAACAGCCAAGGCGTTGAGTGAGGTCCACCCACTAAATGCTCTTGACTTAGAGAAAAAACTGGCTTTGGCGTTGAGTGAGTCCATGACACTCAATGCCAAAACAGCAACGGCGTTGAGTGAGGTCAACTCACTCAACGCCAAATGACTTAGCCGTAAAAACAGGTGCTGGAGTTGAGTGAGTCCACCACACTCAATGCCAAAATAGCCACGGCGTTGAGTGCGGTTGACTCACTCAATGCTAAATGACTTAGCTGCTGGGAAAAACTGAGGTGTTGAGTGAGTCCACCTAACTCAACGCCAAACAGACACGACGTTGAGTGAGGTCCACTCACTCAATGCCAAAACACTTAGTAGCAAAAACGACCATGGTGTTGAGTGAGGGC
This sequence comes from Platanthera zijinensis, assembly GCA_039513925.1. Lineage (NCBI taxonomy): Eukaryota > Viridiplantae > Streptophyta > Magnoliopsida > Asparagales > Orchidaceae > Platanthera > Platanthera zijinensis. The sequence goes on from CM077088.1 coordinate 103,814,405, forward strand.
ACCACACTCAACATCAGAAGCCTAACAGTCTAGGCATTGTGTGAGGTACACTCACTCAATGCTTTTGACTTAGCCAAATAATCAGGAAACTTGGAGCTATCCCGACCCCAGCCAACTCAACGCTTACTAACCAGAGAGTTGGAAAAGTATTTCCAACTCTCTCTATCACTACTCCTACCCAATAATCGCAGCCTAAGCTTAATTCTACAACTAAACTAAGCTCATCTTTAATACCAGCAAGCTACCAAGACACCAAACCGAGAAACAAGAGAAAAGAAGAAAAGAACTAAAAAGTCTCGATCTGGACATTTCCTACCAAGGAAAAGAAGAAAAAAAAACAATTGGCAAGGGCAAGGAGCCACTTGCCTCAACTTCGGTAAGATAAAGCAGCAGCACCTCCAACTCGATACCGGCGACAAAGAGAAATCAGCCACTTGCACCTCCAGCTACCTAAAGAGGAAAACCTTGAGCTTTAGAGAATAAGAAGAAGAAACCCTAGCTCCTAGAGACAGCTCGAAAAGCTAAATTACATACCTAGGAAGCAAGATCTCAGTGAGAGCAGCTCAAATCCACGGTTACCCGAGCGAAAAAAGCCCTAAATCTACAGCTAACCAGCGGTCAAGGCAGCAGCTCCTTTGCCTCCCGCTCGAAGCTATCAGGCTGAAGCTAGCTCTGGAAATGGGGAAGAAGAGAATAGCTGAGGCTTTATTTTAAGATATCCCAGCCACCCAGCTATTATAATAATACTAAAACTTGAAAACTTCCCACTTAGCTATCTAGTTGAAAAAAATAAACTAATCCCAAGGCTTAACAATGTCGGCCACTTAGCAGCAAGGGAGTCTAATGAATATATAAAATATATAATATATAATATATAATATATCTGTATATACAGATATATATATAAAAAAACTATATAAACATATATATAATATGCTATATATAACAATATACTACAACCTATATATATAAATACATATATATAGTATGATATATAATACATAAACTACTATAATACATAAACAAGCCACAAGCCTCACCAAGCTCACCCTCACAAGGCCATGCACAGCGATAGCAACCTCTGCTAGCTTGCATGAAAATAAAAAACAACGTCGAAACGACGCGAAAACAAAAGATCTCGGAATTCGAGGAAACTTACACTGTAGCTAAACACCCATGCTACGGAAATAACAGCGAAGTCGAAAACAACATCCGATGACCAAAACTTGGGCTAACACCTCACGAATCTAAAGAACAAGCATTCCCTACGAAGCTCAGCCGAGTCACCAAAACAGACTCCGACTAGCTGAAGAATCTTGCAAACAGGCTACAAATAGGCCACTCAAGGAACCTAAAGAGCTAAGACAACACTCTAAAAATGGTAAAGGCCGATAACGCATTATCGTAACACCAAACAACGATCAAACAAAACACAGAAAAACCGGGGGCCTTACAGAAAGGGAATCGGGTTTTCTATTATATGTATTTATATATAAAATATAATATTATTATTAATTGCTAAACATCCAAACGACCGCGAAACCTGAAATATCTCGGATTTCTTCGAAATTCGCACCAAGTCTAAATATCGATGCTACAAAACCAACTACGGAGTCAAAATTAAGATTTGACAAACCAAACTCGGGTTAAAATTCCCCGAAGTTACAACCAACATTAACCTACTAAAATCCACCGAGTCAAAATCTTAGATTTTGATGAACAAAATCACGCTCCAATAATGGCGCCCGTTAACTACGTGTCAACGTAACGCCCTAACATCAGTATTACGTCACTATAGAAATTTAAAACAAACATCGAAAAAATCAGGGGTGTTACACGATTCCTCCATTGAGCGGTGCATGACCGGTGCTAATGATCTTCGTTCTGTTGCAACCGATCAACTCCTCTTAGTTGTTGTAGTCCTTTGCTCTCCGGAGATCTTCATGTGTTAATTAGAGGGAGGCAGCTTTCTCTTCCTTTGATGGATATGGTGGAGCGCTGATCAGAGGCGGTACACGGACCCTAGAATGAAGTTTTGTCACTCTTAATTCGTACAAGGTATGAAAAAGCAAAACCCTTTATCGGCCTTTGAAAAATAGGCTACCGCCGACAGTAAGACTAATGGGCAGAGGTAGGTCGATGCACGTCTTTGTAATTGTTGTCCCACGGATTTGGAAAATATTTGAAAAAGATATTTTTCTACTTTTTTGTGCTAGTACAGCGCAGTACCCAACTATCGCCTAGTGGTAGGTAAATCATTCGATGAAGCCATCTCGATAAAGACATCTCGACGCTCGTTGAGAGAGCTAGCGCTGCACGATAGTAAGCTAGCGCTGCGCGATAGTAAGCTAGCGCTACGCGGTATGTCACAGAGCACCTATCCAGAATAAATCCTGAAGCTAGTGCTGACGGTAGCTCTAGTGCCACGCGGTAGCAAAGAGCCCATTCAGATTAAATCCAGACTAGCACTCGGTGGTAGGTCTTAGCGCGCGGTGGTAGGTGACAGAGTTGAGTTCTTCGATTCTTTTGAACCTCTCAACCTGCACACTATACCAAACATAAGTGTGATCAAATACAACATGGGATTTGATATTATCAAACTATAAATATGTGAACTGTAGGCTCCAACAAACTCCCCGTTTTGATAATATCAAATCCCGTTCATGAGATATAATGTTTGAAATCCATGATATAGTGCACATAAGAAATAATCGTGAAAAAATTCAGTTTTTCAGGTTACTTACTACTCTCCCTACACACGCGCTCCCCCTACTTACGTGCTCTAAGCACTCTCCTTATCTACGTGCACACAGTTCAACAAGCTTCCCCTATATGTGATATCCCCAACACATGAGCTCATGCACATTCTATTCTCCCTCTTTTGATATTATCGAAAGGGGTGGGCAAGATCCAAAAAGACTATATGCATGTATGGGAAAAAATGCAGTCGAAATAAGCATGATACATACCTAACAATGCACGTTATAAAGTGAATCAAGAAGCAAACACAATAGGGGTGACCAAACATAAATCAGAGAATATAATGCGTATGGGTCAAACATCCGAGCGGAGTATATAGGAGCAAATCGTATGAGTTTTCAGAATAAAAATAAATTGACAGCACATGTGAAACTAAATACATAACGATTTGGAGTACAATGCGAAGAGATTTATAGAGTTAATACAGTGTAACATTGTAGTAGTCAAGAATAAAAATCTTGTACTAGTACCTATATGATATATACATGTAATAAAGTTTCAGTCCAATTTTTATACAATGAAGCGTTAGATAGAACAATGACAAGTGTACGTGTAACATCAAAAGAAAAAACATCAAGTAGAAATAGCCTTTAGTACATGATTTATCTCAATGATTCCATATGCTATCACAAGAGACAGAGTGAAAAATCATGTCACGTTTCTATCTACTTCATACAAAAACTAGAACAATGGACACTAAACTTAAGTTTTATTTTTTGCATAAGATCGAAATGATTCTTTTGACCAAGGTGCTCATCCTCACAATGCTCATGAAGACTTATTAGGATGAGTGAGTAGTGCTTGGGGGGTATCTTTGACACATGATTTGATAACATGTATAGCATTTTTTTCATTTATTTTCGTACTGTCATTATTATTGCATTTCTTTCAATGTCCCCAAATCAATCGAAATCTACCCACATAGTTAGATACACTTTAACTTGTATACATAAGACATATTCACTAGAGATTTGGCCAAAAGTTCTAACCTTTATATATAAGAACATGAATATCGTGACATTGATTATTCAAGTTATTTCTATAGTGTTAGACATAATATCACGAGTTATAACATGTAAGTAGGAGTTTCTACCTGTGTGCATTTTCTATGAATGCGTGCATAGTGTAAAGACATTACACTACCTAAATCCTCACACATATTTAGAGGCATATTAAACATACAGTGTCATGTCTAGTCGCTGTCAGTAGCTAAGTACCTAGAGATTCGACACATCATGCCAAAAATCACACAATGTTTGCAGGGATTAACACTCCTAAATCAAACATTGCACGTAATCGTTATGCACTATGTTCTAGTCATATGTGTCCTAAAAAAAGAAACGATCCACAATTGTTTTTGTATTTTGTTGTTTTTATATATATATTTCTTTTTATAAAAGGAGTAAACATGTCAAACAAAGCAAACTGAAAAGCACGACATGTTTTTAGAGTTTTGAGATTTTTCATTTTTTTTGGAACCGGTTAAACAAATCAAGCAATCACTCACAAAAAATAGACATAGGACAACACGATAGAATATTATGTATGATATTGACAAACAGGATACATGAAATAGTGTGCATGCTATATATATGAAAAATCATGAGAATGCTCAAGATATAATTGACCCAAGCAATATATAGTCACCCTAGTCCCCTACTAAGTGACAGATGAGCATGAGGAGCTGCATAAGATGTCGTAGGTTGGGGTGTTAATCTCATATGCATAGGAAAATAAACCGCTCAACCTAACACTATTTCCTCCCAGCACCACATAAGGACCTACTAGAACCCTCCCCTGTTAAGGATAAGATGTGATTTATAGGTTAGCATTTCTAAAGCACACATCCCTACACCCTAGTTATTGTGAGACACATCACAGTTGGCCTTGAGTTATCATTCACATTAAATAATAAAAGTTAGGTTACTAGTGCTAATCATTCAAAGTCAGTACGAAAGTGTGCTACCGTCTTCGGTATAGTTACTATGGTGTAGTAGCTCAAAATATAAGAACTAACTCAGGCCGAATCCTTCATTCTTCCTTTTTCATTCTCTCACTTCTGAGGAATGTTCTTTCATCGGTGCTTCCCAGATCTAGGTAAATCTCTCTCCGTTTCCCCCCTTATTTATATGGATATTGAGATTAGTCTGTAATTCGTGGAGATCCTGTCATTTTGGGCATGATCCGTGGAGGTTTCAAAAAGTTTTTGAGTTTAATTTCAGGATTTTCATCATGGATCTTGTTTGTTTTCTCGGATCTGACTTATATGAGCTTGGATCTCTTTCCCCTTTAGGTTTTTAAGAGAATTTTGTGAAAAATCAGACTTTTGGGGGAGATCCGGCGAAAGGGGACGAAGTCCAGTCCGTCACGCTACTGCGCGGTGGTAGCAGATTACTGCACCACGGTAGCCCACATAAATAAATTTTCTTGTTTTTAACGAATGGAATTTTTCGTGTTTTCCAGGCTATGGCTTCTTCTAGCTCCCAACCACTATGACGATGTTTCTCTAAGCGATCTTGAGTACCTACATCCACATTCCCTACGATAGACGAGGTGATAGTGAGTGTGCCGATGATTATCAACATTGATGACCGATATGCGCACATTTACAGCTACTTAGATCATTCGGTAGTGCTATCAGTGATTTTAACGGGTGACCAATTTTCCTTGATGCTTGTTCGGGAATTCTACAACAATATCTGGGATCCAACTCACACGCAGCTAGATGGAGGAGTGCAGTCATGCATCCGTACTGAAATCATGACTATTCTACACAAAGATCTGGAGAGGAAGTACGTTTGGTTTGTAGGTGGGGAGCAACTCGATATCATCGAGTCTTTCAGATCATCACGGGAATGGTGATATATCAATTAGGTTGTCCATGGGGTGGAGAACTGTCGAAATCTCATCACCAATGTGCATACTCTCTTCCCGAATGACCGAATCATCCAAGATATTCGGGGCCAGTCACTAATGTTCAAGACTGGGTAGACCAAGAAGATAACGGTCCAGCTCTCTATGGTAGCATACTGCATCGTAATCGATAGGCAATTTAGTATATCAGATCTCATTTTATCAATGATGCACTATACATTTCGGCTTAAGTGTCCCGAGCGATAGCGATAGAATACCTTGCCATTGGGAAGGGTATTTAGAATATCTTGATGGGGAAGTACCCGACCATCGATTTGTCGCAGTACCTAATTGATAGCTTCCAGCAGATCTATAGAGTCGGGGAAGTTCTGACTTCATCATAATTATGGCCCCCTGTAGCACAACCTCCTTTACATCGTGGAGGATCCCTTAGGGAAACTAGCCGGGATATCTTCGGGATGGTGGAGGAGTAAGGGCGGGAGATTATGCAGATGACTAAGGAGGTGAAGGGAGTGAAGAAGAAGTTGAAAAAAATGATGAGCAAGCTAAATATTTCTCTGACTTCCTCTGAAGAATAGCATCATATGATTTTTCATTTCATATTTTTATATTGTACTTAAAATAGGTTGAACACTAATGACATTTACAGTGAACTCTTTTGCTAACAGTTATACTACTAGTAATATCAATCATGCATTTCGTTTTGTAACTTTTGAATAACTTTGTGATACTGCCCTGCTTAGAAAGATTTTTATCGTTCTCCTTATATTTGTGGGTATATTTATCGTTCTGGTTCAAAAATATTAGTAAAAGTAATAAAACAAACAAAATGACAGAATGAAAGAAAGAAATAAAAGTTAAAACTAGTAAGCATATCGTGAAGTAAGATATAGTGTAGTTCATTTTGAACTTACTTCACGCAGTTTGTGGATGTTATTGGATAAGAGATTTAGGTATCCAAGTACGATTGTGTAGGGCGGTTCTCTTGGGTACCCAAATGCTGCATGATACACCTTGGGGGAATAGTTATGGATGTGACCTTTCTAGTGGAATAGGGTCGCCATTTTTCATGATGGGCCTCATTTAATAGTTTGTCTTAATATTGTTTTCATATTACAAATTTCCATTTAGAGTTTTACTAGCCTTTATGTGGTGATATTTAGTTGAATAGTATTGCGTAAGAGGTTTAGATATATTGAAGTTGTTCTCCAAGTTAAGATTATGTCACTTAACGTAAGGACTCATAGTATAGTGATTTTCTACAGAAAATTTGCGTTTATTCGATTTTAAGTAGGGAGTGATTTGTTTTTGTAAATGAAGGTGATTTTTGTGTTTAAGAATTTCACTAACATAAGCTTGAGGTTTCCTACTCCCTTTTATTGACACAGTTATTATATGATAGTTCATATTCAACATGATTTCGAGTTTTGCGTGAAACTTAGGAGTTAGGTTTTGTGAGTTTTTAATCATAATTTCCTTAAGCATGTTGATTTTTGAAGTTAATTCTTTTTTTTATTTTGAGATTGAGTCTAGCTTTATTGTATGCGATTGTGTTATTTCTAAGAGTGGAGACGATAGATTCAATATGAGCTTTGTACTTACTCCTGAATTTATCAAAAGTCTCATTCATATCCTTGAATTTCATTTTATAATCTATTGAAGTATGAGACCGATCGGTCTGGCAGTATAAGTCTGGCGGGTTGTAAACCGCACGGTCTAGCGGTTACTCTCCAGCGGTTTGATATCCAGACTGTTGTTGTTTATTGTCCGAGCTGTCTGGAGGTTTATCTCCGGCATTTTGGAGACTGGGCGGTCTAGCGGTCTCCTACTACGGCATATTATCTTCCTTATGGTGTTGCCGAGCGATTAGACAATCTGTCTAACCGCTCGGCCTGTTCGGTCTCTTTATTTCTAGCCGCACAACTCTGTAAATTTTTTAGTCCCATATTGTCTATTTGTACTCTCTCCTATCTCCTCCATTCTATAAAAGGGAGGCCATACCTGTGTAAATCTTATCTTTTTGGATAATAAAACTTTCAATTATTCAAATTTCTGGCTTGTTTTTAGTCGTCTGTTCGCTACTTTCACATGGTATCAGAGGACTCAATCATTTCCACTTGATTCAGTTTTCCTCTATCTGCATTGTTTGTTCTGTCTTGTCCGCGTGGCTTGCCCTTCTCCTTTTGTTCTTTGAGCCCTCTCTGTCTGCTCAACCTGTTCGAGCAGCTTATTCCTGCTCATGCGCACTGTTGCTGCCCCTCTGTGTGTGCAGCCTTTCTGCTCTTCCTCCTTATCTATTCAGAACCTATTTCTCGTGGTCTCTCTTCTCCTCTTCTTTACGCGACCTCCTTTAGTCGTGTGGTTTCCTCTCTTTCTCCCGAACTCTGTTTGTTCGCTGATGCGTGTAAATACGGCAAGCGCACCGGTCGCACAAGTAATAAAGTTTTGGGAATGAATCCCTGAGTGTCGGTCTCTTGAGGAATGCAATTAGCGTAGAACAACGAACAATCCGAAATTATCGTTATGAGAGTTAATTAAATAAAGGAAAAATAAAGGGCTTTGAAGGTTGTTTTGCCAACAAATAAACTAAAGCGAAATATGCGGGTCGCTATCACCTCTTCACAAGGTGAGATGGATGTAACGGCCATGATGTCGTACTTCGGTAAGGAAAATGGATGGTGAGCCAGTGAGTGAGGTGTTTAGTGCGGAGTGCAATCGAATGGAATGAAGGAATGGAGTGAAGTGAGATGGGGCGAGGCACATCAAATAACAAATCTCACGAGCAAGATTAAACAATAATAATCTAATTAAAACAATTAGAAATCGAAGTTCATTACAAGCTTAAGTCATTTCATACAACACGAGTGATGGAGAAAGACTAAACCAAGAAAGTGAAGATCCACCGCAGTTGTTGGCCGGAGGTGCAGGTTGTCAATCCGCTTCCACGCGCAGTACGAGGAGGCTTCCGGTACCAATGAGTGATGATGATATTCTATAGTTTTAAATATATATTTCAAACTAATATCCCAAATAGGCAAGTGTACCAATCGAAATATAGTATAGAAATGTCGTATTAGACTCGGGGCCTGTTGAGTACTTCTACTCACGCAAATTAATATTATTTTATCGAAATATAAATTGAAGGTTAATTAAAAATAAATGAAGAAAATGAAAATAAATAAGCATTTGATCAAGACTCCCTTTGAAATCAAATAAACTTATAAAATGCAAACTTTTAATTACCTACTTTGACCGTGGAGGTTCCCAAGGTACAAAAGCGTCTCTCTCAAGCTCATGCTTTTGACTAAACTTAGGTTGATTGATTAAGACCTCTCGGCCAGTCGAAACCCCTAAGTTTGCTTTACGCGGTGAACCCTGCTATTGGATTTGACTCCAATCCGGAAGATCCATGTCATCCTCTCTCGAGGAGTGCATGCGGCTCCTTCTATCTTTGAGTGATCTACTCGTATCCGCAACCTCTCAGTCATTTAAGATACGGATCTAGGGTAGAAAACGCATTCATGAATTACGAATTCTAAACAGATAAAATCAAAGTTAGATCAAAGCGGTAAAAGTGTTTGACAAAATAGTTTTATTTAATTTCAAAGTTCATCATGATCAAGTGCTAATGTAAATTAGCTACATGACATGATAAAGGAAATACATAAAAAGAAGGGAAAGAAGAACATGTTTGCAAAAAGGAAATGCTTGAATTGAAATCTAAACTATGAATTTGAAATTACATAAAAGGAAATGCTGAAAAATAGTAAACTAAGCTACAAAATACTCCTAAAACTGTTCCTCATCTTCCTCCTGAGCTTCTGGACTCATCTGCTATTTATAGATTTTTTTGCTTGGGAGTCACGCCCATTGGTCACGCCCGTGACCTAGGGCGTGTCAGGCTCGGAAACTACAGTCTTGAAAGCCCGGGAATGTTGGAGAAAAACCGCCAAAAATCGCCGTTTTGCGGGTCACGCCCCTAGGTCACGCCCGTGACCTAGGGCGTGTCTAGTCTGTTACAGGAAACGGCAGGAAGGGGAAACAGCGCGAAGTAATTCTGGCGTTTCTGAAGTGGTCACGCCCGTGACCTAGGGCGTGTCTGACTGGGCCAGCAAAACAGTTGGAAACAGCGTAATCTGGGATTAATTTGGCAGTTTTGGGTAGGTCACGCCCTAGGTCACGCCCGTGACAGGGGGCGTGTCCTTAGAAAAAAGTCCCAAAATTGTTCAGGGAAGCTTTCTAGAAAAATCAATTTTTTTTTGACCTAGACACGCCCGTGACTCAAATGTCACGCCCGTGTCACGGGCGTGTACTTGTGAAATTCTCCAGAATTGTAGAGGACGTCGTCCTCTTTCCGTTGACTGGTTGCACGTCCCGTAACTCTTCCTGGTTTGAAAGTTATGACCATTTGAAGTTCAGCTATCCGTGACCAAAAATGATCATTTTCTCCGTTTCAACTCCTGATAAGTCCAGCAAGCTCCAAATTGCTATTCGCAGCTCATATTGACCTGAAATATGAAATTAAAGCAATTAGAACCATAATTACTACAATATAATTATAATCTTATTATTAATTAAATAAAAACTATATGAAAATAACTATAATTAGTGACTTATCAAATACCCTCATACTTAATTTTTTGCTATTTCAGAGCAAAACTATGAGAAGTACTTATAAAAAAATTATATTTTTTAATTTAAACTAAAAATTCATTAAATCAAAAGAAAGTTAAAAATAAAATTTAGCGATTTAAATATTAAATCCTAAACTATGAAAATAAAATGTACAGAGAAAGGTATTTAGTAAAAATTTCTCATATAAATTAATTAGAATTCAAAATTAAGTAATTTAGCAAACAAAATTAGATTAGAATTATTCACATTATTACTAAAAAGAAACTTGTAAGAAATTTTTAACTACTACTTATGCTCTCCTAGTATTTTAATTTACCTCTAAAATCATTTTTTAGGGTTTGGGGAAAAGGAAAATGAAGAGTTTTTGGATTGGGGGCGATGAATTTTATCCTCTCACCCCACACATTTTTTTCTTTTGATATTTGTATATGTTTACCAAGAAAATGATGGATTTTATCCTCTCATTTTCCATGACATATGAACAAATATTTTTTCTCTTCAAATAAAAACAAAAATTAAATGGGAGTAATGAATTTTATTCTCTTACTCCTATATTTTTATTTGGGGATTGCATATGTGTACCAAGGAATTTATAAGTCCCATGACATATGATCTAACCAAAATAAAAAAATTACATATGTGTAGCAAGCGATGATGAATTTTATCCTCTCATCCCTATGACATATGATCTAACAAGAAAATTTAAAACAAAGGGAAGATTACACAAAATTTAGATTAAATTAAAATAATTAGAGAGCAACTATAGTAAGTTTATAATTTCCTAAGAATCTTTAAGCATAAATGATTATAATTAAAATCAAAAGATTGTTAAACTAAACACTATAAAATTGAAACTAATTTGAATTAAGAGAAAAAGAAGTAAATATGGTTCTCTAAACAAAATTAATTCATAAGTTTATTTTTCAAAATTAAATTGCTAAAAATTAATTTAACTAACTATGATAAAATAAAAGACTAGCAATTTAAAAATTATAAAAATTCTATAAATAAACTCAATTAAATTGATGAAAATCACATAAAATTAAGTAGGGGTTTATTTATATTTTTTTTGAATTTTTTTTAAGATAACAATACTAAAACAAAGAAAAGATAAATTAAAATCCTAAGTTTTTTTTGTTATTTCTTGGACTTCCCAAGGACTACCTAGTGACGAGTTCGCAAGGTACTAGGCGGTTTTGTGGGATGAAAGCCCAACACGGCCCTTTCCAAGAAATTAATTTTCGATTTTCTATTTTTTGTTGTATTTTTGATAATAAAAAGAAAACAATTTTTTTGTATTTTTAAAGATTTTCTTCAATTGTTTTTTTGAAATAAAATCCTAAAATGGATTCCACCCCCATACTTAAAAATAAACATTGTCCCCAATGTTTTCAAGCCAAGTAGGAGGGGAAAAAAATTCAATAAAAAAATTTGCAATGATTTAAAGATAATCAAGGGGTGTCTCCCAAGAGCGCTTTTCTTTTTCCCGTCTTTAAGCTAGACGGTTTGGGTTAGGAAAAAGGGAAATAAAAATTGAAGTGTAAGGGCAACTCCCTTAATTCCCGCTTTTGGCGAAGAAGCAAAAGTCGCTCGCCCTACTACTCCTCCGTTGTCTTCTTGATTTTCCTTGTTGTAGCAGTTGACTTGAAAATGTAAATTCAAATCACCTATCCATACCTGAGGTGATTTGAATTTTTGTAGAGGAGCGGCAAATGGATCATGGATGACGTTTAATTGCAACGACTCCTCTTCTACAGGAAAATCGTTAGTATACGGAAAATCAAAAGTAAGCATTTCAGAAAAATCTTCGCAAGGAGGAGGCTCTTGCAAAGGTATAAGATTAGGCTCCGGTTGTTTATTTTCTAAAATTAATTTTTTATCCAAAATTTTACTGGAAATAAATTCATTGGACGCATCAGGATCAAATTTTTTTGCTCCTAAAAAGTAATAAATTGTGCATGGAGGAGAAAAATTGGAAGTCATAGGAGGAGACACATGTTCTTCTTCTACTTTGTCCGGTGTGCCAATAAAATTAATAAATTTTTGATATAATAATTCTTCTTCCTCCTTTGAATAAGACACCAAGGGGGTACATGAAGATTCATGTTCCGCCAAAGGTAAAAGTTTTAAAGAAGGAGAAAAATTCTTAGGAGAAGCAATAATTTCTTCTAAAGTTTTGGGAGGATCAACTTGAAATTGTGTAAAGTCCCAAAGATTAGAAGAAGTGGGTGGTGTGATAAAAGAAGAACAAGAATTAGGATCTAAATAATTGTTCTCATAACTCGAAATATTTTCCGGTTGATCTTGCGAACAAGAAAAACCAGTAGCCGAGGTGGAAGAAGAATTATTTAAATCAAAATAATTATTCGTATTTAAATTTGAAAAAGTATTTTCATGAAAATTAGAAGAATAGGAAAAATTATTTTCATGAAAATTAGAAAAAGAATTATCATAAAAGTGAGAATAGTTATTTTCATAATTATTATAGAAATTATTTTCATAAGAAAGATTTTTATATAAATTATAATGATAACAATATTCACTTTGATGAGAACCACCACAATAATAACAAACAATTTGGCGTTGTCTTTCGGCTTTCAAAAGATTTACTTTGTGTGTAAGCTCGGCAATTTTAGCGGCCAATTGTGATAACATTTTTTTTTATAAAAGAAAATAAAAACACCGTTAGCTAATTGAAATGAATTTGAAAAAGAAAAGGAAGAGTAGAAAAGGAGGTGGAGAAAGAGAATGATAAAAGTAATAAAATTTGCGCTTTCAAAATATCAACAAAAATTCCCCGGCAACGGCGCCAAAAACTTGATGATGATATTCTATAGTTTTAAATATATATTTCAAACTAATATCCCAAATAGGCAAGTGTACCAATCGAAATATAGTATAGAAATGTCGTATTAGACTCGGGGCCTGTTGAGTACTTCTACTCACGCAAATTAATATTATTTTATCGAAATATAAATTGAAGGTTAATTAAAAATAAATGAAGAAAATGAAAATAAATAAGCATTTGATCAAGACTCCCTTTGAAATCAAATAAACTTATAAAATGCAAACTTTTAATTACCTACTTTGACCGTGGAGGTTCCCAAGGTACAAAAGCGTCTCTCTCGAGCTCATGCTTTTGACAAAACTTAGGTTGATTGATTAAGACCTCTCGGCCAATCGAAACCCCTAAGTTTGCTTTACGCGGTGAACCCCGCTATTGGATTTGACTCCAATCTGGAAGATCCATGTCATCCTCTCTCGAGGAGTGCATGCGGCTCCTTCTATCTTTGAGTGATCTGCTCGTATCCGCAACCTCTCGGTCATTTAAGATACGGATCTAGGGTAGAAAACGCATTCATGAATTACGAATTCTAAACAGATAAAATCAAAGTTAGATCAAAGCGGTAAAAGTGTTTGACAAAATAGTTTTATTTAATTTCAAAGTTCATCATGATCAAGTGCTAATGTAAATTAGCTACATGACATGATAAAGGAAATACATAAAAAGAAGGGAAAGAAGAACATGTTTGCAAAAAGGAAATGCTTGAATTGAAATCTAAACTATGAATTTGAAATTACCTAAAAGGAAATGCTGAAAAATAGTAAACTAAGATACAAAATACTCCTAAAACTGTTCCTCATCTTCCTCCTGAGCTTCTGGACTCATCTGCTATTTATAGATTTTTCTGCTTGGGAGTCACGCCCATTGGTCACGCCCGTGACCTAGGGCGTGTCAGGCTCGGAAACTACAGTCTTGAAAGCCCGGGAACGTTGGAGAAAAACCGCCAAAAATTGCCGTTTTGCGGGTCACGCCCCTAGGTCACGCCCGTGACCTAGGGCGTGTCTAGTCTGTTACAGGAAACGGCAGGAAGGGGAAACGACGCGAAGTAATTCTGGCGTTTCTGAAGTGGTCACGCCCTTGGTCACGCTCGTGACCTAGGGCGTGTCTGACTGGGCCAGCAAAACAGTTGGAAACGACGCAATCTGGGATTAATTTGGCAGTTTCGGGTAGGTCACGCCATAGGTCACGCCAGTGACAGGGGGCGTGTCCTTAGAAAAAAGTCCCAAAATTGTTCAGGGAAGCTTTCTGGAAAAATCAATTTTTTTTGACCTAAACACGCCCGTGACTCAAATGTCACGCCCGTGTTATGGGCGTGTACTTGTGAAATTCTCCAGAATTGTAGAGGACGTCGTCCTCTTTCCGTTGACTGGTTGCACGTCCTGTAACTCTTCCTGGTTTGAAAGTTATGACCATTTGAAGTTCAGCTATCCGTGACCAAAAATGATCATTTTCTCCGTTTCAACTCCTGATAAGTCCAGCAAGCTCCAAATTGCTATTCGCAGCTCATATTGACCTGAAATATGAAATTAAAGCAATTAGAACCATAATTACTAAAATATAATTATAATCTTATTATTAATTAAATAAAAACTATATGAAAATAACAATAATTAGTGACTTATCAATGAGCTGTCACCTCGAGGGCCTTTAAGTCCGTTCTCTAGGTTGTCTTCATCATCTTCTTCAGTGGAAAGCTCGGAGAAGAGGTCTTTAATGACCGGGAGGATCACCGGAGGATGCGGAATGCTTTAGAATCGCCGAAAAATGACCTCCCGATGGTGGGGATGAAGGTGGAGATGGATGGAGCTTCTGGGATGCAGAACGATAAAGTGCGGCAATGATCGATCAAGGGTCCGTGCCCTAATTCGCGGAATAGGCCGATTTATAGAAGCAGAGTTAAATAGCGCACACGACCACTGGCGCACGACCAGTGGTCGTGCGCGAACAAAGTCAGCGCCCGTGCGGCAACAACCTGTAGAACCTGCACAAGGAAATCAAAGCTCGCGCACGATCAGCAGTGCACAATTAGTGATCGTGCGAAATGGCGAGACAGAACTTTTCAAAAGAGGGCATGACTGCGCACGACCGGCAACGCACGAACAGTGATCGTGCGCGGTATAGCTGGTGACCGTGCGATATGGCGGGGCAGAACTTTCACAAGAGAAGCATGACTGCGCATGACCGATGATCGTGCGCCATAGAGGTCGATGGTCGTGCATGGGTAAAAATGCACGACCATTGACTCCTTCGCCAAAAAATGGTGAAAGCCCTATCCCGGATGCCCACACGATCCGCGAACCTGCAGGAAAACTAGACGGGTTGTCGATCATGGCAGTCACAGGTATTAATAAAATGCATAGCAAGAGGGAAATTTACACACGCACAGAAATAGACTAATAAAGTGCACAAGACGTGGAATGTCATAGCGAACAAAAAGGAGTGCTAATGGCGCTAAATGGCAGTGCAAAGTCATGAAATGAAGCCTAGATGAGTCCAGAATTCGGTATGAAATGGGGACTCATCACACCCCCAGACTTATCCATTTGCACGTCCCGGGCAAATAATCATCTCGTGAACTCTAAAATAGCTAGCTGACGAAGTAACTTGAATTTAAAGTAGAACGAGAAATCGAAAACTCAAGTGTATAGAAAGTATAATAGAAGAAATTTTTAATTATACTATGAAATTTATAACTTTCGACAAACGTAAATAGATATTGTCACTACTCAAAAATTTAGTTCTGGAGAATCGCTCGGTCATGTGTAGGAAGAAAATAGGCAAGTCGCTTGGCTAAGCATTGCCAAAGATCGGGGCTCGTGATCACCTCCAAAGGAATCCACTAATGTCGGGGACCATATGCTTGCCCGTTCGCACTCTCTCCACGGCACTAGTTTGACTCTAGCGTGAGTCCGTAGGACTTCGGGTAATAATGGGGCTTGGGTTACGGTGAGGAAAACAAGGATAAACAAGATGGGTAATGCATCTAACCTAAATGAGCTAACGTACAAAAAATAGTAACCGCTAACCACCAAATAAACGCAGGTGCACCACACCCCCAGACTTACTTTTACAAATGGGTGTGTGCACCTCCTACTCCAAACAACAATCCCATCTCAAAAAGATTGTTTATTTAAACTTTTTCTTATTTCTTTTCATTTCCTCTTTTTTTTCCTTTTCTTTTTATAGATTTTTCTTTTAAGCTTTCACATTTTTATTTTACAAAATCAGCACATTTTTCTTTTGGGCACATCCACATATAACAAAAACGAATCACCACATCACAACCCAACATAAAATGTAAACTACTAATGCTCGAATTGGGCGTACGACTAGGATC
Source organism: Platanthera zijinensis (assembly GCA_039513925.1). Lineage (NCBI taxonomy): Eukaryota > Viridiplantae > Streptophyta > Magnoliopsida > Asparagales > Orchidaceae > Platanthera > Platanthera zijinensis. Next base: position 103,830,856 of record CM077088.1, read on the forward strand.
GGGTATGAGGCTTTGGTGAATATAGTGGAGCATAATCAAAAGAAAGGGTAGGCACAAAGGGGATAGCGAGGGCGACGTTAGGAAAGGGCACAAAGCTCAACCGGGCCAACATGATGGCCTACATCACTCTCACGCTAGACTAACCATGCACCAATGCTTCGAAAGTAGCTTGGGGCAAGTTCTTAGCCACCGAGAGAAATGATCCGTCATCCCGATTCGAGCAATACAAAGCTAGAGACGCCTACACACATTCCTACGCTACCGATAGATTGCTCTGGATTCACAATTTTGAGTAGGACAAACATGATTTACGAGTGCAGAAAAATATAAATTTACAAGCATAAAGAAAAATTAAACCTATACAATTTCTACACCACGTGAGTACTCGATTAGGAGCACTGCACGAGTTTCGAACTACTCTAAATTAAAATCCAAAGTCATCACCGCCATTTTAAAATTGACGACACAAAATGACAACATTGACTCGAGCCGCGCGCGTGGTTAAGTGCGCGCTCCTGTGGGTTGCAAGGTGTGTGCAGCAGGATTCTATAATAATGAAGTATAAAATAAAACAACTGGCATTCTATCAATGTGCTCATGGAGTGCATAAGCGGCTCTTCCCCCCAGACTTGAATGAAAACATAGGTAGAAATGAAAATAGATATCTAAAATAAAAAGAGGGCTGAGGAGAAAGGGTACCAAAGCTCCAAAGAATGAGCATACCAGAAGGCGGAGGTTGCTGGATCGCACAAAAGTATGCTGGACCTGCGAATTAGATTGAACAGAAGAAAAGACAAATAACAGAAAATATAATAGAAGAGCAAAGTAAAAAGCACAAAAAAGAGGGGCCAAAAAGGTCCAAGCTTGGGTTGTCTCCCAAATAGCCCTTTTGTTTACCGTCCTTAAGGTGGACCAAATACCTGTATTAGCAGTTTATATCTTTTTCTTGCAGTTTATAAGATAAATAAATAAAAATAAAAAAAACAGAACACTCATGAGACAAAGAATCTGACGATAAAAATGCAGAGGAAAAAGAGCTCAAACATAGAAGTTCCAACAAAAATAAAAGACCCGCTGCGAAAATTGGTGATCAAGGCGTCACGGTATAACTTTGCGAGGGGTCAGCGAGCTGCAAGCTTTGAGGTTCGCCAATAATAGCACCACCATCATACAATTTTAGCCGGTGCCCGTTGACTTTAAAATTCTCTCCGCTCGTCCCGGTTATTTCAATTGCGCAAAAAGGGGAGACTCCGATCACTGTGAAGGGGCCGCTCCACCGTGATTTTAACTTTCCTGGAAACAAACGGAGGCAGGAGTTGTACATCAAGACTTGGTCTCCCGGCTGGAATTCTTTTGGGATGATGTGACGGTCGTGCCATTTTTTTGTTTTTTCTTTGTAAATCTGCGCGTTCTCGTAAGCAAAATGCCGGAGCTCCTCCAGCTCATTCAGTTGAGAGCGGCGCTTGCCTGCTGCAGCCTCAATGTCCATGTTTAGCAATTTGGTTGCCCATAATGCTTTGTGTTCTAACTCGACCGGCAAGTGGCAAGCTTTTCCATAGGCAAGTTGAAAGGGAGTCATACCGATAGGGGTTTTGAAGGCGGTTCGGTATGCCCATAAGGCGTCATCAACCTTCATGGCAAACTCTTTCCTGTTTGAATTAATAGATTTTTCAATGATTCTTTTGAGCTCCCTATTTGAGACTTCTACCTGCCCACACGTTTGAGGATGGTAGGCAAGAGAGATTCTGTGGTGAACTCCAAACTTCTTCATGAGTTGCAAGAAAGATTTGTTGCAGAAATTTCTCCCTCCGTCGCTGATGATGGTACGCGGAGCACCAAATCTAGAAAAAATATTCTTGTGTAAGAAAGTCAAAACCGTGCGGGCGTCATTTGCGGCAACAGTTTCGGCCTCAACCCACTTGGAGACATAGTCAACCGCGACAATAATATAGAGTTTGTCGTGCGACATGGGGAAGGGTCCCATGAAATCGATCCCCCAAACGTCATATTGCTCGCAGACGAGCATGTTGTTGAGAGGCATTTCGTCCCTTTTTGAAATATTTTCTGTCCTCTGACATTCATTGCATTTGGCAACGTACGTTTGGGCGTCTCTGAAAAGGGTTGGCCAAAATAGGCCACATTGTAATATCTTGCGTGTCGTTCTTGTGGCGCCAAAATGCCTGCCGGCCTCCCGGTCATGACAGTGATTTAAAATAGATTGGAATTAAATCTCAGGTATGCAGCGCCTAATGACTCCGTCATTGCACGAACGGAAAAGTAACGGGTCTTCCCAGAAATAATATTTGGCATCAGATAGAAGTTTCCACTTTTGCTGCGATGATAGGCTGGGAGAGAAAGATTTGCAAGCGAGGTAGTTGGCCATGTCTGCGTACCACGGGATTGTAGGTGGGAGTGAAGTGATGGAGAATAACCGTTCATCCGGGAAACAATCAGCTATCTCATTGCGCTCGCAATTTTATGTAGCTCCTTCAATATCGCTCTCTAATCTTGATAGGTGATCAGCTATGACATTCTCCACTCCTTTCTTATCGCAGATCTCGATGCCATATTCTTACAGCAGAAGAATCCAACGGATTAGCCGGGGCTTGGCATCTTTTTTCTTGAATAAATACCTGAGTGAAGCATGGTCAGTGTAAACAATGACCTTGGATAACACTAAGTACGAATGGAATTTTTCAAAAGCAAAGATGACCGCCAACAACTCCTTTTCTGTAGTGGTATAATTCATTTGGGAATCGTTGATTCGGCTCACATACGAGATGGTATAAAATATTTTGTCTCTTCTTTGACCAAGCACCGCACCAACTGCAACATCGCTTGCGTCGCACATGACTTCAAAGGGTAAAGTCCAATCTGGTGCCACCAAAATTGGAGCGGAGATGAGTCGGTCCTTGAGAGTCGTAAAGGCTTGCATGCAATCTTTATCGAAGTCAAACAGAGCATCCTTAGCCAGTAGATTTGTGAGGGGTTTGGATATTGATGAAAAATTGCTGATGAATCTTCGATAAAAGCCAGCGTGTCCCAGAAAGCTACGGATACCCTTGACGGTAGATGGAGGAGGAAGATTTTTGATGATACTGACTTTGTCTTGGTCGACTTTGAGCCCCCGACGAGAGACCTTGTGGCCGAGGACGATGCCCTCGCGAACCATGAAGTGGCATTTTTCCAAATTCAGGACAAGGTTGGTATCATCACACCGCTTCAGGGCCTTGGCTAGATTGGCTAAGCAGGAGTACAGGCTATTCCCGAAAAGGGAGAAATCATCCATGAATACCTCAAGAAAATCTCCAATCATGTCACCAAAAATGGCGATCACACATCGTTGGAAGGTTGCGGGGGCATTGCACAATCCGAATGGCATTCGTCAGAATGCAAAGGTGCCTGATGGGCAAGTGAATGTCGTATTGTCTTGATCGTCAGGGTCGACTGCTATTTGATTGTATCCCGAATAGCCGTCAAGGTAACAATAATATTCCTGACCGGCAAACTTTTCTAGCATCTGATCTATGAAGGGAAGCGGGAAGTGATCTTTGCGCGTAGCCTCATTCAGTTTTCGGTAATCAATGCAAACTCTCCACCCGGTGACCGTGCGGGTAGGAAGTAGTTTATTTTCACCATTAGCCATCACAGTAATCCCGCCCATTTTTGGCACCACTTGAACTGGGCTAACCCATTTACTGTCACTGATTGGGTAAATTATACCAGCGTCTAGCAATTTTATAACTTCAGCCTGAACTACCTCATGCATCTTGGGGTTCAGTCTCCTTTGAGGTTGTGCCGACGGTTTGTATTGATCTTCAAGAAGGATTTTGTGCATGCAAAACGCCGGGCTAATGCCTTTTATATCAGCCAAAGATCGTCCAAAGACATTTTTATATTTCTTTAAGACATTGACCAAAGCAAGTTCGTTGTCGGAAGAGAGAGATGCGGAGATAATAACCGGACACGCTGCGCCTTCCTCCAAGATCGCATATTTCAGGGATTTGGGCAGCAACTTCAAAGTGATGGTAGTGGTTGTGATGGAGGGTTCTTTGATCAGATGCGGAGTTCCTGATAAGGTAGTGGAGGGTGTGTCCTCATTTTCCCATTCTGGCTCGTCCTGGTCAAGAATCAATTCGTCACACGTGTCCGGGTCTTCAATCAAATCAGCATTGTCATAATTAGTGATTCTGATTTGTTGTGGCGGTTCATAGACATTAAAAGAAATTGATTCTTCTCCCATGCTAACAGTTAGTTCTCCCTGGTCGACATTGATAATTGCCCGGGCAATGGCAAGGAAGGGCCTTCCTAGAATTAAAGGAACTTTGGGATCAGCCTTCATGTCGAGGATGACGAAATTGGCCGGGAAAGCAAGGCCGTTAACCGTGACAGTGAGGTCTTCAACTATCCCAGCTGGGTTTTTAATCGATCGATCGGCTAATTGCAACCTCAGATGGGTGGGCTGAAGAATCCCAACTCCTAGCTCTTGGAAGATGGAGAGCGGCATCAGATTTATCGAAGCTCCCAAATCACAAAGTGCGTTTCCAACTCTGTGGAGGCCAATTCTGCAGGGGATGGTGAAGCTACCAGGATCTCTGCGTTTGGTTGGAGGATAGCTAGTTAGGAGAGTGGAACACTCTTCAGTGAGGTTAACCATCTTTAGTCCTTCCAAGGATTTATGCCTCGAGATGAGGTTCTTGAGGAACTTGGAATATCCTAGGATCTGAGTGATAGCTTCAGTCAAAGGTATACTAACTTGAACTCCTTTCATTATCTCAAGGAACTTCTGAAAATTGCCTTTTGGTCTTTTCATTCTTTAGTCGATGGGGAAATGGCGGCCTCACGGTGTCCTTCATGGTTGGCGGTACTGTCATGGGTTCTTGCTCGATCGGCGAAGACGGAGGTTCAATTATCGAATCAGAAATGGGTACACAAGAAGATTGTGCAGGAGGATCAGGAGGCAAGGCTCTCTCGGGGCTTTTTCCACTTCTCAGTTTCATTGAATGTATCGTTTCATGCTTCATATCAACTGAACTTAGCAGCGCTTCCGTAAGAATCCTGAAGGCTGTTTGTAGACGTTGAATGGTGGTAGCTTGTTCGTTGAACATTTCCATCATTCTGCATACAAACGCGAAAAATTGCCCGTTCTTCGACACAGGAGGATTGATGGCTTCATCAAGGACCACCGATTTTATCTCCACGGAAAGATTGGGGTAAAGCGAAGTGTTCCAATGCCTACTAGTTTGGGAAATGTTGTCAATAATCTCCCAAGCATCTTCGCTGGATTTGTTAAACAGAGTTCCGCCGGCTACGACATCAAGTAGTGGCCGGAATCTATCTAAAATACCAAAGTAAAAAAGTTTGGATCAGGAGAATGTCCGACGCTTCCACTCTGCAACATTCCCTTCGCAGAGACTGAAAAACGTTCCCAAGTAGTGAACAAGGTTTCTTCCTCTCTTTGGGAGAAGGTAATGAGCTCCTTGTAATTGTCTCTGGTTAGCATTCGCTGCCTGAATTTTGTCAAAAAGTTTCCTTCGAGTTGCTTCCAAGAATAAGGTATTCCCTTTCGTATATCATGATACCATTGTTTTGGGCCGTCCTTCAAAGAAAAGGAGAAGAGACGAATCTTCAGCTGCTCGCATTTGGCAGTGTTTGACGAACATGTGTTGTAAATTTCCAAAAACTTTTGAACATGGCAGAAGGCATAAGTGTTTCCATCTCCATTAAATTGACAGTTTTCGATGATATATTCGATCAAGTCAGACGAGATCTCGAAACTGTCATTACCCATTTCCACTCGATTGCTGAGGTTGGATTGATAGGTTTGCTACTGAATAGAAGGCATTGAGAGAGGGCTGACCCTGCATTCACTGCGGCAACTAAACAAAGAAATAGCGGTCAAAAAACACTAACTCTTACAACAATACTTTCAAACGTCATGGTTGTTCTACAGTTGCATTCCCCGGCAACGGCGCGAAAACTTGATGCGTGTAAATACGACAAGCGCACCGGTCGCACAAGTAATAAAGTTTTGGGAATGAATCCCAGAGTGTCAGTCTCTTGAGGAATGCAATTAGCGTAGAACAACGAACGATCTGAAATTATCGTTATGAGAGTTAATTAAATAAAGGAAAAATAAAGGGCTTTGAAGGTGGTTTTGCAAACAAATAAACTAAAGCGAAATATGCGGGTCGCATTCACCGCTTCACAAGGTGAGATGGATGTTACGGCCGCGATGTCGTACTTCGGTAAGGCGAATGGACGGTGAGCCAGTGAGTGAGGTGTTTAGTGCGGAGTTCAATTGAATGGAACAAAGGAACGGAGTGAAGTGAGATGGGGCGAGGCGCATCAAATCACAAATCTCACGAGCAAGATTAAACAACAATAATCTAATTAAAACAACTAGAAATCGAAGTTCATTACAAGCTTAAGTCATTTCATACAACAAGAGAGATGGAGAAAGACTAAACCAAGAAAGTGAAGATCCACCACGGTTGTTGGCCGGAGGTGCGGGTTGTAAATCCGCTTCCACGCGCAGTCCGAGGAGGCTTCCGGTACCGATGAGCTGTCACCTCGAGGGCCTATAAGTCCGTTCTCTAGGTTGTCTTCATCATCTTCTTCGGTGGAAAGCTCGGAGAAGAGGTCTTTAATGGCCGGGAGGATCACTGGAGGATGCGAAATGCTTTAGAATCGCCGGAAAATGACCTCCTGATGGTAGGGATGAAGGTGGAGATCGATGGAGCTCCTGGGATCCGGAACGGCGAAGTGCGGCAATGATCGATCAAGGGTCTGTGCCCTAATTCGCGGAACAGACTGATTTATAGAAGCAGAGTTAAATAGCGCGTACGACCACTGGCGCACGACAGGTGGTCGTGCGCGAACAAAGTCAGCGCCCGTACGGCAACAACCTGTAGAACCTGCACCAGGAAATCAAAACTCGCGCACGATCAGCAGCGCACAATCAGTGATCGTGCGAAATGGCGAGACAGAACTTTTCAAAAGAGGGCATGACTGCGCACGACCGGCAACGCACGAGCAGTGATCGTGCGCGGTATAGCTGGTGACCGAGCGATATGGCGGGGTAGAACTTTCACAAGAGAAGCAAGACTGCGCACGACCGATGATATTGCGCCAAAGAGGTCGATGGTCGTGCGTGGGTAAAAACGCACAACCATTGACTCTTTTGACAAAAAATTGTGAAAGCCCTATCCCGGACGCCCACACGATCCTCGAACCTGCAGGAAAACTGGACGGGTTGTCGATCATGGAAGTCACAGATATTAATAAAATGCATAGCAAGAGGGAAATACACACACGCACAGAAATAGGCTAATAAAGTGCACAAGACGTGGAATGTCATAGCGAACTAAAAGGAGTGCTAATGGCGCTAAATGGCAGTGCAAAGTCATGAAATGAAGCCTAGAAGAGTCCAGAATTCAGTATAAAATGGGGACTCATCATTCGCGTGGCCTTCCTTGCTTCGTGCGATCTCCTTTGTTCACACAACTTCTTCCCCTCTGCTTTGTTCTTCTTCTCTAGTCTCGCGGTTTGGTCATGGCTTCTCTGGCCGCTGGTGTGTTGGCACATTGACCGATGCGTTCTCCTTGATTGTCCGCTGCGGCTTTCCTAAAATCCGTTGTGGTTTCTCTTGCTATCGCAGTATCTTTCTTTTGTCCGCTTCTAGCTTGTCGCCGCGATCTGTTCGTCTTTCCGCGGCCTGGTCTTCTTGCCGCTCTCTGCATCCTTTCTCTCTTCTAGTTCGCTCGAACCTTGTGTATGTTCGCGCGACTTATTCGCTGTTCTCCCGGACTCTTTACAGTTCGCGCGACCTCTGTCCCTTTACTTTGTTCTGCTTCTTGGTCGTGGACATTCTTACCGCTGGTGTGCTGACACCGTAACCGTTGCAGCTCTTCTTAGCCCACTGCGATTTCTTTCTTTTGTCCGTGCGGCCTTCTCCCTGTCTATCTGCGCGACTTCTCTTCTACTCACGCGGTTTCTGGTGTTTCTCTATGGACAATTCCGGTCTCTTCAACCCCATAATCTCTACCTCCACCTCCTCTTGGCTGTCTGCCTCTGTGGCCACGACTTCAGGTAGTGCCCATGTCGTTACCCAAAGTAAGTGGCTGATTGACTCTAGTTCTACAAATTACATGACCGGCAATCCTCAATGCTTCTCTCTCCTATAAATGCATGCTCAGTCTCCCCTAGTTCTTGTTGCGGATGGTTCACCTTCCCCGGTTCATGGGACGGGCGTGGTTCAAGTCACCCCGTCTCTTTGCTTGGCGAACACCCTCTATGTCCCAAAGTTCCCTTGCAATTTATTATCCGTTACTACTTTATGCAAGCAACTTCAGTGCTCTGTCTTATTCACTCCCACTTCTTGTTCTTTTCAGGACCCGAGGACCCAACGGACGATTGTTATTGGGACTGAGAGCGGAGACCTCTACTTCCTCGATAACGTTTCCGCTCTATAAACCTTCTCCTCCTCTTATACAGATCTGCTTCAATGACATCTTCGCCTTGGACATCCTCCTCCTTGGATTCTTCGTCAGCTTCTGCCCCACTTACCTTCGACCAGTGCTCCGCTCAACTGTGATGCATGTCAGCTTGGCAAACATCACCGATCCTCCTTCCCTCCGAAGCAAGGCTGTGGCTCTTCTCGCTTGTTTGATCTCATTCATTCTGATGTCTGGGGTCCTGCTCCTACTCTCTCCGTTGGTCGAGGTAGTTCTTACTTTGTAACCTTTATTGATGATTTCTCTAGATGTACCTGAGTGTATCTATTAAAAGATCGCTTTAAACTCTTTTCTGTATACAAATCCTTTTATTATATGATTAAAACTCAGTTTGATATTTCTATTAAAGTCTTTCGCTCTGATAATGCTAAGGAATATATTAGTCATGAATTTTCCTCTTTTTGTATGCAACATGGTCTTGTCCATCAGACCAGCTGTGTTTACACCTCCCAACAAAATGGGGTGGTGGAGTGTAAAAACTATCATCTCCTCGATGTCGCTCGCACTCTCATGATGCAGATACAGGTGCCTCGCTCCTACTGGGGCTATGCTATTCTCCTCGCCTGTTATCTCATCAATCACATTCCCTCTATGGTTCTCCACGGCCAAACCCCCTTCTCCATTCTCTACCCAGGCATGGAACCATTTCCTCTCCCTCTCCGTATCTTTGGGTGTACGGCTTTTGTGCATGCTCCGTCCGCTACTCGTGACAAGCTTTCCCCCTATTCCACCAAGTGTGACTTTTTGGGTTACTCGACCACTCAAAAAGTCTATTGTTGCTTTGAACCCGTTATGCGCAAGTAGTTTGTCTCCGTGGACGTGACCTTCTTCGAAAATATGTCCTACTTCTCTCCTCAATCCCCTCTTCCTCTTGATGTCTCTGACTCTCCACCATCTCTCTCTGTTCCTTCCATGCATATCGACGTCTCCACTCATTTCTAATCTCCTCCTTTGTCTCCTCCTCTCTCCATTATACCCACTCCACCTTCCCCCTCTTCTCCGCAGCCGTCTCTCTCTAGTCCCGGGCCAGCTTTCTCCGCCACGGACGCTCCGGTCACTGAGGCACGAGTTGACCTAGATCTTCCCATTGCTCTTTGTAAAGGGGTGTGGGCGTGTACCCAACACCCGCTTGCGGCAGTTGTTTCCTATGATCGGCTTACTCCTTCTCGCAGGTGTTTTGCTTTGGCTATCTCGGCTACTACCACTCCCCGCACCTACCAAGAGGCTCTTGATATTCCTCATTGGAAATCTGCAATGGATGAGGAAATAACCACTCTTACTGAATGGGGTACCTAGACCCTTGTTCCTCCACCAGTGGATACTGATGTGGTCGGCTGTCACTGAGTGTTTGTTGTGAGGTTTCTCCTAGACGGCACTATGGAGCGCTACAAGGCCCGGCTGGTGGCCAAAGGATTTACTCGAACTTATGGGGTTTACTACTTTGATACTTTCTCTCTGGTTGCTCGCCTCAGCACCATCCGGGTTCTTCTCTCTGTTGCCGTCAACAGGGATTGGGCTATTTCCCACCTTGATGTCAAGAATGCTTTCTCTATGGGGAACTTCAGGAGGATGTCTACATGGAGCAACCTTTTGGGTATGTTGCTCAGGAGGAGACACGAGTATGCCAGTTGAAGAAGGCCATCTATGGTCTAAAACATTGCCCTTCGGGCTTGGTTTGATAAGTTCAGTGGCATTTTGGCTGCCATCGGCTTTGCAAGAAGTTCGGCAGATCACTCCTTGTTTATTCGGAAAACCGCATCGGGACTGGTGGTTTTGGTGGTGTATATGGATGATATTCTTCTTACCGGCGATGATCAGGCTGGGGTGGACTTTACCAAGAAACACCTCTGTCAACACCTGGTCACGAAGGATATGGGCTCCCTGAAATACTTTTTGGGGATAGAAATCTCTCGAAAACGGAAGTATGCTCTTGATCTTCTATGAGAGGCAGGATTGACTAGTGCGAAACTGGCCCGGTATCCCATGGCTACTAGAGAAGACAAAACAGGGACAGATGACTCGCCTCTTTTATCCGATGCCACGAGGTATAGACGTCTGGTGGGCAAACTCATTTATCTCACGGTGACCAGACCCGACATCGTCTATGCTGTAGGCAAGGTTAGTCAGTTCATGCAAGCTCCAAGGGAATGCCATCTTCAGTCTACCTTGAAGATATTAGAGTATGTCAAAGCAACACCAGGAAAAGGGCTACTCTTTCAGAATAATGGTCATCTGAGGGTTGAAGCCTACTCAGATTCAAGCTATATGGATGATAAAGGTGACCGTAAATCTATATCTGGCTTTTGAACATTCGTTGGAGGAAATCTTGATAGCTGGAAGAGCAAGAAACAGTCTGTTGTCTCCAGGTCCAGTGCAGAAGCCAAATATCAAAGTATGGCGTCAACCACGTGTGAGTTAAAATGGTTGCGTTCTCTCATGCTTGACCTAGGAGAGGTCTATGACTATCCTCTTCCTATGTTCTGTGACAACAAGTCCACTATATACATATCCAAAAATCCGGTCTTCCATGAGAGAATGAAACATATAGAAGTCGACTGCCATTTCATTAGGGAAGAGGTCTTAAAGAGACAGATTTGCACTCCATTCTTCACCTCCGACAAAGAGTTTGCGGATATCTTCACCAAGCCGGTTTCTACTTCCTTCTTCCACATTTGGGACAAGCTGGGCATGATTGATATCTATACTCCAGCTTGAGGGGGAGTGTTGAAGTATGAGATCGATCGGTCTAGCCATCTAAGTCTGGCGGGTTGTAGACCGCGCGGTCTAGCGGTTACTCTCCAGCGGTTTGATATCCAGATTGTTGCTGTTTGTGGTCCGAGCAGTCTGGCAGTTTATCTCCGGTATCTTGGAGACCGGGAGGTCTAGTAGTCTCCTACTGCGGCTTGTTCTCTTCCTTCTGGTGTTGCCGAGCAGTTAGCCCATCTGTCTAACCGCTCGGCCTGTTCGGTCTCTTTATTTCTAGCCGCACAGCTCTGTAAATTTTTTAGTCCCACATTATCTATTTGTACTCTCTCCTCTCTCCTCTATTCTATAAAAGGGAGGTCATACCTTTGTAAATCTTATCTTTTTGGATAATAAAACTTTCAATTATTAAAATTTCTGGCTTGTTTTTAGTGGCCTGTTCGCTACTTTCACATAATCATTGCATCTAGCACAATTGCTTTTTAGGTATGAGTTTTCTAAAAGTAATCTCTCATTTAGTTCTTCTACTAAGAGATGCTCTTTTTCAAGATCCTTGTATTCTTGTAGTTCAGTGCAATTAGTACAAGACGTGGAATGTTTATCTAAGGAGCTTGTGAGAGAGCTAGACACACCGCTAGTAGATTCTATATTGACATTTGCTTTCAACCTATTATTTTCTAAACGTAATTTTGAGTAAATACTTTTTAACTTCTTAATTCTATGTTTAGCCGTATCGAGCACATGCACTATAGAAATTGAGTTACATACAAGAAGGGAATTTGATTTTCTCATAGGGCTCTTGGTTGAGGCAATATTGGAGCATAGAGTTTCTTTGACTTCTTCATGTGTTTTCTAATCCATAGTTGAGATTTCATCTTCCCTTTCCCGTGATATGGTTGTCATGTTTTTCTCTGAGAGCAAGTCTCTATTTGTCTCTTCACTTAGATCTATAAGAAATTGCTCAGACTCATCATCTGTAGAAAGAGAACTATAAGTAGACTCAAGGGATTTCCATATATTATAGGCAGTGGGAAGCGTGTAGATTAGTTTAAAATTTTCTTGACCATGCCCACAAAACAGACTATTCATAACTTTGGCGTTTATATGGCACACGTGCTTAGTTAAGTTATTTAGGGGCTTGATATAAGTTATATTCCACACTTCTATATCTAATAGTATAAGAAATTTCCTCATTAGTATTCTCCATTCATTATAGTTTATCCTATAAATAGAGGTGGTGCTAATGAATTTTTGGTGTATAATTTTTCATCCCCACTAATCGATTCGAGATCAGGGTCGACCATTATTCTTGTTGGTGAACTATTTTGTAATAACCTTCCTATGATATCACTTGTTGGATCTAGTGTCCAACCTTGAAGGGGGGGGATAAGGTTTTAAGATTTAACTAAAAATTCGAATTAATTTTATCCAGGAAAACTAATTTTGGAAGCTATCGCGGGGTGCTAGCTTGCCAGCATACGACGGTTTGACACAGACTTTGTTTTCCTGAATGATTTTCTCCTTGGAGATGCACTCATCCTTTAGAGATCTATTAACCAACAACCACGTCGTCACACGCAGAATGAAAAAACAAATAATAATTTTATTCAACAAGAAACGAAAATGGTTTACAATTACAAGCACTAGATCTCCATGAAGTCGGAGATCGGAGGCGGTGAAAGTCAAATTTATTTTATTTTTCTATACCGACCCACTACCCTGATCGACTGGCTCTCTCCCTTTCCCTCTAGGAAAAATTTTCAAGCTGTCTCTTCACCTTCACACAAGGAAGGGTCTTAGATTCCCACTAGATCCGCAGATCAAGACGTCCCTTCTCCGGGATGATTTCTCACGGAATCCTTCCCAAATTCCGACGACCTTCACCGGTCGATTTTCCTCACCACAAACAAACAAAAAGAGAAAAATACAAGAAGTGTAAAGAAAATTTAAAATTGATTCTCCCTCAAAGAGGATTCCTCCTTTGAGCGGTACATGACTGATGCTAACGATCTTTGTTTTATTGTAACCGATCAACTCATCTTGGTCATTATAGTCCTTTGCTCTCCGGAGATCTTCGTGCGCAAATAGGAGGGAGGCAGCTTTCACTTCTTTTGATAGAGATGGTGGAACGCGGCTCAGAGGTGGCACACGATCCCTAGAATGAAGTTCTGTCTCTCTTAATTCATACAAGGAATGAAAAAAGCAAAACCCTTTTATATGCCTTTGAAAAACAGGCAATCACCGGTGGTAAGACTAGTGTGTGGCGATAGGTCGATGCGCATCGATGTGACTGTTGTCTCGCAAATTTGGAAAAATATTCAAAATATATATTTTTCCACTTTTTCGTGCTAGCGTGGCCCCGCTCTCAGCTATCGCCTAGCGGTAAGTTAATCTTCTCAATGAAGCCATCTCGACGCTCATTGAGAGAGCTAGTGTAACATCCCTAAAACAATTAGACCCCTAGGTATTGGTTTTTTCATGACTAGGTCATGACAAAACCATCAGAAGCTCAAGATCAAGTGAACAAGGCTCAAGGTGAAAATCACCTTGGTCTGCAAGTAGAAGAATCCCAATTACTACCTTTGGCATGACCTTAGGGTTTTAACTTGGTTTCATGATCCCATCATGACACCTCTAACCCTAAGGGAGGCCAATATGTTGCTAAGGACCCATCAGGTATTAACCAATAATAATAAGTGCCTTGCGAAAGGGAGCTTTGGGCTTCAGCCTATAGTAGTTCCTAGTGCCCTTTGAGAGCCCTTCACGGGGTATTCCAAGGGCAGTCTTGGGCTAACCTAAACAATAGAAATAATAAACTTCAAGAACAACTAGTATAATTATGGTTTAACTTTCACTCACCTCGATGTCTCGGGTTGTTAGGTTGGTTCGCACGGGCTGTAGGCCCGGGGGATTTTGGGGATGGGCAGGTTTTCCCGGCGTGCTTTGGCTCAGTTGTTGATGGTGACGGACGGGATGGTCCGTGGAGCTTTGGCTCGATAGGTGATACAAAAGGTTTCATGTGCATAAGGTATTAGGTGGTGGGTCTTCAGTATTGGAGGGTCGATACACCGACGCCAATACGTCGACTCGACAAGTGTGGTTTAGCACTTTGCCATAAAAGTCCGGTGCGCCAGCCGACAAGAGTACGCAGGAGCTTTGCTTTGTGCACCAACATTGAGGCATACGATATGTTTGACTGGTAGTGCAATTACCGGTTTATAGATGGGTGAGGTCCAACCCACCGCTTCCGTTTGCCACTACGGAGGTATCCTGGGAGGTTCGGCTCCAGAAAAGGGGAATTAAAGGTCTGTGTACACAGAGTCGTGTGGGTCAGTTACACTTGCATGTTCACATCATGGCATAATTGTATTTCATTGCATAACCATAGCTTATAACCCTGACACCTATTGTATAAAGGGGTATGTGACGCTTTATACAATAGGCTCTACAAAACGACCCCTTGGTTTATAAGTTCGCACGAGCGTGCTTATAAGTTAAGGTTTTTATTTAGTAAATATATATGTATGCTTGCTAGAAAATCGACACCCTATTGTATAAATTGGTATGCGACTTTTTATATGATAGGAGCCTTGTAGAAGACCCCTTAGCTTATGTGTTTCCATATAAGTTAAGGTTACTTATTTCTTGTTCAGTCTTTCTTACTTTTATTACTACCGCACATACTTATTGAACTACTAGACTAGTTCCGCTGTCACCTATTATTTGTCATTCTCCACCTTCATATCTCTCCTTTCCTCATCCCCGCTCGGTTCCTAGGAGCCATGGGGGAAGGGGAGGGGGATTATAGGGCTTAGTCTTTTAGACTAACGGTTTTCGAACCATATCATTTTAGGGGACCATTGAGCCCAGCATGGAGGATAAGACCCGGAGGTCGGCCCGCTTGGAGATGGGGCAGTCTAGTACTAGAGTTCAGACAACTGGTATTGTGAGTCCCCGATCATTATTAGATGATTAGTTTTGCTTCCGCACTGAGTGATATGTAGTGAGGATATTGATGTACCGGGCATGAGCCCTGTTTTCTTTACTTTTATTATATCTGTGGAAACTCCCTTCGTGAAGACTATTTACTTTATATGTGATTGATGTGGACTTGCTTTCTTTTTTATTTTGCTACTGTCTTGTGATCGGATCGGCCGACAAGATTGGCATTTTGTAGTGGCGACCTTCCCGGGTGTGAAGGTGTCACCGCAAAGCGGCAGTTCTGGGCCTAAGACCCCGGTGGTTTAAAAAGAAAAAAAATGGGGTCTTACAAGTGGTATTAGAGGATACCTCGATCAGAAAAGTAGCAGTCCATAACCCCTGGGTCCCCCCCACACGAGTTTAGTTTGGGGACAAACTAAGATGCGGAAGCAGTGGTGTGCCCATGTGGGGGATCACATGTAAATTGTCCACTTTTAATTAGGTTTAAATGATTACTTACAATTGGCTTTTGTTACGTAGCCCCCAACACAGCCTACACCACAGGGCGGAGTCCAACAGACATCGAATGTTGCACCACCTCCCCCGGTCCCCACTCCATTCCTATAGTCAGAGATGGGGAAGAATCTGACAGCTATTCTGGAGGGTTTTAGGGCCCAACAGGTTGCGACCCTAAAACCAAACCCGGGGGCCAACTAGTTTAGTATCTTCTGAGGACTTTCTCCCCCGTCTTACTTGGGGACAGATTCGACTGTTTGGATGGAGGAGTGGCTGGATATTATGATATTTTGTATGAGATACTGACGTGGATACGGTGCCCTTGGGAGGAGAGGGTGCCTTTGGTGGTCTCTTGCTTGGAGCTCCATACCAAGAGATGGTGGAAGACATCGCTAGATACGACATTTGTTGATAGAGAGGTTGCAGAGATTGCTTGGGAGGAGTTCAGGGCCACACTGTTGGAGCATTTTGTTCAGCATTCGGCCAGAGATGATATGGAAGACTAGTTTTTACAGTTGAGATAGGGCAACAAGACGGTGGTGGAGTACCACCGAGAGTTCATTCATCTGGCCCGGTTTACATATTCTTATCAGTTGGATGAGGCAGGATACACCAAGAGGTTCTATAAGGGCCTGCGAGAGGATCTTAGGGAGGCTCTACTGTTCTTGTCTGACGGGCCTATTCCTCGAATATTGGAGATGGCGAAGAGGATCGAGGCAGATTGGCACACTACCCGAGGCCGGAAGCGGCCAATTGAGGATCAGGGCCGGGGAGCAAAAAATGATCAGCGACGGGGCCACATTACTGATGGGAGAGATGGGAGAAGAGCAGAGGACCAGCCTCGTCAGGAGGTGAGATAGAAGTAGAGGGAACCAGTAGTGATGGCTCCTCAGCCTCTCCAGATGCGGGAGATGCATAGACCCGGGGGTATGACATATCCCCCGCCTGAGTGCTTTAACTGTCATCAGGTGGGGCATATTCGTAGAAACTGCCCCATGAAGGGGGCACCACTACCAGCACCACCGGCTGCCCCGCCTGATCAGTATTTTGGAGGCCGAGGACATGGTCGAGGACGTGGATACATGGGAGGAGACCGCAGGCAGGAGAGGGAGCAAGTGTATGCACTGGATCTGACTCAACATCGAAATCCGGAGCAAGTGATCATAGGTACGCCAGAAAATTTTAAGTGCTCACTTTCCTATGTAATTAGATTTATGGATATAGAATTGATAAACTAGGAAAGAAAACTGTAACTAGATTTCGAAGACATTTATCAAGCCCAGGAATAGTCTTCATAAGCAGCAAGCCTGCTTATACACTATCTGATATGGGTGCTTTGCACTCGTTCGTATTGAAAGCCTTCGTGGAAGGGCTGGAAGGCGTGAAGCGATTCACAGGCTTAATGATGAGGATACGGCTACCTGACAGATCGGAGCTATTCATCTCCGCCCACTGTAACATGTAGGAGGAGATCGACGGAAAGGCATTCGAAGCACCAATAACGATCCTAAAGATGCCAGTCTTTGATTTGATCCTGGGCATGACATGGTTGCATTAGAACCATGCCCAGATTGACTTCCTCTCAAAGAGGATAACCGTGAGGCATTGAAATTCCCACATCGTCATCGAAGGTATTAGACCTATTCCCACTCTCTTGCTATCATCCGTGCAGGCTGTCAAGACCCACTTGCAGGGGGAGGATGTTTATGAAGTGTTGTTTGAAATGGCTGAGGCCAAGGATTCCATCTCTGATATCCCGGTTGTGCGAGATTTTGCTGACGTATTCCCAAAGAAGCTGTCAGGGCTACCCCCGCACCGGGAGCAGGATTTCCTGATATAGCTGGTGCCAGTTGCTAAGCCGGCATCTAGTGTAAGACCCCCCTCCCGGAACACAAAACCCGACATGAGAGGGGTCTTATGCCCAGAATAGCCGCCTTGTAGTAACACTAGCACTCGTGCCAGCCTGTACCACGAGACGCCTATCCTGCCGGCTACAACCAATATCAACATATAAATGCCATCCCAACTATAATAATAAAAGAAGTCAACCCACACTAAGCATAAGTCCATAAGTACAGCAAAAGAGAAGCTAAACAAGCTTCTACATAATCAGAGTACGTAAATAGAATTGCCCCGAAGGGCTACAATAAAATCTCTCTCACTCACATCTGTAACCGACGGTAGTGACGGTACCGTCCCCTCAGGCCCTGTTGTCCTGGCCTGGCTGTCCAGCTGCAAGACCTGCTGCTCCACCTGCGGGGTTTCCTCCTAAAAAGGAAGACGTAGCAACCGTTAGTCATAAAGACTAAGTGGCTTCACATCCGCTCCCTCGGCAACTCCTCGGCACCGGGCGGAGAAAGGAACAGGTACAATATATATAACAGTAGTACAAGCAGGTGAAGAAAGTATACAAGTCATAGGTAGCAATAAAAGTTGTGTATAAATGAAAAACCTCTTATTCTACAATTCTACCATCTACAGCAACAAGAGAATATAATGTTATAACAGTAAGTAAGTCAACTTATTTGGATGCCCATACAAGCATATAGGTTGAGGGTCGTTCAACAATAAGTAACTCATCGTATAGGAGTGCCCATACAAACTTATACGATGAGGGTCTTTTGTATGTAATGAAGTGCAATGCTATGTATGCAATGAAATGACACACCCATGATTAAGCACATGCAACCGCTATGTCGACAAAGACTTATAAATCCCACTATTCGAGCAGGTAGCTAACCTCTCAGGCGTCAACCGTCGTGGCCAAACGGTGATAGTAGAGCGGGCATCTCCACTACTAGGCTGGTCTCCAAACTACCTGGCCTAGAACTCCGTACGCCTCAATGCTAAGAACACAATAGCGGAGCTCACATGCGTACTATGGCTCAGCGGGTTCTCTTGGGTAAATGAGCACCAAGATCCTAGCCCTGAACTGGCCTATGCGTGACACGGAAGGAGCCTCAGAAGTGAGCACGAGGACCAAGCCCAACCGTTCACTTGGCACGGAAGGAGCCTCGGGACGTGAACACCGAGGACCAAGCCCAACCGCCCAAGGTCTAACTGTCAACTCCCATCGGTGTGACGATTGGCGAGCCCGTAGACCTGCTACACTATCCTTAACCCGGGATTACGACACCGCGTGTCGACTCACACCACATGCAATTCCACAATATCGTGGCATGGAAGTAGCCTCGGGATGTGAACACCGAGGACCAAGCCCAACCATCCATCAAATACGGAAGGAGCCTCGGGACGTGAACACCGAGGGCCAAGCCCAACCGTCCAATTTTACTCATCTCAACCTCATTCCAACTAGTGACGGTCAACACTGCACTTGTTACTTCCACAATGCTACCCGTAGGGAGACGACACTCTAAGCATTGGATTACTAATTCCCTTCTATCCATTCAACATACATCATGGTCATAGTTAAATCATTTAAACATCTATCAATTTATAACTACCCATTTATATCAGGCTCCTTCCTTCAATTAAGCTTGTCCACAACTCGTTATACGAATTAAGATTTATAACTCCAACTTATCATATCACTATGATGATTATGTCAAAAGAGTTCACCCAAGCCTCGAGTTAGATCGCAACATTAAATTCCACCGAATCGAATTCCACATTACACAGCCCAGAATTTAGGTGCAGCCTTAATCCGGGCAGCAACTTCGACCAAGGATTCCCGTGGCTACAGATATTTGATGAGTGCGTGTAACCACTCTTTGGAAGGATAATTTCAAGGGCTACAACTTTCGTGTTTAGTCGAAAGCTTAGATTTGATCAAATCACACCAGAAATTCACTCGAAGCCGGCTGCGTACAGGATACAGATTTCCTGGGAGGAATTTCCCCATATCGCAGCAGATTCGAACTGACTTTCCCGTGGCTACAGGTATCTCCTGGAAATGTGCAACAACTCGTTGGAAAGATAATTTCGAGGGATACGACTTTCATGTTGAGTCGAAAACCAAGATATGACCAGAACCCCTCCGAAACTTGCCACGAAGATCGCTGCGTGCAGAAATCAGATTTCTGCATGCATCTTAAGGTGAGATGAACGACATCCGTTCATCTTCCTCCTTGCACCGATCTCCCAAAAACTCCTCAAGAAATTCGTCCACCCTTATTCACCCTCACGAAGCCATATTTATCCACGAATCCCTATCTCATCTTCACATTGAATGATGAGGAGGATGAAGACACCTAAACCTAGATTAACAAATCTAGGCATGGCTTTCCCTAGGAAATCATCTCCTCACCATCAAGACTCTATGGAGTCGATATCTCCCCTAGAATATAACTACGGATCTAGCACCAAGGGAGAGGGGAGGAAGCTCACGTCATTTCCAGCGGTACCGCCATTTCCGGCCATGGATCTAGTCATCCTCCTCCGCAAAATCAGTTGTTGTTGTTCTTCACGGCAAAGGAAGGAGAGAGAGAGAGAGAGAGAAGGCCGCCTCCAAGAGCTCCAACTGCTTCCCTCGGCTCTGTCGATTTCATGAGGTCCGCGATGACATCAAGATCGATCGGCAAGGATGGATAGGGTTCGGCTTTATCTTCTATTACAAATCGATGTATTAGGTTAAATCCCTTCTGCCACGTGTCACCCTCTGATTTGACCGCCAAAATTAGGTCTTACTATAAATGACCGGTCCAAGGAATCATCCAACACGAATCCTGAAGTCCGGTTCGGTCCACCTGTACAAGCCGGCGAATCTGCTTGGGCGAAGAAAACACGTAAGTCAAATTCGACGGGAATCAATTGTCATTCTCGACGATTGGTGAGAATCGCCGGGCATTCTCGACGAATTCGTCGGGTATCATCAATGATACCCGGCGAATTTCACTTAGCCAACTTATCGGAAATCCTGGCATTGAGTGCGTTTAGTATCAGTCAGCGATACTCGACGATCGGTGGCTATCACTGGTCATTCTCGACGATCGGTGAGAATCGTCGGGCATTCTCGACGAATTTGTCGGGTATCAACAATGATACCCGGCGAATTTCACTTAGCCAACTTATCAGAAATCCTAGCGTTGAGTGCGTTGAGTATCAGTCAGCGATACTCGACGATCGGTGGGTATCACCAGGCATTCTCGACGATCGGTGAGAATCGTCGTGCATTCTCGACGAATTCGTAGGGTATCAACAATGATACCCGGCGAATTTCCCTTCGGCCATTTCCTTTCGATCCGTTGGATATCACTCAACCCTACACTCCATTCAACGCACTTGACACCTTTTGCCAGTGCACCCCGAGCCCGAGTCAAGTCTCTTGACTCAGAACTCGTGCGAGGGGCCTAGCGCGAATTGGGACGTTACAAATCCTATAAACAAAATAAAAGATTTTGTCCCCGAAATCAGGCTGAGGTCATGGGGAGTAAAGCATACAAAAAATAAATTTTCTTTTGAATAAAATTTCCTTAAGGAAACAGCTCCGGATAGCGTCTTTGCATCAAATCCATTGGCTCCCAAGTAAATGCTTCCTTCCCATGATTAGACCATAGCACTTTTACCATAGGAACACTTTTGCGGCGCAAGGTTTTTATCTCACTATCAACGATCCGTACCGGCTCCTGTCGCACAGATCTGTCAGATGCCACCTTACCATCAGTTGTGGGGATGTATTGTTCAGGCCGCAACAGCGCCTTCCGAAGAGACGATACATGGAACACATCGTGGAGATTTTCTAGCTCGGGCGGTAGCTCCAGCCGATAGGCCAAAGGGCAAATCCTTTCCACTATGACATAGGGTCTAACATACTGTGGGCTAAGCTTCTTCACTCCCCGCACCCGTAACACTCCATGCATCGGCCGGATTTTCAGGAACACTTTATCACCCACTTGAAACTCCACCATACGGTGCCTTGCGTTATAATACTTCGTCTGCCGACTTTGAGCCTCCAACATGCGATCCCTTATCAGCCTAACCACCGCATCCGTGTCATCTATATATTCAACACCCAAAGTCTTCGGGTCTTCATCTTGTACCCAATACAAGGGGTTTCTACACCTTCTTCCATAAAGGGCTTCATGGGGGCGCCATGCCAATGCTAGCTTGATGGCTGTTGTTGTAGGAGAATTCCACTAAGGGTAAGAGTCTTTCCCACGGCTCTCCCCTATCTATCACATACAACCTCAACAGATCCTCCAATGTTCGGATGGTCCGCTAAGACTGCCCGTCCGTCTGTGGATGAAATGCGGTGCCGAAGGTAAGGCGTGAGCCCAAATACGCCTGTACTGCCTTCCACTCCTTGGAGGTAAAACAACCATCACGGTCCGAAACTATCGTCTTAGGTATGTCGTGATACTGTACAAACTGCTCCTCAAAAAGACGTACTAAGACATCCACATGAGCCTCCTTATTCATTGGAATGAACCGGGCAACTTTCATCAGGTGATCAACAATCACCCACATGGAATCATTTCCTGAGCGGGAGCGAGGTAGCCCATGTACGAAGTCCATGGAAATATCCTCGAACTTCCATTCGGGGATTGACAACGACTGCAACAGGCCACCGAGGCTCCTGCACTCCGCCTTCACTCTTTGGCAGGCTTCACAATGCGTGACAAAGTACCGGACATCCTTCTTCATTCCTGGCCAACACATCGTCTTCCGTAAGCCGGCGTACATCTTTGAAATTCCCGGGTGCATGGAATATTAAGAGCAATGTGCTTCTCTCAAGATATCCTCCAAGATTCTGCCACCTTTGGGAATGTAGAGCAGGCCGCGAAAGTAAACGAGGCTGTCCTTTAGTGTGTAGTCGTCGGTAGTCCCGTCTTCGATTAACTTTATTGTTGGGGCCAAAGCCGCATCCAATCATTGCTCCACTCGGATCCGGTCCCGGATATCACAAACTATGCTCATGCAGGACAAGTACTCCATATATTCTGCCAAAGAAGCCTTAAATATTAAGGTAATATCCATCTCCTTAATCATCCGTGCCAACTCCATGCTCATCAATCGAGACTCTGGGCTCGAGCTGGGTACTTTACTACTCAACGCATCGGCTACCGAGTTCGCTTTTCTAGGGTGGTACTTCAAGGTGAACTCATAGTCACATAGAAACTCTAACCACCGCCGTTGTCTTAAGTTCAATTCCTTCTGGGTATGGACGTACTTCAAGTTTTTATGATCCGAGAAGATTTCGCAGTGGACGCCGTATAGATAATGCCTCCATACCTTCAAGGCGAACACCACTGCTCCTAGCTCCAAATCATGCACCGGGTAATTGATTTCTTGCTTCTTCAATTGTCTTGAAGCATAAGAAATTACGTGCATGTGCTGCATCGATACCTCTCCCAACCCCTGATAAGACACGTCCGTGTAAACTTGGAATCCTTCCTTCCCCGACGAAAGGACAAGGATGGGGGCGGATGTAAGTCTATCCTTCAATTCCTGGAATGTCGCTTCACATTAGAGTGTCCACTCAAATGGCACACCTTTCTTTGTCAAAGAAGTAAGCGGGAGGGCAATCTTGGAGAATCCTTTTACGAACTTGCGGTAGTATCTTGCAAGTCCAAGAAAACTCCTCACATCGGCCGCCGACTTCAAGGGCGACCACTCCTTCACGGCACGCACTTTAGCCGGATCCACAGCTTGTCTAGCCCCACTGATTACATGACCCAAGAAAGCCACTTCCCTAAGCCAGAATTCACACTTGCTAAACTTGGCGAACAGGGCGTGCTCTTTTAACTTTTCTAGAACTAAGGCCAAATGCCCGGCATGTTCTTCCTCCGTATTCGAGTAGACTAAGATGTCGTCAATGAACACAATGAAGAATACATCTAGATAAGGATCAAACACTTTATTCATCAAGCTCATGAAAGCTGATGGGGCATTTGTGAGCCCAAACGGCATCACTGTGAACTCATATAAGCCGTACCTTGATCTGAAAGCCGTTTTCTGAATATCATCCTCTTGTATTCTCAATAGGTAATACCCCGAGCGCAAATCTAGCTTGGAGAACCAATGCTCTCCCACCAGTTGGTCGAACAACTCATCAATCTGAGGTAACGAATAGGTGTTCTGTACCGTCAGTCGGTTGAGTTCCCGATAGTCTATACATAAACGCAGGGTTCCATCTTTCTTCTTAACGAATAGAACAGGGGCTCCCCAAGGTGATGAGCTGGGTCGAACAAACCCTGATTCTACCAACTCCTACAGTTGAACTCTAAACTCCGCGAGTTCTTTTGGGGCCATCCGATAAGGGATCCTGGAGACAGGCTTAGCTCCTGATACAAGCTTAATCTGAAAATCCACTTCTCTATGCGGGGGTAACCCTGGAAATTTCTCAGGAAATACCTCAGGGAAATCCCGTGCTACCCGCACATCCTTCACATCTACCTTCATCTCCTTTAGTTCGAAACATATCATGTAGAATTCATCCCCTCTCATATGAGCTTTCAAGGTCTAGATTGAGGATAACAATATTCGGGGTGCGAAATTTATACCTTGGAAGACTACATCAGTATCCCCATGTCTCAAACAGATGTGCTTCTCCGCACAGTCGATTCTTGCATGGTGCCAATCAAGCCATGCCATTCCCAGAATGAGGTCGAATTCTGGTATTTTCAAAATTGTGGCGGGATTTCGAAGGTCCTTCCCCCAATGGTTATCTCCAACTCACACTTTGCGGTTGTCGTCATCTCAGATCCGTCTGGGAGGCGTACTCTTCGAGCAATACCAGTGAAATATTGTACTCCGTGTATATCCTTGATGAAGTCTTCAGACACGAAAGAATGTGAGGCACTGGTGTCAAATAACGTATAAGCCGGTTTCACGCCGACCATCACGGTGCCTAAGTGTCATTTAATAATACTCAAGCTAGACGTCTAGTATATCTTAAGGCACTAGAGGATATTAATGGAAGCAAAATGGCTAATTCAAATCGTACCTGCCATCATCTCCTGAGGATTCCGCTCTTGAGTCATGTCCAAGGCATACATTTGATCCTGAGCGGGTCCGGGGTTTCTTCCTCGTGGTCCACGTCCTCGACCACACACATACCCTCGCTTCCGAGGGGCTGCTGGAGGGAAAGCAAAAGGCGCATCTCCAAATAGTTGTGGACTGTAGCGTCGAATGTGGCCTAGTTGGTTGCATTCAAAGAACACGCGCTCCTGCCTTCCGTCGTGTTGCTGAAATTGTTGAGGTGGAGGTAATGCTGGCGGTTGCGGAACCGGGCTCTCCTCTCTAAAGTTCTTGGGGAAACGCCTGCCACCTCTCTGATATCCTCTTCCTCTTCTATTGTCAAATCTCCTTCTATTGCTGGGGCCGGCTTCCATCACGCCTTCCGCTGGCCTCTTACCACTTCCCAAGTGGTCCGCTTCAAATCTCTTCGCCATATCGATAATCTCCGCCAGACTAGAGTCTGCTATAAACAAAAGGGTTTTTCTTAGGGGATCTCGCAAGCCTTTGTAGAATCATTTGGCATACCCTCTATCATCCAACTCATAGGAGTCAGCGAATCTAGCCAAGTGCTGAAACTCCCGTTGGTACTCTGTCACCGACATGGACCCTTGCTTTAGTTGCAAAAATCTCTCTTCAAGACCATACCGAGCGGCCGAGGGGATGAAATGCTCTAAAAAGGCTTCAGAGAATACGCTCCAACTAATGTCCGTGTATACTCTTCCACGAAAAGTGGAGCCCATGAGGGACTTCCACCACCTTTTGGCGTGCAGTTCTAAGAGTGTCACCACAAGGGTCACCGCCATGTTGTTTGGACATCTTATTCCTGCCAACAATTCTTGTATAGTGTCGAGCCACTCTTCCGTACGCACCGCCGACTCTGTCCCAATATAAGCGGGAGGGGAGAGAGCTCGGAAAATGCTTAACCAACTAGATCCCGGACCCTGTTGTTGTACAGGTGCATGTTGAGATTGGGACCTAAAGGCGTCAAAAATAGCTGTGAGCGTCTGCCCTAGCTCTGATTGTTGGAATTGTGTAGGTACGGACGGGGCCGGGGTGCCCCTCACTGGCTCAGCATGTACTGGGATCTACACATAGGGTACAAACCTAAGGTTAGATTGGCTAATCTAAGGTTAAAGATGGAAAAACTTAGTGTGAATTACATATGGGCACACCACTCTTCCGCTAAGTCAGTTTTTCACCAAACTGACAAATCAAACGGGGGTGGCACCATTGTTAAGTGACTTTCTCCTTGGAGGACCGTAGAAAGCTGATACCATTTGTAAGACCCCCCTCCCGGAACACAAAACACGGCACGAGAGGGGTCTTATGCCCAAAACAGCCGCCTTGAAGTAACACTAGCACTCGGGCCAGCCTGTACCACGAGACGCCTATCCTGCCGGCTACAACCAATATCAACATATAAATGCAAACCCAACCATAATAATAAAAGAAGTCAACCCACACTAAGCATAAGTCCATAAGTACAATAAAAGAGAAGCTAAACAAGCTTCTACATAATCAGAGTACGTAAATAGAATTGCCCCGAAGGGCTAAAACAAAATCTCTCTCGCTTACATCTGTAATCGACGGTAGCGACGGTACCGTCCCCTCAGGCCCTGTCGTCCTGGCCTGGCTATCCAGCTGCAAGACCTCCTTCTCCACTTGCGGGGTTTCCTCCTAAAAAGGAAGACGTAGCAACCGTTAGTCATAAAGACTAAGTGGCTTCACATCCGCTCCCCCGGCGACTCCTCGGCACCGGGCGGAGAAAGGAACATGTACAATATATATAACTATAGTACAAGCAGGTGAAGAAAGTATACAAGTCATAGGTAGCAATAAAAGTAGTGTATAAATGAACAACCTCTTATTCTACAATTCTACCATCTACAGCAGCAAGAGAGTATAATGTTATAACAGTAAGTAACTCAACTTATTTGGATGCCCATACAAGCATATAAGTTGAGGGTCATTCAACAGTAAGTAACTCATCGTATAGGAGTGCCCATACAAACTTATACGATGAGGGTCTTGTGTATGTAATGATGTGCAATACTATGTATGCAATGCAATGACACACCCATGATCAAGCACATGCAACCGCTATGTCGACAAAGACTTATAGTTCCCACTATTCGAGCAGGTAGCTAACCTCTCAGGCATAAACCATCGTGGACAAACGGTGATAGTAGAGCGGGCATCTCAACTACTAGGCTGGTCTCCACACTACCTGGCCTAGGCCTCCGTACGCCTCAATGCTAAGAACACAACAGCAGAGCTCACATGCGTACTACGGCTCAGCGGGTTCTCTTGGGTAAATGAGCACAAAGATCCTTGCCCCGAACTGGCCTCTGCGTGACACGGAAGGAGCCTCGGAAGTGAGCACGAGGACCAAGCCCAACCGTTCACTTGGCATGGAAGGAGCCTCGGGACGTGAACACCGAGGACCAATCCTAACCGCCCAAGGTCTAACTGTCAACTCCCATCGGTGTGACGATTGGCGAGCCTGTAGACCTGTCACACTATCCTTAACCCGGGATTACGACACCGCATGTCGACTCACACTACATGCAATTCCACAATATCGTGGCATGGAAGGAGCCTCGGGACGTGAACACCGAGGACTAAGCCCAACCATCCATCAAATACGGAAGGAGCCTCGGGACGTGAACACCGAGGGCCAAGCCCAACCGTCCAATTTTACTCATCTCAACCTCATTCCAACTAGTGACGGTCAACACCGCACTTGTTACTTCCACAATTCTACCCGTAGGGAGACGTCACTCTAAGCATTGGATTACTAATTCCCTTCTATCCATTCAACATACATCATGGCCATAGTTAAATCATTTATACATCTATCAATTTATAACTACCCATTTATATTAGGCTCTTTCCTTCAATTAAGCTTGTCCACAACTCGTTATACGAATTAAGATTTTTAACCCCAACTTATCATATCACTATGATGATTATGTCAAAAGAGTTCACCCAAGCCTGGAGTTAGATCGCAACATTAAATTCCACCGAATCGAATTCCACATTACACAGCCCAGAATTTAGGTGCAGCCTTAATCCGGGCGGCAACTTCGACCAAGGAATCCCGTGGCTACAGAAATTTGACGAGTATGTGTAACCACTCGTTGGAAGGATAGTTTCAAGGGCTACAACTTTCGTGTTTAGGCAAAAGCCCAGATTTGATCACATCACACCAGAAATTCACTCGAAGCCTGCTGCGTACAGGATACAGATTTCCTGGGTGGAATTTCCCCCAATCGCAGTAGATTCGAACCGACTTTCCCGTGGCTACAGGTATCTCCTTAAAACGTGCAACCACTCGTTGGAAAGATAATTTTGAGGGCTACGACTTTCATGTTGAGTTGAAAACCCAGATATGACTAGAACCCCTCCGAAACATGCCACGAAGATCACTACGTGCAGAAATCAGATTTCTGCGCGCATCTTAAGGTGAGATGAACGGCATCCGTTAATCTTCCTCCTTGCACCGATCTCCCAAAAACTCCTCTAGAAATTCATCCACCCTTATTCACCCTCACGAAGCCATATTTCTCCATGAATCCCTATCTCATCTTCACTTTGAATGATGAGGAGGATGAAGACACCTAAACCTAGATTAACAAATCTAGGCAAGGCTTTCCCTAGGAAATCATCTCCTCACCATCAAGACTCTATGGAGTCGATATCTCCCCTAGAATATAATTAAGGATCTAGCACCAAGGGAGAGGGTAGGAAGCTCACGTCATTTCCAGCGGTACCGCCATTTCCGGCTATGGATCTAGTCATCCTACTCCGCGGCATCTGTTGTTGTTGTTCTTCACGACAAAGGGAGGAGAGAGAGAGAAGGTCGCCTCCAGGAGATCCGACTGCTTCCCTTAGCTCTGTCGGTTTTGCGAGGTCCGCGATTATGGAAAGATCAATCGACAAGGATGGCTAGGGTTCGGCTTTATCTTCTCTTATAAACCGATGTATTAGGTTAAATCCTTTCTGCCACGTGTAACCCTCTGATTCGACAGCCCAAATTAGGTCTTACTTGAAATGATTGGTCCAAGGAATCATCTAGCATGAATCCCGAAGTCTGGTTCGGTCCGCCTGTTCAAGCCAGCGAATCTGCCTGGGCGAAGAAAATGCGCAAGTCAAATTCGACGGGAATCAACTGTCATTCTCGACGATCGGTGAGAATCGCCGGGCATTCTCGACAAATTCGTCGGGTATCATCAATAATACCCGGCAAATTTCACTTAGCCAACTTATCATAAATCCTGGCATTAAGTGCGTTGAGTATCAGTAACCGATACTCGACGATCGGTGGCTATCACCGGGCATTCTCGACAATCGGTGAGAATCGCCGGGCATTCTCGACGAATTTGTCGGGTATCAAAAATGATACCCGGCGAATTTCACTTAGCCAACTTATCGGAAATCCTGGCGTTGAGTGCGTTGAGTATCAGTCAGCGATACTCGACGATCGGTGGGTATCACCGGACATTCTTGACGATCGGTGAGAATCGCCGGGCATTCTCGACGAATTCGTCGGGTATCAACAATAATACCCGGCGAATTTCCCTTAGGCCATTTCCTTTCGATCCGTTGGATATCACTCAACCCTACACTCCATTCAACGCACTTGACACCTTTTGCCAGTGCACCCCGAGCCCGAATCAAGTCTCTTGACTCAGAACTCGTGTGAGGGGCCTAGCGCAAATTGGGATGTTACATCTAGTGCCCCTTATCGGATGGATCCGAAGGAGTTGACAGAGTTTCAAAGCAAGCTGCAGGAGCTAGTGGAAGCCGAATTTGTCCGACCGAGCTTTTCACCATGGGGAGCCCCAGTGTTATTCGTCAAGAAGAAGGACGGGACACTTAGACTATGCATCGACTACCGAGCACTGAACCGACTGACAGTCCAGAATACCTATCCATTGCCAAGGATAGATGAGCTGTTTGATCAGTTAGAGGGGGCACATTTCTTTTCAAAACTGGATTTAAGGTCGGGCTATTACCAGCTGTGTTCCAGGAGGAGGACATTCTGAAGACTGCTTTTAGTAGCATATATGGGTTGTTCGAGTTTACTGTGATGCCCTTCAGGCTCACGAATGCACTGTTCACGTTCATTAGCCTCATGAACCGGGTGTTCGAAGCTTATCTTGATGTGTTCGTTATCGTGTTTATTGACGACATCCTAATCTACTCGAGGACAGAGGAGGAGTACACACGACATCTGACGTTGACTCTAGAGAGACTGCAGGAGCACCATTTGTATGTAAAGTTCAGCAAATGCCAGTTTTGGTTGAAGGAGGTGGCTATCCTAGGACATATCATCAGTGGAGCTGGGTTGGCAGTGGACTCGACCAAGATTCCGGAAGTTCGGGACTGGCCGCAGCTGAAGGCGGCCATAAACGTGTGGAGTTTTCTAGGACTTACCGGTTATTAACTGAAGTTCATGGAGGGATTCTCTCGAATTACCCTCCCACTCACATCCATGACGAGGAAAGACGTGCCCTCTGTCTGGACCACGCAGTGCGAGGTGGCTTTTCAGGAGCTGAAGGATTGACTCACCTCGGTCCATATACTTGCCCTTCCTTCGGGGAAATAAGGATTCCAGGTCTACACCGACGCTTCCTACCAGGGCATGGGAGCAGTGCTGATACAGAAGGGCCATGTGATTGCTTATTCTTCCCGCCAGTTAAAGAAGCATGAGTAGAATTACCCTGTTCTTGACTTAGAGATGGAAGCGGTCGTGTTTGCTCTAGAAGTCTGGCGACATTATCTGTACGGGTTCCACTACGACATATACTCCAATCACAAAAATCTAAAGTATGTGGACACGCAGAAAGAGCTGAACATCAGGCAGAGACGATTGGTGGAATTTCTAGCAGATTATCAGTACGATATGCATTACCACCCAGGGAAGGCGAATGTGGTAGCCGATGCACTGAGTCGGAGAGCTGCCACCTCCAGAGCGGAGCCCTAGATTATGTCCATGAAGCTGGTATAGAGATTAGAGGATATGCACATCACGCTGGTGTCGTATGATGTCCCCGAGCTTTATGAGGAGTATTTAGTGGCGATGAGCGCTATTGAGACCGAGTCAGAGATGGGCAGATGCAAGATGCCAAGCTGTTATTTCGGGCCTTGGAGGCAGGTACTGCTGGGGATTACACATTGAGAGATGACTTGGTGTGCTTCAGAGGATGGGTTTATATACCAGAGGGAGGCTAGGTCCGGGAGGATATCATGACGGAGGCCCACTATAGTCGGTAATCAGTACACCTGGGAGTTACGAAGATGATTGCAGATCTGAAGAATACCATGTACTTGCCAGGCATGAAGAAGGATATCACCTACTTCGTGACCCACTACGAAACATGCCAGCTAATGAAGATAGAGTGCAGAAACCCCGCAGGATTATTGCAGCCACTCCCAGTGCCGGAGTGGAAGTTCGAGGACATCGCGATGGACTTCATACATGGGCTTCCCCGATCACGGATAGGGAATGATTCGATCTGGGTAATCATCGACCGGCTGACAAAGGTAGCCAGATTAATCCCAATCAGGAAGGATGACTCGGTTGGTGTGCTGGTTCGGAAATTCGTGAAGAAGTTTATCCGTTATCATGGCGTACCCAGGACGATTGTATCAGATCGGGATGTACAGTTTACGTCTAGGGAGTGGAGATCAGTGCAGACTTACTTGGGCACCCGGCTGACTTTCAGTACAGCTTTTCATCCCCAGACTAACGGGCAGACGGAACGCACCAATCGGACTTTGGAAGATCTGTTGCGACTATGCATTTTGGATTGCGGAGAGCCTTGGGAGAATCTGTTGCCACTGATCGAGTTCTTATATAATAACAGCTATCGGTCCAACATAGGGATGGCACCTTGATGACTAGTTTTAGTCCTCCCTTTTGGGGGTATTTTAGTAGCTTAAGTCCATAAGTTTTATTTAAAGTTTGTGTTTTTATGCTTGTTATAATATTGTTGTATTATTATAGTTCTATTATATATATTGTTGTTATTTTATATTTTATGTTATTATGTTTAGTTTATAAATATCATTATCTTTGTTATAATTTAGTTTAATGATATGATTATTTTGTTTAGTTCTTATATTTTATGTTAAATTTAGTTTAATGATATGAATTATTATGATTAGTTAAATATCATGTTATTTTATTATGAGCTAATGTTGTATTTATGTTTTGTAGGTTCAAGTGCAGTTTACCATGCAAGCCGAGCCCTCCTTGGTGCTGTCCTCAAGTTGCCCGAGCCCAACACATGGAGCAGCTCATGTGGCCGGCCCTTCTAAACATGCAACCGGCCCTCCACTTGTAGCAGCCCAAGCCTCCTACCTGAGCCCTTGATGCAGCCCATGCAGCCCACATTTGTAGCAGCCCGGCCCTCCACTTGTAGCAGCCCAAACCTCCTACCCGAGCCCACCATGCAGCAACCCCCCTCTTTCATTAAATGCCATGCATGAATCATCCCCATGAGGTGGCCGACCACCTCTTGCTCTCCCCCTAATCTATAAGCTTCCCTCCTCTCCTATAAAAGGAACCCATGTCCCATGCTTTAGAGAGGTTGGCTTTTGGAGAGTGCAAGTCAAGAGAATTTTTCATTGTAATTTTCATTTCTAGTTTCCTTTTTTGTAATCTCATTTTGTTTAAGTAATATCATTTTGTTCTAAGCTATTGTGCACTTTCTTTCCTTTTAGTATAAAAAAATATGAAATCTTCTTCTCCTATTTTGTCTTCCTTTTCGAATATGCGTAGCTATTTTTTCTTTTAGCATTCGATTGTGAGGATCCATAAAATGAGATGAGGGTTTCTTTTATTTCATAGTTTTATTTTTGCTTAATTCTACTCGGTCCTTCTTTGATTATTATTTCGTCGACTCCGTATTTCCGGTATACGGTAGTAGGCTAAGGATCTCATATTTGAGTAGCCGAGAGGCTCGTGAATGTGAAAGATCACTCAAAGAAGGAAGGAGTTGAACGCAACCCTAGAGATAGGACGACGTAAATCTTCCGGATTGGAGTCAAATCCAATAGTGTGGATCACATCGATAATGTAACTTTAGACTTCTTTGGTTTTTAAAGAGATTTCGATCAAAGAGTCTATAAGTTAGGAGACCTAATGCTCTAGCGAGATTTTGTCTCATTTTCGGATCCGTCGCGGCCGAGTATGATTTGCAAATTTAAAACTATACCTTTTATCTCTTTCGTTTCATTTTATGGTGAATCAATGATCGAATGCTAGCTTTTTAATATAAGTTTTTCGTCTCTAAAATTATAGTTTATTTCACTTTTAAAAATTCTCAAAATCCAATAATTTTCCGGTAGGATAATAGTTCAAGCGTGAGTAGCAGTACTTGACAGCCCCGTGTTTAAATACGACCTTGATACTACGATTCGACAGGTACGCTTGCCTGTTTGGGTTTTAGCCCATCAAGTTTTTGGCACCGTTGCCGGGGATTTTTCTTCGTCAATATTTTGAAAACGCTTTCGCTATTACTTCTGCAAAAAAAAAAAATTTATTTTCTTTTATTACTATAATCAACTTCATCTTATTTCTACCCCACCTAAATTCTCTCGAAAAGGGTAAGGGGCTTTAAGCGCCACCATTTTACCTAGTACCTTGCGAACCCTTCACCGGGTAGCCCTTGGGAAGTTCGAGAGCCAAGCCGTAAAAAAATCTATTTTCAAAAAAACAAAAAAAACTCTTTCTTCTCTTTCTCTATTTCAAGTTTTCATTTTCGTTTTCCTTCGTTTTCTTTGCTAGTGCATGAACCGAGCGAATCCGTCGCTACTTGTTGATTTGGACCAAGAAATCGAACGCTCCTTTCAGAGACAACTACGATTCGGGGCTTCCACTTCTCAAACAGCGGTTGAGGATTCCTACGGGGATTACAATTTCAATTCTGAAATGGGAGACCCTAACCAAGAAATGGCTCTACAAAGGACCATGTCCGATTATGCTCGACCCAATCTGGAGGGGACTGAAACAAGTATTGTTCGACCTGCGATTGCGAACAATAACTTCGAGCTCAAGCATAGCATCATACAAATGGTGCAGCAATATGTACAGTTCGACGGATTACAAGATGAAGATCCGAACTTGCATATTGCTAATTTTCTTGAAATCTGTGACACCTTTAAGATTAATGGTGTTTCAGACGATGCTATAAGGCTAAGACTCTTCCCCTTCTCCCTAAGAACCAAAGCCAAACAGTGGTTGAGTTCTCTTCCAAGAGGATCAATCACTACTTGGAACATTTTAACTGAAAAATTTCTTTCTCGTTATCCCCCCCCCCCCCGCTAAAACTGCTAAGCTGCGAAATGATATAACTTCATACTCTCAAATTGATTCTGAGACCCTCTATGACACTTGGGAGAGGTTCAAAGAACTTTTGAGAAGATGCCCACACCATGCTCTGCCTGTATGGTTGCAGGTCCAGACATTCTATAATGGGCTAAACCAAGAAACTAAGCTGATAATAGATGCCGCTTTCACTGGTTCTTTAGACCGCAAAACTCCGGAAGCCGCTCTTGAGCTTATCGAGGATATGGCGATGAACACCTATCAGTGGAATTCGTCTAGGACTCGCCCATCTAAACCTGCAGGTATATATGAAGTGGATTCGGTGACGCAACTACCGCTGCAAGTGGAAATGCTCAACAAGAAGATCTCGGAGATGACTGCTCCCCCCGCCGCTAAGGTATATGAAAATGCTGCTGCTGCCGAGCAGGTAGATTATCAGGGGAACATACCCAGGCCTGCTCAAAATATTTCTGCAAACAATTTTTGTGCTTTTTCGAATTTTTCTTCTCCTCCTGGTTTTAATTCTTCATCTAATTCTTATCAGCACGGATGACATAACCATCCTAATTTCTCGTGGAGTAATAATGCTAATGTTGTATGCCCACCGCACGATTTTACACCACCACCGCCACCACCACAACAAAATTTTCAAAAACCTTCCCCTTTGGAAGAGATCCTCGCTAAGTATATAAGCTCGAACGATGCTACTATTAGAAACTTAACAGGATCAATGAAAAATTTAGAAAATCAGGTCGGCCAACTCGCCAAGGCCTTTTCCGAGAGACCACCTGGAACTCTTCCCTCGAACACTGAGCCTAACCCAAGGGAGCATGCAAATACGATTTCCCTTCGGAGCGGTAAGGTTGTTAACGAGCCCACCACAAGGGAAGAGCCAAGGGTGATTGTCCCTCTTGATTTTATCCCCACGGAAAATGATAAATCAAATCTTGAAAATGAAAAATCTATTTTTGATAAAGAAAAAGATATTTCTGTTCTTTCTGATTTTCAAAATGATGCTCCTGTTATTATAAAGGAATCTCTTCCACCTCCTTATCCAGCTCGACTTAGGAAGGAAAAACTAGACGATCAGTACAAACGCTTCCTTGAAATGTTCAAACAAATTCACATTAATTTGCCATTTCATGAAGCGATTAGTCAAATTCCTAAGTATGCGAAGTACCTTAAGGATCTGTTAACAAACAAGACGAAATTGGAAAATTTAACACATGTAACATTAAATGAAGAATGCTCTGCGGTCGTTAAAAACTTTAATCTTCCTAAAAAGATAAACGATCCGGGTAGTTTTTCCATTCTTTGCGTCTTTGGTGATTTATTTGTTAAACATGTGTTAGCAGATCTAGGAGCGAGCATCAATTTGATGCCTTTTTCTTTATTAAAGAAACTAGGATTGGGCACTCTCAGCCCTACAAGAATGAGTATCCAAATAGCTGATAGGTCCATTAAGTATCCATTAGGTATCGTTGATGACGTGCTAGTAAAGGTCGACAAATTCATCTTCCCGGTGGATTTTGTCATTCTTGATATTGAAGAGGACGTCGAGGTCCCTCTTATCCTTGGCCGACCATTCCTAGCCACCTCTCGAGCAGTTATTGATGTTAGTAACAGAAAGTTGTTTTTGCGTGTGGGAGATGATGAGGTCACATTTTCTATTAATCAATCCATGAAAAACTCTTTAAAAATGATGACTCATGCTTCTTTCTTGATGTTTTAGATGAAGAATCTTCCCTTTCCCTTTCTAACATTTCTTCTAATGAATTTTCCTCTTCTTTTTCTAAAATTTCTTCAAATGATTTTGAAAACACGGTGATGTCAATATAAGAAAATTTTGAAAATAATTCCGTCTTTGGTAGAAAAAAGTATGAAAATATCATTTTTGAAAAAGAAAAGAATTTAAAAAACTCTTATGATGAACCATCCCATCTTGATTTAAAACCACTTCCTGACCATCTCAAATATGCCTTTCTTGCAAAAGACTCTAAATTGCCCGTTATAATCTCGGCTTTGCTTTCTCAATCCGAAAACAATCAATTGATCGAACTACTACAAAAGCATCGCCGAGCTATAGCGTGGCAAATTTCTGATATTCCTAGCATAAGCCCCTCCTTCTGCACCCATAAGATATTTTTTGAAAATAATTCTTAGGGTGTAGTCCAACCTCAACGTCATCTTAATCCCAACATGAATGTGGTTGTGAAGGGTGAGGTTCTTAAGTTATTTGATGCGGGGATAATTTATCCTATTTCTGATAGTCAGTGGGTAAGTCCGGTCCAGGTTGTTCCTAAAAAGGGTGGAGTAACGGTAGTAACAAATGACAATAACGATCTAATTCCAACTAGGATGGTAACAGGATGGAGGATGTGCATCGATTACCGTAAACTCAATGATGCTACTCGTAAAGATTACTTCCCCCTCCCCTTTATCGATCAAATCTTAGAACGCTTATCCGGGCATAGTTTTTATTGCTTTCTCGATGGTCTTTCGGGATACTTCCAAATCCCTATTGCACCCGAAGACCAAGAGAAGACAACAATCACTTGCCCCTTTGGAACATTTGCCTACCATAGTATGCCTTTTGAGCTATGCAACGCACCAGTTACCTTTCAGCGTTGTATGCTAGCCATCTTCGATAAATATGTAGAAAATATTATGGAAGTTTTTATGGACGACTTTTCCGTTTTTGGCGACTCATTTGAACTATGTTTAAATAATCTAGGAAAAGTTTTAAAACGCTGCGAAGAAACGAATCTCGTTTTAAATTGGGAAAAGTGCCACTTTATGGTACTTGAAGGTTTAGTCCTTGGCCACAAAATTTCCGCTAGGGGAATTGTAGTGGACAAGGCAAAAATTGAAATAATTGTAAAGTTACCGCCACCTACAACTGTTAAAACGATTAGAAGTTTTTTAGGGCACGCGGGTTTTTATCGTAGATTTATTAAAGACTTTTCAAAATCACTAAGCCTCTCACCCACCTTATCGAAAAAGACACTCCTTTCATTTTTAATGAATCTTGTCTCGAGGCATTTGAATTAATAAAATCAAAAACTTATAAATGCTCCTATTATGATCGCCCCAGTTTGGGATTTACCATTCGAAATAATGTGCGATGCGAGTAATCATGCGGTAGGTGCGGTTCAAGGTCAACGAATTGCTAAGAACTTTCATCCAATTTTCTACGCTAGTAAAACACTAACTTCTGCTCAAAAAAATTACACCACAACGGAGAAAGAACTTTTAGCGATTATTTTTGCGTTTGATAAATTCCGACCTTATGTTACTCTTTCTAAAGTTATTGTTTTCACGGATCATTCCGCTTTGAAGTACCTCCTTTCTAAACCAGATGCCAAGCCGCGTCTTATTCGCTGGATCCTCTTACTTCAAGAATTCGACTTGGAGATTCGGGATAACAAAGGAGCGGAAAACCTAGAAGCTGATCATCTCTCTCATCTTGAAAATCCCTTTCTTGATATTTTAAATGAAACTTTTATTAATGACTCTTTTCCGGATGAGTATCTTTTAAATATTTCTTCTTCTACCCCCTGGTTTGCCGACCTGGCCAATTATCTTGTGGCCCAGGTCCTTCCAAAAGAATACTCAACTCACCAAAAGAAGAAATTCTTTTCTGAGTTGAAGTATTATTTTTGGGAAGATCCATTTCTATTTCGCATTTGTGCGGATCAGGTGGTAAGGAGATGTGTTTCCCGGGAAGAGGGTCAACAAATCTTAAAACATGTTCATGAAGGTCTGACTGGCGGGCACTTTCAAGCAAACCGCACCGCACACAAAGTACTTAGTGCTGGCTTTTATTGGCCAAGCATATTTAAAGATGCACAAATCTTTGTGGGCGGATGCGATCGATGCCAGCAGACTGGAAATCTCTCTAATAAAAATGAAATGGAACAAAACTATTTTCTCGAGTGCGAAGTTTTTGATCTGTGGGGCATAGACTTCGTCGGCCCATTTCCCTCCAGTTTAGGTAATAAATATATTTTAGTCGCAGATGATTACGTTTCCAGGTGGGCGGAAGCCCAAGCTTTACCAAATAATGATGCTCGCATTGTTGTTGCTTTTCTTAAAAAATTATTTTCTCATTTTGGTTTTCCTCGAGCGATCGTTAGTGATAGGGGAAGTCATTTTTGCAACGCCCAACTCGCTAAAGCTTTAACTAAATATGGCGTTACGCATTAATTATCCACCGCTTATCACCCCCAAACTAACGGTCAGGTCGAGGTAGTTAATCGAGAACTTAAAAGAATTTTGGAAAAAACCGTTTCTACTTCTCGTAAGGATTGGTCTTTAAAATTAGACGATGCTCTTTGGGCCTATCAGACAGCGTACAAGACCGCCATCGGTTGTACTCCTTTCCGATTAGTCTATGGAAAATTGTGTCATCTTCCGGTAGAGGTAGAACACCGAGCGTATTGGGCGTTAAATTTTTTTAATTTTGATCCACACTCGGTCGGCGAGCATAGAAAAAACCAACTAAATGAGCTTAACGAGTGGCGAGCGTACGCATATGAAAATAATAAAATTTATAAAGAACACATGAAATTGTATCACGATAAAAACCTACGCCATCCTAAAACGTTTAAACCAGGCAATCAGGTTCTTCTTTTTAATTCGCGTTTACGTCTCTTCCTTGGAAAACTTAAATCTAGATGGTCTGGACCGTTTACGGTCAAGGATGGTTTTCCTTACGGAACTGTGTTGCTTGCGCACCCGGAGAGGGGTGAATTTAAAGTTAATGGCCATCGACTTAAACTGTATTTTTCTAATGATTCTGTGTCTCCTGCAAAGGAGAATCTTCTTTTGGACTCCTAGAATTCTATTTTGTTATGGACATTTTTATTTTCGGACTTCTTATTATTATTATGCAACTCTTTTATTTGAATTATTGTAATAAAGAACATTATTGGGTATCTGCCCATGGACTCTATTATTTTTCTACTTTTATTTTGCTCTTTCCACCTGAGGCCAATCAATTCCATGATCGTGGTTGCCACTCCGCCGCTGCTGATATCAAGATGGATCAAGTAAAACCTGCTGACGATCAAGCGCACTAAAGAGCAAGCATGGGGGAGCGACATCCACCTTCATCTCACGAACCCGGGGAAGTCCTGTTCTTTTTTTTATTTCCTTTACTGCATTTTCTTTTCTCTTCTTCTCAGTCCCCTTCTCTTTTTCTTTTTTGCTTCCTTCATTAAGGGCAATGAAGAGTTTAAGCATGGGGGGTCTAGTTTCTTTTGGTCTTTCTTTTTGTCTTTCTTCTTCTTCCAAAAAGAGAAAAAAATGTGTTTTCAAATTAGAATTTTATGTTAGCTTCATCAAAATCCAAAAAATTATAAAATATAAAACCCAAAAAAATTAGAAAAACAAAAATAAAAAAAATGTGCTAAAATCTATTTGAAAAACAAAATTTAAAATTATTTCTATCTTTCTTTTTATGTTTCTTCTAGTGATGTGTAGGCCCGTGCGGTTTTTGTAGTTCTATATAGATTACTTTGAAAATGTTTTCTAAACTTATCATTTTAACATAGTTTAGTTCTACTAGTTTCTCTTTCTTAAATATAGGCATCTGTTTAAAAAAAATTTATAAGTTAGCAATTTGTAGTTATGTCTTTTTATTCGGTTTGTTGCTTATGAATGGTTGTTAGGTATCATTAGCTCTTTTTCATTTGTGGGGTAGTCTTTCTTGGTGTCTAGAACTTGTCCCAAGCTACTCTCGAAACATTTGCGTCATTTTTACGTTCTTTAGAAATGATGTAGGCCACCATTTGACTAGTTTGAGCTATTCTTGCCCACCAAAAACATCACCATTGCAAAAACAATTTTGGGCCTTTTTCATGTTTTCCTTGTTTTTAGCTCCACCTTTCATTTAATTATGATCACCAAAGCCAAATGCCTTTCCTATTTTTCACACTAAACCTTGAGCTTAAAATTTATTTTTTGTGAAGGGTTATATCTTTGAAATGAAAAGGAAATTCTCAAGCCTAATTTTGGAAGCTTTCTTATCAAAATGTTATCAAAAGAAAAGAGAAAATCAAAATAAAAAAAAATGAATGAAAGAAACAAGTTTATGTTTGGCCAAATTTATAAAAGAAAATTTTCATGGCCTTGTTTTGTAGCTTGAATTGGAGAAATGACTTGCTTGTCATTTCTCATTTTGTTATCATGTTTTTATTTGTATTTTAAGCTCACCCTTGGTTTAGTGTTTAAGCCCTCATGTTTATCCTTGTTTTCATTTCCTAATCATTCACCTAAGCCAAGTTTTAATGCCTATTAGAAGTCCTATTAATCTTTAGAACGTAAATTCGCGTAGTGGAGAAAGTGTGAACGTACAAGCCTATGGCCACCATTATTGATGGATTTATTTGGAGGTTACCTTGGAGTGTTTTAGGGTTAATGTTTATCTAGCAACCTAGTAGTTTGTTAATGCGTCGTTTATTTAGAACCTCTACTTTTGTTTTCCTTGCTTTCATTTATTTTGGATGCCTTGTTTTAAGATTTAGAAATGGGTAGACTTTTCTTATGTTTTAATGAGATTTTTAGGGTTCCACTTTCAAATTTTCTATTGTGCACTTCTCACCCCACTAGTTGATAACATGGAAATTAGGATAGTTTAATTTTTCATGTTTTGCTTTTCTTAACTATGGAACCTAAAAAAATATATTCTTTTGTTTTTCCCTAGTTCTTCATTTTTATTTGCTTGAGGGCAAGCAAATGTTTAAGCATGGGGGAGTTTGATGAATAGTTTTAGTCCTCCCTTTTGGGGGTATTTTAGTAGCTTAAGTCCATAAGTTTTATTTAAAGTTTGTGTTTTTATGCTTGTTATAATATTGTTATATTATTATAGTTCTATTATATATATTGTTGTTATTTTATATTTTATGTTATTATGTTTAGTTTATAAATATCATTATCTTTGTTATAATTTAGTTTAATGATATGATTATTTTGTTTAGTTCTTATATTTTAAGTTAAATTTAGTTTAATGATATGAATTATTATGATTAGTTTAATATCATGTTATTTTATTATGAGCTAATGTTGTATTTATGTTTTGTAGGTTCAAGTGCAGCTTACCATGCAAGCCGAGCCCTCCTTGATGCTGTCCTCAAGTTGCCCGAGCCCAACACATGGAGCAGCTCATGTGGCCGGCCCTTCTCAACATGCAGCCGGACCTCCACTTATAGCAGCCCAAGCCTCCTACCCAAGCCCTTGATGCAGCCCATGCGGCCCACATTTGTAGCAGCCCGGCCCTCCACTTGTAGCAGCCCAAACCTCCTACCTGAGCCCACCATGCAGCAACCCCCCTCTTTCATTAAATTCCATGCATGAATCATCCCCATGAGGTGGCCGACCACCTCTTGGTCTCCCCCTAATCTAGAAGCTTCCCTCCTCTCCTATAAAAGGAACCCATGTCCCATGCTTTAGAGAGGTTGGCTTTTGGAGAGTGCAAGTCAAGAGAATTTTTCATTGTAATTTTTATTTCTAGTTTCCTTTTTTGTAATCTCATTTTGTTTAAGTAATATCATTTTGTTCTAAGCTATTGTGCACTTTCTTTCCTTTTAGTATAAAAAAATATGAAATCTTCTTCTCTTATTTTGTCTTCCTTTTCGAATATGCGTAGCTAATTTTTCTTTTAACATTCGATTGTGAGGATCCATAAAATGAGATGAGGGTTTCTTTTATTTCATAGTTTTATTTTTGCTTAATTCTACTCGGTCCTTCTTTGATTATTATTTCGTCGACTCCGTATTTCCGGTATACGGTAGTAGGCTAAGGATCTCATATTTGAGTAGCCGAGAGGCTCGTGAATGTGAAAGATCACTCAAAGAAGGAAGGAGTTGAACGCAACCCTAGAGATAGGATGACGTAAATCTTCCGTATTGGAGTCAAATCCAATAGTGTGGATCACATCGATAATGCAACTTTAGGCTTCTTTGGTTTGTAAAGAGATTTCGATCAAAGAGTCTATAAGTTAGGAGACCTAATGCTCTAGCGAGATTTTGTCTCATTTTCGGATCCGTCACGGCCGAGTATGATTTGCAAATTTAAAACTATACCTTTTATCTCTCTCGTTTCATTTTATTATGAATCAATGATCGAATGCTAGCTTTTTTAATATAAGTTTTTCGTCTCTCAAATTATCGTTTATTTCACTTTTAAAAATTCTCAAAATCCAACAATTTTCCGGTAGGATAATAGTTCAAGCGTGAGTAGCAGTACTTGACAGCCCCGTGTTTAAATATGACCTTGATACTACGATTCGACAGGTACGCTTGCCTGTTCGGGTTTTAGCCCATCACACCTTATGAGGCCCTATACGGACGAAGGTGTAGGACTCCGCTGTAATGGGTACAGGACGAGGATTCGAACGATTTGAGCTCATAATTTGTTGAGGACACTGAGGCTCAGGTGAGGCTGATACGGGACCTGATGTTTGAGGCACAAAGCAGACAAGCTAAGTATTATGATGCTCGACATCATAAGGTGTAGTTTAAGGTGAGGGACCGGGTATTCTTGAAGATCCGACCAATGCATGGAGTTTCACGGGTGCGTGGTTAGAAGAAGAAGCTAATCCCAAGGTATATGGGGCCTTATAGGATCCTGTAGCGGATCGGTCCCTTAGCATACAGGCTGGAGCTGCCACCGGAGCTGGCGGGTTTGCATGACGTGTTCCACGTATCCTCTCTTAGGAGGGCTCTACTATGCCCGGAGTAGCATATTACAACCACGGATGGGCCAGTAACATTTGATCGGTCAGTTCACCTGGAACCGATCCGTATTGACAAAAAGGGGATACGAGTCTTGGGCCGCAAGAATGTTCCATTGGTCAAGGTCCTATGGAGGAATCATGGGCGAGAGGAGCACACATGGGAGCCATAGGACTTTATGTGATAAAGGTACCCGGAGCTTTTCAGTCAGGTAATACACACAACCTCTCGGGATGTTATAATTTACCTTTCATACTTCAAAGCCCGTTGGCCTAACATGAATTTCGAGGACAAAATTTGGTATTTATATAGGGATTTGTAACATCCCTCAAAATACTAGACCCCTAGGTCTTTGTTTTGTAATGACTAGGTCAAGACAAAACCATCAGAAGCTCAAGATCAAGTGAATAAGGCTCAAGGTGAAAATCACCTTGGTCTGCAAGTAGAAGAATCCCAATTAATACCTTAGGCTTGACCTTAGGGTTTTAACTTGGTTCCATAATCCCATCATGACACCTCTAACCCTGAGGGAGGCCACTATGTTGCTAAGGACCCATCAGGTATTAACACATAACAATAAGTGCCTTGCGAAAGCGAGCGTTGGGCTTCAGCCCATCGTAGTTCCTAGTGCCATTTGAGAGCCCTTCATGGGGTATTCCGGGGGCATTCCTGGGCTAACCTAAATAGTAGGAATAATAAACTTCAAGAGCAACTTGTATAACTAGGGTTTCACTTTCACTCACTTCGATGTCTCGGGATGTTAGGTTGGTTCACACGGGGTGTAGGCCCGGGGGATTTTGGGGATGGGCAGGTTGGCCCGGCGAGCTTCGGCTCGGTTGTTGATTGTGATGGACAGGATGGTCCGGGGAGCTTTGGCTTTATAGGTGATACATAAGGTTGCATGTGCATAAGGTATAAGGTGGTGGGTCTTCGGTATTGGAGGGTCGATGCACCGACGCCAATACGTCGACTCGACAAGTGTTGTTTAGCGCTTCGCCATAAAAGTCTGGTGCTCCAGCCGGCAAGAGTATGCAGGAGCTCCGCTTAGTGCATCCGCGTTGAGGCATACGATAGGTCTGACTTGTCGTGCAATATCAGTTTAGAGGTCGGCGAGGACCAACTCACCGCTTTCGTTTGTGACAACGGAGGTATCCTGGGAGGTTTGGCTCTAGAATGGGGGAACTA
This sequence comes from Platanthera zijinensis, assembly GCA_039513925.1. Taxonomy (NCBI): domain Eukaryota; kingdom Viridiplantae; phylum Streptophyta; class Magnoliopsida; order Asparagales; family Orchidaceae; genus Platanthera; species Platanthera zijinensis. The sequence continues at coordinate 103,874,688 of CM077088.1, forward strand.
AAGGTCTGTGTACACAGAGTCGAGTTGCTGAGTTGCACTTGTATGTTCACATCATGGAATAATTGAATGTCATATCATAACCATTGCATATAACCCTACCACCTATTGTATAAAGTGGTATGAAACGCTTAATACAATAGGCTCTGCAAAATGACCCCTTGGTTTATAAGTTCGCGCGGTCGTGCTTATATTTTAAGGTTTTCATTCAGTAAATATATATGTATGCTTGCTAGAAAATCGACACCCTATCGTATAAATTGGTATGAGACTTTTTATATGATAGGAGCCTTGCAGAAGACCCCTTAGCTTATGTGTTTCCATATAAGTTAAGGTTACTTATTTCTTGTTCAGTCTTTCTTACTTTTATTACTGCCGCACATACTTATAGAATTGCTAGACTAGTTCCGTCGTCACCTGTTATTTGTCATTCTCCACCTTCATACCTCTCCTTTCCTCATCCCCGCTCGGTGCCTAGGAGACATGGGGGAAGGGGCAGGGGATGATAGGGCTTAGTATTTTAGACTAACGGTTTTCGAACCACATCATTTTAGGGGACCGTGGAGCCTAGCATGGAGGAGCGTCCCTGGAGGTCGACCGGCTTGGAGATGGGGTAGTCTAGCACCACAGTTAAGATGGCTGGGACTGTGAGTCCCGATCATTATAAGATGATTAGTTTTGCTTTCATGCTGAGTGATATGTATTGAGGATATATATGTACCGGGCATGAGCCCTATTTTATGTACTTTTATTATATCTGTGGACACTCCCTTCGTGGAGACTATTTACTTTATATGTGATTGTTGTGGACTTGCTTTCTTCTTTATTTTGCTACTGTCTTGTGATCGGATCGGCCGACAGGATCGGCATTTTGTAGTGGCGACCTTCCCGGGTGTGAAGGTGTCACAGCAAAGCGGCGGTTCTGGGGCTAAGACCCCGGTGGTTTAAAAAGAAAAAAAATAGGGTCTTACAGCTAGCGCTGCATGGTAGTAAGCTAGCGCTATGCGATAGGTCAAGGAGTGCCTGTCTAGAATAAAATTTGAAGCTAGCACTGGCGGTAGCTCTATTACCACGCGGTAGGTTCCAGAACGCCCATTCAAATTAAATCCGGGCTAGCACTTAGCGGAAGGGATTAGCGCGCGGCGGTAGGTCACAATGTTGAGTTCTTTGATTCTTTTGAACATGTAAACCTACACACTATACCAAACACAAGTGTGATCAAATATAACATGGGATTTGATATTGTCAAATTAAAGAGATGTGACCGTAGGCTACAACATTATGAACAGCTTCGCGAGCTGCCCCTAATGGTCTGGTTTTTCCAAAACTGCTCACAAGAGGTGGTCAGTCATACCATAGATGGAGTGGGCCTAGAAATAGGGTCAAAGCCTCCACCCAGAGACAATCAGGACCAGAGCCAGCTTCTCCAAGATCGGGTAGCGAGTTTTGACAATTTTCTATACATGGCTAACATAATGAATAGAAAATTGTTTCCTACACTCTCTCGGAGCAGGTTTGTACCAATAGCGTCTTTCTCAACTCCCAAGTATTGCAACAGTTCTTCTAATTAGTGAGGGCTCTAGAGAAGTGGAGTTAAAGTAAAATGATGCTTTAACTACTCAAACGCTTAATCACATTCTTCGGTCCACTCAATATTCTTTCCTCCCAAAAGGGTTTTGAAGAAAGAGGCGCACTTATCTCAAGAGTGTGAGACAAAGCGGCTAAGCCCTACCACCAAGCCTGCTAGTCGCTGGACCTACTTCATACTTCTCAGGGGATGCATTTCTAAAATAGCGTTCACTTTGTCTAGATTGGGCTCCCGACCAGGAGGGTGAGCAGGTGCCCAAGAAATTTACCTTTATTGGCTCCATAGACGTACTTGGTCGGATAGATCCTCATGTTGAACTTAAAAAGAGTGGCAAACATCTCCGTCAAATCTTTAAGGTGGCCCACCAACTTATTGCTTTTGATGAGTCGTCTACACAGGCTTCCAAGTTACGTCCTTTCTGATTCCTTAAAACATGATTTGTCATCCTCTGATACATAGCACCAACATTCTTCCGCACAAATGGCATGACCCAATAGTAGTAGAACCTTCGTTTAAGAGGAACGAGGTATGGGGCGTGTTAGCTTCATGCATTCTTATCAAATAATATACCGAGAAAGCATCTAGGAAACTTATCATTGAGAATCCAACTATAGAGTCGAATAAGGAATCTATCCGAGGAAACAGATAACAGTCCTTGTGGCATGTCTTGTAGAGGCGGCTGAAATCGGCACAAAATCTATACTTCCCATTAGCTTTACGAACCATAACCACATTGGAAATCCAATCTAGATATTGAACTTCCTGAATAAACCCAACTTCTAGTAACTTAGACACTTTTTCGCGGATGGGATCAGTGAGGGTAGTTGCCACCACCTGCATCTTCTGCTTCACTGGCCTAAATTTTGGGTTATTATTAAGGTGATGGTAGGCGATCCTGGGACTGATTTGTGGCATTTCAGAAGTCGACTATGCGTAGACGTCGAGGTTGTATAATAAACATATAATGAGCAGTATAATGGCCACTCCTTCTGATTCAGCGTTGATGGAGACAACACTGCTTCCATCTCTTCCCCATGATGGGCACTTCTTGAACTTCTTGCATGGGCTCGTGGTGCACCCTGCTTGTCCGGGAGGCGAATCGATTTATAGCATCAACACCCATCTCGCGGTCTTCGGCGAGTGTCCTCCCGTTTTGATGAGTGTCCAGCTGCATCTCCTTTGAAGGCTTCTAGTGGTCTCTACTCATGATGATAATGCGTCTGAGACTTCACTAGCCCATAAGATCTGACGGTCGAGTGCTCGAATTGTTGGTGCACAATTTGTCACCTAGTTACTACGCACTCAACCACTAACTGGGGAATATGGTGGAAAGATTGCGGACCCCAACCAATCGGTTACTTTGCCCCTGGCAGGAACGACGAGCAGAAGGGGTACGCAAAAATGAAGGGGGTGCCACTAGTAGCGGCAAACAACAGTCTGACTCGCCGCACATACCTCTCTTGTGACATGCTTTTATATTATATTAGAAAATGGATTACAAGTGGGGTGTGGATACGCATGACAATGCACGCATATAATAGTAGAAAGAGGATAGAATTGAAGGGACTTAGTGTTTGCACCTGCAATTGGGCAAGTTTTGGGCTAAGTCCATGTCCCCATTTGAGCACCCATGGCCCCAATTTATACTTGAGGGTTGTCTGCTCAGATGGTTCAAGAAAATACGAGCGTTTAATGCCTCATTAAACAATACATTAAATATGTTGTCGCCCAGGAAACATGAAGAGTCGGTGGCACAAGGGTGAGAGAAGAGACCATACGTAACCTTTTTGTGTCACCTGAACAGATGTCGAAGAAGGGAGTTCACGCAGGTCCATGAATCTAACCTCCACAAACTATTAGACGGATCTCAGAATTGTTGTTTGAGAGGTTACCTGAAGAGTGCCCACATCGAACACTGCATTGTCCAAGCCATAGAACGGGGGATGCCCGTGGGTACACAAAGTGATCGGCTGGAAAGAATCCACGAGTACTATGAATGACTGCCTGGGGAGACTTGCCTCTATTATTGTACGATGATGTCCTCTATTGTCGCAGGATTTAGGTTAACATCGTTTGCTAGCAAAGGGGGTTGTATTACAAACACTGACGGGTGCCTAGTTGGCCTCCCTACCAGGGGCCCACAAGAAACAACATGCTTCTCAGGCTGTATTTGTTTTGAATCCGCCAAAAGAGGCACATCTCGACTCCCACTCTGATTGGACTGACAACAACGCGAATCATTCTGTTTACCCAATTCACCCTCCATTGGGGTCCCTGCTCTGGCCATGAGCTTGCCATGTTGTGCTCTGCCACAAGTTTTTCCTTTCTTTAAAAGGGAACCCATAGACTATAGCCCTCTCCATCACCATCCCCCATTGAGTAGCCTTCCCATCAGTTTAGCGCCACTATGTTCATGGGCCTCTTCTACCAGTTCATTTTCTATGGCCCAGAAGTGGTCTCCATATCCTTAATAAATCCTAAGGCTCCCTTTCCTTGTCCCCACTGAGCCCGCAAGAAGCAAAGGTTTGGAGGGACGGTCGGTAATTGCCCAGTCCGATAAAGGTTTCCCTGCCATTATATGGGGATCAGCGGGACAATTAGCGGCTTTGTGCCCAATACATCCAGATTGATAATAAGGGTAACCCGACGTAAATGATTTTTTTTTTTTGCAAAAAGTCTGTAATTTGCTTCTAACTCACATTCCCGTATCTTTATACAGTTCTTGGCATACTCGATTCGAACAAATGAGTTGGTGAAGCCATCAATCCACATTGGCTATCCTACCATCGAGACTATCCGTCCAACATTATTCGGGTCCAAAAACAAAGGAGTGTGCTCTGGCAGTCGTATCCAGATTGGAGACAAGAAAATTGACAACTTTACCGGGTGAAATGCTGGGCTCAAAGCATCCAGCCCAAAGACATATCCATGGATAAACCTTGAGCCGTTTAATAAAACTTCATCCCTGACGGCTGTCAACTAGAACGTGTAGAAAAAACATTTAACACTAACTATAGAGAGCTCGTACTAGTCGTAGGATGTCATAGAGCATATAAAGGGGGTGAATAGATGATTGGCCTTTTAAAAATCTATATGCAGAATTTAAAATTACGGGTCAGAAACAATCACACAACCACATCACGCAAAGATTTTATAATGGTTCCACAATTTGGGTACGTCCACTGCCCACTCCGCTTACTTAGCAGTGTGCTAGCTTCGGCAAGCTCCTCCAAACTCAGATCCCCAGATCATACAACTCGAAGCCAAACTACTATCATAGAGACCGCGTCTCTTACAACTCAAATTCCCCGTATGGAATCCTACCTCAGAAGCATTGACTGACTTCTGACCTCAAGCCGCTACTGTTGGGAATATGTAAGACCCCTTTTTTCGATTCAAAACTCGGGGTCTTATGCCCAGAACCGCCGCTTTGTGGTGACACCTTCGCACCCGAGAAGGTCATCACTACAACGCACCGATTCTGCCGGCCTTTTCGATCACAATCAAGTAGCAAGTAGTAAAGAAAGAGAAATACAGTCCACAATAATAAATTACATATAAGTAAACTCCACGAAAGAAGCGTCCACAGTATAACATCAGAGTAAAAACAGAGTACTGAAAGGAAGAGGACTTAAGCCCGGTACAACAATACCTCACTACATAGTCACTCAAACGGAAGCTGAAAAACAAACTGCTTCTAAGGAACGGAACTCACGGTCCCGGCTGTCTGAACTCCTGAGCTAGACTGCCCTGTCTCCAAGCGCACCGGCCTCCTGGGCGGCTCCTCCGGGCTGGGCTCCACGATTCCCTAAAATGATGTGGTCCGAAAACCGTTAGTCTATAAGACTAAGCCCTATCATCCCCCACCCCTTCCCCCATGCCCTAAGGCACCGAGCGGAGAGGAAGAAAAGGGAGGACATGAAGGTGGAGAGTAGTCAAAAGCAGATGACGGTGTACCTAACTAGCAAGTTATGACAGGCGAACAATATAAGTGTTGTAATAGGTAAAACAGAAAGGTGAGTAAGTAAGAAATTAAACCTTCATTTATGTGAGTACACATAAGCCAAGGGATCTTCTACAAGGCTCCCATCGTATAAATGTCTCATTCCACTTTATACGTTGGGGTGTCGGTTATCACAAGCATTATATAAATATTTAAAATGACCTTAATCTATAAAACTTGCCCACACAAGCTTATAGACCAAGGGGTCGTTTTGCAGGTCCTAATGTATAAGCGTTCCATTCCACTTATACGTTAGGTGTTAAGGTTCTTATGAATGATTATGTATGCAACTATATGGTGGGTTAATGATGTTCATGCAGTGCAACTCACACACCCAACTTTGTGTACACAAACCTTAGTTCCCCCTTTCAGAGCCGTTACCTCCCAGGATACCTCCGTAGTGGCAGACGGAAGCGGTGGATTGGGCCTCGCCCACCTCAAAACCAGTATTTGCACTACCGGTCTGACCTATCGTACGCCCTCAACGCCTGGTGCACGAGGCAGACTCCCGCGTACTCTTGCCGACTGGACTGCCGGACTTAAGGTTGGCGAAGTGCTACCCACCTTGCCGAGTCAACGCTATTAGTGTCAGTGCAATGAACTCCCCAATAACGAAGACCCACATCCTTAAAGTTCCTATTTATGCACATGCAACATTTAATATAAGAAGTCAAGAGTAAAGCTCCCAGACCAAACCGTCCGTCTCAACCACAAACCGAGACTAAGCTCCCCGAACTAAACCGTCCGGCTCAATTCCAAACCTCATCCCTTTGAGCACCACGGGATGGCGCCCCTTTGAACACCTCGGGACGACTTAACCTTTTCCAAATGTCTATCCTACTAGTGTGTGAAGTGTAAACCTATTTCAACTAATTACTCTTTCGATTTATTTAAAATTTACGTTAGCCCAGGACTGCCTCCGGATTATGCCCCGTGAAGGGTTCTCAATAAACACTAAGAACTACGATGGTATGAAAGACCAAAGTTCCCTTTCGCAAGGCACTTCATAATATTAGTTAATTTTCTCTTACACGTTCCCTTCTCATATTACATTAAACTAAAACTAGGGTAGCTTGACATTTCACTTTCACAGGAACGACGATCTTTCGTCGAATCTGTACTCCTTCTACCACAACCACTCACTTCTCGTCACTCCTTAGAACCTTCGATGAAAACCTATCTAAATCCATCCCAATCGGCACATTGTGAAACTCCAACATTTCCCTAAGTCGTCTCCAAATGCGATCTTTTACGAAAACGCTAAATACGGACCACCCTACACTATATGATGACCATGATAGGATGTCCTTTGTGTTTTCATCCGAATGTCCCAAGCTATTTACTGGGGTCCTATCATGTCATAAATGAATCAATTGCAGGTTATTATAATTTTCTCAATTAATCTATTTATTAATTAATTTTCCTGAAAATCCAAGATCTACCAATTTGAACATGAAGTATACTTTTCAGCTATGTAAAAATCTTTATAAAATCAGGATAAATACTATTACCTCTAAAAAATGACATGTCTAAGGTTTGGAAATTTTCTCTAAGGTCTAGGGGCCTTAAAGCTATTTTTCTAATATCTTGTACCTTTCAAAATTTGTGAATAAACTATATAAAGGTGGCTTCCAAAAATTATGAATCAATTATGTAAGACTTCTACTGGCTTGAAAATAATATTAGCCAAAATTTCATAATTTAATACTGAGAATTGAAGTCTATAAAAAATTAATTACAAATACTTTAAATAGACATGCTTGTGAAACAAGTACTGAAAATATAACTTCAAAATTCATAAATAAATTTCTACTAGCATATAATGGCCTAAAAATCTTATTTCCTAAATCTCATAATTTTTCAATAGGTATAACAGCCATAATTAAATTAATTCCCTAAAGCTCCTTTTTAAAACATTCATGAATAAAGTACTAAATTTATCCCACTAAAATTCATATAAAAATCCAGGAACATCCATTCTAACCTAAAGACCTCACTTCCAAGATTTTATGAGATTTCAATAATTAAAAAGATCCTAAATAATTAAATCTTCAATTAGGGCTACAACCACATTTACAAATGAAGTATTAGGTATTATCATCATAAAATTCCAGTAAAAATACCTAAGGGCCCTATCTACCCTAGATTTACTCTACCCAAATTTCACAGCTTTTAGATGACATTAAATTACTGTTTTGACCTAAAAGCCCTTCTACCCTAAAACTAGGGTTTACTAAATTCCTATTCAAAACTCATCCAAATTAGCTGAATTTTGGGGTACATCTAAATATAAATACCAGGGACCACTCACCAAGACTTGGGAGGGTATGGAGGTCATTTGGTCCACAAAATCTCTAACCCTAGCTTTTCCCAAGTTAGGACAAAATACCTAAGTAAATCAACTCAACCTTTACCCATATTTGGACAGACCCTAACTAACAATAATATTGACTCCCTATCCAAATTTCAATTCATTTGGACTGAGAGATAAGGGTCGGCACCCTCTTGAATTCCTAGGGCACAATTCCCAAGGTAGGGCTAGGGTTTGGTCAAACCCTAACCAAACCTTATCCAAACATGCTAAAATTTTTCTACAGAGTTATATATTAATGCTAGGGACCCCTTAACAAAATTTGGGAGGGTATGATGGTCATTTGACCCCTTAATTCCCTAACCCTAGCTTTTCTAGGTTTAGGGCAAAACCCTAGGTTAAAATACTATAAATGCCCTCCAATTTTTAAAGGAGCTAGTTTTAGATGATATTAAGCTCCTGTGCAAAATTCAAAGCATTTGAACCAAGGGTTAGGTGTAAGGAATTATTTGAAAATCTGTCCTACATATAGGACCTACCCTAGTAAAATGACCCTACAGATCTATGTTCTCAACCAATTTTTACCACAACATATCAAACTGTAGGTATTTTAAAGGCCTACAATATTAATATTATAAACCTTTTCATGCGATGCCCAGAAGGGGCCTAAAAATAAACATGTAGTAAACTGTTAAAACAAAAATAGAAAAAAAATGAATTAATAAAACAATAGTTCGTGTATTTTAAGTCTTGCACGCATCTTGAAGCAATCCTTGGGCTACTGTACTTCGTCTTCTCCAAGTGGCCTGAACCAGAAACTGTGGGAAGTGATTATCACGGGCCTTTTCCCGGCCACTAGGTGCGGCACCACCACCGGGAAACAACTCCTACATGTTCCCGGTGGTGGGGGCTAGCCTTGCCGGCGGCTAGGACGGCCGAAGGTGGCGGCGCCGCCCTACCCGTGCCCACCACAAAGCCATGAAAATTGCAAAAAAAAATCTTGTTTTGGTTCCCTCCGACCGGCTACTCAAGCCCGACCTCTACTCTAATGATTCTAGGATCTAAACATAAGAGAAAGAGAGGGGGAGGACCTGAGTTCGGGCATGAATGCGGGTTGAACGGCGGGATGCCATGGTGGCGGCGGTGGCGGCATTTCTCTCCTTGGTGGCTCCGGCAAGCCTCTCTCCCTTCTGCTATGGTTTCGAAACTAGTCGCCCTTCTCTCCTAAATGAGTATATAAAGAGGAGTGGGGGAGAGGGGGCGGTTTTCTTCAAGAGCCAAAGCACCTCTTCATGGTGGGGGGTGGTTAGAGGAGAGAGAGAGTGAAAACTCCTCTTGATGGCCGGGAAAAGGGTGGGGGGAATAGGTGTCAACCTCTAGGTGGCTGTGGGCCCCTCTTTGGCCGAGCCCCATTCCTCCCCACTCTCTAAAACCACCCCTTCACTTCCACCACCTTTCTCTCTCCTATATTTAGCCTATTTCTCACTTCTTTCTCTCTCCTAGTCATCCTCACGATTTCTCTTCCCCTAGAAGCCTAAAGGTAGCCCATAAAAGGAATATTAAATCCTTAAATGCCATATGAGAGGGGGGCTCACCATTCTACCATGAAAATTCCCCTTATTCTCACTTTCTCTCTCCTATATTTTTAGCCTATTTCTTACTTCTTTATCTCTCCTAGTCAACATGTTGGCTAGCCTAGGGTTTAGGGTTGACTTGGTCAATTTGACCTTCGGAGTCAACATTAATAGACCCCTAGGGACCCATTGACCTCCCCTAAGGCCTAGGTATGGTTAGGTAGGGTAGACTTGGCATAATGAGGGTGAGTTGACCCAAGACAGGGTTACTTGTCCTCCTAGGTTCAACCTAGGACTTGTTATGACCTAGGCATGTTCAAGTCAATCCTAAGGGGGGGGGGTCTAATTTGAAAATGGGATGTTACAGAATATTTCCATCAATGTTCCCTAAATTTGAAGAGTCATCACAATCAATACTAAGAGCATAATTATATTTGATGTTGTTCAAGTTCATTATGTGCAGGATGTTCATTAGAATAAGTTTTGACAAGTTGGCTAAGTGATTGTGATAGGTGATCACAAGGTAGAATGCTGAGAGACAAATATTTATCTAAGTCCACAAGCGTTGAGTAAAGCTAGTTAACTCAATGCCAGATGTCAAGGAAGGATGCTAGAAAGACAGAAAATCGTTTAAGTCCATAGGCGTTGAGTGAAGCCAGTTCACTCAATGCCAGATGCCAAAAAGAGCTGAGTAAAGAATGAACAGTCAAAGCCCAACAGTTTGCAATATAGATTTGAGGCTAAGTCCACAGGAGTTGAGTGAAGAAAGTTCACTCAACGCCATATAATAAGAGACTTTGAGTACAACACAGTCTGTCAAAGCTTTAGAATTGGCAAGGAAGAAATGCCACTAAGTCCAGATACGTCGAGTGAAGAAAAATCACTCGATGCCTGAAGAAAGAAGCATTGATTCAAGCTCAAGCAGTCAAAGCATTTAAAGAATCTGTCAAGAAATATGGCTAAGTTTAGAATCATTGAGTGATATCATTTCACTCAACGCCATGCCGAGGAATTCAAAGCATCAACATTGGTAGCCAAAAATTCTGTCTAAGTCCAGAAGCGTTGAGTGAGGACAGCTCACTCTGTAACATCCTGACTTTTATTGGGCCACTAGAGCCCTAGTAGGCCCAATAAAAGTGACTCGGATCCTACCCATGATCTGGTAGAAGGTAACCCTAAGAAAGAAGTGGAGCTAGAGAACTCCGACTTAAGTTTTGTCAGTTCCCGTGGCATTGTATAGATAGTACAAACGCATCGAAACTCATTCCATTGGACCCCGAGGTCATGTAGTGGATATGACCATCCCTCGTAAAATGTCGCGAAGATAAGATTTTGAATATCAGTGTAGAGAAGTCCGATTTGAGTTCTGTCAACTCTTATAGCCTCGTATAGACAATACGAGCACATAAGAACTCGTTGTGTCACAATCCGAGGTCTAACGATGAATATAGACATTTTGACCAATTTAGTGCGCCGCGACGCGCAGATTTTGGACTTTTACCAAACGAACTCCAATTCGACACCAGTCAGTGTCTCTAGACTCGTATATTCAATATGAAGTCAACAGAAGTCGTCCCGGACAATTTCGATGACGAATAGTCAACTCTAGGTCAAATTGAGCGTGAACGTGCACGGAAAAGCATGCGCATACAAAATATAACATGACATCCCAACTTTGACCCGACTACGATGTCTTGAACCCACTTTGACTTTGACCAGCTTGTGGGACCCACCCTAGGGTTGACTTTGGTCAAAACCCACTAAAATTCAAATTTTTGGAATTTTTCTAAAGGAGACACACACATCCTCCTCATTATTGGTCTAGGGCCCTTCTCCCCCAGACCCTTAGGCCACCAACCAACAAGAAGGAAGGTCGTGGGCCAAGATGGGCCAACCCCTCCTTAACCCTCCTTCTTCCCTCCCCTTTAGGAATCAAGGCCCAAGCCCACCTAAGGCAAACCCAAAGAGGAGGCCCCACCCGCTCTTGGCCAACCATGAGGAGCCAAGTGTCCACCCTAGTTTAGGAGAAGAACTCCTTCTCTCCCTCGCTCTCGCGTTAATCCCACACCAAGTATTAGGGTGAGGTTGCCCCCCCCCCACGGGCTATAAAAGCCTCTGGCGCCCTGTCTTTTCCCTCACTAAGCCAAACGAGCCCAAATGAGCCCTCACAGGAACCCTAGCTCGTCGGAAAAACCATCTCGAGCTCCACCACCACGCCACATTGCATGGCCAACTAAGCTGGCTCCTCCCAAGCCCCTCCTATACAGGTAGAAGCTCTCTCCTCCTCCTTCCCCTTCTACTAGATGATCTGCACGGGCCTCTCGGCGGCCGAAGCGCCGCCGGCACCACCCGACCCATGCTCCAGGTCGGGTGGTAGCCGCAGGAAGACTAGCCCTCCCCGCGTATGGGGTGGCGCTGGAGAAGGGATAACCCACCAGGATGACTTTTGCTAATGGGGGAAAGCCGGGGTGCCGCCGGAAAATACCGCTCCAGCGACACCCAAAAAGCAGGTTGTATGCTCTATTTTGTCTCCAGCGGCGACCGACGGCGGTTGGTCACCGGACCGCCACTAGAGAAGATACATGCCCCCGACGCGCCGGCCGGGGGTGGTTTTGTGGCTAGGCTCAATGCCGGAGAGACGGGGTGGTGCGATGGTGCTGGGAGAAAAACCACCGCCACCCCGCTCTCGGGTTGGCTAAATTAGGCGGCGGCCTGCGGCGGCAGGCCGCCGGGCCACCATCCAGGGATTTGCCAGCCCCCGACAAACCAGACGGAGGCGGCACCGATGTCCAGCGGTGACTGGCCGGCAGTGGCAGAAGGCCACCGCCTCCCTCATCTGCAGGGATGGATTCACCGTCGTCCATCTCCGGTGATGAGATGGACGACAGTGATTTTCTCATTCCCCCTCCTCCATTTTTGCTCCCCTACAGCAGATCCGTGGCTTATCCGCTGTAGGGAAACAGTGTCATGTTAAGCTGACCGACTCGATCTCAGCCGCAGAAAAGGTATTTGATCTGCAATTTGAAGATCAAATCTCATCACAGGGCTTTGTGAATTTTTTTGGGCCAAATTAGAGCCTCGAGGAGCAAAGTGGTCAACATGAAAAATGTTCCCCATAATGGGGCTTCCTCTGGAAGATGTTAGGTATTTTTAAAAGCTTAAAAAAGTTTATTTGGCCAAAATAAGAGCCCAAAACTGTTCGGAAAATTATGAAAATTTTTCTAGGCTTATTTTATACCCCATTTGAGGTTGTATTAAAATTTGGGAGCATGGTGATAAGAATTGATATTATTCTCAATTTCTATGATCCTAGGGTCGCGCTCAGAATTTATTACGCTTATTTACATTGGAAATGGAAATTGGAGTGTGCGATCACCTTCAATAAGTTAAATAGTAAATAATAAATTCAAGGCTGGCCGAGGTAAGTAAACAAGCTCCGGGTGTTCCGATATTCCGTGAAACCGTCGAGTTCCTTAACTCTTGGGTAATTTGGGTACGCTCGGAAGGCGAGAGTACGAGTAGCAAGCTAAAAATTATTCTCAACGAATAAAAGGGTGTAACTCCTAAAAAGCTCTTGATCTGATTAAGCCATAATCTAAAAGGCGCAACCAAATTAACGGATCTGACTCATAAATATAAACAAAGGAAATATTGAAAACGAAGAAGGAATTGTAAATGCCTCCGGAAAACTGTGAAGGAACAAAAATTACCTCCTGAGAACAGAGATGAAACTGAAGCCTCCTAAATGTAGTAACTCAACTACTAACCCTTTTCTTTATGATTACTCCAGTCTCTTACTGGTCAAGCTCATTTCAATGAAATACATTCAATTCAGTACTACTCCAGTCTCGTACTAGTCAAGCTCATTTCAATGCTTTCAATTCAGTATTACTCTAGTCTCGTACTGGTCAAGCTTATTTTATTTCAGTACTTTCATTTCAGTACTACTCCAGTCTCATACTTGATGGCGGCAACCCCCAGCGTGATCAAGTTGAAGATGATGACGACGACGACGTTCTCCTACATGTTAAAGATGATGACGGCAATGGCGGCGGCGACGGCGTTCTCCTACATGTTGAAGATAATGATGGAAGAAGATGACGACGACCCCAACATGATGGCGACGGTGACGATGAAGACTTATAAAGGCTTTAAATATTAATTTAATTATTTGCATTTTAATTTTCATCATGTTATTTTTAAATTTTGGTAATGTTTAATTTTTATTTGGGCTGTAAATAGCCAAGTCTTGTTGTAAGCCTATATATAGGCATGGACTCTATTATTTTCATTAGAAAAAGAATGAAAGAATTTTGAAAACCTAAAATTGGTTTCACCCCCTTTTTCCCTCTCTCCCTCTTCAAAATTTCGGATCTCCCTCTTGCTCCCAACTCTTGGCCGCCGGCCTCCTTCCCCTCTCCTTCCCTCCTTGTGGAATTCGGCAACAAGCCTCCTCCCCTCTTCCTTCTCTCTTTTCTCCTCCACCTAGCCGACCACCCTCAACTCCACCTTGAATAGTTCGGCCACCACCACCCTCTTAGCCGACCCACCATCTCCTTCATAGTGAGATCGGCCAAGGCAAAAAAAAAGAGGCTCCTCCCTTTGTGATTTTCATCCATCCCGACGTGAAGTGAAGGAAGCGGACGAGTTTCTCTCCATTTGGCGAAACTTCGGCGGAACCGTGGAAGAGCGATCCTCAAGTGAATCAGAATCATCCATTCCAGTTGGATAACGAGATTTTCTACCTCTTGTGTGAATCTATTTTCTAGAATTTTATTTGGTGGAATACCGTTGTGTTATTTTTGAATTGTTTTTCGATCATGGTTTTATCTTTCCGATAACATAAGTTGTTTTTTCAAATTGCTTAATTTTCCGAGAGGTTTGGCGAGCCTCGCTTTCGTTTTGTTGGGGGAGATCTACCATTTCCGAATCAAACTTTTCGGTAGATCTCTTTTGGTACAACCATCGCTCGGTTGGATCCAATATTGGTCCTTTTAGCTTGAGAGAACATCGGCCTATAGCCGTTTATTCGATCTTTATTCGACGTGGCTACCGTACGTTAGCAATAGTTGATAACGTTGTTCGTGAGTGTGCTGCGTTTAATTATTGTGTAAGCGTAATATCGGGAATAGAGAGGCGTACGTGAAATTCCCTTAGCCGTTATAGTGTCAAACGTAGTGGCCTACATCAATTTAGTATAAGAGGGAGGTTCCCGTCAATTTCCCAATTGACACTCCTCCCCCAATTTTTTTAGGACATTGTCACGCACTTCGTAGGCACGCCTCAGAGTCAAAATTACAAAAAAAAAATTTGATCTGCCAATAGCCGACTAAATTTTATTTTCAGCAATAAAAAAAATCAGAAAAATATTAATTAATAATCTCCATATTTTTGCCAGCAAGAATATCAAAAAACAATTATATATTATTTTGAAATATTAGCGGGAACAAATCTATCTTTGAAAATAAAAGACCAGGCTATTCTTCATCTTTGCACGTGCCCCAGTTCCAATTAAGTGTTCTCTTCGGTTCCCTCTGAAATGGCCCATGACGTCAATGCCTCCCGAGGAAAAACTATAGGTTCCAATAGGAACGTAGGGAAATCTGTCCATTCCCCAATAACAGAAGAGATCAATGCTTTAGTTGCTCAACTAAAGGCTAGTCAAGTAGCACCGCCACCGTGCACCTCTAGGCGTGTTAGGATTCCTGCTCCGACATATGATGGGCTAGGTGGACCGTGAGTATTTCTATGTTGGGTGAAAGACATGGAGCGTTATTTTGAGCAATATCATCTTGTGGACCCCCACAGGATTCCTGTTGCGAGACTTCAGTTATTTGGTCGAGCCCATACTTTCTGGCTCAATGTGGAGAGACGTTTTGGGGCGTCCCTCATTGAATTACGTATAGGTTGGCAGATTATGAAGAATTATTTAATGGATGAGTATTACCCTCCATACTTCCGCTCTCAGCCTTCCGACTATCCGAGTGAATTGCCGCCTAAGATTTTACTTACATCGAATCAGCCCGTCCCCCCGTACTCCCATACTAGGACATCTCATGTTGTTATTCCTCCCCACCAGGGCACTAGACCCCTACTTTATTATGAGAGTGTTCCTATCATCGTTGGTAGTCAGGCGATCAAGACACGTGAGACTAGTGACACGACTAGGTCTGGCACTATCGATCATTCTATTCTGACTACGCACATAGTCTTCTTAGAGTCGCCCCCTGAGCTGTCAGATCTAGTTATTTATTCCCCTGATGAGTCTGAGGCTGATTCTACGATTGCACCAATCACTGAGGGCGAGACTATTATCACTGACGAGTGTAGCGACGTTGAGGAGATTGGTTACCCTAGTGACCTGGATGAGGATTTCTCTTTTGAGAAATCATCTCCACTCCCCTTCAACGACATTTCAGAACCATTTATCTTGATCGTAGTGGAGTCTTTGGATGACCCTAAGTCGATTGATAATCTGGCTAAATCGGAAGAGTTACCTTACGCTGAGAGCTTACCCAGTCGTGAGTTAGATGATGTTTGGGATGATGATAGTTTGACCTGTGAGGGTATTACTTTGTCCATTACTAGCCACACTAGCATTGTGACTGATCACCCTAGTGTTGAGAGCCCTCTCCAAACTACAAGCCCCGTCGTGTTAGAGGCTACAATTACACCTAATGAGAATATCTCTTATTTTCCTGAGGATTTTGTAAGTGAGGATGTTCCAGTCGATTTCTCTAATCACGAATTAATGGATGCCCTAACTGATTTGGAAGACTTACTATATGATCAACATTTATTGTTGGAAGGACTTTCAGATGAGTTGGTAGAGTCCTCCTGTGAGGAGTGTTATTCGGAGAGTGAATTGGGTGATGACGAGCCAGATGAGTTTTTCGTGAGGGAAAATCTTCTGTTTGATTTTCCGTTTGATTTTGATGGCTTGCACCCGGAGGATTTTACTTGGACGATAAATCCGTATTTTGACATTGGGTATGACTTAGCCCCTCCTCCGAAATCTATCGATGCGCCCATTCCTGAGATTTGTACTGCTACTGATGTCGTGATTTATGAGTTGGATGAATTTCCAAGTGAGAGAGTTATACTTTTGGAGGACGATATTGAGGTAGACCCGGATAAGCGTCCCCTGATGTTAACTCCATGGCGTGAACTTAAATACGATCTTAACTCTTTCCCATTGTTAGTGTTACCGACAATCCCTCCTGATATGTTGACCCGACCAGCGGATCCTTTGGGTTGTGAGTTTATTTTTCCTGATTTGAGTAAATTTATTTTACCATCCATGCTGGACCCTCCTTGGGACATGTCGCATCGTGTGTTATTAGATGTTGTGTTGGGTCATGATGATAGTATCGTTAATGCTGTACCCTCTCGATTTTCTAAGATTCACCAAATCTCTAAGAGTACGTTAATGACGTGGTCATCTTTTGTGCCACCAGATTGCATTCAGTTAGTACCACCTGATTTCATTCTACTAGTACCCCCGGATGTAGCCTCGTGTGTGCCACCTGTTCGCATTCTGTTGATACCACAAGATATCGTTGGGTTGGTGCCTCCTGATGTAGTTCCGCTAGTGCCACCCTATTACTTTCCGTTGGCGCCACCATATTTAGTTCCCTTGCCACCTTATGTAGTTTTGTTCCCTCCATTTTCTATGACAAGTCAACATGCACTAGTATTTTCCTCTCTTGTTCTTAATTTCAATAAGCACGGTAAGGAAGCGCTAGTCACACACATGTCTTCTTATCAATATATCGCTAACTTATATAAGAGGGTGTCTCCCTATAAGGTTTTCGGTTTACTCTTGGTGTGTCTCATCCCTGAACGGATGCCTTCAGGCACTATAGAAATGTTGGCGAGTCGGCAAGTTAGAACTTTTCGGATTTTTATTCAATTAGGAGAAACAACATGTCTGTTGAAGTTAACCACTGAATGGGGTAATTCCCCTAGTTTTAATGTTTCCAATTTCACGCATTGTGTTTTTCCACCATTTGAAATATCTAACTCTACGTTTGGTGCCACTATATTTTCATTTGGGTTGGGGGGGTGAGCTTGTTCTTGGATCGTTCTCTCCAGTGGTCTCCAACGGAGGTACGTTGACTGTTAATGCAGAAATTTTTCTTCTTTATTTGCCTAACGCCTTTCCCAAGTTCCGCAGGACAAAATTTTGGCTAGACAGGTTCATTACTGGTGTTTTGTTCTCCTCTCCAAGCAGAGGTACTCAGCGTTATGTGATACGATGGTGTGCTCGCCCGGTCTCCGGGGACCCGGCCATGGTTCATTTGGATGATGTTCTTCGGCGCCAGCACCTCCATGCCAACTCATCGGTGATGAGTTATTTTGAGCGGGGGAGGATTGATGGCGGCAACCCCCAGTGTGATAAAGTTGAAGATGACGATGGCGACGGCGATGGCGTTCTCCTACATGTTAAAGATGATGACGACGATGGCGGCGGCGACGACGTTCTCCTACATGTTGAAGATAATGATGGAAGAAGACGACGACGACCCAAACATGATGGACATGGTGACGATGAAGACTTATGAAGGCTTTAAATATTATTTTAATTTTTTGCATTTTGATTTTCATCATGTTATTTTTAAGTTTTGGTAATGTTTAATTTTTATTTGGCCTGCAAATAGCCAAGTCTTGTTGTAAGCCTATATATAGGCATGGTCTCTATTATTTTCATTAGAAAAAGAATGAAAGAATTTTTAAAACCTAAAATTGGTTTCCCCCCTTTTTCCCTCTCTCTCTCTTCAAAATTTCGGATCTCCCTCTTGCTCCCCTCTCTTGGTCGCCGGCCTCCTTCCCCTCTCCTTCCCTCCTTATGGAATTCGACAACAAGCCTCCTCCCCTCTTCCTTCTCTCTTTTCTCCTCCACCTAGCCGACCACCCTCAACTCCACCTTCAATAGTTCGGCCACCACCACCCTCTTAGCCGACCCACTATCTCATTCATAGTGAGATCGGCCAAGGCAAAAAAGAAAGGCTCCTCCCTTTGTGATTTTCATCCATCCCGGCGTGAAGCGAAGGAAGCAGACGAGTTTCTCTCCATTTGGCGAAACTCCGACAGAACCGTGGAAGAGCGATCCTCAAGAGAATCCGAATCATCCATTCTAGTTGGGTAACGAGATTTTCTACCTCTTGTGTGAATCTATTTTCTTGAATTTTATTTGGTGGAATACCATTGTGTTATTTTGGAATTGTTTTTCGATCATGCTTTTATCTTTTCGATAGCATAAGTTGTTTTTTCAAGTTGCTTAATTTTCCGAGAGGTTTGGCGAGCCTCGCTTTCGTTTTGTTGGGGGAGATCTACCATTTCCGAATCGAACTTTTTGGTAGATCTCTTCTGGTACAACCATCGCTCGGTCGGATCCAATATTTGTCCTTTTAGCTTGAGAGAACATCGACCTATAGCCGTTTATTCGATCTTTATTCGGCGTGGCTACCGTACGTCAGCAATAGTTGATAACGTTGTTCGTGAGTGTGCTGCGTTTAATTATTGTGTGAGCGTAATATCGGGAATAGAGAGGCGTACGTGTAATTCCTTTAGCCGTTATAGTGTCAAACGTAGTGACCTACATCAGTACTGGTCAAGCTCATTTCATTTCAGTACTTTAATTTCAGTACTACTCCAGTCTCGTACTGGTCAAGCTCATTTCATTTTAGTACTTTCTATTCAGTACTACTCTCATCTCATACTGGTCAAGCTCATTTCATTTCGGTACTTTCAATTCAGTACTACTCCAGTCTCGTACTAGTCAAGCTCATTTCAGTACTTTCAATTGAGTACTACTCTAGTATCGTACTGGTCAAGCTCATTTCATTTCAGTACTTTCAATTCAGTACTATTCTAGTCTTGTACTGGTCAAGTTCATTTCGATTCAGTACTTCAAATTCAGTTTTACCTCAGTTTCGTACTGGTCACATTTCAATATGCAGCATTTATTATCAGTGGTTTAAATTTCTATAATTTACTATTATAGGCACGGGTGCTGCTCTGACGAGCAGTTGTTTGTTAAGGTTGAGCCTTAGCTGAGGATAACCGAAGTTTAGGTGTTCCTTCAGGTTTAGCCTCAAATAAGTGCCCCCACGCTCCTTGTCGAAAGTTTATCTGAGCGTCGCTGCCTGAAGGTTAACGTCTAGTAGGGCAGCCGCCGCAGACCCAGTGCGTATTAGCATAAAAATTGATTGATTGCTTGAAAATTTCTTGCGATAAAATTGTGGCGGGTCAGTACCTTCCGCAGACCGTTCGTACTAGTGCGGGAAGGTCGACGACTCAAGGCGATATGGAGATGGATACCATGGGTGACCGACTGTTATGTCGTGTTCCCCGATGGGTTTTCCTCCGCTGGTCAGCCAAAATATGGTAATGTCGGATGTTGCTCACATCCAATGGTACACAGAGTATATATGTTGGGGCCTGGGGCTGTGCTGCATGACCACCACATGAAGTGCCAGGGCTTGCCATTGTCCCCGACAGACACATCGGTGAGGCCCGCGGGGCTCGCTACCCTGCTTGAAAAGAAGCGACCCATACTATGTCAACATAGTATGTGTGTGCGCGGTTGTGAATGTCTGCGATAGGATATAAAAGCTGTATTTTTGGTGTGCTAGTGTACTAGTAAAGCCCTTTGCATAACTGGTGTTAACATTGCTTCCATTTCAGTTATGCTACATTTCCTTATTATAGCTCCTGGATTAAACACCGTGCTAACCCTCTCATACTTCGGCTATCTTATACTGCTGGGTGCGTGTATGCTAGTCCCTAGGATATGGATCCAGGGAGGGTATTTGTTTCTACTTATCCACGTGATTAACAATTATTTAAACGACCGTTCATAGGAAATGGAGAACCTTGGTGATCCCCTATCATAGGAGAATCCACCAGCAGTTAGGACTTCTCAAACTAAAGCACCACCGACGTCTCAAGAGTTTCAAGAAGTGAGTACCAGTGAGCAGTATAGAGATTGAGAATGATGGTTACGTGTAGAACTCGTACATCCTGCGGGCTTATATAAGAATATAGGCTAAGGCCTTATTCTCATGTAAATATTATAAAGTTATATATAGATAATAGTGTTTTCCTATTAATGCTTTCGCAATTTTCTGATGTGTTGTGAATGTTGTACTTGTAAGATCCCCTCCGACCCGATCCAGGGCAAGGGTTTGGGTAGGGGGTCTTACAAATGGATCAGAGAAATCAAGATTCGTCCTTGTTGAACAATCTAAGGATTCCGTCGCCACCAGTTTCGTTCCTCGGTTTGGGACGAACCTTATAGCGAAAGTTTGGTGGACCCTAGTATAGAGGCTTAGGGATTCTAGACTGTATGTTAGTATGCATGTATGCTGTTGTTTCCGCTTCGTCAGTTGTTTTTGCAAATTTACCCTACTTTTGCAAAGTGCTGACACTCTTTCCTGTTACTTCTCTAGATACCGGAGTACAGTAATGGGGGGTCCTCTTCCAGAGGATATGTTCCCGCCACCCCACCTCCATACCCGGTTGTCCCCGCGGATGTACCGTTTGCTAAGACCGACTTGGGGCAGACACTGACAACCATCCTGGCCACTTTCCGGACAGCCTTGGCACAGCCACGATGAGAGATGATGGCACCTACCGATTTGCTGACGACTTTTCGAGGACTGAGACATCCCACTTTCAGAGGCACGGAAACTGTCATCCAGGCAGAGGAGTGGGTGGAGTGTGTGGAGGAGCTGCTAGTAGGCATGATGTTACCAGTAGTAGCTGTAGTCTCACTGGTAGTGACCTTATTAGAAGGATACGCTAGGGATTGCTGGAGAGCGGCCATCCGCTCGACCTTTAGAGGACGACCAATGAGCGATATACTATGGGGAGAGTTCTCGGAGGCCCTGCTGGAGTTCTTTATTACTGACGCAGACCGAGCTATTCTGCAAGAAAGGTTCCTCCACATCCTATAGGGAGATCGGACTGTACCTGAGTACGAGAGGGAGTTCATACATCAGACACATTTTGCCGGGAATATGGCTTCCTCCAACAGGGATAGAGCTTCCCGATTCTACCGAGGCATACGTGATGACCTGAGGCATGCTTTGATAATGATCTCTCAGTCTACGTTCCACACTATAGCTACTCATGCAGTGGCACTAGAGTTGGACCAGCAGATGGTAGCCCAACAACACAGAGGACAGGTCGATGACCCTAGAGGTCTGAGGCGAAACAGAGGAGGTTCTCTCCACCCATAGGATAGAGGGATCAGACAGAGGAACCACAGACATCCTTATAGGCGCCTACCAGCACCACCAGCGCCCCCAGCACCGCAGAAGAATGTCATACAACTTCTAACACTGCAGCCCGTTCCAGTAGTCCGACGTGATGTTCCCTTCGCATGGAATTGCTTCTTGTGCCAATAACTTGGACATATGAGGGCCTTCTGCCCACAAGCAGTAGGAAGGCAAGGGCTAGGAACTATATAGGGTGGACAACTAGCACGAGGATAGGGCCAGAGAGGCCGTAGACGTAGAGCTGGCAGGAGAGGCTAACAGGGCCGTGCAGCGCCCTTGGAGGCTTATGCACTAGATCTACAGCATGGACCGGCCCCTGATGTAGTGATAGGTATATATTCGGCAATAGAGATATGTCAGATGCTATTATACGAGGATATATATATGCATACCTACATCTTGTATATTAAAATATGATATATATATTTACATGCCCCAATTCTGTCAGGAATTATGATGGTAGAAGGACACCCCGCCAAGACCCTCTTCGACACTGGAGCAACACACTCCTTTGTGTCCCAACATTTCATCATGACCAAGGAAAATGTTGCTCGTTCATCCGGACTGTCTATACGGATCCGTCTACCAGATGGATCAGATATGACATCAATGGAGAAATGCATATTCCTGGCAATGCTAGGAGATGGAGAATTTGAGATCTTTGCAATGATACTAGCAATAACCAGATTTGATATCATACTAGGAATGGATTGGCTAGCTGAGCACAAGGCGCAAATAAATTGTTCAATGTGATAAGTTCGACTACAGAACCCACATGGTTGGGACATTACATTGATAGGTGTACCCTCTGTCTCTCGTATTATTTTGACTTCTGCACAAACTATGAGATCGGTCCAACAAAAGGAAGAGATATATCTTATTTACTTTGAATTGGAGGACAAAACACAAGAGCTTGCCATGGTCCCAGTAATACGCGACTTCCCAGACATTTTCTCGTAATCGCTCCCTAGATTGCCACCATGGTGAGAGGTCGACTTTCAGATCGAGCTCGTGAACAGAGCACGGTCGGTGTCCCGAGCACCCTATCAGATGACCCCAAGAGAACTACTTGAGCTAAATATTTAACTATAAGAGTTAATAGATGCTGGATTCGTTCGCCCGGTTCCTCTCCTTGGGGAGCACTAGTATTGTTCGTAAAGAAGAAAGATGGGACATTACGTCTTTGCATAGATTACCAAGAATTAAATAAGCTAACGATACGAAACACAAGCCCCCTTCATAGGATCGACGAACTGTTCGATCAATTATATAGTGCATCCGTCTTCTCCAAGATGTACCTAAGATCAAGCTACTACCAGCTTCGTGTGAAAGTAGCTGTTGAAGTTGAGACCGGGCGGTCTGACGGTCTGTCTTGGCGGGTTAGAGACCGCGCGGTCTGGCGGTCTCCCTTCAGCGGTTTGATTGCTGTGCTGTTGCTGTCTGGTTGCCGAGCTCTGTGGCGGTCTCCCCTTGCGGTCTCTCTCTCTCTCTTTGGTGGTAGCCGTGCGGTTAGCCCTTCTGTCTAACCGCGCGGCTTGTGCGGTTTGTTCTGTATAGTCCGCTTAGTCCTGTAAATTTTTAGTCCCACATCTCTTATTTGTATTCTCTCATCTCTCCTCCATTCTATATAAGGGAGGGCATACCTTTGTAATAGACACCTTTTTCTGATAATAAAATTTCAGTTATACTTTTTCCGGTTTGTTTTAGTTCGTTTCTCACATGGTATCAGAGGATGGTTGTCCTGCTGCGGGGGTGTGTTGGAGTAATTTGCCAGTAGGACACGTGTGTGTGGGACCGACCCCGTGGCTTTCCCCATCGCGTTCCTGGTCTGGGTGTTGACCCCGGTGGGCCCCCTGTGGCGGAATATCCCCGCGGTCCTGTGGTTGGGATTAGTCCCACACCGCTCGCAGTGCTTGGTCCTCGGTGTTTATGTACCCCGCCACCCTTCATCTCAATACCTGGGTTTTGAGATGCGATATGGGTGAGCAGGTTCTCACATGGTATCAGAGGAATCGATCTTTGCCTCCTGATTCTGTGCGTTCTCCTGTCCGCGCGACCTGCCTCTTCTTCTCGCGGGCTGTCTCCCGCGGCTTATTTCTTCCGCCTGTTTGCTTGCGCCCTGTTCGCGCGACCTGTTTCTGTTGCTTGCTTCTTTCTTGCGACCTGTTCTAGTCGCCGCTTCCTCCTTCTCTTCTCTAGTCGCCGCGACCTGTCTCCGCGGCCTCTTTTGCCTTGTTCGCCTTTAGCCTCCCGTTTTCCTCCACTTCTGTTCGCGCGATCTGTCTGCTAGCCGCCCGACTTCTCTCCCTCTGTTTGATTCTGCGGCTTGGTCGTGGCTTTTCTGGCCGCTGGTGTCTGACATCGTGACCGCTGAAGATCTTCTTCTTCCTATCCACGCGGATTGTTTCCTAACCGCGTGGCTTCCTGTTGTTTGCACGGCAGTTCTCTTTCTCCTAACCACTGCGATCTCTCTCTGTTCGCGCGAGTTCTTCCTTGTTTAGGCGGCCTCTCTGCTCTTCTTCCTTCGCCGCTCTCTCTCTTGTCTCCGCGACTTGTCCCTAAGTCGCAGCGGCTTGTTCTCCTCCGTGCGGCTCTTCCTTTAGCCGCTCCTGCTTGTTAGTCGCCGCGACCTCCTGTTAAGTCGCGCGGCTTGTGCTTCCCTCTTCATCCCCTTTTGCCTTGCTCTGCATCTTGGTCGTGGCCCTTCTTGCCGCTGGTGTGCTGTCACCGTGACCGCTGCAGTTCTTTTGGTCCTCCCTTCATGGCTTCAATATACTCCTCAAAGCCGTTCGCTTCGGTGGTCACGTCTTCTGGTAGTGCCCATGTTGTTACTCAAGGAAAATGGTTGATCGACACCGGTGTTACTAATCATATGACCGGCAATCTCCAGTGTTTTTCTCTCCTAGAAACACCTGGTCAGTTGCCCCCGGTTACTCTCGCTGACGGCTCTTCATCATCGGTTCATGGGACGGGGATCGTTCATGTCACTCCGTCTCTTCGCTTGGAGGATACTCTCTACGTGCCCAAGTTCCCATGCAACTTATTATCTGTTACCTCTCTATGCAAGCAATTACAATGTTCTGTTACTTTTACTGCTACTACTTGCTCTTTTCAGGATCCGGACTCCCAACGGACGATTGCTACTGGGACTGAGAGTGGCGGCCTATACTTCCTGGATAACATTTCCGCTTTCTCCACCTTCTCCTCCACCTCCACAGATCTGCTCCAATGGCATCTCCGCCTTGGTCATGCTCCTCCTCATCTTCTTCGTCAACTTATGCCCCACCTTCCTCCACAAAGTCCTCTGCTCAACTGTGAAGCCTGTCAGCTTGGCAAGCATCACCGCTCCTCCTTCCCTCCGAAGCACGTTCGTGGATCCACCCGTCCATTTGATATCATCCACTCCGATATTTGGGGTCCTTCTCCTACTCTTACTGTTGGTCGGGGTAGTTCATATTTTGTCACATTCATTGATGATTTCTCTCGCTATACGTGGGTATATCTGTTAAAAGATCGCTCTGAATTATTCTTTGTATGGACATCCTTCTATCTCATGATCAAAACTCAGTTTGATGTTTCTATTAAAGTTCTTCGATCTGATAATGCCAAAGAATATATCAGTCATGACTTTTCTGCCTTCTGCATGCAAAATGGGATTATTCATCAAACGAGTTGTGTCTATACTTCACAACAAAATGGTGTGGCAGAACGCAACAATCGTCACCTTCTTGATATCGCTCGTTCCTTGATGACCCAGATGCATGTTCTTCGCTCCTATTGGGGCAATGCTGTTCTCCTTGCCTGTTACCTCATCAATCGCATTCCCTCCACCGTTCTCCACGGAAAAACCCCTTTCTCCATTTTGTATCCGAGCAAGGAGCCATTTCCTCTCCCTCTCCAAATATTTGGATGCACTGCCTTTGTGCATGCCCCTTCTGCCACCCGTGATAAGCTATCTCCTCGCTCCACCAAATGTATCTTTATGGGGTACTCCACCACTCAGAAAGGTTATTGTTGTTTTGATCCCATCCTTTGTAAGCAGTTCGTTTCTGCTGACGTCACCTTCTTCGAGAATACCTCCTACTTCTCGGATGACTCCCCTCCTCTTCTCCCAGCCTCTGATTCTCCTGATGTTTCCTTTGTTCCCTCGTCTCCCACTACGATGTTCACCCCTACTCCGCCCTCGTCCACTCCTCTTCTTCCACCACCGTCTCCCACATCTCCGCCGTCGTCGCTCTCTACTCCCGTGCCAGCTCTCTCTGCCACGGATGCTCCGGATGCCGAGGAACCTGCTGACCTGGATCTTCCTATAGCTCTTCGCAAAGGGGTGCGGACGTGTACCCTACACCCTCTTACTGCTGTTGTTTCATATGATCGTCTTACCCCTTCTCGCAGAGCCTTTGCTCTAGCTATCTCTGCTACTGCCACGCCCCTCTCCTACCAGGAGGCCCTTGCTATTCCTCACTGGAAGATGGCTATGGATGAGGAAATGGCCACCCTAACAGAGCGGGGTACCTGGACTCTTGTTCCTCCTCCCTTCGGTACTGATGTTGTTGGCTGTCGCTGGGTCTTTGTGGTGAAATTTGCCCCGGATGGCACTGTGGACCGTTATAAAGCTCGCCTTATTGCTAAGGGCTTTACTCAGACCTATGGGGTTGATTACTTTGACACCTTCTCTCCCGTTGCTCGTCTCAGTACTATACGGGTTCTTCTTTCTGTGGCGGTAAATAAAGATTGGCCGATTTCCCAGCTGGATGTAAAGAATGCCTTCCTTTATGGTGATTTTCAGGAGGCCGTCTACATGGAGCAACCTCCTGGGTATGTTGCTCAGGGGGAGACACGAGTATGCCGGCTGAAGAAGGCAATTTATGGCCTCAAGCAGAGCCCTCGAGCTTGGTTTGATAAGTTCAGCGGCATCGTGGCGGCCGTTGGTTTTGTGCACAGCTCTGCCGATCACTCTCTATTTACTCGCAAAACCTCCTCGGGACTGGTGGTTCTTGCAGTGTATGTTGATGATATTCTTCTCACTGGCGATGACCAGGAAGGGGTAGCCTTGACAAAGCGACATCTTCTTCAACATCTGGTCACGAAAGATATGGGCTCTCCAAAGTACTTTTTGGGCATCGAAATCTCTCGGAAGCCCGATTCCTTAGTCCTCTCCCAGCATAAGTATGCCCTTGATCTTTTAAAAGATGTAGGATTGACTGGGGCCAAACCTGCTCGATGTCCCATGGCTGTTGGAGAAGACAAAACCTGGACAGATGATTCGCCTCTTCTTTCAGATACTACGAGGTACAGACATCTTGTTGGTAAGCTCATATTTCTCACAGTGACCAGACCCGACATTTCCTATGCTGTTGGCAAGGTGAGTCAATTCATGCAAGCTCCCAGGGAGTGTCATCTGCAGTCCGCCTTACGGATCTTAGAGTACGTCAAAGCCGCACCCGGGAAAGGATTGCTTTTCCAGAAGAATGGTCATCTGAGGGTTGAAGCTTACTCAGATGCGAGTTACGCTGATGACAAAGGGGATCGCAAGTCTACCTCTGGTTTCTGCACCTTTGTTGGGGGTAATCTGGTAAGCTGGAAGAGCAAGAAGCAGTCTATTGTTTCCAGGTCCAGTGCTGAAGCAGAGTATCGGAGTATGGCGTCGACCACTTGTGAGCTAAAATGGCTACGGGCTCTAATGCTGGATTTAGGAGAGGTCTACAACCATCCGCTACCTATGTTCTGTGATAACAAGGCTGCCATATACATCTCCAAAAATCCGGTCTTCCATGAAAGAACAAAGCACATTGAGGTCGACTTTCATTTCATTCGTGAAGAGATCTTAAAGGAACAAATTTGCACTCCCTTTGTCACTTCTGATAAAGTGCTGGCTGACATCTTCACCAAGACAGTTTCCGCCTCGTTTCATCATATTTGTGACAAGCTGGGCATGATCGATATATATGCTCCAGCTTGAGGGGGAGTGTTGAAGTTGAGACCGGGCGGTCTGACGGTCTGTCTTGGCGGGTTAGAGACCGCGCGGTCTGGCGGTCTCCCTTCAGCGGTTTGATTGATGTGCTGTTGCTATCTGGTTGCCGAGTTCTCTGGCGGTCTCCCCTTGCGGTCTCTCTCTCTCTCTTTGGTGGTAGCCGTGCGGTTAGCCCTTCTGTCTAACCGCGCGGCTTGTGCGGTTTGTTCTGTATAGTCCGCTTAGTCCTGTAAATTTTTAGTCCCACATCTCTTATTTGTATTCTCTCATCTCTCCTCCATTCTATATAAGGGATAGCATACCTTTGTAATAGACACCTTTTTCTGATAATAAAATTTCAGTTATACTTTTTCCGGTTTGTTTTAGTTCGTTTCTCACAGTAGCAAACAAACGACTAAAAACAAGCCGTAAACTTGAATAATTGAAATTTTATTATTCAAAAAGATATCATTTACAAAGGTATGACCTCCCTTTTATAGAATGGAGGAGAGAGGAGAGAGTACAAACTAATAATGTGGGACTAAAGCTATACAGAATCTGAGCGGCTAGAACAACAGACCGAACAGGCCGCACGGTTAGACAATGGGCTAACTGCTCGGCAATACCAAAAGCAAGAGAGGGAGATGTGATTGGAGACCGCTAGACCGCCCGGTTTCCAAGCCACCAGAGATAAACCGCAAGACCGCCGGACTACAAACAACAACAGCCTGGATATCAAACCGCTGGAGAGTTACCGCTAGACCGCGCGGTCTACAACCCGCTAGGCTTAAACCGCCAGACCGCCCGGTCTCATACTTCTACACTCCCCCTCAAGCTGGAGCAAAAATATCAATCATGCCAAGGTTGTCACAAATGTGGAAGAAGGAAGTAGAAACCGGCTTGGTGAAGATATTCGCTAACTCTTTGTCGGAGGTGACGAATGGAGTGCAAATCTGTCTCTTCAAGACCACTTCTCGGATGAAATGGCAGTCGACTTCTATATGTTTCATTCTCTCATAGAAGACCGGATTTTCGGATATGTATATAGCGGCCTTGTATTCGCAGAACATAGGCAGAGGATAGTCATAGACCTCCCCTAGGTCAAGCATGAGAGCCCGCAACCATTTTAACTCACACGTGGTTGATGTCATACTCCGATATTCAGCTTCTGCACTGGACCTTGAGATAATAGACTGCTTCTTGCTCTTCCAGCTCACAAGATTACCTCAAACAAATGTGCAAAAACTTGATGTAGACTTACAGTCACCTTTATCATCCACATAGCTTGAGTCTGAGTAGGCTTCAACTCTCAGATGACCATGCTTTTGAAAGAGTAGCCCTTTTCCCGGTGTTGCTTTTACATACTCTAATATCTTCAAGGCAGATTGAAGATGACATTCCCTGGGAGCTTGCATGAACTGACTGACCTTGCCTACGGCATAGGCGTTGTCGGGTCTGGTCACCGTGAGATAAATGAGTTTTCCCACCAGACGTCTATACCTTGTTGCATCGGATATAAGAGGTGGTGAGTCATCTGTCCATGTTTTGTCCTCTCAAGTAGCCATGGGATACCAGGCCGGTTTGGCACCGGTTAATCCTGTCTCTTGTAGAAGATCAAGAGCATACTTCTATTGGGAGAGAACCAACGAGTCGGGCTTCCGAGAGATTTCTATCCCCAAAAAATATTTCGGGGAGCCCATATCCTTCATGACTAGGTGTTGACGGAGGTGTTTCTTTGTCAAGTCCACCCAAGCCTGGTCATCGCCGATAAGAAGAATATCATCCACATACACCTCCAAAACAACAAGTCCCGATGCTGTTTTACGAATAAACAATGAGTGATCGGCCGAACTTCTTATAAAGCCAATGGCAGCTACAATGCCACTAAACTTGTCGAACCATGCCCGAGGGCTCTGTTTTAGGCCGTAGATGGCCTTATTCAACTGGCATACTCGTGTCTCCCCCTGAGAAACATACCCAGGAGGTTTCTCCATATAGACATCCTCCTAAAGTTCCCCATAGGGAAAGGCATTCTTGACATCAAGCTGGGAAATAACCCAATCCCTGTTGACGGCCACAGAGAGAAAAACCCGGATGGTGCTGAGGCGATTAACTGGGGAGAAAGTATCAAAGTAGTCAACTCCATATGTCTGAGTAAAGCCTTTGGCCACCAGCCGGGCCTTGTAGCGTTCCACAGTGCCGTCTGGGCGAAACTTCACAACAAACACCCAGCGACAGCCAACCACATCAGTACCTACTGGTGGAGGAATAATGTTTCAGGTACCCCTTTCAGTAAGAGTGGCGATTTCCTCATCCGTGGCAGATTTAATTTGAGTAATAACAAGAGCCTCCTGGTAGGTGCGGGGAGTGGTAATAGCCGAGATAGCCAAAGGAAAACACCTGCGAGAAGGAGTAAGCCGATCATAGGAAACAGCAGCCGCAAGCGGGTGTTGGGTACACGCCCACACCCCTTTGTGAAGAGCAATGGGAAGATCAAGGTCGACTCATGTCTTAGGGACCGGAGCGTCCGTGACGGATAAAGCTGGCTCGGGACTAGAGAGACGGCTAGGAGAAGGGGGTATAACAGAGAGAGGAGGAGACGACGGAGGAGATGATAGAGGAGGGATGATGTCGATATGCTTGGAAGGAACACAGAGTGATGGTGGTGAGTCAAAGACATCAGGAGGAAGGGGTGTTGAGAAGAGAAGTAGGACGCATTCTCGAAGAAGGTGACATCCGCAAAGACAAACTGTTTGCGCAAAACAGGGTCAAAGCAACAATAGCCTTTTTGAGTGGTCGAGTAACCCAAAAAGACACATTTTGTGGAACGGGGGGAAAGTATGTCACGGGTAGTGGAAGGAGCATGCACAAAAGCCATACACCAAAAGATACAGAGAGGGAGAGGAAAGGGTTCCTTGCCTTGGTAGAGAATGGAGAAGGGGGTCTTGCCATGAAGAACCATGAAGGGAATGCAATTGATGAGATAGCAGGCGAGGAGAACAGCATAGCCCCAGTAGGAGCGAGGTACTTGCATCTGCGTCATGAGGGTGCGAGCGACATCGAGAAGATGACGGTTTTTACGCTCCGCCACCCCATTTTGCTGGGAGGTATAAACACAGCTGGTCTGATGAATAAGACCATATTGCATACAAAAAGAGAAGAACTCATGACTGAGATACTCTTTAGCAATATCAGAGCGAAGAACTTTAATAGAAATATCAAACTGAGTTTTAATCATATAATAAAAAGATTGTGATGGAGCCGACTTCCCATGACATGTGGCCAAGGAGCGTCCTCCCTCTGACGATGATGGTGACTCGGTAGATATGAATGGAGACGACGACCCACAACTACCTGAAGACGGCGATGGCGCACTGACACTTGACCATGAAGAGCATCGCCACAATAGCCGTCCGGAGCGCAAGCCCATTTATAATTTATTAATAATAAATATTAATAAATTATTATGGAGTATTAATATATTTTATTATTTGTTTTATTTCAAAATTATCATTGTTATTTCGTGTTTAATTTCATGTATTAGTTGTTACATGGTTATGTTATAAAACCATGAGTTTAGATTTCATTTTTCATGTCGGGCTGCATGTAGCCAGTTGGAGTGTTTGTTATAGCCTATATATAGGCATGTACCCCTTTGTTTCTCATTAGTGAATGAATGAAAAGAAAACCAATTTCAAGAATTGAAATCCTACTCCTCCTCCAAGGCAAGTTTTTGTCCCTCCTCCTTCTTCTTCCTCTTTGGCCGCCGACCACCTCTCCCCCCTCTCTATCTCGGCCTCCCTCCTTCTTCCTCTCCTCTACTCCCTTGCAAACCCAAGCCCTAGCCACCACCTTCCTACCCGGCCCCTCCTCCAACCTCCAAGCCGCCACCTCCTCTCTCACAAAACCGGCCACCACCAAACTCCAACAACCCGAGCCCCTCCCTCCTCCACAAAATCTTAGCCGCCAACCACCAACACCAACAAGACCGACTCCTTCCTCATCCCTGTCCTAAATCCAAATATCACTTTCCAAATTAAGCTCTTAGCCTACCATAATAGAAATATTTCATTCCCTAAATATTTCTCAATCCACCACCATTTCTCTCTCATGCCTTATTTGGAGATATTTGTTTCCATATTTAGAAGATTCCGCCGGGACTTTCCAAATACAACGTGACACGAAGAAGGCGACGAATTTCTCTCCCTCCGGCGTATCTCTGGTGGTGCCGTTAAGGAACGATTCTAGTCGAGTGAATCAGATTAATCAAATCCGGTTGGGTAATGAAAATTTCCACCTTTATGTGTTTCTCTTCTTTAGATAATTCCTGTGGCATTTGCAAATAGCGCGCCTTGTGTAACGCTTGATTTTTCGTGGTTAAATTTCTTTTAGCTATTATCGTGTTTATTTCTTTCATTTAAGTTCGTGAGGTGTGGTGGCCCTCATTTGTATTTTGTTGGGAGAGAACCACCCTTGCCCGAATCTTTTGTTTTCGGTGGTTTCTCTTTTGGTACAACACGCTCGATCGAACCGTGTGGGTTCTTTTCGCTTGAGAGGACTTTGGCTTATCACCTTGGTATTATCTTTAAGGGCTTTGCGAACCCTCCGTAATTGTTAGTGTAGTAATAATATTAATTAAACCGCTGCGACGTTAAATGCTTGAGTGTGACGTGAGAGTTATTAGAGAGTGTCGCGTTTGTTTCGTCGACCACCAAAACGCTCGAAAGAGCGGGCCAACATCAATTTGGTATCAGAGGGAGTTTCTCGTCAATTTCCTAATTGGCACTCCTCCCCCTCTTATGTGGCACGTACGTACGCACTCACCCGTTTCGTTGCAGATCAATATTTAGAAAATTAGTTTTTTGTGAAATGCATTGAAATTCCACAATTTCAAATTTCAAATTAAAAAAACAAGTAAATTTCAAATTTTAAATTCCAAATTTCAGATTTCAAATTTCGAATTTCAAATTTCAAAATTCAAAATTAAAATTTCAATATTCAAATTTCAAATTTGAAATTTCAAATTTTAAATTTTAAATTTCAAAATTTCAAAATTTCAAATTAAAATTTCAAATTTCGAAAAATTTCAAATTTCAAAATTCAAATTTCAAATTTCAAAATTTCAAATTTCAAATTTTCAATTTCAAAATTCAAAAATTCAAATTCCAAATTTAAATTTTTTCTCAAAATTACAAAAAAAAAAATTTATGGTCTGCCAATAGCCGGCTAAATTTTTTTTCAGCAATAAAAAAATCAGAAAAAAATTAATTAATAATCTCCATATTTTTGCAAGCAAAAATATCAAAAAAATTTATATATTATTTTAAAATATTAGCGGGAACAAATCTATCTTTGAAAATAAATAGGACCACGCTATTTTCTACTTTGCGTGTGCACCGGTTCCGGTTGAGTGTTCTCTCTAGTTCTCCTCTGAAATGGCCCATGACGTAAACGCCTCCCGAGGAAAAACTATAGGTTCCAATAGGAACGTAGGGAAATCTGTCCATTCCCTAATAACGGATGAGATTATTGCTTTAGTTGCTCAACTAAAGGCTAGTCAAGTAGCACCGCCACCGCGCACCTCTAGGCGTGTTAGGATTCCTTCTCCGACATATGATGGGCTAGGTGGACCGCGAGTGTTTCTATGTTGGGTGAAAGACATGGAGCATTATTTTGAGCAATATTATATTGTGGATCCCCACAGGATTCCCATTGCGAGATTTCAACTCTTTCGTCGAGCCTATACCTTCTGGAACAATGAGGAGAGACGTTTGGGGATGCCCTCCGTCGACTCACTTATCAGTTGGCAGATTATGAAGAATATTTTAACAGACGAGTATAATCCTCCCTACTGCCGTTCCCAGTTTTCTGATTATAGGAGTGACTATAAGTCTCATGCTAGATCCTTGCTCCACCAAGATCTGACTATTTCGAGCACATGTGCACCTACCGATGAAGGAAAAGAGAAGCTTAGGAACCTTGTCCCTTGTTCGATAGACGTGATTGCTATGAATGCCATGAGCCCGCGGGGCGAGAGTGTTCCTATCAGCATGATTGAACCTGAGACTGTGAGTAGGATTGTGCCCGTCACTGAGGACGAGGCTATTATCACTAACGAGTATAGCGTCGTTGAGGAGATTGGTTACCCTAGTGACCTGAATGAGGATTTCTCTTTTGAGGAATCATCTCCACCCCCCCTTCAACGATATTTTAGTCATGGAGTCTCCTGATGACCCTGAGTCAGTAGACGTTCCGACAGAGTCGGTAGAGTCATCCGAAGCTAAGAGCGTACCTGTTACTGATTTAGTTGATGACTTTATAGGACCCGATATTATTATGGTTGACCCAGGCTTATTTGATATTTCTACGGTATTGGAAGAGTCACCTTGGGATGGTTGTTTTGTTTGGGATAACTTTAGTGCGATACATCCGGGAGTTAGTTCTTTGCCGATATCATCTCCACTTGGTATTCAAGCAAATTTATATACTCCCCGGGACTCGATTTGTCCATCCCCATATTTTGACTTAGACGATGTCCCTACCTCATGGGAAGAATTGATCGATATAGGATGTGGTGTTGTAGTAGATTTACCCTGCGAGAAAAAATTATCTTTGGATGACGGTAGCACTGAGGGCCCGATAGGCTTTTCTTTTATGATAACTCCTTCGCCTGAGGCCCGAATTAGTTTGAAAATTTTATCGGATATGAATTTGCCTACTATTGAGACGATCACTGTTTCTGCCTTAAGTAAAATTTCTAATGATTTGGTGGATTAATTCTGGGGCGAAAAGTTAACTGAGGATGAGTTTTCTGTGAGGACGAATCCACTATTTGAGTTTACTTTTGGTTTTAAAGGATTGCAACCGGAGGCGTTCTCTTGGACGCTTAATCCATGCTTTGACGTTGAGTGTGACTTGGTTCCCCCTACAGAGTCAACCCTGCCGACTCTCCCTCCAGTTCCCTTAGCTCGAGTAGATGATTTAGTCATCTCTAGCCCTTCATATTTAGAGAAGTTTATTATTCCCACCTTTCCGTTAAAATTACATAGAAGGTCGTGGGCGAACGTAGTTGGTGACGAACGTTTTCTTACTGACTATTTATTATAACATTTTTAAATCAAAATTTAATTCCAAAGTTAAAACGAAAACGTTGGAACCCACTACATTAATTTTTGAACTTAAAGCACCTGTGCCACCAGACATAATTCCGTTATTTTTTACTATTAATTCAAGTCTTGTGACACATGGGTTCTCCCATTATTGTTTTAATTTAATTAGGCACATTTTTAATTTCTTGACCCTTCTAAATGCGTCCTTTAAATTACTTGCGAGGTTGTGTCAAATAGTCGTCCACCGTTATGTGAATGGTTTGGTTTTGGTTTGTCTCACCCCTAAACCGATGCCCCCGGGCACTTTAGAAATATTAACGAATTGGCTAGTCTATTCTTTATGAATTTTACTAAAGTTTGGTGACATGACCGTCCTTTTAAAATTTTCCACTGAGTGGGGCATAACTCCTATTTTCATCGTTACATACTTTACGCTTTATGCGTTAATGCCACCTGAAATGTCTACCTTTTCGTATATATTTTCCACTATGCATTCTATTGGGTTGGGTGGTGACAGTTTTCTAGGATCGTTCTCCTTCTCGGTCTCCATCGGAGGTACGTTGGTGGATGTTGTTGAAATTCTTTTTCCTTCTTTGGCTAACGCGTATTTGAGGTCCCTCCAAGACCACCTTTTGCCATGCAGCTCCTTCTTCCCCGTCGACGACCTTCCAGGCGAGTACATACAGGCATACTCATCAGTGATGAGTATTTTTAAGAGGGGGAGGATTGATGGAGCCGACTTCCCACGACATGTGGCCAAGGAGCGTCCTCCCTCTGATGATGATGGTGACTCGGTAGATATGAATGGAGACGACGGCCCACAACTACTTGAAGACGGCGATGGCGCACTGACACTTGACCATGAAGAGCGTCGCCACAATAGCCGTCCGTAGTGCAAGCCCATTTATAATTTATTAATAATAAATATTAATAAATTATTATAGAGTATTAATATATTTTATTATTTGTTTTATTTCAAAATTATCATTGTTATTTCGTGTTTAATTTCATGTATCAGTTATTACATGGTTCTGTTATAAAACAATGAGTTTAGATTTCATTTTTCATGTTGGGCTGCATGTAGCCAGTTGGAGTGTTTGTTGTAGCCTATATATAGGCATGTACCCCTTTGTTTCTCATTAGTGAATGAATGAAAAGAAAACCAATTTCAAGAATTGAAATCCTCCTCCTCCTCCAAGGCAAGTTTTCGGCCCTCCTCCTTCTTCTTCCTCTTTGGCCGCCGGCCACCTCTCCCCCCTCTCTATCTCGGCCTCCCTCCTTCTTCCTCTCCTCTACTCCCTTGCAAACCCGAGCCCTAGCCACCACCTTCCTACCCGGCCCCTCCTCCAACCTCCAAGCCGCCACCTCCTCTCTTACTAACCCGGCCACCACCAAACTCCAACAACCCGAGCCCCTCCCTCCTCCACAAAATCTTAGCCGCCAACCACCAACACCAACAAGCCCGACCCCTTCCTCATCCCCATCCTAAATCCAAATATCACTTTCCAAATTAAGCTCTTAGCCTACAATAATAGAAATATTTCATTCCCTAAATATTTCTCAATCCACCACCGTTTCTCTCTCCTGCCATATTTAGAGATATTTGTTTCCATATTTAGAAGATTCCGCCGGGACTTTCCAAATATAACGTGACACGAAGAAGACAATGAATTTCTCTCCCTCCGGCGTATCTCTGGTGGTGCCGTTAAGGAACGATTCTAGTGGAGTGAATCGGATTCATCAAATCCGGTTGGGTAACGAAAATTTCCACCTTTATGAGTTTCTCTTCTTTAGATAATTCCTGTGGCATTTGCAAATAGCGCGCCTTGTGTAACGCTTGATTTTTCGTGGTTAAATTTCTTTTAGCTATTATCGTGTTTATTTCTTTCATTTAAGTTCGTGAGGTGTGGCGGCCCTCATTTGTATTTTGTTGGGAGAGAACCACCCTTGCCCGAATCTTTTGTTTTCTGTGGTTTCTCTTTTGGTACAACACGCTCGATCGAACCGTGTGGGTTCTTTTCGCTTGAGAGGACCTTGGCTTATCGCCTTGGTATTATCTTTAAGGGCTTTGCGAACCCTCCGTAATTATTATTGTAGTAATAATATTAATTAAACTGCTGCGACGTTAAATGCTTGAGTGTGACGTGAGAGTTATTCGAAAGTGTCGCGTTTGTTTTGTCGACCACCAAAATGCTCAAAAGAGCGGCCTACATCAGATTGCCATACAGAAAGTAGTTCAAAGCGATCTTTTAATAGATACACCCAGTACATCTAAAGAAATCATCAATAAATGTTACAAAGTACGAACTACCCCGACCAACGGTGAGAGTAGGAGCAGGACCCCAGGCATCAGAATGAATGAGATCAAATGGGCGAGAGGAACCACGACCTTGCTTCGGTGGGAAGGAGGAGCGGTGATGTTTGCCAAGCTGACAGGCATAACAGTCGAGCGGAGGACATGTGTGAGGTAAGTGGGGCAAAAGCTGACGAAGAATCCGAGGAGGAGGATGTCCAAGGCGAAGATGCCATTGAAGCAGATCGGTAGAAGAGGAAGAGAAGACGAACAGAGCGGAAATGTTGTCGAGAAAGTAGAGGCCGCCGCTCTCAGTCCCAGTAGAAATCCTCCGTTGGGTCCTCGGGTCCTGAAAACAACAAGAAGTAGGAGTGAATAAGACAGTGCACTGAAGTTGCTTGCATAAAGTAGTAGCGAATAATAAGTTGCAAGGGAACTTCGGGACATAGAGGGTGTCCGCTAAGCGAAGCGATGGGGTGACTTGAACTGTGCCCATCCCATAAACCGGGGATGGTGAACCATCCGCAACAAGAACCGGGGGTAACCGATCATGAGTTTCTAGGAGAGAGAAGCATTGAGGATTACTGGTCATGCGATTTGTAGCACCAGAGTCAATCAACCATTTATCTTGGGTAATGACGTGAGCACTACCTGAGATCGTTGCCATAGAGGCAGATGGACGAGAGGAGGCGGAGGTTGAGAAAGATGTGTCACCAGAAGGGAAAAGATGAGGATGTTTCTGCCAGCAGCGGTCAACAGAATGGCCGGTACGACCACAGTGAGAGCAGAGGAATCTGTACGAACCACGCCCGCAAGACTGGCTGCGGCTACTAGGGCCACCCCGTTGAGCTTGGTGAGCATAGGAGTCATGTGGAGGAGGGGAGGACAACAGAGGGCGCTGGAGCAGCGAAGTAACAACGGCGATGCGAGCCGCAGTGGTATCCAAGGTGGGAGACTCTGCATCGCCCAAGATCTGCTGGAGGATCATATCAAAAGACTTGGGGACTTAGAGAAGATAAAAAACAATCAGGAGCTCCTGGAAGTGTTTGTGCTACTCGGCCAAGTCCGAGGAGAAGAGGCGATTCTTGAAGATCTTAGTGCCAAGAGACTGAACTTGCTGATAAGCCGCAGCAGGAGACATGGAAGGACAAGCGAAGAGGTCCGCATAGAGAGTATAGATGCGAGATGTCTGGGCCCCCTTCGAGTAGAGAGCAGTAAGGAGAAGCCATGCGGACTTGACCCTCTCATCATGGCGTATGACGGGAAGGCATTCATTAGAGAGGCTGTTTTCCAGCCAAGTGCGGACAAGGGCATCACTCGCATCCCAGTCCTCAAATTGAGTAGAGTCTAAAGGAGGATGGTCATCGGTGAGGTGATGACGTTTGTGCTGAGAGCGAAGGAGAAAGGTGAAAGAGACTCTCCAATCCGGATAATTGGAACCAACAAGTTTAGAAAACGTGTCAAGGTTCCCGGAAGGAGTAGGAGGAGGCGGAGCCGGATTGGCGACAGGAGTGGTGGCAGTTGAAGTCTCAGAAGGAGCCATAGGAGAAAGTAACGGGAAGCCGCGTGCTTAGGAAACAAGCCGCGCGGTTAGGAAATAAGAGCTTGGCAGTGGTCATGATGTCATACATCAGCGGCCAGAATAGCCACGACCAATCCGCAGAACCAAGCAGAGGGAAAGAAGTTGAGCGGCTAGAAGGTAGCCCGCGCGAACAGAAGGACGATCTGCTTGGAGACAAATAAATCGCGGCGACAAGTCGCAGCGAGTAAGCACAGGTCGCGGCGAGTAAGCACAGGTCGCGGCGAGAAGATGGGGAAACAAAGAGGTCGCACACAGAAAGGGTAATGAAGAGGAGAGAAGGAAGCCGCGCGAACAGGGCACAAGCCGGCGAAAGAAACAAGCCGCGAGGACAGGTCACGAGAGGAAGCAAGCGGCGCGATTAGGGCACGCAGTTTGAGAGGCCACACAGAATCAGGAGGAGATCGAGTCCTCTGAAACCATGTGAAAGTAGTGAACAAACGACTAAAAACAACCCGGAAAGTTGAATAATTGAAATTTTTATTATTCAAAAAGATATCATTTACAAAGGTATGGCCTCCCTTTTATAGAATGGAGGAGAGAGAAGAGAGTACAAACTAACAATGTGGGACTAAAGCTATACAGAATCTGAGCAGCTAGAACAACATACCGAACATGCCGCGCGGTTATACAATGGGATAACCACTCGGCAATACCATAAGCAAGAGAGGGAGATGTGGTAGGAGACCGCTAGACCGCCCGGTTTCCAAGCCACTGGAGATAAACCGCCAGACCGCCAGACTACAAACAACAATAGCCTAGATATAAAACCGCTAGAGAGTAACCACTAGACCGTGCGGTCTACAACCCTCCAGGCTTAAACCGCCAGACCGCCCGGTCTTATACTTCAACACTTTGAATTCGGGAGGAAGATATTCCCAAGACCGCTTTCAGCTCCCGTTATGGTCTCTACGAGTTCCTGGTAATGCGTTGTTGTCTTTGCCCTTAAAATCTAGAGGCATTACCTATATGGGGTACGATGCGAGATCTTCTCAGACCACAAAATCCTTAAATACATCTTCACTCAGAAAGAACTGAACCTTCGACAGCGTCGATGGTTAGAATTGTTGTGCGATTACGACTTTGCTCTCCAATATCAACACGGAAAGGCTAACAGAGTTGCTGACGCTTTAAGCCGCAAGCCTTCGGTAGTTGGGAATTGGATGGAGATAATCCCAAAGAGGTTGTTCCAGCCTTTAATAAACTTGGGAATTACCTTGGTGACCCAAAGAGATCTGGAGGAATATCATGCCCAATTGTATTGGATGGAGATCCAATGCGACATTCGGGACCGGATACGAGAAGCCCAGAAGAATGACCCAGAGGTAGTTCCGATCATTCGATCTCTGCAAAGCGGTTCTCATAAGGATTATAATCAGCATGATGGGATCCTGCAGTATAAACATCGTATATTCATCCCCTTCACTGGTGGACTTCGTGAAGAGATTCTACATGAAGCGCACCAATCAAAGTACTCCATCCACCTTGGTGTGGTTAAAATGTATGTTGATCTCCACAGGACCATATACTAGTCTGGAATGAAAAGAGATGTTACCAACTTCGTAGCCCAGTGCCAGACCTGTCAAAGTGTTAAAGCTGAATGTCGTAGCCTAGGAGGCTTGATGTAGCCCCTGCCTATAACCGAATGGAAATTCGAGGACATTTCTATGGACTTTGTCCATGGTCTACCTCGGTCCCGAGCTGGGAACAACTCCATATCGGTTATTGTAGATCGACTTACCAAGGTAGCACGGTTCATTCCAAACCGACAAGGAGACGGTGTTGATATTATGCTTAGGATATTCATAGAGTAAGTAGTCCGTTTCCACAGAGTGCCAAAATCCATTGTGTCGGATTGTGACGGACGATTCACATCTAAGGAATCGAGATGAGTGCAGGCATACTTTGGGACCAAGTTGGCCTTTAACACTGCCTTCCACCCATAGAATGATGGACAAATGGAAAGGAAAAATCAAACGATGGAGGATCTACTTCGACTTTGAATAGTGGAACACAATGAGCCTTGGGAACAGTTGTTGACCCTTGTTGAGTTTTCTTACAATAACAGCTACCAGGCTAGCATCAAGATGGCTCCGTACGAAGCATAGTACGGGAGGCGTTGTCGAACCCCGTTAACTTGGGCTCAGGAAGTGGACCCAAAAGCCTTGGGAGTGGCTTGTATTGACGACACTACAACAACAATACGAAAAATCCAGGAATAGATGCGGGAGGCACAAAGCCGACAGGCCAAGTATTATGACGCACGACATCGGCCGGTGGAGTTCCGCGTGGGGGAAATGGTGTTCCTAAAAATTAAACCCATGCATGGTGTCTCCCGATTGAGGAAACAAAAGAAGCTGGATCCCCGCTATTTGGGTCCCTATCATGTAACAGAGCGCATTGACCCTGTTGCCTATCGATTAGCCCTGCCTCCAGAACTGGGAAATCTTCATGATTTGTTTCATGTCTCCTCCTTGA
Organism: Platanthera zijinensis; assembly: GCA_039513925.1. Classification (NCBI taxonomy): domain Eukaryota; kingdom Viridiplantae; phylum Streptophyta; class Magnoliopsida; order Asparagales; family Orchidaceae; genus Platanthera; species Platanthera zijinensis. The sequence continues at coordinate 103,915,857 of CM077088.1, forward strand.
GACGAGTTATCCAACAACCAGAGCAGCATCTACCTAAACCACAAGTGCAACTGCGGTCGGACAGATCCGTCCAGCTCGAACCAATAAGAATCATAGATAATAAATTGAAGAATCTACGTAACAAGACCATCCCAATGGTCAAGATATTATGGTCAAATCATAGACAAGATGATTACACTTGGGAACAAGAGGCGCTCTGAAAGTGAGGATAAGATCTAGCTTACTCAAGGGGGGGGGGGGGGTGAATAGAGTATATTAAAATAATTTACAATTTAAAACTGTAAGATAGTTGAAGACTTGATTTACTTATATGTGTAATGTGCTAGCAGAAAAGTAAACACTAAAGCAGTAAGAAAACAGAAACACACAGCACACAGCAAAGTAAACCAGATGACACAAGGAGCTATAGTGGTTCCCCAACAACCTGGGTACATCCACTCTTCTACCACCCTAAGTAGGAATCCACTGCAGGAATAGTTGATCAGGTGTCCTGGGCACCAATGAGCTTTTGATAAGGTGCTCAAAAACAAAACCTAAATTTTTTGATAAGGTGTCTTGCCACCACTGAGTTTTGACAAGGTCTCAGAAACCAGCCACAAAACTTTTGAAGGGAGTTTTGAGAAACCCTTTTACAGAAGGAATAAAGAAAGACAAAAAGTCTGAGTTGTTTTTCTCTGTCAACAATCATAGAGAAGACAAGTGGAAGATGTATTCAAAGCTCCCCCTGAGATCTGTAAGGGTTCAGGAAGATGAGATTTTCTTAGTGCGATAGGCCTTCAGTTGCTTCAGATCTCCAACAATAGATGATTTCAGCAGATGCTGAAATGTGTGATGTCTGGAGTCCTTGATGAAGCAGCTTTTGAACACTTGATGCTTGAAGGAGTAGAATAGCAGATGATCTCCTTCACAGTAATGTTCCTTGTGTTCTTGAAGAATTCTGACTCAGTAATTCTGTAAACTTTTGTCTACTGAGTATATTCCAGAAGATAAATTCTGGATGAACCAATATTTCTTCTTCTCTCTTCTGTATTCTTTTTCAATCTTGTCAGTTCTCTATCTATTTTTCAAAATGACTCTCTAGGGAGTATATCAGATTCTGACTTCTTGATAGCCGTTAATCTGTCATAAATGACTACCTTAACTGATATCTGCCTCTGGAGGAAAGTCCTTGAGAAACATTCCAATTAGTCTTCCTTAAAACTTGCTCCAGATTGATTGAAACGGCTACAGAATCCTTTGTCATAAATGCTGAAAATAAGTCTGAATGAATTCCAAAACTATCCTGAATTTGAATCCTGAAATCATCAATTTTTAGAAAAAAAAAGTCGATCTGAGATCCCCGATCGTTGAACTGAGCTCAGAGATTGAACTTAGACTGAAAACAGAAATTGTCGATCTGAGCTCTATGATCGTCGACCTGAGCTCAGAGATTTGGAAAACAACTAGAGACAGAGCGTCGATCTGAACTCGAAGATCGTCGAATGGAGTTCGATGCCTCATTTGAACTGAGCTCAAGGATAGTCGAACTGAGTTCGACGTTTCGTCGACCTGAGCTTGACAAGAATTGTCCTAGTCTTCAGCACTTGAATTCTTATCTTTAGAAGGTCTTGAGGGCAGCTTTCAAACCTAAGTACTAACCCTAAGACTCATTCTAATTGACCTATCAGACTATACATCAAGGTCAAAACAAATTCTTAAGCACATAGTGATCCTTACCCAAATTAGTAATAGTGTGTTCCAACAATCTCCCCATATTTGGGTTAGGATTACTATTTACAAGACAAATAGGAAATAATAAGCATACATCAGAAATAAAAATAAAACAGAAACAACAATGCAGATAACATATGTTGAGCATTGCAGAAACACAGTAGGAATCACAGAATCAGTCAGAAGTAGATATGAGTATCAGCTTACACAAATTACTCATTGCCCTTTTTGAATAAAATTTCTCTGTTGGGATTGAGGGCTTCCTTCTTGGATCTTCTATCATCATCTGCACCTAAGGAGGTTTGAGATTTTGGCCTTGGAATAATAGCCTCAGGATGAAGCTTCATGTAGCTCTCTGGATCAAAGAATTTTCTTGAAGCATATCTTTCTAATTCTTTCTTTCTCTGCTCTGTTAGGGTTGTTATATTGGAGGTATCTCTGCCTTGCTCTCTTCCTTTCTTGATCTGATCCAATGCAGCCAATTCTTTCATTCAAGCAGTCCAGGAGAGTGGATTGTTTTCAGGGTCTTTAAAAGGAACTGAAGGTTCATATCTGTTTATTGTCACTGAATCATCTGAAGGAATTCTTGTAGCAACAGTTTCTTTTAGCTTGTAAGGGAAAGGACAAGAGGTATAGTCAATAGGACCTTGTCCTTCCCTTTGGTATGGATGTTGCCTGGAGTAACCTCTATAGTCTCTTTGACTTCCTCTATGCTGTCCTCTTCTTTACTAATAACCTCTTTGATAATGTCCTCTTGGTTGATATCTCTATGAAGATTAGGAGGAGCTTTGTTTTCCAACAGATCCAAAATGAGAAGCAGATCCTCCACCAGTACCTGCATCTGGAGGAGGAGGAGGAGGATAAAAGTGTGAAGATCCTTTATCATATTTGTCAAGCTTTCTCTTTTTCTTCATTGCTTTGAGCTGGTTCTTAGAATACTGCATCCATGGTTCAGAAATAGGGCAGTCATGAAGAATATTGTAGGGGATATCATTGTCATCTTTAACTTTCTCAGGAGGTACCCTCATCATTGCCTTGCTTCTAGCTTTCCTCTTCCTTGCAAGAGTTGCAGAGGAGTCATCAGATTAAGTTTGGAATTGGTCACTATCTGAGCTCTGAGGATTGTCATATAACTCATCAATCCTTTTGATGTAATCTTGTTGTTGCTTTGACTTTTCACGAGAGATAATAGCAGCAGCAGTAGTGACAGAAGCAGCAGAAATTAAGGCAGTAGGAGCAGCAGATACTGTAATTTCAATAGCAGGTTCTTTAATATGAACAACAGACTTATCAGCAGCACTATCAGAACAAACAATATCAACAGCATCAACATCCATAACATCAGCAGAAAGAACTTGTTCCATAGCCTTGATATATGCAGTAATTTGGCCGGGCTCACATCTTGCAACAGGCACAATGGCCTTAGTCAGATCTTCTACTCCCTGAGCTGGTAAATAGCTGAAGTGAAGAATGTCAAAATCTTATGACAGTGACCTGAGGTCCACTGTTAGTACAGGAGTTTAAGCTGGAACTGAAACTATCTCTGGTAAGAATTTCTCTGAAGCAGTAGGTACTATCTCTTCTTCATATGGCATCTCCCCCTGCCTTGATTCAGTTTGAACTGGATCAAGGCACCCCATAGAATGGATTGCCTGTGGAGGAGAAATAGAGGATAGCCTGGCAGACAGCTCCTGGATGGATTTAAGGAGTGGAGCCATGGAGGTCTCCAGCAGGGCTACTAGCCTGGGAGCCAGCATCCCATAAAGCTTGTCTACTAGGCAGGAATATGTACTTGCTCAAGTGAGACTTGAGTAGAGGTAGAGGTTAGAGAGATAGAGATAGATGGTGAGGGAGCTGCAGAAGTAGTGATAGAAGTGGTGGATGGTAGGATGGATGGTTGAGAGATTGGAATTGTGGAGATGGAAGATAGTGGTGTGGAGATGGATGGGGTGAAAGATGGTTGGGCAAGTATGTCATGGAGTAGTTGTTGGTATGAGGAGGAGGATGGAGGCTCAAGAGGTGAGGAGGGGGAATCATCCATGTAGGAATCATCCATGAGGTTGAATGATGGAAAGGAAGAGGAAATGTCAATGGATGGATAATAGTGAAGGGGATGGAATTGCTCTACCATGGTGGCTGGAGGAGGTGAAGGAGTTAAAAGAGGAGAGGAAATGATGATGGGTGAAGAGAATGAGGTAGTGATGGTTGTTGTGGAAGTGGAGGTAGAAACAATAGGTGGAGAAGGAGGAGATTATGATGAGGAAGCAGACAACTCTTCTAATGGGGCAGTTGCCTGTGAGGGAGTGACTGTATCAGTCCTTGTGCCTTAAGTAGTGATAGCAGTAGGACCTTTGCTTGGCTTGGTAATCTGCCTGTCCCATTTGCCAAAAAGGGCACAGGTCAGCCTCTTGGAGGCATTTATGTGCATCCCACTGGACACCAGCAATTCAGGGCACCTGGAGTGCAGGAATAGCCCTATGATCCTCCGAAAATTTAAAAGACTTTTGTTCACCTTATTTTTGATCATGTCAAAGAAAATCTCTCCCCAGTTTAAATGTTTCTTATCCACAATTTCTCCCATCAAACAGAATTGATACCTAGAGATGGTATCATGTGCAGAGTGCTTTGCCAATAGCACTTTCCCCACAACATCAGCAAAAAATCTATACTCAATTGATAAATTCTTTTTCAGCAATTTGTTAGGGTTAGCGGCAGAATGTCCCATTCTATCTAACATAGTTGCAAACTCCTCTCCAGATAGCTCAATAGAATCATTTCTAGTACTTAATTGAAAGACATCAGTCAGGAGAGCAGGTGTTAGGGATACCTGAGTCCCGGATATAGTACCAACAATTGTATTCTGATCAAGATTGTGCACCGTATATACCCATTCCTTGATCTCATCGGCAGCAATTTTCATCCTTGTGGTCATTATCTTCACTAACTGCTGTTCTCTGAATAAGTCCAGAATATCTTTGAAAACCTGGTCATTGCCCTCGAATGAGTCCATGTCTATGTCAAAACCTGTGTCGAATTTCATCTTTGCAAGGGCGGCAACAGACACTGCCATTATATACCTGCAAAAATGAACAAACACGACCAAGGGAAGATGAGTTTGGAGGGAAAGAAAAAGTTTGCAGAGAGTACGAAAGCGCAAAAGAAGAACGACGGTCGAAAAAAGATTTTTATATTAAGGTTCGACGCTAGAAAGGAAAGATCGTTGAACTTCGTTCGACGATTTTGGGCTTCTAGGGGAATCTGAAAGGTCTTCAACACCGTCGATCTCCGTTCGACGATGTTGGAGAGCGTCAAGCTCTGCTCGACGATTGCTGACCAGAAAGAAGATAGCCTAGCGCTATCTGAAAGCGCTGAACTCCGGTCGACGCTTTCGGAAAGCGTCGATCTCTGTTCGACGATCTTGGGGAAAAACGTCGAGCGCAGTTCAGAGACTAAAAGCAGCATACAGACACTAGAAAAAACAAGTTTTTAGCCTAGTCTTGGTCTGTTTTTAGAGTTTTAAAATCTTGGGTTTTATTTTAAACTTCCTCCATCTAACATTCCTAACTGATTTAGGAAGAAGGTATGTTTCTTTTCATCCAATGGTTTGGTGAAAATATCTCCCCTTTGCAAATCAGTTAGGATATATTGAATTTCAATTTTATTTTTCTCAACATTATCCCTTAAAAAGTGATGCCTAATCTCTATATGTTTTGTCCTACTATTGAGGACTGGATTTTGTGCTATAGAAATAACACTGGTATTATCACAAATTTTTTTTGACCCTTCTAAGTTGTAACCATAGTCTAGGAGTTGATTATGAATCCATAAAATCTGTGAGCAACAACTGTCTGCTGCCATGTATTCAACTTCAGCAGTTGAAGTTGACACAGATGTCTGTTTCTTACAGAACCAGGAGACAAGTCTGTCACCAAGAAACTGGCAAGTTCCACTGGTGCTTTTCCTGTCTACTCTACATCTAGCATAATCAGCATCTGAAAATCCAGTTAGTTCAAATTCTGAGTCTTTTGGATACCAGAGACCGAGATTTGGACAACTTTTTACATACCTAAGAATCCTCTTAACTAATGTAAGGTTTGACTCTCTAGGGCTTACTTGGAACCTAGCATTTATACATGTAGCAAACATTATATCAGGTCTACTACCTGTAAGGTACAATAGAGAGCCAATCATTGCTCTATATGTTGTCTGATCAACATGTTTTCCATGTTCATCAGCATCTAATACAACATTAGTAGGCATAGGTGTTTTCATACAAGATGCTTCAAACATACCAAATTTCTTAACCAGTTCTTTTGTATACTTGGTTTGAGAAATAAATATGCCTTCAGCATGTTGTTTGACTTGCAATCCTTGAAAGAAGGAAAGCTCACCCATGCTACTCATTTCAAATTTTGAATGCATTAGTTTAGAGAACTTTTTGCACAAATTTGATTCAGTAGATCCAAATATAATATCATCTATATATATTTGCACTAGTAGGGTATGGGACTTATGGGTTCTAATGAAGAGAGTTTTGGTCTACTCTACCCCTTATAAAATCATTTTTCAGAAGAAAGCATGCTAAGGTCTCATACCATGCTCTAGGAGCTTGCTTGAGACCATATAATGCTTTATGAAATTTTAAAACATGGTCAGGATAAGTTGAAGAGATAAAACCTGGGGGTTGTCTAACATAGACTTCTTCTTTGATTTCTCCATTGAGAAATGCACTCTTCACATCCATTTGATAGACCTTGAATCCTTTATGAGCTGCATAAGCTAGGTATATTCTTATGGCCTCTAACCTTGCAACTGATGCAAAGGTCTGCTCATAGTCTATTCCATCCTCTTGAGAGTATCCTTGAGCAACTAGCCTTGCCTTGTTTCTTACAATAACTCCTTGATCATCCAATTTGTTCCTGAACACCCACTTAGTTCCAACAATGGAGTGATCCTTAGGCCTTGGAACTAGTTCCTAAACTTTATTCCTCTCAAATTGATGTAGTTCCTCTTGCATAGCAATGATCCAATGTGGATCTTGTTCTGCATCTTGAATGGATTGAGGCTCAACTTGAGATAGAAAGCAGTTGTGCATCAGGTTCTGGTTGACCTGATTTCTTATTTGCACACTAGCTGAGATGTTTCCAATCACTTGGGAGATTGGATGATCTCCTGTTGTTACTAAATCAACAGGGGGTGTTGATTATTCACCAACCTGTGTTGTTGTTTCCTCTTGTGGAACAACAACTGGCTCTTCAAGATGGTTCTCTCCAAGATGTTGAGTACCAAGATGTTGAGTATCCTCTTCATATTTACTGATTTATCCTCTCTGATGGGTAGGTGAATATGTTGAATCCTTCTCTGCAATATGCAACTTGTCCAAATTTTTTGAAAGAGAGTTTACCTGCAATAGTTCTATGGTAGAAGTATTCTTCTCCTTGTAAAACATGTTAGTCTCATCAAAAAATACATTAACAGATTCTTCAATTTTAAGAGATGTTTTATTATAAACCCTATAAGCTTTACTAATCATGGAGTATCCCAGAAACACTCCTTCATCAGCTTTAGCTTGAAATTTTGCTATATACTTCTTTTCATTATTGTGAATATAACAAATGCAACCAAAAATTTTAAAATAGTCTACTTTAGGTTTCTTCCCTTTGAGCAATTCATAGGGAGTCTTGCCCTTCAGTTTATGTATCAAATTTCTGTTCAACACATAGTTGGAGGTGTTCACTGCCTCTGCCAAAAAATATAGAGCGAGGTGAGCATCTGTCAACAATGTGGTGGCAGATTCAATAAGATTTCTATTTTTCCTTTCAGCTACCCCATTTTGTTGAGGAGTTCTAGGAGCTGAGAAAGTGTGCCTTATCCCTTCACTCTGACAGAACTTTTGCATAAGAAGAGAATCAAACTCTGTCTCATGATCACTTCTGATCAGGGCAATGTGAGTATTGAACTCAATCTATATGCATTTGAGAAAATCTGTTAGACATTTAAAGTTATCATAATTCTTCCTCAGAAAGAATACCCAAGTGAATCTAGAGAAGTCGTCTACAATCACTAAAGTGTAAGATTTCCCTTCTAAGCTTTGTACTGTAATGGGTCCAAAAAGATCCATGTGTAACAGATACAAAATCCTAGGTGAATCACTCTTATTAAGTGACTTAAAACTATTTTTAGTTTGCTTGCCTAATTGACAAGCCCTGCAGAGTCCTTCCTTCTTGTAGGGGCCAGAAGGTAGTCCTCTAACAAGGTTGTCCTTGGATAGCCTAGCAATGGTTCTAAGGTTTATATGTCTTAGTCTCTGATGCCAAAGATCATTTGGTTTGCAAACTGAATTAAATAAACAGAAATCTATATTGGTTGAAAGGAAATCTACAAGATAAATATTACCTTTCCTTTTACCTGTTAACACTGTTGTGTTATCCTCTGACTTGATCTTGCATAAGGATTTGTTGAATATCACTTGATAGCCTTCATCACAGAGTTGACTGATGCTGATTAAATTGTGCTTCAGTCCTTCCACATAAGCCACCTTCTTGAATGTGACTGAGCCAATCTGAACAGCACCATAACCTTTTGTTTGACCAAAGTTTGAATCACCAAATATCACTTTGGGTCCAAGTTTGGTTTTGAAGGATGTTAGATTCTCCTTGTTCCCTGTCATGTGCTTTGAGCACCCACTATACAGATACCATTGTTGGTTCATTGCTGGATAGGTCTTCACCTGCACATAAACAATTTATATGTTTTTGACCCACTTTACATTGGGTCTAGGTTGATAACCTTTAAACTCAGAAATAAAAGACATCACTAGTTGACTCTTATATCCTTCAGGATGGTATCTCCTAGGAGGTATTATCCATTCAGTAAAAGGGTTGAAGCTTTGGGATGTAGGACTTAAGGGATTGATTGTAGATTTACCTCTGAAAGATTGTTCAAAGCTCTGAGCTCCGTTCGACGATGGTCGAGCTGAGTTCGACGATCTTTGGTCAGATCGTCGAGCTTCGTTCAAAGATCGACTATGCCAGAGTTCAGAGTTCACAAGTCGTCGACCTGATTTCGACGATTCAACCTGAGATCGCCGAGCTTTGTTCGACGATCGTCGACCTCTGTTCGACGTTTTCTGTTGAACTTTGTTTTTCATAGGTAAATCAGGATTCTTCCTAGCCACCTCTACAACTTCCTTTCCTTTATTTGAAATAAATTTAATTGGAGTTGTTAATACTATAGGTTGGCTGGGTGAAGCACCCAAGCCCAGCGTACTATTAAATCTTGAGTTCACTGTACTTGTCATGTCCATCAGTCTGATGCTTCTCCCATTAAGGGATTCTTCAAACTTCTTTGCCTGGGATAGTTCACTTTTCAGTGAAGCTATCTCCTCCCTACAACATTCTAGCTCCTCAGAAAGTTTGAGGTTATCTGACTTTAAAGTGCTATGTTAAGATAATTGATTTCTGAGAGAGATGATCTCTTTCTTAGACTTCAGCAGGTCTAAACAAATTGCTTTAAATTCAAATTTAAAGTCCTTTGAATTAAAATCAATGGAATCTATTACCTGGTCTTCTTCATCTTCATGTTCAGATTCAGATTCTGATTCATGTTCTGCATCAGAATTATGTTGGGAGGCATTGATAGCCATCATGCATAACTCCTTCTCTTCAGCATCATCTTCATCATCACTTGAGCTTGATGAAGCCTCTTACTCTTCTTCAGTTTCACTCCAGGTTTCAGCTACAAATCCCTTCCTGGTGTATTTGTTTTTGCTGGAGGAGGATTTGTCATTGTTGTTTCTCCTGGAGTCCTTATCTTTTCTCCTATCTTTCCTGTCCCTCTTGTCCTTATTTTTATTTTCTGGACAATCAGGCACAATGTGGCCTGGTTTCCTGCATCCAAAAAAAATAATTTCTTTATTATTGGATTTGTCATACCATGGCTTCTCATGCCCCTTGGATGACCTTTTTCTGAAATCATTCCTGGCCATCTTATAGAATCTCTTGGCCAGTAAGCTCATCAATTCTTCATTGCCTGTGACCTTGTCTTCAGGTTGATCTTCTATAGCTTTGAAAGCTAAGGTCTTCTCCTTTTTGATGGCTGGAGAAGCAGTCTTTTGCTCTCTTTCCTATTATTGATGAGCAGCTCATAAGATTTGAGCTTGCCAAAAGTGCCTCTGTGGTGATCTCACTTAGGCTTCTGGCATCCTTGATTGGCCAGATTCTTGAATCCCAAGTGTTGGGGAAGCACATTAGGATTTTGTCATTTAGTTCAGTGAGTGAGATCTCCTTGTCCAATGTTCTTAATTCACTGACAATTAGGCTGAGCCTGTTGTACATATCAGCAACTGGCTCAGTTTCTCCTTTCTTGAAGTTCTCATACTGGGATATGAGATGGGATCTTCTGTCCTTCCTTTCATCAGCAGATCTAGATACAATCTCAGAAAGCTTATCCCATATATCTTTTCCTGAACTGCATTCAGCCACCTTTTGGAATATCTCATCAGACATAGTCTGAGCAAGGATATTCATAGCCTTTGCATCTGCAACTTTCCATTTCTTTATTTCTGCATCTGTTCCTGAGGGAGGTGGAACAAAACTTGTACTTGTAATTACTGGGGGTCTTGGACACACTGTCAAAACAGAATTAAATATGTCCTCATCAATAGAATTCATGTAAAGCCTAATCCTTGCCTTCCAAAGTGCAAACTTAGAAAGGTTGAACACTAGAGGTCTGGTGTTAGCATAATCTTTGTTCTGTGCCATGGTTTTGTAAGAAAATAAATATAATACAAATAATAATAACCCTCTATAAAATATTGATCTTATCAAAGATATTTTGGTTCAGGTGTTAGCCTGTTCAACCAATCTGTTGAAGATTCAGTTGTTGTGTAACCAACCTGCCTTTGATACAAATTGAAAGTGAGGAAAAGATCTAGCTTACTCTAGAGGGGGGGGGGGGTGAATAGAGTATATTAAAATAATTTACAATTTAAAACTGTAAGGCAGTAGAAGACTTGATTTACTTATATGTGTAATGTGCTAGCAGAAAAGTAAACACTAAAGAAGTAAGAAAACAGAAACACACAGCACACAACAAAGCAAAAAAGCACAGCAAACCAGATGACACAAGGAGCTATAGTGGTTCCCCAACAACCTAGGTACATCCACTCTTCTACCACCCTAGGTAGGAATCCACTGCAGTAATAGTTGATCAGGTGTCCTGGGCACCAATGAGCTTTTGATAAGGTGCTCAAAAACCAAACCTAGATTTTTTGATAAGGTGTCTTGCCACCACTGAGTTTTGATAAGGTCTCAGAAACCAGCCACAAAACTTTTGAAGGGAGTTTTGAGAAATCCTTTTACAGAAGGAATAAAGAAAGACAAAAAGGTTGAGTTGTTCTTCTCTGTCAATAATCTTAGAGAAGACAAGTGGAAGATGTTATCAAAGCTCCCCCTGAGATCTGTAAGGGTTCAGGAAGATGAGCTTTGCTTAGGGTGATGGCCTTCAGTTACTTCAAATCTCTAGCAATAGATGATTTCAGCAGATGCTGAAATGTGTGATGTCTGGAGTCCTTGATGAAGCCGCTTTTGAACACTTGATGCTTGAAGGAGTAGAATAGCAGATGATCTCCTTCACAGTAATGTTCCTTGTGTTCTTGAAGAATTCTGACTCAGTAATTCTGTAAACTTTTGTTTACTGAGTCTATTCCAGAAGATGAATTCTTAATGAACCAATATTTCTTGTTCTCTCTTCTGTATTCTTTTTCAAATCTTGTCAGTTCTCTATCTATTTTTCAAAATGATTCTCTAGGGAGTATATCAGATTCTGACTTCTTGATAACCGTTAATCTGTCATAAATGACTACCTTAACTGATATCTGCCTCTGGAGGAAAGTTCTTGAGAAACATTCCAATTAGTCTTCCTTGAAACTTGCTCCAGATTGATTGAAACGGCTACAGAATCCTTTGCCATAAAAGATGAAAATAAGTCTGAATGAATTCCATAACTGTCCTGAATTTGAATCCTGAAATAGTCAATATTCAGAAAAAAAAACGTCGATCTGAGCTCCACGATCGTCGAACTGAGTTCAGATATTGAACTTAGACTAAAAACAGAAATCGTCGATTTGAGCTCTACGATCGTCGACCTGAGCTCAGAGATTTGGAAAACAACTAGAGACAGAGCGTCGATCTTAGCTCGAAGATCGTCGAACAGAGTTCGACGCCTTATTTGAACTGAGCTCAGAGATAGTAGAACTGAGTTCGACGTTTTGTCGACCTGAGCTCGACGAGAATTGTCCTAGTTTTAGACACTTGAATTCTGATCTTTAGAAGGTCTTGAGGGCAGCTTTCAAACCTAAGTACTAACCCTAAGACTCATTCTAATTGACCTATCAGACTATACAACAAGGTCAAAATAAATTCCTAAGCACATAGTGATCCTTACCCAAATTAATAATAGGGTGCTCCAACACGCTCGTCCACGAAAAACACCCCGAGCTCTTTCCTTAGGTATACTACTTTTCTCTTCTTCCCCTACTTCAAGCAAATTTTTGAGGACGAAAATCGTTTTATTTTTATTGGATTATAACATCACGACTTTTATTGGGACACCAGAGCATTAGTAGGCCCAATAAAAGTGTCTCGAATCCGACCCATGACCTAGTAGAAGGAAACCCTAAGCAAGAAGTGGAGCTAGAGAACTTTGACTTAAGTTCTGTCAGTTCCTTTGACATTGTATAGATAGTACGAACGCATCAGAACACATTCCATTGGACCCGAGTTCATGTAGTGGATATGACCATCCCTCGTAAAACGTTGCGAAGACAAGATTTTGAATATCAGTCTAGAGAACACCGATTTGAGTTCTGTCAGCTCCTATGGCCTCATATAGACAATACGAGCATGTTGGAACTCGTTGCGTCACAATCTATTGTCTAACGATGAATATAGAAATTTTGACAGATTTAGTGCGCCGCGACGCGTAGATTTTTGACTTTTACCAAACAAACTCCGATTCGACCCCAGTAAGTGTCTCTAGACTCGTATAGTCAATACGAAGTAAACAAAAGTCATCCCGGACAATTTTGATGATGAAAGGTCAACTCTATGTCAAATCGAGCGTGATCGTGCTTTGAAAAGCACGCGCACACAAAATATAACATGACATCCCAACTTTGACCCGACCTAGATGTCTTGTGCCCATTTTGACTTTTACGAGCAAGGGGGACCTTCCCTAGGTTGACTTTGGTCAAACCCCCCTAAAATTAAATTTTTTGGAATTTTTCCAAAGGAGACACACACATCCTCCTCATCAGTGGTCTAGGGCCGTTCTCCCCTTCACCCTTGGGCCACCAACCAGCAAGAAGGAAGTTCATGGGCCAAGAAGGTCCAAACTCTCCTTACCCCTCCTTCTTCCCTCCCCTTTAGGAATCAAGGCCCAAGCCTACCTAAGGCAAACCTAAAGAGGAGGCCCCACCTGATCTTGGCCAACCAGGAGGAGCCAAGTGTCCACCCTAGTGGAGGATAAGAACTCTCTCTATCCCTCCCTCTTGGGTTAATCCCACGCCGAGGATGAGGTTGAGGCTGCGCCCCTCTAGCTATAAAAGCCCATGCCCCCTTCATTTTCCCTCACTAAGACAAACGAGCCCAAGGGAGCCCTCACCGGAACCCTAGCTCGCCGGAAAAACTAGCCCGAGCTCTACTACCCCTGTCACATTGTAGGGACAACCAAGCTGGCTCCTCCCAAGCCCCTTATGCACAGGTAGAAGCTCTCTCCTCCTCCTTCCCCTTCTTCTAGACGATCTGCATGGGCCTCCCGGGGGCCGGAGCGCCGCCGACACCACCTGACCCATGCTCCAGGTTGGGTGGTGGCCATAGGAAGACTAGACCCTCACTACGCCAAGGGTGGTGCTGTAGAAGGGCTAACCCTCCAGGATGACTTTTCCTGATGGAGGAAAGCCAGGGTGCCGCATAAAAACGTCGCTCCGGCGACACCCGAAAAGCAGGGTGTATGCTATGTTTTATCTCTGGCAGCGTCCGATGGAGGTTGGTCGCCGGACCGCCACTAGAGAAGAGCCCTACCCCTGGCGCGCTGGCCGGGGGTCGTTTCAGAGTTGGGCTCAATGCCGGAGAGGCGGGGTGGTGCAGTGGTGCTGGGAGCAGAACTACCGCCACTCCGCTATCGGGTTGGCTAAATCAGGAGGTGGCCGGTGGCGGTAGGCCTCCGAGCCACTACCCAGGAACTCGTCATCCCCCGGCGAACTGGACGGGGTGGCGTCGGTGTCTAGCGGTGACTGGCCAGTAGTGGCAGAAGGCCACCATTTCCCTCACCTATACGGATGGAATCGTTGTCATCCATCTCCGGTGATGAGATGGATGGCGGGGATTTTCTCATCCCCCACCTCCATTTCTGCCCCCCTCCCCCCACAGCGGATCCGTAGCTGATCCACTGTGGGGAAGTAGCGACATATTAAGCTGTCCGACTCGATCTCAGCCACAGAAAGTTATTTGATCTGCTATTTGCAGACCAAATCTCATCTTGTGAAGTTTTTGGGGCCAAATCAGAGCTCCAGGGGGCAAAGTGGTGAACATGAAGAATGTTCCCCATAATGAGGACTTCCTCCACAAAAATTTTGAGAATTTTTGAAAATGTTTGGTGTTTTTCAAAGATTAAACAAAGTTTATTTGGCCAAAATAAGGGCCCAAAATGGCTCGAGAAATTATGAAAATATTTTTAGGCTTATTTTATACCCCATTAGAGGTTGTATTAAAATTTGGGAGCATGATGATAAGAATTGATATTATTCTCAATTTCTAGGATCCTAAGGTCACGCTTAGAATTTATTACGCTCATTTCCCTTGGAAATGGAAATTGGATCGTGCGACCTTACTGCACCAGTACGAATGTTCTGCGTAAGGGACTGACCCACCACAATTTTACCGCAAGCAATTTTCAAGCAATCAATCAATTTTTATGTTAATACGCACCGGGTCTGTGACAGCCTGCCCTACTAGACGTTAACCTTCAAGATGCGACGCTCAGCTCAAATTTCGACAAGGAGCATGGGGGCACTTATTTGAGGTTATCCCTGGAGGAACACCTCAACTCTGGTTATCCTCAGCTAAGGCTCATCCTTAACATACAACTGCTCGTCAGAGCAGGACCCATGCCTATAATAGTAAATTGAAGTACTGGTGCGGGAAGGTCGACGACTCAAGGCGATAGGGAGATGGATACAACGGGTGACCGACCGTTATATCATGTTCCCCGATGGGTTTTCCTCCACTGTTCAGTTAAAATACGGTAATGCAGGATGTTGCTCACATCCAATGGTACACAAAGTTCTACGTTAGGCATGGGGCTTTGCTGTACGACCACACCTAGAAGTGGCAGTGCTAGCCACTGTCGTTGACGGTCACATCAGTGAGGCCTGCGGGGCTCGCTACCCTGCTTGAAAAGAAGCGGCCCATACTATATCGACATAGGATGTGTGTGCGCGGTATGCCTTCCATAGGATATAGAAGGTGTATTTTTGGTGTTCTAGTGTACTAGTAGTGCCCTTTAAATAACTGGTGTTAACATTGTTATCATTTCAATTATGCTACGTTTCTTTATTACAGCTCCTAGATTTAAAAATGTGTTAACCCTCTCATGCTTCGGCTATCTTATACTGCTGGGTGCGTGTGTGCTCGTCCCCAGGATAGTGATCTGGGGAGGGGAATTGTTTCTACTTAGCCCTATAACTAACGGTTATTTTAATGACCATTCATAGGAAATAGAGCACCGTAGTGATCCCCTGCCACGGGAGAATGCATTAGCAGTTAGGGCTATTCAAACTGAAGAACCACCGATGTCTCAAGAGTTTCGAGACGTGAGTTCCTGAAAGAAATGGCTTAAGGAATTTGATAATCCTCATATATCAATTGAAAGAAATAGGTTATTCAGATCTACTCTAGAGGGGGGGGGGGTGAATAGAGTATTAAAACTTTTTGGTTGTTTTTTACTTTTATATTAGATTTAAAATATAAGTGGTACCAATAGTAAATAAATAAAAGAAAATAGGCAAGCTATTCTAATTATCACAGCAATCAGCAAGAGAAAGAAGAAAATGAACAACAAGACGACACAAGAAATTTATTGTGGTTCCCTAAATCTGGGTACATCCACTCTTCTACAACCCTGGTAGGAATCACTCTCAGGTTTTTGATCAGGTGACTGCCACCAAATAATATCTATTTATAGGGAGATATTGCAACCCTTCTGGCTTTTGATCAGGTGCCGGAAAACCACTGAAGTCTTTTGATCTGGAGACCTCACAACTAAGAATTACTTTTGAAGGGAGTAAGAACCCTGTATACAGTGGGGGAAAGTAAAAGTTGAGTTGTCTTCTCTATTCTCAAACAAATGAGAGAAGACTTGAGAGTGATTCTCATGATGTCAAGGCTTGTCCTGTGATCTTGAATGGTTCAGGAATCCAAAGCCTTGCTCAGGGTGTAGGTCTTGATTTCTAGAAAGCTTAGACTGATTGTGAGGAATGTCTCTTCTTGCTTCCTGGAAGAACACTTGTGTGAAGAACCGAAAACTGTTCTTCTTTTTTTTCTTGTGTTCCTTGTGTGAATCTCTGTATATTCCTATCTTGATTCACTGTGTATATTTCTTTGAATAATCCTATCTAAATTCGAACAGGCACACCTTGATTGACTGCCCAAATCATGGGAACTTGTGCAATTACTATTAGGGAATTAAATTCATTTCCATAATTGTCCCATAAATAATTATATAATAACTCTGCGAATACCAATAATTAATGCTTGCC
Organism: Platanthera zijinensis; assembly: GCA_039513925.1. Taxonomy (NCBI): domain Eukaryota; kingdom Viridiplantae; phylum Streptophyta; class Magnoliopsida; order Asparagales; family Orchidaceae; genus Platanthera; species Platanthera zijinensis. The sequence continues at coordinate 103,932,385 of CM077088.1, forward strand.
AAGGAACGACTATATTCAGAGAATATATGCATCATTTACTCAGAGTCATATAAGAAATAAAATATTCAGTCAATAAAGGAAAATAATAACTGTAAAGAATAATGGTTGATCTGGCAGTTATCGTCGATCTGGTCCTGTAATTGTCGAACTCAAACATCCTCTATCGTTGAGCTGAGCCCTGTGATCGTTGAACTCAAATTCCGCTTTCCAAACTGGGCTTCAAGATCATCGAACTGAAATGGTTGATCGTCGATCTCAAACCTGAAAGTAGATCAGAGATCGTCGAACTAAGTTCAGTAATCGTCGATCTCAGCATTAAGAGATTAACTTTGAGATCGTCGAACGCAGAACGAAGATCATCGAGCTCTTTTCACTTAGTAAATTTTTTTCCTTGTTCAGTCTCTGCTGTCTTCTAAGTCTCTGATGTCTTGATCTTGTCTCAATGAGTTGTTGACCTAACTGACACCTAAGACACTAGACTAGACCTTGACTATACAATGTGGGTCTTATACAGCCTATATTAGTGAACTGAGCCCAAATCCAAACTAGGGGTCCCACAATCTCCCCCTATTTGATTGAGGTCACTAAACAAAATAAAGAAGGAATACAACAGCAAATCTAAGCAAACATATCTGTCTTAAATATAAAAAGAATTCAACAAATATTTATAGAAAGAGATATAAGCACAAAATGAAAAAGTTCTAAGACTTGTTAGGAGCTGGCTTAAAAAAATCAATTTTTCTTTTAGGATCAGCTGCTTGCTGTTTTGACATCTTTAAGTCAGCTTCACCAAGAACCTTTAGAGATGTTGCTCTGGGAACAACTGCCTCAGGGTGAACCTGCATGAAAGCATTAGCATCAAAAAAATTCTTATCTACAACAATTTTTTCAAGCTCTTTCTCCCTGCATTTAGAAATTATTGAAAATTGAGAAGGGCCAGCTCCTTCTTCTTTAGCATTATTCATCTGGGAGAGAGCAATCAGTTCATAAAACCTAGCCATTCTGAAATTTGGATCTAGCTCAGGTTCATACTGTGATGTATCTTCTTCTGAATCAAGAGAAATCTTCTGATGCTTCCTGTGCTTAATTGATTGTTCTTAAAACTTTATTTATATTGCTAATTTCTGGGACTGACTGTCATGAAGGTTAGGAGGAGGTCTGACTTCACTGAACTATCCAAGAATTCTGAGTTTCCTGCTGAAATCTGAACTGTCTTCTTTGTCAGCATGATCATTCTGTCTACCTCTCCCTCTTGAATAACCCCTAGAGTAAGACCTGGATGGTCTACTGTGAGATTGAGGGATATAAGATCTCTGCTCCTGGGAGGAGGTAGCAGTTATAGAAGCAACATTTCCCATAGCACCTGTTAAAGGAGGAGGAGGAGGAGGTGGATCCTTCCTGAAAACTTTGACAGGAGAGGAACCAGTCTTTCTCCTTTTCTTTTGACCCTTCAACTCATTCTTAGAAAATTTCATCCAGTGAGGAGTTGTTGGAGTGAGAGTAATGTTATGCCTGATAAAGTAAGGGATGTCATCTTGAGGATTAGATTTTGGCACTGCCTTCACTGGAGCTTTCCTCTACTTGGACATTTTCTTCTTTTTACTGTCATCTGAATCTGAATCTGAATCCTCAGCTTGATCATCATCAGAAGATCCTTGGGTATTATCATACATAGCATTAATCTTTGTAATTACTTCTTTTGAAACTAAAACTAAAAGTTCTTCAGCTATATCAACAGCTATAACTTCATTCAAGTATGGGACTGGAAAACTAGAACAGACATAGGTTGGAGGAGAGAAAGCCTTGGGCTCTGAAATCTCAACCTCAGTCATGCTGATAGGCTCAGCCTCTGGAGTTGCAGAAAGCTCAGGCACTGGGGCTGAAAAGCTCTGAAGAAACTGTTGCAAAATATCTGTGCTCACTAGAGTAGTACACCACACAATATCTGTATAATACTGAGGTATAAAAAATAAAAGAATTGAGCTATAAAGAAGATCAAAAAGATCTAGATAATAGACAATTCCCCTGAAGAATGGATAGTATGTCCAATAGAAAGAACCTCTACTTTCAAAGAGTAAAAAAGATCATCTATCAAAGATGTCTCAAGCTCTGCATCTATCAAAACTATAGGAACAAATGACAAAGCTGTAGCTTCCTCTACTGCAGCAACTACTGGAGGAGGGGGAACTTCTTCACTGGACATCTCCCCCTGCCTGGTAGTAGTAATGTCTACTGTCAGGCCCTTAGATGAAGAAGGTCCAGAAATAGAGGCAACAATGGAATTGATGGAAGCTAGGAGAGGTCAATGGCATCCTCAACAATAGTTTTGATGGTATGGGTCAGAAGAGAAAAGAGAGCAGATGGGTCAGAAGATTGGATGGTAGAGAAGAATTGGATTGTCCACATACTATACAGATGGTGGAAGTGGTAGGGGGAATGGCTGATTCAGGGATATCCATGGGTTTTGGATAGGTGGAAGGTTCATGAGGTGGTGAATGAGGTGGAGAAGGAGAAGAAGATGGAGTTAGTGAAGGAATATTAAGATCAAAGGTGGGTGAGGTTTGGATAGAAATGGTATTGGAAGGGATCTCCTCTAGATAGGTTAGTGATGGAGATACTGGAGGAGGAGATGGAGGAGGGCTTGGAGGTGGAGATGGTTGATATTGTAGTGGAGAAGGTGGTCTAGCTGGAGATGGAGGTGGAGGAGGAGGAATCTCAGGTTCATCTTCCCTAGGGTGAGGAGTGACTGAAACAGTCCTTGTGTCCTCTGATGCCCTGTGAGAGGAGGGAGCCTTGGAGGGCCTGGAGATGGTCCTCTCCCACTTTCCAAAAAAAGTTAGGGTCAGCCTCTTGGAAGCATTAATAAAGACTGTTTGGGATGTCAACAATTCAGGGCATTTTTTATTGAGAAAAATCCCTAGAAGTATGCCAAGAGAGACCTATCTCTTATTTATTTTCTTCTTTATCAACTCAAACAAAATTGCAGCCCAATTCACTGCCTTCTGATTTACCAAGGCACTCATCAAAAGAAACTGATGCCTGGAAATGTTATCATGGGCAATGTGCTTCCCAAGCAATACTTTTCCCACAATATCTGCCAAGAACTTATATTGAGGCGACAAGTTCTTCTTCAGAAGCTTGCTCATGAGCATGACCCATTCTGGCAAGCATGGAAGCAAACTCTTCCTTACACATTTCAATATCATCTTCACCATTAACGAAACAAAAAATCTCAGTAAGAACAACAGGGGTTAGACTTACCGCCTGTTCAGAAATGGTTCCAACCAACGACTGTCCATCTGGGAATGATGATGTATAAGGAAACTCCTTAATTTCTGTCAGTGGCAACTTCATCCTTGTCGTCATCAACTTCTGTAACCTTGGCTCATAAAATAACTTCAACACATCCTGAAAATTTTTTTCATAGTGCTTGAATGATTCAAGATCAATATCAAAGCCAGAATCGAACTTCATGCTTGACAGAATCACCGCTGTGATTGCCATTTGAGAGTTCCTGCAAAGAAAACAAAGATCAAGGGCAGAAGGGAAATAAAAAGCGCGGGACTATTTCCGTCTAAACCCTAGATTATAAGGTTTAAGAAAACGAAGAGACGGAATTAGTCGGGCGAATTAACTAATAAAACAACTTCAAATCCGTGGTTTGCAAAATATTTTAATATAAAATGAGTTTGATAACCGCAGATTGAAGAGAAAGAATAAATCATCGATCTCAGATCAATGATGAATTCTCTGAACCAAAAATCGTCGATCTCTGTTCGACGACAATTATTTCACTAAGAAGTGATCGTCGATCTCAGTTCGACGATCAACTTCACGAGATGCTAGCAGATCGTCGTTCTCCGTTCGACGATCTGTCAACAAATTGTCGATCTCAGATAGAAAGTCAAATAATCTCATCTCCATTAATCATACCTAGCTGATTCATAAAAAATAAATGTTTCTTTTCATCCAAGGGTTTGGTGAAAATATCTGTCATTTGCAAATCAGTAGGGATGAAGTTGAGATTAATTTTCTTTTTATCCACACACTCCCTAATGAAATGATGCCTTACATCTATATTTTTTGTCCTAGAATGATGGACTGGATTATATGTTATAGCAATAATACTAATACTATCACAAAATATAATTGAATTATTTAAGTTGTATCCATAATCCATGAGTTGATTTTGTATCCATAGCATCTGGGAACAACAACTGCCAGGTGCTATATATTCAGCTTCTGCTATTGATGTAGACACAGATGTCATCTTTTTATAAAACCAAGAGACAAGCCTAGCACCTAGGAATTGGCATGTTCTAAAGGTACTCTTCCTATCTACTCTACATCCAGCAAAATCAGCATCTGAGTATCCAGTCAACTCAAATTCTGACTCAGTAGGATACCAGAGTCCTAGATTTGGGCAACTCTTTATATATCTCAAAATTCTTTTTAATAAAACTAGGTGAGATTCTTTAGGGTTCACCTGGAACCTAGCACAAAGACATGTAGCAAACATTATATCAGGCCTACTTGCTATGAGATATAGAAGGGACCCAACAATGGCCCTAAACAATTTCTGATCATCTAGTTTCCCATGTTCACCAGAATCAATCACAGCATTTATAGCCATGGGTGTTTTCTTAGCTGAGGCATCAGCCATCCCAAACCATTTGATCAGCTCTTTAGCATACTTAGATTGGGATAGGAAATGCCATCAGGTGCCTTCTTCACTTGGAGACCAAGGAAGTAGGAGAGCTCACCCATACTACTCATCTCAAACTTAGAATGCATAAGGTTAGAAAACCTCTTGCAAAGTTTGGGATCTATAGAGCAAAATATTATGTCATCTATATACATTTGTACTAACCGTATTTTATCATGATGATGCTTGAAAAACAAAGTCCTATCTACCATGCCTCTAGAAAACATATTCTCTAACAAGAAGCTAGCTAGGGTCTCATACCAAGCTCTTGGAGCTTGCTTGAGGCCAAAAAGAGCTTTATGCAATTTATAAACCAAAGAGGGTTGAGTTGGAGAAATAAAACCTGGTGGTTGTTCAACATACACCTCTTATTTAAGTTCTCCATTTAGAAAGGCACTTTTAACATCCATCTGATCGACTTTGAATTTTTGAGATGCAGCATAGGCCAAGAAAATTCTGATTTCCTCTAACCTTGCCACTGGTGCAAAGGTTTGATCATAATCAATGCCTTCTTCCTGCCTATAACCTTGAGCAACAAGCCTAGCCTTGTTCCTTATAATTGCTCCTTGTGCATCCAACTTGTTTTTGAACCCCCATTTTGTTCCAATGATTGGGTAATTCTTTGGTCTTGGGACAAATTCCCATACTCTACATCTCTCAAATTGGTTGAGCTCCTCTTGAGTTGCAAGGATCCAGTGGGGATCTTGCTCAACATCTTGAATAGAATGAGGTTCAACTTGAGAAATGAAGCAGGAATTCATCAGATCCTGGTGGAGTTGATGCCTAGTCTGCACAACTGCTGATATGTCTCCAATCACTTGAGATACAGGATGATTTCTAAGTGTGACTAAATCAGCAGGAGGAGTTGGTTGTTCAATAACTTCAGGGACTGATTCCTCTTGTGGAATCAAGACTGTTGTTGGAACTTCTTCTGTTTGAACATTGTCCTCTTCATCACTACTATCAGCAACCTATAGAGAAGGATGTATGACAGCCTCAAGGGTAAGGGTCACATTCTCCAACTCATCACACAAGGTGGGTACCTGCAAGGTCTGACTGGTAGAAGCATTATTCTCCTTATAAAACATGTTAGCTTCATCAAAAGATACATGTACAGACTCTTCAATTTTCAAAGTTGATTTATTATAAACCCTATAAGCCTTGCTTACTTGGGAATATCCTAGAAAAATTCCCATTTAAGACTTAGCTTCAAGCTTTCTAGTGTATTTTTTGTTGTTAATATGTATGTAACAGACACAAATAAATACTCTAAAATAGTCTACTTTAGGTTTCTTCCCTTTGAGTAGCTCAAAGGAGGTCTTAGCCTTAAGCTTGTGTATTAAGCTTCTATTCAGGACATAGTTAGATGTGCTCACTGCCTCTGCCCAAAAGGAAAAAGGAAAGTATGCATCAGCAAGTAATGTACCTGCAGCTTCAATCAGGGTTCTGTTTTTCCTTTCAGCTACCCCATTTTGTTGAGGAGTTTTAGGAGCAGAAAAACATTGCCTGATACCTTTCTTCTCACAGAACTCTTGCATAAGAAGAGACTAAAACTCAGTACCATGATCACTTCTAATCAATAAAATTTGAGTAGAGAACTCAAACTGTATGCACTTGAGAAAATCTGTAAGAACCTTGAAGTTATCTGACTTGTTTTTCAAGAAGAACACCCAAGTGAACCTGGAGAAATCATCTATAATAACCAAGGTGTAAGACTTCCCTCCTAGGCTTTGTACAGCAATGGGTTTAAAGAGATCCATGTGAAGCAAATACAAAATCCTAGGTGAGTCACTCTTATTAATGGATTTGAAACTATTTTTAGTTTTCTTGCCTTGTTGACAAGCCCTGTACATGCTTTCCTTCTTATAGGGGTAAGAAGATAATCCTCTTACAAGGTTGTCCTTTGATAGCCTAGCACTGTATTTTAAATTTACATATCCTAACCTCCTATGCCATAGTTCATTCTGATTACTAGATTGGTTAAATAAAAAAATTTCAATTATGGCTGAGTTAAAGTTAACAATATAAATGTTACCTACTCTAGAACCAGTTAAAACAACTATGTTGTCAGCTGAAGAAATAATGCAAGAGGACTGATTGAATGATACCTGAAATCTTTCATCACAAAGGTTACTAATGGAGATTAAGTTATGTTTCAATCCACTTACATATGCTACCATCCTTAATGTGATAACTCCTATTTTGACTTCTCCATAGCCTTCAGTCTTTCCATAGTTGGAGTCACCAAAAATAACTTTAGGTCCTAGCTTTGACTTGTAGCTAGATTAGTTGTCCTTCCATCCTATCATGTGCTTTGAGCACCCACTGTCTAGATACCATTGCTGGTTATATGATGGACAGCTCTTTACCTGCAATAATTAAAAGGTTAGTTGTTCTTGACCCAGGTTACCTTGGGTCCTTTATTTTCTTGATAAGAAAAACTTGAAATAATAGAACTAGCTGGTTGAGATTGATATCCTAGTAGATGATATCTCCTAGGTGGAATTTCCCAATGTGTGAAAGGATTAACTGTTTCCCTTTTCTGATTAGAGTTTTTGTTAAAGTTAGAATTTCGGTCAGGATTAGGAGTTTTATTACTTCTTACTGGGTTCGACGATTGAAAGTGAGATCGTTGATCTGAATTTGATGACATGGGTTGGGATTGTCGATCTCTGCTAAGAGAGGGATAGTTTTCATTCATTGTGCCCCATGTTCGTCGATCTCTGCTCGATGATCTATACATAAATCATCGATTGCAGTAAGACGATTGATTATAGTAAATATTTTCGTTCATAGATCGTCGATCTGGGTTTGACAATCTGTTCACATTTCATTGATCTAAGTTCGATGAAAACTGCTGAACATTGTTTTTATTTTGATTTTGTCTATTTCTATATTTCTTTTTGTTAGGTTTGTTTCTATTTGCAGTTGGAGATTTTTCATAGATTAGTTTTTACCCTTTTCAGAGATGAAATTTACATGAGTCCTTAGTATATTTTTTTCGAACCAGTGGGGGTTGGCTTGATGAAGTACCCAAGCCCAGCTTGCCAGCGAGTCTTGCACTAACAGTGCTTGTAATGTCCATCAGCTTGAGGCTTCTCCCATAAAGGGATTCTTCAAGTTGCCTTGCCTCAGCTAGTTCAGTTTTTAATTTGATTATTTGTTCATTAGCAAGTGTAATATAACCTTTTAGTTGATTGTTCTCTGCAACTAGATTACTTTGATCATTTAATTGGTCTCTAAGTTGTTTGATTTGTTTTTCTGAACTAATTAAATCTATACACATAGTTTTAAATTCAAGTAAGAAATCTTCTGAATAGAAATCAAAAGATGAGAGTACCTGGTCCACTTTAGAGAGTGGTTCTTCATCATATGATGAGTCTTCATCTGAATGAATGCTGGAAGCACCAATTTCCATTAGGCAAACTTCCTTTGCCTTTGCTTCCTCTTCATCTTCATCACTGGAGCTAGAGGATGAGGACTCCTCTTCTGTATCATTCCAAGTTTCTGCTACAAATCCTTTCTCTTTCCTCTTATGTTTGCTTGAGGAAGGCTTGCTATACTTCTTTTTTCTGGAGTCCTTATCTTTTCTTTTCTCCTTCTTCTAATTCTCTGGACACTCAGAGATATAGTGTCCAGGTTTCCTTCAACCAAAACAAACAATCTCTTTAGTTAGTGTTTTGTCATACCTGGGCTTATCTTCTTGTTTGAATGACATCTTCCTGAAGTCTCTTTTGCCCATCTTGTAAAATCTCTTTGCTAAGAGACTCAAGAATTCTTCATTAGCAGCAGGAGCTGCTATTTATTCTATAGCCTTAATGCAATATTTTGCTCTTTTCTGACTGGAGTAGAAGCCTTCTGCTCTACCTTTCTTGTCTTTGTCAGGTGCTCAAAAGATTTGAGCTTCCCTAGAAGAGTTTCTGTGGAGATTTCTGTAATGCTTCTAGCATCCTTGATTGGCCAGATCCTTGTGTCACATGAGTTGCGAAGACACATCAAGATCTTGTCATTGATCTCAGTCAATGAGATGTCCTTGTCCAATGTCTTCAGTTCACTAATGATGGCACTCAGTCTCCCATATATTTCATCCACTGACTCATTGTCCTCTTTTCTGAAATTCTCATATTTGGAGATGAGAAGGAATCTTCTATCCTTTCTTTCTTCTACTAAGCCTGCCAACATCTGGTTCAAGTAGTCCCAGATGGCCTTTGTTGATGTGCAATCAGCAACCTTTTGGAATATGTCATCTGACTTGTTCTGGGCCATTATGTTCTTGGCCTTGGAATCAACAACCTTTGCTTTCTTCTGTTCATTAGTCCAATCTGGTGGTGGAACTGCATGAGTGTTAGCAGTTAAAGAAGTGGCTGCAGTTGGTTGAGGTGGACCTGTCAAAATGGAGTTAAAAATATCTTCATCAATTGAGTTCATGTATAATCTGATTCTTTCCTTCCAGATACTGAACTTATTTAAGTTACAGACTGGAGGTCTGGTGCTTGCATAGTCCTTGTTCTATGCCATGTGATAAAAGAATAACTAAGGAAAAAGAAAATCTGAATAAGCAAGGATCTTGGTTCAAGTGTTAGCTTATTCAACCAAAGAAACCAACGCTCTGATACCAATTGAAATAAATGACTTAAGGAAATTGAGTATCCTATGATGTCAATTGAAAGAAATAGGTTATTTAGATCTACTCTAAGGGGGGGGGAATAGAGTATTAAAATTTTTTGGCTATTTTTTACTTTTATATCAGAGTTAAAATATAAGTGATACCAATAATAAATAAATAAAAGAAAATAGGCAAGCTATTCTAATTATCACAGCAATCAGCAAGAGAAAGAAGAAAATTAGCAACCAGACGACACAAGAAATTTATAGTGGTTCCCCAAAACTGGGTACATCCACTCTTCTATCACCCTGGTAGGAATCACTCTCTGGTTTTTGATCAGGTGACTGCCACCAAAAAATATCTATTTGCAGGGAGATATTGCAACCCTTCTGGCTTTTGATCAGGTGTCGGAAAACCACTGAAGTCTTTTGATCAGGAGACATCACAACCAAGAATTACTTTTGAAGGGAGTAAGAACCTTGTATATAGTGGGGGAAAGTAAAAGTTGAGTTTTCTTCTCTGTTCTCAAAAAAATGAGAGAAGACTTGAGAGTGATTCTGATGATGTCAAGGCTTGTCCTGTGATCTTGAATTGTTTAGGAATCCAAAGCCTTGCTTAGAGTGTAGGTATTTATTTCTAGAAAGCTTAGACTTATTGTGAGGAATGTCGCTTCTTGCTTCCTGGAAGAACACTTGTGTGAAGAACTGAAAACTGTACTTCTTTTTCTATCTTGTGTTCTCTGTATGAATCTCTTTATATTCCTGACTTGATTCACTGTATTTATTCCTTTGAATAATCCAATCTGAATTCGAACTGACACACCTTGATTGACTGCTCAAATCATGGGAACTTGTGCTACAGCTATTAGGGAATTAAATTCATTTCCCTAACTGTCCCATGAATAGCTGTATAATAACTCTGTGAATACCAGTAATTAATGTTTGCCAAGGAACAGCTATATTCAGAGAATATATGCATCAATTACTCAGAGTCATATAAGCAATAAAATATTCGGTCAATAAAGGAAAACAATAACTTCAAAGAATAATGGTTGATCTGACAGTTATCGTCGATCTAGTCCTGTGATCGTCGAACTCAAACATCCTCTATCATTGAGCTGAGCCCTATGATCGTTGAACTAAATTTCTGCTTTCCAAACTGGGCTTCAAGATCGTCGAACTAAAATGGTTGATCGTCAATCTCAAACCTGAAAGTAGATCAGAGATCGTCGAACTAAGTTCACCAATCGTCGATCTCAGCATTAAGAGATTAACTCTGAGATCGTCGAACGCAGAACAAAGATCGTCGAGCTCTTTTCACTTAGTCAATTTCTTCCTTGTTCAGTCTCTGCTGTCTTCTAAGTCTCTGATGTCTTGATCTTGTCTCACTTAGTTGTTGACCTAACTGATACCTAAGACACTAGACTAGACCCTAGCTATATAATGTGGGTCTGATACAGCCTATATTAGTGAACCTAGCCCAAATCCAAACTAGGGGTCCAACAGTTTAAGTGATAAGTATAGAGATGGAGAATGAGGGTTTGCTGTAGAACTCGTACAGCCTGCGAGCTTATATAAGAATATAGGCTAAGGCCTTGTTTTCATGTAAATATTATAAAGTTATATATATATATATATATAATAGTGTTTTCCTGTTAATGCTTCCGCAATTCTCTAATGTGTTGTGAATGTTGTGATTCTAGCCCAAGTAAGACGACCAACTAGTGCTTAGGAGAGTGAATCGTCACCTCTTAAAGGAGTACTGGGTGGATGCCTTGGGCTCGTAAGATCCCCTCTGGCCCGACCCGGGTCAAGGGTTTGGGGGGGGGGGTCTTACACACTCAATTCCCAAAGGAGAAAGCGTCAACTACACAATGTTCAGTCAAAGCTTAAGAAAATAGACAGACAAATCTGTCTAATTCCAGATGTGTTGATTGAGGACAACTCACTCAATGCATGCTCATCAAGAAGATTGGCTAAGTACAAAAGCATTGAGTGAAAGTAGTTCACTAAACGCCTCATCAATAAGAAGTCAGGAAAATGCAGAAGCATTGAGTGATGAAGGCTCACTCAACACATTCATAAAGATGGAAATCGATTAAGTACAGAAGCATTGAGGGAAGACAGCTCGCTCAACGCCTCAGTAAGATGGCCGAAATTAAGAGAAGCGGCTAGTCCAGAAGCATTGAGTTATGAAGGTTCACTCAATGCACTCAAAGCCTGATCAGCTGAGAGATTGTCCAAGTCCAGAAGCGTTGAGTGATGAAGGTTAACTCAATGCACTCAATGCCTAGCAATGTAGAAGCAATTGACTAAGTCCAAATTTGTTGAGTGAAGCCAGTTCACTCAACGCACTCAATGCCTGGAAGTGCAAAAGAGTTGACAAAGGTTTTTTTTTTGCTGAGTGAAGGTCATTCACTCAACGCACTCAACGCCGGGGATGAAACTGAGAATTTGGCCAAGTCCACAGATGCTGACTTCAGCAAAATGTCAACAAAGTTCAAAATGTTGCGGGAAATTTATAGTACACGACAAATTGTGCCACAAGCCTACTGTATGACTTTTGCTGTAAAAGAAAAGTTATAACCAACAACTATAGTTGGGCCCACAGGTCAAATAGACATTGGACAGCAGAAGATAAAGAGCTTGAGATCGGCGGAAGCAAAGAGAACTTTTAGGGTTTAACATTTCAGAAAGAGGAGGAACTTCATTCTCTTCTCCCTTGCCATTATTGCAGAGCTTGAAGCTGAAGTTCAAACCAGCTGATCTAAAAAGTTCACCCAGATAGCTGTAGCGATCTTCACCTTCTACAACAAGTTCAGAAGTGATTTTTGAGAAAGAAGAATAAGCAGAGCATTCTAATTTCTGCTGTGAAGGTTAGTTGATTGAAGAATACTAAGAACTTTCAAAACATTGTCTTCATCAGCAAGATCAAAAACTTCTGTTTCTGAGTTACTTTTAGCACAAGCAGCAGTGTCTTGAAGATAAACATTCTTATTGCTTAGAAGAAGTTCGGTCTGAGTTCATCTCAGCTCAGGAAGCAGAAGACTCAGAGAAATTTTGTAGGAGTAAAATCATCAACAACAAACTTTATTTTCTGAAGGATCCTTTGGATCTGAGTTGTAGGCCTATTATATAAAGGCTATGTATAGGATCATTTGTTGATCTGAGGTAGGATCTTGTGTGGATCTGAGGTAGGGCCTATTTTCCTAAGGTATGAGAGTAATTCTCTCTGAGTGGTAGGGCCTTTGTACCTGATTTGTAGGATCTAGCCTTGGATCTGAGGTTGGGATTTGTGCCTGAGCTGTAGGAGAGTCATTCTCTCTGATTGGTAGGTGATCTTTGGATCACTAAGTTATAGGAGCATGCTTGCTCCGAGGTAGGGCCTTGTTCCTGAGGTAGGTCTTAGAGAAGACTGAGAGATCCTGAGGGATCTGTGTAGTAAGCTCTTAGGAGCTGAGTTTTGGGGAAATGCCTTATCTAACACACTGTTAGAAAGGTGGAAGGGATAGTGGATATACCCATAATCTGGGGAACCACTATAAATTCTGTGTGCGCTTGTTGTGGTGTGTCTTGAAAGTAGTAAACTACTAACTCACAACACACTTAAAGAAGGAAAACTATACAGAGACCTAAAACCTATTCACCCCCTTCTAGGTGTTTAGCTACCCATGAAACTAAACACTTTCAAGTGGTATCAAAGCTGGTTACTCAAAAAGGACTTAAATGTTTGAGTAGATTTAAAAGGGTAGCTACATGGATTATACTTATGGGTTCAGGAGAGAACCATAAGGAGATAGGTTCCATGAAGTTTCCAATCTGCAGGAAGGAGTGCTTTGGAATCTAGAAGGAGAGGGTCATGATTTTTATGAAAGCATCTGACCCAATGATCTTTATTACAGTCAAAGAGGGACCTTTTATCCCTATGAAAGTATCAGCTCTGGATTTAAGAGTCAAGACACCAAAGACATATTCAGAGATGACCAAGGATGAAGTCATCTTCGCAACCATGGATAAAAGGGCACAGAACATCATTGTTAATGTCATAGATGACTCAACCTTACAGAACTTGGTTCACTACTAGACCTCCAAGGATATATGGGACACTTTGGTGGTCTATATGGAGGGAACATAGGAGGTCAGAGATGATAGGAAGTTCATGCTCAACAAAGAGTATGACGCTTTCAGGCAGTCCAAGAAAGATAGCATATTTGAATGCTATGAAAGATTTTTCACAATAGTGAATGAGCTGAGGACCTATGGGAGGGTCTTCAGTCATTTTGAGCTTAATGACAAGTTCCTAAGATCTCTAACTAGAAACTGGGTCACTAAGATTTGTGCCATCAGAGAGGTGGCCAAGATGGATGATACTCCCCCACACACTCTATTTAGAAATTTGCTCTCTTTTGAGATGCATCTAACTACCAGAAAAGAGGAGGAGACCATCAATAAATCCAATGCTAAGGAAAAGTCTTTGGCCTTCATAGCTGATAGCACTAAGAAGAGTAAGGAGAGGATTGCCGCACCTCCAAGGAGGACTTCTTATTAAGACAACACAGGGCCAAGCTCATCTGACAGCAACTTGTCAGATAAAGACTTTGCTGCCTTCTCCAGGCAGTTTTAGAAGTTGATGAAGATGAAGTAGTGGAGGAGCAGACCTTCCTCCTCCTCTCATCACAAGAAAAACAACTTAAAGGGAGATAGGTATGACATTAAACCTAGTAAACATGTTTTCTCTAAAGTTGTTTTCTATTGTTGCAGCAAGCCAGGGCATACGATAGCTAACTGCCTGATGCGTCGGCAAGTGCACCGACTGCTGTCAAGAAATAATTTTGGGAATAGCTTCCCCAAATTTCAATCTCGAGGGAATGCAGGTTGGGTATCGTGATAGAGTCGTAGAAAGATCATTACTAAGAGTTAAACAAAACAACATAGGTTGGCTATCGATTCCTAATGCTAAAAAAATAAAAAGAAAACTAATGTGGGTTGTAAGCACCTCTTTGCTTGGTTGATTGAACTAGTGCAGGCCACTATGCCATGCTTCGTGAGGCGAATGGACGGAGAGCAAGCAGATGGAATGACCACACGTGCGGAGAGTGAGGGCCGTAATCACATCTTCAACCACCAACACTAGCCTTTCCTAGAGTGGTTCTAGTGCGCGAATGGAGTGGATGTGAATGGATGCGAGTGCATCACAACTAACAAAAGCAGAGGTAACTAACCCAAGAAAACTTCATTCATAGACAAATAAAAGCAAGTTCAGGTTCATTATAAGCTTAAGAATACAATCCACTATGGAGAAGAGGTAGAATACACCAAAAGGGGGAAAGCCTTGTCGTGGTTCTTGGCCGGAATGGTGGGTTGTCAGTCCACTTCTCGACAAAGACTGTGGTTGCGTCTAGAGGTAAATGGGTTGTCAATCCACTTGTCTTCCTCCGTCTTCTTCCCTTTCCTTCAATCTTTTCTCCCTTTTTCCCAAATGTGTAGTACAGAAAGATCTCTGTTGCTTTCTGCTGGTGGCCGGGAACTCTCTTAAGGGTTGAATATGACTTAAGATTTCTGGAGAAGGCTTCCCGGAGGGTGGAGATGAGTAGAGGACCTGTGGGGGAGAGAAACGGTGCTTCGCACATAGCAATGCGTTGGAAAATGAAATCGTGTGCCATAATTCGCGGGAGCACAAGCTTAAATACAGTCAACAGAAAATCAGAGCGCAGGATCAGTGGCGCACAACCGGTAGTCGTGCACACTGACAGTTGATGAACCTGCGCTCTGCTCCAGAGAAACCTGTAGCTGGACAAAAAAATTAATATATATGCGCACGATCAGTGACACACGACCAGAGGTCGTGCACACTGGATCCCATGATCGTGCGATTAGCAATGGCAGAACTCTAGAAAAATGGGATAAATACGCACAAGCAGTGGCATACGACTAGAGGTTGTGCACATTATGTCCAATGGTCGTACGATTGCCCCAGACAGAACATGGAAAAATGGAGATTAGTGCGCACGATTAGTGGCTCATAACTAGTGGTCGTGCGCAATAGATCTAATGAACGTGCGCAGTATTCCTGTACCGTTTGGGGTTCGATGAACTGACCACAAACGACCTGCGGTCGTGCGCTAAGTAGTCCACTGACCGTGCGCGTGTAAAAACACACGATCAGTGGCCCTTAGGCGAAGAAAACATTCCCAAACAATCCCGAAAAACTCACACGACTTTTATACCTGTAGTAAAAATAGAAGAGCCACTGAAATGGGCATTCCACATTCTCAAGACACAGAAAAACACCATGTACGACAAAAGTATAATAACTACGAAGTCACACTGAAAACGGGCCTAAAGTGCACGTAATGTGGAATGGACATAGTAACAAATTCGAACAATTATGGCTCTCATGTGTAGTGCATCATCTAGAAAACTGGCCCAGATGAGTCCAAAAATATGTGTATAACTTGCACTCATCATACCCCTAGACTTACACATTTGCCCATCTCAAAGAAATCATCACTCCGTGGACTAGAGAATCATTAACTGGCTTAGTAATTTCCAAATAAAGTATTGAGAGAAATGAAATATATAATGGGCATAGAAAATATAATAGACAAACTTTTTAATTATACTACAGAA
This sequence comes from Platanthera zijinensis, assembly GCA_039513925.1. Taxonomy (NCBI): domain Eukaryota; kingdom Viridiplantae; phylum Streptophyta; class Magnoliopsida; order Asparagales; family Orchidaceae; genus Platanthera; species Platanthera zijinensis. The sequence goes on from CM077088.1 coordinate 103,948,325, forward strand.
TTTATACTTTTTGACAGGTGTAAATAAATATTGTATCTACTCAAAATTTGGAATTCTGGAGAATCGTTCGATCATACGTAGGAAGAAAGTTAGAAGGACACTCAAGTGAGTATTGCCAAAGATCGGGGTTCATGATCACCTCCAAAGAAATCAATCAATGTCGGGGACCATACGCTTGCCTGTTCACACTCTCTCAACGGTACTAGTACGACTCAAGCGTGAATCCATAGGACTTTAGGACAATTTTGGGGCTTGGGTGTGTTGAAACCAAAAACTGGTCTCTCGTGGAGTTCGGGGTCGCAAAAGAGGGGTGACCTCGAACCTACTACACTCGGGGGAACGTCACGGGCCGAAGACTCAGGAAACTATGAACAGACCCTCGGCTCTAGCATGGAGGTCCCACCAAACACCCGGAAGGTCATAGGAACTCTTCCCCTCCCTCACCAAAGGGATAGGCTGGGCGCCTTGGAGAGCTCTCTCACCTCTACCATGAAGAAGCTAAGGGAGGAGGAGGTAAGGAAAACTCATCCTCTCCAAAGGCACCCAAGGGGGTCTATTTAAAGTTTTTCCAAGTCCTGGGGGTAAAATGACCAAAATTCCCTTATGAAAAATAAAATTCTAGCCAATAACAAACCTCCACACTGGGGGTAGAGAGGAAATTTCCATCCCGGGGGGCACAACGGTAAAAGTATGGTCCATAGAGGTCTAGGGGGCGGAGGCCGAACCTCTCCCTTCACTCCCCATGACCCAACTCTGAGGCGGGCAAACGCACCTTCCATGGACTAGCCTCCTGGGTCAAGAAGGCTTGTCGCCGGGTCTCGCCCTGTGGGCTAGACTCCTTGGGCGAGAGGGCTGGCCGCCCCATCTCGCCCCGCGGGATAGCCGCCTGGGGTGAGAGGTCTGGCCGCCCCGTCTCGCCCCGTGGGCTAGCCTCCTTGGGCAAGAGGGCTGGCCGCCCCGTCTCACCCTGCGGGCTAGCTGCCTAGGGCGAGAGGGATGGCCACCCCATCTCGCCCCTGCCCAAGGCTAGGTCATCGGGGGCGGGATCCTTATCTCCAGCCAATCCCGCCATCCCACCTCGCACCTATCAACCCAGGGGGTGCCGACCATCTTGACACACCCGCCCCCCTAAAGGGCCTGGGGGAAGATGCCGATTTTTCCTCCCCTATTAGTATATTACAAGGGTTAGGCCAAAATTGGCCACCAAGAGTGCAAGATCTCACCAAAGCTTAAAAACTTATAGTTGGTCCTACGCTTGCTGAAGGGACCGTACTCTGCGAATACGGGGTTGTACACAATGCTCGAAAAGAAAAATCCAACCCAATGTATTTGCTGAGTGGCCTTTTCTCATGGTTTGAAAGATACTTGGTCTCTCCGGGGTGTCAACCTATCATGCCAGCTAATGGGAGCCGGGGCGACGAGACAGCCTCGGGGTGAAAACACTTAGCCTCCCGAGGGGTCAACCTGTCATGCCAGCTAAAGGGAGCCTGGGTGACGAGACAGCCTCAGGGTGAAAACACTTAGCCTCCCGAGGGGTCAACCTGTCATGCCAGCTAATGGGAGCCTGGGTGACGAGACAGCCTCGGGATGAAAACATTTAGCCTCCTGAGGGGTCAAGCTATCATACCAGCTAATAGGAGCCTTGGTGACGAGATAGCCTCGGAGAAAGGTAACTTGGGCTTCCACGAGAGGTACACCAGCCCTGCCAGCTAGTGAGAGCCTAACAGCGGGACCGTCATTGGAGTAAGGGAACTTGGGTTCCATGAGACGTACGCCTGCCCTGTCAGCTAGTGAGAGCCTAACAGCGGGACCGTCATCGGAGCAAGGGAACTTGGGCTTCCATGAGAGGTAAGCCTGCCCTGCCAGCTAGTGAGAGCCTGACAGTGGGAACTTCATCGGAGCAAGGGAACTTGGGCTTCCATGAGAGGTATGCCTGCCCTGCCAGCTAGTGAGAGCCTGACAGCGGGACCATCATCGGAGCAAAGGAGCTTGGGCTTCCAAGAGAGGCACGCCTTCCCTGCCAGCTAGTGAGAGCCTGAATGCGGGACCGTCATTGGAACAAAGGAGCTTGGGCTTCAACGAGAGGTACACCTACCCTGCCAGCTAGTGAGAGCCTGATAGCGGGACCGTCATCGGAGCAAGGGAACTTGGGCTTCCACGAGAGGTACGCCTGCCCTGGCAGCTAGTGAGAGCCTGACAGCGGGACCGTCATCGGAGCAAGGGAACTTGGGCTTCCACAAGAGGTACGCCTGCCCTGCCAGCAAGTGAGAGCCTGACAGCGGGACTGTCATCGGAGCAAGGCACTTGGGCTTCCACGAGAGGTATGCCTGCCCTGCTAGATAGTGAGAGCCTGACAGCGGGACCGTCATCAGAGCAAGGGAACTTGGGCTTCCACGAGAGGTATGCCTGCCCTGCCAGATATTGAGAGCCTGATAGCGGGATTGTCATCGGAGCAAGGGACTTGGCTTCCTCAAGACAGCCTCAACCCATCCAGCCAGTGAGAGCCTGACATGGGGAGGTTCTCTTGGGGGGGGGGGACTAAACATCTCAACCAAACCTTACCAAATCCAACATCCTCCAAAGGAGAAAACATGATGGGTTACATGACCCCCCCCCCTGACTCAACTGGTCGGGGACTGAACTCATTACATCATAAGAAAAGTACAAGACTCTACCGAGGAGAGGTTTCTTCAGGGGGCCTGGACATAAGGGCAGTCAGCCTTCCCCTCAGACATCTCCATCTTGCTCAAGCTCTCCATGATCTTTTCTATCTCCTCTGCCTTGGCCAACCAAGAGATGGTGTTGACGGCCATGACATAACATTGTCTTGCCATCCTGGAGTCTCCCTTGACTCTTACCTGGATACCTCCTGAGCTGAACTTGAGGCACTGGTGGAACAAAGACGGTACGCAACGGAAGGCGCTGATGAGGGGCCTTCCGAAGATGGCGTTGTAGCTGCTCGGAGCATAAACTATGACAAACCGACAGTTCCTTGATGTCCCTCCCAACTTAAATTGGAGTCCTACTCCACCTTCAACCTCCTTCCTCTCCCCTAAAAATCTGTACTGGGGTTCGTCTGAGGCCAACACCCTCCTTGGCTCCACCTTCATCTCGTCAAATGCCTTCTTGAAAATGACGTTGACGGAGCTCCCATTGTCAACCAAGATCCGGGAGTCGGTGTAGCCCTCGATGGCTGTCTTGATGACCAGCGCATCACCGAACGAATCTTCATGGTCTGGCAGGTCCTTCACCGAGAAGGTGATCTTCTCCTCCGGGGGCGGGGTCTAGGACGTCGAAGCAATGCTCCGTTGGTACATGACATGGAGACTCGACTTCTGAGTGGCCTCGATCCCTACTCCTCCATGGCTCACTGTTATGCCACCATGGTGCCCTTCATCGACCCGGTCCTCACATATGTCTTCTTCCCCCACTCCGGGTGGAACTTCTTCAACCTACACCGACGGCTGCTACTGGGCAGGGCCTCTCGCCCCCTCACTTCTAGGAACTTGGGGCAGGTAGCCTTGGCGTGCCCCTCTACCAGGTGGAAGTCACAGTACGACAATGCTCTATCTCCCCTCCTTCGGCGGGCTCGGCTGTCTCTCCCGTTGCCTTTTACTCCTACACCTATTGCCAAGGCTTGCTATGGTGGGAGTAGGAGTTTTCTTGGGGCTTGCCTATGGAAGTTGAACCTCCCTTGGCCCCCGTGAAAGTTTGCCCCACCCTGGATGAGAGCTCTTCCTTGACCCTGGGCAGGTCCTCCCTGCTGCCTTCAGCCTTGTTCCGGATCCTCCTGTCCCTAGAACTCCTGAGCTCTCTACTCATCTCTTCTTCTTCCTTCCTGATGCCTTGAGCCACCTTGCTCCTTTGGCTCCGACTCTATTAGCTTTGCCAGCTTCTTGACGAATCCCGGGTTGGCCGCCTCCATGACTATCTCCTCTGCCGACCTTTCCATCAGCTCCTCGAAGGAAAGGGGGGGATTTCAGGTAAGGCTTATCTTGAAGAACCCCTCACGAAATCTCACCGTGAATGCCATTTGGAGGGCATAACCCAACATCTCCTGGATATCCAGGATCTCTTCTTGGAACCTGTCAATGTAATGGGCCAGCGACTCCTCAGCTCTCTGCCTTATCAAGAAGATGGTTTCAGGACTTCTCTTCCTCTTCTTGGAGGTGGAGAAGTGGAGCTGGAAGCTCCGGCTCAAGTCCTCGAACCCATAGATTGACCTCGGAGGGAGTTGATGAAACCACTCCCTTTCCTTCTTCTTCAACATGATCGCAAAGAGGCAATACTTGAAGGCATCTGTCATCGGCCTGATGGAGACGGCATCTTTGAACCAGTGCAGTTGTTGGACGGGGTCATCCTTCCCGGTGTAATAAGCCATGTCTGGCTCTCTGAACCCCTCGGGACGGGAGCTTAGATGATCAACTCGCTGAAGGGTGACCCCCTGAGGGGTGGTCTCGCCATCTCTACTCGTGCGACCTGCTCGCCTAGAGGGCTAGCACTCGTCGGGCTGGGGAATAGCTCCCGGCTGGGGAGGTCTCGCTCGACCCCGTCTCCCATTCTTTCCTTCCAAGGTCGCCTACCAGGTGTACTACCTTCTCCCCCTATTGGGGTCATCTTGCTTGTGCCCCTGGGAGGTAGCTCGCCGAGACCACTCTGGGTCAGCTCGCCGAGACCCCTGGGAGCCATTCCCTAGGGAGGTGGTGGTTGAGCTATCAGCTTGAGGCGCAATGCTTCTCAGCATCTCCATGATGCCTTGGATGGAAGCCATGAACTCCTCCCTTCCTTTGAAGGGTCCGCGGTTGGGGAGCTCGCCGAGATCATCACCACCTCCCTGATCTCCAGCAATGACACTCTCCCGAGATCTTCTGTGCTGGTCACTCTCCATGCTCATCGCACCAAAATGTTGAAACCAAAAACTGGTCTCTCGTGGAGTTCGGGGACCCAAAAGAGGGGTGACCTCACACCTACTACACTCGGGAGAACGTCACGGGTCGAAGACTTAGGAAACTATGAACAGACCCTCAGCTCTAGCATGGAGGTCCCACCACACACTCGGAAGGTCACAGGAACTCTTCCCCTCCCTCACTAAAGGGCTAGGATGGGCACCTTGGAGAGATCTCTCTACTCTACCGAGAAGAAGCTAAGGGAGGAGGATGTAAGGAAAACTCATCCTCTCCAAAGGCACCCAAGGGGGTCTATTTATAGTTTTTCCAAGTCCTGGGGGTAAAATGACCAAAATGCCCTTAGGAAAAACAACTTCTAGCCAATAGCAAACCTCCACACCGGGGGGTAGAGAGGTAATTCCCACCCCGGGGGGCACAGCGGCAAAAGCATGGTCCATAGAGGTCTAGGGGCGGAGGCCAAACCTCCCCCCCACTCCCCATGACCCAACTCTGAGGCAGGCAGACGCACCTTCCACGGACTAGCCTCTTGGGGAAATAAGGCTGGTCTACGGGTCTCGCCTTACGGGCTAGCCGCCTGGGGCGAGTGGGCTGGCCGCCCCGTCTCGCCCCGCGGGCTTGCCGCCTTGGGTGAGAGGGCTGGCCGCCCCGTCTCACCCTGCGGGCAATTTGCCTGGGGAGAGAGGGCTGGCTGCCCCGTCTCGCCCCACGGGCTAGATGCCTAGGGAGAGAGAGATGGACACCCCGTCTCAACCCGCGGGCTAGTCACCTGGGGAGAGAGGGTTGGCTACCCCATCTCGCCCTGCGGGCTAGCTGCCTGGGGAGAGAGGGCTGTCCGCCCCGTCTCGCCCCGCGGGCTTTCCTCCTGGGGAAAGAGGGATGGCCGCCCCGTCTCTCCCCTACACAAGGCTAGGGATTCGGGGGCGTGATCCTAGTCTCCTGCTAGTCCCGCCATCCCACCTCGCACCTAGCAAGCCAGGGGGGTGCCGACCATCTTGCCACACCCCCGCCCCTCTAAAGGGCTCAGGGGAAGATGCCGAATTTTCCTCCCCCTATTAGTATATTACAAGGGTTAGGCAAAAATTGGCCACCAAGAGTGCAAGATCTCTCCGAAGATTAAAAACTTATAGTTGGTCCTGCACTTGCTGAAGGGACCCTATTCTGCGAATACGGGGTTGTACATGGTGTATAAATTGGTAAGGATGCACAAGGATAAAAAAGGACGGCTAAGCACAACCCAAATGAGCTCGTACAAGAATTATCCTCAAACCAACAAAAATTGCAAGTGCACCACACCACCAGACTTGAACTTAACTATAGGTGTGTGTGCAACGCCTACCACTATAACAATATAACAAATGGAATTTCTTTTTCACTATCTTTTTTTTCAATAAACAACATTTTTCTTTCTCTTTTTGTAGCTTTTATAACCACATTCAACACATATTATCATGAAAACTCCAACTCACAATCACATAACAGCACCATAGCAACAACACCAAATGCAAGAAGTGACATACTAATTACTCGAGATAGGGGCGTGCTACTAGGAAAGGCTTTTAGGTTTTGGTGATTACATAGTAGGGATGAATCAACAAGAGGGATAGGCACAACATTGGCTAACAAGGATTAACGTTAGGATGGGATATAAAGCTCAACTTGGCCAAAATGATGGCCTACATCATGCACACTCTTTACTAACCATGCACTAATGCTTTGAGAGTAGCTTGGCACAAGTTCTTAGACACCGAAAAAAATGATCCTTCCTCCCGACTCGAGCAAAATAAGTCTAGTGACGGTTACACACATCACTACACTACCGTTCGATTTCACCAGATTCAACATTTTTTTTGAGTAGTACAAATAATATTTACATCTGTAGAAAAAAAGTATAAATCTTCAAGCATAAAGAAAAATTAAATCTATATTATTTCTACACATACCATGAGTACTTGATTAGGAGCATTGCACGAGTTTCACACTAATCTATCCTAAAATCATAAGCCAGCACAACTATTTTAAAGTTTACACACAAGCAATGCTGTTGGAACACCCTATTACTAATTTGGGAAAGGATCACTATGTTTTTAGGAAATTGGTTTGACCTAGTTGTATGGTTGAAAAGGTCAAATTAGAATGAGTATAAGGGTTAGAACTTAGGTTTGAAGCTGCCCCCAAGACCATTCAAAGATCAGGATTCAGTGCTGAGACTAAGGCAATTTTCGTCGAGCTCTATTCGACGAAACGTCGAACTCGGTTCGACGTTCTCTGAGCTCAATTCTGCAAGTCGTCGAACTCCGGTAGACGATCTTCGATCTCAGATCGACGTTTTGTCTTCAGCTATTTTCCAAGTTGCTGAGCCCAGTTCGACGATCGTAGAGCTCAGGTCGACGTTTTCTGTCTCTAGTATAAATCAAATCTCTGAGCTCAGGTCGACGATAGCTGAGCTCATGTCGACGATTTTTGTGAGAGATCGACGCTTTCAGAATTCAAATTCAAGAACAGTTTTGGAATTCTTTAAGAGTTATTTCCTGCATTTATTGCAAAGGATTATGTAGCCGTTTTAAGCAATCTGGAGCAAGTTTCAAGGAAGGCTAAAAGGAATGTTACTTAGGACTTTCCCCAGAGACAGTTGTCATTTATGGAAGTCATTTATGACTGAGTAACGACCATCTAAGTCAGAATCCGAAATACTCCTATAGAATATGTTTTTGTAACGATAACAGATCAATACAATAAGATAGGCAAGAGATATATAGGATCATTGGATTGAGAAAAAGAGTTACAGAAGAGAGATCAAAATATACTCTGATCAAGAACTCATCTTTTAGAACATACAGATTCACTGAGTAAAAATCTTCTAGAACACAAGAAAGTTTTCTGTGGAGGAAATCATCTGCTCCTCCAAATCCTCAAGTGTTCAAAAGCTTCAACATCAAGGACTCCAGACATCACACATTTCAGCATCTGCTGAAATCATCTTTTGCTGGAGATTTGAAGCACCTGAAGACCAATCACCCTAGCAAAACTCACCTTCCTAAACCTTACAGATCTAAGGGGGAGCTTTAGCTTCATCTTCCACTTGTCTTCTCTCAAACTGTCGACAGAGAAGAACAACTCAACTCTTTCTTTCTTTTTTCCTTTCCCTCCTGTAAAAGGGTTTTTCAAAACTCCCTTCAAAAGTTTTGAGACTGGTTTCTGAGACCTTGTCAAAACTCAGTGGTGGCAAGACACCTTATCAAAAAATCTAGTTTTGGGTTTTAAGCACCTTATCAAAATCTCATTGGTGCCCAGGACACCTTATCAACTATTACTGCAGTGGATTCCTACCTAGGGTGGTAGAAGAGTGGAAGTACCCAGGTTGTTGGGGAACCATTATAGATCCTTGTGTCATCTGGTTGCTGTGTGTTTGACTTTGCTGTGTGCTGTGTGTTTTCTTAGTTCTTGCTTTAGTTTTTATTTCATCACAAGCACCTTACACATATACATAAATTAAGTCTTCCACTGCTTTATATTTTTAACTGTAAATTATTTTAAAAATACACTATTCACCCCCCCCCCTCTAGAGTTAAGGTAGATCTTTTCCTCACTTTCAATTGGTATTAGAGCGAGGTTGGTTATTCAACATCTGAATCTTCAACAGATTGGTTAAACAGGCTAACACCTGAACCAAAAGATCCTTGATAAGATAAACCTTCTATAGAGGATAGTTTTTACTTTTTGTATTATATTTATTTTCATACAAAACCATGGCACAGAACAAAGATTATACTATGATGATGCATATTTTAGCTTAATTTATTAGGGTAAAAATATGTTATTTTCGTTTTAAATCCCTTTCTCTATGTTATTTTATGCTTCTTTTTATGTAAATATTATAAATAATAATTATTTTTTGTTTTTGCAAGTTTCAACAAATTTGCGGCCAAAAATGCCTTGTCACGCCCACCTGTCACGCCCTCCCCGGGCGTGACCTAGGGCGTGTCACCTGTTCCCAAGGAACCCAGCCACAAGAGCGAGTTTCCCGCCAAAAATCCCCTGTCACGCCCCACTGACACGCCCACCCCGGGCGTGTCCACGGGCGTGACACAGGGCGTGTCGCCCTCTGCCCGAAGTCCGCCGCCTTCTTCAATGCATTCTACAACGCTGCACGCAACAGTACTGTCACGCCCCATGTCACGGGCGTGACCTGGGGCGTGACTGCCCCGATTCCGACGTCTGATGGACCTGCAACTGCTGACTTTGACTTGACACGCCTGTCACGCCCCACTGTCATGGGCGTGACCTAGGGCGTTACCACCATCGTACCGAAATAATCATCATTCCTGCCAGAATTCAGCTCCCGAGGTCAACATAGTACTGTCACGCCCCCTGACACGCCCCCCTAGGGCGTGTCGTCGGGCGTGACCAACCCGTGGGAAAAATCTATAAATACAGGACCCCCCATCCATTTCAGCAACTTTTGGGGAGAGGGGGAGGTGTTGCCCCTCTATTTCTTGGCCCCTCTAATGCTTTCTCTCTCTCTCCCTCTCTCTCTCTCTCTCTCTCTCTTATTTTGTAATTATTTTCTTAACCTAGCTTAGTGTTTTGCTTTTAGCTCTTGAATTTCTTCTGAGTAGCTTGTTGTAGGGCTAGAATAGGTTTTACTTTGATGCACCTGTAATTTCCATTTCGTAGCTGTAGCTCTCTTTTTCATTAATAAAAGTGCTCCTTTCTTATTCCTGTATTTTTATGCTCTACTACTCATCCCTCCTCCTCCACTCCATTATGATTAAATAATCCTCCTTGTACTAGATCTTGATGATCCGAGGTTAGAGCGATTAAGTTATGATGTTTTAACTAACCTTTTCTTTAAAGGTTCTGGACCTTGAATTACTTTTGATTAATCACGGGTTGGAGGTATATTATAGATATATACTCTCCACCTTTGCTTTCATTCTGGGCTAGCCGAGAGGCCGATAGAATGAAGTGAGCATTCAAGAGTAAAGGGAGTTGTACGCACCCCTCGAGAGAGGCAGACGTCCAAATCTCCCGGATTGGAGTAAAATCCAATAGAGGGGTTCACCGCATAAAGCGAGCTTTAGGCCTCCGATTTAGACGAGAGTCGGTCGGACCTTCTTAAACTCAGTTGGGCACGACTTCGAGAGAAGCGTGTTCAAGCTTTAGGAACCTCCACGGTCAAGGACTTTTACCCTATTAAGCTTAGGTTTATTTATCGTCTTTTTAATCGTCTCCTGCTGAATTGATTCTTGATCGAGTGCACCTCTTTATTATTAGCTCTAAATCTTTTTATACTGTAAGTAATTAGTTCTCTTTTCTTTTAGCTTAGTAATTTAATTTCAGTTTTTATTTTAGTAATTAAAAGAAATTTCAATTGATAAAATAATAGCGAACGCCTTTGAGTAGAAGTAGTCATTACGCCCCAGGGAAATACGACCTTGATACTAATCTTTAGTATCCTATACTATAACCGATAAGGTACGCTTGCCTTTATCGGATATAGAATCAGAGAATATTCTCAACCACCACATCCACTTTCCCCTCTCTAACCCTCTCTCCACAGTTGCGAACTTTTGTATCAAGTTTTTGGCGCCGTTGCCGGGGAGGGTTTTGATATTTTGAAAAAAGGATTGCTATTAATTTTATCATTTTTGTTTTGTTTTTTTTCTCTCGTCTCTCTCACCCCACTCTCGCGGTTGATTAATTTTATTTTGAAATGTGTAATCTTTGTTTTAATTGTGGAGAGTTCGGTCACTCTCGCGAGTAGTGTTGGGTAAGGTATCCTTCATCCTCCCATGATTTTATCCCTTCCGGATCGATCAATTTGGACAAATTGATCCGTTCGTGAATTTTTTTTCATGGGGTTACGATGGTTTTCAAACGCCTTCCTACCCTTCTCCTCCGAATTTTTCTAATTTTAATTTTTCCGGAAATTTCTTGAATGGACATTTTGATCCAAGCCCTACTTTGAACTACTCAGGGTGGCAACACCCTGATCATTCTTGGGGCCAAGGTGATCATCAATCTATTCCATCTCAAGATTTTTCCGCTTTTTCTCCGCAAGTTTGCGCGCCTCCCGCTTTTGATTCTAGCGAAAATGAAGTCGTTTTTGATGGTGTAGCATTTGATGCACGCATCAATGCTCACTTCAAAGTGATTTTTGATGTTTTGGCTGCTGAGGCCGCATCTTTTTCTTCCCCTCCTCCTCCTATTTATCTTTCGAATGATGAATCTTCGGATATTCCGCAGTGCCTTCAATCACTTGCGGAAGACGATTATTCAAAAATTCCATTGTGCCTTCAACCTCTCGAGGAGGAAATTTCCACCGATATTTCGATTTTTTTTCAAGTTTCCGAGGAAGACGAACTTTCTTGTGTTCGATCTTCTGAAGAGATTGATTTTTCGAATATCCCGATTTGCTCCCAATCTACCAAAATGATTGATATTCAGGTGGAGCAACCGGATTTTTCTATCCAATCATTTTCTTGTGATCAACTGTCGTCGCCTTCTTCTTTTTCTTCTCTTCCCCCTCCTTGTGAAAATTCTGTTTTCTTTTCTTGTTTTATTTTTCCTTCTAGTTTAGTTTCTACTTCCTCTTCGCCCCCTTCTTATAGTATAGTTTCTTTTTCTAGTTTTTTTTCTTTTTCTTTTTCTAAATCTTCTTGTTTTTTGTTTTATTTAAAAAATAAAAAATTACAAAAAAATATTTTTATTTACTTAAAAAATGTTTTGGCACTCACGCCAAAACGCATATTGCGCGAGCTGCCATTACATTTCTCTTTTTATTTTCCTTTTAGCTAACAAAAAAAACGTCAAGCTCAACGACGTTTTAAACAAAGAGCGCTCTTGGGAGGCACCCCTTGCTTATCTTTTTCTTTGTTGTTTTTTCATTTTTTTTATTTTTTGTTTTATGCAGGAATAAGCTCCCGCGTGTTTGTGTCACTTCTCTCCTCTCAACTTGGACTCAAACCGGTCTTTAGCTCAAGTTTGGGGGACGCATTTTCCAACGTCTGGGCATCAAATGCTAGGGAAGCATCTTCTCCCTCTCTCTGCATTTCTTTTTTTCTCTTTTCTCGCTCTTTTCTCTCTCTTTATACTTAACTTTAATCATTGGGGACAATGTTTAACTTTAAGTATGGGGAGTGTTCCCTTAATATTTTACTTTAGAAAAATAAAAAAAATTAATTTTAAAAAAAATTTAGAAAAAAAAAAATTTGTATATATAATATTTTTGAAAAATCAAAAAAAATAATATAAAATTTTTTTGAAAAAAATCCCAAATTAAATTGAGTTAATTTTTGCCAAATCAATTAGTACCCCGCTACTTTGCTTTTTATTATTTTTTTTTCAAGCTCATGTCTACTTGCTTAGTTAGAATAAATTTGATTAACTTTCTGTTTAAATATGTTTAGCGAGTAGTATGTTGACTCATGCAGTGTTCCTATTTAGGGTAGTATGCTATTTTTGAAAAAATTTTGAATTTTTCTTTACTTTTTTATAGCCTTTCTTTTATTTCTTTTACTTTTATACAACCCATCATCCCTTATTTTTCATTATTAAAATCTTTTTAAACGTTAATTTGTATTAAGTGTAGTAGACACAAACCGGTCTAGACGCTTATTATCATTATTTTCATGAAAGCAAATTCTCTATTTTTTATTTTTTTGTGCTTATCCTCTTTTGAAATTTCAAAGCTTTACTTTGAGTAGATTTAGGAAGCATGAAAATGATTTAGGCATTTCTTTTGTAACGCTTGAGCCTTTGCACCTCGCCTAACAATAACCATTGCTAGCCATTTTTGTGCCATTTCCTTTCCTTTTTGTAGCCCCACTTTTTATTTCACCACGGCCAAATAGCCTACCTACATGCACACTTTAAAATTATTTTTGAGCTTTAATTGCAAATGTGCATCTTTTTTAAAAAAATTAGTGGAAAATCTTTGTGTTATCTTTTGCTACAAAAGTGAAAAGTTTTGATTATAAAAAAAATGAAAAAAAAATGATGAAAATTATTGAGAAAAAAAAGTAAAAGAAAAGAAAAAGAAAAGTATTTATTTTGGCTAGTTTTATTTTGGCAAAGCTCATTTTCTTTTTGTTTTAAGTGTGCAAATATCCCTCGTGTTTATCTTTTTGAATATCGCACCCTTAAAAACCTAAGCCTAATTATATGCCTAATTAAAGCCCTAATGATTCATGCTTTCTACGTTTACTTTTTAGTATAGTAGCGAGAAACTAGATTGAGTAAGTATTTTTGATAGAAATATTGAATTTTGTCTTGATTGACTATGATTTTAATTTGTCTCTTAGGCTTTAGTAGTGACTCAATGCATTTTTTTACTCTTTACTTTATTAAGTTTTAATTCTGTAAAAATTTGGGATGATTTGTTTTTATATTTAGTAAAATTTATAAAATTCTGTGCTAAGTTAAAGTAGGACTTTTCGGTTCTTTTTCAAAAAAATTCTCTACCTCTAAATTCCCGTCTTACTCGTTTATAGCATTTTTAAAATTTTCAATTAATCCTCTTTATTTTCTCTAACTCGTAGTCTTTGCTTGAGGACAAGCAAAATAATAAGTATGGGGGAATTTGATGATGCATATTTTAGCTTAATTTATTAGGGTAAAAATATGTTATTTTCGTTTTAAATCCCTTTCTCTATGTTATTTTATGCTTCTTTTTATGTAAATATTATAAATAATAATTATTTTTTGTTTTTGCAGGTTTCAACAAGTTTGTGGCCAAAAATGCCTTGTCACGCCCACCTGTCACGCCCTCCCCGGGCGTGACCTAGGGCGTGTCACCTGTTCCCAAGGAACCCAGCCGCAAGAGCGAGTTTCCCGCCAAAAATCCCCTGTCACGCCCCACTGACACACCCACCCGGGGCGTGTCCACGGGCGTGACACGGGGCATGTCGCCCTCTGCCCGAAGTCTGCCGCCTTCTTCAATGCATTCTACAACGCTGCACGCAACAGTACTGTCACGCCCCATGTCACGAGCGTGACCTGGGGCGTGACTGCCCCGATTCCGACGTCTGATGGACCTGCGACTGCTGACTTTGACTTGACACGCCTGTCACGCCCCACTGTCACGGGCGTGACCTAGGGCGTGACCACCATCGTACCGAAATAATCATCATTCCCGCCAGAATTCAGCTCCCGAGGTCAACATAGTACTGTCACGCCCCCCTAGGGCGTGTCGCCGGGCGTGACCAACCCGTGGGAAAAATCTATAAATACAGGACCCCCCTTCCATTTCAGCAACTTTTGGGGAGAGGGGGGTGTTGCCCCTCTATTTCTTGGCCCCTCTTATGCTTTCTCTCTCTCTCCCTCTCTCTCTCTCTCTTGTTTTGTAATTATTTTCTTAACCTAGCTTAGTGTTTTTCTTTTAGCTCTTGAATTTCTTCTGAGTAGCTTGTTGTAGGGCTAGAATAGGTTTTACTTTGATGCACCTGTAATTTCCATTTCGTAGCTGTAGCTCTCTTTTTCATTAATAAAAGTGCTCCTTTCTTATTCCTGTATTTTTATGCTCTACTACTCATCCCTCCTCCTCCACTCCATTATGATTAAATAATCCTCCTTGTACTAGATCTTGATGATCCGAGGTTAGAGAGATTAAGTTATGATGTTTTAACTAACCTTTTCTTTTTAGGTTCTGGACCTTGAATTACTTTTGATTTATTACGGGTTGGAGGTATATTATCGATATATACTCTCCACCTTTGCTTTCATTCTGGGCTAGCCGAGAGGCCGATAGAATGAAGTGAGCATTCAAGAGTAAAGGGAGTTGTACGCACCCCTCAAGAGAGGCAGACGTCCAAATCTCCCGGATTGGAGTAAAATCCAATAGAGGGGTTCACCGCGTAAAGCGAGCTTTAGGCCTCCAATTTAGACGAGAGTCGGTTGGACCTTCTTAAACTCAGTTGGGCACAACTTCGAGAGAAGCGTGTTCAAGCTTTAGGAACCTCCACGGTCAAGGACTTTTACCCTATTAAGCTTAGGTTTATTTATCGTCTTTTTAATCGTCTCCTGCTGAAGTGATTCTTGATCGAGTGCACCTCTTTATTATTAGCTCTAAATCTTTTTATCCTGCAAGTAATTAGTTCTCTTTTCTTTTAGCTTAGTAATTTAATTTCAATTTTTAGTTTAGTAATTAAAAGAAATTTCAATTGATAAAATAATAGCGAACGCCTTTGTGTAGAAGTAGTCATTACGCCCCAGGGAAATACGACCTTGATACTAATCTTTAGTATCCTATACTATAACCGATAAGGTACGCTTGCCTTTATCGGATATAAAATCGGAGAATATTCTCAACCACCACATCCACTTTCCCCTCTCTAACCCTCTCTCCGCAGTTGTGAACTTTTGTATCATGCTAGCACCAGACCTCCAGTGTGCAACCTCTCTAAGTTTGCACTTTGGAAGGCAAGGATTAAGCTTTAAATGAATTCTATTGATGAGGACATTTTTAATTCTGTTTTGACAGTTTGTCCAAGACCCCCAGTGATCACAAGTACAAGTGTTGTTCCACCTCCTTCAGGAACAGATGCAGAAATAAAGAAATGGAAAGTTGCAGATGCAAAGGCTATGAATATCCTTGCTCAGACCATGTCTGATGAGATATTCCAAAAGGTGGCTGAATGCAGTTATGCAAAAGAGATATGGGATAAGTTATCTGAAATTGTCTCAGGATCTGCTTGTTGGAACACCCTATTACTAATTTGGGCAAGGATCACTATGTTTCTCTTAGGAAACCAGGTTGACCTAGTTGTATAGTGTAAAGGTCAACATTAGAATGAGTCTAGGGCTTAGAACTTAGGTTTGAAGCTGTCCCCAAGGACCATTCAAGCTCAGGATTTCAAGCTAAGTAAAGAGATAAAAATAGTCGAACGACGGTCGACTATCGTCGAGCTCAGGTCGACGATCGTCGAGCTTAGGTCGACTACTTATGTCCTCAGCCTTCTGCTTGTTGCTGGCTTCGGTCGACTATCGTCGAGCTTCAGTCCGACGATCGTCGAGCTTTGGTCGACGATCTCTGGATGTGCTTAGGTCGACTATTTCTGGGAAAGTTTAGGTCGACGATCTTCGTTTGCTTCAGGTCAACGTTTTCTGTTGAAGTCTAGGTCAACGATCTCTGTCTTAATCAGATCGACTATTTCTGCCAGACCAAGAACTTCGATAGTCGATCTCAGATCGAAGTTTTCTGTCTACTGCTTATCTTCAATATCTCTGAGCTCAGGTCGACGATCTTCGAGCTCAGATCGACGTTTTCTGTCAGAATGATCTATTCCTTCTCTGAGCTCTGGTCGACGATCGTGGAGCTCAGATCGACGTTTATTTTGAGAGATCGACGTTCTTAAGGATTCAAATGCTGCCGGTCTTTGGAATGTTTTTTTCTCAGCATTTAATTTCAAGAAGATTTGTCAGCCGTTTTCATTTATTCTGGAACAAGTTTCAAGGAATTATTCATAAATGTTTCATTGGACTTTCCTCTAGAAGACAAATCCTTTATGGAAGGCATTTAATGTCTGATAACGGCTATCTTGGAAGAATTATATTCAGAGAATAAGATCGTCTTCTCCAACACTACTCTCCAAGAGAATTAATCCAGAGTCAATACACGATAGAATCAAGAGACACACACTGTTACAGAAGAACAAGAATAATTAAGCTGTGAAAGATAACCATCCTCTTGCTTACAGAAAAGTGATCAAAGCCTCATCTCAAAGAACTCCAGACACCTCATCTTTCAGCCTCTCTGCTGAAACAATTCTTTGCTGGAGATCTAAAGATCTGAAGACCTATCACCCTAGAGCAAAGCTTCCATTCCTGATTCATTCAACATCTCAGGGGGAGCCTTGACAACAAAAGATCCACTAGTCTTCTCTCATTTGATTTGAGAACAGAGAAGACAACCTCACCTCTTTACCTTTTCCTTTTTCCTACTGTAAAGCGTTCTTGAACTCCCTTCAAAAGTTATGTCTGGTTCTGAGAGCCTTGTCAAAACTCAGTGGTGGCAAGACACCTTATCAAAAAATCCATTTTTGGTTTTTGAGCACCTTATCAAAAGCTCATTGGTGTCAGGACACCTGATCAACTCATCCTGAGTGGTTTCCTACCAAGGGTGGTAGAAGAGTGGATGTACCCAGGTTTTTGGGGAACTACTATATTTCCTTGTGTCTTCTGGTTTGTTTGTGTGATTTGTCTGCTGTGTGCTGTGCTCTTTACTTCTTGGTTTTTAACTTCTTACTAGCACTCTACACTATATCATAAATTGAATTTTATATGTGCTGTTTATTTCAACTGTGAAAAATTATTTTAAAATACTCTATTCACCCCCCCCCCCCCTCTAGAGTTGAGATAGATCTTACCCTCACTTTCAATTGGTATCAGAGGGTAAGATCTATCTCAACTCTAGAGGGGGGGTGAATAGAGTATTTTAAAATAATTTTTCACAGTTGAAATAAACAGCACATATAAAATTCAATTTATGATTCAAGTTATCTGAAATTGTCTCAGGATCTGCTGATGAAAGGAAGGACAGGAGATCCCATCTCATAAGCCAATATGAGAACTTCAAGAAAGGAGAAACTGAATCAGTGGCTGACATGTACAATAGACTCAGCCTAATAGTTAGTGAACTAAAAACACTGGACAAGGAGATCTCTCTAACTGAACTAAATGACAAGATCCTAATGTGCTTTCCTAGCACTTGGGACTCAAGGATCTGGCCAATCAAGGATGCCAGAAGCCTAACTGAGATTACTACTGAAGCTTTGTTGGGCAAGCTCAAGTCTTATGAGCTTCTCATCAAGAACAGAGAGGAAGAACAAAAGACATCTTCTCCAGCCATCAGAAAGGAGAGGACCATAGCATTCAAAGCTACAGAAGATCTGCCTGAAGACAAGGTCACATGCAATGAAGAATTGATGAGTTTGCTGGCCAAAAGATTTTATAAGATGGCCAGGAAAGATTTCAGAAAGAGGTCATCCAGAGGGCATAAGAAGCCAAGGTATGACAAGTAAAATAATAAAGAAATAATCTGTTTTGGATGCAGGAAACATGGCCATATTGTTCCTGACTGTCCGGAAAATCAGAATAAGGACAAGAAGGACAGGAAAGATAGGAGAAAAGACAAGGACTCCAGAGGAAACAACAGCAACAAATCCTCCTCCAACAAAAATAAACATACAAGGAAGGGGTTTGTAGATAAAAGCTAGAGTGATACTGAAGAGGAATCAGAAGCCTCATCAAGCTCAAGTGATGATGAGGATGATGTTGAAGAAAAGGAATTCTTCATGATGGCTATCAATGCCTCTCAGCAAAATTTTGATGCAAAATAAGGATCAGACTCAGAATCTGAAACTAAAACTGAAGAAGACCAGGTAATAGACTCCTTTGACTTTGACTCAGAGGACTTTAGGTTTTAATTTAAGGCACTTTGTTTAGACCTATTAAAATCTGAGAAAGAGATTATCTCTCTCAGAAATCAATTGTCTGAACATAGCACCTTAAAATCAGACAACCTCAAACTCTCTTAGGAGTTAGAATGTTGTAGGGAGGAGATAGCTTCACTAAAAAGTGAGTTATCCCAGGCAAAGAAGTTTGAAGAATCCCTTAATGGGAGAAGCATCAGACTGATGGATATCACAAGCACAGTGAACTCAAGATTCAACAGTACACTGGGCTTGGGTGCTTCATCCAGCCAACCTATAGTATTAACAACCCCAATTAAATTTATTTCTGATAAAGGAAAGGGTGTTGTTGAGGTAGCTGGGAAAAATCTAGATTTACCTAAGGAAAATCAAGTTCAACAGAAAATGTCGAACAGAGCTTGACGATCGTCGAACAGAGTTCGGCGATCCAAGGCTGGATCGTTGAACTCAGATCGACGACTTCTGAACTCTGAACTCTGGTATAGTCGATCTTCGAACGGAGCTCGACGATCTGACCCAAGATCGTCGAACTCAGGTCAATGATCGTCGAACGGAGCTCAGAGCTTTGAACCCTCTTTCAGAGGTAAATATCAAGTCATTCCTAGAAGTCCCTCATCCCAAAGCTTCAACCCTTATACTGAATGGATACTACCTCCTAGGAGATACCATCCTAAAGGATATAAGAGTCGGCCAGGGATGTCTTTCATTTCTGAATTTAAAATTTATCAACCTAGACGCAAGGTAACTGGGTCAAAAACATATAAATTGTTTATGTGCAAGTGAATACCTATCCAACAATGAACCAACAATGGTATCTGGATAGTGGGTACTCAAAGCACATGACAGGGAGTAAGGACAATTTCACATCCTTCAAAGCCAAACTTGGACCCAAAGTGATCTTTGGAGATTCAAACTTTGGTCAAACAAAAGGATATGGTGCTGTTCAGATTGGCTCAGTCACATTCAAGAAGGTGGCTTATGTTAAAGGACTGAAGCACAACCTAATCAGCATCAGTCAACTCTGTGATGAAGGATATCAAGTGACATTTAACAAATCCTTATGCCAGATCAAGTCATAGGATAACACAACAGTGTTAACAGGTAATAGGAAAGGTAACATTTTTCTTGTAGATTTCCTTTCAACCAACATAGATATCTGCTTATTTAATTCAGTCTGCAAACCAAATGATTTATGGCATAAGAGACAAGGACACTTAAAACTTAGAACCATTGCTAGGCTGTCTAAGGACAACCTTGTTAAAGGACTACCTTCTGGCCCCTACAAGAAGGAACGACTCTGCAGGGCTTGTCAATTAGGCAAGCAAACTAAAAACAGTTTTAAGTCACTTAATAAGAGTGATTCACCTAGGATTTTGTATCTGTTACACATGGATCTTTTTGGACCCATTACAGTACAAAGCTTAGGAGGGAAATCTTATACTTTAGTGATTGTAGATGACTTCTCTAGATTCACTTGGGTATTCTTTCTGAGGAAGAAGTCTGATAACTGTAAATGTTTGACAGATTTTCTCAAATGCATACAGATTGAGTTCAATACTCACATTGCCCTGATCAGAAGTGATCATGGGACAGAGTTTGATTCTCTTCTTATGCAAGAGTTCTGTCAGAGTGAAGGGATCAGGCATACTTTCTCAGCTCCTAGAACTCCTCAACAAAATGGGGTAGCTGAAAGGAAAAAAATAGAACCTTAATTGAATCTGCTACTACATTGTTGACAGATGCTCACCTTCCTCTATCTTTTTGGGCAGAGGCTGTGAACACCTCCAACCATGTGTTGAACAGAAGTTTGATACATAAACTAAAGGGAAAGACTCCCAATGAATTGCTCAAAGGGAAGAAACCAAAAGTAGACTATTTCAAAATATTTGGCTGCATTTGTTATATTCACAATAATGACAAGAAGTATTTAGCAAAATTCCAAGCTAAAGCTGATGAAGGAGTGTTTCTGGGATACTCCATGATCAGTAAAGATTATAGGGTTTATAAAAAAACTTCTCTTAAAATTGAAGAATCTGTTCATGTATCTTTTGATGAGACTAACATGTGTTACAAGGAGAAGTCTACTTCTACAATAGAACCATTGCAGGTACACTCTCTTTCAGAAAATTTGGACAGGTTACACATTATAGAAAAGGATTCTGTACATTCACCTATCAGACAAAGAGCTGAAATCAGTGAAGATGAAGAGGATACTCAACATCTTGATGTTAAACATCTTGGAGAAAACCATTTTGAAGAGCCAGTTGTTGTTCCACGAGAGGAAACAACAACACAGGTTGGTGAACAATCAACACCCCCTATTGATTTAGTAACAACAAGAGATCACCCAATCTCCTAAGTGATTGGAAACATCTCAGCTGGTGTGTAGACCAGAAATCAGGTCAACCAGAACCTGATGCACACCTACTTTTTATCTCAAGTTGAGCCTCAATCCATTCAAGATACAGAACAAGATCCATACTGGATCATTACTATGCAAAAGGAACTGCATCAATTTGAGAGGAATAAAGTTTGGGAGCTACTACCAAGGCCTAAGGATCACTCAATTGTTGGAACAAAGTGGGTGTTCAGAAACAAGTTGGATGATCAAGGAGTTATTGTAAGGAAAAAGGCAAGGCTAGTTGCTCAAGGTTATTCTCAAGAAGAAGGGATAGACTATGACCAGACCTTTGCACCAGTGGCAAGGCTAGAGGCCATAAGAATATTCCTTGCTTATGCAGCTCACAAAGGATTCAAGGTTTACCGAATGGATGTGAAGAGTGCATTTCTCAATGGAGGCATCAAAGAGGAAGTCTATGTTAGACAACCTCCAGGTTTTATCTCTCCAACTTATCCTGACCATATTTTCAAATTGCATAAAGCATTATATGGTTTCAAGCAAGCTCCTAGAGCATTGTATGAGACCTTAGCATGCTTTCTTCTGAAAAATGATTTTATAAGGGGTAGAGTAGACCAAACTCTCTTCATTAGAACCCATAAGTCCCATAACCTACAAGTACAAATATATTTAGATGATATCATATTTGGTTCTACTGATTCAAATTTGTGCAGAAAGTTATCTAACTTAATGCATTCTAAATTTGAAATGAGTAGAATGGGTGAGCTTTCCTTCTTTCTAAGATTGCAAGTCAAATAACATGCTAAAGGCATATTTATTTCTCAAACCAAGTATGCAAAAGAATTAGTTAAGAAATTTGATATGCCTTAAACATCTTGTATGAAAACACCTATGCCTACCAATGTTGTATTAGATACATATGAACATGGTAAACATGTTGATCAGATAACATATAGAGCAATGATTGGCTCTCTATTGCACCTTAGAGCTAGTAGACCTGATATAATGTTTGCTACATATATATGTGCTAGGTTCCAATTAAGCCCTAGAGAGTCACACATAACATTAGTTAAGAGGATTCTTAGGTGTGTGAAAAGTTGTCCAAATCTAGGACTCTGGTATCCAAAAGACTCGGGATTTGAATTAACTGGATTTTCAGATGCTTATTATGCTGGATGTAGAGTAGACAGGAAAAGCACCAGTGGAACTTGCAAGTTCCTTGGTGATAGACTTGTCTTCTGGTTCTGTAAGAAATAGACATCTGTGTCAACTTCAACTGCTGAAGCTGAATATATGGCAGCAGGCAGTTGTTGCTCACAGATTCTGTGGATTCAATACCAGCTCCTAGACTATGGCTACAACTTAGAAGGATCAAAAATATTTTATGATAACACTAGTCCTATCTCTATAGCACAAGACTAGGCTAAAAACTTGTATTTTCTAGTGTCTATAAGTTCTGTTTTGTCTCTGAACTGCGCTCGACGTTTTCCACAAAAAGCATCGAACGGAGATCGACGCTTTCCAATAAGTGTCGACCGGAGTTCAGCATTTTCCAGGCAGTGCTAGGCTATCTTCTTCTAGTCAACGATCGTCGAACGGAGATCGACGCTCTCCAATGTCGTCGAACGAAGATCGACAATATTGTAGACTCTTCAGATTCCACTAGAAGCCCAGATCGTCGAACGGAGTTCAACGATCCTTCCTTTTCGGCGTCGAACCCTAATATAAAATCATTCTTTCGGCCGTCGTTTTTCTTTTGCGCTTTCATATTCTCTGCAAACTTTTTCATTCCCTCCAAACTCTACTGCACTTGATTGTGTTTGTTACTTTTTGCAGGTACACAATGGCCGTGAATGTTGCCGCTCTCGCCAAGATGAAATTTGATACAGGATTTGATATAGATATGGACTCGTTTGATGGCAGCGATCAGATTTTCAAAGACATTCTGGAACTCTTCTGAGAACAACAGTTAGTGCACATAATGTCCACCAGGATGAAGATTGTTGTAGATGAGATTAAGGAATGGGTGTTTACAGCACATAATCTGGATGAGAAT
The DNA here is from genome assembly GCA_039513925.1 of Platanthera zijinensis. Taxonomy (NCBI): domain Eukaryota; kingdom Viridiplantae; phylum Streptophyta; class Magnoliopsida; order Asparagales; family Orchidaceae; genus Platanthera; species Platanthera zijinensis. Next base: position 103,971,077 of record CM077088.1, read on the forward strand.
ACCCTAGTTGGTACTATCGGCGGGACTCAGGTATCATTATCACCTACTCTTCTAAGTGAAGTATTCCATCTGAGTACTGGAGATGACTCTGTTGAAATGTCGGGAGAAGAATCTGCGAATATGTTAGATAGAATGGGACACTCTGCCGCTAACCCTAGGAAGTTATTGAAAAAGAACTTATCTATTGAGCTTAGATTTCTGGCTGATGTTGTAGGGAAAGTGCTTCTGGCAAAGCACTCAGCTCATGATACCATATCCAGGTATCATTTTTGTTTGATGGGAGCCCTGGTAGATAAGAAACACCTGAATTGGGGATAAATTTTCTTTGATTTGATAAAGAAGAAAATAAACAAGAGTTTTGTGAACTTTGGGAGAATCTTAGGGGTATTCCTGCACTCCAGGTGCCTTGAACTGCTAGTCTCTAATGGGATGCACATCAATGCATCAAAAAGGCTATCGTGTGCCCTGTTTGGGAAATGGGACAGGCAGATAATCAAGCCTACAAGGACTACCAATGCTTCAGGCACAAGGACTATTGCAGTCTCTTCCCCTCAAGCACCTGCCCTCATTGAGGAATTGCCTGCCTCCACCTCCTCTCCTCCTTCTCCACCTCCTGTTGTTTCTACCTCCACCTCCACATCAACCATCTCCACATCCATCTCTTCCCCCATTACCATTTCATCACCAATCTCACCTACAGCCACCTCAGAACAATTCCATCCACTCCACTACTATCCACCTCTTGACATACCATCCTTCAACATCTTGGAAGAATCCTTCATGGATGCTTCCACTTCCTCTCCTGCTGAGCTTCCGTCTACTTCTTCATATCAACAACTCCTACATGATATTCTTACTCAACCATCCTTCAAACCATCCATCTCCACACCAATATCATCTATCTACACCATCCCAATCTCTCAACCAACCATCCTACAATCCACAATACCATCTACCACAGTCCATCCATCACCAGCCCAAAACATTCCCTCCTCCACCTCTACTCAAGTCACACTTGAGCAAGTGGATCTATCAGCTTTGGCAGATAAGCTATATGGGATACTGGCCCCCAAGCTAGTAAGCCTGCTGGAGACCTCCATGGCTCCACTCCTGAACTCAATAAAGGAGCTATCTGACAGGCTAAACTCTCTCTCCTCTCCTCAAGCAATCCCTTCTATGGGGTGCCTTAATCCAGTTATCACTGAATCAAGGCAGGGGGAGATGCCCTATGAAGCTGAGGTAGTGCCTGGTGCTCCTGAGGAACTGTTGTCTGCAGAGATTTCTACTCCAGCCCCAGTACCAGTACTCATAGTGGACTTCAGGTCACTATTGTCTGAATTTGATTCTCTTCCTAGAAGCTGCTTATCAACTCAGGGAGTTGAAAACTTTACTAAGGCCGTTATGCCTATTTTTGTCTGTGATCCAAACCTGATTAGATCTTATATAAATTCTCTTAAGGCTGTGGAAGTTTTTGATTGTGTTGCTGCTGCTGCTGCTGAAGTTGCTGAATCTACTGATATTGATATGTTGCCTGCTGATCCTGTTGATGTTGCTGCTTAACTTGCTATTTTTCTAGAAGAACCTATTGTTTCTGAAGTTCCTTCTGCTCCTATTACTACTACAATTGTTCCTGCTCCTATTTTGTCTGCTGAGAAGTCTAAATAAAGGGAAGAGTATATCAAAAGCATTGATGATCTATATGACAGACCCCAGAGTTCAGAAAGTGATCAATTCAACACTGACTCTGATGATTCTGCTGGCACCATTGCCAGGAAAAGGAAAGTCAGAAGCAAAGCAATGATGAGAGTCCCTCCTGCTCAAGCCAAAGATGTCAATGATATACCATAATACATTTTGCGTGATTGTCAGATAACAGAGCCTTGGATGCAATACTCTAAAAATCAGCTAAAGGCTATGAAGAAAAGAAGAAAGCTTGACAAATATGAGAAAGGATCTTCCCAATTTCCTCCTCCTCCTCCTCCAGACTCAGGATCTGGTGGAGGCTCAGCTTTTCAATCATCTACTTTAAAGCACAGTTCTTCTCAATCTTCTCAAAGATATCAACCCAGAGGTCAACATCAAAGAGGCTATTATTCTAGAAGAGGTCAGTACAGAGGAAATCAGAGAGAGTACAGAACTTATTCCAAACAACAAAGGGAAGGACAAGGTCCTATTGATTCTACTCAAGGTCCTTTCCCTTACAAGCTTAGAGATTCAGTTGTCACCAGGACTCCTACTGATTCAGAATTTATCAATAGATATGAACCTCCAGTCCCTATTGAAGATCCTGAAAACAAACCAGTGTTATGGACTACCAGAATGAAAGAGCTTGCTGCACTAGATCAAATTAAAAAGGCCAAAGAGCAAGGCAAAGATATTTCCAACATTACAACCCTTTCAGATCAAAGAAAGACAGAGTTAGAGAGATATTCTTCAAGAAAATTCTTTGATCCAGAAGATTACATGAAGCTGAACCCTGAGGCTGTAGTTCCAAGGGCTAGATCCCAAACCTCCTTAGGTGCAGATGATGCCAGAAGATCAAAGAAAGAAGCCCTCAATCCTAACAGGGAAATTCTGTTTTAAAAGGGAAATGAGAAGAAGTGATTTCTGTAAGCTGAACAAACACCTATCTCTGAATATTTGCTGATATTATATCTGTGATTTGCAATGCTACTATGCCTTGTTAGTTTAGCTTTTGCTTTGTCTGTATGCTTATTTATTTCCTATTTTATCTTATAAATAGTAATCCTAACCCAAATAGGGGGAGATTGTTGGAACACCCTATTACTAATTTGGGCAAGGATCACTATGTTTTTAGGAAATTGGTTTGACCTAATTGTATAGTTGAAAAGGTCAAATTAGAATGAGTCTAAGGGTTAGAACTTAGGTTTTAAGCTGCCCCCAAGACCATTCAAAGATCAGGATTCAGTGCTGAGACTAAGGCAATTTTCGTTGAGCTCTGTTCGACGAAACGTCGAACTCAGTTCGACGTTCTCTGAGCTCAATTCTGCAAGTCGTCGAACTCCGGTCGACGATCTTCGAGCTCAGATCGATGTTTTGTCTTCAGCTATTTTCCAAGTCGCTGAGCTCAGTTCGACGATCGTAGAGCTCAGGTCGACGTTTTCTGTCTCTAGTATAAATCCAATCTCTAAGCTCAGGTCGACGATAACTGAGCTCAGGTCGACGATTTTTGTGAGAGATCGACGCTTTCAGAATTAAAATTCAAGAACAGTTTTGGAATTCTTTCAGAGTTATTTCCTGCATTTATTGCAAAGGATTATGTAGCTGTTTTAAGCAATCTGGAGCAAGTTTAAAGGAAGGCTAAAAGGAATATTACTTAGGACTTTCCCTAGAGACAGTTGTCATTTATGGAAGTCATTTATGACTGAGTAACAGCCATCTAAGTCAGAATCTGATATACTCCTACAGAATATGTTTTTGAAACGATAACAGATCAATAGAATAAGATAGGCAAGAGATATACAGGATCATTGGATTTTGAAAAAGAGTTATAGAAGAGAGATCAAAATATACTCTGATCAAGAACTCATCTTCTGGAACATACAGATTCACTGAGTAAAAATCTTCAAGAACACAAGAAAGTTTTCTGTGGAGGAAATCATCTGCTCCTCCAAATCCTCAAGTGTTCAAAAGCTTCAACATCAAGGACTCCAGACATCACACATTTCAGCATCTGCTGAAATCATCTTTTGCTGGAGATCTGAAGCACCTGAAGACCTATCACCCTAGCAAAGCTCACCTTCCTGAACCTTATAGATCTCAGGGGGAGCTTTAGCTTCATCTTCCACTTGTCTTCTCTCAGACTGTTGACAGAGAAGAACAACTCAACTCTTTCTTTCTTTTTCCTTTCCCTCCTGTAAAAAAGTTTTTCAAAACTCCCTTCAAAAGTTCTGACACTGGTTTCTGAGACCTTGTCAAAACTCAGTGGTGGCAAGACACCTTATCAAAAAAACTAGTTTTGGTTTTTGAGCACCTTATCAAAATCTCATTGGTGCCCAGGAAACCTGATCAACTATTCCTGCAGTGGATTCCTACCTAGGGTGGTAGAAGAGTGGATGTACCTAGGTTGTTGGGGAACCACTATAGATCCTTGTGTCATCTGATTGCTGTGTGTTTGACTTTGTTGTGTGTTGTGTGTTTTCTTAGTTCTTGCTTTAGTTTTTATTTCATCACAAGCACCTTACACATATACATAAATTAAGTCTTCCACTGCTTTATATTTTTAATTGTAAATTAGTTTAAAAATACTCTATTCACCCCCCCCCCCCCCCTCTAGAGTTAAGGTAGATCTTTTCCTCACTTTCAAATGCATTTGACTCGAGTCGCGCGCGTGGATTAGATCGCGCTCAAGTGGGTTATTCAGTGTGTGCTACAGTGATTTTAAAATAAATAATTACTAAACTGGTATGCTATAAAATGTGTGCTCGTGTAGTGACCACAGGCATGCTATCCCCCCAGACTTGAATGCGATAACTCGTAAAACTAAACATTCTAAATAATATAAAAAGCTAGGGGTAAGAAGTACCTATGCTCAAAACTGAGCATACCAGTCGTGCTGCGAGGTTGTCCATTAGCGGCTGGTTTGCCGCGCTTCAAAAATTTCAAGCCCCTGCGAATTAGAGATCCCACGCAAAACAAGAAAATAGAAATATACATATAAAAAGAAACACAACACACAAAACAAAACCAAGTTGTTCTACTTGGGTTGTCTCCCAAGATCGCTTTTGTTTACCGTCCTTAAGGTGGACTGAATACCTATATTTAGCATGATATATAAAAATAACATTCGGCACCCAGGTGGGCGTCGATAGTAATATAATTGTTCTATTACCGAACCTGCTAAATAAAGTACAATACAATTCCACAGATAAATTAAGCAACAATTATAAACTAGAAACAAAAAGTAAATACCTTTAAAAAAAGAAATGCTAATATAGGTAACTGATGAGTTTATTGTCTCCCAACAGGACTTATTCATGGACCATGCACTCTCTTAACTGATGGGTGTATGAAATTTGAAGTGCTCAAGAAGTTGTTCAAGTTCACGTTTCGGTAGCGGGTACCGAAATGGCGATAGAACAAATACCCACATACTTGTGTAGTTATACCTGTCGTGAACATCAGGCATGGGTAGAATAAATGTTGTGAAGCTCGACGAATCTGACTCCACCTGCACCCAATCTCCATCAATTCTAGGCTGCATTACAAGCCCTTGCACTAAGTGGACCAGTTCCACGATGTGGTCCTGTAGAGAAGTAGGTAGGAGAGCGGGGTTAGGAAATAAATTAGAAGAATGACAAAAGTAACCTCAATCTTGGGGATGATCCCGGTGTCATCTCCCATCGGCAGAATTGTGGGTGGATCTACACAGCTGTCTAGGCTAGTGTAAGTATATGCTAGAGCTACATCCACCTCGTCCGCGCATTAGACTTCCTGACATGGGACTAAGGCAGCAACCTTGGCCATGCAGATGTCCTCCTCGACTGGATCTAGCATAATGCTACAAACACTAGCTTCTCCCTGCGAATCAACCTCCACAACAGTGTAAGATACAAAAAGAATGCTTTGCAAAGTAGAGGATAGAGGAGCAGTTCTTGCTAAAAAGTCAAGGACATGCTCCTCCCAACTAACAGACTCCATACAAGATGATATATGTACTTTAGCAGTAAAAACATCCGTGTCAGGGTTTAGATCGACACATGTATCTGCGCAAATATTAGTATTTCTCCCTTCAAAATCTGAAGGTGGCACTAGTACGTACCCATATACAGAAGGGGTGCTGCAAGTTGCCGGAGTGGAGACAATCCGAAAATCCGGTTCATTATCCTCCTCCAACTGCACAGCACACTCCTTCAAAGAGTGATCCCAACTCCGACAAAATAAACACTACTTAGCCAGCTTTGTCGGTACAACAGGTACTTACGCCGAAAGAAAGTAGTGCGGTAATGAAAGCGCGGATGAGTAGCTAACTGGCTTATGTCTACCATATTGAGTACCAGATGAGGTTGGTGCTACATATGTAGATCCTTGAGTGTCTTGGCTACCATACTCCTTAGGACATCTATCACTTGCCTGAGAGATATCTCCACACCAGTGGTAGTGGATATTAAAATTTGCCCACATTACAGAGATCAGTAATTTTCAAGACTAAACTACCTTGCATAGATTCTCAATAAAAATCTAACAATTCCAACCGACGTGAAAAGAAAAAATAGACTGGGATAAAACAAATTCAAAACAAGCAACTCTGTCGTAACTCTCATAATACAACACAAATCAACAATACGCCTGCATTCCCCGGCAACGACGCCAAAAACTTGATGCGTCGGCAAGTGCACCGGTCGCTGTCAAGTAATAATTTTGGGAATATCTTCCCCGAATGTCGATCTCGAGGGAATGCAGGTTGGGTATCGTGATAGCGTCGTAGAAAGATCATTACTAAGAGTTAAACGAAACAACAGAGGCTGGCTTTTGATTTCTAATGCTAAAAAAACTAAAATAAAACAAATGCGGGTTGTAAGCACCGCTTTGCTTGGTGGATGGAACTAGTGCAGGCTGCTATATCGTGCTTCATGAGGCGAATGGACGGAGAGCAAGCGGATTGAATGAACACACGTGTGGATAGTGAGGGTCATAATCACCTCTTCAACTACCAACACTAGCATTTGCTAGAGTGGTTCTAGAGCGCGATTGGAGTGGATGTGAATGGAGGCGAGTGCATCACAGCTAACAAAAGAGGATGCAACTAACCCAAGAAAACTTCATTCTTTGACAAATAAAAGCAAGTTCAGGTTCATTACAAGCTTTAGAATACAATCCACTATGGAGAAGAGGTAGAATAAATTGAAAGGGGGAAAGCCTTGCCGTGGTTCTAGGCCAAAATGGTGGGTTGTCAATCTACTTCTCGATTTAGACCGTTATTGCGTCCGGAGGTAAATGGGTTGTCAATCACCTTTTCTTCCTCCGTCTTCTTCCCTTTCCTTCAATCTTTTCTCCCTTTTTGCCCAAATGAGTAGTACCGAAAGATCTCTGTTGCACTTTGCTTGTGACTGGACACTCTCCGAAGGATTGAAGATGACTTCGAATCGCCAGATAATGCTTCTTTAAGGGTGGAGATGAGTGGAGGACCTGTGGGGGAGAGAAACGGCGCTTCGCGAGCAGGAGCAGGCCGGAAAATGAAATTGCATGCTTGAATTCGCGGGAATACATGCTTAAATACGGTCAGTAGAAAATCATATCGCATAATCATTGGCGCACGACCGGTGGTCGTGCGCACTGATGGTTGATGATCGCGCGCTCTACTCCAGAGAAACCTATAGCTGGACATAAAAAATTAATATATATGAGAACGATCAGTGGTGCACGACCAGAGGTCGTGTACAGTGGATCCCATGATCGTTCGATTAGCAATGGCAGAACTCCAGAAAAATGGGATAAACGCGCACGAGCAGTGCAGCATGACCAGAGGTCGTGTGCACTATATCCAATGGTCGTGCGATTGCCCCAAACAAAACTTGGAAAAATGGAGAATAGTGCGCACGATCAGTGGCTCATAACCAGTGGTCGTGCGCAATTGATCAACCGATCGTGCACAGTGTTCCTATACCAATTGGGGTTCGATGGACTGACCGCGCATGACTAGCGGTCATGTGCTAAGGAGTCCACTGACTGTGCACGTGTAAAAACCCACGATCAGTGGCCCTTAGGAGAAAAAAACATTCCCAAACAATCCCGGAACACTCACACGCGAGGCAGGCAGACACGGGCACGACCAAGACAGCACACAAGGTTCTGCAATGCAGGTTCTACTGGCCCACGTTGTTCCGAGATGCCTACATCCATGTAAAGGAATGCAATGAATGTCAATGAGCTGGGAGCATCTCCAAAAAAGATGAAATGCCCCTCAACAATATGTTAGTTTGTGAGCCGTTTGATGTTTGGGGAATTGACTTTATGGGGCCCTTTCCTCCATCGTTTGGAAAAAAGTATATTTTGGTGGCAGTTGATTATGTCTTGAAATGGGTGGAAGCCGAAGCAGTTGATGCTAACAACGGCCGCACCGTGTTGTAATTCTTGCACATGAACATTTTTACAAGATTCAGAGCTCCGCACTCTGTAATCTCGGATAGTGGAAGACATTTCTGCAATCGGCAGTTCTCTAATCTCTTAAAGCGATTTGGAGTTCATCATAGGGTTACTTTGGCCTATCACCCACAAACTTGTGGACAAGTAGAAGTTTCAAATAGGGAATTAAAAAGGATTCTTGAAAAGTCTATTCTTGGAAATAGAAGGGATTGGGCGAAGAGAGTGGACGAAGCATTATGGGCATACAAGACCGCTTATAAAACCCCTATTGGAATGTCCCCATATCAGCTTATTTTTGGCAAATCATGTCACCTGCCGGTGGAGTTATTACACAAGGCTCTATGGGTGACTAAATTCATGAATATGGATCCCACCATAGCTGCAAATGAGAGGATGGAAAAAATTAATGAATTGGATGAATTCAGGGTGCTCGCTTATGAGAACACACACAACTATAAGGAGCGGACTAAGCAATGTCATGATCGACATATTGTACCTAAGGATTTCAAGGTTGGAGATAGGGTCCTATTATACAACTCTCGTTTGAAGTTGTTCCTTGGCAAGTTGAAGTCAAGATGGAGCGGAACTTTCACAGTGAGCGGAGTGTCACTGTTTGGTGCGATTGAAGTAAATGGAGGAAAGATCGGGACATTCAAGGTTAACAGACAAAGGCTGAAGCACTACATTCAAGGGGAGATTGTCGACCAAGGAAAAGTTATGGATTTAGCAAACCCTACTGAAGATGTCACTTGAATCGCATTTGTTTTTGATTATTAAGTTCGATTAAGCTATGTTGTAATATAAATTAAATTAAATTCTATTTTGTTCTTGAGAACACGTTATAATACAGGTATTTGGTTCACCTTAAGGACGGTAAACAAAAGTGTCTTCTGGGAGACAAACCATTTTGGACCATTTGGTCCTGTGCTGTGCTCTGTGCTCCTTTTCTCTCTCTCTCTATATATATATATATATACATCTTTTGTTTTGCGTAGATATTTAAATCGCAGGTTCAGGAAATTTTTGAGGCATGGAAACTTGGCCGCATTTGGATATCTCGTCGCACGACTGGTATGCTCAATTTTGAGCACATGTACTTCTTTCCCCTAGCCATTTATGTTTATTTGCATGTTTACTTTTGCGTATTGTCGTATTCTTGTCTGGGGGTTGATTTTCCTGTGGTCTCTACACAACACAGTTTATTGCATACTAGTCTGTATTTATTTATCTCATGATCACTATTGCACACACTGAATCACCCACATGAGTGCACACTTAACCACGCGTGCGGCTCAAGTCAAATGTATTACTTTTGTGTAAACTCTAAAAGAATTTTACTGGCTTAGGATTTTGGGATATAGTAGTTCGAAACTCATGTAGTGCTCCTAATTGAGTACTCATGATTTGCGTAGAAATAGTATAGGTGTACTTTTTCTTCATGCTCGTAGATTTAAACTTATTCTGCAAAAGTAAATATTGTTTGTGCTACTCAAATTATTGAATCTGGATTGATAGAACGATAGTGTAGGGATGAGTGTAGCCATCACTAGACTCGTATTGCTCGAGTCGGGGGGAAGGATCGTCTTTTTCGGTGACTGAGAACTTGCCCCAAGCTACTCACGAAGCATTGGTGCCCGGTTAGTCGAGTGTGAGCATGAGGTAGGCCATCATTTTGGCTAGTTTGAGCCTTGTGTACCTAGTCCTAGCAGCTGACCGTTGAAGGCCAAATTTGTGCCTACCCTCCTTTTGTTTCAGCTCCACCTACATTCACCAAATCCTAAAAGCCAACCCTCTTGTCGCAACCTAAACTTTGAGCTTGATCGAATTCAAAATTTGATATGTTGTGATATGTGGGATTCATGTGACGAGGAGATGAATTCATGAAATGTTAATTGTTAAATTTGGGGATTGCTAAAAGAAAAAAATGAAAAAGAAAAGGATGAAAAAATAAAATCTAAAAGTATTACAATGAGAATTGCAATCCCCATCTTGTGTGTCAGTTTTTGGTCAGGATAGGTCATGTGCATACCTGGTTTTCAAGCCAAGTCTGGTGGTGTGTCACACATGCATTTCTTAGTGTCTGTATGGGTATAGATTTTGTTCGCTCGCTTTGGTTGCGTGTAGCCTTCATGTTTATCATTGACTACCACATCTTAGCCTATGCCCCATTCAATCCTACTAGTCCTACTGATTCACATTTGAGTCTACCTAGCATCGTGGAGAGAGTGTGAACAGGCAAGCATATGGTCCCCGATATTGATGGATTTCTTTGGAGGTGATCACGCGCCCCGGTATTTGGAAATGCTCACCTTAGTGGCATGCCTACTTTCTTTGTACACATGACTGAACGATTCTCTAGAATTCTAATTTTAAGTGGACACAATATTTATTTACCTCTGTCGAATAGTTTAAGCTCCGTAGTATAATTAAAAAGTTTTTCTATTCTATTTTCTATGCGCATGATGTATTTGATTTCTTGTCTTACTATATTTTGAAATTTCTAAGCCAGCTAGCTATTTTTACAGTCCACGGAGTGATGATTTGAGCGGGACGCGCAAATGGGTAAGTCTGGAGGTGTGATGAGTACAAATTATACACTTATTTTTTGACTCATCTGGGCCAGTTTTATCGTTATTGCACTGCACTTGAGAGCCATAACCGCTTATATTCGTTTATCTGTCCATTTCATGATTAAGTGCACCTTAGGCCTGTTTTAGTGTGGTTTCGTTGTTTCTGTATTTTCATTTGTTTTACTTATTCTCTCGCTGTGTCTGGAGAATGTGATGTGCACTTTTGGTGGCCTATCTATGTCTACTGCAGGTGCATGGGTCGTGTGCGTGTTCCGGAATCGCTCGGGAAATCCCAAACGGTACAGGAATACTGCGCACGATTACTGGACTCACTGCGCACGACTACTGGTCGTGCGCCACTGATTGTGCGCACTACATTCTCCATTTACCCATTTCTGTCTTGACGATTGCACGATCACTAAACCTATTGCGCATGACCACTGGTCGTGCGCTAGTGATCGTGCGCTCTGTCCTCTTCATTTTCCTTGTTCTGTCCGGGTAATCACACGAGCACTGGACATTGCGCACACGACCACCGGTCAATCGCCACTGCTCGTGCGCGTTTACCTTATGTTTCTGCAATTCTGTCTTTGCCAATCATACGATTAGTGGATTCAGTGGGCACGAACACCAATCGTGCGCCACTGATCATGCGCATATACGCTGATATTTCTGTCCAAGTTGCAGGTTTATTTGGGAATTGCGCATGATCATCGGATGACAGTGCGCACGACCACTGGTCGTGCGCCACTGATCGTGCACTCTGCTTATTCTGCCTCCGTATTTAGGGGCCTGTTCTACGATTTAGGTCAACGTGGGTCATTTCTGAGATCGAGAAGTGCGCGAGAAGTACCGTTCTACTTCTCCACAGTTCCTCAACCCATCTACACCCTCCGAGAAGCATTCTCCGGCCATCCGATGCCATCCTCAACCTTTGGAGAGCTCCCGGACATCAGCAACAAGCATCCAGAACTCTTGGTGACATTTCTCTGGACGAAAGGTAGAAAAGATCAAAGGAACGGAAATAAGACGGAGAAGAATAAGTGGATTTACAACCCATTTGCATCCTGTAGCGACCACGGTCCGTGTCGTGAAGTGGATTGACAACCCACCACTCCGGCCAAGAGCCACGGCTACGCCTTCCCTCTTGCGGTTTACTCTACCTTTTCTCTAGTGGATTGTAACTTTAAGCTTGTAATCGACTTTAATTTACTTTTCATTTATCTATGAATGAAGTATGTTTGGCTAGTTACTTGTTCTGTTGTAGTTGTGATTCACTCGCCTCCAATTGCACTCAATCACTAGCGCACTTGATTCCACTCTAGCAAGGGCTAGAGTTGGTCATTACAGAGGTGTTTATGACCCTAACTCTTGCATTTGCTCTGTCCTGACCGCACCCAAACAATCTCGGAACACTCACTCGCCCATGTGTACTCTTGCAACATTAAAATCCATCGAATGAGTCGTGACTTTGCATCCTTTTTCTGCATGAGGTACTTAAGAGCGGCATGATCGGTATACACCACGACTTTTGATAGCACTAGGTAGGGGTGAAATTTCTCTAATGCGAAGACAAATGCTAATAGCTCTTTCTCAGTAGTGGTGTAGTTCCGTTGAGCATCATTCAAAGTACGACTAGCATAATAAATTTTGTGGAAAACCTTATTTTTTATCTATCCCAAAACTGCTCCGATAGCGAAATCACTCGCATTGCACATCAGTTCGAATGGTAATGTCCAATCCAGAGAAGTGAGAACAGGGGCACTAGTCAGATAGCTTTTCAAGGTGCAAAAGGCTTGCAAGCAGTTTTCGTCGAAGTTGAATAACACATCCTTACCAAGAAGATTGCTCAGCGGCTTCGCAATAGAAGAGAAGTCTTTAATGAAGCGCTGGTAAAATCCGGTGTGCCCCAAGAAGCTTTGGATACCCTTCACAGAAGTTAGAGGAGGCAGTTTCTTGATGACTTCAACTTTAGCTTAATCCACTGCCATACCCACACTCGACAATTCATGCCCAAGGACTATACCTTTCTCCACCATGAAATCATATTTCTCCCAATTCAGCACCAGATTAGTATCTTCACAACGTTTGAGAACTGTCGCAAGGTTCGCCAAACACCCATCAAAATCTGCACCAAAAATAGTAAAGTAATCCATAAAAACTTCTAAAACATTTCCAACCATATCGTGAAAGATTGCCAGCATGCATCGTTGAAAGGTCGCTGGAGCATTGCACAGTCCAAAAGACATCCTCTTGAATGCAAATGTTCCAATAGGGCAGGTGAATGTAATTTTTTTCTTGATCCTCAGGGTCTACAAGAATTTGGTTGTACCCTGAGTATCCGTCTAAGAAGCAATAATATTTCTTTCCAGCCAGCCTTCCAAATTTTGATCAATGAATGGGAGTGGGAAATGTTCTTTACGCGTAGCCTAATTGAGCTTCCTGTAATCAATACACACTCTCCATCCAGTGATTGTCCGAGTAGGTAGCAGTTCACTGCGCTCATTTTCTACCACTGTGATTCCCCCTTTTTGGGAACTACATGAATAGGACTTACCCATTTGATGTCGCTGATGGGGTAGATGATTCTAGCATCTAAAAGCTTGATCACTTCCTTCTGCACTACCTCTTGCATCTTTGGGTTTAATCGTCGTTGCGGTTGTGCAGAAGGTTTGACTCTATCATCCAACAAGATTTTATGCATGCACACCATTGGGCTGATCCCCTTCAGATCTTGTATGTTCCATCCGAAAGCCCTTTTATGTAGCTGCAATACACCACTGAGACGCTCCTCTTCCTTCGAAGAAAGCAATGCCGAAATTATTACCGGGTATGTCTGCTTTTCCCCCAAAAATACATATTTTAATGCTGGTGGAAGAGGTTTAAGAGTAACATTCAGTTGGGCTTGATGATGTTCAGCAGATATACATTCTGGAATTCGGTAGGGTTAGTGTACACTCTGATTGATTTCTATTCCGTCAACGACCCACTGAAACTCCTCAACATCGTTCTTAGATAATAGAGGGAAGGGTTCATGGATAGAGCTGCAAATGAATTCTATGTCTTCCTTCTCCTCATTGAATTCCTTCCTCACGTCCTTATACATATCAAATGTGGTTCTTGAATTTCTGACACGCAATGTTAACATACCCTTTTCTGTGTCAATGATTGCAAGTGCCATGGCTAAGAAATGGCCTTCCCAAAATAAGAGGTGCAGCAGAATCCAGAGAGATGTCCATAACAACGAAGTCAGCTGGGAAAACTAATCCGTTAACAACAACGGTGAGATCCTCAACAATCCCCAAGGGCTTCCTCCTTGACCGGTCAGCCAACTGAATTGTAATGTTGGTATGCTTCAAAATTCCCGTTCCCATCTTCAAGAAGAGATGGAGAGGCATCAAATTGATAGACGCCCCAGAATCATATAGTGCTTGATGACAACCGGAATTCCCTATTGTGCAAGGAATCATGTAAGTCCCCGGGTCTTTTAACTTCGTGGTCCAATGCTCCACGGAAAAAATGACTCCAGCTCCCACAGTTGAAAGCACGTTAGAACTCTCCAACCGTTTCGTCTGTGCTAGCAGATCCTTAGGATATCTTGTATACTACGAAATTTGGACCAGAGCGTCGACAAGTGGGATGTTCAACTGCACTCCTTTCATCATTTCTTGAAATTTCACAAATTGTTTTTCCTTTCTCCTGTCCTTTAATCGCTGAGGGAAAGGAGGGTGAATCTTGTCTGCAACTGGAATTACATCCTCTGAAGGTTGACTTTTTTGCGATCTTCGTCATTCAGTTGTTCTTTGGGCTCTTTATATTGCCCTTCCGATGACCCCAACTAAGGCTCACTAACTACGGTGGACCTTCCACTCCTTAGCTGCATGGCATTCACAGCTTCTGTGGGTTGCTGAAAAATTGCAGTGATGGCGTCAATAATGCTGGTCACCAAAGAGTGAAATTTCTGAAATGCATTGCTCTAGCCTTCCAGACAATGCAGAATGCATTCAGTGAATTTGCATAATTTCTCCTCGGTGAGTTCCTGAGGGGGTTCTTCTTTCCCACAATTCTCAACTTCGATCGAACTGACTTCCTCAACTTTCTCCACTGATGTGCACAACATTCCACTGGTCTGCGATATCCTATCAATTATGTCCCATGCTTCGACACAACTCTTACTAAATAGGGATCCTCCATCCGTTAAATCAAAGTAGTGTCGGTACTGGGTAGAAAACCCAAAGTAGAACATTTGGATAGTGCTGCTTCAGACGAACTATTCTCAAAGAAGAATTTCTGCAATCCTTGATATCTTTCCCAAGCTTCTATCAGTAGTTCACCGCCCTGTTGCGAAAATAGAAGCAACTCATTGTGCAACTCCTACAGTTGCTCGCGGGGATAGAATTTCTTTAAAAACTATTCTTCAACCCTGCTCCAGGACTCACACGGTTCAGTCAGGAATTCACGATACCATATTCTTGCTTTTCCAACAAGTGAAAATGTGAACAATCTTATCTTGACCCAATTCGACTTCTCCTTTTTGTAATTGAGTGTATTACAAACTTCACGAAAATATTGCAGATGATCAAGAGCGTCATCCTCTGAGACACCCCAGAAGGATTTTTCGTGATACACAAATTCAACTAACTCTACAGAAATCTCAAAGCAATCCATATGATTAAACAACACACCACGTAGAGCAAAATGATCAAAAACAACAATTCTTACGTAACTCTCTTAACAAAACACAATCAACAATACGCCTGCATTCCCCGACAATGGCGCCAAAAACTTGATGCGCTGACGACAAGTGTACCGGTCGCTGTCAAGTAATAATTTTTGAATAGCTTCCCCGAATATCAATCTCGAGGGAATGCAGGAAGGGTACGTGATAGCGTTGTGTGAAGATCGTCACTAAGAGCGAAAATAAACAACAGGGGGTTTTTGTTTGGTTTCCAAATTCTACCAAACAGAAATAAAACTACTGCGGGTCGCCAGCACCGCTTCGCTTGTGGATGAGTGAGTGCAGGCCGCTATGCCGCGCTTCGGTATGCAGATTGACGGAGAACAAATGTGAGAGTGAGGGTCGTAAACACCTCCGTAAAGACCAACTCTAGCCCTTACTAGAGTGGAATATAGTGCGCTAGTGATTGAGTGCAAACAGAGGCGAGTGCATCACAACTACAACAGAACAAGAAACAAACCAGACATACTTCATTCATAGACAAATGAAAAGTAAGTTAAAGTCGATTACAAGCTTAAATTTACAATCCACTAGAGAAAAGGTAGAGTAAACCGCAAGAGGGAAGGCGTAGCTGTGGCTCTTGGCCGGATTGGTGGGTTGTCAATCCACTTCACGACACGGACCGTGGTCGCTACCGAATGCAAGTGGGTTATCAATCCACTTGTTCTTCTCCGTCTTCTTTCCGTTCCTTTGATCTTTTCTTCCTTTCGTCTAGAGAAATGTCACCAAGAGTTCCGGTTGCTTGTTGCTGATGGCCGGGAGCTCTCCGAAGGTTGAGGATTTCTTCGGATGGCCGGAGAATGCTTCCTGGAGGGTGTAGATGGGTGGAGGAACTATGGAGAAGTAGAATGGCACTTCCCGCGCACTTCCCGATCGCAGAAATAACCCACTTTGACCTAAATCGTAGAACATGCCCTTAAATATGGAGGCAGAATAAGCAGAGCGCACGATCAGTGGCGTACGACTAGTGGTCATTGACATTGTCGTCTGATGATCGTGCGCAATTCCCAAATAAACCTGCAAATTGGACAAAAATATTAGCATATATGCGCACAATCAGTGGCGCACGACCGGTGGTCGTGCGCACTGAATCCACTGATCGTGCGATTGGCAAAGACAGAATTACAGAAACATGAGGTAAACGTGCACGAGTAGTGGCGCACGACTGGAGGTCGTGCGCGTAATGTCCAGTGCTCGTGCGATTACCCGGGCAGAACAAGGAAAACGAAGAGGACAGAGCGTACGATCATTAGCTCACGACCAGTGGTCGTGCGCAATAGGTCCAATGATAGTGCGGTCGTCAAGACAGAAATGGGGAAATGGAGAATGTAGTGCGCACGATAAGTGGCGCACGACCAGTGGTCATGCGCAGTGAGTCCATTGATCGTGCACAGTATTCCTGTACCGTTTGGGATTTCCCGAGCGATTCTGGAACACGCACGCGACCCATAAACCTGCTGTATAAACATATATGCCACCAAAAGTGCACACCACATTCTCCAGACACAGCGAGAGAAAAAGTAAAGCAAACGAAAATACTGAAACACTGAAACCACACTAAAAACGGGCGTAAGGTGCACTTAATCATGAAATGGACAGATAAATGAATATAAACGGTTATGGCTCTCAAGTGCAGTGCAATAACGATAAAATTTGCCCAGATGAGTCCAAAAATAAGTTTATAATTTGAACTCATCACACGACTAGCGGTCACGCGCTAAGGAGTCCACTGACCATGTGCGTGTAAAAATGCACAATCAGTGGCCCTTAGGTGAAAAAAACATTCCCAAACAATCCCGGAACACTCACACGACCTTTGTACCTGCAGTAAAAGTAGAAGAGCCACTGAAATGGGCATTCCACAATCTCTAGACGCAGAAAAACACCAAGTAGGGTGAAAGTACAATTACTACAAAATAACACTGTAAATGGGCCTAAAGTGTAGTTAACATGGAATGGACATAGTAACAAATATGAGCAATTATGTCTCTCAAGTGTAGTGCTTCTTC
Source organism: Platanthera zijinensis (assembly GCA_039513925.1). Lineage (NCBI taxonomy): Eukaryota > Viridiplantae > Streptophyta > Magnoliopsida > Asparagales > Orchidaceae > Platanthera > Platanthera zijinensis. Next base: position 103,988,500 of record CM077088.1, read on the forward strand.
AAGAAAACTTGCCCAGATGAGTCCAAAAATATGTATATAACTTGGACTCATCACTGCCCAGTCAAAAGAAGAGAGGATGGTGTGAAAAAGGTCCACCAACATAAGGGCAAGAAGGAAAGGTCCTTCAATGCAAAGAAGTATAGGAGCTAGAGTCAGTCTGACTCAGCATTCCTTAAGTGTTAAGAAAAGGAAGCATACATCAGGCATTTTGCTGCTGAAGAAGAAGCTGAAGACTATCCTATTGCTAGGATAGGGATCAGGGCAACTCTGTCACATTCAGATAGTGACTCAGAGGAGGATGAAGATGAAGAAGATGCCAACAACTACTATGGACTGATGGCCAGGTCTGATGAAGAATCCAGCCTGGGTAAGCCTGGTCCAGAAAAGGAAATCTCTCTATCCAGCTCAACTTCTGAATTAGATTATGAGACTAGTACAAATTCTGAGGCATCATCATCTAGTGATGAAGATGGGTATGAATCTGAGGAAGATGTCAATCAATTGATTGACAAGTATTGTGCCCTTCTGGGTGTTTTTAAGAGATGCAAGAAGCTGGCTAAGAAGCAAGCTAAGGAGATTATCTCCCTTCAACTAGCTACTTCCTAGCAGGCTGAGATATAATCCTTGCTGGATCAGAAGGCTAGGGAAGTAAGCCAACTGAAAAACATCTCTCTTATTCAAATTCGCACCATCAGATTAAAGAATAGTCTCATTAGGGATCTTGAAGAGAAATTCCAGAGGCAGGAGAGAATAGTGGCTAGTTACCTTAAGCCAAGTACCGTGTTTCCATTGATAGAATCATTCTCCTCTCAAAAGAGAAAGAAGGGGTTGGGATTCAAGGGAAGCGCAACAGTTGCCTATTCCAAAGGGAAAGGGCAAGCTCCAGTTCATCCTCTAGCATCCAATCCTCCCATTCATTTTAAGAAAGTTCTATTACATTAAAATAGGTATGACCAAGAGAGCATCTATGATCACTAAATGAATGGTAGATCCACTAGTGTGAACACAGATGTTCACAACTATGGTGAAAGATATACTAGGGGAATGAGTGCCTTTAAGGCTACCCATGAGGAAATTCACATGGCCCATCATTGACCATTTGTCTTTGGTACCTAATCCCCAACTCTCAAGAACAAGGCAGTGGCCTTCACTCAAGACTGTCAAGCAAAGACACAGACCCAGGGTAATTCTATCAGTAGGCCTGAACTGGCTATCTCTGATGCTATAAATAACATGCCATCTGTAAAGAAGAATGATATAAATGGTATTCGGAGAAAGCCAAGATAATCTGCCGAAAGACTTACCTTTAGTCAGATCCTTGCTGAAAGGAACTTGAAGAAGGTTGCTGCTCCTCTTCCTTTTGTTCAGTCAGTAGTTAAATAAACTGCACGACCTGCTCAAAAAGAAGATATAACATTCATGAGTGCTGGTGCTGTGGAAAAGTGGGGGCATTTTGCCTTAGATTGCTGTCACAATCCTATTATGTCGAGAGTTAGTGTAAGTCTTTCTGTCAGAAAATCTGCAGGAAGACATGTTCATTTTCAGGCTAATCAGAACCTAGGACCAAATAATTATTAGGGTCCTAAGGTAAGATAAACTATGTGCTGTAGGTTAGTCCAAGTGCCCATACCCCTATATGGTACTTGGACAGTGGTTGTTCCAGGCACATGAGTAGAATAAGGAGTAATTTAAAATAGTACACTTCAGTGAATGATGGACCCAAAGTTATCTTTGGTGGTTCAGACAGAGGAGAGATAAGATTCTAAGGTAAGATTACCAATAACATAGCCACTATCTCAAAAGTGGCTTATGTTGAAGGGTTGGAACACAACCTCATAAGCATAAGCACCCTCTGTGATCTTGGATATATCATTGCATTCCACAAGGATGAGTGCCAGATTAAGAGGTCAAGTGACCAAGAGGTCATCTTGATTAGCACTTGGAGTGGAAATGTTTATTGCTTAAACTTTCTATGTCTTAATAAAGACTCTCCTATATGTCTAGTTGTAAATGAAAAAGTCTCATATTCTGTAGAATGTCACAAGAGACTAGCTCATTTGAACTATAAGACCATTCGAAAGCTCTTTAGTGAAGAGCTAGTTAGGAATGGTCCCAAGATTAAATGCTCCAAGGAAGGTATTTTCTCAGTATGCCAAAAGGGCAAGTAGACCAAAGCTTCCTTCAAGGGCATTGGGACCAAAGATTCTGTAAGGTATTTATACCTCTTGCATATGGACTTGTTTGGTCCTATGCCAGTTCATAGTCTAGGTAGGAAATTATACACCCTTGAGGTGGTTGATGACTATTCTAGGTTTGCTTGGGTTTTCTTTCTTTAGAAAAAGTCAGAAACCCTTGATATATTCAAGACCTTTGCCAAGCAAATTCAGAATGAGCTAGACAGCACTGCGGTCAAAATTAGAAGTGACCATGAGACTGAATTCAAGTCTGAAATCATGACAAGGTTCTGTGAAGAGCAAGGGATTCATCAAGTATTTTCTTCTCTAAGAATACCCCAACAAAATGGGATTGTTTAGTGGAAAAATAAAACTCTCATAGAGGCTGGTAGGACCTTGCTAAGTGAAACATCTCTCCCAGAATATTTCTGGGCTGAGGAAGTAAATACTGCATGTCATATCCTTAATAAAGATTCTATAACCAAGAGCTACAAGAAGACTCCCTATGAGATTATGAAGGGTACAAAACCAAACTTATCTAATCTCAGGATCTTTAGTAGCAAGTGCTATGTACTGAATAATGGGAAGTCCTATGTGACTAAGTTTGCTGCCAAGTCCTATGATGAGATTTTTGTTGGGCACAATAATCATAATAAGGCCAATAAGATCTACAACTTGACATGTCAAGTTGTGGAAGAGTCTGTTAATCAAGTTTTTGATGAGTCACTATGATTAACAGTGAGCTTCCAAGCTTCTCTTCTAGACCTGCAGGTATAGAGCGGATGATGGACAAGTTAACCATCAAGGAAGCTGCTCCTGTTGCCCAAGAAAGAGAAGGAGTGTGCATTCCAGAAGAAGGGCAAAGCACACATGATGAGGATGTAGAACAGCAAGCTCCAGCTAATGAAGCTCAGGACGCTGATGGAAGAATGCCTCCAGTAGTTAGGCATTTATGGGATCATCCCTGACATTAGACCATTAGTGAAGCCAGCCAAGGAGTCATGACCAGAAGAAGAAGTCTTAATATACCTTTCTATTCAAGTTTCCTGTCATAGGTTGAGCCCAAGAGATTTGAAGAGGCCAACATAGATCAGTTCTGGATTATAGCAATGTAAGAAGAACTAAATTAATTTAAGAGGTATAAGGTCTAGAAGCTGGTTCCCAGACCACAAGGACATAATGTCATTGGAGTCAAGTGATGAATAATGATAGTTTTTCTTTCAAGACTACCTAAACACCTAGAGGGGGGGTGAATAGGTACTTTTCCATGATTTAACTTAAGGCAGAAAATAACTACAGATCTTTGAGTTAATCAGATATGTGTACAGCTAACACAGCACAACAATCAAAATCATACACACATCATAGATTGCATACAGATTTATAGTGGTTCCCCAAGGTCTGGGTACATCCACTTTCCCCCTTCACCTATCTAGTAGTATGCTAGATTCGGCCTAACTTCTTCCTTTAGCTAAGAATCCAGAAGGATTCCTACAACTCAGAATGTCTCCACATTCCTACAACTCAGGCTAACAAGCCCTTCCTCAGCCTTGCCACAAGTCCTACAACTCAAAGAATACCTTGTCCTACAACTCAGGCATAAACAGCTCTACCTTAGAGAATAAATCTCCTACACTCATCCTTTATAAAATAGGCTTACAACTCAGATCTATGAATAGATCCTACAGAATTTGATAAGGAATTTTATAATCTGAAATAGATCTGAATCTTCTTGACAGATTAGTTCAGTATCTGCTTCTTGAGAGACCTGTGAATGTCTCCTTCTTGACTTCAAATAGCTGGATCTCTCTCTATCCAAACCTCTTGAAGATACTTCTGAATTCTTGATTGAATTCAACTTAGACAGAATCTGAATAGAAAACTACTTCAGAACGTCTTCTTAGATCTTCTCACGAAGATCTTCTTCTTTGTGACTTGTACTTTCTTGATCTGAGATCAATCTCATAATAGGTGTGTTAGTTGTGTGTATTGTCTTCTCTCTTCTTCTTATGAATCCATCTATTTATAGACTTCATCCATGGTAACCGGCTGATCCAATTTCTAACTAACTTCTGACAAGTCTGACAGCTTTAGTAAACCTGTTGTAACTCACAGCTGTCAAGTCTTCAAACAGTTCTTGAGCCTTTGTCTCTGTCAGCAAAGCGTCGAGACTGACTGTCATAAAGTGTCGAGACCATCTGTCAATATGTGTCGACACAAGTGACTTAAGTGTCGACACAGCCTTTGGTGATGTCGACAAAGCTTCCTTGATGTCGACATAGCTTCTTGACACTGCATCTTGAGAATGTGTCGACACTGATTATTTGTGTCGACACAAACACTTCACCATTCATCATCAATCAACTTGGTCTAGACTCAGCTGTGTGTCGACACAAGTACTGTGTGTCGACACAGTTGATGTAGACTCAGAACATAGCGTGTGTCGACACTGCCTCCAGGTGTCGACACAATTGTTGTCGACTCTGCCTCTGTGTGTCGACACAGCCTCCCGGTGTAGACATATTTGATGTCGACTATAATCTTCTGTGTGTCGACACTGCCTCCCGGTGTCAACACAAACTCACTGAAGTGTCGACACAGCCATTTCCAAGTGTCGACACAATCTTACTGAAGTGTTGACACAGCTTCCTCAGGTGTCGACATATGGACTTAGAATCTTTTTACTGCATTCTAGCACATTCTTAACATGCACATATAAACTCAAAATAATATCAATACACCTTGATGTATATCATTGAGATAAGTGAGGCTTCTCCAAATAAGGTACAAATTTTCCAATGTACCCAACAATCTCCCCCTATTTGGAGAAGTCAAAACCCTTTAGCCAATGATATACACCACTTAGAAAATAAACATGATGATGTATATAAGCATTATATTACAGGGTACTTTATAACAAAACACATATCATTGTTACATCATAGAATAAAGATTTAAAAGAGAATGATCACAGAACAATGTTTTGTATATTAACTCAAAAATGTTTGTTACAAGTTGTTTACATTGATTTCTTTAACAAACTAACAATTACATAGTTCTTGAACAAAAACTAGTAAAACTTAAACTAAGGCTGGACTGGCTCCTTGATGAGAATCCCTTTGCCAGATTTAATCTGAGCCTGCACAATAGGTTTTGTATCTTCAATAGGCTTTTTGCCTTTCAACTCAACTTTCTTTTGTGCTTCAGCCTTGATCCTTTGCCTTTCAAAATAATGAAAGGGCTTGGGGAAATACTTGATAGGTTCCTAAGTATCAGGAGGTAGCTTCCCCATCTTAGCCTTTCTCCTGTGTTAAACTATGGCCTCCTGCCTGGCTTCATACTTTTGCCATTCTTGCTCATTGTACCATTTTCCCCTTTCATGTACTTGATCTTTTACAACTTTCCAGACAGTTAAAATGATATTCCTTGAAGTGGGGATCCACTGCTCAAAGTCTGGCTTTAATTCAGCTTGCTCTCTAAATCTTTTCTTTGATAATAGAGCATCTTGTTGAGCTTTCAGACCATCTTCTAGCATATCTACCTTTTCAATAATAACATTTGTAACTGGTAGAGGAGGGTTGTACATAGACTCAACTTGTTGATGTACCATTTCAATATCTGCAGGTGGGTAAGTGACTTGAGCAACCTCAGGTTGATCACCTTCAAGTAGAATTGGTTGCACCCCTGACTCAGCCATATTATCATCATCACATAAGGGTGGATATCCCTGAGTGGCTCTTATGCTGTTGGTTGCCCATTTGGCATGATCAGAACCAGCATAGACTAACACCCTCTCCCCCTTTATGACTTCTCTGGTCATATGATCTCTTAAGTCCTCTTTTAGAAACCTTATTTGCCCATCCAGGTAATTGACTCCATCTTTAAAAAATGGCTTTAACTTTTGAAGCTTGTTACTAATTAACTTCTCAGATGAAGTGATGGAAGTTTTAACTAAATCTAGGGCAACATGTAGCTTCTTATCATAGTCTTCCATTTCTTTAGTTCTTGCAGCAGTCATTCTAGTAACATCATTTTTTAACTCAGTGACTATCTCATTGTGAGATTCAGTCAGATTGTCATTCATTCTTATTTGATTTTCAAGGACATAGCCTTGTTTGACTGCAATCTCATCCACTTGCTTCTTTATTTCTGCTTGTTGCTTGGCAAGAAATACCACAGCATTGCCTCCCTTGTGGAAACAATCTGTCATCTCTTTTTTATTCTGATTGACCTCAAATCTGATAGACTTTATCTCTTGGGCTAGATCAAATTGAAGAGCCTTTTGGCTTTCATCCACATATTTTTGCAGAAGCAATCTCTGCTCATCAAATTTTACTTGTAAGTCAACCAAGTACTTGCTGTAATCAATCTCAGGAGTAGAATATTAAGTAGTTGTTTGGATAGCCTTCTTATAGCTTTGACTTCTTCTCTTAAAGACCATAAGTTTTCTTCTCTTGGTCTCCCTTGCTTCTTCATGCTCAGACTCTGAAGAACTTTCAATATTAACTCTCTCTCCTTAGGAGTGGAAGAAATTTCTTTCTCAGGTCTATATTGCTCCTCCTCAATATTAACCTGCTCCCCCTCAACCCTTACTTGCTCCCCCTTAAATCTTAGGGTCTCCATTTTATCTGCTCCTCCTCCAAGATCAGGAAACAACTCTTCAAGAGTGAATTCTTGTTGTGTGAGAGCTGGAGATAATACTTTTTCAGCAGTAGCAGCAACTCCAGAATTATCAAGACAAGTTTGAGAAACTAATTCTTCTGATAAATTGATTCTTTCTTCCTCCTGCACCTGTTTAGAATATGGCTCCCCCTGCAACTGTGCAGTAATTGGCTCCCCCTACACCTGTGCAGATATAGTCTCTTCCTGAACTTGTTCTCTAATTTGTGCTTCCTGTTCTTGTTCATCTTCATGACCATGCTCAGAAATGTCATGCACTGGGGATTTTGCTGCAGGCTCTTGCCTATCCACATCAGGAATCTCCTTTGAAAGAACTCTATCCCATTTTGAGAATAACCTTATGTCCATTCTCCTAATGTGATTTATCTTTGATCCAGGAATCTGTTGCATCACCTCTGGAATTATTCCAGCCAAGTATAGACTCATGATCCTAGCCAAGTTTGGCTTCTTGATTCCTTATTTTATCTTATCAAATAGTATTATAGACCAATTGGTGTGAATCTTAAATATTACCCTTGTCATCAGGCTGAACATATAGGCTTATATCCTATCATGGCCACCTAGTTTATATAAGATCACTTTTCCTACTATTTCAGATAGGAATTTCCCTTGATGATTCATGCCTTTCCTGTTGATGGCTGCTCCTATCTTTAAGGTTGGATCCAATCCACACCATTGAAGCGCCTCCCTGGTCCTTGAGGATGGGACCTCTTCCTCATCATGGATTCTAGGTAGATGGAGAATCTTGTTTAACCTCTTCTGAGACAGCTTGAATTTTTCTCCATGTATAGTGGATTTGATCTTCAATCCTGTTGAGTCTATGGAAGCAGCAGTATAGAACTCGAATACTTCTTTCTTCCATATCTTTGTAGGTTCAGAGACAAGATATTCCAATCCGTTGTCTGTAAGAAGAGAAATGACCTGTTTGAACTCTGTTGCGGCATCGGCGAATGCATGCCTAACCAACTCATATCCTTCATTGAAGTTGTCTTCAACCTTGGGCGCCTTTGGAATGAAGAGAAAGCTTGATTGGAGAGGAGAGAGATTGTTGACACAAGGTTTTTCTCTCGAAACCCTGGTGAGCGTGTCGACAGAATAAGTTCTTGACCTATTTATACCCTTCTAATCAAAGAAGGTCAAAAGGCGGGCAAAAAACTGTCTAAAAGTGTCGACACTATTGAAAAGTGTCGACACAAACTTTTATTGTTTCGACCACGGTGCTGACTACTATATGTCGACACCAATTGATGATATGTCGACACAGGAGATACTTAGAAGTTCATAAAAAATTCTGTGTCGACTCTTATTATAAGTGTCGACACAAATGTTGTAAGTGTCGACACCATTACTCTGGTTGTGTAGACACTACATTTCTGGATGTGTCGACTCTTTGTCCATTAGGTGTCGACACATTTTCTCTGTGTTGACACAGTTTCCCTGAATTGTCGACATGACTTCTCTGTGTCGACACCTTATCACTGAATGTGTCGACACCATTTTACTTAGCCAATTTTTGGTAAACTAACCTATGGTCAGCATTCCTAATTCAATTTTAAATCTATTGAATTTAGTTTCATCAAGAGGCTTAGTAAATACATCTGTAATTTGAAAAATCAGTTTTAACAAATTCTAATGAGATGTCTTCTTTTTCTACATGTTCTCTTAGAAAATGGTATCTTATCTCTATATGCTTAGTCCTACTATGTGAAACAGGATTGTTTGCAATAGAAATAGCACTTTTAGAATCACACAATATAGGTGTTCTACTTACTTGAATACCATAGTCCCTTATCTGATGCTGAATCCACAACAGCTGTGCACAGAAACTTCCTGCTGCCACATATTCAGACTCAGCTGTGGATATTGCCACACTAGTCTGCTTCTTACTGCTCCAGGATATCAACCTTCCTCCCAAGAATTGGCATGTACCTGTAGTACTTTTTCTATCTTCTCTATAGCCTGCAAAATCTGCATCTGAATAACCTGTTAGTAGAAAATCTCCATTCCTAGGGTACAAAAGGCCTAGATTAGGTATGCCCTTTAGATATCTCAAAATCCTCTTGACTGCAGTATAATGTGATTCTTTAGGGCATGCTTGGTACCTTGCAAAGACACATGTAGCATACATAATGTCTGGTCTACTAGCAGTATGATATAATAGAGAGACAATTATTCCTCTATACAAAGACTCATCTATAAGTTTACCTGCATCATCTTTGCATATAGGCATACTTGTTCTCATATGAGTTCTCATGGTGGAGTATGATTCAATACCATACTTCTTAATTAACTCCTTGGTGAACTTAGACTGGGATATGGACAAGCCATCTTCAGTGTGTCTTACTTAGAGTCCTAAGAAGAACTTAAGTTCCCCCATACTACTCATTTCAAACTTCCCTTGCATAAGTTTGGCAAACTTCTTGCAAAGGTTGTTCTCTGTAGACCCAAAAATTATGTCATCTATATAGATCTGAACTAAGATTATCTTACCTTTAGATTCCCTTAGGAATAGAATTTTGTCTATTTTACCTCTTGAGAATTTGTTCTCAATAAGAAAAGTAGACAGGGTTTCATACCAAGCCCTTGAGGCTTGCTTTAACCCATACAATACTTTCCTAAGTCTATAGACATAACCAGGTTTAAGAGAATCTACAAAACCTGATGGCTTCTCTACATCGACTTTTCTTTTAGATCACCATTCAGGAATGCTGATTTCACATCCATTTGGTATACCTTGAAGCCTTGATATGCTGCATAGGCAAGGAACATCTTGATTGCTTCCAGTCTTTCTACTGGAGCAAATGTTTGATCAAAGTCTATTCCCTCTTCCTGCATGTATCCTTTTGCAACCAATCTTGCTTTGTTCTTCACAATAACTCCATTCTCATCAAACTTGTTCCTAAAAATCCACTTTGTACCAATGATGTTGTGGTCTTTTGGTTTATGAACTAACTCCCAGACCTTGTATCTTCTAAACTGATTAAGCTCCTCTTGCATAGCATTAATCCAGTATTGGTCTTGGATAGCTTCTTCAAATTTCTTTGGCTCCAGTTGAGATAGAAAACTTGAGTGCAGGACTGTATTCAGATTTCCTCTTCTAGTTTGCACTCCTTGTCTTGGATCACCAATTATCTGATTTGTTGGATGATCCTTTAGATGTCTTACAGCTTGAGGTAAACTTCCTTCTGGCTGAACGCCTCCTGTTTCTTCATTATGCTGCACCTCTTGGTTGTCATCAGCTTCTAGAGAGTCTTGTACTCCCCCTGGACAGTAGCCATCATTTTCCAATACTTCATCTGTAGTTGAGCCTTCTGCAATGGAAAGCTTGTCCATTCTATTGCTTATACCTGTTGGACTGTAAGAACTACAAGACAACTCACTGTTGATTAATATAGTTTCATCAAATAAAACATGTACAAATTCTTCTATAACCTGTGTAATCAAGTTGTAGACTCTATAAGCCTTACTATTGTTGTTGTACCCAACAAATATCCCATCTTGGGATTTGGCAGCAAACTTAGTTAGATAAGACTTGCCATTGTTAAAGATATAACACTTGCAACCAAAGATTCTAAAATAGGATAAATTTGGTTTTCTACCTTTCATGATCTCATAGGGTTTCTTTTTGTGGCTTTAGGTAATAGAGGCCATATTGATCACATGACATGCAGTACTAACTGCCTTAGCCCAGAAATATTCTGGGAGAGAAGTGTCACTAAACAGAGTTCTACCAGCCTCAATCAATGTCCTATTCTTTCTTTCAGCAATACCATTTTGCTGTGGTGTTCTAGGTGAGGAGAATTCTTGGAAAATCCCAAATTCTTCACATAATCTTGTCATACTTTCAGATTGAAATTCAGTGTAAGGGTCACTTCTGATTTTGACCACTATACTGTTCAGTTCATTCTGAATTTGTTTGACAAAACTATGTAAAACACTTGCGGTTTCAGATTTCTGTATCAGAAAGAACACCTAGGAATATCAAGAATAGTAATCTACAACCACAAAAGTATAAACCTTCCTACCTAGACTGTGAACTGGCATAGGAACAAATAAATCCATATGCAGTAGGTATAGACACCTGACTGAATCCTTGTTTTCAAGGCTATGAAAGGAGGATTTTGTCTGCTTGCCCTTTTGACAAGCTGAACATATCTCATCCTTTATACACTTAACCTGAGGACCATTCCTCACTAACTCTTTGCCAAAGAGTTGTCCAATTGTTTTATAGTTAAGATGAGTAAGCCACTTGTGCCATTTTACACAGTGAGATGCTCTCTCATCATCTACAAGACAAATAGGAGAAACCTTGTTCTCACACACAAAGTCAAGACAATAAACATTTCTTTTTCTATACCCAGTCAATATGACCTTTTGATCACTTGACCTTTTGATATGGCATCCATTTTTAACAAATGAAATGTCATATCCTAGATCACTAAGTTGACTTATGCTTATCAGGTTATGTTTCAAACCTTTTACATAAGCTATTTGAGTGATGGTAATTTGGTTTGAAGAAATGTTACCAAATCCTTTGATGATTCCTCTTTCAGATCCACCAAAGATTACTTTAGGCCCATCCTTGATAGGTGTGTACTCCTTCAGTAGACCCTTTGTTCCAGTCATGTGCCTGGAACATCCACTGTCCAAGTACCATATAGGGCCATGACAACTTGGACTTTCCTGCAATACAGAATTACTTTCCCTTAGAACCCAAGTAAGTCTTGGGTCCTTGGTTTAAGTTTGCACCATTCATATCAAAACTACCAGCAGCTCTTCTAACTGGTAGACTGTTGTTCTTCCTGACACTTATGTTATGCGAGCAGTCTAAGGCAAAATGGCCTGTCTTGCCACAGCACCAGCATTCATACTTGTTGTATCTAGGTCTAGATACATTTTTGGCAGAAAAATTTCTTTTCTGTGCTGGTGCTGCTGCAGCTACACCCACTGATTTCTTATAACCATGGGGTTTATGAACATGGGCTGACTTATTGGCATTAACACCCTTGTTATTCAGAACACCAGTCTAATTATGACCATGAATGTTTTCAAGATCATATCTGTTAAAAGGCACTTGTACCTTTCTAAAAAATACAGGCACTTTAAAATTTACTGGCTGGACTGGTGCTTTGCCTTTTCTCTTGTATTGGACAGTCCTGGTGTTACCTTTAAAGCCTAATCCTGCCTTACCCTTTTGAGCCACAAACTCATCTATTAAGGGTAAGACTTATTTTGGCTTAGAGTAACAAGCCACTAGATCTTTCTCCTTCTGAAGTCTGACTTCCAGACTTTTAATTAGATCATTCTTATATGTGATTGTACCCATCTGAATAACAGATATAGTTTTTAGCTTGGCAATCTCATTCAATTTTTGATCCAATTCTTTCTCTAAACCAGATGCAGTCATCTTAAGATCTGCAATTTCTTTAGCCTGAGTTTTTGCAAGATTTTTGCTTTTCTTAAATGCCTGCAATAAGTCCCCATATTTATCTATCAACTGATGAATATCTCCTTCAGATTCAGAACCATCCTCATCACTTGATGAAGATGAATCTGACTTTGAACCAGTACTGTAATCAGAAATTCTAGAATTACTTTGTACCTTACTGGGACAAGGCTGATCCCGACACTTATTGTCTTCTGATTCAGCCATCAGTCCCAGGCAATGATGGTCTTCTTGTTCATTGATGGAGTCCAGTATTTGCATAAACTCCTCTTCTTCACTAGCTGCATACAGTCCAATGTATGCTTCAGCTTCAGATTCGGACTCTTAGGAGGATTGATCTGTAAGACTCTTCTCCTTCTTAGAAACAAAGGATTTCTCCTTCTTGCCCTTTTGTTGAGTCTTCTTTTTGTCTGCTGACTCCTTCCTCTTTTCTGGACACTCAGACACCACATGTCAAGGCCTATTGCAGCAATAGCAAACAATTTTTGATGTTGTAGCTTTGCTGGGCTTAGACCTGCTCCTTTCTTTCCTTGATGATTTTCTCTTTTAATAGTAGTAATCAACTTGCTGTGATGTGGAGGGCCTTGACTTCCACTGCTTCTTTTTCAAGAACCTCTGAAACTACCTTGTAAAGGAAGCAAAATCTGCATCTGAATCACTGCTATTTGAGTTCTGATTGTCTGAATTCTCTGAGATAACTTTAGCAACTTCCTTAGGAGGTGATGGAGACATCCTCCTGCTCTTTCTAGTGGCTTCAACCTTGAAGGCCACTGACTTTTCTCTATGCTCTCCTTTTGTATTTCTTTCTTCCTCCTTCCAAGCCATTAGTTGCATTTCATATGATAGCAACTTTCCAAATAAGGTTGGAGGAGAAATGTCTGCTAGTTTGGCCAGTTCTCTAATGGCACAAATCTTGGTATCAAATTCCTTTGTCAAGGATCTTAGGAATTTGTCATTCAGCTCATAAGTACTGAAGACCCTTCCATAGGACATCAGTTCATTCACTATCCTGTAGAATTTCTTGTAGCATTCAGATATGCTATCAGACTTCCCTTGTCTGAAACTCTCATATTCTTGATTGAGCATAGACTTTCTATCTTGTCTAACTTCTTCAGAACCCTCCATGTAGACAATCAAAGTGTCCCACATTTCCTTGGAGGTTTTGTAGTGAATCAAATTTTGGAAAATAGAATCATCTATGGCATTCACTATGATATTCTGAGCTCTTTTATCCATAGATGCCAGTACAATCTCATCCTTGGTCATTTAAGAAAAATCTTTAGGAGTTCTTTGATTTGCATCTAGAACAGACACATTCATTGGGATATATGGACCTTCTTTTACTGTGATATATATCCTTGGGTCAGAGGCCTCCATAAAAAACCTAACCCTTTCTTTCCAGATTCCAAAAATCTCTTTCCTACAGATGGGTAATTTCATTGACCCTAGTTCTTGTGATTCTCTCCAGAACCCATTTTCTTGATTCTTGATTCTGCCTTAGGGATCTAACTCAGACTATTAAGTCCTTCTTTGAGCAACCTCCCTCTGATACCACTTGATAGTTTTACTTTCAAGAGTACCTAAACACCAAGAGGGGGGGTGAATAGGTACTTTTCCTTGATTTAACTTAAGGCAGAAAATAACTATAGATTTTTGAGTTAATCAGATATTTCTACAGCTAACACAGCACAATAATAAAAATGATACACACATCACAGATTGCACACAGATTTATAGTGGTTCCCCAAGGTCTGGGTAAATCCACTTTCCCCCTTCACCTATCTAGTAGTATGCTAGTTTCAGCCTAACTTCTTCCTTTTGCTATGAATCAAGAAGGATTCCTATAACTCAGAATGTCTCCACATTCCTACAACTTAGGCTAACAAGCCCTACCTCAGCCTTGCCACAAGGCCTACAACTCAGAGAATACCTTCTCCTATAACTCAGGCATAAATAGCCCTACCTCAGAGAATAAATATCCTACACCCAGCCTTTATAAAATAGGCTTACAACTCAGATCTATGAATAAATCCTATTGAATTTGATAAGAGATTTTATAATCTCTTACCCCTATTGAGACAAAAGGGATAAGAACTTTCTTGATCATCTTCTTGAAGAGGCTGATGGCTGAAATCAACTTGATCTTAGCTTTCTTCAAAGTTTCTTGAATCTGAACTTAGTTGGGTTGATTTTCTTTAAATATAACTGACCGGCAGCTTCCTTCTTAGACTTCAGAAATAGATCTGAATCTTCTTGACAGATTAGTTCAGTATCTTCTTCTTGAGAGACCTGTGAATGTCTCCTTCTTGACTTCAAATAGCTGGATCTCTCTCTATCCAAACCTATTGAAGATACTTCTGAATTCTTGATTGAATTCATCTTAGACAGAATCTGAATAGAAAACAACTTCAGAACGTCTTCTTAGATCTTCTCACGAAGATCTTCTTCTTTTTGACTTGTACTTTCTTGATCAGAGATCAATCTCACAACAGGTGTGTTAGTTGTGTGTATTGTCTTCTCTCTTCTTCTTCTGAATCCATCTATTTATAGACTTCATCCATGGTAACCGGCTGATTCGGTTTCTAACTAACTTCTGACAAGTCTGACAGCTTCAATAAACCTGTTGTAACTCACAGCTGTCAAGCCTTCAAACAGTTCTTGAGCCTTTGTCTCTGTCAGCAAAGCATCGAGACTAACTATCTGAGAGGACTTAGCGCAACCACTCGCACCAAAAGCCCGGACTGATGGAGGACGGCGCAACTAATCTTTATATCAAAGGTCCTCGGGCGGATCCACGGGGCAGCCAGTTAAGCCATTACCGCATAGCACCGCAGTGCGGGGGCGATTCCGGACCGCAGCCCCAACAACCCCCCCCCCCTCCCGGAAATGACCACGGGGTTTCGAACCCGCGACCCCCTCTGATACCACTTGAGAGGACTTAGCGCAACCACTCGCACCAAAAGCTCGGACTGATGGAGGACGGCGTAACTTATCTTTATATCAAAGGTCCTCGGGCAGATCCACGGGGCAGCCAGTTAAGCCATTACCGCATAGCACGGCAGCGCGGAGGCGATTCCGGACTGTAGCCCCAACAATCCCCCCCCCCCCCGAAAAAAACCCCGGGGTCGTTTCCGGGGGGGATTGTTGGGGCTGCGGTCCGGAATCGCCCCCGCGCTGCGGTGCTATGCGGTAATGGCTTAACTGGCTGCCCCGTGGATCCGCCCGAGGACCTTTGATATAAAGATTAGTTGCGCAGTCCTCCATCAGTCCGGGCTTTTTGTGCGAGTGGTTGCGCTAAGTCCTCTCAAGAATCAGCACTGGATGGGATACAACCGCCCTCTGATACCAATTGAATGTGAGGATAGATACAACTCTAGAGGGGGGTGAATAGAGTATTCAAAAATTATGACACCCTACTCAACTCCCTTAGAGTTAATTTGCAGAATGAGTTTATAGATATTTGAAACCCTAGAGCCTAACACAAAGTGAAGTGCACTAGAGAAAGCTAACTGTAATTACAGTTGAGCTTTAGTCCTATCACAGCAACTAACAATCCTAGTTATTTCTACTCACAGCCACAGTGCAATAAATTAAATGAGCAACACAGACGACACAAGAAGTTTATAGTGATTCCCTCTAAATAGGTACGTCACCTCTTCTACCACCCAGGTAGGAATCCACTACAGGTTTTTGTCAGGTGCCCTACCACCAACTGATCTGCTTCAGGTAGATCAAGTAGACCCTTTGAGCTTTTGATCAGGAGCTCAAAATCCAACACAGGTTTTTGATCAGGTGCCCTGCAACCAAGGTTCACTTTTGAAGGGAGTAATAACCCTTTATACAGGAGGTTGAGAGAGTTAAAGTTTCTTCTCTATTGTTAAAACAGATTAGAGAAGCTAGTGGATTGCACAGAGCTAGAAAGCTCTAAAGAATCAAGGCTCCCCCTGGCTTAGAGAATATCCAGGAAGAAGTCTTGCTTCAGGGTGCAGGAACTCTTCTGAACTTGAGACAAAGAACTGTCTAGGAGTTCTGAAGGAGAAGCTTGAAGAAGACTCTTGATTTGAAATAGGTTGTTATTCTTTAATCAGCTTCCTTTCTTCTTCTTCTTCTTCTAGGCACTGAGTAAAATGTTCCTGTAAGCAGGATGGACTTAGGGTTGAAGAAGAATGTTGAAGAGGGATGATCTTCTCAGTTGAATGTATCAATGACTGAGAGTTGTATCTCTTCTTGCTTCGAATCTGTATATCTTATGTCTCTTGTTATTATGTAGCATTTCTTCTTTCAAAAGAAGCTCTTTATATATGGGCCTTTGCAACGGCTCTAAACTTGGTTTGAATTTTGTCTTCTTCTGAGATCTGAAAACTGGGCTGCAAAAAGCATAAAGCAAAAACATATCCTGCAGGCAGACATGCTATTAGGGTATAAAGCTTTCTAAGAAGCTGCAAATCCAATATGATAAAAGGAGTACTAAAGAAAGTCACATCAGACTAAACTCTTTACTGCGAAAGAAGACTTTTTGAGTCTAACGGCTATAAAGGATAGCATGGCAGATAAATCAAAAAGATATTTCAACTAATAAGACAAAGAACTTTGTCAGATAAAGCATGACTTATGCACAAAGGATGGGGTAAAGATTGCCTTGAGATGTATGCATAAATTCAATGAAATAATCTTTTATAAAATATGCTAAATAAATATGAATTAAATCATAGAAAAGAAGGAGTACAAAATTACTAAAGACAGACAGAAGAACGTCGAACGACCCTCGGAGATCGTCGACCAAAGCACAGAGATCGTCGACCTATCAGAACAGATAGTCAAATGACACAGAGAGTCGAACTATCAAAGAAGATAGTCGAACTACCACAGCAGATAGTCGACCTATAAAACAGATAGTCGAGCTATCAGATAGTCGACCTATCAAAGCAGATAGTCAAACTATCAAACAAAACAGATAGTCGACCTATCAAAACAGATAGTCGAACTATCAAGCAAAACATATAGTCGACCTATCAAGACAGATAGTCGAGCTATCAGATAGTTGAATTATCCAAGCAGATAGTCGAACTGTCAAAGAAGACAGATAGTCGACCTATCAATCAGATAGTCGAGCTATCAGATAGTTGAACTATCCAAGCAGATAGTCGAACTATCAAAGAAAAACAGATAGTCGACCTATCAAATAGATAATCGAACTATCAAACACAACAGATAGTCGACCTATCAAACAAATAGTCGACTATCAAAGAAGACAGATAGTCGACCTATCAAACAGATAGTCGAGTTATCAGATAGTTGAACTATCCAAGAAGATAGTTGAACTATCAAGAAAAACAGATAGTCGACCTATCAAACAGATAGTCGACCTATCAAACAGATAGTCGAGCTATCAGATAGTTGAACTATCCAAGCAGATTGTCGAACTATCAAACAGAACAGATAGTCGACTTATCAAGACAGATAGTCGAACTATCAAGCAAGACAGATAGTCGACCTATCAAATAGATAGTCGAACTATTAGATAGTTGAACTATCCAAGCGGATAGTTAAACTATCAAGAAATCTGTCTGGTCAAAAGAAGTCGAGCGGGGTTCGACGAATCGACGAGGTAGATTCCACAGAACGTCGAGCTAATAAGAGTTGAACTAACTCAGAGATAGATGATCTGCTAACTGACGATAGTCGACCAACTGATAGACGATCGTCGAACAGTTGATCGACAATAGTCGAGCGGCGTTCGACCATAGTCGAACCAAAAACAACTTAACCAAATTTTCATCTGGATAAGTGACAACTCTACAACTAGAGCAATCTAACTAAACAACTAACCTTTGACCATAGATAAATCTTGGGTCAAGAGACTAAAAGAGAAGACTAAACTCAAATCCAAACTAGGGTACCAACAATCTCCCCCTATTTGGGTTAAGTCTCTCAAAACAAAACAAAACAAACAAACTACTGGAAATAAATATAATACAGGAAAGGAAATATCTAAGCAGCAGATAGCATCAATCAAACAGACAAATAAATAACTATCAATCAATGATATTTAAGAAGCATCAGAATCTGGTTTAGGTACAGAGGAACCAGGAAGAAAAGAAATTTTTCTAAAAGGGTCTAAAGCTTCTTTCTTTGATAACTTTAGATCTTGCTCTCCAATAATTCTAGATTCTTCTGTTCTTGGAACTACTGCTTCAGGATGCTTTTCCATATATTTTGAAGGATCAAAGACCTCAAGTCTAACCTGGAATTTATCTAGCTCCTTCTTTCTGAATTTAGACATAGTCGTTAATCCTGTGATATCTTTTCCTTCTGCTTTGGCTTTTCTGATCTGGGCAGATCCAACTAGTTCAAGAAATCTAGCCATCCGAAAATCAGGATTAAGCTCTTGACTTTCAAATTCATTTTCACATGTTGGATTTAAATGTTTTACAGCTTTAAATTTAGTAGAAAGTTCTAACATGCTTGCAGCTGGTTCTCTATTTTCTTGAATAACTAATGAAGAAGGAGGAGCAAACTCAGCATATTTCTTACTAGATTTTTCAGAGAAAATAATCCTTTTACCTTTTGAATCAGTTTTCTTTGCATGAGCTGGCTTTGAGGAAGATATACTCTTGGTTTCTTTGGAAGGAGATGCTCTTCTCTTTGGAGAAGGAGGAGGAGAAAAAGTTGGTTTCTGATAAACTACCTCCTTTACTTGTTCTCTTGAATCAGCATCTTGCCTTTGATATCCAGATTGGCTTTTCCTTTGATGAGATTGAGATGGAGTGAATCTGGCAGACGGGGCTGAAGGATTTGCAGAAATATTACCAGACGCTCCTGCACGTGGAGGTGGAGAAGGAGGACCTCTAGGGGTCCATTTAGGTGCTGGACTATCATATCTTTTGGATTTCTTCCTTTGCTTTTGTTGATTCTTGAGAGGACTTAGTACAACCACTCGCACCAAAAGCCCAGACTGATGGAGGACGGCGCAACTAATCTTTATATCAAAGGTCCTCGGGCGGATCCACGGGGCAGCCAGTTAAGCCATTACCGCATAGCACCGCAGCGCGGGGGCGATTCCGGATCGCAGCCCCAACAATCCCCCCCGGAAACGACCCCGGGGTTTCGAACCCGCAACCTCCCTCTGATACCACTTGAGAGGACTTAGCGCAACCACTCGCACCAAAAGCCCGGACTGATGGAGGATGGTGCAACTAATCTTTATATCAAAGGTCCTCGGGCGGATCCACGAGGCAGCCAGTTAAGACATTACCGCATAGCACCATAGCGCGGGGGCGATTCCGGACTGCAGCCCAACACTATCATAAAGTGTCGAGACCATCTGTCAATATGTGTCAACACAAGTGACTTAAGTGTCGACACAGCCTTTGGTGATGTCTACAAAGCTTCCTTGATGTCGACACAGTTTCTTAACACTGCATCTTGAGAATGTGTCGACACTAATTATTTGTGTCGACACAAACACTTCACCATTCATCAGCAATCAACTCGGTCTAGACTCAGCTGTGTGTCGACACAAGTCCCTTGTGTCGACACAGTTGATGTAGACTCAGAACATAGCGTGTGTCGACACTACCTCCAGGTGTCAACACAGTTGTTGTCGACTTTGCCTCTGTGTGTCGACATAGCCTCCCAGTGTCGACACATTTGATGTCGACTATAATCTTCTGTGTGTCGACACTGCCTCCCTGTGTCGACACAAACTCGCTGAAGTGTCGACACAGCCATTTCCAAGTGTCGACACAATCTTACTAAAGTGTTGACACAGCTTCCTCAGGTGTCGACATATGGACTTAGAATCTTTTTCCTGCATTCTAGCACATTCTTAACCTGCACATATAAACTCAAAATAACATCAAATACACCTTGATGTATATCATTGAGCTAAGTGAGGCTTCTCCAAATCAGGTACACATTTTCCAATGTACCCAACAAATAAGCTTGATGAAAATGGCATTATAATCAAGAACAAGGCTAGGCTGGTAGCTAAGGGGTACATACAAGAAGAAGGTACTGACTTTGATCAAACATTTGCCACTGTAGCAAGAGTGGAAGCCATCAGAATTTTCCTTACATATGCTACATACAAAGTATTTTAAGTCTACCAGATGGATGTGAAGTCAGCCTTCCTGAATGGTGACTTAAAGGAAGAAGTCTATGTTGAACAATCTTCTGGTTTTGTTGATTCTAACTCTCTTGATTTTGTTTATTGACTTAGGAAAGCTCTATATGGGTTTAAGCCAGCCCCTAGAGCACGGTATGAGACATTATCTAGCTTCCTCATTGAGAACAAATTCTCAATGTGGAAGATAAACAAGACCCAATTCCTAAGGGAATCTAAGGGCAAGATAATCCTAGTCTAAATTTATGTAGATGACAAAATTTTTGGGTCTACTGATGACAACCTTTGCAGGAAGTTTGCCAAACATATGCAAGTGATTTTTGAGATGAGAAGTATGGGTGAGCTTTAGTTCATCTTGGGTCTCCAAGTAAGGCAGACTGAAGATGGATTGTCTATCTCGCAGTCTAAGTTCACTAGGGAGTTGATTAAAAAGTTTAGAAAGAAGAATTCCTCAACCATGAAAACTCCCTTGGGGTCAAGTATCCCTATAGACGATGATGAGGCACGGAAACCTGTTAATGAAACTTTGTATAGAGGGATAATTGGCTCCCTTCTATATCTTACTATAGGTAGTCCAGACATCATGTATGCTATATGTGTTTGTGCTAGGTTAATGTCTAGCCCCAAAGAATCTCACTACTCTGCTGTTAAGAGGATTTTGAGGTATCTAAAGGGCACACCAGATCTTGGCCTATGGTACCCTAGAAATAGAGATTTTAAACTAACATGCTATTCAGATGTAGAATTTGCAGGCTGCAAAGAGGATAGGAAAAGCATATCAGGCACCTGTCAGTTCTTGGGAGGAATACTTGTGTCTTGGAGAAGTAAGAAGTAGACTAGTATTGCAATTTCAATCGTTGAGTCAGAGTTTATCTCAACAGGTAGTTGTTTTGCACAGTTATTATGGATCCAGCATTAGCTCTAGGACTATAACATCAAGAAAAGTAACACTCCGATATACTGTGATTCAACTAGTACAATCTCTATTGCAAGGAATCCTGTCTCACATAGCAGGACTAAACACATAGAGATTATGTATCATTTTATTAGGGAGCATGTGGAGAAGGAAGACATTAGTCTTGAATTTTTCCCCACAGACAAGCAAGTTGCTAATATCTTTACCAAGCCATTATATGAAGTCAAGTTCAACACCTTCAAATTTGAGTTTGGTATGTTGAACTTGGTATAGCTTCAATTACTCTAATTCTCTTTTGTTGTAGGACCCACTTTTCTTGCAAGTAGATAAGTCATTCAATTGGTATTAAGACTGTCAAGTCTTTCAAATGGTATCATGACTTATATGGACTCAAGTGTCTAGTAAAAAGAATGACATCAGATGCTCTAGTTGAGGGGGAGCAAGTAAAGATGCTTCTATTGAGGGGGGAGCAAATCTAGCAGTTGTAGGAACAATTTCAACTTCCTGGACAATGCATAGACTTAGGGGGAGATCAACCCTAGTGGATAGCTGTTGTTGTGAAGTCACTTCTACTGCTGAAAAGATAATGATGCTGTAGGAGAAGAGGAAAAGCCAGCACCTCCCTGATAACAACTGTATTCTGCAGAATTTTTAAGTGGTATGAGAAGTGGTATTAGCTCAAGTGGATAAATGATAGCAGCTAGCTCAAGTGGATCAATGGACCACTCAAGTGTCAAATGGATGCAGTGATGTGTTGTATTAGTGGTATCAACACAAGAGGTATGATATCTAGTCAAGTAGTTTGATCACTAGGATAATTTCTCTAGTGGTATCAACACATGATTTTGGTTAGGATCAAGAGATAAATTCTCTAGTGCATGATCCTTTCACCTCCCTCATTAGATAAATGTTTTTTGAAGAAGCCAGAAAGGGGGAGATGTGGGAAATACCCTAAACCCTAAAGGGGGAGGTGTGGGAAATACTTGACATGACCAGGTCATGTTGAGTTAGTACATACTACTTGAAAAAATTTCAAGTTGTATGAGGTGTGCAATGAATGCATATTGGGACATTGCATATTACATTCCCACCTCCAAGTGGCATAAGGAAAGTGCTTCTAGTGGTATGAGCAAAGTGCATATTAATTGAGCAAATGCTCAAGTGGTATGAGAATGCAATGACTTGACATATTGAGTTAAGGCATTTAAATTGAGAACCTTGAATTGTTATACCTGTAATTTAAGTGGTATGAGAAAGCTATATCTGCTAGCTTACAACTTCTTTGAATTCTCAAGTGGTATGAGAAAGCTACATATGCTAGCTTACAGCTACTTTGAACTTATATTCTTTATGTGTTAATGCTTCTTAGTATTGCTGTGTGTTCTGCCATCTTCAAATAGAGGGAGATTGTTGGGAATATTGCCCTCAATGTTCCCTAGTTTTGAAGAGGCATCACAATCAATACTGATGGCATAATTGTATTTAATGTTGTTCAAGTTCATTATGTGCAAGATGTTCCTTGGAACAAGTTTAGACAGGTTGTCAATGTGATTGTGATAGGTGGTCACATGGTAGAATGCTGGAGAGACATATTTATCTAAGTCCACCGGCTGGAGGCATTGACTGGGGAGTGGCAGGATAGCTAGGTGGAGGAAGTCAATTTGAACTTCGCTGGCTTGAGACGTTGACTGCCGACATCGACACGAGCGTGTCGGGATGGACACGGGCGTGTCCTGCTAGGGTTGATGAAGGCTGAACGTCGAGTGTCGAGCTGAGGTCAACGATCGTTGAGGGCGTGACACGAGCGTGTCGAGTCTGGGACATGGGCAGTTAGGAATGTCGTCGAACTTCGACTGTCGAAAGTCGAGCTGGAAGCGTCGAGTCGAGATCAACAAATATCGAGGGCGTGACACGGGCGTGTCGGTCATGGGACACCGGCGTGTCAGGTGATTTTTGACTTTTTTCTGAAAATTTTTAGAAAATCAAAATAAACTTAAGTTAGAAAATATTTACAAAAAGAAGCAATTTATTGAATAAAACAAACTAAAAAAGACAAAACTAAACTAAAATAACATAATAAAAACACAAAAAAATGCATATATTTATAAATTTTCAGTAGACTCGCTGTCCTGGCTCTCACAAGCTGGTAGGGCCATAGGCTCGCTTGGCGGGAAAGGAAAAAAGGTTTGCAGGTTGGAAGGACCGCTCGGTGGAAAGACGCAAAATGCATGGAATAATTAGATTTGGAGCCGTTCTCATTATCAGGCTCTCACCTTGCTGACGGGGGAGTTAGGTCCTTGACGTGCATTACGAAGTGCTTCACCAACAGGTTCTCCAATAATTGTCACCCATCCTAAGTAAAGATAAGAAAAGGTAGATCCATGTAGGCTTGTCCCTCTCGATGGGGCTCTCGGCATGTCCCTCTTGGCAGGGCTCTTGGCATGTCCCTCTCGGCAGGGCTCTAAGCATGTCCCTCTCGGCAGGGCTCTCGGCATGTCCCTCTCGGCAGGGCTCTCAGCACGTCTCTCTCGAAAGAATTTACTTAGTCTATTTTTTCGAACAGATGACGGTCATCACCTAAGAGCCTAAGGCTTACGCAAAGACGCAGACTCATGTACATATAATAAAATGCGAGATGCATAGAAAAGAATTAAAAACAATAGCCATTTTGGTAAAAAGTCAGGTCTTTTCATATAATATCAAAGTTGTTACATTAACCTGGGGGATCTCGCCCCTTGCAGAAATTTACAAAAAAAAAGGAAATTAAAATTACATGTAAAAAAAATGCGGAAGCCTTCAGGAAGAGTCGTCAACGTCCCACTGGAAGATTCTTCAGAGGACCCGTCACTCTTGCCAAAAATCACTTCATTACCCTCACCCAGGGAGTCATCCTCTCCCTCAGGCTTTGGGATGGGCTTGTATAGCTAGGGAAGGATCCCACATGCCGTCAGTGTCTCGTCGCCTTTGTTCTTGAACTCTGACTCCTGCAGTATCTGGATCAGGGTCCTGGATGCCTCCTAGGAATTTTCCTGCAACATCACTTCAATTTCGTAGTTAGAGTATTAATGACGCAGGACCTTCTCGATGGGCGGCGGCTGCGGAACCGGCACGTTGGCTTCCTGTGACTTTTTTTGTTTCCGCCTTCAGCAGAGAGATCTCGCACCGGAGGAAATCCTCTCCTGCGCACAACAGCTGGGCCTAGGCGGAATCCTGCGAGGAATTTGGGGGTTAGAGCTAACAATAAAATTGCCGCAAGGCGAAAGGCCTTTGAAGATGGACATACCTCGGCAACCAGAAGAAGGGAGAGAAGCTCCTGGGAAGCCACGAGATCGGCCTTTAGGGTGGCCGCCTCTACTACGGCGAAATTCATTGATTTAAACATCTCGATAACGCTATGCTCGATTATGATGCTGTGGCGCGTGGTCATGTGTGCGAGCTCAAACGCGCGAATCTAGGCTCGGACGGAGTCGTAGGCGAGAGACTGTGTAGTCTCCCGGTCAAACGTACCTACATTTACCCAACTGTAAAGCACGAAACCTAGTACAAAGGCTTCGACGGTGATCATGTCTCACTCCGTCCAAGAGGGGAGGAGCGACGAGATCGAGACCCGATTGGATTTGGGGTCCCACCTGAGTAGGGGCTGGCACTCTTAATCTATGAAGTTCACGCCGAGGCCAAAGTTCTGATGCCCTCTCGACACCGGCTTTGCGGGATCCATCTCGGAGGGGGCGGAGGCAAGTGCCACGACATCCGCTTCTCCTATGATAATTGAGGTCTCAATGGGGGCTTCAACGGGGGTCTCGGTGGGGGTCTCGGCGACGAACTTGCCCTTGTACGCCTGGGATAGTTTTGACTTATTAGAGGGGGCCGAAGGAGCATCGGGCTTCCGATTCCTTGCATTTGGTCGGGAAGAGGCGCCCGGCTCATTCCGGTAGGCGAGAGCGCCGGACTTGGCGAGAGCCATGGTGGCGGCGGAACCCCTAGCATCATCAAATTGTGAGTTGAGGGGTTTCTACCGCTCACCTGCGAAAGCCATAAAGGTTAGTATTAAAAAGTTTGAAGTAAAAATTAAATGGGTATGGCGGGCTGGTACCTTCGCCAGTGGAAACTGACGGAAGGGAGTTGACCTCTCGTCGCAAGAACTTCACGTCAAAGTTCTTGGTCCCAAAGAAGTTAAGGAGGGCGGTCTCGCGTCCCGCCAGTGCCTGAGGCCTGTAGGTTGCTTCTTCATACTAGACAACTGCAAGGGGTATGTTACCGAAATTCCCCGAGACGAAGACAAACTTCTGGGGCCAGTCGTGGTTTTTGATAGTGAGACCGCTAGTCTTCAACGATTGGCCCGAAAAGAAGAAAACCCCTACTTTGGAGCGGATGTTGAATAGCTTGCGAAAGAGGGAGAGGTTGAATTCGATCCTTTATGCGCGCATATAGCAGGAAAAAGTCACGAACAGCGCCACGGAGTTGGGGTTGAGCTGGGCCCGTATCACCCCGTAGAATCGAAGAGCCTAGCGCACTTCTGGCAAAAGGGGGAGGTGAAACACCACCTTGAAGTGGTCCAACGGAATGGCAAGCTCCCCTGCCGGCAGGATGTTGACCCTATCCTCACTCCCAGGGTTGCGTACAGCAAACTCCGCTAGAATGTAGTCCGCCACTATGAAGGAAAATTACATCTCGGTCAGGCGGCAAGGGGAGAAGGTCTGCTCAAGGAAGTTTTGCGCGCATTTGGTGCGACCTTCGATTTTGCCTGGCATCTTGAGAGTTGGCGAAAAGGGAAAAGAAAGAAGGATGCGCGAGAAGGATCGCACTGCAGAAGTAGCGAGACCAAAGGGGGAAGGAAGACAAAGGCTGGGTATTAAATGGGAGTAAATGTTGTTTGGGTTTCAGACTATTTATAGAAAAATATACGTGGTAATCATGACATTTTTCCTAAATGCGAAAATGTGGATAGCAATTTTGTACAGGCCGACGTTTCATCTCATGTCCGGTACCACCAACACTACTTATACCTGTAGAGGGCAAAAGCCTCCGGGAGGGCTTCCGGAGTAAGAGCAAAGCAAATATAAAGAAAGAAGCGGGGCGAGAGCTAGACACTCGGTAAGATAGAATGGCATAAAGAAATAAGATAAAAAGAAAAACAAATAGTGGGCCTCTTGCCGGGTGAGAGGCATAATAATATTATTATTAAAGAGTATCAAATGTTCATGATAATTACAAGTGTGAAAAGGTACTACCAGGAAGGGAAGGGTGGGGGTTAGGGGAATAAGTGGAGAGAACCCTCGAGACTTAGTAGTCCTGCGGTAAGCTCCTTGTTGTCCAGGCTCAGCTAGTCCCAGGCCCATGCAATATGCCTCCCAGGAGAAGTCTCCTAGCTTCCGCCTCTCATCTGATCTGTCTCGCCCAGGAGATGTGAGTAGTCCTGCTTGATCACAGCTAAACACTATTCTATCCTCGCCTGGAAGGCACTAACCAGCAGGGAGTCTGCTCGCCGCATCAAGACAAGCTTGGATAGGACTCCCTCTCATCCTCGACATCTTTGGAGGCTTCAAGAAAGCTAAACATTTCGCTGGGGGAGGGCGGTGACGAGATCACCTCTTTGTCTATACAAGGCGATTCTGCAGCCTCCCTAGAACCTGGGGAGGGATGGTGTCAGGGTCGACAAGAAGGAGAAAAAGGAAAATCAAGTCTCAACTTACCTATAGGTCGGCGAGAGCTCTTAGGTCGCCCTTCAAAACGCATTGTGAAAAGAGGGAGGTGTGGTTTTCCCTATCCAGAGGGGCGTGGGGTCTGCTCCTGCAAATGGGTCTCAGCTGGAGGCGGGGGGACAACTTCTTCCTCGACGGAAGGGCGAGATCTTGACATGAGAGAAGGATTTTTGTCAATAACCGTCTCGGGCGAGAGGGGAGGATCAAGCACAGGAATGACAGAGCTTGCGGTAGCGAGAGTCCTAGGGCTCGGGTGGATGATCCCTGGGTAGAGCCCGTCAAAAAGCCTGGTGAGCAGAGGAATGCATAAACCTGATAGAAGCGAGAACTAAAACAAAAGTATTACTGAGAGCAACCGAGGGCTCGAGTGGTAGTTACAGGGGGATCGTCATCGAGACCCTCTGAGGTTCTTTGCCTTCGGGCTGGTCTGATTTGATATTTGCTGGAGGGTCACCCACGATGCCTTCTGGGACCGTCACCTGGCAAGAAGGATAGCAAATCAGTTTGACGAGCCCGCTTTGGGGGTTTTCACGTTAAAAGTTGGAGGAAGAAAAATACCACCACCAGAGCGAGAGGGTTCTCGCGGGTCGGGGTCGGAGTCAGCGAAGCCGGTTCACCCTTGGAACGGTCCACCCGGACTGACTTGGCCTTCTTTTTGTGATAAGCAGAGTCAGCTGGACTTTTGCCCGCTAGCTAGGGCATGAACCTAGTGCAATTGGCAAGGGCCCTTTGCTAAGTGGCTGCGAGATTGTCCTGGAACTCTTTCAAAAGTGGCCTCGCGACTCATTTAGCGTACATCTTCACAGTCGCATGGGAGCTCAGAAGAAAGGTAGTGTCCGCGAAGATGATTTGAGGATAGCCCTAGTGACATGTATATTTAAGGTTGTGGTAGGGCCCACAAAATATTCTCCTCCAGGTCAGCAGGAACTCACTGAATATTGGGGGTTGAATGTTTCTTTCCGAGTGTGGAACTAGCTCGCAAAGAGAGGGGATTGTGTATAACCCCATATTTGCTAAGTGGGATCTAAGGGTATGGACCTAGGTTTGGGTGAGCTTTAAGCTAATCAGATCAAGCAAGAAGCATAAGCGGATGGGTTCCCACCAGGGGCATGCATGAAGGCTTGCGCCTGGGTAAGCGGGAGGCCTCCAGAGTTTGTAGTGTCCCTTATAAGAGCAGGAAAGTTGGATAGGCGGAAGGACTCCAGCTCAGGGCTTGCGGGAAGGCTTGAGCCCGGGTAGGCGGGAGGCCCTCATAGTCAGCATTGAGTGATGCATCTCCACTCAACGCCTTTTGGCTTTCGGCATTGAGTGATGCTTCTCCACTCAACACCCTTTAGATTCCGGCGTTGAGTGATGCTTCTCCACTCAATGCCTTTTGGCTTCCGGCGTTGAGTGATGCTTCTCCACTCAACGCCTTTTAGATTCCGGCGTTGAGTGATGCTTCTCCACTCAATGCCTTTTGGCTTCCGGCATTTAGTGAGGATTCTCCACTCGACTCCTTTCCTCTTCTGGCATTGAGTGATGTTTCTCAACTCAACGACATGGATGAAATTACCTATTTACCCTTAGAGGTCTGCTTTAACTCTTCAGAACAGTAGAGTTTGGCTGTTAGCAGACCATTTTGGGCTGCATATAGTCTTTTTGAGCAGTAGAATTTGGTTGTTGGCAGATCATATATTGGAAATCTATAAATACACCCACAGGGTACCACAAAAGGGAAGCTTTCTCATTTTTCTAAGAGTCTTATAGCATTTTTTGAGGTATCCTTATCACAACATTTGGCTAAGGAGGGGGAGTGCTCTGAGATCACCCGGATTAGTGGAGGGACCTCCAAGCTATAGCCCAGGGTCGGTTCTTTAGTTCCAAGCCACTGGTAAAGGGTCTGGGTTTGGGAGAAGTAGGTGTCGTCTACACCCTAGGGTCCAAACTCTCGTTGGGGCCAATTTTTGGTTCCAACAGGGACTAAATTAGGAATACAGAACTGGGAGGTTCTATGATTGTTAATCCTGAAATACCTGTTCTTTTCGCATGTTCTGTTCTGATTGGGAATAAATAAAGGGATCCTTGCCAAAATACACTCATAACTCATTTAAGGTCCATATTGCGAGGTCAGCATTGGTTTACTCTCCCTTTCTAACTTCTTAAAAAAAATTTTGTTCAAGGTCAAATTTAGATGCAGCAACCTACTTGCCATATTATTAAATATTCCCTCTTGATCTTGAACAAGATCGTGTTTGTTGTCATCAAGGTGTATTATTACTTCATTATGGCAGTTAAATACGAATTGTTGTAAATGGTTGATTCCACCTTATAGAAATGCGTATGATCTATCTATATATTGCTTGATGCTTGTAATATATCGAGTGCATAGCCATATATTTTCATCTAAGGACTTCATGATTTTCATATTATTGTGAACTACCCCAGCAACCATTACAAACCATATGGAAATCTCGCTATTCATATGATATAAATTATCCTTCATGATTGTGATCTCACCCATCAGATCTTCTTTGACAGTCTTGACGGAATTTGTGATGTAAGATTCTAGAGATTTGCTTTGTGCATCCAACAGTTCTTTAACTTGACGTAGATTGAGCTTGAAGTTACTTCAGCAACATTTATGTTTGAGAGACCAGGAAGCTCGGAAGATTCCACTGTAATCTCCTAGGGTGGTGCCTGTGGCTGATCAGCTTCTTCATTTATGGGTGCAGGAGAACTTGATATATATACTGGAGTTGGTGTATCACCCACTGGTAGGTTTCCAACCTCTTCAATAGGAGTGAGGTCTCTATAGACACTCTAAATAACTGTAGACAACATGTCTTTGTCACCTGATTTTCTAAACTATTGTCTCTTTCTTCCTCCGAGTTCTCATCCAGGTTCGTCCTCAGCCACATGAGATATAGTTATCTCTTCACCACTTTGAGCAAGGAGCTCAGTGTAGGACTCCCCCTCACTCAAAGCATCATCTTCCTCCATTTCTTCAGCATTAGTTCAATTTGGAAGGTCTTTTATAACCTCCCCCTCGGTTGAGACATTTTCCCGCACATTGGGTTTAATCACATCCACTTGTATGGCGAAATCTATCAACATAATTTGTCACGACCCATATTTTCTCAGCAACTATACATTATCAGAGTGAGAGAAAATATGCGTTGCGATGCCACGTCGTGTAGGGGACAACTGTAGATTTAAGGCGACCCCGTATTTTACTTAGATTTTATAAAAGGCATTTATTTTGTGTTTAAGAACATAATTTTAATTGAAGCTTTTAAATAATGAGTCCCTCAGTTTAGTGAATCAACTAGTCCACAAGTAAAAAAATATACACACAGCAGAAAAATATGTTGCTTATTTTGTTTTATCTTTTGTGAGCATGAGGACCCAACAAGCATGTTAATGACACATAAGCTTAAAAATTTAGTAGAAATAAAAAGAAGTTATATAATTCTTAAATTAGAGTGACATTCTGTTAAAATAGATGCTATGAGTTTACGCCAAGTTGTAGCTTTTATATTTTAAAAATACTTAACATGCATCCTAATATAAAACATTCCCAGAGAGCAAAACTGAAAATAATCTTGCACCAAGTGCAAATCAAATCTATATTATAATTCTATATTGATATAATTAAATAACTGAGACTGATCAGCTCGAGAATGGTACTGTGGGGGTGGCTTGCTTACCAACACAACCCAACAATCCTAAATAATAGGTACTGTTGTGGTGGCTTGCTTACAAACACAACCCAATAGCTTAAACAGAAAGGAACTGTGGGGGTGGCTTGCTTACCAACACAACCCAACATTCCTATACAAAAAGGTGTTGTGGGGGTTGCTTACTTACCAACACAATCCAAAAGACCTAAACAAAAGGTACTATGATGGTGGTAAAGTCCACTGACACTCATAACCCAACATCTATTATTCATAAACAGCATACTGGGCACCATACAAGATTGAGCATTACAATAAGAGAAGATTAAACAATGTAGTCAAAAATTTGTCATGTAGTCGAATTTCACTTATGTAGTCAATTTTCACTTATGCAGTCGAATTTGAAGTCATGCAGTCGATTTTTGACTTAGTGCATAAAAATAATTCACGCAGTCAAACAAGAAGTCATGCTGTTGATTTCATACTTACGCTAAAACCCCAAGAAACAGAAATTACTTTCCATGCACGCAAAGAGCTCGACAAGAGCTTTCCAAATCTAGGCTTTGCTAAGAATTTTGAGCACCGGGGCCCTCAAATCCACGACAGAAAAGCTTCTGGTGAATAGTAAACCACTCTCTTTCACTATCTCAGGCTCGAGTTTGCCTGTGGAGGAAGAAAGACTTTGGGATCTTAAATCTACAGCTGATATCTTCTTTAATTACAAAAATCAATTTCCAAGACAAGTTTTTTAATGCCTTTGGTCATTTCCAAGGCTAGCTTTGACTTACTTGACCTGAGATTAGAAAAAAGAAATCATTATTAGTTAAGTTTGTTTTTAATTAAAACTTAGGAATTCCGATTCTTATAAATTAAATCTTAAAATCTTGAAATCTCAATTTCGATCAAGCTCAAAATTCGGTCGTCTTGACCAAACGGAAATGATAACACATCAACAATGACACTCCGATATACACTATGCTAATATAGCGCCCTTACGCTAAATATTATGTCAATTAGATGATTGAAATTAATTATTAAAATTTTGGGGGGGTTGTAGTCACCTTCCCAAAAAAGAAGTTTCGTCCCGAAAGTTAGAGTGTAAGGCAAACCTTAAGTTCAAAAGAGGTAAATAAGATTTTTGTTGGATAGAAACACTTACCGAAGAAAACTAGGAGAATAAATGAGGGTGATATTCTCTCATTATAGACTCCAATTCCCAGGTTGCGCTCCTGACATCCATATTTCTCCAAAGGACTTTAACCATACGAATTGTCTTTCTCCTCAACACTCGATCTTGCATCTCCAAAATACAGACAGGCTCCTTGGCAAAAGAAAGATTAGGCTGTAACTGGGGAACAGAGCTAAGGACTTGACGATCAATGCGCAAGCAATTTTGCAACTGGCTCACAAACACATCGTGAATACTTGAGAAAGAGCAGGTAACTCCTGCCTATAAGCAAATACTTTGATGCGCTCAAAAATCTGAAAGGTCCTACATATCTGGGGTCTAACTTACGGACCATACCAAATCTCTTAACACTTGATATTGGAGAAACTTTTAAGAAAACCATGTCCCCTATAGTGAACTACAAATCTATCCTTTGCCAATTTGCATACTTCTCATAACGCTCTAGAGACAATCAAAGTTTATCATGAATATACGTCACATAAATGCTCATCTATTCTAAGGCCTCTATACCTAACAATGACTTCTCACCAACCTCCTCCCAAAATAAGGGAGTTCGACAATGCCTCACATACAAAACATCAAAAGGGGCCATCTACAAGCTTTCTTGGTAGCTATTATTGTAGGCAAATTCCATGAGTCTGAGATGCTCATCCTAAGATCCATCACGATCCAATATATAACACCTAATCATGTTTTCCACAATCTGATTGACCCTTTCCATTTGACCATTAGTCTTTGGATGATAAGCGATAGAATACCTAAGGTCAGTGCCTAACGCTCCCTGCAAGTATTGCTTGAAACGAGACATCAACCTGGAGTCCTGATCTGACACTATATTTGTTGTAACACCATACAACCTGGTAACTTCGTTCAAATAAAGCTATGATATTTTCACCATGGAATAATCAATCTTGAAAGGCACGAAGTGAGCACACTTCGTCAACTTGTCGACAATAGCCTGTACAACATCATGCCCTCGAGGGGACCTCGATAAACCGGTAATGAAATCCATAGAAATACTCTCCCACTTCTAGCTTGGAATATCAAAAGGTGTCAACTTACTTTCAGGCTTCCTATGTTTGCCTTGACACGCTGACAAGTATATCACTCAGATACAAATCTTGATATATCATTCTTCATACCTGATTACAAAATAATCTGCTTTAGATCTCGGTACATCTTCATAGAACCAGGATTATAAGAAACACTAGAACTGTGCACTTCTTCACAAATCTTTACTCGAATATCCTCTATAGCGAGAATGCAAAATCTATGGCAGTACTTTAGGGTACCAACATCATCAATGGAAAAATCCGGTAATTCTCCCTTTCCATCCTACTCCAAATATGTTGCAAATCCGGATCATCCTTCTGACGTAATCTTGCAAGCGTAATCCACGAAGGTACTATAACTTCCAAGCTACCCGACAATATGCTAACCCTAACAAATATGTTCATCAATAAGAACACCTCCACCTGGGATTGCACAGAAATATTAAAGACAAGCGCAACCTTTCGGCTCAAGACATCGACCACCACATTAGCCTTGCCCGGATGATAAAGAATATCAACCTCATAGTCTGCAATATACTCTAACCATCTTTGATTGCGCAGATTCAACTCCTTCGAGTGAAGACTGTAATACCTTTGAATTCCCAATACATCAGAGAATTGGTCTCTAGAAGTTATCATGCAGCGATAGTCCTATCGCCGACGATAGCTCACTGAATTAAAAGACCAAGGACTCTGGTTTATACCGCTTGGCGATAGGAAGGTGCCGCATAGCGGTAATACTCGATGCTATAAAACGCTCGATGAATCGTTGAGAGACTACTGCAGGGCGGTAGTAAGCTATCACGCAGCGATAGCCGAGTTAAAAATAACAATATGTCTTTGGAAAGTACCTCCCGACGGTAGTGAGGTAACGCCGGCAGTATCTTGCCACATGGTAGTAAGGTGGAGGATTTTTTGGGCAACAGAGAAATGTCGATTGGGTGAGGCGGCAACCGCCTATATTACCGCGCAACGATAGCAAGTTATCACACGATGGAACCTTCGAGATATAAGCTGGACATAAGATTGAACTCTCATTTTCTCTCTCTCTCTCTCTCTTAGTTCTTGAAGTTCTTGAGGGAATGATTCTGGTGCTGAGGTTTGAATGCTTGGTGAAGGAGAACCTAATGTCGGATTCACGAGCTGAAGCATGATCCGGGAGGAGGAAAGCGAGTTGATCCTTTCCATTTGGATAGAAGACTTGATCATGGCTCCAAAATGACCTACGAGGGTAATGATCATCCATCTTGGACAAGTGAAGTCCTACTTTTGGATATGCATGGAATCCCCTACCAAAAAGGTGGAAAGAGGAGGGAGTTTCGATGGGTTAATACATGATATCCCCCGGTATTTTTGCATATAGAATCTGGAAATCATAGTACGGAATAGGCATGTTGTGTGAAGCCCATCCAGACAGGTTGGTCTGGATTTGTGATGTTTTATTTTGCGTGTCGGAGAAGACTCCAAGTATGAATGGGTATGTTATGGAGTCTGAAGGGTTATGCCTATGAATTGAGTAGCAGGAAGTACTGGAGATACGCTCCAAGAAAATACTCAGAAAATACCATGGGATAACTATTGGATATCTCTAGGAAACAGGGGAAATCGCTGCAATAGCTCTTGGTGAGTTATGTGTTATGAAAATCCAGTTTTCTAGCACTGTAGGATGCTGTAGGTTTTTCTCGAAATAGAAAAAGGTGTTCTGTTGTTAGCGCCAGGCGATAGTGATTATCGCTGATAATAGCTCTCAGATAGTATTATGCAAAGCCTGTCTCGCGGAGATCGTGTGACTAGAAGGTGAGCTGTAAGCCTAGGTGCCCAGCTTTGGTGGTCGTGAGAGACATTATACATAATGATGGTTTTGTTTTGGATTATGGGAAAGGGGAGGCTGACCTGCTCTATATAGATTGACCACGAAGGTTTCGCTTTCGGCGATGGCATGGAGATTTGAGCAATGAGAAAGAGCTGACCTATACCCGCTCTATGTGGATCAGATAAAGAGACCTAAAGTACATGGCACTTACCATTAGAATAAGTGGAGATTCATGGCTAAAATATATTTATATGCCAGGCTGTAATTCTCAATGTTGACCGTCAAGTCTCGGACCTCCGAACGGTTGTGGGGCTGGGCATTTCCTGTTTATCAAGAATGTGCCCTCAGTGCATAGAACGTTTGGCAGTTGATGCAAATTTTTGTGATGTATTGAAAAGTGCTTAAGTTGTACCTTCGTTATATATCTATATATGAATGCTATGCTTGCATGGAAGGAATACGACAACCCTTTGAATGGGGTAGGGTCATTTTAAATTTGTCAGCTAAAGCTGACGGTTTCTTTGTTTGCCACCTTGCTTGTGGAATGTACCTGTGCAGGTACTTGAGAGCCGAGTGGGAAATAGCGAGTTGCAGCACTTTGATGCTCTGCCTACCCTCGAAGGACAAGCGAAGAACTTTTCTTATTTTCATGTATGGCCGGCCTGCGAGCCAATGTTTGTAAATTACTCGTGTGGAGAGAAACACTTGTAAGACCTTAAGGTCACAACTTTTGGTGTATTTGTATAACATTCCTATATGGTTTTATATAGTGGACATTCTTGCTACTTCAGTTCTAATAACCCATGAAGCTTCTGCTAGAATGCTTTGAGTTAGGATTCATTTGGTCTTATGATATTCACCTGTAACTCCACTGACTGTCCATAGAATATGGCGTGGGACCCTAGCTAAACCTTCTGTTATATCCTATATGACGGACGAAAGTGTTATAATTTTGTATCCGCTTCTTATCTCAGTCTTCCATCTACGAATTCATGGTCAAATTCTTTTGAGAGGTGGCAAGCACGTGTGTGTGCTCACCGTTATAACAAAATGAACTTAACAATGTCCACTTAGGAATGAAAATACACATAATTGTGGAACCTGTGTGTTTCTATTGATCATTATTTGCCTTGTATGTGGTCGCTAAATTGTGTATTTTACACTTTTAGATTACTCACAGTGCTGCGGGGCAGTCTGAACTACAACGTTCTATGGAGAGTACAGTACCAACTGATGTGCCCTCACCTCCACCTTCTTGGAAAATAATACTCTTAGTTGTTGAGGCAGTGTTTTCTATGATAAAATCACAGCCAACTGGGTAGGTACGTCCTACTATGGTCTAAGACCAGGTTAGTGTGGTTGAGGGAATAACTATTAGGCAAGTGCCCGTTGAAGCATTGTTAGAAAGGTTAGCTACTGAAAGGAAACTGAGGCATTTTATGATTTTTAGTCCTCTTACGTTTACGAGTGCAGGATCCCCAACACAGGCAGAGGACTAACTTTCGCATGTCAAGAGAGTATTGACGACGATTGAAACAGAGGAGGGGCAGAAGGTAACCTTGACCATTTCCTATTGGAGGAAGAGGCGCAGCTTTGGTGGGATGATTTGGAGTTTCACCACTTTGCGGACAGACAACTATCTGAGAACTCGATGGAGGAGTTTTTGAGATTATTTTGGGCAAAGCATCTGCCTTTGTCGCTGCGTATTGCCATAAGAATGAGTTCAAATGCTTAACTCAGGGCGAGGGTAGTGTAGATAACTACTTGCTTGAGTTCACCAGGTTGAGATGTTATGCAGGATCCACTTTCGCTGACGAGGAGAGTAAGACCGATCGTTTCTATGCGGGACTGAGGGATGAGATAAGGTTGCTTCTCTTGGGTTCATGAACCAAGGATTTCAAGTATTGGTTAATACAACTCATTTGTTGGAAAAGGACATGAAGACGGTGTAGGGAAAGAGGGACTTGACTGTAATAAAGCCCGAGTTCAAAGTGCAGACTTCTGGACAGGCTCCATCTACTATCACTTCTGGAGTAATGTCAGGGGAAAGTACTCGTACATGTTACACTTGTGGCAAGCCGGGGCATTTTTCCCATGAATGTACCAGTGGCATTCAAAGGAAGTATAAAAAGGAAGGAGCTTCGTATGCCGAGTAGGGAAAGGCGGTGGAGTCTACTACATCGCAATATGCTCCAGCACAGCCCCGAGTTTACAATGCTGGTGAAAGTGTTAAGTTATCTACCTAAATAACGTAGAGGGGGGTGAATAGGTGAAATGTGCGTCTATTTGCAGAATAAAAAATTTAATGAACTTGCACAAAAACATTCAAGCAATCACAGACGACAAGAAGATTTATAGTGGTTCCCCAACCTTGGGTACATCCACTTTCTCTCACCGATCTAGTAAATCACTAGACTTGGCTACTCCACTATCTCGGATTGAAAACCAAACCTACGTCTCGGAACAAAGTTCCTACAATCTTGATCCAAAGGGATCTACACTCGGAAGATTAAAACTTCCTACAACTCGGAGAACAACGCTCCTACACTCGGAGAATAATCTCCTACAAAATTACAAAGATATTTCAAATACAAACAAAGATTTATCTCAGATTTGGAAAAATTTCACTCTAGGTCTTGTTCCGAACTTGGCGGCTTTTTCAGAATTTGTTGAAGAAGAACTCTGTAGATCTGATCTGAGAAACTTAGGACCTACTCGATCAAAGAGAAGATGAAGATTCCTTGAACAGTAAGTCTAACTTTATCGAAAACAGTTGTGTAGATCTTCAAACTTAGCGGCGGCGGCGGCTTCTGTAAGTTTGTTCTTTGAGAGAGACGACAGATTCAGAATAATATAGAGTACGGATTCCTCTTAGGGTTAGTCTTGATGAAAAGACATTATATAGGATTTCCCCTAACAGTTAGAATTAACATTAATGACGACACATGGACCAATCACGTCAAGTCATTTGAAAATCTCGTCGATCTGGGCTTAAGTAAATTTTCTGAAATATAAACTACAGTTCTCGAGAAGTATGAATGAGTTCTCAAGAAAAAGGCTGATTTATCGAGAGCTAAGCTTTCTGGACTTAAGATAGTACTCGAGAGACAATCGTTGACTCAACTCAAGAACTAAATTTCGCTTCTCAGGAACTAAAAGAATATTACTCGAGAGCTAAAACTTGTACTCGAAAACTAAGCTGACTTCTCGAGAACTAAAAGCTAAGTTCTCGAGAACTATAATCAGCTTCTCGAGAGATGGACTTAGAAGATTTTTCACAGCTGACTCTGGCTACTCGAGAAGTATAGGCTGTGACTTCTCGAGAACTTAGACTAAGCTTCTCGAGAACTATTCTGATGTTTCTCGAGAACTAGTCTAGGCTTTTCGAGAACTAAGTGAACTTCTCGAAAGCTGCTAACTCTACTTCTCGAGAACTATAATGGACTTCTCGAGAAGTGGACTTAGAGAAATTTTTAGAACTTAGAAACTTTTCTCTTCAAGAATCCAATCTTCATTCCATGGTCCAAGTGCTTGAATATGAATTATATCCCAATAGAGAGGCTACACATGAGTCAATACCTTGGATCACACAGTGAGGGATTACACTGTATGGTCCTGTGTTCATGACCCACTGTAGACTGATATTGGTCTACACTTAGCAATGCTGGTCTGCAAACACACAACTAAACAAAGATATTAAATACAACTTAATTCATCTTAGTTCAAGGGTGACTTCATGCAAATCTGGGTTATTGTGGATGCAATACCCAACAATGTCCCCCTATTTGTAGAATTCAGAACCCTCTACACTAAGGTGAATTATACCAATAAAGAAAGAACAGTATATGAAGAATAGATTCAAATGCAAGAATGAAAAATTAAACCCAGAATTAGCAAAACAATAAATTATATATATATATATATATAATGTTATAGATTTCCAATCAACATCCATTTCATCCATAATCTCAAAACAGTTATCAACAGAAAGTTAGTCCTAGCTCTGATGTTGTCTGTCATGCTTCTCTTATTGTCTCCTCTAGTAGCTGAAAGGCTTTGGGTAGTACCTTGGAGGTTTTTGAGGAGCCTTAGGATTGTTCTTGTCATACTCTCTGTCATAGATTCTCCTTTTAGTCATGGACTTCTCATAGAGTTCCCACTCAGAGGAGCTATTATTGAGATTCCTATTTTCATTGTATTCCATTACTAATTTGAGAGTATCAAGAATTAAAGCTTTAGAAGTAGGACTCCAGACTTTAGCAAATTCTTGTGTTTTTCTTTTCTCTGTGTCTGGCTTAGGAACACTTTTGCTAGCAGTGGGGCCTTCCCCATACTTCCTCTTCTTAGAAGTGTTGATTTAAGGTAAACCTCGAGGAATAATATCATCCCATACTTGGTCATAAGAAGCAGGAGGAGGATTTTGATCTTCTAGCCATGAATAAAAGCATGACATTTGAGGCTGCATCTGAGCAGGCATCTGGCTTGAATGTCCTTCAGCAAGAGGGTTCAGGTTATGAGGAATGACATTAGGATCAACC
Organism: Platanthera zijinensis; assembly: GCA_039513925.1. NCBI lineage: Eukaryota > Viridiplantae > Streptophyta > Magnoliopsida > Asparagales > Orchidaceae > Platanthera > Platanthera zijinensis. The sequence goes on from CM077088.1 coordinate 104,027,794, forward strand.
TGGAATTCAGGGAATATTTGGTTGTGCATCCAGACATAGGTGTCATAGGTATGAAATTTCACAGACTGAATCTGTTCTAAAACATTCTTATTGATTTCAGATATCTTGTCAGATCAAAATATGTTTGCAGCAGTAGTAAATTTTTCCACAAGCTTTTCCACATGTTCTTTCACCAAGCTCTCCCCCTTTCTGAATTCTATAGATAGAGTATCTATAGCATCTTATTTGAAAGTACTAACCTCTTCACAAATTTTCATGAGGTTTTCCTGGGCTTTCTTTTTCAAAAAGATTTGATTGTTAGTAAGAGTTATTGTTTGATCCATGACCTAGCCAAAACTAGTGATAGTGTGATCTATAGCTTTACCACCAATCTGAAACAGCCCTTTGAGAGAGTTAGTGTTGTGCTGAATTTCTACAAATCCTCCGCTCAACTCTGTCTCTAGATAAGTTACTTTTTCTTGGACTATCTTCAGAGATTCATCAAAATATTTCCTTTGGTCAGCCAACATAGCTTCAATCTTAATTAGTATATCAGAACTTACCAGGGGCAGCAGCAGAAAGAACAATAGGGGTAGCAGGAACAAAAATATGAGGTGGAGGAGGGATTTCCCATGGATGGATCTCTTCAACAACTACAAAGCTTTTAGCTCTGGTAGTATGAATGACGGTATCTCCTTCTTCATCAAGGAAGGTGGGCATGGAGAAGTCAAGTCTCCATAGAGGAGCTTCAACTGCATCAGGTTCTTGCTCATCCTCTTCTGATAGCAAGATGGTATCTTGTTGACGTGAGACTTTTCTTGGAGAAGGAGAAGGAGTGGCTATGGGAGAAGGTACTGGAGATGGAGAAGGAGCTGGATCCTTTAAAAGTTCTTCAGCAATTTCTGTGTGGAGGGGAGTAAGAGTTTCATCAGAGGTGAGCTCTTTTATAATACTTTCTATATCTACTGCAGTAGAGTTGATGGTTTTCTGAGCTTGCTCATCTGAGAACGTCTCATCTGGTAAGTCTGCCACTGGGGACCTAACTGAAGATCTGACTAGACTACTCACTGGTGATCTGGCTGGTGACCTGGCTGGTGAACTGACTGTACTTTTGACTAAAGATTTGGATGGAGGAGGAGATGGAATTCTGTCAATAGGAACAGAGGAAGCAGGCTTCCACTCAGTTGCTGCACCAGATCGTTCAACAACTTAATGAGAGGAGGGAGATGGGGTCTTGACCTCTGAAGCAAGTACTGCAAGCTCTTTAGCTACCTGCTTTGGATTCTTCAGTTTTAACTCCTACCTTTGAATAGAAGCTTAAGAGATCTTCTTAGAGTGATGAATTAGTGTACCTTTTGAAGTCTTGAAGACCACTGGATCAATCTAATGCAACATCAAGGAGATTATCCTGGCAAACTTTGGCTCTTTAATGCTCTCCCTGATCATGTCAAAAATCATCAAACCATATGGAAATTTCTTCCTCCAGATTATGGTTACCATGATATTGAATAGGTCATTGGTTATGAAACCTATGGACCCTGTCCTGCACCAAAGATTTTTTCCAACTATATCTACTAGAAGTTTGCTAACATCATTCAGAGAAGTTCTCCTTAGAGAGGTAATGTCCACTGGAACTCCATAGAAATAGCAGGCTCTGACATTGTCATCTTCTATCAGTTCATCCTCATCATCATCTATAGTAGGCAATCTTAAAAGTCTGGACACTATGGTCAGGCTCAAATTAATCTTAACTCCCTTTACCTTAGATTTCAGTTAGTCTTATTCCTCCTTATCTTGACATTTCTGTAGAACTCTTCTACTTCTGGAAATAAAATATTACAAGGTTCTGAAAGAACAAAGTTCAAACTTGTGGTTTCTAGCAAAAGAAGCAAATTCTTGAAATTGTCTGAAATATCTGCAATCCCGGCGACCACAAGTTCACTGCCGACTCCGATTCTTGACTGCTGAGCCATTGAGACTTACAACAGTGATGGACGGAGCGCGAGAAAGCGGCAGTGTCGAAGCTCTGGTCGGCGGAAGGCGAAGAGTTTTCGAGAGAATGGATTTTGAAATGTCGGTGGATTTGAGATTTCTAAGGTTTTATATATATATATAACCCTAGTAATGATGATTAGGTGTCTAATTAATCAAAAAAGACCCTTGGATTAAGGCAGAAATTGATCGGTTTTCGAAATAGAAGAAATGAACAGAAATCGAAAATAGACTGGGCATTTCTTGAGAGTCCATTATTGTTCTCGAGAAGTATATTTCTTGTTTTCGAGAAATTTTGTACTTCTCGAGTGACAAATGGATATAAATCTTCAAATGGATGTGAAATCCGCCTTCCTTAATGGTGACATAAAGGAAGAAGTGTACGTGGAATAGCCCCCAGGTTTTGTTTATCCCAACTTTCCTGACTATGTTTATTTGTTATCGAAAGCGTTGTACGGTTTGAAAAAAGCTCCTTAGGCTTGGTATTAAATGTTATCTACCTTTCTCCTCAAGAACAAGTTCACAAGGGGAAAAATAGATAAGACATTATTTCTTAGGGAAATTAAAGGCAAGATTTTGCTAGTGAAAATCTATGTCGACGACATTATTTTTGGTTCTACGGATGACAACCTCTGCAAAAAGTTTTCTAAACTTATGCAAGGTAAGTTTAAAATGAGTAGTATGGGAGAGTTGAAGTATTTCTTAGGACTTCAGGTGAAACAATCTGAAGATGGAATTTTCATCTCACAGACGAAGTTCACTAAGGAGTTGATTAAGAAATTCGGAATGGAGAGTGCAACCTCTATGAGGACTCCAATGGCCTCAGCTATGTCTCTGAACAAGGATGAGAAAGGGAAATCTTTTGATGAAACCAAGTACAGAAGCATAGTTGGATCCTTGCTCTACCTTACTGCCAGTAGACAAGACATAATGTTCTTTACATGTGTCTGTGCTAGATTCCAAGTGAACTGTAAGGAATCTCACTATGCTGCTGCAAAGCGAATCTTGAGATACCTTAAAGGTACACCAAACCTTGGCTTATGGTATCCAAGAAGTAATGACAACGAACTAATTGGTTTTTCAGATGCAGATTTTGCAGGTAGCAAAGATGATAGAAAAAGCACTTCCGGGACATGTCAGTTCCTTGGAAGAAGGCTTATCTCATGGAGCAGCAAAAAGCAAAATTGTGTCGCAATCTCAACGGCCGAGTCAGAATATATTTCTGCCGGCAGTTGTTGTGCACATTTGCTTTGGCTAAAGAACCAGCTAGAAGATTACAACATGAAGGTTAAAGACATTCCATTGTTTTGTGACTCCTCCAGCGTAATAGCAATTCCCAATAACCCAGTCTCACACAGCCGAACAAAGCACATCGAGCTCAGATATCACTTCATCCGGGAGCATGTGGAGCAAAGGGATGTGGATCTGCAGTACGTGTCAATAGATCGGCAAGTTGCAGATATTTTTACAAAGCCGCTGGACGAGACCAAGTTCAATTTCTTCAAAACTGAACTTGGGATGCTGAACAGAGAAGGATAGACCAAAAGAGATCATCTCAAAGCTCAGGAATTGAGGATACTACAAAAAGGTTAGAAATTTCTCAAGTGGAAGACAGTTCTCGAGAAATACAGTTACTTCTCGAAAAGTACATAACAAGTTCTCGAAAACTTAAGACCACTTCTCGAGAACAAAAATAATATTACTCGAGAGCTAAATCTTGTACTCAAAAACTAAGCTGACTTCTCGAGAACTAAAAGCTAAGTTCTCGAGAACTATAATCAGCTTCTCGAGAGATGGACTTAGAAGATTTTTCACGGCTTACTCTGGCATCTCGAGAAGTATAGGCTATGACTTCTCGAAAACTTATACTAAGCTTCTCGAGAACTATACTGATGTTTCTCAAGAACTAGTGTAGGCTTTTCGAGAACTAAGTGAACTTCTCGAAGACTGCTAACTCTACTTCTCGAGAACTATAATGGACTTCTCGAGAAGTGGACTTAGAGAAATTTTTAGAACTTAGAAACTTTTTCTCTTCAAGAATGCAATCTTCATTCCATGGTCTAAGTTCTTGAATATGAAGTTTATCCCAATAGAGAGGCTACACATGAGTCAATACCTTGGATCACACAGTGTGGGATTATACTGTATGGTCCTGTGTTCATGACCCACTGTAGACTGAAATTGGTCTACACTTAGCAATGATGGTCTGCAAACACACAACTAAACAAAGATATTAAATACAATGAAATTCATCTTAGTTCAAGGGTGACTTCATGCAAATCTGGGTTATTGTTGATGCAATACCCAATAGTATGCCAATAAGAGGCCATTAAATAGGCTGACGTCATCACAAGTATGAGTAGTATATAGTTTTTATACTTTATACCTTCTGAATCGCTTGTGTATAACTTGGTTAATGTAGGCTTTGTCCTTATTTGCGACTATCCGACGAGAGAACTGTTTAATACAGGTGCTTCTCATTCTTTTCTGTCTAAGGACTTTGTATTGTAGATCGGAGTGCCTACTCATATGTCGACAGATAGATAAAAAGTGTTGTTACCTAACGAATGTGTGATGCATGTAGATAGGTCTTGTTGTGTTTAGGTGTCGATAGGAAGTTAGGATTTTGGTTTAGAAGCATCTGTGCTGCCGATATCGGAGTTTGATGTAATCTTTTGCATGGACTGGCTCTCAGTGTAGGGTTCCTGTATAGATTGTAATTCTAAGGAAGTCATACTGGGACAAAATACTTAACGAGAGACTATGTTTGCTGGTATGCAAGGGTCGAGAAAGATATTGATGTCTGCTCTCCAGGTAGTCAAAGTCTGTTCGGAAGGGCGCAGAGTTATTTTTCACGCAGTTGGAGGCCGTTGAGCCAAAGTCTAGTTTCAGTGATGTTCCTGTTGTATAAGAGTTTGCAAATGTTTTTCTTAAGGATCTTCCTGGGCTTCTACCCCTACGAGAGATTGACATTGCTATTGAACTAGCACTAGGTGCAAAACCTGTGTCACGATCACCATACTGAGTGGCGCCAAAGGATATGGTAGAATTGAAAGTTTAATTACAAGAATTGCTAGATCAAAGCTATATACGTCCATGTATGTCACCTTGGAGTGCACCAGTCCTCTTTGTGATGAAGAAGGACGAAAGCTTGTTTCAATGCATTGTTTATCGAGAATTGAATAAGCTGGTGGAGAAAAACAAGTATCCAATTATGCGGGTTGATGACTTGTTTGACTAGATGGTAGGATCGACTGTCTATTCGATGCTATATTTAAAGTCTAGATATTACAAGTTGTGGATTAGGGAAAGAGATATTCCCAAAATGGCGTTTGGTACACTCTATGGTCGCTATGAGTTTAGTATGATGCCTTTTAGACTCACTAATACGCCATCAGTTTTTATGGATCTGATGCAAAGGACTTTTCGAGAGTATTTGGACCTGTTTGTAATAATCTTTATTGATGACATATTGGTGTACTCTCAGTAAGAAGAAGATCATACAAATCACTTGAGGATGGTTTTGCATACCCTGAGAAGGAATAAAATCTATGCCAAGTTCTCAAACTATGAGTTTTGGCTGTCATCAGTGGCTTTTCTTGGCCATGTGGTTAGTGTAGAGTGTATTACTATGGATCCGGTGAAGATTTTTGCATTATGAGAGTGTCCCGAGTTGACTACTGTAGTAGAAGTTAGGAGTTTCCTTGGACTTGCTGGCTTCTATAGGCGCTTCGTGGAGAACTTTTCGTGAATAGCCTTACCTCTCACTATACTTTTTGGTTTCATTGCCCACAATGTCCGAGATTTGAAGAAGTCAAACATGTCAATTATATATATATTGTTGTATTTAATGTATGTTCAAGTTCATGCATGCAGGTTTGTCCTTGTAATATTGATTGGACAGGTATTCTAAGTGGTTTGAAAGGTGGTCACAAAGTAAAGATGTGGAGAGATAGAAATCTGTCTAAGTCCATAGACATTGAGTGAAGCCAGTTCACTCAACGCCAGCTATAAGGGAGGATGCTTGATAGGCTGAAAATTGTCTAAGTCCACAGGCGTTGAGTGAAGCCAGTTCACTCAACGCCAGATGCCAAAAAGCACTAAGTATGTTGTGGATAGTCAAAGACATGCTGTCTGCAAAGCAATTATGTGGGTAAGTCCAAAGGGGTTGAGTGATGGCTGTTCACTCAATGCAATATATCAAAAATCATTGAGTATAGCTGAGTCTGTCAAAGCGTCAGTTTTGGCAAGCTAAAATTCGACTAAGTACATAGGCGTCTTGTGATTACAACTCTCAATGCCATATACCAAGCAGCGTTGAGACAAGCTCAATCCGTTAAAGATTCTTTCAAGGAAAATTTGGCTAAGTTCATAATCATTGAGTGAGGATAGCTCACTCAACGCCAAAACAGAAGGCATCGTGTGATGTTAAAGCTCAAGCAAAAAGACAGAAAAATTTGTCTAAGTCCAGAGGCGTTGAGTGAATCCAGTTCACTCAACGCACTCAACACATCAGCAAGCTGGCAGACTTTAGAGAAGCGGTTAAGTATAAAAGTAGTGAGTGATGAAGCTTCACTCAATGCTCTCAACTCCTAGCAGATAAAGAGTTGTAGCTAAGTCAGGGGTGTTGAGTGATGCCAATTCACTCAACGCACTCAACGCCTGGCAGTGCAAAAAATATTGACTTAGTCCTGGGGCATTGAGTGAAGCCAATTCACTCAAAGCACTCAATGTCTGACAGTGCAGAGAATTTGTCTAAGTAAAAAATCATTGAGTGAAGGTCATTCACTCAACGCACTCAATGCCTATAGTGAATCTGAGAAATTGGCTAAGTCCATAACAGACGATGTCAGCCAAAGTCTTCAAAAGTCAACATAATTCAAATTACTAGCCGTAATGCTATAGAACACGTCAAATAGTGCCGGAGGCATACTGTTCGTCTTCTTCCGTTAAATCAAGTTACAGCTATCAACTACAGGTGGTCCCCACTGCTTCTTGGAGCCATTATTCAATAGAAGATAAAAGGGACAGCTTTAGAAGGAGGTAGTTAACTTTTTGGGTTTCATACTTTTCATAAAGTTGCAGCTGAACATCATCTTCCTCGCAATTATTCCCGATCCAAAGCTTGAAGTTGAATCAACTGAACTAAAAGTTTTTCCAAGATAGCTGTAGCAATTTTTTTTACTACAGCAAGTTCAGGTTCTGATTAAGAAGGAGAAGTATAGCTACTTAGTTTTCTACAGGTCCAGGTTTGTTGTTTGAAGAACTCAAGAACTTGCAAATCTTCAGTCTTCTTCAACAAGTTCAAGAACAAGTTTTTGAGGTTCTTCAAGCACAGGTAGCTACTCATTGAATACCATTCTCTTACTGATGAGAAGAAAGTTAGGGCTGAGATAACTCAGCTCTAGAAGAAGATACAGAGAAGTATCTCTGTGTCAAATCAACACAAATAAACCCCCTTTTCATTTTTGTCGGATATTTTTAGATCTGAGTTATAGGGCCTTTGTGCCTGAGGCTGGTCAGAGTTGCCTGAGTGGAGGATCACGTTTTTGATCTAAGTTGTATGACCTTTGGGTCTGAGGTAGGATCCTTTTTGATCCGAGCTATAGGTCCTTTGTGCCTGAGGTAGGGAAGTTTGCCTGAGCTGTAGGAGAGTCATCCTCTCTGAGTGTAGGACCTTTGGGTCTGAGTGTAGGATCAAGATTTGGATCTTAGGTAGGCCTTGGGCCTGAGTTGTAGGAGAGTCATTCTCTCTGAGGTAGGGCTATCCTCCATATCCTGAGCTGTAGGACTAGGATTCAAGTCTGAGGTAGGTGATCATTTGATCACTGAATTGTAGGAGAAAATTTTCTCTGAGGTAGGGCTTTGTGTCTAAGTTATAAGTCTTGGAGGAGACTGATATCCTGAGGGATCTGTGGTGTAAGCTCTAAGGAGCTGAGTTTTTGGAGAAGTGCCTTGCCTAACAAAAAGTTAGAAAGATGGGAGGATAGTGGATGTACCCATAATCTGAGGAACCACTATAAATTCTATGCATGTTCTTTGTGGGTTGTCTTGAAAGCACATAACTACTAACTAATTACACACTAAGTTAAAGATAATAATAAAAGACTAGAAAACCTATTCACCGCCCCATAGGTGTTTAGCTACCTTGGAATTAAAGACTTTCAAGTGGTATCAAAGCTAGGTTGCTCAAGTAGGAACTAACAGTCAGAGCAGATCCGAAAGATAGCTGAAATAAGTTCTATACTTATGGGTTCTGGAGAGAACAATAAGGAGCTAGGTTCCATGAAACTCTCCATCTACAGCAAGGAGAGTTTTGGAATCTGGAAAGAGAGGGTCAAAATATTTATGGAAGACTATGACTGTTGGGTCCATTCCCCATAATGATCTAGATTTGAAGAAGTCAATCATGTAAATGATATAAATAAAGTTGTATTTGATGTGTGCCTAAGTTCATGCATGCAAGCTAGTTCTTGCAACATTGATAGGACAGGTATTCCAAGTGATGTGACAGGTGGTCACAAAGTGAAGATGTTGGATTGGTTAGAAATTGCCTAAGTCCACAGGCATTCAGTGTAGTCTACTCACTACATGTCAGGTGAGTAAAATCATTGAGTATAGCTTGGAAATTTAAAGCCTAATAAGAATCAGGCTGAAAATATGGTTAAGTCCACAGGCGTTGAGTGAAGTCTACTCACTCAATGCCATATAACAAAAAGTTGTGAGACAGGCTAAGACACTCAAAGCCTATGAAGAATCAGGCTAAAATGTGGTTGATTCCACAGGCGTTGAGTGAAGTCTACTCACTCAACGCCATATAACTTAAATCGTTGAGTATAGATCAGTCATTCAAAGCCACAAAAAATCTGTGTAAATATTTGACTAAGTCCACAAGCATTGAATGAAGCTTTCTCACTCAACGCCATGTGATAAAAAGCGTTGACTAAACCTTAGTCAGTAAGACACTGTGATTTCACAAAAAATTGGCTGGGTCCAAATGCATTGAGTGTAGTTTACTCACTCAACGCTAGATAACAAAAGAATATCTATTAAGTAGTTTGGCGTTAAGTGATGCTTACTCACTCAATGTCAAGTGGTAAAATCTGTCCAAGTAATATGGTGTTGAGTGATGAAGACACACTCTACGCTCTCAATGCTTCTCAAGCAGGAAAATTATCTAAGTCCAAATGCATTGAGTGAAGGTTGCTCACTCAACGCCAAGTGACTAGAATCATTTCTATGTGGTGTGGCGTTGAGTGAAGCTTACTCACTCAACGCCAAGAGGCAAATAGATTTTTCTAAGTGTTTTGGCATTGAGTGAAGCTTACTCACTCAATGCCTAATGACTGAAATATTTTCTAAGTGTTTTAGCGTTGAGTGAAGGTTCTCACTCAACGCCTAATGATAGAGAAATTTTTCTAAGTATTTTGGCATTGAGTGAAGGTTGCTCACTCAACGCCTAGTGATAGAAAATCTGTCTAAGTGTTTTGGCATTGAGTGATGCCTACTCACTCAACGCCTATACTAAAGATGTTTGATTTTGGCTAAGTCCATAGATGGTGACATCAACAAAGTCAGCAAAGTCAACCGAGTTAAAATTAAGTGCGGGAAAGCTACAGAACACGACAAATGTTGTCGGAGGGAAATTGTACGTCTTCTTCAATTAAAGCAAGGTGCAACTCGTTGCTAGCTGCAGGTGGTCCCCACTGCTTCCTAGAGCCGTTAATCGGCGGAAGATATAAAGGGATAGCTTCAGATGATGAATTCAACTTTTTAGGGTTTTATCCAAAACAAAAAAGAGCGGCTGAACTTCTTCTTCCTCGTCATTTCTGTAGAGAAAAAGCTTGAAGCCTTCCAGTAGAACAAAAAAGTTCAGTTAGTTGTAGCATTTTTCTTCTACTACAGCAAGATCAGAAAGACTTCTGATAAAGTAAAAAAGGAGAGCCTTCAGTCTTCTGCGGGTTAAGTTAGCTAGTTGAAAAACTCAAGACCTAGTCGTTCTTCTGTCTTCTTCAGCAAGTTCAGAATTTATATTCTCAGATTCTTCCAGCAGAGATAGAATTTCTTCCTGCTGCTGTGAAGAAAGATATAGCTGAGATAACTCAGCCCTAGTTGTTGACAGAGAAATTTCTTTGTGTCAAAATAAATTAAACCACTATTTTTCTATAGGATCCTTTTAGATCTAAGCTATAGGGCCTTTGGCCTGAGATAGGAAAAATTTGCCCGAGCTATAGGAGATTCATAATCTCTAAGTGTGGGATACAGTTTGGATCTGAGGTAGGTGATCATTTGATCACTGAGCTGTAGGGCTTTTGAGCCTTAGGTAGGTGAGTCATTCTCACTCAATTGTAGGGCACTTGTGCCTGAGCTATAGGATCCTTTTGATCTTAGGTAGGCCCTTTGTGCCTGAGCTGTAGGAGAGTCATTATCTCTTAGGTATGATCCTTTATGGATCTGAGGTAGGGTTGTCCTCCTAGCCTGAGTTGTTGGGTATTTGGCCTGAGGTAGGTGATCTGCTGATCACTGAGTTGTAGGGCACTCATTCCTGAGCTATAAGTCTTGGAGGAGACTGAGAGATCTTGAGGAATCTGAGGTGCAAGCTCTTTGAGCTGAGTTTTTGAGAAGTGCCTTGTCTAACTAAAAGTTAGAAAGGTGGGAAGAGAGTGGATGTACTCATAATCTGGGGAACCACTATAATTTTTGTGTGTGCTTTTCTTTGTTATTTCCTTTTTGCAAGTTCTTGAAAGCTAAATAACTGCCAACACACTAAGTAACTAAAGAAGAAATTAAATAAAGTCACAAGACATCAATTAACCTATTCACCCCCCCCCCCATAGTGCCAAGCTACCTTGAAAACAAAGACTTTCAAGTGGTATCTGGGGGAGGTTGCTCAAAAAGGATTTAACAATATGAGTGATCTCCAAGGGTAGCTACATATCTGAACTTATGGATTCTGGAGAGAACCATAAGGATCTTGGTTCCATGAAACTTCTCATCTGTAGGAAGGAGTATTTTGGAATCTGGAAAGAGAGGGTGTAAGACCCCTGAACACCGGGATCTTAGGCCCAGGATCGCCGCTTTGCGGTGACACCTTCACGTCGTGAAGGGTCGTCACCACAAGGCGCCGATTCTGCCAGCCAATTCGATAACAGAAAGATAACACCATAATTGAAAAGCAGGTCCACAAAAATCACAAGTATAAGAATAAAATTCTCCACGAAGGGAGTGTCCACAGAATAATATAAAAGGTACTGAAAGTAAGGGCTTTTACCCGGTATATTATATCCTCACTACAGGTCACTCATGCGGAAGCAAACTAAAACATCTATTATAAGTCGGGACTCACAGTCCCAGCTGTCTGAACTCCTGAGCTAGACTGCCCTATCTCTAAGCGGGCCGACCTCTGGGGCTGCTCCTCCATGCTGGGCTCCATGATCCCCTAAATGATGTGGATTAAAAACCGTTAGTCATAAAGACTAAGCCCTATCATCCCCTACCCCTTCCCCCAAGGCTCCTAGGTACCCAGCGGGGAGGAAGAAAGGGAAGGACATGAAGGTGGAGATTAAAACAAAAGCAGGGTACAACAGACCTATGCTAGCAATTCTATAGTAAATATAACAGAAATAGAAAGTAGGAAAAGTAACCTTAACTTATGTGTGGAAGCACCTAAGCCAAAGGATCTTCTGCAAGGCTCCCATCGTATAAAGTGTCCCATACCACTTATACGTTGGGGTGTCGGTTATCAAATAGCATATATATATATATATATATATATATTATTTAACCTTAATTTATAAACTTGCCCACACAAGCTTATAGACCAAGGGGTAGTTTTGCAAGGCCTATGGTATAAGCGTACCATTCCACTTATACATTAGGTGTCAGGGGTTAAATGAATCGATTATGCCATGACATGCTAGTGGGTATGATGAATCATGCAAATGAAACACACACACTCGACTCTGTGTACACAGACCTTTAGTTCCCCCTTTCGGAGCCGTTACCTCCCAGGATACCTCCGTAGTGGCAGACGGAAGCGGTGGGTTGGGCCTCGCCCACCTCTAAACCAGTAAAGCACTACTGGTCAGTCCTATCGTACGCCTCAATGCTTGGTGCACAAAGCGGACTCCTGCGTACTCTTGTCGGCTAGCGCACCAGACTTCTGTTGGCAAAGTGCTAACCACACTTGCCGAGTCAGCGTATTGGCATCGGTGCATCGACCCTCCAATACCGAAGATCCACCACATTAATTTTTCTTTCCCTTTTACGCACATGCAAATTTAATGTATCAAACCAATCGAGCCAAAGCTCCCCGGACCATTCCGTCCGTCTCTTAACCAATCGAGTCGAAGCTCCCCGGACCATTCTTTCCGTCTCTTAGCCAACCGAGTCGAAGCTCCCATCAATCTTCCTGTGCTAACAGTGTTTGTGAAATGTGAGATCCTAATTACTAGGTTACTCTTTTTAGTTTGTTATTACAGTTTACGTTAACCCAGGACTGCCCCCGGTATTCCCTGTGAAGGGCTCTCAAAGGGCAAAAGGAACTATGATGGTAGCTGAAGCCCATCGTTCCCTTTCGCAAGGCAATTATTGTTATTGGTTGATTCCCTTTACCCATTCCCTTCTCATATTACTATAGATTATCCTAGTGTGATTTTTAACCTTCCTCTTTTCGGGAAAGACGATCTTTCGTCGAACCCGAGCACCTCTTAACTCTAGCCAACACCACTTCTCACTAACCTTCCCATCCTTATATGGTGAACACTTTCACATCCAACCAATTCAGCAGATTAACTAACTCCAATGCTGTGCCCCATCATATCCTATGACTATTAACTCAAATTGCTAATTGCAAACTATCATATGTTATATGTCGAACCGGTTAGGAAATGATCCAATACTCATTCAAATTCCCTAACTTATTTATTGGAGGTATATCATGATATGATTAGACTATAATCAGAAAACTATAATTTACCTAATTTATCTGGCATTTAATTAATTTCCTAAAAAATTCCAAGGGATACCGGTTTTAACATGAACTACCCTAAGTACTCATGCAAGATGTCCAACAAAATTATTATAAATATTATGTTATCTCAATATGGTAAATCCAAAGTATCACAATTTTTTTATCATCAAAAGGACACTAAAACTATTTTAGCAATATTTTCTATCTTTCATTATTTATGAATCAAGTACAGAGAATATCCATCCAAAAATTATAAATTAAATTATACTATGCAGATACAACCTTAAAAATAGCATTGGCCCAGTTTCATAATTTTTCAGCAAGTATTAATCTCTGAATAAATTAATTATCAAATATCTCCAAAAGGTGGACTTGTAAAGAAAGTGTCATAACGAAGATTCTAAAATTCATGAATTAATGTCTCTAAGCATATAATGCCCTGAAAATCTCAATTCGTAAGTCTCATAATTTTTCAACAGCAATATCATGCATAATTAATTTTTAAACCATAAAACCCCTTTTTAACATTTGTGAATGAAGTACTAGATTTACTCAACCAAAAATTATACAAAAATTCACGAGCAACCACTCTGACCTAAAGCATTTACCTCCAAGATTTAATGGGATTTCAAGGAACAGAAAGATCTAAATAATTAAAACATCAATTAAGGCTATAGCAAACTTTACAAATGAAGTGCTAGAAATGAACATCATAAAATTCCAGTAAAATTGCTATAGGTTCTACCCATTCCAAAACTCCCTTTCCCTGAGTTTCACAGCTTTTAGATAATGTTTAGTTATAGATTTTACTTATTTAATATTTTTCCCTAAAACTAAGGTTAGGGTTTTGAGGTATCTACCTATCTCCAAATCCTCCAATATTCCATCCAGATGATTTATAATATGCTAACATTGACTCTACTGAATTTCAAGGCAATACGAGGGCATTTGCCCCCATGTCCTTCACAACCCTCAAAACCCTCCCTTTAGGGTTTGAGTTTGGATCCTAGGGTAAATCAACCCTAAACCACACCATTTTCTCCAAGTGGGTTGTAATAACCCTTCTAAGTAAGTTGTCAAAATATCATCCTCTGTTGAGGTTATTCGACCGTTCCAACCTCTTAGTGAACTTTTAACTCAAAATGCCTCATTAATTCCTAGTTAAGGATATGTGATTCCCTATCCAAAACTCATCCAAATGAGTTGGAATTTTGTACATAGCTAGGTTTTATAGCCAGGAACCACTCACTAAAATTTGGGAGGGTTTGGAGGTCATTTGACTACTTAGATAAATTACTCTAACTTTATTAAATTAAAACAAAAACCTTAGGCAAAGTATCTCCAAAAATTCCCATTATTGGACAGCCTCTAGGTATGGCTAAGGGTAACCCCCTGCCCAAATTTCAAGTCATTTGAATAAGGGATGAAGAGTGGGTATTCATTTTAGTTCCTGCCCAACTCTAGGTACAGCCCCCACAAAAACAGATTCTGCGATTAAACCACTTACCCAAACGAGTTGAAATAAATTTTAAATTAATCTAGACACAAAGGGCTACAACTTTTGTGACTGACCAATTTCCCTAAATAGGCCCATAAGTGCCTCGTTTTGCAGCATCAAAATACGTCCATTTAATGTATATTTTTCCTTATAAACTATATACATAACTTTATATTATAAAAATGTTTTACTCTTCATCTTCTACATAACCCGAGAACTAAAACCATAAAAACTTATATTTCCTATAGCTCTTCCACGATTCGTCACCGGACGTCCGGTCACTTCCCTTGCTAGCCACCACCACCGCCACCTCCGTCGAGGCGATGGCTATCGGTCGGTGGCGGTTTTGCCGCCGGAGGTGGCGGTTTCTGGCGTACCCGAAAAATATAATTTTCATGGTTTTTCCATGAAAACGCGAGATAGGTCCGGCTCCGTTGAGCACAAACTTCCTTTCTAAGATCCTAAGATCTACCCAAAAAAAATAAGCAGAGGAGGACCTTGTTTGCGGTTTGGAGGCGAGATGAACGTCGGGTTTCCATGGCGCGGTGGTGGCGTTGCCGAACTTCTCCTACAATAAGAACAATAATCTAATCCGTTTGATCAAGAGTGTAAAATTCTCATCTTTCTCTAAGGGGGCTTTTATAGATCACCAAGTGGGGAGGGGAAAAGGTAAAGCATTTATGGCCACGAAGGCTCTCCTCTTAATAGCTTTTCGGTTATGGTGGAGGGAGAGGAAAATGTGGAAGATGAAAAGACTGATCCAAGTGGCGATTTCCTATTGGACCAACACTTCCTCATTTTATTAAGTAATTAGAGAAAGTAACGGCCCATAAATAATCCTGGTGTAACTTCTCATACTAGAATTTATTATAACGCGTGTTAGAATAATTTCGGGCCTTAACCGACGTTTCGGCCTCTGTCACGGACCTGACATGTCAGTCACGGGCGTGACAGGCCCGTGTGGAAAATTCTGAGTTCGTCGATCATCTTCCTGAGATCGACGATCGTCGAAGGGGGTCACGCCTTAGGTCACGGGCGTGACATGTCGGTCACGGGCGTGACAGACCCGTGATGTAAATTCTGAGTTTGCTGATCGTCTTCCTAAGATTGACGATCGTCGAAGGGGGGTCATGCCCTAGGTCACGGGCGTGACGGGTCGGTCACGGGAATGACACGCCCGTGTTGAAAATCTTCAGGTCACCGATCGTCTTCCTGCGGTCGACCATCGTCGAAGGGGGGGGGGGGGTCACGCCCTAGGTCACGGGCGTGATGTGTCGGTCACGGGCGTGATAGGCCCGGGTTGAAAATTCTATGCTCGCCGATCATCTTCCTGAGGTCGATGATCGTTGAAGGGGGGTCACGCCCTAGGCCACGGGCGTGACGGGTCGGTCACGGGCGTGACCAACACGTGGCTGAAAATACAGAGCTCGCCGATCGTCTTCCTGAGGTCGACGATCGTCGAAGGGGGTCATGCCCTAGGTCACGGGTGAGACAGGTCGGTCACGGGCATGACCAACCCGTGACTCGAAATCTTGGCTAATGGACTTCAATTCTTGGGTTTCCTATGGTTCTGTCACGGCAGACCAACTCATAGGGGTCTAGCCGAAAATGGGATGTTATAGAGGGAAAGGCTATTTATGGAAGCCTCTGACCCTAGAATCTTTGTGAATATCAAGGAGTGAACCTTCAACCCTATAAAGGTCTAAGTTCTGGATGCCAATGTACAGACTCCCAATACTTATTCAGAAATGACTAAAAATAAGGTCATGTTGGCTGCATTGGATAATAGAGCCCAGAACATCATAGTCAGTGTTATTGATGATTCAACCTTTAAGAATTTGGTCCATTTCAAGACCTCCAAAGATATGTGGGACACCCTAGTTGTAACATCCCTTAAACAACTAGACCCCTAGGAGTGGTTTTGTCATGATTAGGTCATGATAAAACCCTAGGAAGCTCAAAAAGACTATGTGAACTTTGGCATGAAGATGAAGATCACCACGGTCTGCAAATAACACATTCCAATTACCTAACCTAAGGTTTGACTTTAAAGCTTCACCTTGACTCTTTGAACCCACCATAACATCCTTAACCCATTAGGGGGGGTCCCTTGGAGCACCGAGAACCCATTGGGGTTAATTAAAGTAGTCAAGTTGACCAAAGTCAACCCTAACCCTAAAATGGTCAAAGTGGCCTATCTAGGGCTAGTGGATCTTCACCTTCCCTCCTTGAACCTACCTAACCCTTTAAGAGGTTCATTGGGCCACTAAGGGGCCATTGGGGTTAACCCACGAAGTAAAGTTGACTAAAGTCAACCTAAACACTAAAATGGTCAAAATACCCTAATAAGGGTCAAGTGACAACCAAGGTGTCAAACCAACCCTACCCAAGTCTCCCTATACCTTAGGGGAGGCAAATGAGTCACTAAGGACCCATTGGGGTAAACCTAAAATGTCAAATTGACCAAAGTCAACTCATCCCTAAATTGGGTAAAATTAGCTCAAGTTGACCCAACCTAGCCCAACTCACTTGGGCGAAGCCCAAGTTGAGCGGCTCACTAGTTTTAGGAGGCTGATATTTACATGGAATGCCACTAAAAGTCTGTAAATGATGACTAGGAGAGAGAAACCTCAAGTTCCCCTTTAATGGAGGAGAGAGAGAAAAGAAAGAGATAAGAGTTATGGAGGGAGACCAAGGGCACCCCATTCTGATGGCGACGGCCACCAGGACGGCCAACATGGGACAGAAGTTGTCGATGATGCGATGCCGGCCAAGGACTTATGGTGTCGTAGCGGTCATGGCTACAAGCTTCGCCCTCGCAATAAGACCAAGGCTACATTTTGATTTTATGAGCTTGGGTGTGCCTTTATCCGTTTCATGCTTATTATTTGAAAACAATGTTTATTTGCATTTTCTTTTATGTGGTGTGAACTTAGCCACTTGTATTTGCCTATGATGTGAGCCTTATATAAGGCCATGAACTATTCATAATTGGTAGACATTATTGAAATTAAAAATTGAACATTACCAACCCTAATTTTTCCTCTCTCCTTCTCCTAACCGCCGCCCCCCCCCCCCCCCTCTTCCTTCCTCCTCCAAGCCACTAGCCCCAAGGCTCCCTCCTCTCTAGTGCTCGGCCACCACCTCTCCCTCTCTTGCTCTCGGCCGCTCCCTTTCTCTCTAGTGCTCGGCCACCATCCTCTCCCTCATGCTCTCGGCAAACCGAGATCATCTCTCTCCAAGGATATTCGGCCCATGCATGAGAGGTTGCCTTGCAAGGAAAGAAGTTAGCGATTCCTCCACGGCGTGAAGTGAAGGAGTTTAGCACGTTCATCATCCATAACGCGCTTCCCGTGGACTTTCAACGGAGGAGCGATCAAACTTGGTGGATCCACGCATCGCGGATCTACAAATCGAGAGGGGTAACGAAAATTTCTACCAAGAGTTTTCTTTCTCTAGATAGTTCTTGTGGTGGACGAATTTTTGCGTTATTTTCCGATTTGTTTTTCTTCGCGGTTAATCAAATAATAGATCGGTATTTTTCGTTTGGATTTCCGAAAGACTCGTAAGAGGATTGGCGATCCTCGCTTTTTTTTGTTGGGATAGATCCTACCATCTTTCGAATCATTTATTCTTGGTGGATCTATTTTGGTACAACCCATAAGCTCGATCGGGATCAATATTATCCCATTTAGCCGGAAGGAATTTGGCCTATAGCCAACTTTCGATCTATTTGCGGAACGACGATCTGTATTTTAGCGCGAACGATAAATAAAAAAATTGTTGTGGCTGCGATTTCGTTAGCGTGTGGATTAGAGAGCGTTGAGCGTTGTCTTAAGCGTCGTCGTGGCCTCCGTGACGTATCTCTAGGATATACCCTACATCAATTTGGTATCAGAGGGAGGTTGTGTTGATTTCCCAATCGACACCATCCTTTTTTTTTACATAGGGTTATCATCGTTCACTAGGGTGTGCACTTCCGTTACGAACCACATCAAATCTGAATTTTTTTTTCAAAACAATACATATTTGGGCTGCAATTAGTAAAAAAAAAATTTATTTTCTGCAGAAAATTACAATTTTTTTTTAAATTTTCTCATTTTTTTAAGAAAAAAAGTCTGAAAAAGTTTTTCTTGTTGCTCAGTTGTTTAGTGTCAAAAATAATTCAAACGTATAATTTAAATCAGGTCAAAACCGTTGTTTGTCCCGTTCATTCATGCGCACTAGGCTTGACACGGAATATCCTTCCTCCACCTCACACATGGCAAACAACCATGGTGATGAGCATGCTCCGGCCACGATCACCGAGCTACGGGAAGAGTTTAACGGTAGGTTTGACGCACTGACACAGTTAATTGAAGGGCTCGCTGTAAATCAAGCGGTGCCCCGAAACAACGGCGTTGGAAGAAACAGACCGGGTCCCCAACCCCCGGCCGCCAACCAGCGAGAGGAAAGACAAAATCACCCACGTGATCAGGACGATGAATACCCACTCCGAGGTCATTATGAGTTCGACGTAACTAGGGCCGTAAAAATAGACTCACCATCATATGATGGTATGGGAGAGCCCCAACTATTCCTAGACTGGATTATGGGAATTGAGTGCTATTTTGAATGGCACGACCTGACGGATGTTGAGAAAGTGAAGGTTGCACGGATGAAACTACTAGGAAGGGCCAAGACATACTGGTTGAACAAAGAGAGGCGACTAGGTACCGTTAATGGAGCACCCCCAATTGGGTGGGCTGCCATGAAAGCACTTCTACACGACCAATATGTTCCCACATATCACCGGACCCAAATGTTCGACGACTTAGCCTCCCTTCGTCAAGGAAATGCTTTGGTACCAGATTACATGGGACACCTTAAGGATATGTTGGTGCGTTGTGATGTTCGTGAGATGCCCGAAGTCACACTCTCCCGATTTCGTAAGGGACTCAACCCAGACATTCAAGGCAAGCTCTTGCGTTATGGTAACACGGACCTTAACACCACGTTCAATGCCGCCTTGGATATTGAAAAACACAACGCCTAAAAGGCCAAAGGACGAAACATTCAGAAGGGAAAGTCCATCTTAGGACCGCATCCTTCTTCCTCCACGCGAGACAAGGGAAAGTATCGATCAACGGATTCGGAGTCCATTGTTATTACCGCTAGGAATAATAGAAATCCCACCGGTGAGCGAGTACCGATAGGACGAATAAGCAAGACTAATGCCACGTGTTATTCTTGTGGAATCCAAGGGCACTACTCTAGTGAGTGCCCCACGAAGAGCAAACCGTTAGCCCTATTAGACTCCACGTCTGAGCCTGCCGATATCGTCGATGGAGCTGGCGAAGAATCTGATGCCGAGCCGAGTGACATTGAGGACGATTCTTACATAATGGTGATGAGATGTATTTTGGCCACACCGCGAGCGTTGGACGAGTATAACCGGACAAATATATTTACCCTAAATTTTTAGGGCGGTGAAAAATGGTGCAAACTAAATATTGATAGCGGTAGTTGCATAAATGTCGTTTCGGAGAATGCCATCACGCGCATGCATTTAGTCACCGAGCCGCACCCACATCCATATAAAATCGCGTGGGTAAACAAGACGTCAATAGCGGTCTCTAAGCGATGCTTGGTGCCACTAACATTGAAAAACTACGTCGATAAAGTGTGGTGCGACGTCATCCCCATGGACGTGTGTAACTGCATGTACACATATTGTTGCCTTATGCCAGTGTCTATGAGTTGCATCACTTTCACGTTCGTTGACCTTCGAGAGCTTCTGACTGCAGAATTGATGATTCTAATTTAGTATGGTTAGCCCCCGAGTGGATACCTTCGGGTTCCGTAGCAAAAGTATTACATTGGAGCGCCGACCCTTTCATGATTTTCAAGAATTTTTGGTTTAATGCAATTTCTTTGGATTTTTACGATGCAATCGGTTTTTCACCGCATTTCAATTTTTCGAATTTAATTTTGCAAATCTGGTCTCCATATGAGCGGCTTTCTCCGACGTTTCTCTCTTCCACTTCAAATTCTCGTGGGTTGAGAGGTGAGATTTGTCCCATGTCGCTCTTCCATTTGGGTTTATTGGCTCTCGCATTGGATGGTAAGATCTGCACTGCTTTTCTTTATGCTGACACATCTATGAGGATTCCTGCTGTTCTTGCTCATGACAGGTTCTGTTCTATTGCGGACGCCCGCAATGCTTGTTCTGCCCCGTGGATGTCTGTTCTTGCTATGCTACCTGTGGATGTTGCTGCCTCCTATTATTCTCTCCCTGGCCACTCATCGGAGATGAGTGATTTTGAGCGGGGGAGGATTGTTGGCAAGGATGCTCCGCCATTTGCTCGTGTCGACATGGACAACATGGACCTCTCGTTTGATCGTCGCCGCTACATGTTCATGGACATTGACGGTCGTTGCCGCAACCGTCGTCGTCTCTGCCACCTCTGCCGCATGGATCTCTCTTTTGATCGCCGCCGCTACATGTTCGTGGACATTGATGGTCGTTGCCGCAACCGTCGTCTCCTCTGCCACCGCCACCGCCGCGTCGCCGCCGGCATTTCGTCACGTCATTATGATTATAATGATTATTTCATTTTGAAATAATATTATAATCCTCCTCTTTATTTTCATAAGTTATTTTCATAGTCTTATTATCATGATGTTTTTTTATTTCCTTTTGTCTTTGGATTAAAACATTATTAGTGGCTAGGATTCAATTTAGTTTGATGAAGGGTGGTTGAGAGGTGTATGTGCTAATATATATATATATGTGGAGGTGGAGAGAAAGGGATTGAATTGAAGATAAAAAAAACCTAACTAAGGAGTCGGTTTGCTCCAGCCCACACCCCCCCTCCCCCCGTTTCTCTCGGCCTGGCCGAACCCGACGCCCAGAAGCCCGCCGCCCTTCTACTGCCACCCCCCTTTTGGGCTGTTCCTTGCGGCTCCGGCGACTCCTACCTCCTTCGGTGTGACTCCGAAGAAGGCGGCTCGGTTCTTCCTCATCCGATGCGACTCCGGTGACCCGTCGAAGTGCGACTCTTCCACCATTATCTTGCTCCTCCTCCTCCTCACCTCCTCTCTAATTTCTGGTTATGGGTAACCATTTTCTATCCCTAAACTTTGTGTGATTTTCAGCTTAATCTTGTGAGCTATTGGAGACATTTGGTTTCAAAATTTTATCCTAAATATTGAGTCACTTGCATTTATAAAAATCTGAAATTTGTATTGTGTTCAACCGAATTTTGCGAAGATTTCCGTAAGGGTAGATCCTTTTGGACGTTTGCAAACCGGGGTTTGTGTAGCCTTTGGTTTCGAATGGATCAAGCGGATTTGGTATATCCTCGTATGGTTTTGTTTTGAGGGTTGCATTTGGACTATTTTCCGAATCGAAGCTTTAGTCCGGATCACTCTCCATGTGGATGGAAATGATGTGATGTGATGTTAGATGTATGGTTAGGATATGATATTAGTGAACGTATATGTTCGTGCAGGTTTGGGTGGAAATTTCCCATTTGTGAGATCGCGCAATTACCAACGAAACTCTGCTGAAATTTCGAGTTTTGCACGCACACCACGTGTTCGCTTAAATTCCCCATAGGAATTTCCCTTGTCATTACGTGCCCTAGTTCCATTTAGGGAGTGGCATGCATCACAGCAAACACCCCAATCTGGGTAGAATAGAAGCAATCAATCAGGTAGATCAGAAAAATGCAGGGGCGGAGTACGAGCACGTGAAGTAGAAGCTGGAGCAGGGACAGTAGGAAGCACCCTAAGAAAATCAACAATGTGCTCGGTCATGTTGTGCTGCTGGCAAATCATCTCCTCCATCTGCAAATGTCGCACATAGTAGTCGAGATAATCCTCCGCAAAACTCCTACGATGTGTGGCATGGGCAAAAGAAGAAGCACGGCCCAAAGACATAGTATAGTCGGGATCAGCATCGTCAAGCCTACAAGACTCCAAAGAAGAACCCGCAGGAGCAGAAGGAGCCTCAGCAGGTTGCGTTCAATAAACAGTACAAACAACGTAACGCCACGTACCGCCAGAAGAAACACGACGCACCAACCTTAAGGCGGTCATCATGGTCACCGAAACAAAATCGTCGCGGGAAATGGGAGTCATGGCAGGCAAAGTGTCAAAGACTCCAAATCCCTTGGCAATTCGCGTAATAAAATGCGAACCACTGATGGCTTTCAAGGTTACGTACATGGCCTGGTGCAGGAAATAGTCCGCCAGAACACAGCCTAGGTGGAGAGGGACACTGTGCTGCATGTTGTAGAGGTAAATAAGATCTGACCATCCGCTACATTCTGGCTCATTGCGCGGGCATTGATACTATGCTCGATCAAGTGTTGAACGTAGCGGAGGGCAGGTGAGATGATACGGGAGGATTTGGCCGTGCGCGCCTCATACTGCTGCGTCAGGCCGGTGATCTCCTGCTAGAATGTGTGAGGAGATACACCAGTGGGGAATTCATGGGGTCGATACAGAACATCAAACTCGATGAGCTCCTCAATGGTGTATATCCCGGCATGTACGACAAGCATACCCACACCGAAGGTGTAGGGACGGGAGTTCATCCGAAATGACACAAATGTGGACTCCCTAGTAACTGCGTCACGTCG
Organism: Platanthera zijinensis; assembly: GCA_039513925.1. Lineage (NCBI taxonomy): Eukaryota > Viridiplantae > Streptophyta > Magnoliopsida > Asparagales > Orchidaceae > Platanthera > Platanthera zijinensis. The sequence continues at coordinate 104,050,862 of CM077088.1, forward strand.
CTCTAAGATACGGAAGGTGGAAAGGAACTCAAAAGTGAGTTCACGAAATCCCGTCTCCACAATGGAGAAAAGATGTCGCCATGAACCCACATCGAGTAAGCGGTCCACTTCCAGCTTTAGGAAAACGGTCGCAAGTTCTTCGTCTGAAAAAAAGCAAAAATCCAAAAATGGTTTTTGAACAAGGCGATCAAACCTCGTTATCATCTCCGGCCGCCCGAAACAGAGCATCCTTTCCTTCTCTTCAAAATCCACCAGAGCATCCGGAGCACCTTCCGGCTCATCCGGAACCATATTCCGGGTAGAGGAGGAGGAAGCACCACCCTTGCCACGCAACAAGCTAACCACTTTCTTGAATGGACTCATGACGATGATAAGCAAAGAAAGTGAAAGATAAAGAGAGGAAAAATGGGGGGAAGATTTGGAAGAGGAGGAAGAATTTCGCCGGAGAAGAAAGAGGTGAAGCCGTCACTCGAGCAGACGCACGAGATTAGGTCCAGCGTGCGTCAAAAATGCCTAGCCTGCACTTTTAATAAAATAAAACGCACGGTCGTGCGTTTTTATCGCGCACAGTTTTCCCCAACCTTGTGTTTTGCAAAAATAGGCCAATTCTCATAATTTTCTCCGGGAAGCCTCATCCTGCGACAACAACGAGAAAAATAAAAACAAATGGAATAAAGAATATCCTGAGCGACTAAGCCACTTCCCGAATTAGGCATAAGCAGGCAAAATTCTCGCAAGAAAACATTGAAATAGAAAAAAATTCAAAACAAACACACGCAAAGCTAACTGTAAAACAGTAAAAACTAAGTAGTTAATCCTACTCCTAGATAAATACAGGGGTTTCTGTCATCCCAGCACGACTTATTAAAAATCATAAAAGTACTAGCTAATAGGCCTATGAAAAGAGAAATGCATATGTAACTATTCCATTATCCGTTGCAGTAATAGGTACCTATACGGAGATAAAACAGTTACCCCTCTGCCCAAATAATAAAACCGGCTTCTCGCAGGCAGAGAAAATAGGAAGTAAGAAGAGAAGGAGCACTGGTCCTCGCTCATCTCACCACAAAATAAATCCTCGCCTAGCAAGGTATCGTCCACCACAGGTATGCAGGAAGCGATGGCGACGGCATAGGTACCAGGCTCATCGTCATCCAACCGTACCCGTGGAGACTCATCCTGCACAGGCTCAGATAAAGAAGGGGGATCAAGTAATAAAAGAGAGGAAGAACTAAAATAATCAGAAAATGAGAGAGTGACTCCGGCTTCACTCTTAGGAAGAACCAAGCACAGATCATTATCGGTATCATACGAGTCGTATCGGGGGGAATCTGACAACTCGAGGTCTGCGGTGGTAAGAGGGACCGCCTCATCCAATAAGGAGGTGCAAACCTCCACATCAGAAAGGGAATATTCCTCATCCCACCGGGGTGCATAAAAGTGTTCTGAAGATCCACATTCTCCATCGGAGATAAAGGAATCATCATCCCACTTCGCACAACCTTGGGCACCGAATCATCCACAAATACGGCATCATCAGCCGACTCACTCAAAAATGGAGTAGCAAAATCTGGCAATAACTGCGCAGGGGCAAGGCTGCTCTCAAAATCAACCATAGAATGAGCAGTCCCCATCGCAAAATCATTCGCAGACGCCACCGCGTCGACGACTGGAACAATCTCATCGTCCTATTTAGGAGCATCCATGAGTTCCAGATCCAATTCTCGCAAGCTAACCTCAGAGTGATCGTCATCACTCAAGGGAAGCTCGTAAAAAGGAACCGAGGGACCCATGAAAGATTTGTATGCGGAGAGAGATTCTTAGGTAATCTCAACGGGCAAAGAGCGAGCAAGGTGCTTGATGTCAGTGTATGGGCCATGCAACACCCTGGTAGGCCTGTCTACAACATTCTTCCGCGAACAGGAGGTTGCTGCAAGCATGCCCATAGAGGGAGAAGGCTCGCACAAGCGAGGGCAATCCTTCACCATGTAGCTTATACCTTAACATAACACACATCTAATACAATGCTCGGCATTCAAAGCAGCCATGGCATCGATGCTTCTGCGCAAAGCGTCAAGTAGACTGTACTCAGTAACAGAATACATCGCGAACAAAAGTATTTACCGAAAAGTGCTACAAAGCAAGAAAAAGAAACTAGCACGGATTTGCTATCTAAATCAAAAATCAGAGAAGGTCAAAAAGGAAAAAAGCAAAAATAAAAATTCTATCAACTAAAGCAAATAAGAAGATGATATGCACAAATTGAAAAAGGCTTCAATCTATTATCTCCCTCTCCAAAAACTCACACGACTGTGTTTCCCGGCAATGGCGCCAAAAACTTGATGCGTTTGAACGACAAGTGTACCGGTCGCACAAGTAATATAAAATGGGTGGCTTTCCCAAGTATCGATCTCTTCAAGGAACACAGTAAGGGGGGAGTTAATATCGAAGAGGACTTGAGATAGAAGACCTTAGGTCGGAGTTTCGCCCTAAATCGGCGGAGAAATCGGCTGGAAGAGGTCTGTCCAAAATTGTCCTCAAATGGCAAAAAATCTGCTCTTAAATAAAAAAAGATCTGAAAATTGGTCACGCACGGTCCGACACACGACCGTTTGTGAATCGTGTGATATTTGTGCAGATAATGCGTGAGGAAGAAGAAGCGTTGGCCCGTGTGTTTTACTTGCGTACGGGCGATTCCGCCCATGTGTGAAGGAAATCGCACGGGTAAACACAGAGCGAAATAATGCAGGAGAAAACAGTGGGACCGTGCGTTTTACTCACGCACGGGCATTGTTGCCCGTGCGTGAAGGAAATGTACGATTAACCACAGATCACTGGAAAGCTAGGCAAAAGGTGCAGGCCGTGCGATTCCTTCTCGCACGGTTTGGCCGAAACCGTACGGGAACAAATCGCAGGGGAATAAACAGATGCCCTAGGAAAGCTGTGTGAAACGCACGATTGAACTGGAACTGTGCGCGAAGAAATGCGCACAACCGTGCATTTTACACAGAACTGAAAATAGACTTTGGGATATCCCGACTACCTGCACAACAATAAAACCAGGCTCGAGCACAAGCTTCCAGCACCAAAATGCAAACTAAACTAAACAAAAAGATAACGAAGAGCACCATGTGCATACCCCCGACAATAGAATGCGCAATTACACACCCGTGGGCCAAAATAGTGCACTTGTCGTGAAAAGCAGATTAAAAGAAATATCAGCGATAGCATACTAAAAGTGAAATTCAAGTGCATTAAAACTAGCCCAGATGAGTCCGAAAATCACTATAAATATCGGACTCATCAACTGTCAAACTGAGAAACTGAAGAGGGAAAACGTCGAACAGAACCTGACAGAAAATAGTCGACCTCAGGAAGAATTTCGTCGACATGAAATCCAAGTTCGTCGAGCTGAGAAATCTCCTTCGTCGAGCTGAGCTCAACGATCATGAACTGAAAATCACTTCCAATCTGTGCTCCAAGTTTGTCGACCAGAGAAAGACTTTCATCGAGCTGAACTTCTAATATGAGATCATAAATCGTCGACCTCAACTGGACTTTTATCGAGCTCAACTCAAAGAAGGAACTCGAAGTTCATCAATCAAAGATCGACGATCGTCAAGCTGAGTTCGGCTATCGTCGAGCATAAATTCTGAAGTCTTTAACACTGTTTGTCTCTAAGTTATTGAGTCTCTGAACTCTTCTGAAGGCAGGTTCAAAGGCTAACCTAATAATACTAACCTTAACCTTAGAAAAACAAATGACCCTAAACAATACATGATGGGTCAACAAACCTAATAATGAACCTAGCCCAAATCAACTCTAAACAAGGTGGGGTTCCAACAATCTCCCCCTATTTGGGTTAGGTCACAATGAACAACAAAAAGAAAAATCACAAAGCATAAAATAATATCTGGCAGTATCATAAAGTTTCAGCAGATATAAACAACAGTGCCTTGTGACAAATATACAACAAAATAACAGTTAAGCAGAAAAATGAAGAACTGTCAAATTTTATTTGAGGAATCCTGAGAAGTTCTAGCAGAAGATTTGGTTAAGATAATTTCTCTGTTAGGATCAACTGCTTGCCGCTTTGAAATCTTTAAATCTTCAGCTCCAAGAATTGTGACAAAGGCAGCTCTTGGAACAACTGCTTCAGGATGTAGAGACATATAAGTATCAACATTAAAAAGTTTTTTTACCTGATACTTTTCAAGTTCTTTCTTCCTGTAAGAGGACATTATTGTATATTGGGAAGTGTCTTGTCCTTCTTCTTTGGCTTTCCTAATTTGGGACAGTCCTATCAGTTCTTTGAACTTGGCCATCCAAGAGTTATGATCCATCTCTGGATCACATACAGGGGACAAAGGCCTTTTAGGACTAGATTTGTCTTGTTGATATGATTCAGATGATTTCTGCTGCCTGCTTTGCTTTTGGTACTATTGTTGTCTGCTACTGCTAGAACTGTGTTGTTGTCTGCTATAAGAAGATCTGGACTGCTGAGAAGATGTAGACTTTGGAGCTTGAGAAACACTTCTAGAGGAACTAGCTACTAGAGGAGGAGGAGGAGGAGGGCCTCTCCTGAATGGAGGTGGAGGAGAGTACCTCCTACACTTCTTCCTTTCTTTCAATTCATTTTTAGAAAATCTCATCCAGTTAGGGGAGTCTGGAGTGAGCTTTATATTGTGCAAAATATAGTATGGAGTATCAGCAGATAGATTGGTCTTTGGAGCAGCCTTTGGAGGAGCCTTTTTCTTAGCCTTTATTTTCTTGGATCTTGTATCCTCAGAATCATCAGAGTCTTCATCATCATCAGAAGAAGTTGCTAGATTATCATATAGAGCATGAATCTGTTTAAGCATATCATCAGTGAGAATTGGATGAGCCTGAGGTTGTTCTTGAATTACAGGTTCTACAGAAACTTCTGAAACAACTTGATCCTGAATAGAAACATTTTCCTCTTCCATATCAGCAAACATTATCTCATCCATGTCTGGCATGGGAGACTCAGCCCATCTAAAGGTTGGAGGGGAAAAGGCCTTTGGCTCTGAATCAATTGAAGTCTCTATAATAGTATCAGAAACTGAAAGACTTATCCTAAGTTTTTCCAAAACTTCAATACTTATAGAAGAAGAATAACAAACTATAACTTTAGACATATCTGGAGCTAAATCAACAAACACTGGTAGGATGTTGCAATAAACTGAATCAAAAGAATATAGTAAAGAAGCTAAATCAACTGTGGGATTTATGATGCAATCACCAACAGTAGTTATTTTTGTATCTACAAAAGCAAGAATGTATGTATCTTCATCCATAATCTCAATGATTTCTACAATATTTGTGAACAACAACTGCCAGCTGCAATGTATTCAGCTTCTGTAGTTAAGGTAGACACAGATGTTTGTTTCTTATAAAACAAAGACACAAGCCTATCACCAAGGAACTGGCATGTTCCTGATATGCTTTTCCTGTCAACTCTACATCCAGCAATGTCAGTATCTGAGAATCCAGTTAATTCAAATTCTGACTCAATTGGATACCAGAGTCCTAGATTTGGGCAACCCTTTATATATCTCAAAATTCTTTTTAGGAAAATAAGGTGAGATTCTTTAGGGTTAACTTGGAACCTAGCACAAAGGAATGTATCAAACATGATATCTGGCCTGCTAGCTGTGAGATACAACAAGGACCCAACAATAGGCTTATATGTTTTCTGAGCAATTGGCTTGCCCTGTTCATCAAAATCAATCACAGCATTGGAAGTCGTGGGTGTTTTCATAGCTGAGGCATCAGAGATCCTGAATCTATTAAATAGCTCCTCAGTATATTTAGACTGGGAGATTAAAATGCCATCAGGGGATTTCTTCACTTGAAGACCAAGGAACTATGAAAGCTCACCCATGCTACTCATTTCAAACTTGGAATGCATTAGATCAGAAAACATTTTTTATAGTTTGGAATCAGTAGAGCTAAAAATGATGTCATCTACATATATTTGTACTAACAATATTTCATTTTTATGATGCCTAAAAAATAAATTCCTATCTATAATGCCCCTAGAGAATTTATGCTCTAAAAGAAAGATAGATAGGGTCTCATACCAAGCTTTTGGAGCTTACTTTAAACCATATAGAGCGTTATGTAATTTGAAAATAAAATAGGGATGATTTGGAAAGATAAAACCTGGTGGTTGCTCCATATAGACTTCCTCTTTGAGTTCACCATTTAAAAAGGCACTCTTGACATTCATCTGGTAGACTTTGAACGTTTTGTTTGCTGCATAAGCAAGGAATATCCTAATAGCTTCCAACCTTGCAACATGTGCAAAGGTTTGATCATAATCAATTCCTTCCTCTTGTGAATATCCTTGTGCTACTAGCCTTGCTTTGTTCCTTATAATAGCTTCGTGTGCATCCAATTTATTTCTAAATACCCATTTAGTTCCAATGATTGGGTATTCTTTGGGTCTTAGAACAAATTCCCAAACTCCACATCTCTCAAATTGATTGAGCTCCTCTTGCATTGCAACAATCTAGTGGGGATCTTGCTCTGTATCTTTTATGGATTGGGGCTCAAGTTGAGATATGAAGCAAGCATGCATCAAGCCTTGGTTGAGTTGATGTCTTGTTTGCACACCAACTGACATGTCTCCAATCACTTGAGATATAGGATGATCTCTAAGTGTAACAAGATCAGTAGGAGGAGTTGGTTCATCAATAGCTTGGGGAATTAATTCCTCTTGTGGAATTAAGTTAGTTGTTGTTGGTTCAACTATTCCAATAGTTTCTTCTTCAATCTCTTCATCAACTTGTGGAGAGGGAAGTGATATAACCTCTTGGGTGAGGTTTAAATCATCCAATTTCTCACCCAGTTGGGGTACCTGCAATAAATCTCTAGTAGAAGAATCCTTCTCTTTGTAAAACATGTTAGCTTCATCAAAAGATATATGAACAGATTCTTCCATTTTCAAAGTTGATTTATTAAATACCCTATAGGCCTTGCTGACTTGGGAATATCCAAAAAAAATTCCCTCTACAGCTTTGACTTCAAACTTTCTAAGATGTTTCTTGTTATTATTGTGTATGTAACATCTAAAACTAAAATCTCTAAAATAGTCTATTTTATGTTGCTTCCCTTTGAGCAATTCATAGGGAGTCTTACCCTTTAAGTTTATGTATTAAACTCCTATTCAGAACATAGTTTGTTGTGCTTACAGCCTCTGCCCAAAAGGATGGGGCAAATAAGCATCTACAAGCAATGTCCCTGTAGATTAAATTAGAGTTCAATTTTTCCTTTCAGCTATCCCATTTTGTTGAGAAGTTCTAGGAGCAAAGAAGCAATGTCTGATACCTTTCTTCTCACAGAATTCTTGCAAGAGAAGAGAATCAAACTCAGTGCCATGATCACTTCTGATCAATGCAACTAGAGTAGAGTACTCAATCTGAATGCTCTTAAGAAAGTCGGTAAAAATTTTGAAGTTATCTGACATGTTTCTCAAAAAGAACACTCAAGTGAATCTAGAGAAGTCATCTACAATAACTAAAGTGTAAAATTTCCCTCCAAAGCTCTATACTGCAATGGGTCAAAAAAGATCCATATGTAGCAAGTACAGAATCTTGGGTGAATCACTCTTATTAATAGATTTAAAGCTATTTTGGTTTGCTTGCCTAATTGACAAGCTCGCAGATACTTTCCTTCTTGTAGGGGCCAGAAGGCAATCCTCTAACAAGGTTGTCCCTAGATAATTTAGCAATATTTCTTAGGTTTACATGTCCTAGTCTTTTATGTCATAAATCATTATTATTACTAACTTGATTGAATAAGCAAATTTCTGAATTGGCTGACTTGAAATTAACTACATAAATATTTCCATGTCTAAGACCGGTTAACACAGTTTTGTTGTCTATTGAAGTAATAATACAGGAAGGTTTGTTAAAAGATACCTGATAACCTTCATCACATAACTGACTTATGGATATCAGGTTATGTTTTAAACCACTCACATATGAACCCTTTTTGAATGTAACAGCTCCAACTTTAATATTCCCATAGCCTTTTGTTTGGCCACAGTTGGAGTTTCCAAAGATAACCTTTGGTCCAAGCTTTGACTTGTAGTTAGTTAGGTTGTCCTTACTTCCTGTCATATACTTTGAACACCCACTATCCAAGTATCACTATTGCTCTGTGATAGGAAAGTTTTGTACCTGCAAGAAAATAAATTAGCTTTTCTTGACCAAGGTAACCTTGGCTCATTGATTCTTCTCAAACTTATAGCTAGAAATGTAAGAATAATCAGGTTGGTCTTTGTATCCTATGGGTTGAAATCTTCTAGGTGGAATTATCTATTGGGTAAAGGGATTAACAAATGATTTAGGTTTATTAAAATTTCTGGAGAAATTTAGGTTTCTATTGAAATTATCTGAGGTCGACGAATTCCAGTAAGTTCGTCAATCTGCGTTTGACGAATAGGGATGAGTTCGTCGAACTCCACTCAGAGAATAAAAGTATTCATTTCATGTGCCCCAATTTCATCGATCGCGGTTCGATGATCCATATAAATTTCGTCGATCGTAGTTAGACGATTTATTATATATAAAATCTGTGTTTATAGTTCGTCGATCTGAGCTCGACGAACCATATTCATTTCGTCGATCTGAGTTCGACGAAAAATATTGAACATTATTTTTATTGAAATTTTTATTTTTCCTTTTCTTTTGTTTGGGTTTTTGAAATTCTTCTATTTGTTTGTTATTGTCTTCTAATTTTTTTTGCCCTTTTCTAATATGAATTTGATAGGGGTTGAAAGAATATTTTTCATAAGTATTGGTGGCTGACTAGATGAAGCTCCTATGCCTAATTAATATTAAGTCTAGCATTTACTATGCAGGTTATATCCATTAATTTAATACTTCTCCCATTTAGGGATTCTTCAAATTATTTTGCTTCATTTAGTTCAGTTTTTAAAGAAATAATTTGTTCAGAAACTATAACTAGTTCATCTTTTAGTTTTATGTTTTCAGAGAACACATTATCAAATAAAATTTGTTTATCTCTGAGAAGTTTGATTTCCTTCTCAGACTTAATTAAATCATTACACAAAAGTTTGAATTCAGCTTTAAAATGATCATAATTGAAATAAAAAAAGGTTATTACCTGATCCTCTTCTGATTCTGATTCTTCTGCTGATTCATCAGCTGTTGAATGACTGCATGAGCATCAATTGCCATCAGGCAAATCTCTCTGCCTTTTGCCTCTTCTTCATCCTCACTAGAGCAGGAAGATGAAGACTCTTCTTCAGACTCACTCCAAGTCTCAGCAACAAAGCCTTTTTCTTTCTTCTTATACTTACTGGAACAAGGCTTGTTGTAGTGCTTCTTGTATTCCTTCTCTTTTCTTTTATACTTCTTTTGGGACTCTGGACACTATGGAAGAATATGTCCTGGCTTCCTGCAACCATAGTAGACAACTTCCTTAGTAGGAGTCATATCATACCTTGGCTTATCTTCATTCCTTGTTGATCTTCTTCTGAAATCCTTATTAGCCATTTTGTAAAATCTCTTGGCTAAGATACCCATCAATTCTTCTTTTGCTGGTAGAGTTTTTGATTCTTCAGATGCCTTAAAGGCAATGCTTTGCTCCTTCCTTCCTGAGGTAGGAGTCTTCTATTCAGCTGCTTCTCTAGTCTTGATAAACTGCTCATAAGACTTGAGCTTGCCAAGCAAAGACTCAGTAGAGATTTCTTTTAGGCTTCTGGCCTCCTTTATTGGCCAGATCCTAGAGTCCTATGTGCTAGGGAAGCACATAAGGATCTTATCATTAATCTCAGTCAGTGATATGTTCTTGTCAAGGTTCTTCAGCTCATTGATGATCAAGCTGAGTCTGTTGTACATATCAGCCACTCACTCTGACTCTTCTTTCTTGAAGTTATCATATTAGGAAATGAGATGAGATTTGCTATCTTTTCTCTCATCAGCTGATCCTGCTACCATTTGGTTAAGATAATCCCAAATGGCCTTTGTTGATGTACACTCAGCAACCTTCTGGAAAATATCATCTGAAATTGTTTGTGCCAGAATATTCATTGTTAGCATCTGCAACCTTTGCTTTCTTTTGTGCCTCAGTCCACCCAGGTGGTGGAACAGCACTGGTGCTTGTAGATGTTGTTGCAGAAGGTGTAGGGGGACCTGTCAAAATGGAATTGTAGATATCTTCATCAACTGAATTCATATATAATATGATCCTTGCCTTCCAAAGTGCAAACTTGTTAAGGTTGCACACTGGAGGTCTGGTGCTTGAATATTCTTTCTTCTGTGCCATTATATAAAAAATACACTAGAGAAAATAAGATCTATCAAAGATTTTTTTTGTTCAGGTGTTAGCCTATGAAACCAAATAACCTTACACTCTGATACCAATTGAAAGTGAGGGATAGATCTGTCTTAACTCTAGAGGGGGTGAATAGAGTATTTAAAAACTTTGATTAATTTTTATAGCAGATTAAAATAAGTGATAAGTATATGTATAAAGAGAAATGAAAACAAAGACAATCACAGCACACAGAAATAAACAATAGAGCAATCCAGACGACACAATGAATTTATAGTGGTTTCCCTAAACTTGGATGCATCCACTCTTCTACCACCCTGGTAGGAATCCACTAACAAGTTTTTGATCAGGTGCCCTACCACCACAGGTTTTTGCTCAGTTGCCCTGTCACCACAAGATCTATTTCAAGGGAGATCTCACAACCTTTTGAGCTTTTGACTAGGTGCCCAAAAACCAAACCAAGCCTTTTGATCAGGAGACTTGACAACCAAAAGGAATAACTTTTGAAGGGAGTTAAGAAACCCTTTTATAGTGGTGAAAGAAAGTAAAGATAATGTCTTCTCTGTCAACAATAAGAGAGAAGACTAGTGGATGTTGTTGTCAAAGCTCCCACTGAGATGTGGAAGAATTAAGGAGAATAAGAGCTTTGCTTAAGGTGTAGGTGATGCAGGCCCGCACGTTGACACCGTAAAATCTATGGACTAAGCACGATTGTCTCTCTATGATCAAATCTTACACTCACACAAATTCCAACGCAGCACACACGCTTAACAATTATATCAATTAAATGCTAACGTACGGGTATCCAAACCAATTAGGATTGAAATAAAGGCTATAGGAAAATATTCTTTCCTGCTAAAAGGACCCACCCGGTCCGATCGAGCGAAGGTTGTACCAAAAGAGATCTACCAAAAACATTATGATTCGAAAACAGTAGATCTCTCCCAACAAAAAGAAAACGAAGATTCGCCAAACCTTTCGAACTTAAATAAAATAAGGATAAATAACAAAATCAAACAAAGAAACCACGATAAATTAACCGTTTCAGAGATCACGCCAAAGTATCCACCACAATGAAAATCAAGAGGGAAAACACCAAAAGTAGAAAGGTTTCGTTATTCAATCGGAATGGATGACTCTGATTCACTATTTTCTGGATCGTCCATCAACGGCTCTGCCGGAGTCACGCCGTATGGAGAGAAAACTCGTCCTCCTTCGTCGCTTCACGTTCGGATTAGAATCCACAAGTGGGATTTGTGCCTTGGCCGAATTTCACCCAAATGGAAAAAAGGTAGGTCGGTTTTGATAGGGAATGAGGGTGGTCGAATTTTTTAGGGTTGAAGATGGTCGGGTTTTGGGGTGGAGAAAGGAAAGGGAGGAGAAGGTGGAGAGTAGCCAAGTAGAGAGAGGGAGGAGATGGTGGCCGGCGGCCAAAGAGATGGGACGAGGATAGGAGGAGCCGAAATTTTAAAAGGAGGGGAAAAAGATCTAGAGAAAGATTTTAGGGATTCAAATTCTTATCATTTATTCTCGAATAAAATCCTTCATAACAAGGTTATATATAGTCTACACCACTCCATCTCCTCCAATTCAAAATTCAAAATGAAACTATGATGGTTATATGCACCCATCATGAAATAAAAACAATACAAAATTTTAATGCATGAAATTAAAATACTCTTGATGGTTATAGGCACCCATCATACCAGAATTAAACTACATTAATTAAATGCAATAAAAAAATGCATGAAATAAAATTGTTTTAAATAACAATTGATAAAATAATAATAATTTGATAAAATATATAATTATAATTATTTAATTTATAATTATATATTTTATTTAATAGCGACGGCGGCATTGGCGTCGTGGTAGAGTCCCATCCTCGAGCTTGTGGCAAACGATCATCCCAATCCACAAACTCTCTCAGACGGGGATCAATGGAGGTTGCATCAGCAACATCTCCATCAATCCTCCCCCGCTCAAAAGTACTCATCTCCGATGAGTTGATATAAATGTACTTGTACGGGAGAGCATAATCCATAAGAGCCACCTTTTAATCTAGAAACCAAGAGTCTTCAGAGGCCGGACGATCACGCCATCGAATCAAGTAACGGCAAACATCACCACATGGGGAGGAGATCACTTCATCTTGGAGTATCCTGTCATGCAAAAAGTTGGTCCTGGAGAACCTTGTAAAAGCATTAGGCAATAAAGGAGAAAAAGTTTCTACATCAATAACCAACGTACCTCTAGTGATGACCAATGAAGAGAGCGATCCAAAAACAAACTCACCCCCAACCCATTAGATAATGCAGTAAAACTAAATGAACATACAGATAATTCAAGTTGTGGAGAAACATATAGCGTTAAATCAGAAACATTAAAAATAGGGGAAATACCCCAATCAGTGGGTAACTTCAAAAGATATGCATTTTCTCCTAATTTATTTAATATCTGAAAAGATCTAGCTCGCCGATTCGCCAACTTTACTATAGTCCCCGAAGGCATCCGTTCAGGGACAAGACACGCCAAAACTAAACCACCAACCTTAAAGTGAGACGCTCTTTTATGTATGTTAGCATGAAATTGATAAGATATATAAATTTTGAACATTAGAGGCAAAATCTTGTGCGAATTGACTTGACCTATAATATGGTGATAACGAAATCAAGTCAAAATGCACTGGTGTTTTATATCCGTGCATGATCTCATTCGGTGATAAGCTTGCGTGTAAGAAATAGGACGCAAATTGAGTGATTAATTTTTTAAATGTGTGCCTAAGTATCTTACTACAGTGAGGAGTGAACCCATGTGCTACATGACTTAACCCAAATACGGAGGATAATGGGGTTAAGTCAGGGGGCACGGGAGCTGTATAATCAAGGATGATTTTCATTGGCTCCAAATTGGCAGTTCTAATTTTATATTTAATATTTTCATGCTTCGCATGAAGATATGCAAATGAGAACTGCTCTTCATAAATAATAGAGTTGGACGCTCCCATATGTGAAAAGATGTGCGAGCGATACAACTCAAGGGGCCAGACTGTGGTCACTAACGTGTGGAAATGAGGGTCATCATAAGGTGGTGGGTAAATGTGTACAACCGGGAGTGGTATATGAGTATATCTAGGGGACACCACATCCAGAGGCATAATTGCCAAAGAATTAGAATAAGTCATAGTCGAGGACAAAATCGTAGACATACATGCATAATAATGAGCAGTCAAATGTGACACGTAGGTAGATCTACGGGGTGCGGTGTAAAGTCCAAATATCACTGCGCTCAACTTAGGAATATCTATACGATGAGACAACGTCAATGTACGAACTAATAAAGTGGGCGTGACACAAAAATTCAGACTAGGACTACCGGTTCAATGCCCTAGTAAGTCAACTAATGTGGGCAAATAGTCAGTATAAATTTCACCCAACGGTGACGACATCAAAGAATTCTCATCCGGGTGTAAAACCCAAGAATCGTCCAAAAATATAACTTACTCGCTAGAAATTTCTTCCAACACACTAGAAACAACATCTGAATCAGAGTTAGTAAAAGTCTCATAAATTGGCAAAATCGAACTCGACAAAATTTCTAATTCAATTTGAGTAATAGGAACTGGTGATAACGTCAAAGAAATAGTTTTCGGGTTCTCAACGCTAAAATCATCCAAAAATATATGTCCCTCATAAACTAATTCATCCACAATAACACTTGGGACATCCTCACTTTCAGGCTCCTCAGATAACCCAGATATAATCTCAGTAGGTGTAATCATAGTCTCTAACACGACAGGGATCGTAGCCTTGAGAGGGCTCTCAATACAAGGGTGATCAGACACAACACTAGTAGTGCAAGTAATAGGCAACATAATACTCTCACAGATCAGACTATCATCATCCCATACATCATCTTCTAAGTCACTAGGTATTCCCTCAATTTTAGACTCATAAGAATTGTCGAGCACTAACGCACATGACGAAATACTCTCACATATGGGGTCATCCTCAGTATCAAGAGATATTACATCTACATCAGCATCCTTATGAGTATCAGTTTCTATCTCAAGGGGCTTAGATGTCGATGCTAAAGGAGGCATAACCCTAGTAGTAACTTATTTCGAGTCCACGGCATATGACCTATTAGTACTGGTTTCCCTAACGGTGGGCGGTGGTCCTAAGATGGACTTTCTCGTCTGAAACGAGCGAGTCTTATTCTTAGGAATGTTGTGCTTCTCAATATCCAAGGCAGCATTAAAAGTGGTGTTTAGGTCAGTTTTACCATAACGTAGTAATTTACCCTGGATGTCGGGATTTAACCCCTTACGAAACCTAGAGAGGGTGATCTCTGGAATCTTATTCACACCACACCTAACCATCATATCCTTAAAAAGACTCATATACTCAGAGACCGACTTATTCCCTTATTTAAGGGTTGTCAAATTATCAAACATCTACCGCTCGGTCTGGGTGATTGGTTTATAATCATTCCTAAAAATAGGTATGGGACTAGCGCCATAATGATACCCACTCGCAGGCTTGGTGTTAGTAGTGCGGAGATAGGAGGGATCAAATTTATCCAAGAATAGGTGTCGCATGTGCGGCCAAGCATATGGACAGCCAGCAGTACTACGCTCTTCGTTCAGCCAAAACATCAGGGCTTGACCTACTAAGCTCTCTCGGGCTATAATAACCTTGTAGTAGTCGCTACATATGTGACAATCAAAATAAGCTTCTATCCCATAAATCCAGTCCCTAAAACTTTCATAATTTCTAGAACCATCAAACGTGGGTATCTCACTCCTAGTATGAGGAATAGTGTGGAGACGGTGGTAATTCCTAGAGTAGGATGGCAAGGCTTGGGTGTGTTTAGACATGGATTTATCATAGCAATAATCTAAATAGGAAGCATAAACGTCATAGGCCATAATAGCGTGAACCGGAGAGAAAACTCACCCGGAACTTGTGCACATGCAATGAGATAAAGAACTTGACCCACTAAATTCTAGGAAAGACGGAATTGTTCCCGCTTAGCAACTAGGGTAATAAATAAATGAATTTTATTATCTTGTTGGAAATATTATTAGGATTATTAATTATTATTATTTTTTTGAAGAAAAAAATAAAATTATAGGCTGCTATTTGCAGACCAAAAATTAAATTTTATAATGACTTAATAAAAATAAGGACTTAATAAAAAAATATATTTTTTGGATTTCTTACTAAAAATTGATGGAGAATTTCCAGAATTTTATGTTTTTGAATTTTGAGAAAAACTGAGAATTTTAGGCCGTTATTTGTAGACCAAAAATTCAAAATTTATTTTATATGTTATGCAATGAAATGTGCAAGTGCGTGTCTGAAAAAAAAAGGGGAGCGTGCCAATAAGGAAATTAACGTGAGCCTCCCTCTGATACTAAATTGATGCAGGCCCGCACGATGACACCGTAAAATCTATGGACTAAGCACGATTGTCTCTCTACGATCAAATCTTTCACTCGCACAAATTCCAATACAGCGCACACGCTAAACAATTATATCAATTAAATGCTAACGTACGGGTAGCCAAACCGATCAGGATCGAAATAAAGGCTATATGCCAATATTCTTTCCGGCTAAAAGGACTCACCCGGTCCGATTGAGCGAAGGTTGTACCAAAAGAGATCTACCAAAAAAATTACGATTCGGAAACGATAGTTCTCTCCCAATAAAAAGAAAATGAAGGTTCGTCAAACCTTTCAAACTTTAATAAAATAAGGATAAACAACAAAATCAAATGAAAAAACCACGATAAATTCAAAGTTTCAAAGATCACACCAATATATCCACCACAATGAAAATCTAAAGGGAGAACACCAAAAGTAGAAAGGTTTCGTTACCCAATTGGAATGGATAATTTCGATTCACTATTTTTCGGATCGTCCTTCAACGGCTCTGCCGGAGTCACACCAGATGGAGAGAAAACTCATCCGCCTTCGCGCTTCACGCCGGGATTGGAATCCACAAGAGGGATCTTTGCCTTGGCCGAATTTCACCAAAATGGAAAAAAGGTAGGTCGGTTTTGGTAGGGAATGAGGGTGGTCGAATTTTATAGGGTTGAAGATGGTCGGGTTTTGGGGTGGAGAAAAGAGAGGGAGGAGAAGGTGGAGAGGAGCTGATTAGAGAGAGGGAGGAGATGGTGACCGGTAGCCAAAGAGAGGGGAGGAGGATAGGAGGAGTCGAAATTTGAAAAGGAGGGGGAAAAGATTTCAAGAAAGATTTTAGGGATTCAAATTCTTATCATTCATTCTCTAATAAAATCCTTCATAACATGGCTATATATATCCTACACCACTTCATCTCCTCCAATTCAAAATGAAACTATGATGGTTATATGCACCCATCATGAAATAAAAACATTACAAAATTTAAATACATGAAATTAAAATATTCTTGATGGTTTAGGCACCCATCATACAAGAATTAAACTACATTAATTAAATGCAATAAAATAAAATGCATGAAATAAAATTGTTTAAAATAACAATTGATAAAATAATAATAATTTGATAAAATATATCATTATAATTATTTGCTTTATAATTATATATTTTATTTAATAGCGACGGCGACGTTGGCGTTATGGGAGAGTCCCACCCTCGAGCTTGTGGCAACGATCATCCCAATCCACAAACTCTCTCAGACGGGGATCAATGGCGGCCGCATCAACAACATCTCCATCAGTAGACCTTCAGATTGAAGATTGAACTTCTAGATTCTTTTAGACTGATGAAGATGATTGTCTTTTGAAAAGTCCTGAAGCAAAACTGAAGAAGACTGAAATTGTATGAGAGCTGTTCTTCTTCTTTCAGTTTTTTGTATTCACAATTCAAAAATAACTTCTATAAATTTTGTTTGTGCTCTCTATTATGTTGTATGTAATCTTCTAAAAAGTTGTCTTTTATATTCCTTGAAGAAATCGACTTTTGAATTTTGAGTCCAATCCTTGATTGACTGTAGAAAATCTGTAAGACTGAACGGCTAGAATGGTCTTAAATGAATTCCCTAACTCTCTCTTGAAATAAGCCAAGTAATAACTCTGTGAAATACCATAATTAATGCTTCCTAGAAACGGTTATATTCTTGAGAATATAAGCATTAATTATCAGAGTATTACTGCTTAAATATAATCAAATAAATTGATAGTCAAACTGAGAAACTGAAGAGGGAAAATGTCGAACAGAACCTGAAAAAAATCGTCGACCTCATGAAGAATTTCGTCGACCTGAACTCCAAGTTCATCGAGCTGAGAAATCTCCTTCATCGAGCTGAGAAATCTCCTTCATCGAGTTGAGCTCAGCCATCATGAGCTGAAAATCACTTCCAATCTGAGCTCCAAGTTCGTCGACTAGAGAAAGACTTTCGTTGAGCTGAACTTCTGATTGAGATCAAAAATCGTCGACCTCAGCTGGACTTTCATCGAGCTCAATATAGAGAAGAAACTCTTAGTTTGTCATTCAGAGATCGATGATCGTCGAGCTATGTTCAACTATCGTCGAGCAGAAATTCTGAAGTATTTAACACTGCTTGTCTCTAAGTTCTTGAGTCTCTGAAGTCTTCTGAAGGTAGGTTCAAATGCTAACCTAATAAGACTAACCTTAACCTTAGAAAAACAAATGACCCTAGACTATACATGATGGGTCAACAAACCTAATAGTGAACCTAGCCCAAATCAACCCTAAATAAGGTGGGGTTCCAATAGGGAGGTTGTTTTGTTTCACAGGCTAATACCTGAACCAAAAGATCTTTGATAGATCCCATTCACTCTATTGTATTTTTATATCATGGCACAGAATAAGGAATACTCAAGCACCATACCTCTAGTGTTCAACCTTAATAAGTTTGCACTTTGGAAGGCAAGGAACAGATTATATATGAATTCCTTTGATGAAGACATCTACAATTCTATTTTGACAGGTCCTCCTACTCCTTCTGCAACAACCAGTACAAACACCAGTGATGTTCCACCACCTGAGTGGACTGGTGCACAGAAGAAAGCTAAAGTTGTAAATGCTAAAGCTATGAACATCTTAGCTCAAACCATGTCTGATGATATATTTCAAAAGGTAGCTGAATGCATATCAGCAAAGGTCATTTGGGATTTCCTCAACCAAATAGTAGCAGGATCTGCTGATGAGAGGAAAGATAGAAGATCCTGCTCAGCCGCCTTCATTCCCGAAGCTGATTGTTGGTCAGTTTTCGATTTCATTTTCCAAAGTTCAAGGTTAGATGTCCAGAATCTGAGCATTTATCTATCCACTCAAATGCTAAGGGAGATATCTTGAGAGACTGCAAAGCAATATCTTTGTAAAGATTCAGATATTTTGCTAACTGATAATAATATCCAAGAAAAGAACCTTCTGTATTTAATGGCACTTTTATGTTAACAAATATAAGCATAATGTGAGCAATTTTTGGCACTTTGTAAAGATTCTCGAAATTTAATATATTGGATATGGGCAAGTACGAGGGTCTATTTCTTTTTGGGTCATCTATTATAATTATTTTTCCACTAACAATGAATACATTATACTTTTTCAATGTAGGCTTTTGCTTTTCAAATGGCGGAGATCTCATTTTGCATTACCCAGCACATTCTCCATGAAATATGTTTTAGAAATATATTTTGGATTAGTATTTTATCCAACATATTAAAGATTGCCCATCCTCCAATGATGTGAATATGAAGAGCACCGAAAACTCTGATACCAATGATGTTTATCAAAGAAATATCAAATTGAGGAGGATCAAAATAAAGCAACAATAACGTTTTTTTCACTTTAAAAAGTAATACAAGAGTACTCTTGATACCGTATGGATTTGTGCCAGGTTGAAAAAAATATGAGCTGTGAAACTACCATGCTATATCATGATCTGTTGGTGTACTTTCTTCCACAGTTGATATTTTAGTATATTCAATTGAATATTCCTAAGAGTTTTGGATACCCTAGCCTATTTATTCATTGTCTTCTCTTGGATATCAGCATCGAGCATGGACGTATGTTTGCTCTGTTTGCTGGCCTTCATCCCCTCACCGTATCGTCGGTAGGTATTCCCAATTTGAATTCATTCCAGAACACATATAGCGTTGGTGAAGAACTCCAACGACAGACCTCTCTTCTCACCCGCCTTCATTCCCGAAGCAGATTGTTGGTCAGTTTTCGATTTAATTTTCCAAAGTTCAAGGTTAGATGCCCGAAATCTGAGCATTTATCTATCCACTCATATGCTATGGGAGATATCTTAAGATACTGCCAAGCAATATCTTTGTAAAGATTCAGATTTTTTGCTAACTGATTATAATATCCAAGAAAAGAACCTTATGTATTTAGTGGCACTTTTATGTTAACAAATATAAGCATAATGTGTAACATCTCATTTCCTACTAGACCCCTAAACTTAGATTAGGTTAGGACATGTGGTGGATGAATGAGATTAGTCCAGGTTTGACCCAAGGAGTTAGGGTGGATTCACATAGGTCCCACTATAGGGTTCAAGTCAAATCAGGTCAAACTAGCCCAAATTGGAATCATAGGTACACATTGACCCCGCCACTATGCCCCTAAACCTAAAAGCAATCTAAGTGAACCAAAAGCCACATCATTGGATCAATCATTGACCCAAGTTGACCCCAGTCAACCCTAACCCTAATTTGGTCAAACTCACACTTATATACCCAATTAGCCCTAGTGGGGCATCACCATGGACCAACCCATGTTGGGTGATTCCATAGGGCTCATGATCATCAAGTGGGGTCAGCCCACTCATCAAGTTGACCAGGTCAACCCTAAAAGTCAACTCGGTCAACCTTAGGCCTATTTAAGTAATTTTGAAGACCAAGCTCATTCCTAATGGGCTAAGCCCTTGAGCCATGGCCTAACCCATGTTGGGTGATAACATGGGGTTCATGACCATCTAGTGAGGCTAGCCCACTCATCAAGTTGACCAAGTCAATCCTAAAAGTCAACTTGGTCAACATAAGGCCTAAAGAGAGAAAATGAGAGCCAAGCTCATTTCTAATGGGCTAAGCCCATGAGCCAAGGCCAATGATAAGCCCAAGTGCTCATTTACAGCCCGTACCCTCTGGTTTTGGAGGGTAATAACATGCAAGGGGGTATTTTGGGAATTTACCCAAGTAAAGGAGAGAGAAAATGGAGGAAAATTGGGATGGAGGCCATGTGGCCCTCCTCCTCTCTTTCGAAGCCCACATCTTAACCCACACTTCAATTCTCAGCCTTTCCAACCAAATTCCATGCCACTTGTATCCAAGGAGGAGAAACCAAAGCTCATGCCCGAAATCCCCATCATGACATCTCTATATATAGCCCATATCAGCCAAAACCAACCCTCCCATTAGCTTTAGAAGGTCCAAAGGAGTGTAATTTGATACCTGGATCAAAGCTTTTGATGGAGAATCGGGTTCGGGAGCAAGCTCGTCGGAAAGGAAAAATTCCATGGCCAACCGCCGTCGCCGTCGGGCTCCAATAAAGGTCCATTTCACCACACCTCACCCAGTGCTAGATTTCTAGCTCAACTAGGCGAGACATCGGGCTCAATTGAGCCCGATCCAATGTGAGCATTTCGTGAATTTTCAGATTTTAATCAAGTTCAAGTTCATCAGAAACCGCCGCCTTCGGCGGCCAAGTCGCCGCAAAACACTTGCCCCCACCTCAACGGAGGTGGTGATGGTGGTGGTGGTGGTGGCTGGCCGGAGAGGTGGTCGGATGGCCAGGAAACACCAAAGGAAGTTGCTACAGGCGGGATGCATTTGGACTGTCGGCTGGAGGAGGAAGATGCATGGATGACATCGATCTTGATCGTATTAAACTATAGTGATTATATTTATTTCATTTTTTGTCACATTTTATACAGAACCTTGTGTTAAATATTTAGGCCTCTTAGAGACATTTCCAGAACTAGTGTCCAACATAAAAAAGGTAGATCTACGTCTTATCTTCATTTTGAAACCTTAAAGTTGTGATTTGGAGCAACACAGCTCTCTATAGGGCCATTCTACCAAGACTGGTCCTAGGCTAGGGCAGAACATTACATGAGTGCCCAAGCAAAACCCTAATTCAACATGCAGTGAAATTTTGGGCATGCATGTGGTTGGGCTAAACGTAAGTCCTATCCAAAAACTAGAATTTTGGGGGATAATTTTTTAACATTTTTTATAGATAATTCATTTATTAAATAAAAATGAAAATCTGGAGATTCTCTTATCCACATGCCCCCAAATTTGGTTTTCATGGTCCTAGGATCACTATAAGACCATGGTACAAATTTCAGATCATTTGGACCTTTGCATGTTAGGGAAAACCAACATGCATGTTTAGGGTAGATTTGTAAAGAATTGTGTCAAATGTAAATATGGGAATTTTGCCCATTTGGCCCATTGAATGTCCATGAAATTCTGGACAGAGGCTTATAGAATTTTTGGTGGTATAGTTGATGTGCTTCATTTAGAAAATGGTCAAATTATGATTTTAATCTTAAATAGAAATTATATAGAAATTTACATGGAAAAATTATGAATTCTGGTAGGCAGTCATATTTAACCTCATTGAACACTAGGTAAATTTTTTAGATCTGAGGAACCATTGTATTTAGTACATCATGTACAAAGTGACTTAAGTCACTTAATTAAAATATTTAATTTAGGGTCTTAATTCTTTAGAAAAATGGTGAAATCCTAAATGGTCAACACCATACACCATACCAACCCATAATAATTAATTAGGGGCATTTGACCCAAGTAATTGGAAGTCCTATTATACGGGTTAGTATTAGGTCATGGGTTGCGCTTAGCAAAAGTAGCAGGTATTACTGGGACCCACAGGGGATACGATATAAGGTTGAGATGATAACTATATTGGGAAGATAAACCCTGGTTGGTGTCTAGTAGGTAACTTCATAGTATCGAGTGATAGAGTGCAAAATCCCAAGGATAGTAGCTATGAAGGAGGCCGGCAGAAGACCGCCTATTCCCCCAAAATATCCCAAGTCATTAGGTTTGTTCCATAGTAACAACGAGAGCTGGGTATGGATCATGGGTAGACATTAATAAAAGTTAGTATCCTTGCGAAAGGGAACTTTGGGCTTTCAATCCCATCTTGGTTCCTAGTGCCCCCGAGACCCCTTCATTAGGCATACCCTGGGCAGTCCTGAGATTAACCCGAAATTGCTAGGTATAACAAACATTAGACAAGAGTAGTCTAATAGGCTAACAGAACATGTTAATATTCTCACCCGTAATTGGTTGGAGGGATTCAGAACTAAGTCATTGATGTGTAATCTCACCCGTGAAGGGTTAGAGAGTTTGATATTAGGATAGGTTGGTCCTTCGAGCTGAAGACTCAAGAGGTTTATTTCACGACAAGTTGGTCCTGCGAGCTGGAGGCTCGGGATTATGACATCAGGATGGGTTTTGTCCTACGAGCTGGAGGCGCGGGTTGAGATACCTTGTATGTGCATAGAAACAAAACTAGTGGCGAGTCATGCGGTACTGGGCCAATCGTCACACTGACGGAAGTACGGTGACTCTGGTGAGGTGTGAGGGTTTGAGGGGCCAGTAGATTGTTTATATTGCGGCCTTGAGGACAATCCACGAAAACGCACACCGACCAAGAAAGTTTGGCAGTTGGCCAGCATTAGTACGTAGAGACTCTAGAGTGCACCTAGGACGTGTACAAAGGCGTACAAAGGGTCTGGGCTTGGTAGTGTGTATACCCTCCTAGGAAGCGGAAGCGCCCGTTCCGCTGCTGTCTTAGCCACAGCGGTGGTACCAAAGAGTGATACTAGCTCCAAAAAGTAGGAACTAAAGGTCTGCGATCACAGAGTCATGTGTATGAGTTGCACTTGCATGAATCATAACCTATATACATTACATACATACATATTTAGGTCATACGCACCATAAATCTTTATCATATAAATTAGTATGAGCTCTTTTATATGATAAGTTACATTTGGAAACCTTAACTTATAAGTTTGTATGGGCATTCATATAAGTTAAGGTACTTCTGTGATGATAGTTTAGCAGTAGATAGTTTACTTCTGCTCCGTTCTTTACTTATTATAGTTCTTTCTTACTTTACTTGTACTATATAGAACTGCTAGAATAGAGATATACTTGTTACTACATAATCTTGATAGATTAGTTCCACTGTCACCTGCTTTTATTTTATACCCCTTGTTGTCCTCTGCTTCGTCCTCCCGCACGGTGCCTAGGAGCAGCGGGGGTGAGGTGTGGAGGAAATGGCTTAGTCTTTATGACTAATGATCGGTTGTGACTGTATTATTTTAGGAGCTCGAGGATATGTAGCACCAGCATGGCCAACAGGACGAGGTGGCAGGACTTGAGGAGCTGATACCACCTACTACTACTACTATTGCAGCCCGGTGTAAGGTGATGACGCGTGTACCATTGATAGATTAGCTTCCGCTTAGTTTTCTTTTGAGAGAGAGATTAATATCATGTGCAAGGCATAAGCCCTTTTTCTCTTTCATTTTACTCATTGTGGACTACTGTTGTACTTTCATTTTCATATATATATGATATGTACTGTGATCTTTGTGGAATTGTTAGTTATTACTACTTGTTTTACTTCTATTATCGATTGGTCGAAGCTGGTAGAATGATCGTACTCGCCGGCAGGATCGGTGTCTTACGGTGTCGACTAACCTGGGGGTTAGTGTCATTGTATGGCGACAGTTCTAGGCATAAGACCGGGTTACCTCCTTGGTAAGGGGAGAGGGGTCTTACAAACTGGTATCAGAGGAACAAACGATCATACGAGAAAGAAGTCCACAATACTGGGTCACTCCGCTCGAGCATTAGTTTGCGGACAAACTATGTAGCGGAAGAAATGGTGTGCCCATGTATAAAAAAGTCATAGAAAAGAGTTCATTTAAATAATGAGTTAGGCCAATCCAATTAAGACACCACTTTTGTTTGACTTTCCAAGAGGATTTTGAGTCTTACCTTAGTCTTAAATTATAACGTCCCAATTCACGCTAGGCCCCCTCGCACGAGTTCTGAGTCAAGAGACTTGACTCGGGCTCAGGGCGCACTGGCAAAAGGTGTCAAATGTGTTGATAAGAGTGATGGGTTGAGTGATATCCGATGAATTCGTCGAGAATACCCGGCCATACTCACCGATCATCGAGAATGGAAGTTGATTCACGCCGATCGACAGGTATCGGGAATGATACCCGCCGAATTCGACGGGTATCGGTGGTCGATAACCGCCGGATTCAGAGCTACAGATTGAGAATTAGGTTAAGTGAAAATCGGCGGGTATCGGGAATGATACCCGCCGAATTCGACGGGTATCAGAAGCTATGCACGCCGATCGACGGGTATCGGGAATGATACCCGCCAATTCGACGGGTATCGGTGGTCGATCCCTGCCGGATTCGGAGCTGCAAATTGAGAATTAGGTTATGTGAAAATCGCCGGGTATTGGGAATGATACCCGCCGAATTCGACGGGTATCGGAAGCTATGCACGTCGATCGACGGGTATCGGAAATGATACCCGCCGAATTCGACGGGTATCGGTGGTCGATACGCGCCGGATTCAGAGCTGCAGATTGAGAATTAGGTTAAGTGAAAATCGGCGGGTATCGGGAATGATACCCGCCGAATTCGACGGGTATCAGTAGCTATGCACGCCGATCGACGGGTATCAGGATGATACCCGCCGATTTTTCCTTAGACAATTTCCTAGTTTCCGTTGTTCTATGCGTGCGGACTGAACCGGATCGGGCTGGCTGCGGCTTTGCTGCCTTGGACTGGGTCACTTCAATATGACCCAATAGGGGCTGTCCAATGGGGCGTTGACACGTGGCAGAAGGGATTTAACCTAATACATCGGTTTATAAGGGAAGATAAAGCCGAACCCTAGCCATTTTGTCGATCGACCTTGCCGTCATCGCGGACCTTGCGAAACCGACAGAGCTGAGGGAAACCGTCGGAGCTCCTTGAGGCGGCCTTCTCTCTCTCTCTCTCTCTCTCTCTCTCTCTCTCTCTCTCTCTTTCCTTTGTCGTGAAGAACAACTACACCAAGCAAGAGATGCCGCAAATAAGGATGACTAGATCCATGGCCGGGAATGATGGTACCACTGGAAACGAGGTGAGCTTCCTCCCCTCTCCCTTGGTGCTAGATCTGTTGTTAATATTCTAAAATAGATATCGAATTCATAGTGTCTTGATGGTGAGGAAGAGATTTCTTAGGGAAAATCCATGCCTAAGTTGTTTTCTAGGCTTAGTCTCCTCCAACCTCTTCATTCTTCAAAGTGAAGATGAGAGAGTGATTCGTGGAGAAGTGTGGCTTTGTGAGGGTGAATAAGGGTGGACGTAATTTTTGGAGAAATTTTTGGGAGATCGATGTAAGGAGGAAGATGAATGGATGACGTTCATCTCACCTTAAGATGCCTGCAGAAATCTGATTTCTGCACGCAGCGATCTTCGTGGCCAATTTTGGGGGTGTTCTGGCCAGATCTGGGCTCTCGACTAAACACGAAAGTTGTAGCCCTTGAAATTATCTTTCCAACGAGTGGATTACATGCACTCGCCGGATTTATGTAGCCACGGGAATCCTCGGTCGAAGTTGTTGCCCGGATTAATGCTGCACCTAAATTCTTGGCTGTGTAATGTGGAATTCGGTTTGGTGGAATTTAATGTTGCGATCCGACTCGAGGTTTGGGTGAACTCTTTTTACATGATTATCATTGTGATATGATAAGTTGATGTTATAAATCTGAATCCGTATAATGAGTTATGGACAAGCTTAACTTAAGGAAAAAGCCTGATGTAAATTGGTAGATGTATTTTGATGTCCATTATCTATATCATGTTGAATCCATTTGGGAGGGCATATAAATGATTTAACCATGGCCACGATGTATGCTAAATGGATAGAAGGGAATTAGTAATCCAATTCTTAGAGTGTCGTCTACCTACGGGTAGCATTGTGGAAGTTAACAAGTGTGGTGTTGACCGTCACTAGTTGGAATGAGGTTTAGATGAGTAAAGTGGGACGGTTGGGCTTGGTCCTCAGTGTTCACATCCCGAGGCTCCTTCCATATTTGATGGATGGTTGGGATTGGTCCTCGGTGTTCACGTCCCGAGGCTCCTTCCATGCCACGATATTGTGGAATTTCATGTGGTGTGAGTCGACACGCGGTGTCGTAATCCCGGGTTAGGGATAGTGTGGCAGGTCTACGGGCTCGCCAATCGTCACACCGATGGGAGTTGACAGTTAGACCTCGGGCGGTTGGGCTTGGTCCTCGGTGTTCACGTCTCGAGGCTCCTTCCGTGCCAAGTGAACGGTTTGGCTTGGTCCTCGTGTTCATTTCAGGGGCTCCTTCCGTGTCATACCTTAGGCCAGTTCGGTGCTAGGATCTTGGTGCACATTTACCCAGGAGAACCCGCTGAGCAGTAGTGCGCATGTGAGCTCCGCTGTTGTGTTCTTAGCATTGAGGCGTACGGATGCCTAGACCAGGTAGTGTGGAGACCAGCCTAGTAGTGGAGATGCCCGCTCTACTGTCACCATTTGGCAAGGACGGATGACACCTGAGAGGTTAGCTACCTGCTCGAATAGTGGGAACTATGAGCTTGTATCGACATAGCGATTGCATGTGCTTGATCATGGATGTGTCATTGCATTGCATACATAGCATTGCACTTCATTACATACACAAGACCCTCATCGTATAAGTTTGTATGGGCACTCCTATACGATGGTTTACTTACTGTTGAACGACCCTCAACTTATATGCTTGTATGGGCATCCATATAAGTTGAGTTATTTACTGTTATAACATTATACTCTCTTGCTACTGTAGATGGTAGAATTGTAGATTAAGAGGTTTTTCATTTATACACTACTTATATTGCTACTTATGTCATGTATACTTACTTCACCTACTTGTACTACTGTTTTATATATATATATATTATACGTGTTCCTTTTTCTGCCCGGTGCCGAGGAGTCGCCGGGGGAGCGGATGTGAAGCCACTTAGTCTTTATGACTAACGGTTGCTACGTCTTCCTTTTTAGGAGGAAACCCCGCAGGTGGAGCAGCAGGTCATGCAGCTGGACAGCCAGGCCAGGACGATAGGGCCTGAGGGGACGGTCCTGTCGCTACCATCGGTTACAGATGTGAGTGAGAGAGATTTTATTGTAGCCCCTCGGGGCAATTCTATTTACGTACTCTGATTATGTAGAAGCTTATTTAGCTTCTTTTTTGCTGTACTTATGGACTTATGCTTAGTGTGGATTGACTTCTTTATATTATTTTGGTTGGGTTGGCATTTATATGGCTATATTGGTTGTAGCCGGCAGAATAGGCGTCTTGTGGTACATGCTAGCCTGAGTGCTAGTGTTACTGCAAGGCGGCTATTCTGGGCATAAGACCCCTCTCGTGCCGTGTTTTGTGTTCCGGGAGGGGGTCTTACAAATGGTATCAGCTTACTACGATCCTCCAAGGAGAAATTCACTTAACAATGGTGCCACCCCCGTTTGATTAGTCAGTTTGGGGACAAACTGACTTAGCGGAAGCAGTGGTGTGCCCATATGTAATTCACACTAAGTTTGTCCATCTTTGACCTTAGATTAGCAAACCTAACCTTAGGTTTGTACCCTATGTGTAGATCCCAGTACATGCTGAGCCAGTGAGGGGCACCCCCGCCCCATCCGTACCTACACAATTCCAACAATCAGAGCTGGGGCAAACGCTCACAGCTATTTTTGATGCCTTTAGGTCCCAATCTAAGCAGGCACCTGTAAAACAACAGGGTCCGGGATCTAGTTGGTTAAGCATTTTTCGAGCTCTCTCCCCTCCCGCTTATATTGGGACAGAGTCGGCGGTGCGTACGGAAGAGTGGCTCGACACTGTACAAGAGTTGTTGGCAGGAATAAGATGCCCAAACAACATGGCGATGACCCTTGTGGTGACACTCTTAGAGCTTCACGCCAAAAGGTGGTGGAAGTCCCTCATGGGCTCCACTTTTCATGGAAGAGTGTACACGGACATCTGTTGGAGCGAATTCTCTGAAGCCTTCTTAGAGCTTTTCATCCCCTCGACCGCTCGGGATGATCTTGAAGAGAGATTTTTGCAACTAAAGCAAGGGTCCAAGTCGGTGACACAGTACCAACGGGAGTTTCAGCACTTGGCTAGATTCGCTGACTCCTATGAGTTGGATGATAGAGGGTACGCCAAACGATTCTACAAAGGCTTGCGAGATCCCCTAAGACAAGCCCTTTTGTTTATACCGGACTCTAGTCTGGCGGAGATTATCGATATGGCGAAGAGATTGGAAGCGGACCACTTGGGAAGTGGTAATAGGCCAGCGAAGGGCGTGATGGAAGCCGGCCCAAGCAACAGAAGGAGATTTGATAATAGAAGAGGGAGAGGATATCAGAGAGGTGGCGGGCGTTTCCCCCAGAATTTTAGAGAGGAGCGCCTGGTTCCGCAACCGCCAGCATTACCTCCACCTCAACAATTTCAGCAACACACCGGAAGGCAGGAACGGGTATGCTTTGAATGCAACCAACCGGGCCATATTCGACGCTACTGTCCGCAACTGTTTGGAGATGCGCCTTTTGCTTTCCCTCCAGCATCCCCTCGGGAGCGAGGGTATGTGCGTGGTTGAGGACGTGGACCACGAGGAAGAAACCCCGGACCCGCTCGGGATCAGATGTATGCCTTGGATATGAATCAAGAGCGGAATCCTCAGGAGATGATTGTAGGTACGATTTGAATTAGCCATTTTGTGTCCATTAATATCCTCTAGTGGCTTAAGATATACTAGATGTCTAGCTTGAGTATTATTAATGACACTTAGGCATCGTGATGGTTGGAGGGAAACCGGCTTATACGTTATTTGACACTGGTGCCTCACATTCTTTCGTGTCTGAAGACTTCATCAAGGATATACACGGAGTGCAATATTTCACTGGTATTGCTCGAAGAGTATGCCTCCCAGACGGATATGAGATGACGGCAACCGCGAAGTGTGAGTTGGAGATTATTATTGGGGGAAAGACCTTTGATACCCCCGCCATAATTTTTAGAATACCAGAATTCGACCTCATTCTGGGCATGGCGTGGCTGGATTGGCACCATGCAAGAATCGACTGTGTGGAGAAGCAAATCTATTTGAGACATGGAGACGCTGATGTAATCTTCCAAGGTATAAATTTTGCACCACAATTATTGTTATCCTCAATCCAGACCTTGTGAAGGATGTGCGGGTAGCACGGGATTTCCCTGAGGCATTTCCTGAGAAATTACCAGGGTTACCCCCACATAGAGAAGTGGATTTTAAGATTAAGCTTGTATCAGAAGCTAAGCCTGTTTTCAGGACCCCTTATCGAATGGCCCCAAAAGAACTTGCAGAGTTTAGAGTTCAAATACAGGAGGTTGTAGAATTAGGGTTTGTGTGCCCCAGCTAATCACCTTGGGGAGCCCCTATTCTATTCGTTAAGAAGAAAGATGGAACCCTGCATTTATGTATAGACTATCGGGAGCTCAACCGACTGACGGAACGGAATGTAAGACCCCTTTTTTTCTTTTTATACCCGGGGTCTTAGGCCCAGAATCGCCGCTTTGCGGTGACACCTTCACGTCAAGAAGGGTCATCACCACAAGGCGCCGATTCTGCCGGCCAATTTGATCACAGAAAAGTAGCATAAAATGAAGTAAGTAAAAGTAAGTCCACTGAAATAAATCACATATATAGAAATAAAACTCCACGAAGGGAGTGTCCACAGAATAGTATATCAGAGTACTAAAAATACGGGCTTAAGCCCGGTACAACATGTCCTCACTACAAATCACTCATGCGGAAGCAAAAACAGAAACTACTCAAGGTCGAGACTCACGGTCCCGGCTGTATAAACTCCGGAGCTAGACTGCCCCATCTCCAAGCGCACCGGTCTCTGGGGCTGTTCCTCCATATTGGGCTCCATGATCCCCTAAATGATGCGGTTCGAAAATCATTAGTCATAAAGACTAAGCCCTATCATCCCCTACCCCTTCCCCCATGGCTCCTAGGTACCGAGCGGAGAGGAAGAAAGGGAAGGACATGAAGGTGGAGAATGAATCAAAAGAAAACAGGTGGCAACGGAACTAATCTAGCAATTCTATAATAAATATGACAGAAACAGATAGTAGGAAAAGTAACCTTAACTTATGTGCGGAAGCGCATAAGCCAAGGGATCTTCTGCAAGGCTCCCATCGTATAAAGTGTCCCATACCACTTATACGTTGGGGTGTCGGTTATCAAACAGCAGCATATATATATTGAATTTAACCTTAATTTATAAACTTGCCCACACAAGCTTATAGACCAAGGGGTCGTTTTGCAGGTCCTAATGTATAAGCGTCCCATACAACTTATACTTTAGGTGTCAGGGTTAAATGAATCGATTATGCTATGACATGCAAGTGGGTATGATGGAACATGCAAGTGCAACTCACACACTCGGCTTTGTGCACACAGACTTTTAGTTCCCCCTTTTGGAGTCGTTACCTCCCAGGATACCTCCGTAGTGGAAGACGGAAGCGGTGGGTTGGGCCTCTCCCACCTCTAAACCAGTAAAGCACTATCGGTCAGACCTATTGTACGCCTCAATGCTTGGTACACTAAGCGGACGCCCGCGTACTCTTGCCGGCTGGCGCACCGGACTTAGCTTTAGCGAAGTGTAAAAACCACACTTGCCGAGTCAGCGTATTGGCGTCGGTGCATCTACCATCCAATAACGAAGACCCACCACCTTAACTTTCATTCCTTTTATGCACATTCAAATTTAATCGTAATCACACAAAAATCGAGCCGAAGCTCCCCGGACCAAAACATCCATCGCTTAACCAACCGAGTCGAAGCTCCCCGGACCATTCCGTCCGTCTCTTAACCAACTGAGCCGAAGCTCCCATCAATCTTCCTGTGCTAACAGTGTTTGTGAAAGGTGCAACCCTAATTACTATATTACTCGTGTCAGCTTATTATTATAGTTTACGTTAACCCAGGACTGCCCCCGGTATTCCCCGTGAAGGGCTCTCAAAGGGCACTAGGAACTATGATGGTAGCTGAAGCCCATCGTTCCCTTTCGCAAGGCACTTATTGTTATTGGTTGAATTCCCTTACCCATTCCCTTCTCATGTTACGATAGGCTAACCTTGGGTGATTTTTGACCTTCCTCTCTTCGGGGAAGACGATCTTTCGTCAAACCTGAGCACCTCTTAACTCTAGTTAACACCACTTCTCTTTATTTTTCATTTCATTCTATTGCGATATCATCCACATCTATCCTCCCAAACAAAATGGCTAACTCCAACACTATCCCAGATCATGTCCTATTGCAATTTAACAATTTGCTATATGCAGACCAACCTAGACTAAATGTCGAACCAGTTAGGAAATGATCCAATATTCATCCAAATGCCCTAAGTTATTTACTGGAGACTTATCATGATATAATTAGCCTAAATCCAGAATGTGGTAATTTACCTAATTTATCTGGCATTTAATTAATTTTCTCAAAAATTCCAAGGGCTACCGGTTTGAACATGAACTACCCTAAGTTCTCATGCAAGATGTCCAACAAAATTATAATAAATAGTATGTTATTTCAATATGTTAAATCCAAAGTATCATAATTTTTCTATCATCAAAAGGGCACTAAAACTATTTTAGCCATAGCTTCTATATTTCGTTATTTGTGAATCAAGTATAGAGAATATTCTTCCAAAAATTATAAATAAATTATACTATGCAGATAAAGCCTTAAAAATAGCATTGGGACACTTTCATAATTTTTCAGTAATAATATCATCCATAATTAATTCCCAAAGCATAGAACCCCTTTTTAACATTTGTGAAGGAAGTACTGCATTTACTAAACTAAAAATTATACAAAAATTCAAGGGTAACCATTCTGTCATAAAAAATATACTTCCAAGATTTCATGAGATTTCAATAATCAGAAAGATACAAATAATTAAAACATCAATTAGGGCTATAATCAGCTTTACAAATGCAGTGCTGGAAATAAACATCATAAAATTCCAGTAAAATTTCTATAAATTTTACCCACTCTAAAACTCACTCTACCCAAGTTTCATAGCCTTTAGATAATGTTTAGTGATGGATTGTGCTTAATTAGTATTTTACCTTAAAGCTAAGATTAGGGTTTTAAGGTATCTACCTATCTCCAAATCCTCCAATATTCCATCCAAATGATTTATATTATGTTAATGTCGACTCTACTGAATCTCAAGACAATATGAGAGCAATTGCCCCCATGTCCTTCACAACCCTCAAAACCCTCCATTTAGGGTTTGAGCTTGGATCCTAGGGTAAACCAACCCCTATTCTCACCATTTTCTCCAAGTGGGTTATAATAACCCTTCCAAATCAGTGGTCGAAATATCAGCCTCTGTTGAGGTGATTTGACCATTCCAACTTCTAGTGCACTCTTTACTCAAAAATGCCTCATTATTGCCTAGTTAAGAATAGGTGACTCCCTATCCAAAACTCATCTCAATGAGTTGAAAATTTGTGCAGAGCTAAGTTTTATAGCCAGGGACCACTCCCCAAAATTTGGGAGGGTTTGGAAGTCATTTGGCCACTTAAATAAATTCCTCTAAGTTTATTAAATTTAAACAAAACTTTAGGAAAAGTATCTCCAAAAATTTTCATTTTTGGATAGACTCTAGATATGGCTAAGAGTAACCCCCTGCTCAAATTTCAAGTCATTCGGACAAAGGAAGAAGTGTGGGCATCAATTTTAGTTTCTGCCCAACTCTAGGTACAGCCCCCACTAAAATGGGTGCTACGGTCAAACTGCTTACCCAAACGAGTTGAAATTAATTTTAAATTAAACTAGACTCGAAGGGCTACAACTTTTGTGACTGGCCATTTTTCCTAAAACGGCTCTAAATGCTTCGGTTTGCAGCATCAAAATAAGCCTATTTTATGTATATTTACATTATATATTATGTACTTCATTTTCATATTATAATAATGTTTTACTGTTCATCTCCCTTACCAAACAGAACCCGAAACAGAAACTCAGAAAAACCATATTTCCTGTAACCCTTCCGTAATCCATCGCCGGCAGTCCGGTCACTTACCTGGCCAGCCACCACCACCTCCGTCGAGGCGATGGCTATCGGTCGGCAGTGGTTTGGCCGCCGGAGGTGGCGGTTTCCGGCGTACCCGAAAAATATATTTTTCATGGTTTTCCATGAAAACTCGAGATAGGTTCGGCTCCGTTGAGCACGAACTCATTCCTAAGATCCTAAGATCTACCCAT
The DNA here is from genome assembly GCA_039513925.1 of Platanthera zijinensis. Taxonomy (NCBI): domain Eukaryota; kingdom Viridiplantae; phylum Streptophyta; class Magnoliopsida; order Asparagales; family Orchidaceae; genus Platanthera; species Platanthera zijinensis. The sequence goes on from CM077088.1 coordinate 104,084,558, forward strand.
AAGAGAAGAAGTAGAGGAGGACCTTGTTCCCGATTTGAAGATGAGATGAACGTCGGATTGTCATGGCGCGGTGGTGGCGTTCCCGAACTTCTCCTATAGCAAGAGCAGAAATCTGAATTCATTTGGTCTAGAGTGTAACCTTCTCCTCTTGCTCCAAGGGGGCTTTTATAGGTCTCCAAGTGGGGAGGGGAAAGGATGAAACATTCATGGCCATGAATGCCCTCTCTCTCTCTTAATATTATTTCGGTTATGGTGCAGGGAAGGAAACGGTGGAAGATTAGAAGACTGATCCAGGTGGTGATTTCCTATTGGGTCAACTCTTCCTCATTTTATTAAGTAATCAGAGAAAGAAACGGCTCATAAATACTCCTGCTGTAAATTCCCATAATCAGAATTGATTATGACTTCGGTTACTGAAATTTCAAGCATGGATGACGTTTCGGCCCTTGTCACGGGCGTGTCACGTAGGTCACGGGCATGACAGGCCCTTGTGGAAAGTTCTGAGTTCGACGATCGTCTAACTGAGCTCGACGATCATCGAAGGGGGGTCACGCCCTAGGTCACGGGCGTGACACATAGGTCACGGGCGTGACAGGGCCATGATGCAAATTCTGCGCTCGTCGATCGTCTCGCTGAGATCGACGATCGTCGAAGGGGGTCATGCCCTAGGTCACGGGCGTGACACCTAAGTAACGGGCGTGACGGGGCCTTGATGCAAATTCTTCCCTCGACGATCGTCTCGCGGAGATCGACGATCGTCGAAGGGGGGCACGCCCTAGGTCACGGGCGTGACACGTAGGTCACAGGCGTGACAGGCCCGGGTTGCAAAATTCTGCGCTCGACGATCGTCTTCATGAGATCGACGATCGTCAAAGGGGTCACGCCCTAGTCACGGGTGTAACGGGTTGGTCACGAGCGTGACCAACCCGTGACTCCAAGTCTAGGTTGATGGACCTCAATTTTTGGGCTCCCTAAGGTTCTGTCACGATCAAACCGACTCTTAGGGGTCTAGCTGGAAATGGGATGTTACAAATACCAATAAACAAAACTAAAATTTTGTCCCCGAAATTAAGGTTAAGCCTACAGGGATTTCTACCGGAATAAAATAAGCTTATAACATCCCATATGGTTCTTCCTATTGGGTCGAAGCGACTACTTGTTTGATAAACAAAGGGCAATCCCCCAATAAACAAAAGATTAGCCCCTACTTTCCTGCGCATGCCTTGGTTCTCGATTTCCCTTACCTAGTCCTATCGGTTCAATACAAGAAGTTAATTTATAGTATACTGAGAGGTGGTGATGTATACCTGACTGAACAACTCCGGGTATTTTTGCCTCATCAGGTCCTGCGGTTCCCAGGTGTGTTCCTCCTGACCATGATTCCTCCACAGAACCTTGACTAAGGGGATCTTCTTGCGGCGCAAGATCCGTACTCCTTTGTCATCGATTCGAACCGGCTCCAAGTGAACAGACCGGTCTGAAGCTACCGGCCCCTCGGGGGTCAAAATCTGCTGCTCCGGGCGTAGTAGAGCCCTTCTCAGCGAAGAAATGTGGAAGACATCGTGTAGAGCTGCCAGCTCTGGTGGCAACTCTAGCCTGTAAGCTAGGGCCCCGATCCGCTCCAGGATCCTGTAAGGGCCCATATCCCTAGGGCTGAGTGTCTTTCTCCGACCGCGCACCCGTGAAACTCCATGCATGGGCCGGATCTTCAAAAACACTCGGTCCCCCACCTGAAATTCCACCTGACGAAGTCGGGCACCATAATACTTAGCTTGTCTGCTCTGCGCTTCTAACATCCTGTCTCTGATCAGTCTCACCTGAGCCTCGGTGTCTTCAACAAAGTCCGATCCCAACGCCTTCGGATCCTCGTCCTGAACCCAAGAAAGCGGGGTCCTGCATTTTCGTCCATACAAGGCTTCATAAAGCGCCATCCTGATGCAGGACTGGTAGCTGATATTATAAGAGAACTCGACCAACGGCAACATCTTCTCCCACGGCTCCCCTCGGTCCAGTATACACAGTCGTAGTAGATCCTCCAACGTCCTGTTGGTGCGCTCTGTCTGCCCGTCCGTCTAAGGGTGGAAGGCTGTACTGAAGGTCAATCGGGTGCCCAGATATGCTTGCACTGACCGCCACTCCCAATATGTAAACTGTCCATCGCGGTCCGACACTATCGTCCTTGGCACGCCATGATATCGGATATACTGCTCCACGAACTTCCATACCAGCACTCCCACCGAGTCATCCTTCCTGATTGGTATAAAGCGGGCCACCGTCGTCAACCGATCAACAATCACCCAGATCGAGTCATTCCCTGTCTGATACCGGGGAAGCCCATGTATAAAATCCATAGCTATATCATCAAACTTCCACTCCGGCACCAGGAGTGGCTGCAATAGTCCTGCGGGGTTCCTGCGCTCTGCCTTCACCAACTGACATGCCTCGCAATGGGTCAAGAAGTACGTAATGTCCTTCTTCATCCCTGGCCAAAACATCATCTTCTTCAGATCTTCCGTCATCTTGGTGATCCCCGGGTGTATAGAGTATCTGCTATAATGCGCCTCCGCCATGATGTCCTCCCGAATCCGGCCTCCTGCGGGTATATATACTCTGCCTCTGAAATGTAACAATCCATCTCTCGGGGAATAATCTCCTCTCAAACCCTCCTCCAAGGCTCGGAATATCGGCTCTGCCCATGTATCTGTCCTCTGTCCGTCCCGGATGCGGTCCCGAATATCATCTATGGCCACCATCGATGCCAGATACTCCCTATACAGCTCTGGATCATCCTCGGACACTAGGGATATCTGCATATCTTTGAAGGACCGGACTAGCTCCATGGACATAACCTGGGGCTCGGCTTCGGAAGTGGCAGCTCTCCGTCTCAACGCGTCGGCCACCACGTTTGCCTTCCCTGGATGGTAGTGCATCTCATACTGATAATCGGCTAAGAACTCCACCCAGCACCTCTGCCTGATATTCAGCTCCTTTTGCGTGTCCACGTATTTCAGGTTATTGTGGTCAGAGTAGATGTCGCAGTGGACTCCATAAAGATAATGGCGCCAGACCTTCAGAGCAAAAACGACCGCTCCCATCTCAAGGTCGTGCACCGGGTAGTTCTGCTCGTGCTTCTTCAACTGGCGAGACGCATATGCAATCACATGGCCCTTCTGCATCATTACAGCTCCCATACCCTGGTAGGAAGCGTCGGTGTAGACCTGAAAACCTTCTCTCCCCGAGGGGAGAGTAAGTATGGGGGCAGAGGTGAGTCGATCCTTCAGCTCCTGGAAAGCCGCCTGGCAGTGCGGGGTCCAAACGAAAGGTGCCTCCTTCTTCGTCAAGGATGTGAGTGGGAGGGAAATTTGGGAGAACCCCTCCACGAACTTCCGGTAATAACCGGCAAGTCCTAGAAAGCTTCGTACATCGGTGGCTTACTTCAACTGCGGCCAATCTCGAACTGCCTGAATCTTTGCCAGATCCACTGCCAACCCGGCTCAGCTGATAATATGGCCTAGAAAGCCCACCTCCTTCAACCAGAACTGACATTTGCTGAATTTTACATATAAGTGATTCTCCTACAGTCTCTGTAGGGTAAGTGTAAGATGGCGAGTGTGCTCCTCCTCCGTTCTCGAGTAGCTGAGGATGTCATCGATAAACACAATGACAAACACATCTAGGTACTCCTTGAAAACCTGGTTCATGAGGGTCATGAACGCCGAAGGTGCATTCGTGAGCCCAAAGGGCATCACCGTAAACTCAAACAATCCATATCTGCTACTAAAAGCAGTCTTCTGAATATCCTCCTCTCGAATCTGAAGCTGGTAGTAGCCCGACCTCAAATCCAATTTTGAAAAGAAGTGCTCCCCTTCCAGCTAGTCGAACAGCTCGTCTATCCGTGGGAGCGGATAGGTATTCCGGACGGTCAGCCTATTTAGTGCTCGATAATCGATGCACAGGCAAATTTTCCCATCCTTCTTCTTCATGAATAGGATCGGGGCTCCCCATGGCGAGGAACTCGGTCTAACAAATCTCGCCTCCACCAACTCCTTCAACTGAGTCCGAAACTCCACAACTCCTTCGGGGCCATCCGATAAGGGGCCCTAGATGCCAGCTTGGCCCCCGGCACAAGCTGTATCTGAAAGTCCTGCTCTCGGTGCGGAGGTAGTCCTGGTAGCTTCTCTGGAAAGATGTCAGTGAAATCTCGCACCACCGGGATGTCTGTCACAGACTCCTTGACTTCTGCCATCTCAAATAGGATCTAATAGACCTCCTCTCCCAACAGATGGGCCTTAACGGCCTATACCGAAGATAAGAATATTCGAGAGACAGGTCTTATAGCTTCGATGACAATGAAAGAGTCCTCGTGTCTCACGGTGATCCTCTTCGCTTGGCAATCAATCTGGGCATGGTTCCAGTGCAGCCATACCATGCCAAGGATCAAGTCGTAGTATGTCAGCTTCAAAATCGCTGGAGCCTCGAACGCCTTTCCACCAATTTCTGCCTCCATATTGTAGTGGTCCGTGGTAAGGAGCTCATATCCATCCGGTAGTCGCACCCTCATCTTTGAGCCCGTGAATCGCTCCACTCCTTCCAGTCCTTCTACGAACGTCTCCGACACAAAGGAGTGGGTAGCTCCAGTATCGAACAGCGTGCGGGCAGGCTTACCACTGATGAAGACTATACCTGGGGTGATTAGATGTCTTAGAGTTCTATAATGAGTTTTCTTTCCTTGCTAATCTATCTAGTGCGGTTCTAAGTTTTTAACAACTGAAAGGGAAATTCTATGAAATTAAAGAAGCATTGCAGCGTACCTGCTATGACCTGCTCTGGATTCTGAGGCTGCACAAGGTCCAAAGCATATACCTGCTCCCTTCCCTGTCTACGATCTCCCTCCTGGTATCCACGACCGCGTCCGCGTCCTCGGCCTCATTAATTCTGAGCTGGTGGGACACCTTGTGATGCTGGATGTGGTGCCCCCCTCATCGGGCATTTCCTCCGGATGTGCCCAATCTAATGACAAAGGAAGCACTCTGGTGGGGGATACGCCATTCCCCCAGGTCTCGCCATCTCCTGCATCCGAAGAGGTTGAGGGGCCAATATCACCTGCTCCCTCAGCTCCTTCCTCACTTCCTGATGAGGCTGGCCTCTGTCCTTCTCCCATCTGGTATAGCACCTCGTCGCTGGTCATTTCTGACTCTCCATCCCTGATCCTCTGCTGGCCGCTTTCGGCCCCGACTGGTGTGCCAATCGGCCTCAATCCTCTTTGCCATTTCCAAAATACGGGAGATAGGCCCGTCGGATACAAACAACAAAGCCTCCCTCAAGTCCTCCTATAGGCCCTTATAGAACCTCTTGATGTACCCTGCTTCGTCCAGCTGGTAAGAATCTGCATATCGAGCCAGATGGTCGAACTCCCGATGGTACTCCACCACCATCCGGGTGCCCTGCTTCAACTGTAAGAACCGCTCCTCCAACTCATCCCTTGCCGACTACGGAACAAAATGCTCCAGTAGCGCGGCCCTGAACTCTTCCCAGGTAACCTCCGCAACCTCCCTATCGGCAAATGTCGTGTCCAACAGCGTCTTCCACCACCTCTTGGCATGGGACTCCAGGAAAGAGACAACCAGAGCCACCCTCTCCTCCCAGGGACACTGTATCCCGGTCAGCATCTCGTATATAATATCCAGCCACTCTTCCGTACGAACCGTCGACTCTGTCCCCAAGTAGGACGGGGGAGAAAGTCCTCGGAAGATGCTCAACCAGTTGGCCCCCGAATTTGGCTGCGGGACCGGAACCTGCTGGGCCCTGAAAGTCTCCAAAATGGCAGTCAGAGTCTGTCCCAAGTCTGACTGAAGGAAAGGAGTGGGGACCGGTGGAGGTGGTGCAACGTCCTGAGCCTGTTTAACTCCATCTTGTGGCGTAGGTTGTGTTGGAGGCTGCGTAACAAAAACTCATACTTGAGAAAACGTTCAATTTTTTTTACTAAAAGTGGACAATTTATATGTGATCCCCATATGGGCACACCACTGCTTCCACTGCTTAGTTTGTCCCCAAACTAAACTCGAGCGGGGGTGACCCAGGGTTAGTGGACTGCTACCTTTTTCAGATCAATGTTTCCTCTGATACCACTTGTAAGATCCCCTTTTTTTTCTTTTTAAACCCGGGGTCTTAGGCCCAGAATCGCCGCTTTGCGGTGACACCTTCACGTCATGAAGGGTCATCACCACAAGGCGCCGATTCTGCCGGCCAATTTGATCACAGAAAGGTAGCATAAAATGAAGTAAGTAAAAGTAAGTTCACTGAAATAAATCACATATATAGAAATAAAACTCCACGAAGGGAGTGTCCACAGAATAGTATATCAGAGTACTAAATATACGGGCTTAAGCCCGGTACAACATGTCCTCACTACAAATCACTCATGTGAAAGCAAAAATAGAAACTACTCAAGGTCGAGACTCACGGTCCCGGCTGTATAAACTCCGGAGCTAGACTGCCCCATCTCCAAGCGCACCGGTCTCTGGAGCTATTCCTCCATACTGGGCTCCACGATCCCCTAAATGATGCGGTTCGAAAATCGTTAGTCATAAAGACTAAGCCCTATCATCCCCTACCCCTTCCCCCATGGCTCCTAGGTACCGAGCAGAGAGGAAGAAAGGTAAGGACATGAAGGTGGAGAATGAATCAAAAGAAAACAGGTGGCAGCGGAACTAATCTAGCAATTCTATAATAAATATGACAGAAACAGAAAGTAGGAAAAGTAACCTTAACTTATGTGCGGAAGCGCATAAGCCAAGGGATCTTCTGCAAGGCTCCCATTGTATAAAGTGTCCCATACGACTTATACGTTGGGGTGTCGGTTATCAAACAGCAGCATATATATATTGAATTTAACCTTAATTTATAAACTTGCCCACACAAGCTTATAGACCAAGGGGTCATTTTGCAGATCCTAATGTATAAGCGTCCCATACCACTTATACTTTAGGTGTCAGGGTTAAATGAATCGATTATGTTATGACATGCAAGTGGGTATGATGGAACATGCAAGTGCAACTCACACACTCGGCTCTATGCACACAGACCTTTAGTTCCCCCTTTCGGAGTCGTTACCTTCCAGGATACCTCCGTAGTGGAAGACGGAAGCGGTGGGTTGGGCCTCTCCCACCTCTAAACCAGTAAAGCACTACCAGTTAGACCTATCGTACGCCTCAATGCTTGGTGCACTAAGCGGACGCCCGCGTACTCTTGCCGGCTGGCGTACCGGACTTAGCTTTAGCGAAGTGTAAAAACCACACTTGTCGAGTCAGCGTATTGGCGTCGGTGCATCGACCCTCCAATACCGAACACCCACCACCTTAATTTTCATCCTTTAATGCACATGCAAATTTAATCGTAATCACAAAAAACCGAGTCGAAGCTCCCCGGACCAAAACTTCCGTCTCCTAACCAACCGAGCCGAAGCTCCCCGGACCATTTCGTCCGTCTCTTAACCAACCGAGCCGAAGCTCCCATCAATCTTCCCGTGCTAACAGTGTTTGTGAAAGGTGCAACCCTAATTACTATGTTACTCTTGTCAGCTTATTATTACAGTTTACGTTAACCCAGGACTGCCCCCGGTATTCCCCGTGAAGGGCTCTCAAAGGGCACTAGGAACTATGATGGTAGCTGAAGCTCATCGTTCCCTTTCGCAAGGCACCTTTTTTTTATTGTTTGAATTCCCTTACCCATTCCCTTCTCATGTTACGATAGGCAAACCTCGGTGATTTTTGACCTTCCTCTCTTCGGGGAAGACGATCTTTCGTCAAACCCGAGCACCTCTTAACTCTAGTTAACACCACTTCTCTTTATTCTTCATTTCATTCTATTGCGATATCATCCACATCTATTCTCCCAGACAAAATGGTTAACTCTAACACTATCACAGATCATGTCCTATTGCAATTTAATAATTTGTTATATGCAGACAAACCTAGACTAAATGTCGAACCGGTTAGGCAATGATCCAATATTCATCCAAATGCCCTAAGTTATTTACTGGAGACTTATCATGATATAATTAGCCTAAATTCAGACTGTGGTAATTTTCCTAATTTATCTGGCATTTAATTAATTTCCTCAAAAATTCCAAGGGCAACTGGCTTGAACATGAACTACCCTAAGTTCTCATGGAAGATGTCCAACAAAATTATAATAAATAGTATGTTATCTCAATATGGTAAATCCAAAGTATCATAATTTTTCTATCATCAAAAGGGCTCTAAAACTATTTTAGTTATAGCTTCTATATTTCGTTATTTGTGAATCAAGTACAGAGAATATTCTTCCAAAAATTATAAATAAATTATACTATGCAGATAAAGCCTTAAAAATAGCATTGGGACACTTTCATAATTTTTCAGTAATAATATCATCCATAATTAATTTCCAAGCATAGAAACCCTTTTTAACATTTGTGAAGGAAGTACTGTATTTACACAACTAAAAAATATACAAAAATTCAAGGGTAACCATTTTGTCCTAAAACATTTACTTCCAAGATTTCATGAGATTTCAATGATCAGAAAGATACAAATAATTAAAACATCAATTAGGGCTATAATCAGCTTTACAAATGCAGTGCTAGAAATAAACATCATAAAATTCCAGTAAAATTTCTATAAATTCTACCCACTCCAAAACTCACTCTACCAAAGTTTCACAGCCTTTAGATAATGTTTAGCGACGGATTGTGCTTAATTAGTATTTTACCCTAAAGTTAAGATTAGGGTTTTGAGGTATCTACCTATCTCTGAATCCTCTAAGATTCTATCCAGATAATTTATATTATGTTAATGTCGACTCTACTAAATCTCAAGACAATATGAGAGCAATTGCCCCCATGTCCTTCACAACCCTCAAAACCCTCCATTTAGGGTTTGAGCTTGGATCCTAGGGTAAACCAACCCCTATTCTCACCATTTTCTCCAAGTGGGTTATAATAACCCTTCCAAGTCAGTGGTCAAAATATCAGCCTCTGTTGAGGTGATTTGACCGTTCCAACTTCTAGTGCACTCTTTACTCAAAAATGCCTCACTATTGCCTAGTTAAGAATAGGTGACTCCCTATCCAAAACTCATCTCAATGAGTTGAAAATTTGTGCAGAGCTAAGTTTTATAGCCAGGGACCACTCACGAAAATTTGGGAGGGTTTGGAAGTAATTTGACCACTTAAATAAATTCCTCTAAGTTTATTAAATTAAAACAAAACTTTAGGAAAAGTATCTCCAAAAATTCCCATTTTTGGACAGCCTCTAGATATGGCTAAGGGTAACCCCCTGCCCAAATTTCAATTCATTTGGACAAAGGAAGAAGAGTGGGCATCCATTTTAGTTTCTGCCCAACTCTAGGTACAGCCCCCATTAAAACGGGTGCTGCGGTCAAACCTCTTAACCAAACAAGTTGAAATCAATTTTAAATTAAACTAAACTCGAAGGGCTACAACTTTCGTGACTGGCCATTTTTCCTAAAACGGCCTCTAAATGCTTCGGTTTGCAGCATCAAAATAAGCCTATTTTATGTATATTTACCTTATATAATATGTACTTCATTTTCATATTATAATAATGTTTTACTGTTCATCTCCCCTACCAAACAGAACCCGAAACAGAAACTCATAAAAACCATATTTCCTGTAACCCTTCCGTGATCCGTCGCCGGCCAGCCGGTCACTTACCTGGGAAGCCACCACCACCACCACCTCCGTCGAGGCGATGGCTATCGGTCGGCGGTGGTTTGGCCGTCGGAGGTGGCGGTTTCCGGCGTACCCGAAAAATATATTTTTCATGGTTTTCCATGAAAAATCGAGATAGGTTCGGCTCCGTTGAGTACGAACTTCATTCCTAAGATCCTAAGATCTACCCATAAGAGAAGAAGTAGATGAGGACCTTGTTCGCGGTTTGAAGACGAGATGAACGTCGGATTGTCATGGCGCGGTGGTGGCATTCCCGAACTTCTCCTACAGCAAGAGCAGAAATCTGAATTAATTTGGTCTAGAGTGTAACCTTCTCCTCTTGCTCTAAGGGGGCTTTTATAGGTCTCCAAGTGGGGAGGGGAAAGGATGAAACATTCATGTCCCTAAATGCCCTCTCTCTCTCTTAATATTATTTCGGTTATGGTGCAGGGAAGGAAACGGTGGAAGATGAGAAGACTAATCCAGATGGTGATTTCCTATTGGGTCAACTCTTCCTCATTTTATTAAGTAATCAGAGAAAGAAACGGCTCATAAATACTCCTACCTTAAATTCCCATAATAAGAATTTATTATGACTTCGGTAACAGAAATTTCCAGCCTGGCTGATGTTTCGACCCTTGTCACCGGCGTGTCACGTAGGTCACGGGCGTGACAGGCCCTTGTGGAAAGTTCTGAGTTCGACGATCGTCTAACTGAGTTCGACGATTGTCGAAGGGGGGTCACGCCCTAGGTCACGGGCGGGATAGGGCCATGATGCAAATTCTGCGCTCATCAATCGTCTCGCTGAGATCGACGATCGCCGAAGGGGGTAACGTGCTAGGTCACGGGCGTGACACCTAAGTCACAGGCGTGACAGGGCCTTGATGCAAATTATGCCCTCGACGATCGTCTCGCGGAGATCGACGATCGTCGAAGGGGGTCACGCCTTAGGTCATGGGCGTGACACGTAGGTCACGGGCGTGACAGGCCCGGGTTGCAAAAATCTGCGCTCGATGATCGTCTTCATGAGATCGATGATCGTCGAAGGGGTCACACCCTAGTCATGGGCGTGACCAACCCGTGACTCCAAGTCTAGGTTGATGGACCTCAATTTTTGAGCTCCCTAAGGTTCTGTCACGACAGACCGACTCTTAGGGGTCTAGCCGGAAATGGGATGTTACACGGAACACCTATCCATTACCTCGAATCGATGAGTTGTTCGATCAACTGGTGGGAGCGCATTGGTTCTCCAAGCTGGATTTGCGCTCGGGGTACTATCAATTGAGAATACAAGAAGACGATATCCAGAAAACGGCTTTCAGCTCATGGTACGGCTTATATGAGTTTACGGTAATGCCGTTTGGGCTCACAAATGCCCCATCAGCTTTCATGAGCTTGATGAATAAAGTGTTTGAGGCCTATCTAGATGTCTTCGTCATTGTGTTTATTGACGACATCTTAGTCTACTCTAAGACGGAGGAAGAGCATGTCAGGCATCTGGACTTAGTTCTGGGAAAGTTAAAAGAGCATGTCCTGTTCGCCAAGTTTAGCAAGTGTGAATTCTGGCTTAAGGAAGTGGCTTTCTTGGGTCATGTAATCAGTGGGGCTGGACTAGCTGTGGATCCGGCCAAGGTGCGTGCTGTAAAGGAGTGGTCGCCCTTGAAGTCGGCGGCCGATGTGAGGAGTTTTCTTGGACTTGCCGGATACTACCACAAGTTCGTAAAAGGATTCTCCAAGATTGCCCTCCCGCTTACTTCTTTGACAAAGAAAGGTGTGCCATTTGAGTGGACACCCCAATATGAAGTGGCATTCCAGGAACTTAAGTATAGACTTACCTCCGCCCCCATCCTTGCCGTGCCGTCTGGGAAGGAAGGATTTCACGTTTACACTTACGTGTCTTATCAAGGGTTGGGAGCGGTGTTGATGCAGCACGGTCATGTGATTGCTTATGCTTCAAGACAATTGAAGAAGCATGAAATAAATTACCCGGTGCATGATTTGGAGCTAGAAGTAGTGGTGTTCGCCTTGAAGGTATGGAGGCATTATCTATACGGCGTCCACTGCGAAATATTCTCGGATCATAAAAACTTGAAGTACGTTTATACCCAGAAGGAGTTGAACCTAAGACAACGGCGGTGGTTAGAGTTTCTATGCGATTATGAGTTCACCTTGAACTACCACCCCGGAAAAGCAAACTCTGTAGCCGATGCGTTGACCAAGAAAGTATCCGGCTCGAGCCCAGAGTCTCGGCTGATGAGCATGGATTTGGCACGGATGATTGAGGAGATGGATATTACATTGATATTTAAGGCTCCTTCAGCAGAATATACGGAGTACTTGTCTAGCATGAGCATGGTTTGTGATATCCGAGACCGAATCCGAGTGGAGCAAGGATTGGATGCGGCTCTGGCACCGGCACTCAAGTTGATCGAAGACGGGGCTACCGACGAGTACACACTAAAGGATGTCCTCATTTACTTTCGTGGCCTGCTCTATATATATATATTGTACTTATTCCTTTCTCCGCCCAGTGCCGAGGAGTCGCCGGGGGAGCGGATGTGAAGCCACTTAGTCTTTATGACTAACGGTTGCTACGTATTCCTTTTTAGGAGGAAACCCTACAGGTGGAGCAGCAGGTCATGCAGCTGGACAGCCAGGCCAGGACGACAGGGCCTGAGGCGACTGTACCATCGCTACCATCGGTTAGACATGTGAGTGAGAGAGATTTTATTGTAGCCCCTCGGGTAAAATCTATTTACATACTCTGATTATGTAGAAGCTTGTTTAGCTTCTCTTTTGTTATACTTATGGACGTATGCTTAGTGTGGATTGACTTCTTTATATTATTATGGTTAGGTTGGCATTTATATGTTGATATTGGTTGTAGCCGGCAGAATAGGCGTCTTGTGGTACAGGCTAGCCCGAGTGCTAGTGTTACTGCACTACAGCTGTTCTTGGCATAAGACCCCTCTCGTGCCGTGTTTTGTGTTCCGAGAGGGGGTTCTTACAAAAATCGTCCTCGGGTATAGATTGGTTAAGGTACGAGGATACCCAAATTGACTGAGGGAAGAATTTAAAGCAAGAGTCACTACTTAAGGCTAAAACTTTGATGTCCCTACTCCACCTATCGAGTGATATTATCAATTCTTACCCAAGCTGATAGGATCACCTCATTGAGAATTGGTCCCTATAGTATATTAATGGAATAGTAGGGTACTCATAAACTTAACCCTCGTACCGATGTCTTGATTACGTTGAGACAACCACAGTGACAAATACCATGTAACACCCCAAAAATCTCAAAACTGGATTTGAGGTGCAGGCTGTTTGACACGGCCTGGGACACGGGCGTGTCCCAGGGCGTGTCGGGGGTACACGGCCTGGGACACAGGCGTGTCCCAGGGCGTGTTCTGGATGGTCGACGATCGGTGGTCGACTATAGTCGAGCCTGGGACACGGCCTTGAACACGGGCGTGTCCCAGGGCGTGTCACTCAAGAAATGGCCGGACTGAGTCAGAGAAGTACACGGCCCGGAACCAAGCCTTGAACACGGCCGTGTCAGATTTCACACGGGCGTGTCCGAGGGCGTGTGCCTACCCGTGTACTACTCTGTTGGTTTTGGAGCTCGTTGAGGCAGGAATGACACGGGCGTGTCACATGAATGACACGGGCGTGTCATGTTTGACACGGGCGTGTCGATGCCCGTGTTCTGGTAGATTTCAATCGGTGCGAGTGCCGCGTGTGCCGCTTAAGGGTACACGGCCTGTGACACGGGCGTGTCACAGGCCGTGTCAGCCAAAAAAAATGGAATTTTGGGAAAATCGTGGCCGTTCCTTTTCTCTATTTGGATCCAAGGGCTCAGGTGATTCCTTGCTGGATTAAAACACCAGAGGCTTGATGAAGAGATCATTCTTCATTTGGCTAAGTGAAGAGAGAAAGAGAGAGGAGGAAGAAGAAGGAGGAGGAGATCAAACCACCGGCGGAACTCCCGTGTTCCGATTCGAGATCCGAGGCCAACGCTGTGAAGGCAAAGCTGCTGCGGTTCTTTCTCACCGGCTAGATTTCGATGGCTCCCAAGAGATCGTCAAGGGTAACGATCTCCCTTCATGGACATGTGAAGTCCTTCTTTTCTGCATTGCATAGGGAAAACCCTTCCCCGCGAGTGTGCGGTGGGTTGTGGCATCCCTTGGGGTAGATTTGTGAAGTCCCCCTTGTTAGAGTCCGGAATTGGAGTACGGATCTAGGCATACTGTGTGAAGCCCATCTGGACATGTTGGTCTGGATTGGTGATGCTTGTTTGCATATCGGAGAAGACTCCGTGGTTATGGCTTATTTGCCTTGTGCCTACCTGTTGTTTGGTGCAGCAGCAGGAAGTACTGGATGAAGTCCAGGAAATGAAGAGGGTTGGATGCAACTCTTGTGGTCGTGCGTTGCCACTTTGTGTGCGGTTGAGCCGTTGGGCTGCAACTCGATGAAAAGGCAGGTTGCCGAACAGGAAAGGTGAAACCGACCCGCGCCTATAAATTGCCATGGATACTTCCGTATTCGAAGTGGCACGGCGACTTGAGCAACGGGGGGTGGCTGATCCGTACCTGCGTTATGTCTGTCCGACTGGTAAGCCTGGTTATAGGTTTCGTTGGAGCGCATAATGAGAGTCTTAGGCCCGCGCGCCAAAAAGACTAGAATGCTCAATACCGTGTAAACGGTGGTGTTGACCCTGGTTTTCCGGTGCACCAAGAATGTGCCCTGAGTGCACGGACTGTCGGGCCGTGTGGCCGACGGTTGTGATGGCTTGAATGTGCCTGCGAGCACATATTTGCTTTTGTTAATACCATGCTGTGCAGGGAAGGAATGCTACTGCCCCGAGAAAGGGGTAGGATTTTTATAATTAGGTCAGCTGAATGCTGACCGTTGCCGTGTTTGCCACCATTTGGGTGGATTGTCCCTATGCAGGTGTTGGAGAGCCGAGTGGTAAAAGAAGGGCTGAAGCCCTTGCTGCTGTTGCTGCTGCTGCGGCTAAGCCCTTGAAGGCTACGCGAATGGTTTTGTTTGTTTTGCTTTTACTCATGTATGGCCGGCCTGCGCGCCGATGTTTGTAATCCATGATGTGTGGAAAGAAGAACTGTAAGGCCTTAAGGCCAACCCTTCACCTTTGTTGTACATTCCGTGGCTGTATATATAACTGTGGTTTATATATTGGACATTCCTGGTTAGAGTTCAATTTACAACTTAAAGCTTCTGCTAGCATGCTCTGAGTTAGGATACGTTTATGGTTTGGTATTATCATGTGATCTCACCGTCTGTTTGTGGCATATAGTGTGGGGCCCCGGCCGGACTGAAAGTGCAGGATAAGATCAATCCTAACTCTAGAGGGGGGGTGAATAGAGTTATTTAAAATAGTTTTGCAAATAAAAACTTGAGTGGAGAGAAAGTTTATATTTACTTAGTGTATGGTGCTATAGCAAATAATCAGAGTAAAAAGAAATTCACAGCACAAAGCAAAACAAAAAGAAACAAGCAATCCAGACGACACAAGGAGCTATAGTGGTTCCCCAAAATCCTGGGTAGTCCACTCTTCTATCACCCTTGATAGAAATCCACTTCAAGAAGAGTTGATCAGGTGTCTTGAGCACCAGAGAGTTTTTGACCAGGTTCTCACAAACCAAAGGAGCTGATTTTGACCAGGTTTCAGCAAAACCAAAAGTAACTTTTGAAGGGAGTTAAAACCCTGTACAGAAAGAAAAAAGAAAAAGAGGTGATGATGTCTTCTCTATCAACAAGTAGAGAGAAGCAAAGTGGATCTGTAGATGTTGTCAAAGCTCCCCCTGAGATCAAGAAGTAGTTCAGGAAGGAGAGCTCTGCACAAGGGTGACAGGTCTTCAAAGATCTGATTTGCTCCAGCAAGGGATGATCCAAGAAGGTTGGATGGTTGTGTCTGAAGCAATCAGAATTCCTGTGAGTGAGCTTTCAAAACAATATCACAGAGAGAGCAGCTGAAGTCCTGTATTGTTATGTGTCTCTCTGTATATTCTCTGTATATGTAAAAATGAAAGCATGAATAATATATCTGAGTCTTCTTCTTCCTTTTCTTTGATAGCCGTTGGAAGTCAGCATTAATTGCTTTCCTTAAATGTCCATGCCTCAAAGGAAATGTCAGACAGACATTCCTTAGAAAATTCCTTGAGCCATGCACCAGATATGCTGTAACGGCCAATAAATCTTCAGCATTAATTGTCTGACAGAAGGAATTTGAATTCCTATTCAAAACTGACGGGAGCTGAAAAGCGTCGAGCTCACAATAAAACGTCGATCTGAGCACGACACACATCGGCCAGAGAGTGTTTTCTGTAAGCAGAACTGGGTTCGACGGAACGTCGAGCTGAGGTCGACTCCACGTCGAGCTGAGGTCGACTCTGCGTCGAGCTGAGGTCGACTCTGCGTCGAGCTGAGATCGACTCTGCGTCGAGCTGAGATCGACTCTGCGTCGAGCAGAGGTCGACTCTACGTCGAGCTGAAGATTACTCTAACTAGCCTATGTGACCTTTATAACAACAAGGAGGTCACAACACAAAATCCCTATAGAAGTATAGTCATCCTGGTCCAAATAGTAATAGGGTGTTCCAACAATCTCCCCCTATTTGGATTAGGATTACTATTTACATGAATTTAGGGATTCAAAGAAAGATAAAGCAAAAATACAATACAATACAATACAATACAACCAGACATGATAGAATAAAAAAGCAGCATATATAACATTATATAGCAGCACAAATGTTCAAAAGTCCTGAGTCCAGCATATAGAAAGAATTTAAAGCATCTTACTTTACTTTCCCTTTGGGGCTTTGTCTTGATCACTCTTCTTGAAGATGATTTCTCTGTTTGGATTTGAAGCTTCCTTTTTAGATCTGTAATCATCAGCTGCACCTAAAGACTTTTGATCTCTTGCACTGGGTGGTACAGCTGTAGGATGGAGTTGCATATATCTGTCTGAATCAAAGAATTTCTTAGACTTATATTTCTCCAATTCCTCTTTTCTTTGGTCTGACATTGTACTGATATGAGAGGTGTCCAGACCTTTTTCTCTAGCTTTATTAATATCATTTAAAGCAGCCATTTCTGTCATTCTAGCTTTCCAGTAGGCAGGAGTTTTGGTGGGATCTTCAAAAGGTACAGCTGGTTCAAATCTGTTAGAGGAAAGTTCTTGAGAGGTAGTTGGGGTGAGGTCAGCTCTAGGTCTGTAAGGATAGGGACCAGAGGTTGGATCAATGGCTCCTCCCCTTTGATAAGGTTGAGAACCTGATCTTCCTCTGGACTGCCTGCCTCTATAGTTTCCTCTTTGCTGACCTCCCCTTTGCTGACTGTCTCCTTGATATCTTCTTGCTTGATATGTCTTTCCATGTAGAGCTGAAGGGGCTGGATTGGAAGATAGACTAGCACCTGCACCTGCATCTGGAGGAGGTGGAGGTGGAGGCTGATGGACAGATTTGGTTGGTCCTTCATTGAATTTTCTTTTCTTCTTCATTGCTTTTCTCTGATTTTGGGAGTATTGCATCCATGGCTCTGTGATTTCACAATTGTATTTGATATAGTAGGGAATGTCATGGTCTGTAGCTCTGGCAATTGGAACTCTTTTCAAAGCTTTTGATCTTGCTTTCCTCTTCCTTGCAATAGTTACAGAGGAGTCATCAGAATCTGTAGCAAACTCATCTTCTGAACTTTGAGATTCTTCATATGGATCTATGTACTTCCTTTTAGAGATAGGAAAACTGATGGAGTCTGGAGCTGCTGAGGAGGAAACTGAAGGAAGATCTGTTGTCAGTGGGGAGGAGGAGTCTACCACTGCAAGAGAGGGCACAGCCTCAGGAGCCATAGAGACTAAAGAGGCTGGTTCCTGAAGGGCTTGGGAGACATGGGTCTCAACTGCATCAGGTGTCTCAATCGCTTCACCTGAAGTTTCAACAGCTGCTAACATTTCAATTTCATCATTAGCAGGAGCCACTGCTACCACTGCTACATCAGGGATCTTCTGAAAAGGGACAATAGCCCTAGACAGATCTTCTTGAAGCAGTTCTGAATTAGGAGGAGGAGCCTCAGGTGCCATGGAAAGGTCTTCTTGAATCTGAGCTGGAGGAGGAGCCTCAGATACTATCTGAACTTCTGCAACTGATACTGTCTCTGAACATGTCTGAACAAACTGAACTGAAGAAGGATGAACTGATGAAGGATGCAGCTCTTCTTCTGCAGACATCTCCCCCTGCCTAGAATCAGTGGCAGCTGACTCTAGGCCCCCAGAAGAAGGGCATGCCAGATAAGAGGAGAGGGAGGAGACAGAGTCAGAGAGAGTTCTCAGGGAAAGGAGGAGAGGAGCCAGCTTGGCATCCAAGAGGGAGGAGAGCCTAGGGGACAGAAGGTCAAAGATTTGATTGGCTAAGGGCAGGAGGGCTACTTGCTCAAGGGGAACTTGAGTAGAGGTAGATGGAGTAGCAGAAACTGTAAATGAGGAAGATGTTGAGGGTGGTGTAGACAGTGGAGGTGTAACTGGCTCATGGATGGAGGAAAAGAGTAGCTCTGAAAAAGTTGATGAATGGGGGAATTCATGAGGAGAGGAGGTAGAGGCATCCATGAAGGAGTCTTCATGCATGTCAAAAGAAAAGAGATCCTCATGAGGGGAGGAATCCAAGCTTATGGGAAGGAAAGTAGTGTGAGGTGGAAGGGAGGAGGCAATGGTAGAGATGGAGGAAGGTAGAGGTTGAGAGGATGGAGTGACTGTTGTTGAGGGGATGAAAGTGGATGGGAGGGAGATGGAGGGAGATGGCAAATTCCCTGCTTCTGGACCAGTGGACTGAGGGAGAGTGACCTCTACAGTCCTGGTGTCTGCAGAAGACTTCATTGCTGCTGCTGCCCTGGGATTCACAATTCTTCTGTCCCACTTGCCAATTAGGGCACATGTGAGCCTCTTGGAAGCATTGATGTGCTTCTTGGAGGACACAAGCAGTTGAGGGCAGCAATGGTTGAGAATCAACCCAAGAACTCTTCCAAAGTGGACAGAGTTTTTATCCAATTTTTTCTTAATCAATTCAAACACAATCAATCCCTAGTTGGGATGTTTCTTATCCATAAGTGCAGCCATAAGGCAGAACTGATGCCTAATAATTGCATCATGTGCATTCCTCTTTGCACAGATCACTTTGCCTGTAATGTCTGCTAATAACCTATATTCAATAGCCAGGTTAACTTTGAGGAGTTTAGAGGGGTTACCAGCAGCATGCCCCATCCTGTCCAGCATCACGGCATACTCTTCCACAGATAGTTCTATGCCATCATCTCCAGCAGCAAAGTTGAAAACTTCTGAAATGATTTGAGGTGAGATGGCTACCTCATTTCCTGAAACTTTCCCAGTCAATGTATTGTTATCTGAAATAACTGCTGTAAGACTCCACTCTTTGATTTCTGACTCTGGGAGAGGGATCCTGGTTGACATAAAGTTAACCAGTTGTTGCTCCTTGAAGAGGTCCAGTATATCCAAAAAGTATTGTGGAGATCCATCAAAAGAGTCGAAGTCGATATCGAATCTAGAATCGAACTTCATGGCCGCCAGAGCTCCTGCTGTGATTGCCATTTTCCTGCAAAAAGAATACCTTCCAAGATCAAGAGTAAAGTATTTGGAGGGAGAAAGCTTGAGCAGAACGATATGAAAGCGCAACTGCGAACGACGGAGAAAAATGATTTTATACTTAGGGTTCGACGCAGAAAAGGAAAGAACGTCGAGCTCAGTTCGACGCTCTAAGGCTCTAGGAGAACTGAAACGACTCAACAGCGTTCAGCTTAGGTCGACGTTCGACGCTTTAGCTGAAGCTATACGTCGAGCTCAGGTCGACGTTGAACGAAGACGTCGACCGGGGAGAGAGAAACTCAAGAAGCCAGGGAGCTGTGAACTTAGTTCGACGCTAGAAGCTGAGTTCGACGTTCGACGCTTTTGAGGGCGACGGACCGTCGATCTCCGTTCGACGCAGCGTCGAGCTTAGTTCAGAGCTCAGAACAACCACTCAGACAGGAAATTTTAAAATGAAATTCTTCCTATTCCTGTTAATTATGGGTTTCAAAATCTTGGAGTTTTATTTTATGCTGTCTCCATCTAGCATTCCCAACTGATTGAGGAAAAAGAAGTGCTTCTTTTCATCCAAGGGCTTGGTGAAAATGTCTCCTCTCTGTAGTTCAGTGGAAATGTATTCTAGTGCAATTTTCTTCTTTTCTACATTATTCCTTAAGAAGTGATGTCTGATCTCTATGAGCTTGGTCCTACTATGGAGAACTGGATTTTGAGCAATTGATATTGCACTGGTATTATCACAAAAGATTTTAGACATCTCTAAGTTGTAGCCATAGTCTAGGAGCTGGTTTTGAATCCACAAAATCTGTGAGCAACAACTACCTGCAGCCATGTATTCAGCTTCAGCAGTTGATGTGGACACAGAGGTTTATTTCTTACAAAACCAGGAGACAAGTCTATCACCAAGGAATTGACAAGTTCCACTGGTGCTTTTCCTGTCTACTCTACATCCAGCATAATCAGAATCTGAAAATCCAGTTAGATCAAATCCTGAGTCATGTGGATACCAGAGACCTAGATTAGGACAACTTTTTACATACCTAAGAATCCTCTTAACTAATGTGAGGTGGGACTCTCTAGGGCTTACTTGGAATCTAGCACAAATGCATGTGGCAAACATTATATCTGGTCTAGAAGCTGTTAGATAAAGTAATGAGCCAATGATTGCTCTATAGCTTGTCTGATCAACTGGTTTTCCAGATTCATCAGCATCTAAAACAGCATTTGTAGGCATAGGTGTTTTCATAGAGGATGCTTCAG
Organism: Platanthera zijinensis; assembly: GCA_039513925.1. NCBI lineage: Eukaryota > Viridiplantae > Streptophyta > Magnoliopsida > Asparagales > Orchidaceae > Platanthera > Platanthera zijinensis. The sequence goes on from CM077088.1 coordinate 104,105,142, forward strand.
ACATTCCAAATTTCTTAACCAGTTCTCTTGCATACTTGGTTTGAGAAATGAAAATGCCATCCACATGTTGTTTAACTTGCAGTCCAAGAAAGAAAGCAAGCTCACCCATGCTACTCATTTCAAACTTTGAGTGCATAAGTTGTGAGAACTTTTTGCATAAGTTTGAATCTGTAGACCCAAATATGATATCGTCTACATAAACTTGTACTAGTAGGGTATGGGACCTATGGGTTCTAACAAAAAGAGTTTGGTCTACTCTACCCCTTTTAAAATCATTTTCCAACAAAAAACAAGCTAAGGTCTCATACCATGCTCTAGGAGCTTGCTTGAGACCATATAAAGCTTTATGCAGTTTAAAAACATGATCAGGAGAGGTTGGAGAGATAAAACCTGGAGGTTGCTTTACATAAACCTCTTCCTTGATGTCTCCATTGAGAAAGGCACTCTTGACATCCATCTGATATACCTTGAATCTCTTGTGAGCTGCATATGCAAGAAAGATTCTTATGGCCTCCAACCTTGCAACTGGTGCAAAGGTTTGGTCATAATCAATTCCTTCTTCTTGGCAATATCCTTGTGCAACAAGTCTTGCCTTATTTCTCACAATTATTCCTTGATCATCCAACTTGTTCCTGAATACCCATTTGGTTCCAACAATTTGCTGGTTTCTTGGTCTTGGTACTAATTCCCAAACTTTATTCCTTTCAAATTGATTCAACTCTTCCTGCATTGCAATGATCCAGTTTGGATCTTGCTCTGCATCTTGTATGGTTTGAGGCTCAATTTGAGAAAGAAAGCAGGTGTGCATAATATTTTGATTAACTTGATTCCTTGTTTGCACACCCACTGAGATATCTCCAATTACTTGTGAGATTGGGTGATCTCTTGTTGTTGCAAGATCAACAAGGGGTGTTGATGATGCACCAACCTGTGTTGTTGTTTCCTCTTGTGGAACAACAACTGGTTCTTCAATTTGTTGGCCTTTTGAACTTTCCAAAACTTGAAATTCCTCTTCATTGTCACTGAGTTCAGTGTCTTGCTGAATTGGTGAAGGTAATGACCCTTTGTCTGTGATGGTAAGCTGCTTCAGATTTTCTGAAATTGAATGTTCCTGGAAATTGCTTATGGTAGAAGTCTCCTTCTCCTTATAAGACATGTTAGTTTCATCAAATGTAACATGCATGGATTCTTCAATTTTATTTGAGCACTTGTTAAAAACCCTATAAGCCTTGCTAGTCATGGAGTATCCCAGAAACACTCCTTCATCAGCTTTGGCTTCAAATTTAGCTAGGTATTTCTTGTCATTATTGTGAATGAAGCAAATGCAACCAAAAATTTTGAAGTAATTTACTTTAGGTTTCTTCCCTTTGAGTAACTCATAGGGAGTCTTACCCTTTAGTTTATGTATCAAGCTTCTATTCAAAACATAGTTGGAGGTGTTCACAGCCTCTGCCCAAAAGGTTAGAGGAAGGTGAGCATCTGTCAACAGTGTTGTGGCAGATTCAATAAGGGTTCTGTTTTTCCTTTCAACTACCCCATTTTGTTGAGGAGTTCTTGGAGCTGAGAAAGTGTGCCTGATACCTTCATTCTGGCAGAACTCTAGCATAAGAAGAGAATCAAACTCTGTCCCATGATCACTTCTGATCAGGGCAATGTGAGTATTGAACTCAATCTGTATGCCTTTGAGAAAATCTGGCAAAATCTTGAAGTTATCAGACTTCTTCCTCAGAAAGAACACCCAAGTGAATCTTGAGAAGTCATCTACAACTACTAAAGCATAAGATTTCCCTCCTAGGCTTTGTACATTAATTGGTCCAAAAAGGTCCATGTGCAATAAGTACAAAATTCTAGGTGAGTCACTCTTATTAAGTGACTTGAAACTGTTTTTAGTTTGCTTGCCTAACTGACAGGCCTTGCAAAGTCCTTCCTTCTTGTAGGGACCAGAAGGTAGTCCTCTAACAAGGTTGTCTTGGGATAACTTAGCAATGGTTCTAAGGTTCACATGTCCTAGTCTTTTATGCCAAAGTTCATTAGGTTTGCTAAGGGAGTTAAATAAACAAATATCTACTTTAGATGAATTGAAATCAACTAGATATATGTTATCTTGTCTATTACCAATTAACACAATGTTGTTATTTAATGCAATATTACATGCTGAGTTGGTAAACCAAACCTGATAACCAGCATCACATAGCTGGCTGATGCTGATTAAGTTGTGCTTTAGTCCTTCCACATAGGCCACTTTCTTAAATGTGATTGACCCTATTTTGACTTGGCCATAGCCTTTTGTTTGTCCAAAATTTGAATCTCCAAAGATTACTTTGGGTCCATGTTTAGCTTTGAAGGACACAAGGTTCCCCTTGTTGCCAGTCATGTGCTTTGAGCATCCACTATCCAAGTACCACTGCTGGTTCTCAATTAGATAGGTCTTTATCTGCACATACAACAAATCAATTGTTTTTGACCCAGTTTACCTTGGGCCTTTCTTGATATCCTTTAAATTCTGAAATAAAAGACATCTCAGGTTGACTCTTATAGCCTACAGGATGATATCTCCTAGGAGGTATTATCCATTCAGCATAAGGGTTAAAGTGATGAGATGTGGAGCTGGAATTAAATCTTGAGTTAACCCCTGAGAACTGATTTTTGCTCTGAGCTTGGCTCGACGCACGTCGAGCTTCGGTCGACGGACTCTGGTGAGTGCGTCGAGCTCCATTCGACGGCGAAGGCTTGCTTTGTTCAGAGGGTAGAAGGCGTCGACCTGAGTTCGACGTTTTCTTGCGATTACGTCGAGCTCTGGTCGACGTCCGTCGAGCTTCGTTCGACGCTTCTTGTCCAGTTTCCTGGGTTAAGTCAGCATTCTTCCTAGCCACTATCAAGACTCCTTTACCTTTCTCACTGGTAAATTTGATTGGAGTTGTCAGCACTATGGGTTGGCTGGATGAAGCACCCAAGCCCAGTGAACCATTCAATCTTGAGTTCACTGTACTTGTGATGTCCATCAATTTGATACTTCTCCCATTAAGGGTTTCTTCAAATTGTTTGGCCTTAGATAGCTCACTTTTCAGTGAAGCTATCTCCTCCCCACACTGCTTCAACTCTTCTAAGAGTCTAAGATTATCTGAGTTAATGGATTTGCATTCAATTAATTGTTCTCTGAGAGTTTTAATCAACTTTTGAGATTCAATCAAGTCAATGCACATAGATTTGAACTCAGATTTAAATTCATCAGAAGTAAAATCAAATGAATCTATTACCTGATCCTCAGTAAGTTCCTGATCAGATAGGTAGTCAGCATCAGGCTCTGAATCAGTGTTCTTTTGAGATGCACTGATGGCCATCATGCAGAATCCTTTTTCTTCTACATCATCCTCATCATCACTAGAGCTGGATGATGAATCAGACTCATCAGAGTCACTCCAGGATTCAGCCACAAATCCTTTTCTGGTGTGCTTGCTGTTGCTGGAGGAAGGCTTGTCATGGTACTTCCTTGACTCCTTATCTTTCCTTTTATCTTTTCTTTCCTTCTTGTCCCTTCTGTCTTTATCTTGATTTTCTGGACAGTTGGGGAAAATGTGTCCTGGTTTCCTGCAGCCAAAGTAGATAATATCTTTATTAGTAGATCTGTCATACCTTGGCTTGTCTTTGTCTTTGGATGACCATCTTCTGAAGTTCCTTTTATTCAGCTTATTGAACCTTTTGACCAGTAGGCTCATAAGCTCTTCACTTCCCAACACCTTTTCTTTAGGTTCTTCTTCCTGTACTTTGAAGGCAATGGTTTTCTCAACCTTTTCTGTTGGTGTGGATGTCTTATGCTCTTCTTCTCTCTTCTTAATGAATTGCTCATAACTCTTGAGCTTTCCTAGAAGAGCTTCTGTGGATAACTCACAGACATTTCTTCCATCTTTAATCGACCAGATTCTTGAGTCCCAAGAGCTAGGGAAACAAGTCAGTATCTTGTCATTTATCTCAGTGAGAGATATGTCCTTTTCTAGTGATCTAAGCTCACTGATGATTAGGCTCAGTCTGTTGTACATATCAGCAACTGACTCAGACTCTGCCTTTTTGAAGTTCTCATACTGGGTGATGAGGTAGGATCTCCTATCCTTTCTTTCATCTGCAGAACCTGATACAATTTCTGAAAGTTTTTCCCAGATCTCTTTGGCAGTATTGCATTCAGCTACTTTCTGGAAAATGTCATCTGACATGGTTTGAGCCAAGATGTTCATGGCTTTAGCATCTGCTGCCTTCCACTTCTTTATGTCAGCATCAGTTCCTGAAGGAGGAGGAACAGCTGATGTACTTGTTTCTGTGGGAGGCCTTGGACAATCTGTCAGCACAGAACTAAAGATGTCCTCATCAAATGAATTCATGTAAAGTTTAATCCTTGCTTTCCATAGTGCAAACTTAGAGAGATTACACATAGGAGGTCTGGTGCTAGCAAAGTCCTTGTTTTGTGCCATGAGTTTTAAAGATAAGTAAAACTAAAAGAAATAACCCTTTTGAGAGAAATGATCTTATCAGAGATCTTTTGATCTAGGTGTTAGCCTGTATGAATGATCAACCTCCCTCTGATACCAATTGAAAGTGCAGGATAAGATCAATCCTAACTCTAGAGGGGGGGGGGGGTGAATAGAGTTATTTAAAATAGTTTTGCAAATAAAAACTTGAGTGGAGAGAAAGTTTATATTTACTTAGTGTATGGTGCTATAGCAAATAATCAGAGTAAAAAGAAATTCACAGCACAAAGCAAAACACAAAGAAACAAGCAATCTAGACGACACAAGGAGCTATAGTGGTTCCCCAAAATCCTGGGTAGTCCACTCTTCTATCACCCTTGATAGGAATCCACTTCAAGAAGAGTTGATCAGGTGTCTTGAGCACCAGAGAGTTTTTGACCAGGTTCTCACAAACCAAAGGAGCTGATTTTGACCAGGTTTCAGCAAAACCAAAAGTAACTTTTGAAGGGAGTTAAAATCCTGTACAGAAAGAAAAAGAAAAATAGGTGATGATGTCTTCTCTATCAACAAGTAGAGAGAAGCAAAGTGGATCTGTAGATGTTGTCAAAGCTCCCCCTGAGATCAAGAAGTAGTTCAGGAAGGAGAGCTCTGCACAAGGGTGACAGGTCTTCAAAGATCTGATTTGCTCCAGCAAGGGATGATCCAAGAAGGTTGGATGGTTGTGTCTGAAGAAATCAGAATTCCTGTGAGTGAGCTTTCAAAACAATATCACAGAGAGAGCAGCTGAAGTCCTGTATTGTTATGTGTCTCTCTGTATATTCTCTGTATATGTAAAAATGAAAGCATGAATAATATATCTGAGTTTTCTTCTTCCTTTTCTTTGATAACCGTTGGAAGTCAGCATTAATTGCTTTCCTTAAATGTCCATGCCTCAAAGGAAATGTCAGACAGACATTCCTTAGAAAATTCCTTGAGCCATGCACCAGATATGCTGTAACGGCCAATAAATCTTCAGCATTAATTGTCTGACAGAAGGAATTTGAATTCCTATTCAAAACTGACGGGAGCTGAAAAGCGTCGAGCTCACAATAAAACGTCGATCTGAGCACGACACACGTCGGCCAGAGAGTGTTTTCTGTAAGCAGAACTGGGTTCGACGGAACGTCGAGCTGAGGTCGACTCCACGTCGAGCTGAGGTCGACTCTGCGTCGAGCTGAGATCGACTCTGCGTCGAGCTGAGATCGACTCTGCGTCGAGCAGAGGTCGACTCTACGTCGAGCTGAAGATTACTCTAACTAGCCTATATGACCTTTATAACAACAAGGAGGTCACAACACAAAATCCCTATAGAAGTATAGTCATCCTGGTCCAAATAGTAATAGGGTGTTCCAACACGGACCTTCTACTATACATCATGTAACGGATGGGGTCGTTACATTTTGGTATCAGCTTCGTTCGGTCTTCCTCTTTCGCATTCATGGTCGAATTCTTTTGTGGGGTGGCGAGCGCGTGTTTGTGCGCCCTGCTGTAACGCTAATGAACTCAGGAATGTCCACTAAGGAATGTACATACTCTTGTTTGAGGAATCTGCGCGTTCCTTTTCTGTTGTTTTGCTTGCATACGATCGCTAATGTATGTCTTGTCCACATATAGGTGACGCGTAGTGGTGCTGGGCAGTCTGAGCCCCAGCGCTCTGATGAGAGTGCGGCACCAGCTGAGGTGCCAACACCTCCTCCATCTGCGGAAACTGTTCGCTTAGTTGCTGAGGCTCTATTTGCCATGATTCAGCCGACCGGGCAAGCGCAGCCGGCAGTAGTGCCAGTTCGTGTTGATGTAAGACCCGAGCCGGTTGAGGTTGTCGATCCACGAGCAGCTGACCGACAATTGAAGCAATTCATGAGCTTCAGTCCGCCTACGTTTACGGGACTGGGATCCCCAACGCAGGCAGAGGATTGGTTATCGCGTGTCAAGCGGATAATGACAGCGATCAGGGCGGAGGAAACTTTAAAGGTCACCTTGGCCACCTTCATGCTCGAAGGAGAGGCGCGGTTGTGGTGGGACGAGGTTGAGGTACACCATTTGGCGGACAGGCAATTAACGCAAGTATCGATTGAGGAGTTCTCTCGAATATTTCTGGTGAAACATGTCCCAGCGGCGCAACGCATTGCCAGGGAAAATGAGTTCCAACGGTTAAAGCAAGGAGAAGATAGCGTGGATACCTACCTGCATGAGTTTACAAGGTTGGTACGGTATGCGGGAACAATCTTCGCGGATGACCAAAGGAAAACGAATAGGTTCTATGAAGGATTGCGGGATGAGTTGAGGTTCCTGCTTTCGAGTTTAGTGAACCAAGGGTTTCAGGCGTTGGTTGATACTGCATGTGCGTTGGAGAAGGACATGAGACGAGTGCAAGGGAACAAGGGCTTGGTTGTGTCAAAGCCAGAGTTTCAAGCACCTCGCCCTAGCAAATCGTCCTACCAGAAGAAAGGGGGCAAGAGTTCCAAGCCGTCTGGGCAAGTGTCTACGACCGTTGTGTCGGGGGCGACGTCAAGGCCGGAGTCTCGTACATGCTTTACTTGTGGCCGGGTGGGGCATATAGCCCGTGATTTTCGGGTTGTTCAGCCCAAAGGGGAAAAGAAGACGGGTGCGTCTTATGCTGAGAAGGGCAAAGCGGTGGTTGATTCCTCTGCGTCCCAGGCACAGCCCCGAGTTTATCACCTTGGTCAGCAGGAGGCGATTAAGCAAAGTGACGTCATCACAGGTACGAGTTAATATAGCTTACTTGCTTAAGTGCTATAGCCTTTTGTTATGTATAGCTTGTGCATGATGTGTGTGCTGCAGGCTTTGTCCTGATTCGGAATCGTCCGGCGAGAGCCCTGTTTGATACGGGTGCTTCGCATTCTTTTCTATCTGAGGACTTCGTATCTCGAATTGGGGTGCCGAGTCATGTGACGGTTGATAGTACAAGGGTGCTATTGCCGAATGGATGTGTGATGCTTGCGGTTAGGGCTTGCGATGTGGATGTTCAAATAGGAAGTCAAGATTTCGGTTTGAGTGCAGCTGTGCTACCGTTATCGGAGTTTGATGTGATCTTTGGCATGGACTGGCTCTCAGAGCAGCGTGCCTTTATTGATTGCAACTCTAAGGAGATCACACTGGGTCAGAATACCGGGCTTGTGACGAAGTTCGCTGGTATGCGAGGAGTTGGCGGGACTTTGTTGTCTGCGCTCCAAGTCGTCAATGCTGTTCGGAAGGGCGCGGAGTTATTCTTCATGCTAATTCAGGCTGTTGAGCCAAAGGCCAGTGTCGGTGAAGTTCTGGTTGTGTCTGAGTTTACCGATGTGTTTCATAAAGATCTTCCTGGGTTACCACCCCAGCGGGAGATTGACTCCTCTATTGAGTTGGTGCCAGGTGCTAAACCTGTGGCCCGCTCACCATATTGCGTCGCGCCAAAAGAGATGGCTGAATTGAAAGTCCAATTGCAAGAGTTGTTGGAGCAGGGATACATACGCCCAAGTATGTCACCTTGGAGCGCGCCTGTTCTCTTTGTGAAAAAGAAAGACGGTAGTTTGCGGTTATGTATAGACTACCGTGAATTGAATAAGCTGACGGAGAAAAACAAATATCCGATCCCACGGATTGATGACCTATTTGATCAGCTGGCAGGATCAACGGTCTATTCCAAGTTGGATTTGAAATCGGGATATTATCAGTTGAGGATTCGGGAAGGTGACATTCCCAAGACGGCGTTTGGAACAAGCTACGGTCATTATGAGTTCACGGTAATGCCGTTTGGCTTATGTAATGCGCCTTCGGTATTTATGGATCTAATGCACCGAACGTTCCGAGAGTACTTGGATTTGTTCGTGATTGTGTTTATCGATGACATCTTAGTATACTCTCAGTCAGAAGAGGATCATGCAAACCATTTACGGTTGGTCTTGCATACCCTGCGGAGGAATAAGCTTTATGCCAAGTTCTCAAAGTGTGAGTTCTGGCTCTCTTCAGTAGCCTTTTTAGGCCATGTGGTAAGTGGAGAAGCTATCGCGGTGGATCCGTTGAAGATAAGTGCCATTCGAGATTGGCCAGTGATGTCTTCAGTGGCCGAGGTCAGGAGCTTCCTTGGGCTTGCGGGCTACTATAGACGGTTTGTGGGAAACTTCTCACGGATTGCTTTACCTCTGACCATGCTGACGAGAAAAGATCAAAGGTTCATTTGGACGCCGGAGTGCGCGCGAGCTTTTGAAGACCTGAAGAGTCGTTTGACCATGGCGCCTGTGTTAACATCGCCATGTGGTACAGATGGTTATGAGATCTATAGCGATGCTTCCGGGAGCGGCTTAGGCTGCGTTCTTCTGCAGTTTGGTAAAGTGATTGCTTATGGCTCGCGCCAGTTGAAAGTGCATGAGCGGAATTACCCCATCCATGATTTGGAGTTGGCGGCGGTAATCTTTGCGCTCAAGTTGTGGCGGCACTATCTTTATGGCGTTAAAGTGGACATTTATACAGATCACAAAAGCCTAAAGTACTTGTTGGATCAGAAGGATCTGAATATGCGACAACGAAGATGGATGGAGTTCCTTGGGGACTACACCTTCGAGATTCACTATACGCCCGGGAAGGGAAATGTGGTCGCTGATGCTTTGAGTCGGAAGACTCCGGTACGGGCAAGCTAGTTGCAGAGGCATGATCAGCGTTTGATCCAGGACTTGGAAGCATTGGAGATATCGTGTGTTGACAAGGGTTCTTCGACCGATGCATGCTTGAACTGGACGGCAGTTCAATATGACCTTACGGACAGAGTTCGGCGAGCAACAGAGCTTGATGAAAGTCTCCAACGCTATGCAAACGATGGGCCGGATGACCAGTTCTCTTGGGATAACGGTTTATTACGAAGAAATGGTCGAGTGTGCGTTCCGAGTGTGGGTAAATTGAGGGAAGAGTTGATGTACGAAGCTCACTTTGCAAAGTACTCAGTTCACCCAGGAAGCACAAAGATGTACAGAGATCTGAAAAAGCTGTTCTGGTGGCCCGGACTAAAGAAAGATGTCGCACATTATGTGGCTGAATGCAATACCTGTGCGTTGGTGAAAGCAGAATGCCAAAAGCCTGGCGGTTTCCTGAAGTCGTTACCCATTCCGGAGTGGAAGTTCGATGACATTTCGATGGATTTTGTGCACGGGTTGCCGAGATCTCAACGCGGTCATGATTCAATCTGGGTGATTGTGGACCGGTTGACAAAAGTGACGCACTTCCATCCAAACAAAAGAGACGATTCAGTGGAAACCTTGGCCAAGCTCTATGTGGAGCAGATTGTTCGACTGCACGGTGTTCCTCGGAGCATCGTCAGTGACCGTGATGGGTGATTCACATCGAATGATTGGCGGCTAGTTCATCAAATGTTGGGTACAAAATTAGCGTTTAGTACGGCCTTTCATCCCCAAATGGATGGCCAGACTGAACGAACCAACAGGACGATGGAGGACATGCTCCGTATGTGCGCCCTCGACTTTGGTAAGAGGTGGTAAGATTATATTTTTCTTGTAGAATTTGCCTATAATAATAGCTACCAAGCAAGCATCGGTATGGCACCATTTGAGGCTTTGTATGGTCATAAATGTCGTACACCGTTTGCTTGTGCAGAAGCAGGCGAATCTACGCTGAATGGGAAAAAGGAAGTCGAAGAAGCTACCTCGCTTATACACTCTATTCGGGAGAGGTTATTGATCTCCCAAGATCGTCAAGCAAAGTACTACAATGCCAAACATCGGAATGTGGAGTTCGCAGTGGGTGATTGGGTATATTTGAAGATCAAACCCTTCAAAGGCGTGTCCAGGATTCGGCGTTTGAAAAAGCTAAGTCCGAGGTATCTTGGTCCATTTGAGGTGGTGGAGCGAGTTGGGGAAGCTGCTTATCGACTAGCACTTTCAGCAGACTTGGGTGGATTACATGATGTATTTCACATCTCAGTACTTCGTAAGGCTGTCTAGGATCCAGCTCAAGTAGTGGAGAATGATCGGGTACCGGTCGAGTATGGGCTAACGACGAGGGTTCGACCCTTACTGATCGAGGATCGAGCCGAGAAACAGTTGCGGAACAAAGTGATCGGGATGGTCAAAGTCGGATGGGACAATTGTGGCCGAGAAGAGCTAACATGGGAGCGCGAGCAGACCATGTGAGCCGAGTTTCCCGAGTTATTTTCGTAACTTGTTCGCTCGTTGTATATGTAATAGAAACATATAAATGTTTTGTTATTTTCTCCCTACTGTCTTCAAATTTCGGGATGAAATTTTATTAAGGAGGGGAGGATTGTAACACCCCAAAAATCTCAAAACTGGATTTGAGGTGCAGGCTGTTTGACACGGTCTGGGACACGGGTGTGTCCCAGGGCGTGTCAGGGGTACACGGCCTGGGACACGGGCATGTCCCAGGGCGTGTTCTGGATGGTCGACGATCGGTGGTCGACTATAGTCGAGCCTGGGACACGGCCTTGAACACGGGCGTGTCCTAGGGCGTGTCACTCAAGAAATGGCCGGACTGAGTCAGAGAAGTACACGTCCCGGAACCAAGCCTTGAACACGGCCGTGTCAGATTTCACACGGGCGTGTCCGAGGGCGTGTGCCTACCCGTGTACTGCTCTGTTGGTTTTGGAGCTCGTTGAGGCAGGGGTGACACGGGCGTGTCACATGACTGACACGGGCGTGTCATGTTCGACACGGGCGTGTCGATGCCCGTGTTCTGGTAGATTTCAGTCGGTGCGAGTGCCGCGTGTGCCGCTTAAGGGTACACGGCCTGTGACACGGGCGTGTCACAGGCCGTGTCAGCCAAAAAAATGGAATTTTGGGAAAATCGTGGCCGTTCCTTTTCTCTATTTGGATCCAAGGGCTCAGGCGATTCCTTGCTGGATTAAAACACCAGAGGCTTGATGAAGAGATCATTCTTCATTTGGCTAAGTGAAGAGAGAAAGAGAGAGGAGGAAGAAGAAGGAGGAGGAGATCAAACCACCGACGGAACTCCCGTGTTCAGATTTGAGATCCGAGGTCAGCGCTGTGAAGGCAAAGCTGCTGCGGTTCTTTCTCACCGGCTAGATTTCGATGGCTCCCAAGAGATCGTTAAGGGTAACGATCTCCCTTCTTGGACATGTGAAGTCCTTCTTTTCTGCATTGCATAGGGAAAACCCTTCCCCGTGAGTGTGCGGTGGGTTGTGGCATCCCTTGGGGTAGATATGTGAAGTCCCCCTTGTTAGAGTCCGGAATTGGAGTACGGATCTAGGCATGCTGTGTGAAGCCCATCTGGACATGTTGGTCTGGATTGGTGATGCTTGTTTGCATATCGGAGAAAACTCCGTGGTTATGGCTTGTTTGCCTTGTGCCAACCTGTTGCTTGGTGCAGCAGCAGGAAGTACTGGATTAAGTCCAGGAAATGAAGAGGGTTGGATGAAACTCTTGTGGCCGTGCGTTGCCACTTTGTGTGCGGTTGAGCCGTTGGGCTGCAACTCGATGAAAAGGCAGGTTGCCGAACAGGAAAGGTGAAACCGACCCGCGCCTATAAATTGCCATGGATACTTCCGTATTCGAAGTGGTACGGCGACTTGAGCAATGGGGGGTGGCTGATCCGTACCTGCGTTATGTCCGTCCGACTGGTAAGCCTGGTTATAGGTTTCGTTGAAGCGCATAATGAGAGTCTTAGGCCCGCGCGCCAAAAAGACTAGAATGCTCAATACCGTGTAAACGTTGGTGTTGACCTTGGTTTTCCGGTGCACCAAGAATGTGCCCTGAGTGCACGGACTGTCGGGCCGTGTGGCCGACGGTTGTGATGGGTTGAATGTGCCTGCGAGCACATATTTGCTATTGTTGATACCATGCTGTGCAGGGAAGGAATGCTACTGGCCTGAGAAAGGGGTAGGATTGTTATAATTGGGTCAGCTGAATGCTGACCGTTGCCGTGTTTGCCACCGTTTGGGTGGATTGTCCCTATGCAGGTGTTGGAGAGCCGAGTGGTAAATGAAGGGTTGAAGCCCTTGCTGCTATTGCTGCTGCTGCTGCAGCTAAGCCCTTGAAGGCTACGCGAATGGTTTTGTTTGTTTTGCTTTTACTTATGTATGGCCGGCCTGCGCGCCGATGTTTGTAATCCATGATGTGTGGAAAGAAGAACTGTAAGGCCTTAAGGCCAACCCTTCACCTTTGTTGAACATTCCGTGGCTGTATATATAACTGTGGTTTATATATTGGACATTCCTGGTTAGAGTTCAATTTACAACTTAAAGCTTTCGCTAGCATGCTCTGAGTTAGGATACGTGTATGGTTTGGTATTATCCTGTGACCTCACCGTCTGTTTGTGGCATATAGTGTGGGGCCCCGGCCGGACCTTCTACTATACGTCATGTAACGGATGGGGTCGTTACATACCAAAGGTCGAAAAAAAAATTCAAGTTTCAGAAGAGACCCATTTTGTTTGGGTCACATGTTGATCTTGAGAAGATTGTAGTAAATAGTAATATTAAGGGCTTAAGGAATGTAGCATATCAATAAGTCTCAAAGTGGAACTCCAAGTCTAAGATTGTTAGCCCTAAGGATTGAGTGCATATCTAGGAGGAATGTACCATAGGTATTAAAGAAATTTAGCCCAAAATGTATGGGGGCTTATCCTTTTGTTTATTGGGCTAAATTGATAACGACTTGGATTTCTCTCGATCTTGTTTAGAAAACATTTGTGTCGCAAACATGGTAATTTTGGAGAATTGGTATTTGAACATTACCCGTATGAAAATCGAGACTTATATACGGATAATTGGTAAGATGATCAACCCTCCCTCGAAGTTTGGATATACGTAGAGGGTTGCCCGCTTCGATATATCACAACCCTAGAACAAGGAAAGTCGTCATGAGACGTTAGAAACTTTCTCAGGCTTGTGAATTAGATAATTATTTGACACAACTTAAAGATATTGATGCATAATGACATGTTATATCCAAATAACAAAACAAGTTGTGTACAATCCACAAGAATTCGAACATCTGGCTTTCAAAAAAAAACTAAAATCAAAGCAGTTTCAACGACACAAAGGTTCTATGTATAACTAAAGGAGTGTGTTATCTCAACAAAGCATGTTCCTAGATTCTCTAACACTTTAACCTAATCGATGTAACACACAATTAACGAATATATTGTCGGTTAAGGATTTGATTAAGGAACTCAGATATATCGCGAGAGAGAGACAATGTGAATTGAGAATTCAGTATAAGTCGGAATGATAGTTGGAAATTCTGCATAGCTATGGCTCTTAGGAAAGTGACTACGAATGTCACATATTAAATGGGTAGAATTGGGTGAAGTGAAAATGAACATCATGGTAATATGAAGGAGTGATTTCGGGTCTTAACTATGACGTGATTGGAGCCCATCAAATAAGGATTCAAATATTTGAGTAATTACATCTATAACACTGGGGGTATAACAATCCAAGAAAAACTTAAAGTCAAGTGAAAAATCAAAATTGAAAGATGTATATTATAGGTATGATCCTTTGGATGTGACTCTGATGATCATAAGAATCAAACCAAAAGGGTTCGATGACATAATAATCGCCTTTAGAAAGATTCTAGATTTTAAGAACAAACTCATGATTATGAATATGTTGTTATCCTTAGAATCAAGTATTATAATAATTCGGCAGATTTGAAATGCCCACTTTGTGGGTTACAAATGCACTATCAGGCTTAATGAACTTAGTAAATTTGATCATGAGTAGATAATGCAAGCCTATCATACGCACAAAGGAACGAATAAATTCAACCCTACATATATTAGATAGTACGAATTATATATTTTTGGTATATATAAGTGGGATAATTCATGAACTTAGAGAAATGATAGTCTCTACTATGCCATAATTTGTGGAGGTAAGATTGAAGATTACTTATACTTATTCCACACATAGTTGAGCTAACCTCATGAGTATAATGGCTTTATATGAGTATTCATCCATGCTTTCCCATTAAAGATAACTATATGAACATGTATATGAAGGTTACTATGAGCATACCTAAGTTGAACTTTGAGCCAATAAATGATTAATTTGTCAAGGTGTGATATTGAAAATGTAACGACTAAACAAATTGAAATGAAGTGGATGATTGGTTGAAGAGTATGCATAGGTATGAGCCCTTAATTATGATAGCATCGAGAACCGGGACACATACGTTGATAACATCATGATCACCTTAGGAAAATTCATGACTATGAAGAGATCAATTTTGGTTTGCTAAGGTGTATACGGTGAAATTACCCGAGAAGTAATGAATTTTACTAAGATTCTCTTTATGATGAAATCGATTTGTTTCAGACCTCACAGTTTTGAAAAGATACGCTTATAATTTATGAATTAGACTCCATGTGAAAAGCGACTGAGAGTAAAAAATTTTATCAATTCCCATATTGATAATGAACGCTTGATGTATGGAATTCGTATTGTTGATTAAGGTAGAGATGTGATAAGTCTTGAATTTGGGAGAAACAAAATAATGATCTTTTCATCACATCATGATCTCGGAAGTTGGTTAACTGCTATACATAATAGTGTTGGTCTAATGTGCATGATATTTTTTGGGTGATTTTAAGTTCACGTTGGTTGATAAGTAATAATCTAGGTGGACCGGGAAAAAAAGATTTATACTTATGAGATTGTTGATTTTCACGTGTTTTGGTGATCATTGGTCGTAAGAGACTCCAAATCCAATGTGTGATTAAGGTTATTTTAATGATAATATATCGGGAGACTTGAAAATATGTCCATATAATTTTTATGGTAAGTATCCCAAAACATATCGAAAGTATATTTGGAAGGGGACTGTTACCTCTGATAGAGTTTCTTATAGCAAGAACCGCGAGTCTTATACGAGAGAAAGTGTCGGACACCACTATCTTGGGTTCAGGATGAGGACCCCGGGGCACTTGGATCGGAATATATTAAGGATATAGATGCTCAGATACGACTAATTAGGGATCATATATTAGGGGCTCAGAGTCGACAGGCCGAGTATTACGATGTGGGGTATCAAAAGGTAGAGTTCCAGGTTGGAAACATGGTATTCTTAAAGATATGTCTGGTGCACGGTGTCTCGCGGGTGCGGAGGCACAAGAAGCTTAGCCCTTGATTTATGGGACCATGCATGATCTTGGAGCGGATCGATCCTTTGGCTTACCGGCTGGAGCTGCCGCCAGAGTTAGGGAACTTGCACGACGTCTTCTACATCTCCTCGCTTCGGAGAGCCTTACTACGACCGGAGCAGCACATTATAGTTACAACAGGCCCAATAGCGCCCGATCAATCAGTTCATTTAGAGCCGGTCCGGACCGATGATACAGCAATTCGAGTGCTGCGGAAGAAGAATGTTCCCTTGGTAAAGGTATTGTGGTCCAACCATAAACGGGAGGAGCACACCTGGGAGCCGATGGATCTCATGCGTGAACGGTACCTGGAGATTTTTGCCTTAGGAATACTTTAATTTGTTTGGTTTTCTACGGGGTGGCACAACAGTTGTGCACGCAGCGGAAATAATAAAATCAAGAATAACCCAAAAGAGATTTGGGATCGGGCCATGAAAATTGAATCAAGAAGTTAAGAAATAACTAGGTAAAATTACCTGGCGGTGTTGAGTCACAACTCAACAAAGATTCTCCAATGTATGAGTTCTTGTCGGCGGCGAGTCCCACGTAGAATAGCGTTTACGCCTCTGTAGGAATCCACACGAGCGGGAGATCAGCGATCTTCGTCGCACGAAGAATGGGGAGGGAGATCGACTGCACCTTGCACTTCCACGGGCTGCTAGGTCCGCTCCAGGAAGACAAGCACCGGCGACTATCGTCGGAGAGGAGGTCAGCAGAGCGAGCGAATCGGCAGATCGGCAGAACACGCGAATCAACGGAACACTTCCGTCGGGTCAGGGGGATCTTCTCTCTTTGACTCTCAAACCTAAGTCCTAATTTGTACCCAAAGCATAAACAGACCTAGAAAAATCGCTATCCGCAGACCACAGAGAATTAGGGTTTCTGGAATAATTCGTCGGGAATCAGCATTTGTCGATTATCGAACAGTTCGATTCTCGACGATTCTCGACGATTCTCAACGAACCATAGTCGACGATTCTCGACGAACCATAGTCGACGATTCTCGACGAACTATATTCGACGATACTCGACGATTCTTGACGAACCATAGTCAACGATTCTCGACGATTCTCGACGAACCTCCTTGGCAACATTTTTCGGACCCCATTCTCTATGGTGATTGGTAACCTTTACCAACACAGTCAATCTTCCAACTTCTCCACATGCTCTTATGTGCGACCCTGCAGGCTCATATCGCATTGGCAGTGAGATTACATGTTTGACCACTTCTAGATCACCATGGTAACTCCAACAGTCTCCCACTTGATCTTGAAAGTATCAAACAAAAAACCTCACAAATAATGAGCGGCATCTAGCAATGCATCATTGCTACCCAAGCAATAAGAGTTCATAACTCATAAGCCTTTATGAACAATGTTTCAGCGTTGTCTTTGTCCCTTTGTCCCTTACATCCGGAAAGAACTAGAGGCATGGACCGTGTCACCCTCATAATAGCTCAATCCAAGTATTCTTATCTAGAACGGACTTCCAGAGAATGGTGAGTCCAATATCACATATTGACTCAACCAAGCATGGTCATGCATTTCTCAGTCCAGTTCCATCAAGGGGCCCATGGATGCAACCCCTATCATATAGGAGGACAAATCCCATATCTTCTCACACACAAACACCCAAATGATTCGTAATGTGCCCAACAACCACCCTTATCATAAACCTTTCTCAAGGAAGACTTTAGATGGTATCAAAGCTCGCTCTTCCTCACTTGATGAATGTTGTGACTTCAGGTCAAAGGATGACAACACCATTGTAAATTGAGACCTACTCGTGACACATTTAGATAACAATCCACAAAGTAGTCTCAGGTTGGGTCTGTCCAGTACAACTTGTTCATTAACAAGTACCCACGTGATGACTTGATATCACAATATCATGACCTGTGAGAACTGGTCATCAGTCAACGCATGTGCTAGTCTCAATGTATCATCATCACCCTTAGTTTATATGATGCTACTACGACCAGGGATCTTTCAAGAATAAAGCTTCAAATAAATCATAGGCTCTCAAATTTAAGTCACGCACTTAATGTCCTATGGAAGCGAACATTCTAAGGGTATTTATTATGTTAACATTTAACTATCGCATAGAGAAATCATAATAAAAGAACTTGCCATTAATTGTAAAAGAAAAATTTTGGTACACAATTCATCATATGAATAAATAACAAATAGCCAACAGAATATATGTTTACACGCAACCCACAAGAATCTCACTAGAGTTGATCATTTAGGTATCGTATACCCATTGATCTAGTATGACCATCATGCTTTCTCTACCCGAGAGGCTTTGTTAGTGGATCCGCAATATTCTCCTCAGTCGGCACTCTACAAATGTTCACATCTCCTCGTTCGACAATCTCACGAATAAGATGGAACCGCCGAAGTATGTGCTTGGAGCGCTGATGCGATCTAGGTTCCTTAGATTGTGCAATTGCACCATTGTTATCACAGTAGAGAACTACGGGACCAACAATGCTAGGAACTACATCAAGCTCGCCGATGAATTTCCTAATCCATAGAGCCTTCTTCGCTGCGTTAGCTGCAGCGATATACTCGGCTTCTGTTGTAGAATCAGCAACTGTCTCTTTCTTGGAACTCTTCCATCTCACAGCTCCTCTATTAAGGCAAAACACAAACCCTGATTGAGACTTTAAATCATCCCTATCAGTTTGGAAGCTAGCATCTGTGTAACCACTTACAACGAGCTCTTCCTCTCCACCATACATCAAGAACACATCCTTTGTCCTTCTCAAGTACATCAGGATATTCTTGACTGCAATCCAGTGACACTCACCGGGGTCTTACTGATACCTGCTAGTCATGCTCAAAGCAAAGGAGACATCGGGTCTAGTACATAACAGTGCATACATGATTGATTCAATTGCCGAAGCATATGGAATCAACTTCATGCGGTCCTTATCTTCACAAGATTTTGGACACTGGTCCTTAGAGAGATTCACACCATGAGACATGGGTAAAATTCCTTTCTTGGACTCAAGCATGTTGAACCGCTTCAACACCTTCTCGATGTATGTACTCTGGGTCAAACCCAGCAACTTCTTCGATCTATCTCTATAGATCTTAATACCGAGTATATAAGTCGCTTCACCCAAGTCCTTCATAGAAAAGCAGTTCCCTAGGTTGTTCTTAACAACTTTCAGGGTAGGAATGTCATTCCAATCAACAGTATGTCATCTACATACAATATCAGGAAGACAACAATGCTCCCACTGATTTGCTTGTAAACACAAGGCTCATCTTCATTCTTGATGAAACCAAACTCTTTGATTTTCTCATCAAAACTAAGATTCCAACTTTGAGAGGCCTGCTTCAGTCCATAGATGGACCTATTCAGCTTGCATATTTTAGTGGCTTCATTTGGGGATACAAAACCCTCGGGTTGTGTCATGTACACTTCCTCAAGGAGGTTTCCATTAAGGAAAGCCATTTTTACATCCATCTGCCAGATCTCGTAGTCATAATACGCAGCAATAGCAAGCAATATCCTTATGGACTTTACCATTGCAACAGGGGAAAAGGTCTCATCATAGTCAATACCATGAATTTGCTTAAAACTCTTAGCCACTAGTCGCCCTTTGAATATTTGTACATTCCCATCCATGTCGGTCTTCTTCTTGAAGACCCATTTGCACCCTATGGGTCGTACCCCTTCAGGTGGTTCCACCAAGTTCCAAACTTAGTTTGCGTACATGGAGTCCATTTCGGATTTCATAGCCTCAAGCCATTTGTCGGAGTCCGGTCCATTCATTGCCTCTTGGTAGGTTGCTGGTTCATCATCATGATCAATGAGCAACACATTACCTATTTGAGACACAAGAAATCCATATCTCTCAGGCTCAAATCTTGGTCTACCAGATCTATGTAGGACTTGTGTTTCTTGCGCAGGTTCTCTAGCTACAATATCTTGTGGTCCTATCTCAGAATCCAATTTCGACTCATTCACTACTTGTGGTTCTCGAACTTCTTCAAGTTCTACCTTTTCAGTCTTTCTTGATAAGAATTCTCTCTCCAAGAAGACGCCAGTCCTTGTGACAAACACTTTGCCCTCGGACGGTAGGTAAAAGTAATACCCTCTCGTTTCCTTAGGATATCCCACCAGATAACATTTATCCGATTTGGGTTCCTGCTTGTAAGGCATTTGACGTCGCACGTATGCCTCACAACCCCAAATTTTAATGAACGACATACTAGGACGCTTCCCAGTCCATATCTCATATGGTGTCTTCAGAACTGTTTTCGTTGGAGCGCAATTCAGTGTCATTGCAACAGTCTCTAAAGCAAAACCCCAAAAGGAAACAGGCAAGTCTGCATGACTCATCATCGAATGTACCATGTCTAACAGAGTACGATTTCTCCTCTCAGACACACCATTATGTTGTGGTGTTCTAGGTGGAGTGAGCTGTGATACAATACCACACTCTTTCAGATGATCACGGAACTCATGACTCAGGTATTCGCCACCTCGATCAGATCGGAGTGCTTTAACCCTTTTACCCAACTGGTTCTCTACTTCATTCTTGAACTCTTTGAACTTTTCACAGGTCTCGGATTTGCACTTCATAAGATACACATATCTGTATCTACTGAAATCATCAGTAAATGTAACGAAGTAGAAATACCCACCTCTAGCCATGGAGCTCATAGGTCCACATACATCACTATGTACAACACCCAAGAGATCCTCAGCCCTCTCAGTATAACCTGTGAAAGGGGCTTTAGTCATCTTGCCTAACAAACAAGATTCGCATCGCTCAAATGATTCATAATCAAATGAGTCTAAAAGTCCATCTTTATGGAGCTTGGATATGCGCTTCTCATTTATATGGCCTAAACAACAATGCCAGAGATATGTATGGTTTGAGTAATTTGTTCTTAGTCTTTTATTATTTTCAACATTATAGATCAGATGGTCCAAGTTCAAAACATAAAGGCCATTAAACAATTGGGCTACAGCATAACAAACATCATTCTTAAATATAGAACAATAGTTGTTCTTAATTATAAAAGAAAATCCAATCATGTCCAAGTATGAAATGGATATAATGTTTCTAGTTATGGCCGGAACGAAATAACAATTATCTAGTTCAATTACAAGCCCACTAGGAAAAGAAAGACGGTAAACCCCTACGGCTACAGCAGCAACTCTTGCTCCATTGCCGACGCGCAGGTCCACCTCTACTTTACTCAGCAATCTTCTTCTTCCCAGTTCCTCCGCATTTGTGCAAATGTGAGAACCACATCCGGTATCCAATACCCAAGATGAAGGAGCAGAAAGGTTTATCTCTATAACGTAAGTATTTGAAGCGAAAATCATACCTCCCTTCATTTTCTGCAGACCCTCAATGTAAGAAGAATAGTTCCTCCTCCAATGACCAGCCTTGCCACAGTGGTGGCATTTCCCTTCCTTCACCGTACTCTTCTTTTTCTTCAGTGCAGAAGACTTGGGCTCAAGATATGACTTAGGTCCCACCTTCGTCTTCTTAGAGCCCTTGGCCTTGCCCTTGCCCTTATGCACCATCAGTATGGGGCTGGCAGGCTTGGCCTTCTTCATGTTGATCTCGACAGTTCTTAACATGCCTAGGAGATCGAGCAGTGTCTTGTCTATTTCATTCATGTTGTAGTTCAAGACAAATTGCTCATAACTGTCCGGCAATGATTGCAGGATCAGATCTGTGGCCAACTCTTGACCTAGAGGAAAACCCAGCCTTTCAAGATTCTCTATATACCCAATCATCTTGAGTACATGAGTCCCTTCTGAGTCTCAAACTCCTATCTTGCACTTAAATAACGCTTTTGTGACGTCGAACCTCTCTTGACGATCCTACCCTTGAAACGTTTTCTTGAGATGCTCGTCAATCTCCTTGCACCCCATGTTCTCATGTTGCTTCTGAAGCTCAGAGTTTATGGTGGCAAGCATAAGGTGAAAGTGGAAAGTTGTTGACCTAAATCACCTAGAGGGGGTTGAATAGGTGAATCGTGCGTTTGTTTGCAGAATAAAAATTTAGAGATCTAGCGCACGCAATCAAGCAATCACAGAAGGACACAAAAGATTTATAGTGGTTCCCCGTCCTTGGGTACGTCCACTTTACCTCACCGTTCTAGCAAATCACTAGATCTGGCTACTCCACTATCTCGGATTGCAAACCAATCCTACGCCTCGGAACAACGTTCCTACAAACTCTATCCACAATGGATCTACACTCGGAAGATAAAACTTCCTACCACTCCGAGATAAATCTCCTACAAATAAAGTTATTTGAATAAAAGTTACAAACAAAAATAACTCAGATCTGGATCTTGGTCTTCGTCTTCTTCATTGAGAACTTTAGGCTTGATCAGGAAAGGTAGAAGAAGGCTGGACTGTTTTCCAAGAAACTGAGATCTGAAATCACCACGATCAACGAGAAATCCACAAGTCATTGAAGCACGATCGGATCGGATGATTGTTCTTGATCTTGGATCGATCTAGGAAGCAGTGCTTGAGAGAACGTCGATCCAAAGCTTTCTTCCAGAAAACGCTAATGGCGGCGGCGGCCGGATGATTGAGAGATTAGGTTTTCAGGAATTCTTTCTTAACAAGGACGGACGAGATTATCGTATTTTCTGTGTAATAACTTGTGTAATTAGTCAAATCTGAAAGGACCTATTTATAGGAAATCTCCAACGGTCATAATCATAATTAAGGATGACACGTGGACCAATCAGAAAAGATTAATTCGAAATCTCGTCAAAAATGGACTTAGAGAATTTTCAGGAATAATGAAGTACTTAGTTCTCGAGAGGTCGAAATAGTTCTCGAGAACTATGTACTGACCTTTCGAAAACTATGGCAGGATCTCGATCACTGAACTTCTGGAAATGGCCTTGGACTTCTCGAGAACTTGGAATTATAGTTCTGGAGAACTATGCTGACTTTTCGAGAACTAAGACACTTCTCGAAAAATGATATAGAACTTCTCGAGAACTTAACAGAACTTTTCGAGAGCTTAAAGGAAACTTCTCGAAAACTTGGTTAGCACTTCTCGAGAACTTAGTCAGAACTTTTCGAGAACTTTACTTAGAGTCAATTACTAAAGAAAAGTTCTGAACTGAAAAACTTCTCGAGAACTTAGTTAAGCAGTTCTCGAGAACTCTATTGACTTCTCGAGAACTTCTAGTCTAGTTCTCGAGAACTTAGCTAGAGTCCAATTCTTGAAGAGAAGGGCAGAACTTTTCGAGAGCTAAGGAGTACTTCTCGAGAACTTCTATAGTAGTTCTTGAGAACTTTGTTAACCTCTCGAAAACTTCTACTTAGAGGAATTCTAGCTGTCCTGACTTCTCGAGAAGTAAAGTCTGAGCCTCTCGAGAACTATGTACTACTTCTCGAGAACTTTGAAGGAACTTCTCGAGAGATGGACTTAGAAAAATTTATTAAGAATTCCATCAAAGATCTCCTTCTGGTCTTGTCTCCATCTTGGATTCCAAAGTTTGAATATGAAGTGTATCCCAATTGAGAGGCTACACATGAGTCAACACTTTGGATCACCCAATGAGGTATTACACTGAGTGGTCCTGTGTTCCTGACCCACTGTATACTGACATTGGTCTACACTTAGAACTGAGAATCTGCAAACACACAACTAGAGTACACATGTCAAATAAACCTGAATTCATCTTAGTGCAAAGGGTGACTTCATGCAAATCTGGGTTATTGTGGAGACAATACCCAACAATCTCCCCCTATTTGTAGAAGTCAGAACCCTTTATACTAAGGTGAATTATTATAACAAAAATAGAGCAAGAATAATGGAAAGTAAAAGCAGTAAAACACAAAAAGAAAATTAGAACTTATAATTAGACAAAACTAGGAAATTGTATATATATCAAAAATCTTGTAGAGTTTTAATCAACATTCATTTCATAGTTCTTAACACCATAATCATCAAGAATCATTTCTGATCTCGTGTTTGCTTATCCAGCTTAGCCTGTTGTCTTCTATAGTAGCTGAATGGTTTAGGATAGTATCTTGGAGGCTTTGGAGGAGCTTTGGGATTGTTTTTACCATATTCTCTATCATATAGTCTCCTCTTAGTCAATGACTTCTCATATAATTCCCATTCTGTATAGCTGTAATGCAAGCTTCTTTCCTCATTCAGATCCATTACTAGCTTCAAAGTATCAAGAATTAGAGATTTTGATGTAGGGCTCCATACTTCTGCAAACTCTTGGGCTTTCCTCTTCTCTGCTCCAGGTTGAGGAACTGATTTACTGGCAGAAGGTCCCTCCCCATACTTCCTTTTTTTGGGATATGAATTTCTAGTAGATCTTCAGGTATTAAATCATCCCAGACATGAGAGTATGAAGATGGAGGAGGTTCCTGATCTTCAGGCCTAGGAGAGAAGGTTGGATATTGAGGTTGAGGCATTTGGGGTTGAGCCACTTGGCTAGAAGTGCCTTCAGCTAGAGGATTGAGGTGGTGAGAAATCACATTTGGATCTGCTTGAAAGTCTGGGAAGATCTGATTATGCATCCATACTGCTGTATCATAAGTGTGGAATTTTACAGACTGAATCTGTTCAAGAACGCCTTTATTGATCTCAGAAAATTTGGCAGTCCACAGAGTTTTTGCTTCATCATTAAGCTTTTCAACTTGTTGTTTGACAATATCCTCCCCCTTTCTGACTTCTACAGTTAGTTTAACTATTGTATCCTCTTTGAAGGTGCCAACCTCATTGCATACCTTCATAACATTTTCCTCTGCTCTTTTGTCAGAGTAACTGACTGATCCATAACTTAAGGTGGCAGAATGACTCCAAGGATGATGGAGCACACATCAGATTGTGCCGTACGCGCGAACAGTACCGTAAACAATACTCGTAATTCCGCACCAAAGTGTTGAAACCTTTTCCCCTGTTGCCAAGGTAAAGTCCATATGGGAGGAGGGGAAGGTGGAGGCAGGAGTGAACAGTGTTTCAGGTGAACAGGGTTTCGGGTGAACAGTGATCTGGCGTGAACAGTGGCCGTGAACAGTGCCCGTGACCGATACGCGCGAACAGTACCGTAAACAGTACTCGTAATTTGTATTAATTGATTAGTATTAATTATTTTTTATTAATCAATTAAATAATTACTTAAATGAATTTATATTTCCAATACTTGTGATAGTATGATCTAGAGCCTTTCCTCATATTCTGAATAGTTCTTTAAGCTGATCAGTGTTTACCTAAATTTCTGCGAAGCCTCTGCTCATCTCTTGTTGCAAGGCAGTGACTTGCTTCTGAATGTCCTTAAGAGATTCATAAAAAAGTTTCCTTTGTTCGGAGAGCATTTCTTCGATCTTGGAAAGAATATCTATATTAACCATCACAACAGCAGCAGCAGTAGTAGCTTGAGGAATGGAAGCAATTTGAGCACTGGTAGGAGAAGCTGGAGGTGGAGGGGCTTTCCATGGGGGCAGTTCTTCTAAAACAACAGAGCTCTGAGCTCTTACAGAGCGAGGGACTGGATCACCCTCCTCATCAATGAATGTTGGAAGGTTGAAGTATAGTTTCCTGAGAGGTGGTTCTACCTCCTCAGGTGCTGGCTCATCCTCTCCAGATAGTAGAATGGTTTCTGGAAGAGTGGATACTTGTACAGGGGATTGCTGAGGAGAAGGAGTACCTTTAGGTGAAGAGTGGGGGATGGAGTATCTTTTGGTAGATCAGTAGTGACATCCTTTGGATGAGGAGGAAGAGGGTCTTTAGCTGAGAGTTCCTCGATCATTCTATCTATTGCTTCATCTGTATATTTAAGTACCTCTTGAGCTGGTAGTTCTTAGTGGGTAGATATTGGAGAAGCCTCCCTGGGGCTCTTTGGTGGAGTAGGTATCCTTAGGACTAAGGTAGAAGGTGCAGGCTCCCCCTCTGATGCTGCACCAGATGGTTCAAAAACATGATGTTGAGATGGAGATGGAGTCCTGACCTCTGTGATAGTAGCATCAACTTCCTTGGCTAGGGTTGTAGGGTTCTTCAACTTGAGTTCCCATCTTTGGATTGAGGTGACAGAGATTTTCTTCAGATGATGGACTGGTGTACCTTTGGAGATTTTGAAAGTTATTGGATCAATCTCACTCAACAGCAATGAGATTATCCTTGCAAACTTTGGTTCATGAATGTTATCCCTTATCATTTCAAAGATCATCATTCCAAACTGAAAACTCTTCCTGCAGATTACAGTTGTCATAAATCCACAGAGGAAGTATGCTCTATTATAATCTTCTAGGGTGAGGTCATCTTCCTCATCCACAATAGGTAATTTCAGAAGTTGGGAAACTTTATGCTTGTCAAGCTTTATCTTAATTCCATTGACCTTAGTCTTCAAAATCGTCCCATTCCTCCTTATCGTGGAATTTTTGAAGAACTCCTCTACCTATGGAAATACTATCTTCAATTGCTCTGTTAGAACAAACATGAGACCTGCTGTCTCGAGAAGTATCAGCAAACTCTTGAAGTCGTCGGAGATGTCGGCCATGCCTGCAACCACGAGTTCACTCTCAATCCCTATCTTAGAACTGTAAGCCATTTGCGATGAAGAAGGCGAAGAAGTGAGCAGAGAGACAGCAGCAGAGACGGAGGTTTCGGTCGGTGGAAGATGAAGAGGTGCGGGAGAAATTTTGAAATGACGGTTGATTTCCGATTCTAAAGGGATTTAGATATATATAGTATACTAAATAAGTTAATTATAAGTCTAATTAGCTGTAAATTAGGGCAGAAATCATGAACTTTACGAAATTACAGAGTTTAAAAATTTTGGCGGAAGGTCGGTCCACCTCTCGAGAAGTAGGGTTAACTTTTCGAGAAGTGGCCTAGAGGTTTTTGAGAAGTTTAGAAAGTTTTCGAGAACTGGGGTCCAGCGTTTTTGAGACAGAAAGTGACTTTTCGAAAACTATCCTCCAGAGTTCTCGAAGGACTAATGGACTTCTCGAGAACTTGTTCTCGAGAACTTACAATGAATTTTTCGAGAAGTTAAAGGACTTTTCGAGAACTTAAGTCACTTTTCGAGAGCAATTTTCTGCCTCTTGAGAAGTTGACTTAGTTTTTCGAGAAGTGACTTCAACTTTTCAAGAAATTTAAGTGAGTTTTCGAGAACTCCCGTCTACTTAGTAAAATCTGACCTTTAAGGTGAATCCTTGATTCTTGAGCCTTTGAGCTGACTACTTTGGCTTAATTCTCCTTGTTCAGCAACCAACGTTCAGTTTTGAAGAAATTGAACTTGGTCTCGTCCAGCGGCTTGGTGAAGATATTTGCAACCTGCCGGTCTGTAGGCACATACCTCAGATCTACATCCCCTTGCTCCACATGCTCCCGGATGAAGTGGTATCGCGGCTCGATGTGTTTAGTCCGGCTGTGTGAGACTGGGTTATTTGCGATTGCGATGGCGCTGGAAGAGTCACAGAACAAGGGAATATCCTTGATCTTCATATTGTAATCCTCCAGTTGGTGCTTCAGCCAAAGCAACTGTGCACAACAACTACCAGCAGAAATGTATTCTTACTCGGCCATTGAGATTGCGACACAGTTTTGCTTCTTGCTGCTCCATGAGATGAGTCGTCTTCTTAGGAACTGGCAAGTCCCATAAGTGCTTTTCCTGTCGTCTTTGCTTCCTGCAAAATCTGCATCTGAAAATCCAATCAGTTCACTGTCATTGCTTCTCGGGTACCATAAGCCAAGATTTGGTGTACCTTTAAGGTATCTCAAGATCCGCTTTGCAGCAGCATAATGAGATTCCTTATAGTTCACTTGGAATCTAGCACAGACACATGTGGAGAACATTATATCTGGTCTACTAGCAGTAAGGTAGAGCAAGGATCCAACTATGCTTCTATACTTGGTTTCATCGAAAGGTTTCCCTTTCTCATCCTTGTCTAGAGACATAGCTGAGGCCATTGGTGTCCTCATAGAGGTTGCACTCTCCATTCCAAATTTCTTAAGTAACTCCTTGGTGAACTTGGTCTGAGAGATGAAGATCCCATCTTCAGATTGTTTTACCTGAAGTCCTAAGAAATACTTCAGCTCTCCCATACTGCTCATTTCGAACTTCCCTTGCATAAGTTTAGAAAACTTTTTGCAGAGGTTGTCGTCAGTAGAGCCAAATATGATGTCATCGACATAGATTTGCACTAGCAAAATCTTGCCTTTAATTTCCTTGAGAAACAATGTCTTGTCTATCTTTCCCCTCATTAATTTATTCTCGAGGAGAAAGCTAGACAGCGTTTTGTACCAAGCCCGAGGGACTTGTTTCAAACCGTACAGTGCCTTCGATAATAAATAAACATAATCAGGATTGTTAGGATCAATGAAACCTGGGGCTGTTCTACATACACTTCTTCCTTTATGTTACCATTCAGGAAGGTGGACTTCGCGTCCATTTGGTAGACGGTGAAGCCCTTCAGTGCAGCGTATGCTAGAAACAGTCTGATGGCCTCCAGCCTTGCCACTGGAGCGTAGGTCTGGTCAAAATCGATCCCTTCTTATCGACAATATCTGTAACACCCCAAAATGTTGTAGGAGCGACGGGGATCGAATTTGGCCAAGACAGATTTTTGGTGCAGGTGACACGGGCCCCGACACGGGCGTGTCGGAGGCCGTGTCGGGCGTGTCGAGCCCGGGCCGTCGAGCTGGCCGTGTCGTCGACCAGCGCAGGTCGACGAAGGTCGTGTGGTGGAACACGGCCTAGGACACGGGCGTGTCCCAGGCCGTGTCACACCTGGGCTGTGCGGTTGGGTACACGGGTAATGACACGGGCACGAACACGGGCGTGTCTAGTTTGATACGGGCGTGTCTGATGCCGTGTCACCAAGCCGTGTACCCCTCTGACTGCAAAGTGTTGATAAATTGCACACGGGGGGCGTGACACGGGTCCCGACACGGGCGTGTCGTAGGTGACACGGGCGTGTCGGAGGTCGTGTCAAAGGCCGTGTGCTGGTTTTCAATTTTGGTCGAGACGGCGAATGAGCTACACGGCCAGGCACACGGCCGTGTGCCAACTCGTGTTCGGCCCAGATTTTATGATTTTGGATTTAATCCGGACCGTTCGTTTCCTTGGCTTTGGATCCGACGGTGGGGGGCTGCTCCTGGGTGGTTATAGTCGGGAAATAGGGTTTAGAAACCCATTTTTCATTGGCCAATCTCTCTCTAAAAGTTAGAGAGAAGGGAGAGCAAGGAGGAAGGAGGAGTCCAAGATCCGGCCGCCGGAAGAGCTTCGGAGCTCCGAATCGCGATCCGAGTCCAGATCCGCGGAGGCGACGCCGTTGCGGTGCTTTCCAACCGTATAGTTTTCGATGGCGCCGCGGAAGAACGCAAGGGTAACGATTTCTCATCCTTGGGCATGTGAAGCCCTCTTTTCCTTTGCATAGGAAGCCCTCTCTCGCGAGTGAGCGAAGAGTTGGAGCGTTCCTTGGGGTAGATATGTGAAGTCCCCCTTGTGTAGAGTCCGTATGCGTAAATGGACATAGGCATTATGTGTGAAGCCTATTCGGACATGTTGGTCCGGATCGGTGATGTTGCATTGCATTTGAACCGGGCAAGAATCTGGGTGTTTGGGTGTTTTCGGGTTTTCTACGTGGTAGATTGCATCAGGGAGCCTTGGAGATTAACTCCAAGGTGCACCCGGAAAACTGGGCAAAAGCGGGTTTTGCCAACACGGTGGCCGGGGAGCCAACGTGAACATAACCGGGTTATGTGATTATTGTGGTGGAAACGGGACTCGGTGAGTCTTGTCCTGCGCATATGGCTTAAATTGCTGTTGCGGTGTGAGCACGGGTCAGGCGGAACCGTACCCGGTCTATGTCGTTCGGTAGGACCGTTGGCATGGATGAGGGTCTTCGGCGGTCTATGGCTTAAATTGCCGTGACCAAGGCCAGGAAGGCAAAATGCTCATATGGATGACCGTCCAAGAGGCGGTGGTGGATTGGGAACTTCTATGGCTTGAATTGACGTGACGTTGGCCGGTTCGCCGAGAATGTGCCCTGAGTGCACGGGGTGTATGGCCGTGCGAGCCCACGCCTGTGGTGAAGTGCAAATACTTTATATAATTGCCTATGCTAATAAAGTGCAGGGAAAGAGCATTGCCGCCCCGAATGTGGGGGCGGGATCGTTATAATTTGGTCAGCATTGCTGACCGTTGCTATTGTTTGCCACCGGGCGGTGGTTTGTGGCTTGCAGGTGCTGCGGAGCAGAGCGGGAAATAGCGGGCTAAAGCCCTTGTTGTTGTGCCGGCCCTCGAAGGCCTAATTGCTTATGTTTCTTTCCCGTTTTCATGTATGGCCGGCCTGCGTGCCGAAGTTTGGAAAACACTTCATTTATTAAGTGAACAGTGTAAGGCCTTAAGGCCATTTCTCTTTGGTTGTATGTATACATTCCTGAGTTTGTAGTGGACATTCATGCTGTTGTGGCTGGGTTCTTATTTCTTTTGCAACTGAATAAATTGCTTCCGCTAGGTGCTTTGTAGGACGACATGATTGGTTGAATGGTTTCAACGCGTAACCAACCGGTCTGTCCGTAGTATATGGCATCGGGCCCCGGCCGGACCTACTGCTATATGCTATGCGACGGATAGGGGTGTTATAATATCCTTTAGCGACGAGTCTGGCCTTGTTCTTTATGATCGTCCCATCCTCGTCCATCTTGTTCCTATAGACCCATTTTGTTCTGATGATGTTTTTATCTTTGGGTCTGGGAACAAGTGTCCACACTTTGCAGCGCTTGAATTGACTCAGTTCTTCTTCCATGGCCAAGATCCATGATGCGTCTACGTTTGCTTCTTCAAACTTCTTTGGTTCAACCTGCGAGAGGAAGCTTAGATAAAGATTCTCGTTAGATGTACCTCGACGAGTTCTGACACCGACTCGGGGGTCTCCTATGATTTGTTCCATAGGATGATCCTTTAGGTGTCTAAGCTCAGGATCTCTGGTATCTGGAAGTTCTTCAGCCATTGGTGTGACTTCATCATCTTGGACAATCTCCTCATCTTGATCAGCTGCCTCTTCAATGGGGTTTGGAGAGGTGATCTCGATGAACTGTTCATTTCTATTTTTAGTGGGTTCATCCAAGTTGATTTCCTTAATTCTTGTACCTGCAGCTTCAACATGCACACTAGACGATTCGCTTTGCAGCAAGCTCGTCTCATCAAATAAAACATGTATCGATTCTTCTACCACCAGAGTTTTTCTATTAAAAATCCTATATGCCTTACTATGGCTGCTATATCCTACAAATACCTTCAAAACTCTTCTCACTGAACTTGGTTGTATGATACTTGCCGTTGTTAAGCACGAAGCATTTACGGCCAAAAATTCTAAAATATGAAACTGTTGGTTTCCTGCCTTTTAGAATTTCATAAGGTGTCTTATCATGGTTCTTGTTTATGAGGGCTCGGTTTTGCACGTGGCATGCAGTATTGACCGCTTCAGCCCAGAAGTACTCTGGTAGTGAAGCATCACTTAGCATGGTCCTGCAAGCCTCTATGAGTGTTCTGTTCCTTCTCTCAGCTACTCCATTTTGCTGTGGAGTACGGGGAGAGGAAAACTCATGAAGGATACCTAGGCTTTCACAGAATTCTATCATGGCTCCAGATTTGAACTCTGTTCCATTGTCACTTCTGATTTTGACTACGAAATAGTTGTATTCATTCTGGATTTGCCTGACAAAATTAGTAAAGATATCGAAGGTATCTGACTTGTGTTTCAGAAAGAACACCAAAGCAAAACGCGAGTAGTCATCAACAATAACCAACGTATAATCCTTACCTCCTAAGCTTCTAACTTGCATTGGACCGAACAAGTCCATATGTAGCAGGTGTAAACACCTGTTAGAGTTTTTATCTATAGTGCTTTTGAAGGTAGCCCATGTTTGCTTACCTTTTACGCATGCATGACAAGGTCTCTCTTTGACATGCTTGACATTCGGGGCATCGCGCACTAAGTTCTGGGAGAATAATTTATTAATAGTTTTAAAATTAATATGTGTTAGTCTCTTGTGCCATTGGTCAACAAGAGACGCACTATCTTTAGCCAAAAGACACACTGGTGTGGTAGAATCTATACAAATAAAATTTAAGCAAAACACATTCCTGCTTCGAGTGCCTGATAGAATTGTTTCCATATTGTCAACAAATTTTATCAAGCACTTGTCAGCATGGAATTCAACTACGTATCCTTTGTTGTATAGTTGGCTTATGCTGATGAGATTGTGTTCAAATCCTTCAACATATGCTACATCGGAAAAGGATACGCTACCGTTAGTAATCATACCGTAGCCTTTGGTAATTCCTCGGTCTGAACCTCCAAAGATGACCTTTGGTCCGTTCAAACCGGTGAAAAATTCTGAAGTAGGCTCCTTGTCCCGGTCATATACCGAGAGCATCCACTGTCCAAGTACCAGATTGGCATTTTAGTGGTCTTTGGACATACCTACAATCATATTCACTTAGCCTTAGGAACCAAAACATATTTGTGTCCTTGGTCTCGGGTTAGATTGCTCCCCCTACGAGTATTAGCCTCGTGAGTGGTCATTCTCATGTTGCCAACTTAAGGAGTTGCAGCATTTCTAGGATTAAACCAACAATCTGTGGCAAAATGACCAACTCTACCACAGCACCAACAGTCGAATTTATTGTATCTTTGCCTTCCAAACTCCTGCTTGACTTTCTTGGGTGGAGGTCCACCCGGGGTAGCATTGTTGGAGGAGGAAGCTTCATGATGATGGCAGCTACATGAAGTCTTCTCCTTCATAGGCTTTTCCACAACAGGTTTTACTTTTGGTGGTTTCTGGAAGTTGTGACCATGAACATAGGGACCATAGCCCTGAAGAATCACTTCTTCATAAGGTGCCTTAAAGACACTTTCGCCAAAGTTACGGGGGCGGGTCCAACCATGGTACCTTGACTTGGGCTTCTCCGGGATCGGCCTAGAGAAGTGTCCATAGGTGGACTCATTGTCGAATTCGTTCGTAGGAAAGATAACTTTCTTGAACGATACTGGCTCTAAAGGAGCTTTCCCTTTTTCCTCGGCTAAGGCCTTCTTGGCATTCTTATTCTTTCTCTTGGACTTGTTTCTCCTAGAAGATTTACTAGGAGCGGCAACATGGCCTAGTCCAGCTTCTTTGGCCTTAGCTGAGAATTCAGCAATGAGTGGAAGAACTGTCTTAGGCCTAGAGAAACTTTCAACAAGTTTCTTCTCAGCCTCGAGTTGTTTTTCCAACTCTTTGATGATTTTATCTTTAAGGTCGAGGTGCTTGAGAGCCTGATTGTATTCCTCAATAGCAAGATTGAAGTTCTCCTGAAGAGTGTTAGTCTTAGCGACTTCTTCTCTCAGGCTGCTCTCAGAAGCCTTTAGAGACTTAATCTCTTTGGCCCGAGTTTTCACAACTCGACGACACTTGTCGTAAGTTATGATTAACTCCTTGTACTGGGCCATAAGTTCAGACTCATCGTCAGAAGAGCTGTCCTCATGTTCATGTTTAGAACTTTCAAATTCAGAAAAAGGAGTATGATAATTTACCTCCCCCGTAAACTGGGGCTCTTGTTCATCATCTGATTGGGCCATGAGGCCGAAGTAGGCTTCCTCTTTTTCACCTAACTCAGATGAGTTAGAGTCACTGAGAGTTTTTCCCTTCTTGGCCACCAGGCTCTTCTATGTTCTCTTCTTATGGTATGAGGATTTCTTTTCCTCTCTTCTGCCACCTTCCTTCTTTTTGTGGGGGCAGTCAGCTATGACGTGACCTGGCTTGTTGCAATAGTAGCAAACGATGTCAGTAGAAATCTGTTTGTTCTGTTTAGAATTATACCTGTCATGGCTACCCGAGCCTTTCTTTCTTTGATCATTATCGTGTCGTGATCTTCAGTATGAGGCATCCTTACCTCTCCATTGCTTCTTCTTGTTCAAGAATTTCTTGAACTGTCATGAAAGTAGTGAGAACTCTCCATCAGATCTGATCCTGAGGAGCTTGGCTCGGAGCTTTCTTCTTCAATGACTTCTTGAGCTGGTGCTGGTTGGGTAGCTTTGCCCTTCCTTGAACTGTCAGCCTTTAATGCAGTAGGCTTCTCTTTCAATGAGAAGCGACTTTTCTCTTCTTCAGCTTTCCTGGAGTTTATTTACAGTTCATAGGACATCAGTTCCCCAAACAGATTTTGTGGATCTTTCTCTGCTAGTCTCCCAAACTCCCGAATGGCACAGACTTTGTTGTCCCATTCCTTGGTGAGAGATCTCAGAAATTTATCGTTCAGCTCTCCATTTGTGAAGACTCTGCCATACACTCTTAGGCCATTCACTATCTTGAAGAAATTTTAAAAGGTGTTAGCAATGGTCTCCTTTGGTCCTTGTCTGAAGGCTTCATATTTCTGGTTCAGAAGGGACCTTCTATCATCCCTCACTTCTTCAGTGCCTTCCATAAGAGTAACTAGAGATTGTAACATCTCTTTAGCCGATTGGCAGTGAATCAGGTTTTGCAACATTGAGTCATCGACTGCACTTGCTATAATGTTTTTAGCCTTTTTGTCCAAAGAGACAAGTGCAATCTCGTCCTTGTCCAGATCCATCAATTTCATGGGAACCTTTTTGGTTGGATCTATGGTGGAGGCGGTCATAGGAACATGGGGACCTTCTTCAACAATCATGAAGATTCTTTGTGCACATGGGAAGCTTGGCGAAATCTTTGACTTTATCCATTGCTAGATTGAGTAACAACTTTCAGAAACAGGAACTTGATCAAGGTGTTAACCTTTTTAACGATCAACCTCCCTCTGATACCAATTGAAAGTGGAAAGTTGTTGACCTAAATCACCTAGAGGGGGTTGAATAGGTGAATCGTGCGTTTGTTTGTAGAATAAAAATTTAGAGATCTAGCGCACGCAATCAAGCAATCACAGAAGGACACAAAAGATTTATAGTGGTTCCCCGTCCTTGGGTACGTCCACTTTACCTCACCGTTCTAGCAAATCACTAGATCCGGCTACTCCACTATCTCAGATTGCAAACCAATCCTACGCCTCGGAACAACATTCCTACAAACTCGATCCACAAGGGATCTACACTCGGAAGATAAAATTTCCTACCACTCGGAGATAAATCTCCTATAAAGAAAGTTGTTTGAATAAAAGTTACAAACAAAAATAACTCAGATCTGGATCTTGGTCTTCGTCTTCTTCATTGAGAACTTTAGGCTTGATCAGGAAAGGTAGAAGAAGGTTGGACTATTTTCCAAGAAACTGAGATCTGAAATAACCACGATCAATGAGAAATCCACAAGTCGTTGAAGCACGATCGGATCGGATGATTGTTCTTGATCTTGGATCGATCTATGTAGCAGCGCTTGAGAGAACATCGATCCAAAGCTTTCTTCCAGAAAACGCTAATGGCGGCGGCGGCCGGATGATTGAGAGATTAGGTTTTCAGGAATTCTTTCTTAACAAGGACGGACGAGATTATCGTATTTTCTCTATAATAACTTGTGTAATTAGTCAAATCTGAAAGGACATATTTATAGGAAATCTCCAACGGTCATAATCATAATTAAGGATGACACGTGGACCAATCAGAAAAGATTAATTCGAAATCTCGTCAAAACTAGACTTAGAGAATTTTCAGGAATATGAAGTACTTAGTTCTCGAGAGTTCGAAATAGTTCTCGAGAACTATGTACTGACCTTTCGAAAACTATGGTAGGATCTCGATCACTGAACTTCTGGAAATGGCCTTGGACTTCTCGAGAACTTGGAATTATAGTTCTCGAGAACTATGCTGACTTTTCGAGAACTAAGACACTTCTCAAAAACTGATATAGAACTTCTCGAGAACTTAACATAACTTTTCGAGAGCTTAAAGGAAACTTCTCGAAAACTTGGTTAGCACTTCTCGAGAACTTGGTTAGCACTTCTCGAGAACTTAGTCAGAACTTTTCGAGAACTTTACTTAGAGTCAATTGCTAAAGAAAAGTTCTGAACTGAAAACTTCTCGAGAACTTAGTTAAGCAGTTCTCGAGAACTCTATTGACTTCTCGAGAACTTCTAGTCTAGTTCTCGAGAACTTAGCGAGAGTCCAATTCCTGAAGAGAAGGGCAGAACTTTTCGAGAGCTAAGGAGTACTTCTCGAAAACTTCTATAGTAGTTCTCGAGAACTTTGTTAACTTCTCAAAAACTTCTACTTAGAGGAATTCTAGCTGTCCTGACTTCTCGAGAAGTAAATTCTGAGCCTCTCGAGAACTATGTACTACTTCTCGAGAACTTTGAAGGAACTTCTCGAGAGATGGACTTAGAAAAATTTCTTAAGAATTCCATGAAAGATCTCCTTCTAGTCTTGTATCCATCTTGTGTTCCAAAGTTTGAATATGAAGTGTATCCCAATTGAGATGATACGCATGAGTCAACAGTTTGGATCACCCAGTGAGGGATTACACTGAGTGGTCCTGTGTTCCTGACCCACTGTAGACATACCTTGGTCTACACTTAGAACTTAGAATCTGCAAACACACAACTAGAGTACACATGTCAAATACACCTTAATTCATCTTAGTGCAAAGGGTGACTTCATGAAAATCTGGGTTATTGTGGAGACAATACCAAACATAAGGCATTCGACGTCTAAGGTGTCATCAGTATACTTCTTGTAAGTATCTTTATCAGCACGGGAAGAATTCCCGGTCTGCACCTCGGGGGCTTCTTCTTCCAAGACATAGAGCTTTCGCTCTTGCCTAAGAACAATTCTCAGGTTCCTGTACCAGTCCATGTAGTTAGTCCCACTGAGCTTATCCTTCTCAAGGATGGCTCTCAGAGACAGAGTGGAGTGTGAACCACTTGCCATAGAATTCTACAAGAATTCATGCAGAATAATATCAGTACCAAAATTTCAAAATATAATTTATTTTAAATTTGGACTTCAATTAAAACTCCCACTATTTTATTCGAAATGATGGCCCTCACTATCAATTCGGAGAGTTCATGCGAGCTACTCTCTTAGTGGACAAGATCCGTATTTCACCAACACAATGAGTCAGCTTTGGCTTTTCTCTCACGATGTGGTTATTTAGGTAGGCAATGCTTGCCAATTGCATCCTCATGCAATTCTTGTATGGTTGGTGAATAACTCCTTATTCGTATCTATCATATGGTGCATGCCAACCCTATGCCTCTAGGCACTCAACCTTTGAGGTCACCTAGTTAAGCTTGACCTGATGTCGACAGTGGAATATCACAATTATCCGCTCGCACCCTTACCAAGATAGATTAATGCACCTTGCTTTGGCAAGCCCACACTTCATCTATCGAGGCAGGAAGAGTGTCATCCATCGGAAGGCATCCGAACACTTAATATTTGATGAAGGGATTTTTTTTGATAATAGGTTAACAATTAACCATGATCAACATTTGATCAATGTGCACATCCATAGAAAAACACTTTTCTAAAATCCACATGCATCCCTTATGTGCACAACATGGTACTATCAACATTTGATGGATGAAAGGGCTAAATCTGAACATCCAGTCTCTTCCAAATCTTCAGATTTACATGCATTGGACAAAGGCAAAGGCAACTCGACTTAAAGCAGTAGACAAGCTCATCTCTCCTTGTTGGATTAAAAATCCAAAACAATACACGGGTTCATTAACCACTCGAGGGATGGTTACTGCTAAGGAGAAAAAAAATTCTAACAATTAGAAATTACCACGAAATCCCAGACGTTCCTGGCGGGGTACCAAGGGGCCGCGCCCCTAGCGGTGGTCCAGGATTAAATTTAGACATTTAGAATACTTCTAAATCCCTAGGTTTACACGTACTTGAATAACCTAACTTCCAATACAACAATCATGGCCGGAACCTCCCTCTGATACCACTGTTGGGTTTTCTACAGGGTGGCACAACAATTGTGCATGCAGCGGAAATAATTGAATCAAGAACAACCCAAAAGAGATTTGGGATCGGGCCATGAAAATTGAATCAAGAAGTTAAGAAATAACTAGGTAAAATTACCTTGGCGGTGTTGAGTCACAACTCAACAAAGATGCTCCAATGTATGAGTTCTTGTCGGCGGCGAGTCCCACGTAGAATAGCGTCTATGTTGTTGGAACACCCTATTACTAATTTGGGTAAGGATCACTATGTTTTTAGGAAATCAGTTTGACCTAGATGTATAGTTGAAAAGGTCAAGTTAGAATGAGTCTAGGGCTTAGAACTTAGGTTTGAAGCTGCCCCCAGGACTATTCAAGGATTCAGACTTAGAGCTGAGGCAAAGACAATTATCGTCGAGCTTAGGTCGACGAAATGTCGAACTCCGTTCGATGCTCTCTGAGCTCAACTCTGCTAAATCGTTGAGCTCCGGTCGACGATCTTCGATCTCAGATCGACGATCTGTCTTCAGATTATTCTTCAGGTCGCTGAGCTCCGGTCGACGATCTTCGAGCTCAGGTCGACGTTTTCTGTCTGATGTTCATTTCAATCTCTGAGCTCAGGTCGACGATCGTAGAGCTCAGATCGACGTTTTTCCTGAGAGATCGACGACTTTGAGGATTCAAATTCAGTCAGCTTTTGGAATGTTTTTCAAATTCTCTCAGCATTTATTTCAAGAGATCTGCTAGCCGTTTTTATTTATTCTGAAGCAAGT
This sequence comes from Platanthera zijinensis, assembly GCA_039513925.1. Lineage (NCBI taxonomy): Eukaryota > Viridiplantae > Streptophyta > Magnoliopsida > Asparagales > Orchidaceae > Platanthera > Platanthera zijinensis. The sequence goes on from CM077088.1 coordinate 104,143,419, forward strand.
TTACAGGGATTTATCAGAGAATGTTTATTGGACTTTCCTCCAGAAGACAAAACATTAATGGAAGACATTTATTGACTGCTAACGGCTATCTTGGATAGAGGATCTTCAGAGAATAAATCAACTTTTCTAGTCTGACAGATATACAACAAGAGACTACACAAGAATAGACTATCTACAACAAGAAATTCTCAGTATAGATTCACAGGATAGTGAGATCAATTCAAAGAAAATCAAGTGATCAATCCTGGAGAATTAGTTGAATATTGGCATACTGAAAAGTGATCATAACTTCAACATCAAGGACTCCAGACAATTCATATTTCAGCCTCTGCTGAAACTATCTTCTGCTTGAGATCTGAAGCTTCTGAAGACCTATCACCCTAGCAAAGCTCTCATCTTTCTCAGGGGAGCTTTGACAACACAATCAATCCACTAAGTCTTCTCTCAGTGATTGAGACAGAGAAGACAACTTCACCTCTTCCTTTTTCTTTTCCTGCTGTAAAAGGGTTATCAAAACTCCCTTCAAAAGTCTTGATTCTGGTTCTGAGAGCCTTGTCAAAACTCAGTGGTGGCAAGACACCTGATCAAAAAATCTAGTTTGGGTTTTGAGCACCTTATCAAAAGCTCATTGGTGCCCAGGACACCTGATCAACTCATCTTGCAGTGGATTCCTACCAAGGGTGGTAGAAGAGTGGATGTACCCAGGTTTTTGGGGAACCACTATAGTTCCTTGTGTCTTCTGGTTTCTTGTGGATATTCTTTGCTGTGTGCTGTGGTTTTTGTTTTACTGCTTTAGTTTTACTTTCTACATCAAAGCACCTTACACCTATACATAAATTAAGCCTTTACTGCTGTGCATTTTTAAATTGCAAATTTACTTTAAAATACTCTATTCACCCCCCCCCCCCCTCTAGAGTTAAGATAGACCTTACCCTCACTTTCAATTGGTATCAGAGGCAAGTTGGTTGTTCATACAGGCTAACACCTGAACCAAAAGATTCCTGATAAGATCAATCTTTTAAGAGGGTTATTTTCATTATATTTAATTTTATAAAAAGACATGGCACAGAACAAAGATTATGCAAGCATCAGGCCTCCAGTGTGCAATCTATCCAAGTTTGCACTTTGGAATGAAAGGATTAGACTTTATATGAACTCTATTGATGAAGACATATTTAATTCTGTTTTGACAGTGTGCCCGAGTCCACGAGCAAGCTCAAGTACAAATGTTGTTCCACCTCCTTCAGGAACAGATGCTGAAATAAAGAAGTGGAAGACTGCAGATGCCAAGGCCATGAATATCTTAGCTCAGACAATGTCTGATGAGATATTTCAGAAGGTAGCTGAATACAACTCAGCCAAAGGAATTTGGGACAAACTTTTTGAGATTGTCTTAGGATCTGCTGATGAGAGAAAAGATAGAAGATCCCATCTCATATCCCAATATGAGAATTTCAAAAAGGGAGAAGCTGAATCAGTAGCTGACATGTACAATAGACTAAGTCTGATTGTCAAGGAGTTAAAGACTCTGGATAAAGAAATCTCATTGACTGAGCTGAATTACAAAATCCTAATGTGCTTCCCCAGCACTTGGGATTCAAGAATCTGGCCAATCAAAGATGCCAGAAGTCTAAATGAGATTACAACTGAAGGTCTCCTGGGCAAGCTCAAATCATATGATCTGCTCATTAAAAATAGAGAAGAAGAATAGAAGGCTGCCTCACCAGCCACATAGAAGGAGAAGACCATAGCCTTCAAAGCTACAGAAGAGGAGCCTGAAGTTAAAGCTACAGGAAATGATGAGCTCCTAAGTCTACTGGCCAAAAGATTCTACAAAATGGCCAGAAAAGACTTCAGAAAGAGATCATACAAGGGACAGGATAAGCCAAGGTATGATAAATAAAATAACAACAAAGAAATTATATGTTTTGGTTGCAGGAAACCAGGCCATATTGTGCCTGACTGTCCAGAAAACAAAAACAAGGACAAGAAAGACAGAAGAGAAAGAAGAAAGGAGAAAGACTTCAAGAAGAACACCTCAGACAAACCCTCCAACAGCAAGAACACACATACAAGGAAGGGATTTGTTGCTGAGACATGGAGTGAAACTAAAGAGGACTCTGAAGCCTCATCCAGCTCTAGTGATGATGAGGATAATGCTGATGAAAAGGAATTTTGCATGATGGCTATCAATGCCTCTCAAACAGATTCAGAAGCAGAAGAGTCAGAATCAGATTCAGAAGTTCAACTAGAAGAAGATCAGGTAATCAATTCATTTGATTTCAGTTCTGAGGACTTTAAACATGAGTTTAAAGTACTATGCCTAGATCTGTTGGAGTCTGAGAAGGAAATCACTTCCCTCAGAAAACAACTGTCTGAGTATAGCACTTTAAAATAGAAGAACCTCAAACTCTCTGAAGAGTTAGAATGCTATAGGGAGGAGATAGCTTCACTGAAGAGTGAACTATCCAAGGCCAAGCAGTTTGAAGAATCCCTTAATAGGAGAAGCATCAAACTGATGGATATCACAAGCATAGTGAACTCTAGACTAAATAGTACACTGGGCTTGGGAGCTTCATCCAGCCAGCCTATAGTTCTGACAACTCCAATCAAATTTATCTCTGATAAAGGGAAGGAAGTTGTAGAGGTAGCTAGGAAGAATGCAGATTTGCCAAAGAAAAATATAGTTCAACAGAATGCGTCGAACAGAGCTCGACGATCGTCGAACGGCGCTCGACGATCCAAGAAACGATCGTCGACCTCAGCTCGACGACACCTGAACTCTGAACTCTAGGATAGTCGATCTTCGAACAGAGATCGACGATCTGACCTAAGATCGTCGACCTCAGCTCGACGATCGTTGAACAGAGATCAAGACTGTGAACAATCCTTCAGAGGTACATCTAGATTCAATCCTAGAAGTCCTACATCCCAAGGTTTCAACCCCTATACTGAATGGATAGTACCTCCTAGGAGATACCATCCTGAAGGTTATAAGAGTCAACCTGGGATGTCTTTCATTTCTGAATTTAAGGGATATCGACCTAGGCCCAAGTTAAACTGGGTCAAAAACATATAAGTTGTTTATGTGCAGGTGAAGACCTATCCAACATCAAACCAGCCATGGTATCTGGATAGTGGGTGCTCAAAGCACATGACAGGGAACAAGGACAACTTCACATCCTTTAAAGCCAAGCTTGGACCCAAAGTAATCTTTGGTGATTCAAACTTTGGAACAACAAAAGGATATGGTGCAGTCAAAATTGGAACAGTCACCTTCAAGAAAGTAGCTTATGTTGAAGGACTCAAGCACAACTTGATAAGTATTAGTCAACTTTGTGATGAAGGATATCAAGTGACTTTCAACAAAGCTATATGCAAGGTCAAGTCAGAGGACAACACAACTGTGTTGACAGGTAACAGAAAAGGTAACATTTACTTAGTAGATTTTCATTCATCTAAAGTAGATATTTGCCTGTTCAATTCCATATCTAGACCTAATATTCTATGGCATAAGAGACTAGGACATATTAACCTTAGAACCATTGCTAGGCTATCCAAGGACAACCTTATTAGAGGACTACCTTCTGACCCCTACAAGAAGGAAGGACTTTGCAAGGCTTGTCAATTAGGCAAGCAAACTAAAAATAGTTTTAAATCACTTAACAAGAGTGACTCACCTAGGATTTTGTATCTGTTACACATGGATCTTTTTGGACCCATTACAGTACAAAGCCTAGGAGGGAAATCCTACACTTTAGCGGTTGTAGATGACTTCTCAAGATTCACATGGGTGTTCTTTCTGAGGAAGAAGTCTGATAACTTCAAGTGTTTGACAGAGTTTCTCAAATGCATACAGATTGAGTTCAACACTCACATTTCCCTGATTAGAAGTGATCATGGGACAGAGTTTGATTCTCTTCTTATGCAAGAGTTCTGTCAGAGTGAAGGGATCAGGCATACATTCTCAGTTCCTAGAACTCCTCAACAAAATGGGGTAGCAGAAAGGAAAAATAGAACCCTAATTGAATCTGCAACTACATTATTGACAGATGCTCACCTTCCTCTATCCTTTTGGGCTGAGGCAGTGAACACCTCCAATTATGTGTTGAATAGAAGTCTAATACATAAACTGAAGGGCAAGACTCCCTATGAATTGCTCAAAGGGAAGAAACCTAAAGTAGACTATTTTAAAATCTTTGGTTGCATTTGTTATATTCACAACAATGACAAGAGATATATAGCAAAATTTCAAGCAAAATCTGATGAAGGAGTGTTTCTGGGATACTCCATGATCAGTAATGCTTATAGGGTTTATAATAAAACTACTCTAAAAATAGAAGAATCTGTTCATATTTCTTTTGATGAAACAAATATGTCTTTCAAGGAGAAGAATGCTTCTACCATAGAACAATTGCAGTTACATTCTCTAGTTGAAGACTTGGACATATTACAAGTTACTCAAAAGGATGAAAGTAGTGAAGATGAAGAAGCTGCTCAACATCTGGAAGAAAATCTTCTTGAAGAGACAGTTGCTGTTCCACAAGAGGAAATAGCAACACAAGTTGGTGAACAATCAACACCCCCAATTGATTTAGTAACATCAAGAGATCATCCAATCTCCCAAGTGATTGGAAACATCTCAGCTGGTGTGCAAACCAGAAATCAGGTCAACCAAAACCTGATGCACACTTGCTTTCTATCTTAAATTGAACCTCAATCCATTCAAGATGCAGAGCAAGATCCACACTGGATCATTGCAATGCAAGAGGAGTTGCATCAATTTGAAAGAAACAAAGTCTGGGAACTAGTGCCTAAGCCAAAGGATCATTCCATTGTTGGAACAAAATGGGTGTTCAGAAACAAATTGGATGATCAAGGAATTATTGTAAGGAACAAGGCAAGGCTAGTTGCTCAAGGATATTCTCAAGAAGAGGGGATAGACTATGACCAGACCTTTGCACCAGTTGCAAGGTTAGAGGCCATAAGAATCTTCCTGGCTTATGCTGCTCACAAGGGATTCAAAGTCTACCAAATGGATATGAAGAGTGCTTTTCTCAATGGGGAGATCAAAGAAGAAGTCTATGTCAGACAACCCCCAGGTTTTGTCTCTCCAACTCATCTTGATTATGTTTTTAAACTGCATAAAGCATTATATGGTCTAAAGCAAGCTCCTAAAGCATGGTATGAGACCCTAGCATGCTTTCTTCTGGAAAATGATTTTATTAGGGGGAGAGTAGACCAAACTCTTTTTATTAGAACCCATAAGTCTCATACCCTACTAGTAAAAATCCATGTAGATGATATTATATTTGGTTCTACTGATTCAAACTTGTGCAAAAAGTTTTCCAATCTTATGCACTCTAAATTTGAAATGAGTAGCATGGGTGAGCTATCCTTCTTCTTAGGATTGCAAGTCAAACAACATGCTGAAGGCATATTTATTTCTCAAACCAAGTATGCAAAAGAACTGGTTAAGAAATTTGGTATGTCTGATGCATCATGTATGAAAACACCCATGCCTACCAATGATGTATTGGATGCTGATGAACATGGGAAACAAGTTGATCAGACAACATATAGAGCAATGATTGGTTCTCTATTGTACCTTACAGTTAGTAGGCCTGATATAATGTTTGCTACATGTATATGTGCTAGATTCCAAGTTAGCCCTAGAGAGTCACACTTAACTTTAGTAAAGAGGATTCTTAGGTATGTTAAAAGCTGTCCAAATCTAGGTCTCTGGTATCCAAAAGATTCAGCATTTGACTTAACTGGATTTTCAGATGCTGATTATGCTGGATGCAGAATAGGCAGGAAAAGCACCAGTGGAACTTGTCAGTTTCTTGGTGATAGACTTGTCTCATGGTATTGTAAGAAACAAACATCTGTGTCAACTTCAACTGCTGAAGCTGAATATATGGCTGCAGGCAGTTGTTGTTCACAAATATTGTGGATACAAAATCAACTCCTAGACTATAGTTACAACTTAGAGAAGTCTCAAATATTTTGTGATAACACCAGTGCTATTTCCATTGCACAAAATCCAGTCCTCCATAGTAGGACAAAACACATAGAAATTAGGCATCATTTTCTAAGGGATAATGTTGAGAAAAATAAAATTGAACTTCAATATATCCCAACTGATTTGCAAAGGGGAGATATTTTCACCAAGCCTTTGGATGAAAAGAAACACAACTTCTTCCTCAATCAGTTAAGCATGTTAGATGGAGGAAGTCTAAAATAAATTACAAGATTTTGAAAAGATAAAAACAGACCAAGATTAGGCTAAAAACTCATCTTTTTTTTGTGTCTGTAGGTTAGTTTCTGACTCTGAACTGCGCTCGACGTTTTCCCCAGAAAGCGTCGAACGGAGATCGACGTTTTCCTGAGAAATGTCGAACGGAGATCGACGTTTTCCCAAAACGTCGACCTGAGTTCAGAGCTTGTCAGATAGTTGTATACTATCTCTTTCAGGCCTTCGATCGTCGAATTGAGATCGGCGTTCTCTCTAGATCGTCGAACTGAGATCTACGATATTGAAGACCTTTTAGCTTCCCTTAGGAGTCCTGATCGTCGAACGGAGATCGACGATCCTTCCTTTTTCGCGTCGAACCCTAATATAAAATCATTTTTCGGCTGCCGCTCGTCGTTTACGCTTTCATACTCTCTGCAAATTTTTTTATTTCCCTACAAACTCTCTACACTTGGCCGTGTTTGTTGAATCTTTGCAGGTACAGATGGCAATGTCGGTCGTCGCTCTCTCCAAAATGAAATTTGATACAGGCTTTGACATTGATATGAACTCCTTCGACGGCAGCGATCAGCGATTCAAAGACATTCTGAATTTGTTCCGCGAACAGCAGTTAGTTTAGTTGATGACCACAAGAATAAAGATTGCAGCAGATGAAGTAAAAGAATGAGTTTTTACTGCCACCAATGAGAATGAAAACTCTATAGTCGGCACCATCAATGGAACTCAGGTACCAATGTCCCCCGCTCTTTTGACAGAAGTATTCGCTTTAAGTACTGGGAATGACTCCATCGATTTGTCTGGAGAGGAATATGATTCATTATTAGATCGAATGGGTCACTCTGCTGTGAACCCTAATAAACTGTTGAAAAAGAATTTATCTATTGAATTTCAATTCTTGGCTGATGTTGTTGGAAAAGTGCTTCTGGAAAAGCACTCCGCCCATGATACATTCTCAAGGTATCAGTTATGCTTAATGGGAGCTTTAGTTGATAAGAAACATCTGGATTGGGGATCAATCTTCTTTAATTTGATCAAGAAGAAAATTAGCAAAAGCTATGTCAGTTTTGGGAGGATTATAGGGGTTTACCTGCATCACAGGTGCCCTGATCTGCTGGTTTCAAGTGGGATGCACATCAATGCATCCAAAAGTCTCACCTGTGCCCTCTTCAGCAGGTGGGACAGGCAGATTATAAACCCCAACAGGGCTGCTGCAGCAACATCTGCTTCAGGCACAAGGACTGCCTCAGTCACTCCTCCTCAGATCTCTGCCCCAGCAGAAGATTTTCCTGCTTCTCCTCCTCCTCCAGCTGTCTTTGCACCAGTCATATCAAACTCACCACTCATCTCAACCAAATCCATATCTTCCCCCATTACAATCTCATCATCCATTTCACCTCCTCCAACCACTACCTCAGAATCATTCCATCCCTTGTACTACTATCCACCTGTCACCACTCCATCATTTCATCTTCTGGATGACTCCATCATGGATGTTTCTACTCCCTCTCCTCCTGAGATTCCATCTACATCTTCCTACCAACAACTTATTCAGGACATAATCTCTCAACCATCCTTCACCCCATCCTTTACCTCTCCCATATCATCCATCTCCACTTCAGTAACATCAATCTCCACAATTCCTTCTACTGAGCCATCCATCCCTATACCTCCTACCTCCACACCATCCATTCCATCAGTCCCAGCCAACATCCTTCCAGCTACATCAACTCCTACCTCTACTCAAGCCCCTCTTGAGCATGTAGATCTTTCAGCTTTGGCAGATAGGTTGTATGAGCTGCTAGCCCCCAGGCTAACCTCATTGTTGGAGACCATCTTGGCTCCACTTTTGAAAAATGTTCAGGAGCTATCTACCAGGCTATCTACCATCCTCTCCTCTCAGGCAATCCCTTCTTCTGGGTGCCTTGATCCATTTTTCACTGAATCCAGGCAGGGGGAGATGCCTAATGAAGCTCTGGTTTTGCCTGAGGCTGCTGAAGTTTCAGAACCTGCTCTAGTATTTGCAGTAGATCTTCAGAGCCTGCTGTCAGTTTTTGATTCTGTGTACTTCAATTCTCTGCCAGTTCTACAAGTTGAAGACCTTACTAAGGACATTGTGCCTGTTTTAGAATGTGATCCCAGCCTGATTGCATCCTATGTAAACTCTTTCAAGGCTGAGGATATTATTGCTTCTATTTTTACTGCTGCTGTTGCTACTGCTATTACATCTATTGGATTTTCTGACATTGAAATGCTGTCTGTTGTTGTTGATGCTGCTGCTTATCTGGAAGAACCTGAACCTGGTGCTCTAATTACTTCTGCTCCTATTGCTGCTTCCATAAGTTCTATTTCGGCTGCTGCTCCTGCTCTGACTTCTGAACAACTGAAACAACAAGAGAAGTACATCAAAAGCATTGATGATCTGTATGATAGACCCCAGAGCTCAGAAAGTGATCAGTTTCACACTGACTCTGATGACTCTTCTGGTACCATTGCAAAGAAAAGGAAGGCCAGAAGCAAGGCCATGATGAAGGTCCCTCCTACTAAAGCCAAGGATGCTAATGATATACCCTACTATATTCTGCATGATTGCCAAATTACTGAACCATGGATGCAATATTCTAAAAACCAACTAAAGGCCATGAAGAAGAAAAGAAAGTTTGATAAGTATGAGAAAGGTTCATCCCAATTTCAGCCTCCTCATCCTCAGCTCCAAAGCAAAGTTCCTCCCAATCCTCTCAAAGATAACATCCCAGGGGGCAATATCAAAGGGTTTATCAGTCCAGAAGGGGACAATATAGAGGAAATCAAAGAGGATACAGATTTCAAGCAAGGGAAGGACAAAGACACATGGACTCAACTCAAGGTCCTTTCCCCTATAAACTCAGAGACATGGTTGATACAAGAACTCCTACTGCTTCAGAAAATGTCAATAGATATGAGCCTGCAGTTCCTTTTGAAGATCCAGAGAACAATCCATTATCATGGACTGCTAGGATGAAAGAACTTGCTGCTTTAGATTAGCTGAAGAAGGCCATAGAACAAGGGAAAGACACTTCCAACATTACTACTTTGTCAGATCAAAGAAAGGTAGAACTGGAAAGGTATACATCAAGGAAATTCTTTGACCCAGTGGACTACATGAAACTGCATCCTGAGGCTGTGGTTCCCAGACCTAGATCTCAAACCTCCTTAGGTGTAGAGGATGATAGAAGGTCAAAGAAAGAAGCTCTAAATCCCAACAGGGAAATCTTATTTAAGAAGGGAAGTGAAAAGAAATGACATTTGTAAGCAGACAGTATACTCATTTTGAACATTTGCATATATTCCATCTGTTTGCTGCTATGTTGCATGATCTGCTCTTTTGTGTTAGATTTTTGTTTTTCTGTATGTTGATTTTGTATTTATTACTGAGTTCTGTAAATAGTAATCCTAACCCAAATAGGGGGAGATTGTTGGAACACCCTATTACTAATTTGGGCAAGGATCACTATGTTTTTAGGAAATCAGTTTGACCTAGATGTATAGTTGAAAAGGTCAAGTTAGAATGAGTCTAGGGCTTAGAACTTAGGTTTGAAGCTGCCCCCAGGACTATTCAAGGATTCAGACTTAGAGCTGAGGCAAAGACAATTATCGTCGAGCTTAGGTCGACGAAACGTCGAACTCCGTTCGACGCTCTCTGAGCTCAACTCTGCTAAATCGTCGAGCTCTGGTCGACGATCTTCGAGCTCATATCGACGATCTGTCTTCAGCTTATTCTTCAGGTCGCTGAGCTCCGGTCGACGATCTACGAGCTCAGGTCGACGTTTTCTGTCTGATGTTCATTTCAATCTCTGAGCCAGATCGACGTTTTTCCTGAGAGATCGACGACTTTGAGGATTCAAATTCAGTCAACTTTTGGAATGTTTTTCAAATTCTCTCAGCATTTATTTCAAGAGATCTGCTAGCCGTTTTCATTTATTCTGGAGCAAGTTTACAGGGATTTATCAGAGAATGTTTATTGGACTTTCCTCCAGAAGACAAAACATTAATGGAAGACATTTATTGACTGCTAACGGCTATCTTGGATAGAGGATCTTCAGAGAATAAATCATCTTTTCTAGTCTGACAGATATACAACAAGAGACTACACAAGAATAGACTATCTACAACAAGAAATTCTCAGTACAGATTCACAGGATAGTGAGATCAATTCAAAGAAAATCAAGTGATCAATCCTGGAGAATTAGTTGAATATTGGCATACTGAAAAGTGATCATAACTTCAACATCAAAAACTCCAGACAATTCATATTTCAGCCTCTACTGAAACCATCTTCTGCTTGAGATCTGAAGCTTCTGAAGACCTATCACCCTAGCAAAGCTCTCATCTTTCTCAGGGGAGCTTTGACAACACAATCAATCCACTATGTCTTCTCTCAGTGATTGAGACAGAGAAGACAACTTCACCTCTTCCTTTTTCTTTTCCTGCTGTAAAAGGGTTATCAAAACTCCCTTCAAAAGTCTGTATTCTGGTTCTGAGAGCCTTATTAAAACTCAGTGGTGGCAAGACACCTGATCAAAAAATCTAGTTTGGTTTTTGAGCACCTTATCAAAAGCTCATTGGTGCCCAGAACACCTGATCAACTCATCCTGCATTGGATTCCTACCAAGGGTGGTAGAAGAGTGGATGTACCCAGGTTTTTGGGGAACCACTATAGTTCCTTGTGTCTTCTAGTTTCTTGTGGATAATCTTTGCTGTGTGCTGTGGTTTTTGTTTTACTGCTTTAGTTTTACTTTCTACATCAAAGCACCTTACACCTATACATAAATTAAGCCTTTATTGTTGTGCATTTTTAAATTGTAAATTTTTATTTTAAAATACTCTATTCACCCCCCCCCCCTCTAGAGTTAAGATAGATCTTACCCTCACTTTCATATGCCTCTGTAGGAATCCACACGAGCGGGAGATCACCGATCTTCATCGCACGAAGAACAGGAAGGGAGATCGACTGCACCTTGCACTTCCACGGACTGCTAGGTTCGCTCCAGGAAGACAAGCACCGGCGACTATCGTCGGGGAGGAGGTCAGCGGAGGGAGCGAATCGGCGGAACGAGCGGATCGGCGGAACACGTGAATCGGCGGAACACTTTTGTCTGGTTGGGGGGATCTTCTCTCTTTGACTCTCAAACCTAAGTCCGAATTTATACCCGAAGTATAAACAGACTTAGAAAAATCGTTATCCGCAAACCACAGAGAATTAGGGTTTCTGGAATAATTCGTCAGGAATCAGCATTCGTCGATTATCGAACAGTTCGATTCTCGACGAACCATAGTCGACGATTCTCGACGAACCATAGTCGACGATTCTTGACGAACCATAGTCGACGATTCTCGATGAACCATAGTCGACGATACTCGACGATTCTCGATGAACAATAGTCGATGATTCTCGACGAACCTCCTTGGCAACATTTGTCAGACCCCATTCTCTATGGTTATTGGTAACCTTTACCAACACAGTCAATCTTCCAACTTCTCCACATGCTCTTATGTGCGACCATGCAGGCTCATATCGCGTTGGCAGTGAGATTATATGTTTGACTACTTCTAGATCACCATGGTAACTCCAACATAATTATGTTTAGGTTTCTTAAAATTCTTGTGCATAGAAACCCCGTAGACCCGAACTTGAATTTCGGGGACGAAATTATTTTTTTGTTTTTGGGATTTGTAACATCCCATTTCCTACTAGAATCCTAAACTTAGATTAGGTTAGGACATGTCGTGGATGAATGAGGTTAGGCTAGATTTGACCCAAGGAGTTAGGGTGGATTCATATAGGGCCCACTATAGGGTTCAAGTCAAATAAGGTCAAACTAGCCCAAATTGGAATCATAGGTCCACCACTATGCCCCTAACCCTAAAAGATATCTAAGTGAACCAAAAGCCACATCATTGGGTCAACCATTTACCCAAGTCAACTCTAACCCTAATTTGGTCAAACTCACACTTATAGACCCAATTAGCCCAAGTAGGGCATCACCATGGCCCAACCCAAGTTGGGTGATTCCAAAAGGCTCATGATTATCAAGTGGGGTCAGCCCACTGATCAAGTTGACTAGGTCAATCCTAAAAGTCAACTCGGTCAACCGTAGCCCTATTTAAGTAAATTTGAAGAGCAAGCTCATTCCTAATGGGCTAAGGCCTTGAGCCATGGCCCAACCCATGTTGGGTCATGACATGGGGTTCATTACCATCAAGTGGGGCCAGCCCACTCATCAAGTTGACCAAGTCAACCCTAAAGTCAACTTTGTCAACATAAGGCCTAAAGAGAGAAAATGAGAGCCAAGCTCATTTCCAATGGGCTAAGCCCATGATCCAAGGCCCATGATCAGCCCAAGTGCTCATTTACAGCCCATACCCTCTGGTTTTGGAGTGTAGTAGCATGCAAGGGGTATTTTGGGAATTTACCCAAGTAAAGGAGAGAGAAATGGAGGAAAATTGGGATGGAGGCCATGTGGACCTCCTCCTCTCTTCCCAAGCCCACATATGAACCCACACATCAATTCTCAGCCTTTCTAATCCAATTTCATGCCACTTGGAGCCAAGAAGGAGAAACCAAAGCTCATGTCTGAAATCCCCATCTTGACATCTCTGTATACAGCCCATATCAACCAAAATCTACCCTCCCATTAGCTTTAGAAGGTCCAAAGGAGTGGAATTCGATACCTAGATCAAAGCTTTTGATGGAGAATCAGGTTCGGGAGCAAGCTCGCCGGAAAGGAGAAATTCCATGGCCAAGCACCGCCGCCACCGCCGTCGGGCTCCGATCAAGGTCCGTTTCACCTCACCTCACCCCGTGCTAGCTTTCTAGCTCAACTAGGCAAGACATCGGGCTCAATTGAGCCCGACCAATGTGAGCATTTCTTGAATTTTCATATTTTAATCAAGTTCAAGTTCGCCGTAAACTGCCGCCTCCGCCGGCCAAGTCCCCGCCAAATGTTTGCCCCCATCTCAACGGAGGTGGTGGTTGTGGTGGCTCACCTGGGAGGTTGCCGGATGGCCGTGAAACACCAAAGGAAGTTGCTACAGGAAGGATACATCTGGACCATCGGCTGGAGGAGAAAGATGCATGGATGTCGTTGATCTTGATCGTATTAAACTATAATAATTATATTTATTTCATTTTTTCCTGTCACATTTTATACAGAACCATGTATTAACTTTTTAGGAAACTTAGAAACATTTCCAAAACTAGTGTCCAACATAAAAAAGGTATATCTAAGTCTTACCTTTAATTTTACCTCTTAAAGTTGTGATTTGGAGCACCACAACTCCCTATAGGGCCATTCTACCAAGATTGATCCTAGGCTAGGACAGGTCTTTAAATGAGTGCCCAAGCCAAACCCTAAGTCCACAAGCAGTGAAATTTTGGGCATGCATGTGGTTGGGCGAAACCTAAGTTCTGTCCAAATATTAGAATTTTTGGGCGATAATTTTCTAAAGTTTTTATAGATAATTCATTTATTAAATAAAAATAAAAAATAAGGACATTCCCTTATCCACATGCCCCCAAATTTGGGTAGAATGGTCCTAGGGTCACTATAAGACCATGGTAGAAATTTCGGATCATTTGTACATTTGCATGTTGGGGAAAACCAACATGCATATTGAGGGTAGATTTGTAAAGAATTGTGCCAAATGCAAAAATGGGAATTTAGCCCATTTGTCCCAATGCATGTCCATAAAATTCTGGACAGAGGCTTTTAGTGATGAAATACACCTCCCCTAGGAAGGATGGGATTTTTGGGATCAAAAATTCTATTATTTGGAATTATTGGAAATTATGTTCTTTTGGAAATAAAAATTGAAATTAGGGCTAAGTACTCTTATAAATTCTGAAACTCTGTCACAAACCCTATAAAGACATCATACACCTCTAAAAAATTTTATAAGCTTGTTCGAAAAATTTACCTTGAGTTTTTAGTAGAATTACATTATTGCCCATTCTTGGAAATTAATAAAACATAAAGGAAATCTTTGCTGTAAAATTATGGGAAAATTTTTAGAATCTCATTCTTGCGATTATAATCTTGGGTAATTATCTTAGAATTTATAGGTGATTATCTATGTTGAAAATTTAAGTAGTGGCATTTTGGTAATATTACTATTATGGAATTTTGCAATGTCAAATCACTGTTTAGGGTCATCAATTTCTATATAATTTTTTATTATATCAATATTGCCCTCCAGTAATTTTATTAGAATTTTTGGTTGTATAGTTGATGTACTTCATTTGAAAAATGGTCAAATTATGATTTTAATCTTAAATGGAAATTGTATAGAAATTTACATGGGAAAATTATGAATTCTGGTAGGCAATCATATTTAATCTCATTGAACACCAGGTAATTTTCTTAGATCTATGGAACCATTGTATTTTGTACATCATGTACAAAGTGACTTAGGTCACTTAATTAAAATATTTAATTTAGGGTCTTAATTACTTAAAAAAATGGTGAAATCCTAAATGGTCAACACCATACACCATACCAACCCATGATAATTAATTAGTGTCATTTGTCCCAAGGAATTGGAAGTCTCATTATATGGGTTACTATTAGGTCATGGGTTGCGCTTAGCAAAAGCAGCAGGTATTACTGGGACCCACAGGTGATACGATAGAAGGTCGAGTTGAAAACAATGTTGGGAAGATAAACCTTGGTTGGTGTCTAGTAGGTCACTTCATAGTATCGAGTGATAGAGTGCAAAACCCCAAGGATAATAGCTAGAATGGAGACCGGCGGAAGACCGTCGATTCCCCAATAATATCTTAAGTCATTAGGTTTGTTCCAGAGTAACAACGAGAGCTGGGTTTGGATCATGGGTACACATTAATAAAAGTAAGTATCCTTGCGAAAGGGAACTTTGGGCTTTCAATCCCATCTTGGTTCCTAGTGCCCCCGAGACCCCTTCATTGGGCATACCTTGGGCAGTCTGGGATTAACCCTAAATTACTAGGTATAACAAACATTAGACAAGAGTAGTCTAATAGGCTAAGAAAATATGGTAACATTCTCACCCGTGAAGGGTTGGAGGGATTCAAAACTAAGGCATTGATGTGCAATCTCACCCGTGAAGGGTTGGAGAGTTTGATATCAGGACAGGTTAGTCCTGCGAGCTGAAGGCTCGAGAGGTTTATTTCAAGACGAGTTGGTCCTGCGAGATGGAGGCTTAGGAGTATGACATCAGGACGGGTTTGGTCCTGTGATATAGAGGCTCGGGTTGAGATACCTTGCATATGCATAGAAACAAAACTATTGGCGGGTCATGCGGTACTGGGCCAATCGTCATACCGATGGCTGTACGGTGACTCTGGTGAGGTGTGAGGGTTTAAGGGGCCAGTAGGTTGTTTATATTGCAGTCTAGAAGACAATCCCCAAAAATGCACACCCGACCAAGAAAGTATAGCAGTTGGCTAGCATTAGTATGCAGAGACTCTAGAGTGTACCTAGGATGTGTACAGAGGCGTACAAAGGGTCTGGGCTTGGTAGTGTGTATACCCACCTAGGAAGAGGAAGCGCCCATTCCGCTGCTGTCATAGCCACGGAGGTGGTACCAAAGAGTGATGTTAGCTCCAAAAAGCGGGAACTAAAGGTCTGTGATCACAGAGTTGTGTGTGTGTGAGTTGCACTTGCATGAATCATTACCTGTATACATTACATACATACATATTTAGGTCATACACACCATAGATCCTTATCATAGAAATTAGTGTGGGCTCTTTTATATGATAAGTTGTATTTGGAAACCTTAACTTATAAGTTTGTATGGGCAATCATATAAGTTAAGGTACTTCTGTGATGATAGTTTAGCAGTAGATAGTTTACTTCTACTCCGTTCTTTACTTATTACAGTTCTTTCTTACTTTACTTGTACTATATAGAACTGTTAGAATAGAGATATACTTCCTACTACATAATCTTGATAGATTTGTTCCACCGTCACCTGCTTTCTATTTTATACTCTTGTTGTCCTCCGCTTTGTCCTCCTGTATTGTGCCTAGGAGCCACGGGGGCGAGGTGTGGAGGAAATTTCTTAGTCTTTATGACTAACGCTCGGTTGTGACCGTATCATTTTAGGAGCCTGAGGAAATGTAGCACCAGCACGACCAACAGGACGAGGTGGCAGGACTTGAGAAGCTGATGCCACCTACTACTACTACAGTCAGGCGTCAAGTGATGATGCGTGTACCATTGATAGATTAGCTTCCGCTTAGTTTTCTTTTGATAGAGAGAGATTTGATATCATGTACAGGCCATACGCCCTTTTTATCTTTCATTGTACTCATTGTGGACTACTGTTATACTTTCATTTTCATATATATATGATATGTACTGTGATATTTGTGGACTTTGTTGGAACCCCACCTTGTTTAGGATTAATTTGGGCTAGGTTCACTATTAGCACTCTTAGATGACCCACATTGTATAGTATAGGGTCATAAGTCTTTTTCAGGGTATAGGTTAAGTCAGCAAACCTAGAGTGATTGGTTTTCACCTTCAGAAGGCTTAGAAACAGAAGATTTCCAGAGAAAGCAGTTTTTTAAGAGTCAGAAAAAGCATTCGACGATAGCTGAATTCAGCTCGATGATCATCGATCTCAGATCGACAAACTCAGAGTTTCTTCTCTGAGTTGAGCTCGACGAAAGTTTAGCTAAGATCGACGATTTGTCAGCTTATACCAAAAACTCAGCTCGACGAAATGTTATCTCAGCTCGACGAATTTGGAGCTTCGTTCGACGATTTTCTACCTCTTGTCTGCTATCTTCAGTTCGACGATATTATATCTCAGGTCGACATAATTTGTTGAGTTCGACTATATTCTCCAAGATTCAGTTCGACAATTTTCTTTTAGTTTAAGTTTGACTAAGGCAGAAGTTTTTCAAATTATATTATGTCTGTAATGCTCTGGTAATTAATGCTCAATATTCTTATGAATATAGCCGTTCCATGACACATTAATTATGGTTTTCACAGAGTTATTACTTGACTTATTTACTGGGACAGTTGAGGAAATTCATTTAATACAAATTCTAGTAGTTCAACTCCCAGATTTTCTGTAGTCAATCGAGGAAAATGAATTCAAAATTTAAATGCTAAAATCTGCAAGGATTATATATAAAGTTTTTCTTTTTCAAGACAGAAAGCAGTAATACATGCAGAAAATAAGAACACACAGAAAAAGGCAGTCAAGAATACATTTCTTACTTCAGGAATTTTCAAGAGACAAAATCATCAACATCTGTCTGAAAGTTTCCTGAAGATCTTCAAGCAGTCTAAAGGCCTAGACCTTGAGCAAAGCTCTCTTTCTCCTGAACCTTTCTACATCTCAGGGGGAGCTTTGACAACAGCACAATCCACTAGTCTTCTCTCAGATTATTGACAGAGAAGACCATCATCTTTATTTTCTTTCACCACTGTAAAAGGGTTTTTAACTCCCTTCAAAAGTTATCATTTGGTTATCAAGTCTCCTAATCAAATGACTTGGTTTGATTTTTGGGCACCTAGTCAAAAGCTCAAAGGGTTGCTAGATCTCCCTTGAAAATAGATCTTATATTGACAGGGCAACTGAGCAAAAACCTATGGTGGCAGGGAGCCTGATCAAAAATATGTAGTGGATTCCTACCATAGTGGTAGAAAAGTGGATGTACCCAAGTTTAGGGGAACTACTATAAAATCTTTGTGTCATCTAGTTGCTCTATTTTCTATTTTATCTGTGATGTGATTTGTGTGTTTTGTTTTCTGCCCTTTTATATATAGTTATCACTTATTTTAATCCGCAATAAAAATTAATCAAAAGTTTTAAAACTCTATTCACCCCTCCCCCCCCCCCCTCTAGAGTTAGTGTGATATATCTCTTCTCTTTCAATTCGTATCAGATGGAGTGAAAGTGAGGGATAGATCTTTCTTAACTCTAGAGGGGGTGAATAGAGTATTTAAAAATCTTTGATTAATTTTTACAGTGGATTAAAATAAGTGATAAGTATATGTATAAAGAGAAATGAAAACAAAGACAATCACAGCACACAGAAATAAACAATAGAGCAATCCAGATGACACAAAGAATTTATAGTGGTTCCCCTAAACTTAGGTACATCCACTCTTCTACCACCCTGGTAGTATTCCACTAATAGGTTTTTGATCAGGTGCCCTACCACCACAGGTTTTTGCTCAGGTGCCCTGTCACCACAAGATATATTTCAAGGGAGAACTCACAACCCTTTGAGCTTTTGACCAGGTGCGCAAAAACCAAACCAAGTCTTTTAATAAGGAGACTTGATAACAAAAAGGAATAACTTTTGAAGGAAGTTAAGAAACCCTTTTACATTGGTGAAAGAAAGTAAAGATGATGTCTTCTCTTTCAATAATCAGAGAGAAGACTAATGGATGTTGCTGTTGTCAAAGCTCCCCCTAAGATGTGGAAGAATTCAGGAGAATGAGAGCTTTGCTCAGGGTGTAGGCCTTCAGATTGAAGATTGAACTTCTGTAAACTTTTAGACTGATGAAGATGATTGTCTTTTTAAAAGTCCTGAAGCAAAACTGATGAAGACTTAAATTGTATGAGAGTTGTTCTTCTTCTTTTAGTTTTCTGTATCCACAATTCAAAAATAATTTCTGTAAATTCTGTCTGTGCTCTCTATTATGTTGTCTGTAATCTTCTAAAAAGTTGTCTTTTATATTCCTTGATGAAAATCGACTTTTGAATTTTGAATCCAATCCTTGATTGACTGTAGAAAATCTGGAAGACTGAACTTCTAGAATAGTCTTAAATGAATTCCCTAACTATCTCTAGAAATAAGCCAAGTAATAACTCTGTGAAATACCATAATTAATACTGTCTAGAAACGGCTATATTCTTGACAATATAAGCATTAATTATCAGAGTATTACTGCTTAAATATAACAAATAAATTGACAGTCGAACTGAGAAACTGAAGAGGGAAAACGTCGAACAGAACCTGATAGAAAATAGTCGACCTCAGGAAGAATTTCGTTGACCTGAACTCCAAGTTCGTCGAGTTGAGAAATCTCTTTCGTCGAGCTGAGCTCAGCGATTATAAACTGAAAAGCACTTCTAATCTAAGATCCAAGTTCGTCGACTAGAGAAAGACTTTCGTCGAGCTAAACTTCTGATATGAGATCAGAAATCATCGACCTCAGCTGGACTTTTATCGAGCTCAACTCAGAGAAGGAACTCTGAGTTCGTCGATCGGAGATCGACGATCGTCAAGCTTAGTTCAGATATCGTCGAGCAGAAATTCTGAAGTCCAAATCAACTCTAAACAAGGTGGGGTTCCAACAATCTCCCCCTATTTGGGTGAGGTCACTATGAATAACAAAAAGAAAAATCCAAAGCATAAAATAATATCTGGCAGAATCATAAAGTTTCAGCAGATATAAATAACAGTGCCTTGTGACAAATATTCAACAAAATAACAGTTAAGCAGAAAAATGAAGAACTATCAAATTTTCTTTGAGGAATCCTGAGAAGTTCTAACATAAGATTTGGTGAAGATAATTTATCTGTTAGGATCAACTTCTTGCCGCTTTGAAATCTTTAAATCTTCAGCTCCAAGAATTGTGACAGAGGCATCTCTTGGAACAACTGCTTCAGGATGCAGAGACATATAAGTATCAACATTAAAAAGATTTTGTACCTGATACTTTTCAAGTTCTTTCTTCCTATAATAGGACATTTTTGTATATTGGAAAGTGTCTTGTCCTTCTTCTTTGGCTTTCCTGATTTGGGACAGTCCTATCAGTTCTTTGAACTTGTCCATCCTAGAGTTAGGATCCATCTCTGGATCACATACAGGGAACAAAGGCCTTTTAGGACTAGATTTGTCTTGCTGATATGATTCAGATGATTTCTGCCGCCTGCTTTGCTTTTGGTACTATTGTTGTCTGTTGCTGTTAAAACTGTGTTGCTGTCAGCTATAAGAAGATCTAGACTTCTGAGAAGATGTAGACTTTGGAGCTTGAGAAACACTTCTAGAGAAACCAGCTGCTGGAGGAGGAGGAGGAGGGCCTCTCCTAAATGGTGGTGGAGGAGAGTACCTCCTTCTCTTTTTACTTGCTTTAAAATCATTTTTAGAAAATCTCATCCAGTTAGGGGAGTCTGGAGTGAGCTTTATATTGTGCAGAATATAGTATGGAGTATCAGCAGATGGATTGGACTTTGGAGCAGCCTTAGGAGTAGCCTTTTTCTTAGCCTTTCTTTTCTTGGAGCTTGTATCCTTAGAATCATCAGAGTCTTCATCATCAGAAGAAGAAGTTACTGGATTATCATATAGAGAAAGAATCTGTTTAAGGATATCATCAGTGAGAATTGGATGAGCCTGAGGCTGTTCTTGAATTACAGGCTCTGCAGAAACTTCTGAAACAACTTGATCCTGAATAGAAACATTTTCCTCTTCCATATCAGCAAACATTATCTCATCCATGTTTGGCATGGGAGACTCAGCCCATCTAAAGGTTGGAGGGGAAAAGGCCTTTGGATCTGAATCAATTGAAGGCTCTATAATAGTATCAGAAACTGAAAAACGTGTCCTAAGTTTTTCCAAAACTTCAGGATTTATAGCAGAAGAATAACAAACTATAACTTTAGACATATTTGGAGCTGAATCAACAAACACTGGTAGGATGTTGCTATATACTGAATCAAAAGAATATAGTAAAGAAGCTAAATCAACTGTGGGATTTATGATACAATCACCAACAGTAGTTATTTATGTATCTACAAAAGCAAGAATCTTTGTATCTTCATCCATAATCTCAATGATTTCTACTATAAGATCTGCATCTAGAACTGCTATTGCTATTGGAGGAGCTGGAGCTTCTTCATGGAACATCTCCTCCTACTTGGTTTCAGAAAGTCCTGAAGCCAGACCCCCGGAAGAAGGAACAGAGGAGAAAGCAGCAACTTGGGATGAGAGAGTGGAGATAGAAGCAGAGAGAGGAGAAATAGCCTAAGCTATTTGCTGCTTAAGAGTAGGAGAGATGAATTTGAGGAGATCTTTTGCTATGTCAAAAAAGTTTAGGTAGAGAGGTTCAGGAGAAGAAGGGGTATATGTGGATTGATGACCATAATTGGAACAGATGGACATGGCTTGAGGGAAATCTGATTGAAGAAATTATGGAAATGATGATGGAGTGTTGGATGGTATGTTGGTAGGGATATCTTCTTGGGTGAGAGAATGAATTGGAGAGTGGTGTAGAAATGGTTGAGGAGAGGGAGATGACAGAGGATTGAAGTTTGGTTGAGAGGAGGTGGTTGGAATGTCAGTAATGTGGGATGGAATAGGAGATTGAGGAGGTGGAGATAGTGGTGTATCCTCATTAATATGAATAGGTGATGATGGTTGAGATGGAGATACTAGATGAATGGAAGTTTGTTGGAGGGGATTTGATGAAGGAAATGTTGTAGAAGGTGGAGATGGAGGGTTTACAGGAGAGAGATCAGGAACTTCTTCATGAGGTGGGGGAGTGGCTGAACCAGCCCTTGTGTTCTCAGAAGCTATTCTAGAAGAGGAGGCCCTAGAGGGCTTGGGAATGGTCCTCTCCCATCTGTCAAACAGGGCAGAAGAAAGCCTCTTTGAGGCATTGATAAAAGTGGTCTGAGAGACCAACAGAGTTGGAGCCTTTTCCTGCAGAAATATTCCATGAATCCTTCCAAAACAAACATTAATCTTCTTACTAATTTTCTTCTTTATCAAATCAAACAAAACACTTCCCCAGTTTATGGATTCTGATTAACTAGGGCACACATCAATTTAAACTGGTGCCTAGTGATATGATCATGTGCTGAGTGCTTGCCTAACAGCACTTTGCCTACAATATCAGCCAAAAATCTATATTCGATAGATAAATTCTTCTTCAGAAGATGGTTAGGGTTTCCTGCAGTATTCCCTAACATATCTAGCATATCATCAAACTCTCTGCTAGATAATTCTATTTCATCTTCTCCATTCACAAAACAAAAAATTTCAGTCAAAATCTCGGGAGAAAGAGGAATCAGATTACTAGAGATTGAGACAATAACAACTTGTGAATCCTAAATCTGTGCCGAGAAAACCCATTCCTTAATTTCTTGGACTGGCAACTTGATTCTGGTAGTCATGAGAAACTGGAGATTTGAACTTTCAAAAAGTTTCAGAATATCTTGAAAAATCTGATCAATATGAGAAAATGATTTCATATCTATGTCAAATTTAGCATCGAACTTCATGTTTGCAAGGAGTGCTAGAGAAATTGCCATTGCTCTGCAAAAACAAACAACAAAAGGTCAAGTGCATAAGGGAATTGGAAAGCACAAGATGGAGTTCGATGAGAACCTAGATATAAGGTTTTAGAAGGTGAAGCGACGAACTCCGTCCAGCTAAAAGAAAAACTTCGAGCTCAGGTCGACGAAAATACCCATAAAGAGATAAAAGTCGTCGACCTAAGGTAGAAAAGCGGGAAAACAGATCATCGATCTCTGTTCGACAAAATATTTTCAAAAATAAATTCGTCGATCTCCGCTCGATGAAAAAATTTCACAAAGAGATTTCATCAATCTCCGGTCAACGAAAAACTCTAAAAGATTTCACAGATCGTCGATCTCCGTTCGACAAAAAGCGATCAATTCTTAAGTCCTTAGACAGAAATCAAATTTGGCCATCTCTATAAATCATACCTAGCTGATTTAGGAAGAACAGATGTTTCTTCTCATCTAATTGTTTAGTGAAGATGTCTGCTCTTTTTAAATCAGTAGAGATAAAGACAAGGTTAATTTTCTTTTTGTCCACACAATCTATAATGAAATGATGTCTAATCTCTATATGTTTGGTCCTACTATGATGCATTGGATTTTGTGCAATGGAAATTGCACTGGTACTATCACAAAATATAGTTGAATTATTTAGATTATAACCATAATCCAGGATTTGGTTTTGAATCTATAATATTTGTGAACAACAACTGCCAGCTGCAATGTATTCAGCTTCTGCAGTTGAGGTAGACACAGATGTTTGTTTCTTATAAAACAAAGACACAAGCCTATCACCAAGGAACTGGCATGTTCCTGATGTGCTTTTCCTATCAACTCTATATCCAGCAATGCTAGTATCTTAGAATCCAGTTAATTAAAATTCTGACTCAGTTGAATACCAGAGTCCTAGATTTGGGCAACCCTTTATATATCTCAAAATTCTTTTTAGGAAAATAAGGTGAGATTCTTTAGGGTTCACTTGGAACCTAGCACAAAAGCATGTAGCAAACATGATATCTAGCCTACTAGCTGTGAGATACAACAAGGACCCAACAATAGCTCTATATGTTTTCTGATCAACTGGCTTGCCATGTTCATCAAAATCAATCACAGCATTGGAAGTCATGGGTGTTTTCGTAGCTGAGGTATCAGACATCCCAATCTTTTAACTAGCTGCTCAGTATATTTAGACTGGGAGATGAAAATGTCATTAGGGGATTGCTTCACTTGAAGACCAAGGAAGTATGAAAGCTCACCCATGCTACTCATTTCAAACTTGGAATGCATTAGATCAGAAAACCTTTTGCATAGTTTGGAATCAATAGATTCAAAAATGATGTCATCTACATATATCTGTACTAACAATATTTCATTTTTATGATGCCTAAAAAATAAATTCCTATCTATAATGCCCCTAGAGAACTTATGCTCTAAAAGAAAGATAACTAGGGTCTCATACCAAGCTCTTGGAGCTTGCTTTAAACCATATAGAGCTTTATGTAATTTGAAAACAAAATAGGGATGAGTTTGAGAGATAAAACCTGGTGGTTGCTCCACATAGACTTCCTCTTTGAGTTCATCATTTAAAAAGGCACTCTTTACATCCATCTGGTAGACTTTGAACTTTTTATTGGCTGTATAAGCAAGGAATATCCTAATAGCTTCCAACCTTGCAATAGGTGCAAAGGTTTGATCATAATCAATTCCTTCCTCTTGTGAATAGCCTTGTGCTAATAGCCTTGCTTTGTTCCTTATAATAGCTCTGTGTGCATCCAATTTGTTTCTAAATACCCATTTAGTTCCAATGACTGGGTAGTTTTTGGGTCTTGGAACTAAATTCCAAACTCTGTATCTCTCAAATAGATTGAGCTCCTCTTACATTGCAACAATCCAGTGGGGATATTGCTCTCCCTCTTTTATGGAATGGGGCTCAAGTTGAGATATGAAGCAAGCATGCATCAAGTCTTGGTTTAGTTGATGTATTGTTTGCACACCAACTGACATGTCTCCAATCACTTGAGATATAGGATGATCTCTAAGTGTGACAAGATCAGTAGGAGGAGTTGGTTCATCAACAGCTTGGGGAATTAATTCCTCTTGTGGAATTAAGTTAGTTTTTTTTGGTTCAACTATTCCAATAGTTTCTTCTTCACTCTCTTCATCAACTTATGGAGAGGGATGTGATATAACCTCTTGGGTGAGGTTTAAATCATCCAATTTCTCACACAGTTTGGGTACCTGCAATAAATCTCTAGTAGAAGAATCCTTCTCCTTGTAAAACATGTTAGCTTTATAAAAAGATATATGAAATGATTCTTCCATTTTCAAAGTTGATTTATTAAATACCCTATAGGCCTTACTGACTTGGGAATATCCAAGAAAAATTTCCTCTGCAGCTTTGGCTTAAAAATTTCTAAGATGTTTCTTGTTATTATTGTGTTTGTAACATCTACAACAAAAAACTCTAAAATAGTATATTTTAGGTTGCTTCCTTTTGAGCTATTCATAGGTACCCTTAAGTTTATGTATTAAATTCCTATTCAGAACATAGTTTGTTGTGCTTACAGCCTCTGCCCAAAAGGATAAGGGCAAATAAGCATCTGCAAGCATTGTCCCTGCAGATTCAATTAGAGTTCTATTTTTTCTTTCAGCTATCTCATTTTGTTGAGGAGTTCTAGGAGCAGAGAAGCAATGTCTGATACCTTCCTTCTCACAGAATTCTTGCATGAGAAGAAAATCAAACTAAGTGTCAATACTACTTCTGATCAATAAAACTAGAGTAGAGTACTCAATCTGAATGCTCTTAAGAAATTCTGTAAAAATTTTGAAGTTATCTGACTTGTTTCTCAAAAAGAACACTCAAGTGAATCTAGAGAAGTCATCTACAATAATTAAAGTGTAAAATTTCCCTCCCAAGCTCTGTACTGCAATGGGTCCAAAAAGATCCATATGTAGTAAGTACAGAATCCTGGGTCAATTACTCTTATTAATAGATTTAAAGCTATTTTGGTTTGCTTGCCTAATTGACAAGCCCTGTAGAGACTTTCCTTCTTATAGGGGCCAGAAGGCAATCCTCTAACAAGGTTGTCCCTAGATAATTTAGCAATATTTCTTAAGTTTACATGTCATAGTCTATTATGTCATAAATCATTATTATTACTAACTTGATTGAATAAGCAAATTTCTGAATTGGCTGACTTGAAATTAACTACATAAATATTTCCATGTCTAAGACCAGTTAACCCAGTTTTGTTGTCTATTGAAGTAATAATACAAGAAGATTTGTTAAAAGATACCTGATAACCTTCATCACTTAACTAACTTATGGATATCAGGTTATGTTTTAAACCACTCACATATGCAACCTTTTTGAATGTAACAGCACCAACTTTAACATTCCAATAGCCTTCTGTTTGGCCACAGTTGGAGTCTCCAAAGATAACCTTTAGGCCAAGCTTTGACTTGTAGTTAATTAGGTTGTCCTTTCTTCCTGTCATATGCTTTGAACACCCACTATCCAAGTACCACTATTGCTCTGTGGTAGGATAGTTTTGTACCTGCAAGAAAATAAATTAACTTTTCTTGACCCAGGTAACCTTGAGTCCTTGATTCTTCTCAAACTTATAGCTAGAAATGTAAGAATAATCAGGTTGGTCTTTGTATCCTATGGGTTGAAATCTTCTAGGTGGAATTATCCATTGGGTAAAGGGATTAACAAATGATTTAGGTTTATTAAAATTTCTGGAGAAATTTAGGTTTCTATTGAAAGTATCTGAGGTCGATGAATTTCAGTAAGTTCGTCGATCTGCGTTTGACGAATAAGGATGAGTTCGTCGAACTCCGCTCAGAGAATGAAAGTATTCATTTCCTGTGCCCCAATTTCGTTGATCCCTGTTCGATGATCCATATAAATTCCATCGTTCGCAGTTAGGCGATTTATTATATATAAAATCTGCGTTCATAGTTCGTCGATCTGAGCTCGACAAACCATATACATTTCGTCGATCTGAGTTCGACAAAAAATATTGAACATTATTTTTATTGAAATTTTTATTTTTCCTTTTCTTTTGTTTGGGTTTTTGAAATTCTTCTATTTGTTTGTTGTTGTCTTCTAATTTTTTTTTGCCCTTTTCTGATATGAATTTGATAGGGGTTGAAAGAATATTTTTCATATGTATTGGTGGCTGACTAGATGAAGCTCCTAAGCCTAATTACTATTAAGTCTAGCATTTACTGTGCAGGTTATATCCATTAATTTATTACTTCTCCCATTTAGGGATTCATCAAATTGTTTAGCCTCATTTAGTTCAGTTTTTAAAGAAATAATTTGTTCAGAAACTATAACTAGTTCACCTTTTAGTTTTATGTTTTAAGAAAACAAAATATCAAATAAAATTTGTTTATCTCTGAGAAGTTTGATTTCCTTCTCAGACTTAATTTAATCATTACACAAAAGCTTGAATTCAACTTTAAAATGATCATAATTGAAATCAAAAAAGGATATTACCTGATCCTCATCTGATTCTGATTCTCCTGCGGATACATCAGCTGTTGAATGACTGCATGAGCATCAATTGCCATCAGGCAAATCTCTATAGCTTTTTCCTCTTCTTCATCCTCACTAGAGCAGGAAGATGAAGACTCTTCTTTAGACTCACTCCAAGTCTCAGCAACAAAGCCTTTTTCTTTCTTCTTATACTTGCTGGAAGAAGGCTTGTTGTAGTGCTTCTTGTATTCCTTCTCTTTTCTTTTATCCTTCTTTTGGGCCTCTGGACACTCTGGAAGAATATATCCTGGCTTCCTGCAACCATAGTAGACAACTTCCTTAGTAGGAGTCTTATCATACCTTGGCTTATCTTCATTCCTTGTTGATTTTCTTCTGAAATCCTTCTTAGACATTTTGTAAAATCTCTTGGCTAAGAGACCCATCAACTCTTCTTTTACTGGTAGAGTTTCTGACTATTCAGATGCCTTGAAGGAAATGCTTTGCTCCTTCCTTCCTGAGGTTGGAGTCTTCTATTCAGCTGCTTCTCTAGTCTTGATAAACTGCATATAAGACTTGAGCTTGCCTAGCAAAGACTCAATAGAGAATTTATTTAGGCTTTTGGCCTCCTTGATTGGCCAGATCCTAGAGTCCAATGTGCTAGGGAAGCACATAAGGATATTATCATTGATCTCAGTCAGTGATATGTTCTTTTCAAGGTTCTTCAGCTTATTGATGATCAAGTTGAGTCTGTTATACATATCAGCCACTCACTCTGACTCTTCTTTCTTGAAGTTCTCATATTAGGAAATGAGACGAGATCTGCTATCTTTCTCTTATCAGCTAATCCTGCTACCATTTGGTTAAGAGAATCCCAAATGGCCTTTGCTGATGTACACTCAGCAACCTTCTGGAAAATGTCATCTAACAATGTTTATGCCAGAATATTCATTATTTTAGCATCTGCAACCTTTGCTTTCTTCTGTACCTCAGTCCACTCAGGTTGTGGAACAGTACTGGTGCTTGTAGCTGTTGTTGTAGAAGGATTAGGGGGACCTATAAAAATGGAATTGTAGATATCTTCATCAACTGAATTCATATATAACCTGATCCTTGCCTTCCAAAGTGAAAACTTATTAAGGTTGCACACTGGAGGTCTGGTGCTTGAATATTCTTTATTTTGTGCCATTATATAAAAAAGACACTAGAGAAAATAAGATATATCAAAGATCTTTTGGTTCAGGTTTTAGCCTGTGAAACCAAATAACCTTACCCTCTAATACAAATTAAAAGTGAGGGATAGATCTGTCTTAACTCTAGAGGGGGGTGAATAGAGTATTTAAAAACTTTGATTAATTTTTACAGAAGATTAAAATAAGTGATAAGTATATGTATAAAGAGAAATGAAAACAAAGACAATCACAGCACACAGAAATAAACAATAGAGCAATTGAGATGACACAAAGAATTTATAGTGATTCCCCTAAACTTGGGTACATCCACTCTTCTACTACCGTGGTAGGAATCTATTAATAGGTTTTTGATCAGGTGTCCTGCCACCACATGTTTTTGCTCAGGTGTCCTATCACCACAAGATCTATTTCAAGGGAGATCACACAACCCTTTAAGCTTTTGACCAGGTGCCCAAAAACCAAACCAAGTATTTTGATCAGGAGACTTGACAATCAAAAGGAATAACTTTTGAAGGGAGTTAAGAAACCCTTTTATAGTGGTGAAAGAAAGTAAAGATGATGTCTTCTCTATCAACAATCAGAGAGAAGACTAGTGGATGTTGTTGTTGTCAAAGATCCCCCTGAGATATGGAAGAATTGAGGAGAATGAGAGCTTTGCCCATGGTGTAGGTGATGCAGGCCCGTGCATTGACACCGTAAATCTATGGACTAAGCACGATTGTCTCTCTATGATCAAATCTTACACTCGCACAAATTCCAACGCAGCACACATGCTAAACAATTATATCAATTAAATGCTAACGTACAGGTAGCCAAATCGATTAGGATCGAAATAAAGGCTATAGGCCAATATTCTTTCCGGCTAAAAGGACCCACCCGGTCCGATCGAGCAAAAGTTGTACCAAAAGAGATCTAACAAAAACATTATGATTCGGAAACGGTAGATCTCTTCCAACAAAAAGAAAACGAAGGTTCGCCAAACCTTTTGTACTTAAATAAAATAAGGATAAACAACAAAATCAAACGAACAAACCACAATAAATTCAACGTTTCAAAGATCACGCCAAAGTATCCACCACAATGAAAATCTAGAGGGAAAACACCAAAAGTAGAAAGGTTTCGTTACCCAATCGGAATGGTTATTCCGATTCACTATTAGCTGGATCGTCCTTCAACGGCTCCGTCGGAGTCACGTCGGATGGAGAGAAAACTTGTCCGCCTTCATCGCTTAACGCTGGGATTGGAATCCACAAGAGGGATCTTTGCCTTGGCCGAATTTCACCCAAATGGAAAAAAGGTAGGTCGATTTTGGTAGGGAATGAGGGTGGTCGAATTTTGTAGGGTTGAAGATGGTCGGGTTTTGGGGTGGAGAAAGGAGAGGGAGGAGAAGGTGGAGAGGAGCCGAGTAGAGAGAGGGAGGAGATGGTGGCCGGCGGCCAAAGAGAGGGGAGGAGGATAGGAGGAGCCGAAATTTGAAAAGGAGGGGAAAAAGATCTCAAGAAAGATTTTAGGGATTCAAATTCTTATCATTCATTCTCAAATAAAATCCTTCATAACATGGCTATATATAGCCTACACCACTCCATCTCCTCCAATTCAAAATTCAAAATGAAACTATGATGGTTATATGCACCCATCATGAAATAAAAACAATACAAAATTTAAATGTATGAAATAAAATACTCTTGATGGTTATAGGCACCCATCATACAAGAATTAAACTACATTAATTAAATGCAATAAAATAAAATGCATGAAATAAAATTATTTTAAATAACAATTGATAAAATAATAATAATTTGATAAAATATATAATTATAATTATTAAATTTATAATTATATATTTTATTTAATAGCGACGGCGGCGTTGGGGTCGTGGTAGAGTCCCATCCTTGAGATTGCGACAACGATCATCCCAATCCACGAACTCTCTCAGACGGGGATCAATGGAGGCCGCATCAGCAACATCTCCATCAATCCTCCCCACTGAAAAGTACTCATCTTCGATGAGTTGATCTGAATGTACTGGTGCGGGAGAGCATCATCCATAAAAGCCACCTTCGAATCAAGAAACCAAGAGTCTTCAGAGGCCGGACGATCACGCCATCGAATCAAGTAGCGGCAAACATAACCACGTGGGGAGGAGATCACTTCATCTTATAGTATCCTTTCATGCAAAAAGTTGGTCCTGGAGAACCTTGGAAAAAGCATTAGGCAATAAAGGAGAAAAGTCTCTACATCAACAACCAACGTACCTCCAGTGAAGACCGATGAAGAGAGCGATCCAACAAAAAACTCACCCCCAACCCATTAGATAATGCAGTAGAACTAAACAGACAGGCAGATAATTCAAGTGGTGGAGAAACATATGGCGTTAAATCAGAAACATTAAAAATAGGGGAAATACCCCAATCAGTGGGTAACTTCAAAAGATATGTGTTTTCTCCTAAATTTTTTAATATCTGAAAAGGTCTAGCTCACTGATTCGCCGACTTTACTATAGTGCCCGAAGGCATCCATTCAGGGACGAGACGTGCCAAAACTAAATTTCCATCCTTAAAGTGAGACGCTCTTTTATGTAAGTTAGCATGAAATTGATAAGATGTATAATGTGGGGCTAGCGCTTCATTAATGTGCTCATATAAATTTTGAACATGAGAGGCAAAATCTTGTGCGAATTGACTTGACCTATAATATGGCGATAACGAAATCAAGTCAACATGCACTTGTGTTTTATATCTGTGCACGGTCTCATTCGGTGATAAGCTTGCATGTAAGAAATAGGACGCAAATTGAGTGATTAATTTTTTAAATGTCCTCCTAAGTATCTTACTACCGTGAGGAGTGAACCCATGTGCTACATGAATCAACCCAAATACGGAGAATATGGGTGTTAATTCAGGGAGCACGGGAGCCGTATAATCAAGGATGATTTTCATAGGCTCCAAATTCGCAGTTCTAATTTTATATTTAATATTTTCACACTTCGCATGAAGATATGCCAATAAGAACTGGTCATCATAAATAATAGAGTTGGACGCTCCCATATGTGAAAAGATGTTCGGGTGATACAACTCAAGGGGCCTGACTGTGGTCACTAACGTGTGGAAATGAGGGTCATCATAAGGCGGTGGGTAAATGCGTGCAATCGAGTGTGGTATATAAGTATATCTAGGGGCATCCAGAGGCATAATTACCAAAGAATCAGAATAAGTCATAGTCGTGGACAGAACCATAGACGTACATGCATAATAATGAGCAGTCAAATGCGACACGTAGGCAGATCTATGGGGTGCGGTGTACAGTCCAAATACCACTGCGCTCAACTTAGGAATATCTATACGATGAGACAACGCCAATGTATGAACTAATAAAGTGGGCGTGACACAAAATTTTAGACTAGGACTACTGGTTCCATGTCCTAGTAAGTCAACTAATGTGGGCAAATTGTCAAGAGGAAGGGTCGGCAAAATCAAACCCAGGATAACATGCAAATCAATATAAATTTCACCTAACGGTGACGACATCAAAGAATTCTCATCCGGGCGTAAAACCAAGAATCGTCCAAAAATATAACTTCCTCGCTTGAATTTTCTTCCAACACACTAGAAACAACATTCAAATCAGAGTCAGTAAAAGTCTCAGAAATCGGCAAAATCGAACCCGACAAAATTTCTAATTCAATTTGAGTAATAGGAACTGGTGATAACGTCAAAGAAATATTTTTCGAGTTTTCAATGCTAAAATCATCCAAAAATATCTGTCCCTCATAAGCTAATTCATCCACAATAACACTTGTGACATCCTCACTTTCAGTCTCCTCAAATAACCCAGATATAATCTCAGTAGGTGTAATCACAGGCTCTATCACGACGGGGATCGTAGCCTGGAGAGGGCTCTCAATACTAGAGTGATCAGACACAACACTAGTAGGGCAAGTAATAGGCAATGTAATACTCTCACAGATCAGACTATCATCATCTCATACATCGTCTTCTAAGTCACTAGGTATTCCCTTAATTTCAGACTCATCAGAATCGTCGGGCACTAACACACATGACAGAATACTCTCACCTACGGGGTCATCCTCAGGATCAAGAGATATTACATCTACATCAGCATCCTCGTGGGTATCAGTTTTTATCTCAAGTGGCTTAGATGTCGAGGCTAAAGGAGGCATAACCCTAGTAGTAACATCTTTCGAGTCCACGGCATATGACCTATTAGTACTGGTTTCCAAAACGGTGAGCGGTGGTCCTAAGATGGACTTTCCCGTCTGAAACGAGCGAGTCTTATTCTTAGGAATGTTGTGCTTCTCAATATCCAAGGCAGCATTAAAAGCGGTATTTAGGTCGGTGTGACCATAACGAAGTAATTTACCCTGGATGTCGGGATTTAATGCCTTACGAAACCTAGAGAGGGTGATCTCTGACATCTCCTTCACACCACACCTAACCATCATATCCTTAAGAAGACTCATATACTCAGAGACCGACTTATTCCCTTGTTTAAGGGTTGTCAAATCATCAAACATCTTCTGCTCGGTCTTGGCGATTGGTTTATGATCATTCCTAAAGGCAGGTATGGGACTAGCGCCATAATGATACCCACTCGCAGGCTTGGTGTTAGTAGTGCGGAGATAGGCGGGATCAAATTTATCCAAGAGTAGGTGTCACATGTGCGGCCAAGCATATGGACAACAAGCAGCACTACGCTCTTCGTTAAGCCAAAACATCAGGGCTTGACCTACCAAGCTCTCTCGGGATATGACAACCTTGTAGTACTCACTACATATGTGATAATCAAAATAAGCTTCTATCCCATTAATCCAGTCCCTAAAACTTTGAGAATTTCCAGAACCATCAAATGTGGGTATCTCACTCCTAGTGCGAGGAATAGTGTGGAGACGGTTGTAATTCCTAGAGTAGGATGGCAAGGCCGGGGTATGTTTAGACATGGATTTATCATACCAATAATCTAAACGGGAAGCATAAACGTCATAGGCCATAATAGTGAGAACCAGAGAGAAAACTCACCCGGAATTGGTGCACATGCAATGTGATAAAGAACCTGACCCACTAAATTCTAGGAAAGACGGAATTGTTCCTGCTTAGCAACTAGGGTAATAAATAAATGAATTTGATTATATTGCTGGAAATATTATGAGGATTATTAATTATTAATTTTTTTGCAGAAAAAATAAAAATATAGGCCGCTATTTGCGGACAAAAAATTAAATTTTATAATAACCTTATAAAAATAAGGACTTAATAAAAAAATTGTTGGGTACATTGGAAAATGTGTACCTGATTTAAAGAAGCCTAACTTAGCTTAATGATATACATCAAGGTGTATTTGATGTTGTTTAAGTTGATATGTGCAGGTGAAGAAGTATTAAAGAATACAGGAAATTATTCTAAGTCCATATGTCGACACCTGAAGAAATTGTGTCGACACTTCAGAATAATTGTGTCGACACTTGAAGGAAGCAGTGTCGACTCACAGAAAGATAGTCGACCACATTTGTGTCGACACTGGGAAGCAGTGTCGACTCACAGAAAGATAGTCGACCACATTTGTGTCGACACTGGGAAGTAGTGTCGACTCACAGAAAGATAGTCGACCACACTTGTGTCGACACTGGGAAGCAGTGTCGACTCACAGAAAGATAGTCGACCATATTTGTGTCGACACTGGGAAGCAATGTCGACTCACAGAAAGATAGAAGACCTCAACTATGTCGACACCTGAAGGCAGAGTCGACACATACTGAGTTCTGAATCTACAACAATTGTGTCGATACACAGGACTTGTGTCGACACACTACAAAGTCAAGACCAAGTTATTTTCTGAAGAAAGATGAAGTGTTGAGTCGACACAAATTCTCTATGTCGACTCATTCTCAAGATGAAGTTCTGAAGAAGCAGTGTCGACTTAAAGGCAAACTAGTCGACATCATCAAAGGCTGTGTCGACACCAAAGTCACTTGTGTCGACACATATAGACAGTTGGTCTTGACACTTTCTGACAGTCTGTCTCAACACTTTGCTGTCCAAGACTAAGGCACAGGATCTGTTTGAAGACTTGACAGCTTTGGGTTGCAACCGGTTAACTGATGTTGTCAGACTTGTCAGAAGTCAGTTAGAAACCGGATCAGCCGGTTACCATGAAGAAGATCTATAAATAGACAGATTCAGAGAGAAGTAACTAGATTGAATTTTGGCAATCAATTTGAGAAATCAAATCAAGAAGAAGTAATACACAAAAGAAGATCTTCATCAGAAGATCTAAGAAGACGATCTCAGGATCTGTCTAAGTAGAGTTCTTTCAAGAATTCAGAAGTATCATCAAAGGTGTTGGATAGAGAGGGATCCAGCCTCTTGAAGAAGAAGAAGGAAGCCATCATTGGTTTCTCAAGAAGCTGTTTGGAAATCAACTCAGCTAAGTTCAGATTCAAGAAGCTTTGAAGAAAACTCAGATTCAGTTGATTTCATCAGCTGATCAAGATTTGTCTTGTTCTTTTCTCTCTCAACAAAGGCAAGACATTAAAAACTTCTTTTCTAATTTCTGTAGGATCTGTCAATACAGATCTAAGTTGTAAGCCTGTGTTATAAAGGCTGAGTGTAGGAGAGTTGATCTCTGAGTGGTAGGGCTGTTTGCCTGAGTGTAGGAGAAGGTTCTTCTCTGAGTTGTAGGCTTTGTGATAAGGCTGAGGTAGGGCTGTTAAGCCTGAGTTGTAGGAACCTTTTCAGGTTCTGAGCTGTAGGATCTGTGGATCTGAGTAAAGAGGAAGTTTGGCTGAATCTAGCATACTGCTAGATAGGTGAAGGGGGAAAGTGGATGTACCCAGACCTTGGGGAACCACTATAAAACAGTGTGCAATCTGTGATGGTTAAATTTCTGTGACTGCTGTGCTGTGTGTTTTAATTCTGTAATTGAATTCTGCCAAAAAGTGTTAATAAGCTTTAGAACCTATTCACCCCCCCCTCTAGGTGTTTAGGTTGTCTTGAAAGTAAAACTATCAAGTGGTATCAGAGGGAGCTTCCTCAAAAAGGACTTAACAGTCTGAGGTAGATCTGAAAGGCAGAATCAAGATTCAAGAAGATGGGTTCTGGAGAAAATCACAAGGAGTTAGGGTCAATGAAGTTACCCATCTGCAGGAAGGAAATCTTTGGAATTTGGAAAGAAAAAGTCAGATTGTTCATGGAAGCATCTGACCCAAGGATATACATCACAGTTCAGGAAGGACCCTTCATTCCAATGAAGGTATCAGTTCTTGATGCTAATATTCAAACTCCAAAGAGTTATTCTGAAATGACCAAGGATGAAATCATTTTGGCAACCATGGACAAGAGAGCTCAGAATATTATTGTGAGTGCCATAGATGATTCTACATTTCAGAATCTGATTCACTGCAAGACCTCCAAAGAGATGTGGGACACCTTGATTGTCTACATGGAGGGATCTGAAGAAGTAAGACAGGATAGGAAGTCTATGCTCAACCAGGAATATGAAAGTTTTAGACAAGGAAAAACTGATAGCATAACTGAATGCTATAAGAAATTCTATAGAATTGTGAATGAGTTAAAGTCCTATGGAAGAGTATTCAGTACCTATGAACTGAATGACAAATTCTTAAGATCCTTGATAAAGGATTGGGACACAAAGATCTGTGTCATAAGAGAAGTGGCTAAACTGGCAGAGATTTCTCCTCCAACCTTATTTGGAAAGTTGTTATCCTATAAAATGCAACTTATGGTGAGGAAGGAGGAGGAAAAGAATTCAAAAGGAGAGCATAGAGAGAAGACAGTGGCCTTCAAGGCAGAAGCCACTAGAAAGAATAGGAGGATATCACCATCTCCTCCTAAGGAAGTTGTAGAAGTTAGTTCTGAAAATTCAGATAATCAGGATTCAGAAAGCTGTGAGTCAGATGCAGATTTTGCTGCATTTACAAGGCAATTCCAGAGATTCTTAAAGAAGAAGCAGTGGAAGTCTAGGCCATCCTCATCACAGCAAGTTGATGACTATTATCAGAAGAAAAAGTCATCAAGGAAAGAGAAGAGCAGAACAATGCCCAGAAAGGCCACTACTTCAAAGATTGTCTGCTATTGTTGCATTAGGCCTGGACATATAGTGGCTGACTGTCCTGATAAGAGAAATGAGTCATCAGACAAGAAGAAGACTTATCAGAAGGGCAAGAAGGAAAAATCCTTTGTTGCAAAGAATGAAAAGAGCCTAACAGATCAATCAACTTCAGAATCAGAATCTGAAGCTGAAGCATACATTGGACTGTATGCTGCTACTGAAGAAGAGGAGTTCATGCAATTGCTAGACTCCATCTATGAACAAGAAGATCATCAGTGCATGGGACTGATGGCAGGATTAGAAGAAGACATGTACCAGAATCAGTCTGGTCCTAGTAAGGTACTATGTCCTTCAATAAAATCTGTTTATAGTACAAGTGCAGAATCAGCTACATCTGCATCAAGTGATGTAGATGCATCTGAATCTGAAGGAGATGTTTATCAATTGATAGATAAGTATGGGGACTTATTGCTGGCCTTTAAGAAAAGCAAGAACCTGGTTAAATCTCAGGCTCAGGAAATTGCTGATCTAAAGGTAGCTGCAACTGAGATTGAAAAAGTAATTGATCAGAAGTTAAATGAAATTGCCAAACTGAAGAATATAACTATTATTCAGATGGGCACAATCAATTATACCAATGATCAAGTGAAGAGTCTGGAGGCCAGACTAAGAATAGAAAAGGAGTTAGTGGCAAGTTACTCTAATCCAAAGTCTGTCTTACCCTTGATAGATGAATTTGTTACTCAAAAGGGTAAGGCAGGATTAGGATTCAAAGGTAACCCCAGGGCAGCCCAATTCAAGAGGAAAGGCAAAGCTCATGTCAAGCCACTGAACTTTTCAGTCCCTATTAAGTTTAGAAAGGTGCAAGTGCCTTCTAACCAATATGATCATGAAGATATTCATGGTCATTTTAAGACTAATGTTCTGATAAACAAGGATGTAAATGCCAACAGGCCTATCTATGTTCATAAACCCAATGGTTATAAGAAATCAGTGGGTGAAGCTGCTGTAGCACCAGCAATGGACAGAAATTCCTCTGTCAAGGGTGTATCTAGAACTAGATACAATAAGTTTGAATGTTGGTGCTGTGGCAAGAGAGGTCATTTTGCATTAGACTGCTGGCATAACACAAGTGTTAGAAAGAACAATAGTCTACCTGTTAGAAAAGATAATGGTAGCTTTTTTAATGCTAACCTGAACCAAGGACCCAAGACTTACTTGGGTTCTAAGGGTAAGTAAATCTGTGTTGCAGGAAAGTCCAAGTGGCCATGCCCCTATATGGTACTTGGACAGTGGTTGTTCCAGGCACATGACTGGAACAAAGGGGCTGCTGAAGGAGTATACATCTGTCAAAGATGGACCTAAAGTGATCTTTGGTGGATCTGAAAAAGGAATCATCAAAGGGTTTGGTAACATTTCTACTAACCTAATTACTATCACCCAAGTGGCTTATGTAAAAGGTTTGAAACACAATCTAATAAGCATAAGCCAGCTGTGTGATTTAGGATATGACATTTCATTTGTTAAGGATGGATGTCATATCAAAAGGTCAAGTGATCAAGAGATCATATTGACTGGATATAGGAAGAGAAATGTATATTGTCTTAATTTTGTATGTAAGAGCAAGGCTTCTTCCATCTATCTTGTAGCTGATGATAATGCTTCTCATTGTGTCAAGTGGCACAAGAGATTGGCTCATCTTAACTACAAGACAATTGGGCAACTCTTTAGCAAAGAGTTAGTAAGGAATGGTCCTCAAGTTAAGTGTATAAAGGAAGGGATATGTTCAACTTGTCAAAAGGGCAAGCAGACAAAATCCTCCTTTCATAACCTTGAAAACAAGGATTCTGTGAGGTGCTTATACCTCTTGCATATGGATCTTTTTGGTCCTATGTCAGTTCATAGTCTAGGTAGGAAGGTCTACACTTTTGTGGTTGTAGATGACTATTCTAGATTTACATGGGTGTTCTTTCTGAGACAGAAATCTGAAACCCCAAGTGTCTTACTTAATTTTGTGAAGCAGATTCAGAATGAACTGAATAGTACAGTGGTCAAAATCAGAAGTGACCATGGTACTGAGTTTCAATCTGAAAGCATGACAAAGTTATGTGAAGACTTTGGGATTTTCCAAGAGTTCTCCTCACCTAGAACACCACAGCAAAATGGCATTGCTGAAAGAAAGAATAGAACATTAATTGAAGCTGGTAGAACTCTATTGAGTGACACCTCTCTTCCAAAATATTTCTGGGCTGAGTCAGTTAACACTGCATGTCATGTGATCAATAGGGCTTCTATCACCAAGAACCACAAAAAGACTCCCTATGAGATTATGAAAGGTAGAAAACCAAATCTATCCTACTTCAGGATCTTTGGTTGTAAATGCTATATACTTAACAATGGCAAGACATACCTAACTAAGTTTGCTGCCAAATCCCAAGATGGGATATTTG
The DNA here is from genome assembly GCA_039513925.1 of Platanthera zijinensis. Lineage (NCBI taxonomy): Eukaryota > Viridiplantae > Streptophyta > Magnoliopsida > Asparagales > Orchidaceae > Platanthera > Platanthera zijinensis. Next base: position 104,182,176 of record CM077088.1, read on the forward strand.
TTGGGTACAGCATAAATAGTAAGGCTTATAGAGTCTTCAACTTGACTACTCAAGTTGTTGAAGAATCTGTACATGTTGTGTTTGATGAAACAAGATTAATTAACTGTGAGTTGTCTTGTAGATCAAATGATTCAACAGGTATAAGCAAAAGAATGGACAAGCTCTCCATTGCTAAAGCATCAAAGGAAGATGGAGCATTGAAAAATGAAGGCTACTGTCTAGGGGGAGTACAAAACTCAATAGATGCTGATGAAAACCAAGAGGTTCAGCATGAAGAAGGAGCTGGAGATGTTCAACCAGAAAGGAACCTTCCTCCAGCTACAAGACATTTAAGAGATCATCCAGCTGATCAGATTATAGGTGATCCAAGACAGGGAGTGCAGACTAGAAGCAGAAATCAAAGCACAGACCTGCATTCAAGTTTCCTGTCTCAAGTGGAGCCTAAGAAGTTTGAAGAAGCCATCCAAGACCAGCACTGGACTGATGCTATGCAAGAGGAGCTAAATCAATTCAGAAGGTGCAATGTCTGGGAGCTTGTTCCTAAACCAAGAGGCCACAACATAATTGGCACAAAGTGGATTTATAGGAACAAATTGGATGAGAGTGGAATAATAGTGAAGAATAAAGCAAGATTGGTTGCAAAAGGATACAGGCAGGAAGAAGGGATTGACTTTGATCAAACCTTTGCCCCAGTAGCAAGGCTGGAGGCAATCAGAATGTTCCTTGCCTATGCAGCCTATCAAGACTTCAGAGTGTACCAGATGGATGTGAAATCAGCATTCCTGAATGATGATTTAAAAGAGGAAGTCTATGCAGAGCAGCCATCAGGTTTTGTAGATCCTCTTAAACCATATTATGTCTATAAGCTTAGGAAAGCTTTGTATGGGTTAAAGCTAGCCCCAAGGGCTTGGTATGAAACCTTGTCTACTTTCCTTATTGAGAATAAATTCTCAAGAGGAAAAATAGACAAAAATCTATTCCTTAGGGAATCCAAAGGTAAGATCATCTTAGTTCAGATCTATGTTGATGACATAATCTTTGGATCTACTAAAAACAACCTTTGTAAAAAGTTTGCCAAACTTATGCAAGGGAAGTTTGAGATGAGCAGTATGGGGGAACTTAAGTTCTTCTTGGGACTCCAAGTAAGACAGACTGATGATGGCCTGTCCATATCCCAGTCTAAGTTCACCAAATAATTAATTAAGAAGTATGGTATGGAGTTATCCTCCACTATGAGAACTCCTATGGGAACAAGTATGCCTATATGCAAAGATGATGCAGGTAAACCTGTTGATGAATCTTTGTATAGAGGGATAGTTGGCTCTCTACTATATCTCACTGCTAGTAGACCAGATATTATGTATGCTACATGTGTCTGTGCTAGGTACCAAGCCTGCCCTAAAGAATCTCATTATAGTGCAGTCAAAAGGATTCTGAGATATCTTAAGGGCACACCTAATCTAGGACTTTGGTACCCTAGGAATAGAGATTTTCTACTAACAGGTTATTCAGATGCAGACTTTGCAGGCTGTAGAGAGGATAAAAAGAGTACAACGGGTACTTGTCAATTCTTGGGAGGAAGATTGATATCATGGAGTAGTAAGAAGCAGACCAGTGTGGCAATATCCACAGCTGAGTCAGAATATGTTGCTGCTGGCAGCTGCTGTGCATAGCTATTGTGGATACAGCATCAGCTTAAAGATTATGGTATTCAAGTAAGTAGAACACCTCTTTTGTGTGATTCTAAGAGTTCAATTTCTATTGCTAATAATCCTGTTTCTCATAATAGAACTAAGCATATAGAAATTAAATACCATTTTTCTTAGAGAACATGTAGAAAGAGAAGACATCTCATTGGAATTTGTTAAAATAGATTATCAAATAGCAGATGTATTTACTAAGCCACTGGATGAAACAAAATTCAATAAATTTAAAATTGAATTAGGCATGCTGACCAAAGATTAGGTTATCAACAAACTTACAAGTGGCATTAGATTATCAAGTGGTATTGACAAAAACAAAAATTGGCTAAGTAAAATTGTGTCGACACATTCAGTGAAAATGTGTCGACTCAGTAAAGTCATGTCGACTAGTCAGAGAATATGTGTCGACACAGAGAATTTGTGTCGACACTTAAGAATCAAATAGTCGACTCATCCAGGAATGTAGTGTCGACTTCACCAGAATAGTGGTGTCGACACTTACAGATTTTGTGTCGGCACTTATCCTAAGAGTCGACATAGAATTTCTGATGCTCTACTATGTCTCTCAGGTGTCGACATATCCACAATTGGTGTCGACACATAGTAGAGAGACTTGCTGTCAAGACAATAGAAGTTTGTGTCGACACACTCCATCTGTGTCGACACATATAGACTGTTTTTGCCCGCCTTTTGATCTTCTTTCAATAGAAGGTATAAATAGGTCAAGAACTTATTCTGTCGACACGCTTACAAGGTTTTCGAGACTGAAACCCTGTGTCGACATTCTCTCTCTCTCTTCTCTCAAGCTTTCTCGTCTGATCAATGGCACCAAAGGTTGAAGATAACATCAACGAAGGATATGAGTTGGTACGCAATGCCTTTGCGAATGCCCCGATAGATGTTCAAAGGGTTATCACTCTAATCACTGAATCTGGATTAGAGTTTCTAGTTTCTGAACCTTCAAAGATATGGAAGAAGGAGGTGCTTGAATTCTTTACCTCTGCATTAGTGGATTCAGCTGGTCTCAAGATAAAATCCACAGTTCATGGGACAAAGGTGAAATTCACACCAAGAAGTTTGAGAAAGATTCTACAATTGCCTATAGTTGAGAATGAAGAAGAGGTCCTAGCTTCTAAGTCAAGGGAGACTCTCCAATGGTGTGGATTGGATCCAACCCTGAAGATTGGAGCTGCTTTCAACAGAAAATGAATGAATCAACAAGGAAAATTTTTGTCTGAAGTAGTTGGGAAAGTAATTTTGTGCAAACCCGATGGACATGATAGGATTTCAACCTATATGTTCAGCCTAATGACCAGAATTGTGTTTATAATTCCAACTGACTGGTCAGCTGTAGTATTTGATAAGATCAAGGAAGGAATCAAGAAGCCAAATCTGGCTAGAATTGTGAGTTTATACCTAACTGGGGTGATCCCTGAGGTTATGCAACAACTGCCTGGGACAAAAATTAATCACATGAGGAAAATGGATATAAGATTATTTTCAAGGTGGGATAGGGTGCTATCTAAAGATGTGCCTGATGAGAACAGGCAGGACACCCCTGTGAGATCCCCTGCACATGATCTAGGCACTGCCCAGCATCAAGAAGAGCAAGTGAGAAAGCAGGTTGAAGATCAGCCTGAGTCTGTTCAAGATGAAACCATTCCTGCCCAAATGCAGGGGGAGCAAGCTCACTCTCCTGCCCAAAATGTATCTACTTCAGAACAGGTAAAGGGAAAGCAAGTGAGTTTTCCTGCCAAGGACATTCCTAATATTTTTACTCCTGCACAGGTACAGGGGGAGCAAGTACATTCTCCTACCCAGGAAATTCCACATACTGAACAAGTGCATGAGGTGCAAATGTCTGAACAAGTGCAAGAGGAAGAACAAATTGATTTATCAAAAGATTTGAATATTACAGATCTGGATGATTCAACATCTGTTCAAGCTCAGAAGGAATACACTCTAGATGAGTTATTTCCTAATATTGAAATTGCTACTGATAGAATAGAGGAGGAGCAAGACAATGAGAAGGCACTAGATATGGAGATAGAGCAAGAAGCTGAGAAGGAACAAGGAGTTGAGAAGGAGAAAGTAGTTTAGGGGGAGCCTGTGCATGTTGAGGCTGAACAGCATGGCACTGAGACAGATATTCCTCCTACTTCTCCTGACGGAGTTCAAATTGAAAGTTCATCTGATTCTGAGAATGAAGAAGCCAGACTGGCTAAGAAGAAAAAGCTCATGGTCTTTAAGAGAAGGAGCAAAAGCTATAAGCAGACTCTACAAACTACACCTCTCCAATCTCCTTCTGAATTTAATTATAACAAGTTTATGATAGACTTGCAAGTTAAGTTGGATGAACACAGATTGGCTGTTGAAAAGTATGTTGATGAGAGCAATAAATCCCTTCAATTTGACTTGGCTCAAGATATTAAATCTATTAGATTTGAAGTAAATATGAATAAGAAGGAGATGACAGATTGCTTCCATAAAGGAGGTAATGTTGTAGTGTTTTTGGCTAAACAACAGCAGTCTATCCTCACTAAAGTGGATGATATTGCTTTAAAGCAAGGTTATGTTTTGGAGAATCAGCTAAGGATGAATGATAATTTGACTGAATCTCACCATGAAATTCTTGAAGAGTTCACAAAGGCTACTGCAAGGATGACTGAAGCAAGAGCAAAGGAGATGGAAGAGTTTGATAAGAAACTTCAAGAAGCCATTGAATCAGTTAAGACTGCCATCACTACATCTCAGAAGGACATATCTGACAAACTACAAAAATTGAAACCATATTTTAAAGATGGTGTGAATTATCTAGATGGCCAGATCAGATTTCAGAAGAATGATCTAAGAGATCATATTACCAGAGAAGTCATAAAGGGGGAGAGGTTGTTAGTTCATGCTGGCTCAGAGCACACCAAATGGGTGACAAATAGTATTCGAGCCACATTGGGATATCCACCTTTGTGTGATGATGCTATGGTGGCTGAGTCCGGAATTCAAATAGGTCTACTTGAAGGCAATCAACCTGAGATTGCCCAAGTCATTTACCTTCCTCCTGATTTTGATATGATTGATTAGCAAGTTCAGGATATGTATAGTCCTCCAAAGGAGGTTACCAAGGTTGTTATTGAAAAAGTTGATAAGCCTGATGCCAACTTGCAAGAACAGCAAGATGCTCTACTATCCAAGAAAAGATTTAGAGAGCAGGCTGAACTTAAGCCAGATTTTGAGCAGTGGAGCCCTACTTCAAGAAATATTTTACTAACTGCATGGAAGGCTGTAAAGGACCAAGTACATGATAGAGGGAAGTGGTATAATGAAATGGAATGGCAAAAGCATGAAGCTAGGCAAGAAGCTATAGTACAGTTCAGGAGAAATGCCAAGCTGGGAAGGCTGCCACTAGATGCTCAGGAGCCGAGCAAGTACTTTCCAAAGCCCTTTCATTACTTTGAAAGGCAAAGGCTCAAGGAAGAAGCACAGAAGAAAGCTGAGCTAAAAGGCAAGAAGCCAGCTGAAGTTGCTGAAGCTCCTGTGAAGGCTCAAATCCAATCTGGCAAAGGAATTGTCATAAAAGAGCCTGATCAGTCTTAGTTCTAAGTTCTTTCAAAAGTGTTTTGTAATGTTTTGTTTAATCATTCAATGTAAACATCTGTAATCAAACATTACCAAGTTATAAACAAAATTTTGTTTGGAATCATATATTCATGTTCACTCTGTGATGAATTGTTAATATTTTGTTTATATTAAGTATTCCTGTAATGTCATACATCATCATATTATATTTGTTATAAATGGTGTATATCATTAACTAAAAGGGTTATGACTTCTCCAAATAGGGGGAGATTGTTGGGTACATTGGAAAATGTGTACCTGATTTGAAGAAGCCTAACTTAGCTTAATGATATACATCAAGGTGTATTTGATGTTGTTTTAAGTTGACATGTGCAGGTGAAGAAGTATTAAAGAATACAGGAAATTATTCTAAGTCTATATGTCGACACCTGAAGAAATTGTGTCGACACTTCAGAATAATTGTGTCGACACTTGAAGGAAGCAGTGTCGACTCACAGAAAGATAGTCGACCACATTTGTGTCGACACTGGGAAGCAGTGTCGACTCACAGAAAGATAGTCGACCACATTTGTGTCGACACTGGGAAGCAGTGTCGACTCACAGAAAGATAGTCGACCACACTTGTGTCGACACTGGGAAGCAGTGTCGACTCACAAAAAGATAGTCGAGCATATTTGTGTCGACACTGGGAAGCAGTGTCGACTCACAGAAAGATAGTCGACCTCAACTATGTCGACACCTGAAGGCAGAGTCGACACATACTGAGTTCTGAATCTACAACAACTGTGTCGACACACAGGACTTGTGTCGACACACTGCAAAGTCAAGACCAAGTTATTTTCTGAAGAAAGATGAAGTGTTGAGTCGACACAAATTCTCTGTGTCGACTCATTCTCAAGATGAAGTTCTGAAGAAGCAGTGTCGACTTAAAGGCAAACTAGTCGACATCATCAAAGGCTGTGTCGACACCAAAGTCACTTGTGTCGACACATATAGACAGTTGGTCTCGACACTTTCTGACAGCCTGTCTCAACACTTTGCTGTCCAAGACTAAGGCACAGGATCTGTTTGAAGACTTGACAGCTTTGGGTTGCAACCGGTTAACTGATGTTGTCAGACTTGTCAGAAGTCAGTTAGAAACCGGATCAGCCGGTTACCATGAAGAAGATCTATAAATAGACAGATTCAGAGAGAAGTAACTAGATTGAATTTTGGCAATCAATTTGAGAAATCAAATCAAGAAGAAGTAATACACAAAAGAAGATCTTCATTAGAAGATCTAAGAAGATGCTCTCAGGATCTGTCTAAGTAGAGTTCTTTCAAGAATTCAGAAGTATCATCAAAGGTGTTGGATAGAGAGGGATCCAGCCTCTTGAAGAAGAAGAAGGAAGCCATCATTGGTTTCTCAAGAAGCTGTTTGGAAATCAACTCAGCTAAGTTCAGATTCAAGAAGCTTTGAAGAAAGCTCAGATTCAGTTGATTTCATCAGCTGATCAAGATTTGTCTTGTTCTTTTCTCTCTCAACAAAGGCAAGACATTAAAAACTTCTTTTCTAATTTCTGTAGGATCTGTCAATACAGATCTGAGTTGTAAGCCTGTGTTATAAAGGCTGAGTGTAGGAGAGTTGATCTCTGAGTGGTAGGGCTGTTTGCCTGAGTGTAGGAGAAGGTTCTTCTCTGAGTTGTAGGCTTTGTGATAAGGCTGAGGTAGGGCTGTTGAGCCTGAGTTGTAGGAACCTTTTCAGGTTCTGAGCTGTAGGATCTGTGGATCTGAGTAAAGAGGAAGTTTGGCTGAATCTAGCATACTGCTAGATAGGTGAAGGGGGAAAGTGGATGTACCCAGACCTTGGGGAACCACTATAAAACAGTGTGCAATCTGTGATGGTTAAATTTCTATGACTGTTGTGTTGTGTGTTTTAATTCTGTAATTGAATTCTGCCAAAAAGTGTTAACAAGCTTTAGAACCTATTCACCCCCCCCCCTTTAGGTGTTTAGGTTGTCTTGAAAGTAAAACTATCAAAAATAAAATATTTCTTGTATTTCTTACTAAAAAATGATGGAGAATTTCCAGAATTTTATTTTTTTTTTATTTTGAGAAAAACTGAGAATTTTAGACCGCTATTTGCAGACAAAAAATTCAAAATTTGTTTTATAAGTTGTGCAATGAAATGGGCAAGTGCGTGTCGGAGAAAAATAATAAAAGGGGAAGGGTGCCAATTAGGAAATTGACGTGAACCTCCCTCTGATACCAAATTGATGCAGGCCCGCACGTTGACATCGTAAAATCTATGGACTAAGCATGATTGTCTCTCTACGATCAAATCTTACACTCGCACAAATTCCAACGCAGCGCACACGCTAAACAATTATATCAATTAAATGATAACGTACGGGTAGCCAAACTGATTAGGATCGAAATAAAGGCTATAAGCCAATATTCTTTCCGGCTAAAAGGACCCACCCGGTCCGATCGAGCGAAGGTTGTACCAAAAGAGATCTACCAAAAACATTACGATTCGGAAACGGTAGATCTCTCCCAACAAAAAGAAAATGAAGGTTCGCCAAACCTTTCGAACTTAAATAAAATAAGGATAAATAACAAAATCAAACGAAGAAACCATGATAAATTCAACGTTTCAAAGATCACACCAAAGTATCCACCACAATGAAAATTTAGAGGGAAAACACAAAAAGTAGAAAGGTTTCATTACCCAATCGGAATGGATGATTCTGATTCACTATTTTCTGGATCGTACTTCAACGGCTCCGCCGGTGTCACGCTGGATGGAGAGAAAACTCGTCCGCCTTCGCGCTTCATGCCGGGATTGGAATCCACAAGAGGGATCTTTGCCTTGGCCGAATTTCACCCAAATGGAAAAAAGGTAGGTCGGTTTTGGTAGGGAATGAGGGTGGTCAAATTTTGTAGGGTTGAAGATGGTCAGGTTTTGGGGTGGAGAAAGGAGAGGGAGGAGAAGGTGGAAAGGAGCCGAGTAGAGAGAGTTAGGAGATTGTGGTCGGTGGCCAAAGAGAGGGGAGGAGGATAGGAGGAGCCGAAATTTGAAAAAGAGGGGGAAAAGATCTCAAGAAAGATTTTAGGGATTCAAATTCTTATCATTCATTCTCTAATAAAATCCTTCATAACATGGCTATATATAGCCTACACCACTCCATCTCCTCCAATTCAAAATTCAAAATGAAACTATGATGGTTATATGCACCCATCATGAAAAAAACAATACAAAATTTAAATGCATGAAATTAAAATATTCATGATGGTTATAGGCACCCATCATACAAGAATTAAACTACATTAATTAAATGCAATAAAATAAAATGCATGAAATAAAATTGTTTAAAATAATAATTGATAAAGTAATAATAATTTGATAAAATATATAATTATAATTATTTACTGTATAATTATATATTTTATTTAATAGCGACGACGACATTGGCGTTGTGGTATAGTCCCATCCTTGAGCTTGCTGTAACGATCATCCCAATCCACAAACTCTCTCAAACGGGGATCAATGGCGGCTGTATCAGCAACATCTCCATCAGTAGGCCTTCAGATTGAAGATTGAACTTCTAGAAACTTTTCAACTGATGAAGATGATTGTCTTTTGAAAAGTACTGAAGCAAAATTGAAGAAGACTGAAATTGTGTGAGAGTTGTTCTTCTTCTTTCAGTTTTCTATATTCATAATTCAAAAATAACTTCTATAAATTCTGTCTGTGCTCTCTATTATTTTGTCTGTAATCTTCTAAAAAGTTGTCTTTTATATTCCTTGAAGAAAAACGACTTATAAATTTTGAATCCAATCCTTGATTGACTACAAAAAATCTGGACAACTGAACGGCTAGAATAGTCTTAAATGAATTTCATTACTCTCTCTGGAAATAAGCCAAGTAATAACTCTGTGAAATACCATAATTAATGCTTCCTAGAAACGGCTATATTCTTGAGAATATAAGCATTAATTATCAGAGTATTACTGCTTAAATATAATCAAATAAATTGACAATCGAACTGAGAAACTGAAGAGGGAAAACGTCGAACAGAACCTGACAGAAAACAATCGACCTCAGGAAGAATTTCGTCAACCTGAACTCCAAGTTTGTCGAGCTGAGAAATCTCCTTCATCGAGCTGAGCTCAGCGATCATGAACTGAAAATCACTTCTAATCTGAGCTTCAAGTTCATCGACTAGAGAAAGACTTTTATCGAGCTGAACTTCTGATATGAGATCAGAAATCGTCGACCTCAACTTGACTTTCGTCGAGCTCAACTCAGAGAAGGAACTCTGAGTTCGTCGATCGAAGATCGACGATCGTCGAGCTGAGTTCAGCTATCGTCGAGCATAAATTCTGAAGTATTTAACACTGCTTGTCTCTAAGTTCTTGAGTCTCTGAAGTCTTCTGAAGGTAGGTTCAAATGCTAACCTAATAAGACTAACCTTAACCTTAGAAAAACAAATGACCCTAGACTATACATGATGGGTCAACAAACCTAATAGTGAACCTAGCCCAAATCAACCCTAAATAAGGTGGGGTTCCAATAGGGAGGTTGTTTTGTTTCACAGGCTAATACCTGAACCAAAAGATCTTTGATAGATCCCATTCACTCTATTGTATTTTTATATCATGGCACAGAATAAGGAATACTCAAGCACCATACCTCTAGTGTGCAACCTTAATAAGTTTGCACTTTGGAAGGCAAGGAACAGATTATATATGAATTCCTTTGATGAATACATCTAATATTCTATTTTGATAGGTCCTCCTACTCCTTCTGCAACAACCAGTACAAACACCAGTGATGTTCCACCACCTGAGTGGACTGGTGCACAGAAGAAAGCTAAAGTTGCAGATGCTAAAGCTATGAACATATTAGCTCAAACCATGTCTGATGATATATTTCAAAAGGTAGCTGAATGCACATTAGCAAAGGTCATTTGGGATTCCTTCAACCAAATGGTAGTAGGATCTGCTGATGAGAGGAAAGATAGAAGATCCCTTCTCATCTCATAGTATGAAAATTTCAAAAAGGATGAATCAGAGTCAGTTGTAGATATGTACAACAGACTCAGCCTTATTGTTAATGAGCTGAAGAACTTGGATAAGAATATCTCATTAATAGAGATTAATGATAAAATCCTTATGTGATTCCCCAGCACATGGGATTCTAGGATTTGGCCAATCAAGGAGGCCAGAAGCATAAATGAGATTTCTACTAAGTCTTTGTTAGGCAAGCTCAAGTCCTATGAGCAGTTGATCAAGACTAGGGAAGTAGCTGAATAAAAGACTCGTACCTCAGGAAGGAAGGAGCAAAGTATTGCCTTTAAGGTATCTGAAGAATCTGAAACTTTACCTGCCAATGAAGAGCTAATGAGCCTATTAGCTAAAAGATTCTATAAAATGGCAAAGAAGGACTTCAGAAGAAGATCAACAAGAAAGGAGCATAAACTAAGGTATGACAAGACTCCTACCAAGGAAATTGTTTATTATGGATGCAGGAAGCCAGGACACATTCTTCCTGAATGTCCAGAGGCTCGGAAGAAGGATAAGAGAAAAGAAAAAGAATACCAGAAATACTCCAGCAAGCCCTCCTCCAATAAATACAAGAAGAAGGAAAAAGGTTGTGTAGTTGAGACTTGGAGTGAGTCAGAAAAAGAGAATTCATCCAGTTCCAGTGAGGATGAAGAAGAGGCAAAAGCAAGAGAAATCTGTCTAATGGCAATTGATGCTTCATGCAGCCTCTCAGCAGCTGAAGAATCAGCATCAGAATCAGAAGAGGACAAGGTAATAGCTTCTTTTGATTTTACTTCAGAACATTTTAAAACTAAATTCAAACTTTTGTGTAATGATCTAATTAAATCTGATAAGGAAATCAAACTTCTCAGAGAAAAATAAATAAAATATTTTAATTTGTTTTCAGAAAACATCAAACTAAAAGCTGAATTAGAATCAACTTCAGAACAAGTTATTTCTTTAAAAACAAAACTAAATGAAGCAAAACAATTTGAAGAATCCCTAAATGGGAGAAGTATAAAATTAATGGATATCACCAGCACAGTAAATGCTAGGCTTAATGGTAAACTAGGCTTAGGAGCTTCATCAAGTCAGCCACCAATTCTTCAGAAAATATGTTATCAACCCCCATAAAATTCATCTCTGCTAAAGAAAAAAGAAAAGAAGTTTTACAACTTACAGATAAAAATACTGAAATCTTACCTAAGAACAAATCAAAGAAACATAAAAAATCTCATAAAAATAATATTCAACAAAATTCGTCCAACTCAGATCGACGAAATCAGTATTTTGCATCGAACGGCGATCGACGAACTCTAAACCCAGAATTTTGGTATGATTACTCAACAATGGGTGCTCGACGAAATCAATATATTTTGTCGAACAGAGATCGACGATCGTGGAATGCAGAAAATGAGCATTATCATTATGTGTACCGAGATCGATGACATAAATACTTTTCATCGACCTCAGCTCGACGGACTTAACTAAATTTGTCGACCTCAGATTTTGAAAACAGAAATTTCATTTCTATCAAACTAAATATCAGAAACAAAAACTTGTTAATCCCTTTACCCAGTGGATAATTCCACCTAGAAGATTTCACCCCTTAGGATATAAAGACCGACCTTATTATTCTTACATTTCTAGTTATAAATTTCAGAAGAATCAAGGACCCAAGGTTACTTGGGTCAAGAACACCTAATTAATTTTCTTGTAGGTGATGGACTATCCTACCACAGAGAAATTGTGGTACTTTGATAGTGGATGCTCAAAGCATATGACAGGAAGCAAGGGAAATCTAACAGATTTCAAGTCAAAGCTTGGACCAAAGGTGATCTTTGGAGACTCCAACTGTGGCCAAACAGAAGGTTATGGGAATGTTAAAGTTGGAGCTATTACTTTCAAGAAGGTAGCTTATGTGAGTGGTCTCAAGCATAACCTGATATCCATAAGACAATTATGTGATGAAGGTTATCAGGTATCATTTACTAAATCTTGTTGTATTATTACTTCTGATAGTAACAAAGTTGTTTTAACTTGACTTAGGGAAGGAAACATATATGTAGTAAATTTTAAGTCAGCTAGTTCAGAGATTTGCTTATTTAATCAGATTAGTAATACAAATGACTTATGGCATAAAATACTAGGACATGTAAACATAAAAAATATTGCTAAATTACATAGGGACAACCTTGTTAGAGGATTGCCTTCTAGCCCCTACAAGAAGGAAAGTCCCTGCAGAGCTTGTCAATTAGGCAAGCAAACTAAAAATAGTTTTAAATAAATTAATAAGAGTGATTCACCCAGAATCTTGTATTTGCTATACATGGATCTCTTTGGACCCATTATTGTACAAAGTCTGGGAGGGAAATCTCACACTCTAGTTATTGTAGATGACTTCTCTAGATTCACATGGGTGTTCTTTTTGAGAAACAAGTCAGATAACTTAAAAGTTCTTACAGATTTTCTTAGGAGCATAAAGATTGAGCACTCTACTCAAGTTATATTGATCAGAAGTGGTCATGACATTGAGTTTGAATATCTTCCTATGCAAGAATTCTGTGAGAAGGAAGGTATCAGGCATTGCTTATCTGCTCCTAGAACTCCTCAACAAAATGGGCAGCAGAAAGGAAAAAATAGAACCCTTATTGAATCTGCAGGGACATTGCTTGCAGATGCTTATTTGTCCCTATCTTTTTGGGTAGAGGTTGTAAGCACAGCAAATTATTTTTTGAATAGAAGTTTAATACATAAACTTAAGGGTAAGACTCCCTATGAATTGCTCAAAGGGATACAACCTAAAATAGATTATTTTAGAGATTTTGGCTGTAAATGTTACATTCACAATAATAACAAGAAACATCTTAGGAAGTTTGAAGCCAAAGCTGCATAGAGAATTTTTCTTGGATATTCCCAAGTCAGCAAGGCATATATGGTATTTAATAAATCAACCTTAAAATGGAAGAATTTGTACATATATCTTTTGATGAAGCTAACATATATTATAAGGAGAAAGATTCTTCTACCAAAGATACTCTGTAGGTACCCCTTCTGTGTGGGAAATTGGATGACTTTAACCTCTCCCAAGAGGTTACATTGAATCCCTCTCCACAGGTTGATGAAGAGAGTGAAGAAGAAATTATTGGAACAGTTGAACCAACAACATCTAACCTAATTCCACAAGAGGAATTAATTCCCCAAGCTGTTGATGAACCAACTCCTCCTATTGATCTTATCACACTTAGATATCATCCCATATCTCAAGTGATTGGAGACACATCAGTTGGTGTGCAAATAAGGCATCAACTCAACCAATATTTGATGCATGCTTGCTTCATATCTCAGACTGAACCTCAATCCATAAGATGCAAAGCAAGATCCCCACTGGATTATTACAATGCAAGAGGAACTCAATCAATTTGAGAGATGCAGAGTTTAGGATTTAGTTCCAAGACCCAAAGACTACCCAGTCATTGGAACTAAATGGGTTTTTAGGAACAAATTGGATGCACAAGGAGCTATTGTAAGGAACAAAGCAAGATTGGTAGCTCAAGACTATTCTCAGGAGGAAGTAATTGATTATGATGACATTTGCCCCTGTTGCAAGGCTGGAAGCTATCAGGATATTTCTTGTCTATGCAGCATTCAAGAATTTCAGAGTCTATCAAATGGATGTCAAGAGTACCTTTCTCAATGGTGAACTCAAAGAGGAAGTCTATGTAGAGCAACCACCAAGTTTTATCTCTCCAACTCATCCCTCTTTTGTTTTCAAATTGCATAAAGCTCTCTATGGTTTAAATCAAGCTCCAAGAGCTTGGTATGAGACTTTAGCTAGCTTTTTTTAGAACATAAGTTCTCTAGGGGCATTGTAGATAGGACTTTATTTTTTAGGCATCATAAAGATAAAATCTTGTTAGTACAAATATATGTAGATGACATCATTTTTGGCTCTACTGATGCCAAACTATGCAAAAGGTTTTCTGACCTAATACATTAAAAGTTTGAAATTAGTAGCATAGGTGAGCTTTCATACTTCCTTGGTATTCAATTGAAGCAATCCCTTGATGGCATTTTCATCTCCCAATCTAAATATGCTAAGGAGCTAGTTAAGAGATTTGGGATGTTTGATGCCTCAGCTATGAAAACACTAATGGCTTCCAATACTGTGATTGATTCTGGTGAACAGGGCAAGCCAGTTGATCAGAAAACATATAGGGTTATTGTTGGGTCCTTGTTGTATCTCACAACTAGTAGGCCAGATATAATGTTTGTTATATGTCTTTGTGCTAGGTTCCAAGTGAACCCTAAAGAATCTCATCATATTTTCCTAAAAAGAATTTTGAGATATATAAAGGGTTACCCAAATCTAGGACTCTGGTATCCAACTGTGTCAGAATTTTAATTAACTGGATTCTCAGATGCTGACTTTGCTGGATGTAGAGTTGACAGGAAAAACACATCAGGAACATGCCAGTTCCTTGGTGATAGGATAATGTCTTGGTTTTGCAAGAAACAGACATCTGTGTCAACTTCAACTGCTGAAGCTAAATATATAGCAGCTGGCAGTTGTTGTTCACAAATTTTATGGATTCAAAACCCACTCCTGGATTATGGTTTCAATCTAAATAATTCAACTATATTTTGTGATAGTACCAGTGCAATTTCCATTGCACAAAATCAAATACATCATAGTAGGACCAAGCATATAGAAATTAGACATCATTTCATTAGAGATTATGTGTACAGGCCATGAATGTTGAATCAAGAAGTTAACAAACAACTAGGCAAAAATTTCCTTAGCGGCGTTGAGTCACAACTCAACGGAGATGCTCCAAGCTTTGAGTCCTTGTCGGTGGCGAGTTTCACGTAGAATAACGTCTACGTCTCTGCAGAAATCCACACGAGCGGGAGAACACCGAGCTTTTCGTCGAACGAAAGATCGGGAAGTAAATCGTCTGCACCTTGCACTTCCACGGACTGCTAGGTCCGCGCCAGGAATAGCAACACCGGCGACTATCGCTGGAAAGTAGGTCAGCGGAGCAAACGATCGGCGGAAGCGGAACTCTTCCGTCCGGCGGGGTACGGGATGCGGCGGATCAGCACGGCGGAATGCTTCCGTCGGGTTTTATTCGGCCGCAGGAGAAAAGCACGCATTCCCCTTTCCTCCCAAAACCCTAAGTCCTTATTTATACCAAAGGTATAAAAAGACCTAAAAGAATCGCTATCCGCAGACCACACAGCATAGGGTTTCAGAGTCATTCGCCGGGAATGAACTCCAGGTTCGGCGAGAATCAGATCCAGATTCGGCGAGAATCAGCAGACAGATTTGGCGAGAATCATCTGCAGAATCGTCGAGAATCAAGGATAGAATCGTCGAGTATCACCAATCGCCGGAAATCAAACATTTAGATTCTCGACGAATCATTCGCGACGAATGATTCTCGACGAACTCGTCGAGAGTCGTCGAGTCATACTCGACGATTCTCGACGAATCTCCTTGGCAACATTTGTCTGACCCCCCCCCCCATTCTGTATGGTGATTGGTAACCTTTACCAACACAGTCAATCTTCCAACTTCTCCACATGCTCTTATGTGCGACCCTGCAGGCTCATATCGCGTTGGCAGCGAGATTACATGTTTGACCACTTCTAGATCACCATGGTAACTCCAATAGTTTTCCACTTGATCTTGAAAGTATCAAACCAAAAACCTCACAAACAATGAGCGGCATCTAGCAATGCATCATTGCTACCCAAGCAATAAGAGTTCATAACTCATAAGCCTAATGAACAATGTTCCAGCGTTGTCTTTGTCCCTTTGTCCTTTACATCCGGAAAGAACTAGAGGCATGGACCGTGTCACCCTCATAATAGCTCAATCCAAGTTTCTTGATCTAGAACGGACTTCCAGAGAATGGTGAGTCCAATATCACATATTGACTCAACCAAGCATGGTCATGCATTTCTCAGTCCAGTTCCATCAAGGGGCCCATGGATGCAACTCCTGTCATATAGGAGGACAAATCCCATATCTGCTCACACACAAACACCCAAATGATTCGTAACGTGCCCAACAACCACCCTTATCATCAACCTTTCTCAAGGAAGACTTTAGATGGCATCAAAGCACGCTCTTCCTCACTTGATGAATGTTGTGACTTTAGGTCAAAGGACCACAACACCATTTTCAATTGAGACCTACTCGTGATACGTTTAGATAACAATCCACAGAGTAGTCTCAGGTTGGGTCTGTCCAGTACAACTTGTTCATTAACAAGTACCCACGTGATGACTTGATATCATAATATCATGACCTATGAGAATTGGTCATTAGTCAACACACGTGCTAGTCCTAATGTATCATCATCACCCTTAGTTTCTATGATGATACTACGACCAGGGACCTTTTAAGAATGAAGCTTCAAATAAATCATAGGCTCTCACATTCAAGTCACGTACTTGATGTCCTATGGAAGCAAACATTCTAAGAGTATTTATTATGTTAACATTTAACTATCGCATAGAGAAATCATAATAAAAGAACATGCCATTAATTGTAAAAGAAAAATCTAGGTACAAAATTCATCATATGAATAAATAACAAATAGCAAACAGAATATATGTTTACATGCAACCCACAAGACTCTCATTAGAGTTGATCATTTAGGTATCGTATACCCATTGATCTAGTATGACCATCATGCTTTCTCTGCGCGAGAGGCTTTGTCAGTGGATCCGCAATATTCTCCTCAGTCGGCACTCTGCAAATGTTCACATCTCCTCGTTCGATAATCTCACGAATAAGATGGAACCGCCGAAGTATGTTCTTGGAGCGCTGATGGGATCTAGGTTCCTTAGATTGTGCAATTACAACATTGTTATTGAAGGATCAAGCGCATACCCAACTGCACCAAAATCCCGGACTGTTGGAGAGGGCGCTACTTAATTTTTTATATAAGTAGCAGAGCGCCACGGGTCAAGTGAAGGAACGCCGGACCCAACAGTTATCACAGTAGAGAACTACGGGACCAACAATGCTAGGAACTACATCAAGCTCGCCGATGAATTTTTTAATCCATACAGCCTCCTTCGCTGCGTTAGCTGTAGCGATATACTCGGCCTCTGTTGTAGAATCAACAACTGTCTTTTGCTTGGAACTCTTCCAGCTCACAGCTCCTCCATTAAGGCAAAACACAAAACCTGACTAAGACTTTGAGTCGTCCCTATCAGTTTGGAAGCTAGCATCTGTGTAACCATTTACAACGAGCTCTTCCTCTCCACCATACACCAAGAACACATCCTTTTTCCTTCTCAAGTACTTCAGGATATTCTTGACTGCAATCCAGTGACACTCACCGGGGTCTGACTGATACCTGCTAGTCATGCTCAAAGCAAAGGAGACATCGGGTCGAGTACATAACATCGCATACATGATTGATACAATTGCCGAAGCGTATGGAATCAACTTCATGCGGTCCTTATCTTCAATAGATTTTGCACACTGGTCCTTAGAGAGATTCACACCATGAGATATGGGTAAAAATCCTTTCTTGGACTCAAGCATGTTGAACCGCTTCAACACCTTCTCAATGTATGTACTCTGGGTCAAACCCAGCAACTTCTTCGATCTATCTCTATAGATATAAATACCGAGTATGTAAGTCGCTTCACCCAAGTCCTTCATAGTAAAGCAGTTCCCTAGGTTGTTCTTTAAAACTTTCAGGGTAGGAATGTCATTCCCAATCAATAGTATGTCATCTACATACAATATCAGGAAGACAACAATGCTCCCACTGATTCACTTGTAAACACAAGGCTCATCTTCATTCTTGATGAAACCAAACTCTTTGATTTTCTCATCAAAATGAAGATTCCAACTTCGAGAGGCCTGCTTCAGTTCATATATGGACCTATTCAGCTTGCATATTTTAGTTGCTTCATTTGGGGATACAAAACCCTCGGGTTGTGTCATGTACACTTCCTCAAGGAGGTTTCCATTAAGGAAAGCCATTTTGACATCCATCTATCAGATCTCATAGTCATAATACGCAGCAATAGCAAGCAATATCCTTATGGACTTTACCATGGCAACAGGGGAAAAGGTCTCATCATATTCAATACCATGAATTTGCTTGAAACCCTTAGCCACAAGTCGCCCTTTGAATGTCTGTACATTCTCATCCATGACGGTCTTCTTCTTGAAGACCCATTTGCACGCTATGGGTCGTACCCCTTCAGGTGGTTCCATCAAGTTCCAAACTTGGTTTGCATACATGGAGTCCATTTCGGATTTCATAGCCTCAAGCCATTTGTCGGAGTCCGGCCCATTCATAGCCACTTGGTAGGTTGCTTGTTCATCATCATGATCCATAAGCAACACATTACCTATTTGAGACATGAGAAATCAATATCTCTCAGGCTCAAACCTCGGTCTACCAAATCTACGTAGGACTTGTGTTTATTGAGCAGGTTCTCTAGCTACAACATCTTGTAGTCCTGTCTCAGAATCCAATTCCAGTTCATTCACTACCTGTGGTTCTTGAACTTCTTCAATTTCTACCTTTTCAGTCTTTCTTGATAAGAATTCTCTTTCCAAGAAGACGCCAGTCCTTGCGACAAATACTTTGCCCTCGGACGATAGGTAAAAGTAATACCCTTTCATTTCCTTAGGATATCCCACCAGATAACATTTATCCGATTTGGGTTCCAGCTTGTCAGGCATTTGACGTCGCACGTATGCCTCAGAGCCCCAAATTTTAATGAACGACATACTAGGACGCTTCTCAGTCCATATCTCATATGGTGTCTTCAGAACCATTTTCATTGGAGCGCGATTCAGTGTATTTGCAGCAGTCTCTAAAGAAAAACCCCAAAAGGAACCAGGCAAGTCTGCATGATTCATCATCGAACGTACCATGTCTAACAGAGTACGATTTCTCCTCTCAGACACACCATTATGTTGTGGTGTTCTAGGTGGAGTGAGCTGTGATACAATACCACACTCTTTCAGATGATCACGGAACTCATGACTCAGGTATTCGCCACCTCGATCAGATCGAAGTGCTTTAACCCTTTTACCCAACTGGTTTTCTTCTTCATTCTTGAACTCTTTGAACTTTTCAAAGGTCTCGGATTTGTACTTCATAAGATACACATATCCGTATCTACTAAAATCATTAGTAAATGTAACGAAGTAGAAATACCCACCTCTAGCCATGGAGCTCATGGGTTCGCATACATCACTATGTACAACACCCAAGAGATCTTCAGCCCTCTAAGTATAACCAGTGAAAGGAGCTTTAGTCATCTTGCCTAACAAACAAGATTCGCATCGCTCAAATGATTCATAATCAAATGAGTCCAAAAGTCCATCTTTATGGAGCTTGGATATGCGCTTCTCGTTTACATGGCCCAAACGACAATGCAAGAGATATGTAGGGTTTGAGTCATTTGTTCTTAGTCTTTTATTATTTTCTACATTATAGATCAGATGATCCAAGTTCAAAACATAAAGACCATTAAACAATTGGGCTACAGCATAACAAACATCATTCTTAAATATAGAACAACAGTTGTTCTTAATTATAAAAGAAAATCCAATCATGTCCAAGCATGAAATGGATATAATGTTTCTACTTATGGCCGGAACGAAATAACAATTATCTAGTTCTATTACAAGCCCACTGGGCAAAGAAAGACGGTAAACCCCTACGGCTACAGAAGCAACTCTTGCTCCATTGCCGACGCGCAGGTCCACCTCCCCTTTACTCAGCAATCTTCTCCTTTCCAGTTCCTGCACATTTGTACAAATGTGTGAACCACATCCGGTATCCAATACCCAAGATGAAGGAGCAGAAAGGTTTATCTCTATAACGTAAATATTCGAAGCGGAAGTCATACCTCCCTTCATTTTCTGCAGACCCTCAATGTAAGAAGGACAATTCCTCCTCCAATGACCAGCCTTGCCACAGTGGTGGCATTTCCCCTCCTTCACCGTGCTCTTCTTTTTCTTCAGTGCAGAAGACTTGGGCTCAAGATATGACTTAGGTCCCACCTTCGTCTTCTTAAAGCCCTTGGCATGTCCCTTGCCCTTATGCACAATCACTATGGGGCTGGCAGGCTTGGCCTTCTTCATATTGATCTCGACAGTTCTAAACATGCCTAGGAGCTCGGGCAGTGTCTTGTCTATTTCATTCATGTTGTAGTTCAAGACAAACTGCTCATAACTGTCCGGCAACGATTGCAGGATCAGATCTGTGGCCAACTCTTGACCTAGAGGAAAACCCATCCTTTCAAGGTTCTCTATATACCCAATCATCTTGAGTACGTGAGTCCTTACTGAGTCTCGAACTCCCATCTTGCACTGAAATAACGCTTTTGTGACATCGAACCTCTCTTGACGAGCCTGCCCTTGAAACATTTTCTTGAGATGCTCGTCAATCTCCTTGCACCCCATGTTCTCATGTTGCTTTTGAAGCTCAGAGTTCATGGTGGCAAGCATAAGGCATTCGACGTCTAAGGTGTCATCAGTATACTTCTTGTAAGTATCTATATCAGCACGGGAAGAATTCCCGGTCTGCACCTCGGGGGCTTCTTCTTCCAAGACATAGAGCTTTCGCTATTGCCTGAGAACAATTCTCAGGTTCCTGTACCAGTCCATGTAGTTAGTCCCACTGAGCTTATCCTTCTCAAGGATGGCTCTCAGAGACAGAGTGGAGTGTGAACCACTTGCCATGGAATTCTACAAGAATTCATGCAGAATAATATCAGTACCAAAATTTCAAAATATAATTTATTTTAAATTTGGACTTCAATTAAAACTCCCACTATTTTATTCGAAATGATGGCCCTCACTATCAATTCGGAGAGTTCATGTGAGCTACTCTCTTAGTGGACAAGATCCGTATTTCACCAACACAATGAGTCAGCTTTGGCTTTTCTCTCACGATGTGGTTATTTAGGTAGACAATGCTTGCCAATTGCATCCTCATGCAATTCTTGTATGGTTGGTGAATAACTCCTTATTCGCATCCATCATATGGTGCATGTCAACCCTATGCCTCTAGGCACTCAACCTTTGAGGTCACCTAGTTAAGCTTGACCTGATGTCGACAGTGGAATATCACAATTATCCACTCGCACCCTTACCAAGATAGATTAATGCACCTTGCTTTGGCAAGCCCGCACTTCATCTATCGAGGCAAGAAGAGTGTCATCCATCGGAAGGCATCCGAACACTTAATATTTGATGAAGGGATTTTTTTTGATAATAGGTTAACAATTAACCATGATCAACATTTGATCAATGTGCACATCCATAGAAAAACACTTCTAAAATCCACATGCATCTCTTATGTGCACAACCTAGCACTATCAACATTTGATAGAAGGAAGGGCTAAATCTGAACATCCGGACTCTTCCAAATCTTCATATTTACATACAATTGACAAAGGCAAAGGCAACTCAACTTAAAGCAGTAGACAAGCTCGTCTCTCATTGTTGGATTCAAAATCCAAAACAATACACGGGTTCATTAACCACTCGAGGGACGGTTACTGCTAAGTAGACAACAATTTCTAACAATTAGAAATTACCACGAAATACCAGACGTTCCTGGCGGGGTTCCAAGGGGCCGAGCCCCTAACCTGTGGGTTATGGGCCCACCGATTTCCCTTGGAAAACCATCAACAATTGATGTTCCAGGATTAAATCTAGACATTTAGAACACTTCTAAATCCCTAGGTTTACACGCACTGGAATAACCTAACTTCCAAAACAACAATCATGGCTGAAACCTCCCTCTGATACCACTGTTGGGTTTCTCTATGAGGATGGCACAACACTTGTGTACGCAGCGGAAGTAATAAAAATCAAGAACAACTCAAAGAGATTGGATCGGGCCATGAATGTTGAATCAAGAAGTTAACAAACAACTAGGCAAAAATTACCTTAGCGGCGTTGAGTCACAACTCAACGGAGATGCTCCAAGCTTTGAGTCCTTGTCGGTGGCGAGTTTCACGTAGAATAACGTCTATGTCTCTGCAGAAATCCACACGAGCGGGAGAACACCGAGCTTTTCGTCGCACGAAAGATCGGGAAGGAAATCGTCTACACCTTGCACTTCCACGGACTTCTAGGTCCGCGCCAGGAATAGCAACACCTGCGACTATCGCCGGAAAGTAGGTCGACGGAGCGAACGATAGGCGGAAGCGGAACTCTTCCGTCCGGTGGGGTATGGGATGCGGCGGATTGGCACGGCGGAACGCTTCCGTCGGGTTCTATCCGGCCGCAGGAGAAAAGTACGCATTCCCCTTTCCTCCCAAAACCCTAAGTCCTTATTTATACCAAAGGTATAAACAGACCTAAAAGAATCGCTATCCGCAGACCACACAGCATAGGGTTTCAGTCATTCGCCGGGAATGAACTCAAGGTTCGGCGAGAATCAGATCCAGATTCGGCGAGAATCAGCAGACAGATTCGACGAGAATCATCTGCAGAATCGTCGAGAATCAAGGATAGAATCGTCGAGTATCACCAATCGCCGGGAATCAAACATTTCGATTCTCAACGAATTCATCGAGAGTCGTCGAGTCATACTCGACGATTCTCGACGAATCATTCGCGACGAATGATTCTCGACGAACTCGTCTAGAGTCGTCGAGTCATACTCGACGATTCTCGACGAATCTCCTTGGCAACATTTGTATGACCCCCCCCCCATTCTGTATGGTGATTGGTAACCTTTACCAACACAATCAATCTTCCAACTTCTCCACATGCTCTTATGTGCGACCCTGCAGGCTCATATCGCATTGGCAGTGAGATTATATGTTTGACCACTTCTAGATCACCATGGTAACTCCAACAGTTGTTCATAGTGACCTCACCCAAATAGAGAGAGATTGTTGGAACCTCACCTTGTTTAGGGTTGATTTGGGCTAGGTTCACTATTAGGACTCTCAAATGACCCACATTGTATTGTCTAGGGTCATAAATCTTTTTCAGGATCTAGTTCAAGTCAGCAAACCTAGAGTGATTGGTTTTCACCTTCAGAAGTCTTAGAGACAAAAGACCTCCAGATAAAGTAGTTTTCTAAGAATCAGAAAAAGCGTTCGACGATAGCTGAACTCAGCTCGACGATCGTCGATCTCAGCTCGACGATCGCCGATCTCAGCTCGACGATCGTCGATCTCAGATCGACAAACTCAGAGTTTCTTCTCTGAGTTGAGCTCGACGAAAGTTCAGCTGAGATCGACGATTTGTCAGCTTATACCAGAAACTCAGCTCGACGAAGTGTTATCTCAGCTCGACAAATTTGGAGCTCTGTTCTACGATTTTCTACTCTTGTCTACTATCTTCAGTTCGACGATATTGTATCTTAGGTCAACGAAATTTGTTGAGTTCGACTATATTCTCCCAGATTCAGTTCGACTATTTTCTCTCAGTTTCAGTTTGACTAAGGCAGAAGTTTTTCAAATTATATTATATTATGTTTGTAATACTCTGGTAATTAATGCTCAATATTCTTATGAATATAGCCGTTTCATGACAGCATTAATTATGATTTTCACAGAGTTATTACTTGACTTATTTACTGGGACAGTTGAGAAAATTCATTTAATACAAATTCTAGCCGTTCAACTCCCAGATTTTTTGCAGTCAATCAAGGAAAGGGAATTCAAAATTCAAATACTAAAATCTGCAAGGATTATATATAAAGTTTTTCTTTTTCAAGACAGAAAGCAATAATACATACAGAAAATAAGAACACGTAGAAAGAGGCAGTCAGGAATACATTTCTTACTTCAGGAATTTTCAAGAGACAAAATCATCAACATCTGTCTGAAAGTTTCCTGAAGATCTTCAAGCAGTCTGAAGGCCTACACCCTGAGCAAAGCTCTCTTTATCCTGAACCATTCTACATCTCAGGAGCTTTGACAACAGCACAATCCACTAGTCTTCTCTCAGATTGTTGACAGAGAAGAACATCATCTTTATTTTCATTCACCATTGTAAAAGGGTTTTTAACTCCCTTCAAAAGTTATCATTTGATTGTCAAGTCTCCAGATCAAAAGACTTTGTTTGGTTTTTGGGCACCTGGTCAAAAGCTCAAAGGGTTGCTAGATCTCCCTTGAAAATAGATCTTGTGGTGACAGGGCACCTGAGCAAAAACCTGTGGTGGCAGGACACCTGATCAAAAACCTGTAGTGGATTCCTACCAGGGTGATAGAAGAGTGGATGTACCCAAGTTTAGGGGAACCACTATAAAAATCTTTGTGTCGTCTGGTTGCTCTATTTTTTATTTTCTCTGTGCTGTGATTTTTGTGTTTTGTTTTCTGTCCTTCTATATATAGTTATCACATATTTTAATCCGCAATAAAAGTTAATCAAAATTTTTTAAAACTCTATTCACCCCCCCCCCCTCTCTAGAGTTTCTGTGATCTATCCCTTCTCTTTCAGACTTGTTAGTTATTACTACTTGTTTTACTTTTATTCTAGATTGATCGAAACTGGTTGAATGATCGTACTTGCCGGCAGGATCGGCGTCTTGCGGTGTCGACTAACCCGGGAGTTAGTGTCACTGTAAGGCGGCGGTTCTGGGCATAAGACCGGGTTACCTCCTTGGTAAGGGGAGAGGGGTCTTACATAATGTGAGCATTTTTTGGTGATATCTAAAAATAATCCAAGCAGCTCTTTTTGATTTTCAGGTCATTCCAACAAAATTCTTCTCATTGGAGTTCAAAATCATTCTGTGGCTGCTGGAAAACCAAAATGACTTTATGGTGGGAGACAGAATGCGTTATGGTTTCCATTCTGCTGTCAAAAAAGAATTCCAAATCTTTCACGGTGGACTCTTTCTTAACCTTGACTCACATTCTGGATTCCTGGGACGAAACTGTGACTATGATTATCATTCTGTGGCTGCTTAATAATTTGATTGCCTATCAGGTTCATTAAAACTCTCACAATTGTTTTGATTGAATCCTTGAGTTTTTTTTTTCCTTCTGTCTCATTGCGTTCTTCCAATTTTGCATATTTTTTAGCGTGTTATCCTTTAAACATGCTCTCAATCATGTTAATACTGTCATGCGTTGCACGAAAAGATCCCAAAGCAGTAGCGCACAGGCCATGTTTGTGTTAAAATCATCAAACACTGGGTATTAATGACATTTATCAGGTGAATGACTTTGCATCTGAAGAGATCTCTGTTTAATGAACTAAGGGGTGATTTCTATTTGCTCTGCATTTGAACTTGATTTTCAACAACTTCACAACTTCAGATCTCTTCTTATAGCTTGCTTTATCAAAAACAAATTGATTTTGTTTAAGAGAAATACTACAGTTATAGATTAGCATTCAATTCATTCCATAACAATGTCTTTCTAATTTACTTGCTATATTATTACTTAGATATACTTTGTAAAGTTCATTCCCATACATAGTTTAATTGAGCTGCTACTTCATGATAATCTCATGAAAATTTTAAACAGCATATGTTAATTAACATGTAGAAATTTCCAGATCTACGGCTACAAGCAGCAGTGTAGCATTTAACATCTTCACAACCATTCTTTGATACACTTAAGAACCTTCTGGAGCTTTATTTAAAGCAGCTTAAAAACTGATGAAGTTATCTTATCCTGAATCTTATAACAAATTTATTGTATTTTAGTGTTTTTTATACCGTTTTTCTTCTATTTTGTGTATGAGCTTATCTGTTCTATGTTGCAGGAACTAATGGCTCATGCAGTGTGTAACAATGTTGAGACAACCACAAGTGTGGGTAAAGCAATCTAATCAGTTCTATGTTGCAGTAATTAGTGGCTCATGTATAGAATGTTTAACCGTGATAAAATGAAATGGCAAAGCAGATGAGATTAGAGCGAGAAAATTCAGTTTAGCTCTACAATGAACCTCAAGGATGCCCTCTGCCCTGCCCCGCGCATGCCCTCACAGGATGCCCTCTGCGCTGCAGTTTGAACTGCAACAAACTGGGCTGCAGTTTGCACTGCAGCAAACTGCAGCAAACTGCATTATGCTATTTTCAAGCATAATTTTGTAACGTCTATCCTCTTCTCGATAAATGTGGATTGTCCTGGTTGTTTATTTTTAAGTTTTAATTGAGACGGTAAGAATTTAACTTTCAATAAAAAGGTTTAACTCCAAGTTTTGATTTGAGTTGTTATGGGTGTTTGATGTGCTTAATTGAATGATAAAAATGCTCTATTTGGCTTGGTTAATTATAAAAGATATGTATTTGATTTTTGAATTTTGCCCGCATAGGTGCACTGCGACCCCCGCTAGGTAGCCGGCATCCGACGACACCGTTGGTGGGGTCCGGCCAAGCCGTCGCCGGCTCCACTGTCAGCGGTGACCTCCACCTTCGCGGAAAAAAATCCTCGGTATTTTTTATTTTTGGAAAAATTCTTCTATTTCACAGTGAAGGACACCGCTGCCCGACAGCCTCCGGCCTACCCCGCCGAGGTCACCGGCGTCCTGCGAGCCCGCTGGTGGAGCCTGGTCAGGCGGCAACCGGCTCCACCAATGGAGGGGGCCTCCTCCGTGAAATAAAAATATAAATTAAAAAAATAATATAAATAAATATAATTTGAGCTCCGGCCGCCGGGCTCTGCTTCTTGTGTACAGTCAGCAACTCCGGCCAGTCCGAACTGGAGGAAATGGAGGCAATAATGGTTTTTAAGGACCAGTGACAAACGTAAAACCTCAAAATATTACTCAACAACAAAATAGGCAATCATTTTGAGAAAGTGATGTATGACAATTGAGCTTAGCCAAAAAGAAAAAAAAAATCATGCGCAATAACAAATACACAACGCAGAAGAACTGTAAAATAACAAATACACAACGCATCAGCTACATATTTGGCGGTAGTTGGAATGGAAGCAAATCAAAATAGCTAGGATCAACATGGAAACATTCTCCACATTTAGAAAGTTATTAAATTTTGACTTCAAATACATTGATCACATGAAATATTCCTATAAACTCAAAGAAATCTGACAAAAAACCTCAAAAAGATTCTAAAATCAAACAGCTGCAGCACTAAATTAAATAAAATTAGTCAAAACATGATAATGATTTTGCATACACTCTCAGTCCGGGAGAATTATTCCCTAGAATACGAGCATTTTCGCACGGGCTACGCCCGTACTCAATGCGCTCGGGCGGTCTTCGGCCGCATCAGCCGGGCTTCGCCCGTGCATGATGCTCCGGACGGCCTTCGATCGCATAGAAGCGGGCAAATCTTCGCACGGGCTACGCCCGTGGTCGAAGCTCTCGGGCGGCCTTTGGCCGCATCCAGGCGAGCTTCGTCAGTCTCTGCACGGGCTATGCCAAGATCACTCAATGCGACGCCAACCAAGGATACATGGTTTTGAGTGCTCTAAAAGCCAAGATCTTGGTTTTGAGAGCACTCAAAGCCAAGAAACAAACGAGCATCTTCGCACGGGCTACGCCCGCGTTCGATGCTCTCGGGGGGCCTTCGGCCGCAACAGGCGGGCTTCGCCAGCGCTTGATGCTCCGGGCGGCCTTCGGCCGCATAGTCACCCGCTTCGACGCAATGCACCAGCTCAACATCGCACCCGCCACTCGCGGCCCCCGAAGCACTCCGGCGCCGCAACAAAGTGCTTCCGGGGCCGCGAGTGGCGGGTGCGACGTCGAGCTGGTGCATTGCGTCGAAGTGGGCGACTATGCGGCCGAAGGCCGCCCGGAGCATCAAGCGCGGGCGAAGCCCGTGCGCAGGCGGGCGAAACTCGCCTATTGTGGTCGAAGGCCGCCCGAGAGCATCGAGCACGGGCTAGATGCTCGTGTGTGTGTGTGTGTGTGTGTGTGTGTGTGTGTATATATACTTGCATCTTCGAACGGGCTCCGCCCGTTCTCAATGCGTCGCTGCGGGCTTCGCCCGCAAACCAAGCGGGGTTCGCCCGCTTGGCATTCCGGCGGGCTTCGCACGCCCGTTCTCGATGCGTAGCTGCGGGCTTCGCCCGCAACCAAGCGGGTTTCGCCCGCTTGACATTCAAGCGGGCTTCGCCCGTTCGCCTGTTCTCGATACGCCCGCCCCCGCGAAGCCCGCCCTAAACAATTATTTAAAAGTATTTAAATTTTATTAAATACATTATAAAATAAAAAAACCAATTTTTATAATTTATTTAATTAACCAAATTATATAATTATAATTTAATAATCATTTATTTAATAAAAAATTAAGTAAAAATAATAAAAAAATCCCCCCCCCCCTTCCGCCTCCGTCTCCTGCCCGCTGATGCAGCCGGCGGTGGAGCTGCCGGCAGCCTGCCCGGCGCCCACCGGCGGGTTCGCCTGCCTCCGGCAAACCCGCGGGGTTGTCCGGCGGCGAGCGGGCAGGGCCACCGCCGCCTGCTCGCCCCCGGACAACCCTCGGCGGGTTCGCCGGAGGCAGACGAACCCGCCGGTGGGCGCCGGGCAGGCCTCCGACGGCTCCGCCGCCGGCTGCGGGGTGGAACGGTGAATGGACGGGAGGAGGGATGCAGGGCATCAGGATTTTTCTGGATTGAACAGTGAATTTTTTGGAGTTTTGGTTATTGCAGTCCTACTGCTTTGAATCCAACGCCTGTCTTTTATGATGCTTGATCCGACGGTCCAGATTCTGCTGGTGGTGTGCTTCCAAATAGGATTATTGTTTAATATATATATATATATATATATATATATATATATATATATATATATATATATATATATATATATATATATATATATATATATATATATATATATATAGACAATATACATATTTTGCCGCCCTTAATGTAGATTTAATCTCGACCATCCAATTTTACTGTTATATCATTCAACGTGTTTTCATCATATTTTTAGTTTTTAAAACAACTGACTCCTCCGTAGATCCTAAGCCCAGGAAATTGTAAATACTGCAATCTCCCATAAATCCTCCAGATCTTCCCACACTGCGTTAGGGCAAACCTTTTCTCATGCTGCCTCCTCTCACGCTTCTTCCACTCAAACCGATAATCTTCCATGAAATTGTAAATCCTCAGCGGAAAACTCAACTCTCTCGCGATTCCTCCTCCCACACCTACAATTCTAGCCTCCTCCACGTCCCGCCACAAACGATAATTTTACAACAAAGGCCTTCTCCATCTCAGATTTTGCAATTGTCGAGCTCTCTCGTGATTCCTGCATCCGACGACCCTTCTCGTGAAACCAGCAAACTGTGAATCCTTCTCTGTCTCTCACAAATCTTTCTCGGTCTGCAACTGACGATTTCTCCATTTCCGATCTCTCCCGCAATTTTTGTAACTAATGCCCTCTATATTGACTCTAATAACCTGGGAATCCTTATCCATCTCTTACTCTGCAACGGGAAGGATGGAACTCTACGATGACTGCGGCCGACGCCTGATCCATCTCTGATCTCTCCCGCAATCCTATAATTGAAGCCCTCTACAACAACTCCTGCAACCCGGGATTCCTTCTCCATCTCCAATTCTGCGACAGGAAGGAGGTAACTCT
Source organism: Platanthera zijinensis (assembly GCA_039513925.1). Classification (NCBI taxonomy): domain Eukaryota; kingdom Viridiplantae; phylum Streptophyta; class Magnoliopsida; order Asparagales; family Orchidaceae; genus Platanthera; species Platanthera zijinensis. Next base: position 104,212,017 of record CM077088.1, read on the forward strand.
GGAATGTCATTTCTTAATTAAAACAGTAGCTTCTATTTTCAACGTGATATCCCGCATCCCCATTTAAAAACAAATGATTTTCCTCGAGGTGGAGGCCACCGCCACTGACAGAGCCGTCGGCGGCCTGACCGAACCCCACGGATGGGGTCGCCGGAATTCGGCGACCTCGGCGGGGGCTTGTGGCGGCCCGGCAGGGACACCACCGGCGGTGGCCCTGACCATCTATTTCGGTGGTCACGGTCAGGGCCACCGCCGGCGATGGCCCCGCCGGACCCCCTCCGGCCTATCCACGTCGGGGTCGCCGGCGTCCGACGACCCCATCGATGGGGTACGGTCAGGCCGCCGCCGGTGGTGGCCTCCACCATCGAGCGGACGTTTTTTTATTTTTTATTTTTTGTTTTCAAAAATCTTAATAATTAAAAAAGTAAATTATATAATAACAAATATAAAAGAAAAAATAAAAATAAAAAAAATATATACTAAAAATATATAAATAAATAGAATGAATAAAATAATATATATTGAGTATAAAATTAAAATTTAAAGTAATTTTTTTAAAATTTAATTAAACTAAATAAGAAATTAAAATAATTATAATCAGTATAAAATTCTCTAAGATACGAGCATTTTCGCACGGACTACGCCCATGCTCAATGCTCTCGGGTGGGTTTTGGCCATATCCAGGCAGGCTTCGCCAGCCTCCGCACGGGCCTCGCCCGTGCTTGATGCTCCGGGCGGCCTTCGGTCGCATAGAACCATCTTCCTCGCAATCCACTAACTCTATGTTGCACCCGCCACTCGCGGCCCCATGGAGCACTATAGTTTTTTGATTTTATATACGCACTCCGGGGTGTCGTGAGTAGCGTGTGCGGCGCCAAGTTGGTAGATTGCGTGGAAGCAGGTGAAACCCGCTTCAAAGCATCAAGCACCGGTGAAGCCCACTTAGATGTGTTCGAAGGCCCCCTATATATAACTAGTGGTCATGCACTGGGTCTTCACATGATGGAGAGAATATTCAATTGATATTGATTTCCTCTGTGAAAAATCGCATACACGATTGACAATTTAATATGATGTGTTAGTGGTATTTGATTAATTATAAATTTTATTTGAAATAATATATTTAAATTGTATTTAAATTATGTAGAGCAATGAAGTAAAACTTATATATACTTCTTGAATAGTAAATTATAAGTATGAATACAAATATATAGGGATTTGTAGAGAGAGAGAGAGAGAGTAATCCCTTATACAAGATGTGAGACTATTACATGAGGAGGAAGAAGACCTATAATGATCCTCTAAATGGGCCTTTGCAAGATGTTTTCTAACAATTTTCTAACACACTCCCGCGAGATGGAGTGTACATGTCGTAGGCGCCAAGCTTGGATAAGAACTGATAGTATAACGATTGAGAGAGGGCTTTAGTTAGGATGTCAGAAACTTATCATGTAGCGTGAACATGCTCCAATTCTATTTTCTTTGATTGAACTTTTTTTCGAATGAAGTGGCAGTCAACTTCAATATGTTTTGTTTGTACATGGAAGACGAGATTTTTGACAATATTTATCGTTGCTTGACTGTCACAAAATAAGGTCGCCGGTGATGAGAGTTTGAGTCTCAAATCATTAAGAAAACTTTCAAACCGGGACTCAGATACAACAACAGCCAAAGTCCGATACTCGACCTTAGCAGACGAGCGAGCAACAACGGTTTGCTTCTTACTACACCACGTAATAAGGTGTCCACCAAAGTATGTACAGAAACCAGTTGTGGAATGTCTATCACCAAGAGAACCTGTGTAGTCCGCGTCAGAATACGCAACAAGAGATTGAGAGGTAGATGATTTATAAACGGTTCCTTGTCCCGGAGCCGTTTTTAAATATCTGAGAATGTGCTCAACATCTTGGAGATGAGATGTCTAAGGAGCATGCATAAAATAACTCACACCCCACACAGCAAATGAGATATCAAGTCAAGTAACCGTAAGATAAATCAGCTTTCCTACCAAGCGTCGATAATATTCTAGATTTGTAAGCAGTGGGTCGGAAGCAGAACCATGTGCAGAAAGCATGTGATTTACATCCATAGGGATTTTCGGAGGTTTGCACCCTGAGTAGCCAACATCTTGAAGGAGGTCAATACAGTACAGTTGTTGGGATAAGACGAGACCATCAGATCGTCTTGCGACCTCAAGCCAAAGGAAGTATCGAAGATTTCCCAGGTCTTTTGTCTGGAATGTTGAGTTCAAATGTTGCTTGATTTGTTGTATCCATGTAGAGTCGTCACCAGTAATTAGAATATCATTAACATACACAAGGAGAATCACAATTCCTGTTGACTGATGACAGGTGAAGAGGGAGAAGTCAGCCAAGCTTCATGAAAAACTAACTTCGCGAATAACCTTGCTGAATTTCTCAAACCAAGCACGCGGGGACTTTTTGAGAAGCATATATAGACTTCCGGAGATAACATACATGAGACTCCCCCGTGGTCTCAAACCCAGGAGGTTGGTGCATATAAACAGTTTTATGGAGATCACCATTAAGAAAGGCATTTTTAATATCCAACTGATGAAGGTTCCACTTACGATGGTCAACCAAGGAGATCCGGACCCGAACAATATTCAATTGGCAACCGGGGAGAAAGTTTCATCATAATCAAGGCCTTGCTGCTGAGTGAAACACCGGGCCACAAGGCGAGCTTTGAGGCGGTCAACAGTTCCATCCGCGGCATATTTGATAACAAAAACCCAGTTGCAGCTGACACAGGACTGACCGAGAGGAAGAGGAACCAGATCCTAGGTCTGGTTAGCCCAGAGGGCAGTCATTTCATCATCTATGGCAACCCGCCACCCCGGGTGTTGAAGCGCTTCCTACACAAAATTAGGAATAGAAATGGAGGAAAGAGAAATTATAAATTTGTGGAGTGGTGGAGAGAGGCGATGTAGAGACACATAATTCGCCAAGGAATGAGCCGTAGAGGTGGATGCTGGATCAATAGGCTGCGGGATGTCATCGGTAGAAGGGAGTTGATGTAGGGAAGTATTCTTGGACTTACGAGAAGTATAGATACAGAGAGGTGTAGGTAGAGGAGGTAGAGAAGGTACCTGGAGTGGTGAGGGAAGAGGCGGTAGAGATGGAGTCTTGAACGGGACGGCAGGATGATTGGTAGTGGAAGGTAGAGACATGGTAAAAGGAGAGTAATGAAATGGTTGATCTTCATGGAAGGTTACATCAGCCGAAACAATGAGCTTGTCGTCGGTTGGAGAGTAACAAACATAACCTTTTTGAGTAGGAGAGTAGCCAACAAACATACATTTTGTGGCACGAGCAACGAACTTGTCATTCGGTGAACCAAGAAGGTGAACATAACATACACAGCCAAAGACACGAGGTGTGATAGCGAAAGGAGACTTGGAAGGAAAGAGGAGAGTAAATGGAGAGGCGAGTCAAGTACGGACGGAGGCATGTGGTTGATGAGATGACAGGCAGTAGAAACCGTAAAGTTCTAATATTTTGTGGGCACCTGCATTTGAAACATGAGTGGCCAAGTGACATCAAAGAGGTGACGATTTTTTTCGCTCGACCACACCATTTTGCTTGGGGGTATAAGCACATGAGGTTTGATGTATGATTCCAAACTCGGTGCATAAATTTGAGATGGTGTGACCGGTGTATTCGTGAGCATTGTCGGTGCAAATGATTTTTAACGTAGTGAAGAACTGCATACACGTCTCTGTAAGAAAAGTATGAAAAATAGATGTCAGTTTAGTACAATCATGAAGTAGATATAATCAAGTGAGATGCGAGTAATCATTAAAAAAAGGTGACAAAATATCGATATCCAAAAACACTAGGTACTTTATAGGGTCCCCAGACATCAGAATGAACTAAAGAGAAGAGAGTATCACTCCGGGCACGTGTAGGAGGGAAAGAAGTACGATGATGTTTTGTTGGAACACCCTATTACAAATTTGGGTAAGAATCACTATGTTTTTAGGAAATCAGTTTGACCTAGATGTATAGTTGAAAAGGTCAAGTTAGAATGAGTCTAGGGCTTAGAATTTAGGTTTGAAGCTACCTCCAGGACCATTCAAGGATTCAGACTTAGAGCTGAGACAAAGACAATTATAGTCGAGCTTAGGTAGACGAAACGTCGAACTCCGCTCGACGCTCTCTGAGCTCAACTCTGCTAAATCGTCGAACTCTGGTCGACGATCTTCGAGCTCAGATCGACGATCTGCCTTCAGCTTATTCTTCAGATCGCTGAGCTCCGGTCGACGATCTTCGAGCTCAGGTCGACGTTTTCTGTCTGATGATCATTTCAATCTCTGATCTCAGGTCGACGATCGTAGAGCTCAGATCGACGTTTTTCCTGAGAGATCGACGACTTTGAGGATTCAAATTCAGTCAGCTTTTGGAATGTTTTTTAAATTCTCTCAGCATTTATTTCAAGAGATCTGCTAGCCGTTTTCATTTATTCTGGAGCAAGTTTCAAGGGATTTATCAGAGAATGTTTATTGGACTTTCCTCCAGAAGACAAAACATTTATGGAAGACATTTATTGACTGCTAACGGCTATCTTGGATAGAGGATCTTCAGAGAATAAAACATCTTACAGCAGATCAAGACAAGAAATCTATCACTCAATACAAACATACACAGATAGTCAGAAAACTTAGAGAAAAATTAAGTGATCAATCCTGAAAAGTTTTGATTGAATATTGGCATACTGAAAAGTGATCATAGCTTCAACATCAAGGACTCCAGATAATTCATATTTCAGCCTCTGCTGAAACCATCTTCTGCTGAAGATCTGAAGCTTCTGAAGACCTATCACCCTAGCAAAGCTCTCATCTCTGAACCATCTACATCTCAGGGGGAGCTTTGACAACACAATCAATCCACTAAGTCTTCTCTCAGTGATTGAGACAGAGAAGACAACTTCACCTCTTCCTTTTTCTTTTCTTGCTGTAAAAGGGTTATCAAGACTCCCTTCAAAAGTTTTGGTTCTAGTTCTGAGAGCATTGTCAAAACTCAGTGGTGGCAAGACACCTGATCAAAAAATCCAGTTTGATTTTTGAGCACCTTATCAAAAGCTCATTGGTGCCCAGGACACCTGATCAACTCATCCTGCAGTGGATTCCTACCAAGGGTGGTAGAAGAGTGGATGTACCCAGGTTTTTAGGGAACCACTATAGCTCCTTGTGTCTTCTGGTTTTCTTGTGCATATTTTTTTTGCTGTGTGCTGTGGTTTTTATTTTTACTGTTTTAGTTTTATTTCTACATCAAAGCACCTTACACCTATACATAAATTAAGCCTTTACTGCTGTGCATTTTAAATTGTAAATTTACTTTAAAATACTCTATTCACCCCCCTTTAGAGTTAAGATAGATCTTACCCTCACTTTCAATTGGTATCAGAGGGAGGTTGGTTGTTCATACAGGCTAACACCTGAACCAAAAGATCCCTGATAAGATCAATCTTTTAAGAGGGTTATTTTCATTATATTTAATTTTATATAAATACATGGCACATAACAAAGATTATGCAAGCACCAGGCCTCCAGTGTGCAATCTATCCAAGTTTGCACTTTGGAAAGCAAGGATTAGACTTTATATGAACTCTATTGATGAAGACATATTTAATTCTATTTTGACAGTGTGCCCAAGTCCACCAGCAAGCTCAAGTACGAATGCTGTTCCACCTCCTTCAGGAACAGATGCTGAAATAAAGAAGTGGAAGACTGCAGATGCCAAGGCCATGAATATCTTAGCTCAGATAATGTCTGATGAGATATTTCAGAAGATAGCTGAATACAACTCAGCCAAAGGAATTTGGGATAAACTTTCTGAGATTGTCTCAGGATCTGCTGATGAGAGAAAAGATAGAAGATCCCATCTCATATCCCAATATGAGAATTTCAAGAAAGGAGAAGTTGAATCAGTTGCAGACATGTACAACAGACTAAGTCTGATTGTCAATGAGTTAAAGACTCTGGATAAAGAAATCTAATTGACTGAGCTCAATGAAAAAATCCTAATGTGCCTCCCCAGCACTTGGGATTCAAGAATCTGGCCAATCAAAGATGCCAGAAGTCTAAATGAGATTACAACTGAAACTCTCCTGGGCAAGCTCAAATCTTATGAGCTGCTCATTAAAAATAGAGAAGAAGAATAGAAGGCTGCCTCACCATCCACAAGGAAGGAGAAGACCATAGCCTTCAAAGCTACAGAAGAGGAGCCTGAAGATAAAGCTACAGGAAATGATGAGCTCTTAAGTCTACTGGCCAAAAGATTCTACAAAATGGCCAGAAAAGACTTCAGAAAGAGATCATACAAGGGACATGATAAGCCAAGGTATGATAAATAAAATAACAACAAAGAAATTATATGCTTTGGTTGCAGGAAACCAGGCCATATTGTGCCTGACTGTCCAGAAAACAAAAACAAGGACAAGAAAGATAGAAAAGAAAGAAGAAAGGAGAAAGACTTCAAGAAGAACACCTCAGACAAACCCTCCTATAGCAAGAACACACATACAAGGAAAGGATTTGTTGCTGAGACATGGAGTGAAACTGAAGAGGATTCTGAAGCCTCATCCAGCTCCAGTGATGATGAGGATGATGCTGATGAAAAGGAGTTTTGCATGATGGCTATCAATGCCTCTCAAATAGATTCAGAAGCAGAAGAGTTAGAATCAGATTCAGAAGTTCAACTAGAAGAAGATCAGGTAATAAATTCATTTGATTTCAATTCTGAGGACTTTAGATATGAGTTTAAAGTATTATGCCTAGATCTGTTGGAGTCTGAGAAGGAAATTACTTCCCTCATAAAACAACTGTCTGAGTATAGCACTTTAAAATCATAGAACCTCAAACTCACTAAAGAGTTAGAATGCTATAGGGAGGAGATAGCATCACTGAAGAGTGAACTATCCAAGGCCAAGCAGTTTGAAGAATCCCTTAATGGGAGAAGCATCAAATTGATGGATATCACAAGCACAGTAAACTCTAGACTTAATAGTACACTGGGCTTGGGAGCTTCATCCAGCCAGCCTATAGTTCTGACAACTCCAATCAAATTTATCTCTGATAAAGGGAAGGAAGTTGTAGAGGTAGCTAGGAAGAATGCAGATTTGCCAAAGAAAGATATAGTTCAACAGAATGCGTCGAACAGAGCTCGACGATCGTCGAACGTCGCTCGACGATCGTCGAACGTCGCTCGACGATCCAAGAAACGATCGTCGAACTCAGCTCGACGACACCTGAACTCTGAACTCCAGGATAGTCGATATTCGAACAGAGATCGACGATCTGACCCAAGATTGTCGACCTCAGCTCGACGATCGTCGAACAGAAATCAGAACTTTGAACAATCCGTCAAGGGTACATCTAGATTCAATCCTAGAAGTCCTACATCCCAAGGTTTCAACCCCTATGCTGAATGGATAGTACCTCCTAGGAGATACCATCCTGAAGGTTATAAGAGTCAACCTGGGATGTCTTTCATTTCTGAATTTACGGGATATCAACCTAGGCCCAAGGTAAACTGGGTCAAAAACATATAAGCTATTTATGTGCAGGTGAAGACCTATCCAACATCAAACCAGCCATGGTATCTGGATAGTGGGTGCTCAAAGCACATGACAGGGAATAAGGACAACTTCACACCCTTTAAAGCCAAGCTTGGACCCAAAGTAATCTTTGGTGATTCAAACTTTGGAACAACAAAAGGATATGGTGCAGTCCAAATTGGAACAGTCACCTTCAAGAAAGTAGCTTATGTTGAAGGACTCAAGCATAACTTGATAAGTATCAATCAACTTTGTGATGAAGGATATCAAGTGACTTTCAACAAAGCAATATGTAAGATCAAGTCAGAAGACCACACAACTGTGTTAACAGGTAACAGGAAAGGTAACATTTACTTAGTAGACTTTCATTCATCTAAGGTAGATATTTGCCTGTTCAATTCCATATCTAGACCTAATATACTATGACATAAGAGACTATGACACATTAACCTTAGAACCATTGCTAGGCTATCCAAGGACAACCTTGTTAGAGGACTACCTTCTGGGCCCTACAAGAAGGAAGGACTTTGCAAGGCTTGTCAATTAGGCAAGCAAACTAAAAATAGTTTTAAATCAATTAACAAGAGTGATTCACCTAGGATTTTGTGTCTGTTACACATGGATCTTTTTGGACCCATTACAGTACAAAGCTTAGGAGGGAAATCCTACACTTTAGTGGTTGTAGATAACTTCTCAAGATTCACATAGGTGTTCTTTCTGAGGAAGAAGTCTTATAACTTCAAGTGTTTGACAGAGTTTCTCAAATGCATACAGATTGAGTTCAACACTCACATTGCCCTGATCATAAGTGATCATGGGACAGAGTTTGATTCTCTTCTTATGCAAGAGTTCTATCAGAGTGAAGGGATCATGCATACATTCTCAGCTCCTAGAACTCCTCAACAGAATGGGGTAGTTGAAAGGAAAAATAGAACCCTAATTGAATCTGCAACTACATTATTAACAGATGCTCACCTTCCTCTATCCTTTTGGGCTGAGGCAGTGAACACCTCCAATTATGTGTTGAATAGAAGTCTAATACATAAACTGAAGGGCAAGACTTCCTATGAATTGCTCAAAGGGAAGAAACCTAAAGTAGACTATTTTAAAGTTTTTTGTTGCACTTACTATATTCACAATAATGACAAGAGATATTTAGCAAAATTTCAAGCAAAAGCTGATGAAGGAGTGTTTCTGGGATACTCCATGATCAGTAAAGCTTATATGGTTTATAATAAAACTACTCTAAAAATAGAAGAATCTGTTCATATTTCTTTTGGTGAAACTAATATGTCTTTCAAGGAGAAGAATGCTTATACCATAGAACAATTGCAGGTACATTATCTAGCTGAAGACTTGGATAGATTGCAAGTTACTCAAAAGGATGAAAGTAGTGAAGATGAAGAAGCTGCTCAACATCTGGAAGAAAATCTTCTTGAAGAGCCAGTTGCTGTTCCACAAGAGGAAACAGCAACACAAGCTGGTGAACAATCAACCCCCCCTGTTGATTTAGTAACATCAAGAGATCATCTAATCTCCCAAGTGATTGGAAACATCTCAGCTGGTGTGCAAACCAGAAATCAGGTCAACCAAAACCTGATGCACACTTGCTTTCTCTCTCAAATTGAACCTCAATCCATTCAAGATACAGAGCAAGATCCACACTAGATCATTGCAATGCAAGAGGAGTTGCATCAATTTGAAAGAAACAAAGTCTGGGAACTAGCGCCTAAGCCAAAGGATCACTCCATTGTTGGAACAAAATGGGTGTTCATAAACAAATTGGATGATCAAGGAATTATTGTAAGGAATAAGGCAAGGCTAGTTGCTCAAGGATATTCTCAAGAAGAGGGGATAGACTATGACCAGACCTTTGCACCAGTTGCAAGGTTAGAGGCCATAAGAATCTTCCTGGCTTATGCTGCTCACAAGGGATTCAAAGTCTACCAAATGGATGTGAAGAGTGCTTTTCTAAATGGGGAGATCAAAGAAGAAGTCTAAGTCAGACAACCCCCAGGTTTTGTCTCTCCAACTCATCCTGATTATGTTTTCAAACTGCATAAAACATTATATGGTCTAAAGCAAGCTCCTAGAGCATGGTATGAGACCCTAGCATCCTTTCTTCTGGAAAATGATTTTATTAGGGGGAGAGTAGACCAAACTCTTTTTATTAGAACCCATAAGTCCCATACCCTACTAGTACAAATTTATGTAGATGATATTATATTTGGTTCTACTGATTCAAACTTGTGCAAAAAGTTTTCCAAGCTTATGCACTCTAAATTTGAAATGAGTATCATGGGTGAGCTATCCTTCTTCTTAGGATTGCAAGTCAAACAACATGCTGAAGGCATATTTATTTCTCAAACCAAGTATGCAAAAGAACTGGTTAAGAAATTTGGTATGTCTGATGCATCATGTATGAAAACACCAATGCCTACCAATGCTGTATTAGATGCTGATGAACATGGGAAACCAGTTGATCAGACAACATATAGAGCAATGATTGGCTCTTTATTGTACCTTACAGCTAGTAGGCCTGATATAATGTTTGCTATATGAATATGTGCTAGATTCCAAGTTAGCCCTAGAGAGTCACACTTAACTTTAGTAAAGAGGATTCTTAGGTATGTTAAAAGCTGTCCAAATCTAGGACTCTGGTATCCAAAAGATTCAGCATTTGACTTAACTGGATTTTCAGATGCTGATTATGCTGGATGCAGAATAGAAAGGAAAAGCACCAGTGGAACTTGTCAGTTTCTTGGTGATATACATGTCTCATGGTTTTGTAAGAAACAAACATCTGTGTCAACTTCAACTACTGAAGCTGAATACATGGCTGCAGGTAGTTGTTGTTCACAAATCTTATTGATTCAAAATCAACTCCTAGACTATGGTTACAACTTAGAGAAGTCTAAAATATTTTGTGACAACACCAGTGCTATTTCCATTGCACAAAATCCAGTCCTCCATAGTAGGACAAAACACATAGAAATTAGGCATCATTTTCTAAGGGATAATGTTGAGAAAAATAAAATTGAACTTCAATATATCCCAACTGATTTGCAAATGGGAGATATTTTCACCAAGCCTTTGGATGAAAAGAAACACAACTTCTTCCTCAATCAGTTAGGCATGTTAGATGGAGAAAGCCTAAAATAAGTTACAAGATCTTGAAAAGCTAAAAACAGACCAAGATTAGGCTAAAAACTCATTTCTTTTTGTGTCTGTAGGAAAGTTTCTGTCTCTGAACTGCGCTCGACGTTTTCCCCAGAAATCGCCGAACGTCGATCGACGGTTTCCCGAAAAACGTCGAACGGAGATCGACGTTTTTCCAAAACGTCGACCGGAGTTCAGAGCTTGTCAGATAGTTGTATACTATCTCTTTCAGGCCATCAATCGTCGAACTGAGATCTACGATGTTGAAGACCTTTCCGCTTCCCTTAGGAGTCCTGATCGTCAAACGAAGATCGACGATCCTTCCTTTTTCGCGTCGAACCCTAATATAAAATCATTTTTCGGCCGCCGCTCGTCGTTTACGCTTTCATACTCTCTGCAAATTTTTCTCTTTCCCTCCAAACTCTCTACACTTGGTCGTGTTTGTTGAATCTTTGTAGGTACAGATGGCAATGTCGGTCGCCGCTCTCTCCAAAATGAAATTTGATACAGGCTTCGATATAGATATGAACTCCTTCGATGGAAGCGATCAGCGGTTCAAAGATATTCTGAATCTCTTCCGCGAACAGCAGTTGGTTCAGTTGATGACCACCAGAATAAAGATTGCAGCAGATGAAGTAAAAGAATGGGTTTTTACTGCCACCAATGAGAATGAAAACTCTATAGTCGGCACCATCAATGGAACTCAGGTACCAATGTCCCCCGCTCTTTTGACAGAAGTATTCGCCTTAAGTACTGGGAATGACTCCATCGATTTGTCTGGAGAGGAATATGATTCGTTGTTAGATCGAATGAGTCACTCTGCTGTGAACCCTAATAAACTACTGAAAAAAAATTTATCTATTGAATTTCAATTTTTGGCTGATGTTGTTAGGAAAGTCCTTCTGGCAAAGCACTCAGCTCATGATAATATCTCAAGGTATCAGTTATGCTTAATGGGAGCTTTAGTTGATAAGAAACATCTGGATTGGGGATCAATCTTCTTTAATTTGATCAAGAAGAAAATTAGCAAAAGCTGTGTCAGTTTGGGGAGGATTATAGGGGTTTACCTACATCACAGGTGCCCTGATCTGCTGGTTTCAAGTGGGATGCACATCAATGCATCCAAAAGGCTCACCTGTGCCCTTTTCAGCAGGTGGGACAGGTAGATTATCAACCCCAACAGGGCTGCAGCAGCAACATCCGCTTCAGGCACAAGGACTGCCTCAGTCACTCCTCCTCAGATCTCTGCCCCAACAGAAGATTTGCATGCTTCTCCTCCTCCTCCAGCTGTCTCTGCCTCAGTCTCCATATCAACTTCACCACTCATCTCAACCATAGCCATATCTTTCCCCATTACAATCTCATCACCTATTTCACCTTCTCCAGCAACTACCTCAGAACCATTCCACCCTCTGTACTTCTATCCACCTGTCACCACTCCATCATTTCATCTTATGGATGACTCCTTCATAGATGATTCTCCTCCTACTCCTCCTGATATTCCATCTACATATTCCTACCAACAACTTCTACAGGACATACTCTCTCAATCATCCTTCACCCCATCCCTTTCCTCTCCCTTATCATCCATCTCCACCTCAGTAACATCAATCTCAACAATTCCTACTACTGAGCCATGCATCCATATGCCTCCTACCTCCACACCATCCATTCCATCAGTTCCAGCCAACATCATTCCAGCTGCATCAACTCCTACCTCTACTCAACCCCTCTTGAGCATGTAGATCTTTCAGCTTTGACAGACAGGTTGTATGAGCTGCTATCCCCCAGGCTAACCTCATTGCTGGAGACCACCTTGGCTCCACTTCTGAAAAATATTCAAGAGCTGTCTACCAGGCTATCTCCCTTCCTCTCCTCTCAGGCAATCCCTTCTTCTGGGTGCCTTGATCCAGTTATCACTGAATCCAGGCAGGGGGAGATGCCTAATGAAGCTCTGGATTTGCCTGAGGCTGCTGAAATTTCAGAACCTGCTCCATTATTTGCAGTGGATCTTCAGAGCCTGCTGTCAGTTTTTGATACTGTGTACTTCAATTCTCTGCCAATTCAACAAGTTGAAGACCTTACTAAGGCCATTGTGCCTATTTTAAAATATGATCCCAGCCTGATTGCATCATATGTAAATTCTTTCAAGGCTGAGGATGTTGTTGCTTCTATTTTTACTGTTGCTGATGCTACTGCTGTTACATCTCTTGGATCCTCTGATATTGAAATGCTGTCTGTTGTTGCTGATGCTGCTGCTGTTGACGAACTTGCTACTTATCTGGAAGAACCTGAACCTGCTGCTCCAATTACTTCTGCTCCTATTGCTGCTTCAATAAGTTGTGTTTTTGCTGCTGCTCCTGTTCTCACTCCTGAACAACTGAAACAACAAGAGAAGTACATCAAAAGCATTGATGATCTGTATGATAGACCCCAGAGCTCAGAAAGTGATCAGTTTCACACTGACTCTGATGACTCTTCTGGTACTATTACAAAGAAAAGGAAGGCCAGAAGCAAGGCCATGATGAAGGTCCCTCTTGCTAAGGCCAAGGATGCTAATGATATACCCTACTATATTCTGCATGATTGCCAGATAACTGAACCATGGATGCAATATTCTAAAAACCAACTAAAGTCCATGAAGAAGAAAAGAAAGTTTGATAAGTATGAGAAAGGTTCATCCAAGTTTCAGCCTCCTCCTCCTCCTCCTCCAGATTCAGGATCAAGTGGAGGCTCAGCTTCTCAAACCTCAGCTCCAAAGCAAAGTTCCTCCCAATCCTCTCAAAGATATCATCCCATGGGGCAATATCAAAGGGTTTATTAGACCAGAAGGGAACAATATAGATGAAATCAAAGAGAACACAGATTTCAAGCAAGGGAAGGACAAAGGAACATGGACTCAACTAAAGGTCCTTTCCCTTATAAACTAAGAGAAACTGGTTATACAAGAACTCCTAATGCTTCAGAAACTATCAACAAATATGAGCCTGCAGTTCCTTTTGAAGATCCAGAGAACAATCCATTATCATGGACTGCTAGGATGAAAGAACTGGCTGCCTTAGATCAACTGAAGAAGGCCAAAGAACAAGGGAAAGACACTTCCAACATTACAACCTTGTCAGATCAAAGAAAGGCAGAACTGGAAAGGTATGTATCAAGGAAATTCTTTGACCCAGTGGACTACATGAAGCTGCATCCTGAGGCTGTGGTTCCCAGGGCTAGATCTCAAACCTCCTTAGGTGCAGAGGATGATAGAAGGTCAAAGAAAGAAGCTCTAAATCCCAACAGGGAAATCTTATTTAAGAAGGGAAGTGAAAAGAAATGACATTTGTAAGCAGACAGTATACTCACTTTTGAACATTTGTTGATATTCCATCTGATTGCTGCTATATTGCATGATCTGCTCTATTGTGTTAGATTTTTGTTTTTCTGTATGTTGATTTTGTATTTATTACTGAGTTCTGTAAATAGTAATCCTAACCCAAATAGGGGAGATTGTTGGAACACCCTATTACTAATTTGGGCAAGGATCACTATGTTTTTAGGAAATTAGTTTGACCTAGATGTATAGTTGAAAAGGTCAAGTTAGAATGAGTCTAGGGCTTAGAATTTAGGTTTGAAGCTGCCTCCAGGACCATTCAAAGATTCAGACTTAGAGCTGAGACAAAGATAATTATCGTCGATCTTAGGTCGACGAAACGTCGAACTCCGTTCGACACTCTCTGAGCTCAACTCTGCTAAATCGTCGAACTCCGGTCGACGATCTTCGAGCTCAGATCGACGATCTGCCTTCAGCTTATTCTTCAGATCGCTGAGCTCCGATCGACGATCTTCGAGCTCAGGTCGACGTTTTCTGTCTGATGATCATTTCAATCTCTGAGCTCAGGTCGACGATCGTAGAGCTCAGATCGACGTTTTTCCTGAGAGATCGACGACTTTGATGATTCAAATTCAGTCAGCTTTTGGAATGTTTTTTAAATTCTCTCAGCATTTATTTCAAGAGATCTGCTAGCCGTTTTCATTTATTCTGGAGCAAGTTTCAAGGGATTTATCAGAGAATGTTTATTGGACTTTCCTCCAGAAGACAAAATATTTATGGAAGACATTTATTGACTGCTAACGGCTATCTTGGATAGAGGATCTTCAGAGAATAAAACATCTTACAGCAGATCAAGACAAGAAATCTATCACTCAATACAGACATACACATATAGTCAGAAAACTTAGAGAAAAATCAAGTGATCAATCCTGAAAAGTTTTGATTGAATATTGGCATACTGAAAAGTGATCATAGCTTCAACATCAAGGACTCCAGACAATTCATATTTCAGCCTCTGCTGAAACCATCTTCTGCTGGAGATCTGAAGCTTCTGAAGACCTATCACCCGTGCAAAGCTCTCATCTCTGAACCATCTACATCTCAGGGGGAGCTTTGACAACACAATCAATCCACTAAGTCTTCTCTCAGTAATTGAGACAGAGAAGACAACTTCACCTCTTCCTTTTTCTTTTCTTACTGTAAAAGGGTTATCAAGACTCCCTTCAAAAGTTTTTGTTCTGGTTCTGAGAGCCTTATCAAAACTCAGTGGTGGCAAGACACCTGATCAAAAAATCTAGTTTGGTTTTTGAGCACCTTATCAAAAGCTCATTGGTGCCCAGGACACCTGATCAACTCATCCTGCAGTGGATTCCTACCAAGGGTGGTAGAAGAGTGGATGTACCCAGGTTTTTGGGGAACCACTATAGCTTCTTGTGTCTTCTGGTTTTCTTGTGCATATTTTTTTTGTTGTGTGCTGTGGTTTTTATTTTTACTGCTTTAGTTTTATTTCTACATCAAAGTACCTTACACCTATACATAAATTAAGCCTTTACTACTGTGCATTTTTAAATTGTAAATTTACTTTAAAATACTCTATTCACCCCCCCCCTCTACAGTTAAGATAGATCTTACCCTCACTTTCATGTTTGTCGTAGATTCATGATTCACAAGTAAACTCTCGCAATGAGACATCAGGAAGATCCTTCTTGAGAATCGGGAGGGGAGCATTCCCAAGGCGTCGATGTCAATCAATAGTGGAGACAGCAGAGAGAATGGTGGGTGGATCATCCAAAAGATACAACCCACTTGATAGCCGCCCTTTACCAAAGATACTCCGTGTGGAGACGAAACAAAAGAGGAAGGAGAAAATGTTATACAATTGAAGTTCCATAGTAAGATAGCAAGAGAGATTGAAGGGGGGTCCTAGAACATGAAAACCGGGGATAAAGGGAGAGTAAGAATAAGCCGAAGATGGCGCCAGAGACCAGATGGTGTCGCCATTTGCGATAATGGAATTTAAGCGGACTTATTATGTGATGGTCCTGAATGTAATGTGGTGAGTACACCTGAGTACGATCCGGCAGGGGCTATGGGAGAGACAAATATACCTTTAGGTGTTAGAAACGAACTAAAACAAACCGGAAAAAGTATAACTGAAATTTTATTATCAGAAAAAGGTCTATTACAAAGGTATGCCCTTATATAGAATGGAGGAGATGAGAGAGAATACAAATACCCAATGTGGGACTAAATACACAAATACATCATCTACAAATCTAACCGCCAAACCGCCTAGGAGACCGCCTAACCGCGCGGTTAGTAGGCAAGGGCTAACCGCCCGGTCACCACCATCAGAGCACGCCGCCAATCCACTGAGATCCCAGAGATTAGCCGGCAGACCGCCAACGGCTACCAACCCGCCATAGATTAGCCGGCTGACCGCCCGGCTACCAAACCGCCAGTCAAGCCGCCTGTCCGCCCAGGCCTATACAGCAACACTCCCCCTCAAGCTGGAGCATAGATGTCAATCATGCCTAGCTTGCTGCAAATGTGGAAGAAAGAGGCGGACACAGGTTTTGTGAATATATCTGCCAGCTCTTTCTCCGAGGTAACAAACGGAGTGCAAATCTGGTTCTTCAACACTTCTTCTCGAACGAAGTGACAATCAACCTCTATGTGCTTTGTTCGCTCATGGAAGACCGGATTTTTAGAAATGTAGATCGCGGCTTTGTTGTCGCAGAACATGGGAAGAGGATGGTTATAGACCTCTCCAAGATCTAGCATGAGAGCCCGCAACCATTTTAACTCACATGTGGTTGACGCCATGCTACGGTATTCAGCTTCCGCACTAGACCTGGAGACGACTGACTGCTTCTTGCTCTTCCAGCTAACCAAGTTTCCTCCAACAAACGTGCAAAAACCGGAAGTCGACTTGCGGTCCCCTTTGTCGTCCGCATAGCTAGCATCGGAGTACGCTTCGACTCTTAGGTGACCGTTTTTCTGAAAGAGAAGACCTTTCCCAGGTGCGGACTTCACATACTCCAATATCCTGAGAGCAGATTGAAGATGACATTCCCTAGGCGACTGCATAATTTACTGGCTGACCTTTCCCACTGCATAGGAGATGTCAGGTCTGGTCACCGTAAGGTAGATGAGTTTGCCAACAAGACGCCGATACCTCGTAGTGTCCAATAAAGGTGGAGATTCGTCTGTCCATGTCTTGTCTTCTCCAGGAGCCATAGGACACCTGGCAGGTTTAGCACCCGTCAACCCTGCTTCTTTCAACAAATCAAGAGCATACTTCCGTTGGGAGAGAACCAAGGAACCCGGTTTCCGAGAGATTTCAATTCCCAAGAAGTATTTTGGAGAACCCATATCCTTTGTGACTAGGTGTTGGCGGAGATGGACCTTCGTCAAGGCTACACCAGCTTCCTGATCGTTGCCAGTAAGAAGAATATCGTCCACGTAAACAGCTAGCACAACCAGACCGGAAGCGGTCTTGCGAATGAACAAGGAGTGATCAGCCGAACTCCTGGTGAAACCGATAGCCCCAACGATGCTACTGAACTTATCGAACCACGCCCTGGGACTCTGCTTTAGGCCATAGATGGCCTTCTTCAACTTGCATACTTGAGTCTCCCCCTGAGCAACATACCCAGGAGGTTGCTCCATGTAGACGTCCTCGTGAAGGTCACCATAGAGGAAGGCATTCTTGACGTCTAACTGCGAAATAGGCCAATCCTTGTTGACCGCCACCGACAAAAGGACTCGAATTGTGCTGAGGCGAGCAACGGGCGAGAACGTGTCAAAGTAATCAACTCCATAGGTCTGAGTAAACCCTTTTGCAACAAGTCGTGCTTTGTACCGGTCCACACTGCCATCGGGACGGAACTTAACGACAAACACCCATCGACAACCAACCACATCCGTGCCAAAAGGAGGAGGCACAAGGGTCCAAGTGCCCCGGTCAGAGAGAGTAGTAATCTCCTCATCCATGGCAGCCTTCCAGTGAGGAATACCAAGAGCTTCCTGGTAAGTGCGAGGTGTGGTAGTCGCTGAGATAGCTAGGGCGAAGTCCCTGCGAGAAGGTGTTAGCTGATCATAAGAAACAACAGCTGCCAGCGAGTGCTGGGTGCACGTCCGAACCCCTTTGCGAAGGGCAATGGGCAGCTCCAAGTCCTCGAGTTCCTCAGGCGCCGGTGCATCCGTGGCGGAGAGAGCTGGCCCGGGAGAAGAGAGAGACGGCCGAGGAGACGAGGGAGAAGGAGCATGAGCAATAGAAGGAGGGGCCGGTAGAGGTGGTGATGGAGGAATCTCAAGAGGCGTGGATGTGGTGGAGAGAATGGGTGGAGAGGTCGAGTCGGTAGGAGGAAGAGGGAGGTTCGATCCATCGACCTGTGGGAGGTCAGAAGAGAAGTAGGCGGCATTTTCAAAGAATGTCACATCCGCCGAGACGAACTGCTTGCGAGTAACAGGGTCAAAGCAGCAGTAACCTTTTTGAGTTGTGGAGTAGCCCAAAAAGATACACTTCGTGGCACGAGGGGACAATTTGTCGCGAGTTGCGGCAGGGCTATGAACAAAGGCAGTGCACCCAAAAATGCGGAGAGGTAAGGGAAAGGGTTCTTTGGAGGGATAGAGGATGGAAAACGGGGTTTTGCCGTTGAGGACAGTAGAGGGAATGCGATTGATGAGGTAGCAGGAGATGAGGACCGCGTAGCCCCAATAGCTACGAGGAACCTGCATCTGCGTCATGAGAGTGCGAGCGACATCAAGGAGGTGACGGTTTTTACGTTCCGCCACCCCATTTTGCTGGGAGGTATAGACGCAGCTAGTTTGGTGAATGATGCCATGTTGCGTACAAAAAGAAGCGAAATCACTACTCAGATATTCTTTTGCATTATCAGAGCGAAAAATTTTCACAGAGGCAGCAAATTGATTTTTAATCATATAGTAAAATGATGTCCATACAGAGAAAAGTTCGGAGCGATCCTTTAATAGATACACCCACGTACATCTAGAATAATCATCAATAAATGTTACAAAATATGAACTCCCACGCCCTATGGTGAGGGTAGGGGAAGGTCCCCAAACATCAGAATGAATAAGGTCGAACGGCTTGGAAGAGCCACGACCTTGCCTAGGAGGAAAGGGGGAACGATGATGTTTGCCCAGTTGACAGGCATCACAGTTGAGAGGAGAGTTGTGCTGAGGTAGATGAGGGAACAGTTGGTGGATGAGACGTGAGGGAGGATGCCCCAGTCGAAGGTGCCACTGAAGAAGATCTGTAGAAGCTGGAGAGAAGACGGTAAGTGCGGATACATCATCAAGGAAGTAGAGACCGCCTCGCTCAGTCCCAGTAGCAATCGTCCGCTGGGAGTCCGGGTCCTGAAACGAACAAGAAGAAGGAGTAAATGTTACCGAACACTGAAGTTGCTTGCAAAGAGAAGTAACCGACAATAAATTGCACGGAAACTTGGGCACATAGAGGGTATCCGCCAGGCGAAGTGACGGAGTAACTTGAACCATGCCCGTTCCATGCACCGGAGAGGGAGAACCATCCGCAACTAGAACAGGGGGCAACCGATCATGTGTTTCGAGGAGAGAAAAATACTGAGGATTGCCCGTCATATGATTAGTGGCGCCAGAGTCGATTAGCCATTTACCTTGGGTAACCACGTGGGCACTACCTGAGGTCGTGGCCACGGAGGCAGATGGCTTGGAAGTAGTAGGAGCATCACCAGCGGGGCGAAGATGTGGATGCTTTGTCCAGCAGCGGTCAATCAGGTGTCCTGTGCGACCACAATGAGTACAGAGGTAGCGAGAAGGGCCACGCCCGCCAGAGTGGGTACCACGGCCACTAAATCCACCACGATGAGCCTGGTGGGCATAGGCATCCGGAGCCGGAGGAGCGGCAAGCACGGGGCGTTGGAGCAGAGAGGTAACAGCGGCAATGCGGGCAGCAGTAGCATCCAGGGTAGGAGACTCAGCCTCTCCAAGAATTTGCTGCCGGATCATATCGTATGAGTCCGGAAGCCGCAGAAGGTAACAGACCACTAGGAGTTCCTGGAAGTGCTTCAGCTGAGTGGCCACATCTGCAGAGAGAGGACGATTTTGTAGAATCTCAGCGCCAAGGGCTTGGACCTGTTGGTAAGCTGCAGGAGGGGACATGGACTGGCGAGAAAAGAGATCCGCGTAGAGAGTATAGATGCGAGAGGTTTGGCCCCCCTTGGAGTAGAGAGCGGCCAAGTGATTCCAGGCTTGTTTGACCGTCTCATCGTGACGGATGACAGGAAGACATTCATCAGACAGGCTGTTCGCCAGCCAAGTGCGAACCAGTGCATCATTCGCATCCCAATCATTAAACTCGGCAGAGTCAGTAGGCGGAGGGTCATCGGTAAGATGATGACGCTTGCGCTGAGAGCGGAGAAGAAAAGTAAATGAGACACTCCAGTCGGGATAATTGGGCCCCAGAAGCTTAGAGACGGTGCCAAGATTCCCAGAAGCAGGAGAAGGAGGAGGCGGTGGGACAACGACAGTAGACGAGGTGGAGCCATCAGAATTGGTCATCCTGGAAGAGAGGTCGCGCGGTTAAGAGGAGAGACCGGGCGAGCAAGAGAAGGAGAGATCGCAGCGGTCACACAGAGACCAGCGGCAAGCACAAGAAGAGAGGCCGCACGGTTAACAAAGGAAACCGGGCGGGAACGCACGCGAACAGAGAGAAATCGCGCGGATAGGAAGAAACGATCTGCAGCGGTCACGATGACAGACACCAGCGGCCAGAAAAGCCACGACCAAGCCGCAGAACCAAACAGAGGGAGAGAGGTCGGGCGGCTAGCAGACAGACCGCGCGAACAGAAGAGGAGAAACTAGGAGGCAAAAGGCAACAGGTCGTGCAGGCAGAGAGCAACGACAAGGAAAGAAGCCGCGCGAGCAGAATGCAAGCCGGCGAAGGAGACAAGCCGCGGAAACAGGCCGCGAGAAGAGGACACAGAGGCCGCGCGGACAGAAGAAGACCCAATCAGGATGAGTAGACCGATCCCTCTGATACCATGTGCGAATAGAAACAAGAGACCGGAAAAACTGGAGTAATGGAATTTTTATTATCCAAAAAACTGAGTATTACAAAGGTATAGCCTCCCTTATATAGAATGGAGGAGATGAGAGAGAATACAAATACCCAATGTGGGACTAAATACACAAATACATCATCTACAAATCTAACCGCCAAACCGCCTAGGAGACCGCCTAACCGCGCGGTTAGTAGGCACTAACCGCCCGGTCACCACCATCAGAGCACGCCGCCAATCCACTGAGATCCCAGAGATTAGCCGGCAGACCGCCCGGCTACCAACCCGCCATAGATTAGCCGGCTGACCGCCCGGCTACCAAACCGCCAGTCAAGCCGCCTGTCCGCCCAGGCCTATACAGCAACACTCCGCATGTGGAGACCCTGCACAACAAAAGAGGAAGGAGAAAATGTTATACAATTGTCAAGTTCCATAGTAAGATAGCTAACTGATAGCAGATTGAAGGTGGGTCCTAGAACATGAAGAACCGGGGATAAAGGGAGAGTAAGAATAAGCCGAAGATCAGTTGCGCCAGAGACCAGAATGGTGTCGCCATTTGCGATAATGATGAACTTGGGATAAGCGGACTGTATATACTGTGATGGTCTCTGAGATGTAATGTGGTGAGTAGCACCTGAGTCCACGATCCGGCAGGGGCTATGGGAGAGACAAGATATACCTTTAGTGAATGTTAGAAACGAACTAAAACAAACCGGAAAAAGTATAACTGAAATTTTATTATCAGAAAAAGGTGTCTATTACAAAGGTATGCCCTCCCTTATATAGAATGGAGGAGAGATGAGAGAATACAAATAAGAGATGTGGGACTAAAAATTTACAGGACTAAGCGGACTATACAGAACAAACCGCACAAGCCGCGCGGTTAGATAGAAGGGCTAACCGCACGGCTACCACCAGAGAGAGAGAGAGACTGCAAGGGGAGACCGCTAGAGAGCTCGGCAACCAGACAACAACAGCACAGCAATCAAACCGCTGAAGGGAGACCGCCAGACCGCGCAGTCTCTAACCCGCCAAGACAGACCGCCAGACCGCCCGGTCTCAACTTCAACACTCCCCCTCAAGCTGGAGCATATATATCGATCATGCCCAGCTTGTCACAAATATGATGAAACGAGGCGGAAACTGGCTTGGTGAAGATGTCAGCCAGCTCTTTATCAGAAGTGACAAAGGGAGTGCAAATTTGTTCCTCTAAGATCTCTTCACGAATGAAATGACAGTCGACCTCAATGTGCTTGGTTCTTTCATGGAAGACCGGATTTTTGGAGATGTATATGGCAGCCTTGTTATCACAGAACATAGGTAGCAGATGGTTGTAGACCTCTCCTAAATCCAGCATTAGAGCCCGTAGCCATTTTAGCTCACAAGTGGTCGACGTCATACTCCGATACTCTGCTTTAGCACTGGACCTGGAAACAACAGACTGCTTCTTGCTCTTCCAGCTTACCAGATTACCCCCAACAAAGGTGCAGAAACCAAAGGTAGACTTGCGATCCCCTTTGTCATCAGCGTAACTCGCATCTGAGTAAGCTTCAACCCTCAGATGACCATTCTTCTGGAAAAGCAATCCTTTCCCGGGTGCGGCTTTGACGTACTCTAAGATCCGTAAGGCGGACTGCAGATGACACTCCCTGGGAGCTTGCATGAATTTACTCACCTTGCCAACAGCATAGGAAATGTCGGGTCTGGTCACTGTGAGATATATGAGCTTACCAACAAGACGTCTGTACCTCGTAGTATCTGAAAGAAGAGGCGAATCATCTGTCCAGGTTTTGTCTTCTCCAACAGCCATGGGACATCGAGCAGGTTTGGCCCCAGTCAATCCTGCATCTTTTAAAAGATCAAGGGCATACTTACGCTGGGAGAGAACTAAGGAATCGGGCTTCCGAGAGATTTTGATCCCCAAAAAGTACTTTGGAGAGCCCATATCTTTCGTGACCAGATGTGGAAGAAGATGTCGCTTTGTCAAGGCTACCCCTTCCTGGTCATCTCTAGTGAGAAGAATATCATCAACATACACTGCAAGAACCACCAGTCCCGAGGAGGTTTTGCGAGTAAATAGAGAGTGATCGGCAGAGCTGCGCACAAAACCAACGGCCGCCACGATGCCGCTGAACTTGTCAAACCAAGCTCGAGGGCTCTGCTTGAGGCCATAAATTGCCTTCTTCAGCCGGCATACTCGTGTCTCCCCCTGAGCAACATACCCAGGAGGTTGCTCCATGTAGACGGCCTCCTGAAGATCACCATAAAGGAAGGCATTCTTTACATCTAGTTGGGAAATCGGCCAATCTTTATTTACCGCCACAAAAAGAAGAACCCGTATAGTGCTGAGACGAGCCACGGGAGAGAAGGTGTCAAAGTAATCAATCCCATAGGTCTGAGTAAAGCCCTTAGCAACAAGGCGAGCTTTATAACGGTCCACAGTGCCATCCAGGGCAAATTTCACCATAAAGACCCAGCGACAACCAACAACATCAGTACCGAAGGGAGGAGGAACAAGAGTCCAGGTACCCCGCTCCGTTAGGGTGGCCATTTCCTCATCCATAGCCATCTTCTAGTGAGGAATAGCAAGGGCCTCCTGGTAGGAGCGGGGCGTGGCAGTAGCAGAGATAGCTAGAGCAAAGGCTCTGCGAGAAGGGGTAAGACGATCATATGAAACAACAGCAGTAAGAGGGTGTAGGGTACACGTCCGCACCCCTTTGCGAAGAGCTATAGGAAGATCCAGGTCAGCAGGTTCCCCGGCATCCGGAGCATCCGTGGCAGAGAGAGCTGGCCCGGGAGTAGAGAGCGACGACGGCGGAGATGCGGGAAACGGTGGTGGAAGAAGAGGAGTGGACGAGGGCGGAGTAGGGGTGAACATCGTAGTGGGAGACGAGGGAACAAAAGAAACATCAGGAGAATCAGAGGCTGGGAGAAGAGGAGGGGAGTCATCCGAGAAGTAGGAGGTATTCTCGAAGAAGGTGACGTCAGCAGAAACGAACTGCTTACAAAGGATGGGATCAAAGCAACAATAACCTTTCTGAGTGGTGGAGTACCCCAGAAAGATACATTTGGTGGAGCGAGGAGATAGCTTATCACGGGTGGCAGAAGGGGCATGCACAAAGGCAGTGCATCCAAATATTTGGAGAGGGAGAGGAAATGGCTCCTTGCCCGGATACAAAATGGAGAAAGGGGTTTTTCCGTGGAGAACGGTGGAGGGAATGCGATTGATGAGGTAACAGGCAAGGAGAATAGCATAGCCCCAATAGGAGCAAGGAACATGCATCTGGGTCATTAAGGAACGAGCGACATCAAGAAGGTGACGGTTTTTGCATTCTGCCACACCATTTTGTTGTGAAGTATAGACACAACTCGTTTGATGAATAATCCCATTTTGCATGCAGAAGGCAGAAAAGTCATGACTGATATATTCTTTGGCATTATCAGATCGAAGAACTTTAATAGAAACATCAAACTGAGTTTTGATCATGAGATAGAAGGATGTCCATACAGAGAATAATTCGGAGCGATCTTTTAACAAATACACCCATGTACAGCGAGAGAAATCATCAATGAATGTGACAAAATATGAACTACCCCGACCAACAGTAAGAGTAGGAGAAGGACCCCAAATATCGGAGTGGATGAGATCAAACGGACGGGTGGATCCACGAACGTGCTTCGGAGGGAAGGAGGAGCGGTGATGCTTGCCAAGCTGACAGGCTTCACAGTTGAGCGGAGGACTTTGTGGAGGAAGGTGGGGCAGAAGTTGACGAAGAAGATAAGGAGGAGCATGACCAAGGCGGAGATGCCATTGGAGCAGATCTGTGGAGGTGGAGGAGAAGGTGGAGAAAGCGGAAATGTTATCCAGGAAGTATAGGCCGCCACTCTCAGTCCCAGTAGCAATCGTCCGTTGGGAGTCCGGATCCTGAAAAGAGCAAGTAGTAGAAGTAAAAGTAACAGAACATTGTAATTGCTTGCATAGAGAGATAACAGATAATAAGTTGCATGGGAACTTGGGCACGTAGAGAGTATCCTCCAAGCAAAGAGACGGAGTGACATGAACGATCCCCGTCCCATGAACCGATGATGAAGAGCCGTCAGCGAGAGTAACCAGGGGCAACCGACCATGTGTTTCTAGGAGAGAAAAACACTGGAGATTGCCGGTCATATGATTAGTAGCACCGGTGTCGATCAACCATTTTCCTTGAGTAACAACGTGGGCACTACCAGAAGACGTGACCACCGAAGCGAACGGCTTTGAGGAGTATATGGAAGCCATGAAGGGAGGACCAAAAGAACTGCAGCGGTCACGGTGACAGCACACCAGCGGCAAGAAGGGCCACGACCAAGATGCAGAGCAAGGCAAAAGGGGACGAAGAGGGAAGCACAAGCCGCGTGACTTAATAGGAGGTCGCAGCGACTAACAAGCAGGAGCGGCTAAAGGAAGAGCCGCACGGAGGAGAACAAGCCGCTGCGACTTAGAGACAAGTCGCGGGGACAAGAGAGAGAGCGGCGAAGGAAGAAGGGCAGAGAGGCCGCCTAAACAAGGAAGAACTCGCGCGAACAGATAGAGATCGCAGCGGTTAGGAGAAAGAGATCTGCCGTGCAAACAACAGGAAGCCACGCGGTTAGGAAACAATCCGCGTGGATAGGAAGAAGAAGATCTGCAGCGGTCACGATGTCAGACACCAGCGGCCAGAAAAGCCACGACCAAGCCGCAGAATCAAACAGAGGGAGAGAAGTTGGGCGGCTAGCAGACAGACAGCGCGAACAGAAGTGGAGGAAAACGGGAGGCAAAAGGCGAACAAGGCAAAAGAGGCCGCGGAAACAGGTCGCGGCGACTAGAGAAGAGAAGGAGGAAGCAGCGACTAGAACAGGTCGCAAGAAATAAGCAAGCAACAGAAACAGGCCGCGCGAACAGGGCGCAAGCAAACAGGCGGAAAAAACAAGCCGCGGGAGACAGGCCGCGAGAAGAAGAGGCAGGTCGCGCGGGCAGGAGAACGCACAGAATCAGGAGGCAAAGATCGATTCCTCTGATACCATGTTAGAAACGAACTAAAACAAACCGGAAAAAGTATAACTGAAATTTTATTATCAGAAAAAGGTGTCTATTACAAAGGTATGCCCTCCCTTATATAGAATGGAGGAGATATGAGAGAATACAAATAAGAGATGTGGGACTAAAAATTTACAGGACTAAGCGGACTATACAGAACAAACCGCACAAGCCGCGTGGTTAGATAGAAGGGCTAACCGCACGGCTACCACCAGAGAGAGAGAGAGACCGCAACGGGAGACCGCCAGAGAGCTCGGCAACCAGACAGCAACAACACAGCAATCAAACCGCTGAAGGGAGACCGCCAGACCGCGCGGTCTCTAACCCGCCAAGACAGACCGCCAGACCGCCCGGTCTCAACTTCAACAGTGAAGAAAGACGCAACCGAACCAGATGAGAGACTGATAATGCCTTGGAGATATTGAAGCTAGGTGAATAGAGCGTTGATATCTTATCGGGCAAAAGAACCAGAATCCTGTAGAGTAGCACCAATGGAAGTAGGAACAGCTGTAGTAGAGGCAACAAGGTGTGGAGGCAGACCACATCCTCGTCCCCAAGACATGTGGCGGCCTCCCCTAGCTGAATAGCCACGAGCTGGAGCTGGAGTTGGTAGGAGGGGTTGTTGAAGGAGAGTTGGAGAGAAATTTGATAAGACCTCAGAGGAATGTGTAACCTTGAGCAGTATAGAGCAGACATCAGACAGTGAGGGCATTGTATAGGAGGAAAGAATTTTAGCCCAGACACTCTGGTGGTGGGGAGGAACTCGAGCCATCATTATCGCAATCTCAACTGCTTCCTTTTGCGCCCGTTGTGTAGCAAGATCTGTTGAGGGAGGCTTATATTGTATCCAAGCCTCCACTAGAGTTTTGGCGTTGGCAACAAAAGATGTCAAATCACTCGTTTTGCAGGGATCCAGATTTTGAAGCACAGAGATGATATAAAACAGATGTAGCAAGCTGTCTTTGTCAAAGTTGAGAGAGTGAAGTTGAAAGTCTTTAGTTTCAAGGATAGCTAAATCACCTAGAAGGGGGGTGAATAGGTTTCTGAGTCTCTTTTGACTATCTTTAATTTTTGTTCTTTAAGTGCTTTGGTTGTTAGTAATTTACTGCTTTCAAGATACACACAACCTGCAATCAAAGAAACAACACAGAAAGCACACACAAGATATATAGTGGTTCCCCAGATTATGGGTACGTCCACTTTCACTCCCACCTTTATAACTTATAGTTAGACAAGGCACTTCTCCAATCTCGGCTCCTAAGAGCCTGCAACATGATCCCACAGGACTATTCGGTCTCCTCAAAGACCTACAGCTCAGGCACAAGGCCCTACAACTCAGTGATCCAAAGATCACCTACCTTAGGCTATAAGTCCCTAGAACTCAGGCTGGGAGGACAGCCCTACCTCAGATCCACAAGGGATCCTACCTCAAAGAGAATGACTCTCCTACAGCTCAGGCACAAAGGCACTACCTCAGATCCAAAGGATCTTAGAACTCAGGCACAAGTGCACTACCACTCAAAGAGAATGACTCTCCTACCTCAGGCTCAAAAGCCCTATCGCTCAGTGATCAACAAATCACCTACCTCAGATCCAAATTGGATCCTACTACTCAGATTCAAACTTGAATCCTACTATTCAGGCCAAAGCCCTACACTTAGATTCTCAACAGAATCCTACCTCAGGCAAAACTGCCCTACAACTCAGATCCAAACTTGGATCCTACCTCAGAGCAAATTTACTCCTACCACTCAGATCCAAAAGGATCCTACAAGGTGGAATTGGGTTGGTGAGTTTGTCTTGACACAAGAGATGTCTCTCTGTGCCAACCTTTCTGGACTGAGATAAACTCAGCCCTACTTTGACTCAAGAGAATAATCCTAGAGCCGACTGCAACCCGAACTGAGAAATACTCAGCCCTAACTTCTTCTTTTTAGCTCCAGAGATTTTCTTGTTGGAACTGAGAAGTGACTGCAGCTATTCTTGTTGCTACATGAGCTGAGAGAATCCCAACTATAATTTCTTCTCAGCAACAAGGATGTAGATCTTCAGGATGCTTTGGCCTGTGCTAGAAGTAACTTGCAGATCTGTTGTGCTTCTTCTTTTTTTCCTGGGCTGAGGAGATTCAGCACTAACTTCTTCTTCACAGCCTCTAGAAAATGTTCTTCAGAACTGTACAGCTGGAGCTGTGAAGTGGCTGCAGTTAAGGTTATCCTTTATTACACCTTCTCTCTCAGAGAATCACTCTGAACTTGCTGGTGACAGTGAGGAAGTCAACAGCTAACTTTAGAACTTTCGGATCGGCTGCAACTAGATTTTTCCCTTAGCTGCTTCTTCTTCTTTAGAGAAATCTCTGACCTTGCTGGTGAAGAAATGGCACCAGCTTTCTTGGATCGGCTTCAGATCAGCTGCAGCTAGGTAGGACCTACTGCTTCCTTCTTCTTCCTCAGAAAGAACACTTTCTGAACTTGCTGGTGTATATGAAAATCGCAACAGCTATCTCGTTTTGCTTTCGGGTAGACTGTGCAAAATTATTGCTTCAGGCTCGGCAACAATGGCGAGGAAGAAGACGAAGTTCCGCTGCTATGCGTAAATAGAAAACCCTAATCGCTATCTGTGTCTTGTCCGATCTATTCCTTTTATAATTCGCCAATCAACGACTCTTTGTGCAGTGGGCCCTACCCGAATTTGTAGCTGTGATTTTGCCATTTACCACTTTCCTTTTACATAAAAGGACAAAAAGCTGGCCGTCGGCGCCATTAAAGGTATACAGCAGCATTCCCGCAACATGTTTAAATTTTGTTGACTTGTTGACTTTGCGGACGTCACCATCTGTGTACTTAGCCAAAATCAAACATCAGTAGTATAGGCATTGTGTGAGTAAGTATCACTCAAAGCCAAAACACTTAGACAGAAATTCTGTCACTAGGCGTTGACTGAGTAACCTTCACTCAACGCCAAAACACTTAAAAAAAGTTCTCTGTCATTAGGCGTTGAGTGAGCAACCTTCACTCAATACGAAAACACTTAGAAAAGTTTTCTGACTATAGGCGTTGAAAATGTTGAGTTCACTCAACGCTTTTTGCCTTAGAAAATATTCCTGCTTCTCTGGCGTTGAGAGCGTTAAGTGTGTCTTCATCACTCAGCGCCTTTTGCCTTGGCTAGACTTTCTGTTTCTAGGCGTTGAGTGAGCTTTCATCACTCAACGACATATTACTTAGACAGATTTTGCCACTTGGCGTTGAGTGAGTAAGCTTCACTCAATGCCAAACTACTTAACAGATATTCTTCTATTATTTGGCGTTGAGTAAGTAAGTTACACTCAACGCATTTGGACTTTACCAAATTTCTGTGAAATCACAGTCTCTGACTGATTAAGGTTCAGTCAATACTTTTTATCACATGGCGTTGAGTGAGCTTGCCCCACTCAATGCTTGTGGACAACCTTGTTAGAGGACAACCTTTTGGGCCCTACAAGAAGGAAGGACTTTGCAAGGCTTGTCAATTAGGCAAGCAAACTAAAAATAGTTTTAAATCAATTAACAAGAGTGATTCACCTAGGATTTTGTGTCTGTTACACATGGATCTTTTTGGACACATTACAGTACAAAGCTTAGGAGGGAAATCCTACACTTTAGTGGTTGTAGATAACTTCTCAAGATTCACATAGGTGTTCTTTCTGAGGAAGAAGTCTTATAACTTCAAGTGTTTGACAGAGTTTCTCAAATGCATACAGATTGAGTTCAACACTCACATTGCCCTGATCATAAGTGATCATGGGACAGAGTTTGATTCTCTTCTTATGCAAGAGTTCTATCAGAGTGAAGGGATCAGGCATACATTCTCAGCTCCTAGAACTCCTCAACAGAATGGGGTAGTTGAAAGGAAAAATAGAACCCTAATTGAATCTGCAACTACATTATTGACAGATGCTCACCTTCCTCTATCCTTTTGGGCTGAGGCAGTGAACACCTCCAATTATGTGTTGAATAGAAGTCTAATACATAAACTGAAGGGCAAGACTTCCTATGAATTGCTCAAAGGGAAGAAACCTAAAGTAGACTATTTTAAAGTTTTTTATTGCACTTACTATATTCACAATAATGACAAGAGATATTTAGCAAAATTTCAAGCAAAAGCTGATGAAGGAGTGTTTCTGGGATACTCCATGATCAGTAAAGCTTATAGGGTTTATAATAAAACTACTCTAAAAATAGAAGAATCTGTTCATATTTCTTTTGATGAAACTAATATGTCTTTGAAGGAGAAGAATGCTTATACCATAGAACAATTGCAGGTACATTATCTAGCTGAAGACTTGGACAGATTGCAAGTTACTCAAAAGGATGAAAGTAGTGAAGATGAAGAAGCTGCTCAACATCTGGAAGAAAATCTTCTTGAAGAGCCAGTTGCTGTTCCACAAGAGGAAACAGCAACACAAGCTGGTGAACAATCAACCCCCCTGTTGATTTAGTAACATCAAGAGATCATCTAATCTCCCAAGTGATTGGAAACATCTCAGCTGGTGTGCAAACCAGAAATCAGGTCAACCAAAACCTGATGCACACTTGCTTTCTCTCTCAAATTGAACCTCAATCCATTCAAGATACAGAGCAAGATCCACACTAGATCATTGCAATGCAAGAGGAGTTGCATCAATTTGAAAGAAACAAAGTCTGGGAACTAGCGCCTAAGCCAAAGGATCACTCCATTGTTGGAACAAAATGGGTGTTCATAAACAAATTGGATGATCAAGGAATTATTGTAAGGAATAAGGCAAGGCTAGTTGCTCAAGGATATTCTCAAGAAGAGGGGATAGACTATGACCAGACCTTTGCACCAGTTGCAAGGTTAGAGGCCATAAGAATCTTCTTGGCTTATGCTTCTCACAAGGGATTCAAAGTCTATCAAATGGATGTGAAGAGTGCTTTTCTCAATGGGGAGATCAAAGAAGAAGTCTAAGTCAGACAACCCCCAGGTTTTGTCTCTCCAACTCATCCTGATTATGTTTTCAAACTGCATAAAACATTATATGGTCTAAAGAAAGCTCCTAGAGCATGGTATGAGACCCTAGCATCCTTTCTTCTGGAAAATGATTTTATTAGGGGGAGAGTAGACCAAACTCTTTTTATTAGAACCCATAAGTCTCATACCCTACTAGTACAAATTTATGTAGATGATATTATATTTGGTTCTATTGATTCAAACTTGTGCAAAAAGTTTTCCAAGCTTATGCACTCTAAATTTGAAATGAGTATCATGGGTGAGCTATCCTTCTTCTTAGGATTGCAAGTCAAACAACATGCTGAAGGCATATTTATTTCTCAAACCAAGTATGCAAAAGAACTGGTTAAGAAATTTGGTATGTCTGATGCATCATGTATGAAAACACCAATGCCTACCAATGCTGTATTAGATGCTGATGAACATGGGAAACCAGTTGATCAGACAACATATAGAGTAATGATTGGCTCTTTATTGTACCTTACAGCTAGTAGGCCTGATATAATGTTTGCTATATGCATATGTGCTAGATTCCAAGTTAGCCCTAGAGAGTCACACTTAACTTTAGTAAAGAGGATTCTTAGGTATGTTAAAAGCTGTCCAAATCTAGGACTCTGGTATCCAAAAGATTCAACATTTGACTTAACTGGATTTTCAGATGCTGATTATGCTGGATGCAGAATAGAAAGGAAAAGCACCAGTGGAACTTGTCAGTTTCTTGGTGATATACTTGTCTCATGGTTTTGTAAGAAACAAACATCTGTGTCAACTTCAACTACTGAAGCTGAATACATGGCTGCAGGTAGTTGTTGTTCACAAATCTTATTGATTCAAAATCAACTCCTACACTATGGTTACAACTTAGAGAAGTCTAAAATATTTTGTGACAACACCAGTGCTATTTCCATTGCACAAAATCCAGTCCTCCATAGTAGGACAAAACACATAGAAATTAGGCATCATTTTCTAAGGGATAATGTTGAGAAAAATAAAATTGAACTTCAATATATCCCAACTGATTTGCAAATGGGAGATATTTTCACCAAGCCTTTGGATGAAAAGAAACACAACTTCTTCCTCAATCAGTTAAGCATGTTAGATGGAGGAAGCCTAAAATAAGTTACAAGATCTTGAAAAGCTAAAAACAGACCAAGATTAGGCTAAAAACTCATTTCTTTTTGTGTCTGTAGGAAAGTTTCTGTCTCTGAACTGCGCTCGACATTTTCCCCAAAAATCGCCGAACGTCGATCGACGGTTTCCCGAAAAACGTCGAACGGAGATCGACGTTTTTCCAAAACGTCGACCGGAGTTCAGAGCTTGTCAGATAGTTGTATACTATCTCTTTCAGTCCTTCAATCGTCGAACTGAGATCTACGATGTTGAAGACCTTTCCGCTTCCCTTAGGAGTCCTGATCGTCGAACGAAGATCGACGATCCTTCCTTTTTCGCGTCGAACCCTAATATAAAATCATTTTTCGGCCGCCGCTCGTCGTTTACGCTTTCATACTCTCTGCAAATTTTTCTCTTTCCCT
Organism: Platanthera zijinensis; assembly: GCA_039513925.1. NCBI lineage: Eukaryota > Viridiplantae > Streptophyta > Magnoliopsida > Asparagales > Orchidaceae > Platanthera > Platanthera zijinensis. The sequence goes on from CM077088.1 coordinate 104,244,732, forward strand.
CCAAACTCCCTACACTTGGTCGTGTTTGTTGAATCTTTGCAGGTACAGATGGCAATGTCGGTCGCCGCTCTCTCCAAAATGAAATTTGATACAGGCTTCGACATAGATATGAACTCCTTCGATGGAAGCGATCAGCGGTTCAAAGATATTCTGAATCTCTTCCGCGAACAGTAGTTGGTTCAGTTGATGACCACCAGAATAAAGATTGCAGCAGATGAAGTAAAAGAATGGGTTTTTACTGCCACCAATGAGAATGAAAACTCTATAGTCGGCACCATCAATGGAACTCAGGTACCAATGTCCCCCGCTCTTTTGACAGAAGTATTCGCCTTAAGTACTGGGAATGACTCCATCGATTTGTCTGGAGAGGAATATGATTCGTTGTTAGATCGAATGAGTCACTCTGCTGTGAACCCTAATAAACTGCTGAAAAAGAATTTATCTATTGAATTTCAATTTTTGGCTGATGTTGTTGGGAAAGTCCTTCTGGCAAAGCACTCAGCTCATGATACAATCTCAAGGTATCAGTTATGCTTAATGGGAGCTTTAGTTGATAAGAAACATCTGGATTGGGGATCAATCTTCTTTAATTTGATCAAGAAGAAAATTAGCAAAAGCTGTGTCAGTTTGGGGAGGATTATAGGGGTTTACCTACATCACAGGTGCCCTGATCTGCTGGTTTCAAGTGGGATGCACATCAATGGATCCAAAAGGCTCACCTGTGCCCTTTTCAGCAGGTGGGACAGGTAGATTATCAACCCCAACAGGGCTGCAGCAGCAACATCCGCTTCAGGCACAAGGACTGCCTTAGTCACTCCTCCTATGATCTCTGCCCCAACAGAAGATTTGCCTGCTTCTCCTCCTCCTCCAGCTGTCTCTGCCTCAGTCTCCATATCAACTTCACCACTCATCTCAACCATAGCCATATCTTTCCCCATTACAATCTCATCACCTATTTCACCTTCTCCAGCAACTACCTCAGAACCATTCCACCCTATGTACTTCTATCCACCTGTCACCACTCCATCATTTCATCTTATGGATGACTCTTTCATGGATGATTCTCCTCCTACTCCTCCTGATATTCCATCTACATATTCCTACCAACAACTTCTACAGAACATACTCTCTCAATCATCCTTCACCCCATCCCTTTCCTCTCCCTTATCATCCATCTCCACCTCAGTAACATCAATCTCAACAATTCCTACTACTGAGCCATGCATCCATATGCCTCCTACCTCCACACCATCCATTCCATCAGCTCCAGCCAACATCATTCCAGCTGCATCAACTCCTACCTCTACTCAAGCCCCTCTTGAGCATGTAGATCTTTTAGCTTTGACAGACAGGTTGTATGAGCTGCTATCCCCCAGGCTAACCTCATTGCTGGAGACCACCTTGGCTCCACTTCTGAAAAATATTCAGGAGCTGTCTACCAGGCTATCTCCCTTCCTCTCCTCTCAGGCAATCCCTTCTTCTGGGTGCCTTGATCCAGTTATCACTGAATCCAGGCAGGGGGAGATGCCTAATGAAGCTCTGGATTTGCCTAAGGCTGCTGAAATTTCAGAACCTGCTCCATTATTTGCAGTGGATCTTCAGAGCCTGCTGTCAGTTTTTGATACTGTGTACTTCAATTCTCTGCCAGTTCAACAAGTTGAAGACCTTACTAAGGCCATTGTGCCTATTTTAAAATGTGATCCCAGCCTGATTGCATCATATGTAAATTCTTTCAAGGCTGAGGATGTTGTTGCTTCTATTTTTACTGTTGCTGATGCTACTGCTGTTACATCTCTTGGATCCTCTGATATTGAAATGCTGTCTGTTGTTACTGATGCTGCTGCTGTTGACGAACTTGCTACTTATCTGGAAGAACCTGAACCTGCTGCTCCAATTACTTCTGCTCCTATTGCTGCTTCAATAAGTTGTGTTTTTGCTGCTGCTCCTGTTCTCACTCCTGAACAACTGAAACAACAAGAGAAGTACATCAAAAGCATTGATGATCTGTATGATAGACCCCAGAGCTCAGAAAGTGATCAGTTTCATACTGACTCTGATGACTCTTCTGGTACTATTACAAAGAAAAGGAAGGCCAGAAGCAAGGCCATGATGAAGGTCCCTCCTGCTAAGGCCAAGGATGCTAATGATATACCCTACTATATTTTGCATGATTGCCAGATAACTGAACCATGGATGCAATATTCTAAAAACCAACTAAAGTCCATGAAGAAGAAAAGAAAGTTTGATAAGTATGAGAAAGGTTCATCCAAGTTTCAGCCTCCTCCTCCTCCTCCTCCAGATTCAGGATCAAGTGGAGGCTCAGCTTCTCAAACCTCAGCTCCAAAGCAAAGTTCCTCCCAATCCTCTCAAAGATATCATCCCAGGGGGCAATATCAAAGGGGTTATTAGTCCAGAAGGGAACAATATAGATGAAATCAAACAGAACACAGATTTCAAGCAAGGGAAGGACAAAGGAACATGGACTCAACTAAAGGTCTTTTCCCTTATAAACTAAGAGAAACTGGTTATACAAGAACTCCTAATGCTTCAGAAACTGTCAACAAATATGAGCCTGCAGTTCCTTTTGAAGATCCAGAGAACAATCCATTATCATGGACTGCTAGGATGAAAGAACTGGCTGCCTTAGATCAACTGAAGAAGGCCAAAGAACAAGGGAAAGACACTTCCAACATTACAACCTTGTCAGATCAATGAAAGGCAGAACTGGAAAGGTATGTATCAAGGAAATTCTTTGACCCAGTGGACTACATGAAGCTGCATCCTGAGGCTGTGGTTCCCAAGGCTAGATCTCAAACCTCCTTAGGTGCAGAGGATGATAGAAGGTCAAAGAAAGAAGCTCTAAATCCCAACAGGGAAATCTTATTTAAGAAGGGAAGTGAAAAGAAATGACATTTGTAAGCAGATAGTATACTCACTTTTGAACATTTGCTGATATTCCATCTGATTGCTGCTATATTGCATGATTTGCTCTATTGTGTTAGATTTTTGTTTTTCTGTATGTTGATTTTGTATTTATTACTGAGTTCTGTAAATAGTAATCCTAACCCAAATAGGGGAGATTGTTGGAACACCCTATTACTAATTTGGGCAAGGATCACTATGTTTTTAGGAAATCAGTTTGACCTAGATGTATAGTTGAAAAGGTCAAGTTAGAATGAGTCTAGGGCTTAGAATTTAGGTTTGAAGCTGCCTCTAGGACCATTCAAGGATTCAGACTTAGAGCTGAGACAAAGATAATTATCGTCGATCTTAGGTCGGCGAAACGTCGAACTCCGTTCGACGCTATCTGAGCTCAACTCTGCTAAATCGTCGAACTCCGGTCGACGATCTTCGAGCTCAGATCGACGATCTGCCTTCAGCTTATTCTTCAGATCGCTGAGCTCCGGTCGACGATCTTCGAGCTCAGGTTGACGTTTTCTGTCTGATGATCATTTCAATCTCTGAGCTCAGGTCGACGATCGTAGAGCTCAGATCGACATTTTTCCTGAGAGATTGACGACTTTGATGATTCAAATTCAGTCAGCTTTTGGAATGTTTTTTAAATTCTCTCAGCATTTATTTCAAGACATCTGCTAGCCGTTTTCATTTATTCTGGAGCAAGTTTCAAGGGATTTATCAGAGAATGTTTATTGGACTTTCCTCCAGAAGACAAAATATTTATGGAAGACATTTATTGACTGCTAACGGCTATCTTGGATAGAGGATCTTCAGAGAATAAAACATCTTACAGCAGATCAAGACAAGAAATCTATCACTCAATACAGACATACACATATAGTCAGAAAACTTAGAGAAAAATCAAGTGATCAATCCTGAAAAGTTTTGATTGAATATTGGCATACTGAAAAGTGATCATAGCTTCAACATCAAGGACTCCAGACAATTCATATTTCAGCCTCTGCTGAAACCATCTTCTATTGGAGATCTGAAGCTTCTGAAGACCTATCACCCGTGCAAAGCTCTCATCTCTGAACCATCTACATCTCAGGGGGAGCTTTGACAACACAATCAATCCACTAAGTCTTCTCTCAGTGATTGAGACAGAGAAGACAACTTCACCTCTTCCTTTTTCTTTTCTTACTGTAAAAGGGTTATCAAGACTCCCTTCAAAAGTTTTGGTTCTAGTTCTGAGAGCCTTATCAAAACTCAGTGGTGGCAAGACACCTGATCAAAAAATCCAGTTTGGTTTTTGAGCACCTTATCAAAAGCTCATTGGTGCCCAGGACACCTGATCAACTCATCCTGCAGTGGATTCCTACCAAGGGTGGTAGAAGAGTGGATGTACCCAGGTTTTTGGGGAACCACTATAGCTCCTTGTGTCTTCTGGTTTTCTTGTGCATATTTTTTTTGTTGTGTGCTGTGGTTTTTATTTTTACTGTTTTAGTTTTATTTCTACATCAAAGTACCTTACACCTATACATAAATTAAGCTTTTACTACTGTGCATTTTTAAATTGTAAATTTACTTTAAAATACTCTATTCACACCCCCCCTCTACAGTTAAGATAGATCTTACCCTCACTTTCATGTTTGTCGTAGATTCATGATTCACAAGTAAACTCTCGCAATGAGACATCAGGAAAATCCTTCTTGAGAATCGGGAGGGGAGCATTCCCAAGGCGTCGATGTCAATCAATAGTGGAGACAGCAGAGAGAATGGTGGGTGGATCATCCAAAAGATACAACCCACTTGATAGCCGCCCTTTACCAAAGATACTCCGCATGTGGAGACCCTGCACAACAAAAGAGGAAGGAGAAAATGTTATACAATTGTCAAGTTCCATAGTAAGATAGCTAACTGATAGCAGATTGAAGGGGGGTCCTAGAACATGAAGAACCGGGGATAAAGGGAGAGTAAGAATAAGCCGAAGATCAGTTGCGCCAGAGACCAGAGTGGTGTCGCCATTTGCGATAATGATGAACTTGGGATAAGCGGACTGTATATACTGTGATGGTCTCTGAGATGTAATGTGGTGAGTAGCACCTGAGTCCACGATCCGGCAGGGGCTATGGGAGAGACAAGATAAACCTTTAGTGAATGTTAGAAACGAACTAAAACAAACCGGAAAAAGTATAACTGAAATTTTATTATCAGAAAAAGGTGTTTATTACAAAGGTATGCCCTCCCTTATATAGAATGGAGGAGAGATGAGAGAATACAAATAAGAGATGTGGGACTAAAAATTTACAGGACTAAGCGGACTATACAGAACAAACCGCACAAGCCGCGCGGTTAGATAGAAGGGCTAACCGCACGGCTACCACCAGAGAGAGAGAGACCGCAAGGGGAGACCGCCAGAGAGCTCGGCAACCAGACAGCAACAGCACAGCAATCAAACCGCTGAAGGGAGACCGCCAGACCGCGCGGTCTCTAACCCGCCAAGACAGACCGCCAGACCGCCCGGTCTCAACTTCAACACTCCCCCTCAAGCTGGAGCATATATATATTGATCATGCCCAGCTTGTCACAAATATGATGAAACGAGGCGGAAACTGGCTTGGTGAAGATGTCAGCCAGCTCTTTATCAGAAGTGACAAAGGGAGTGCAAATTTGTTCCTTTAAGATCTCTTCACGAATGAAATGACAGTCGACCTCAATGTGCTTGGTTCTTTCATGGAAGACCGGATTTTTGGAGATGTATATGACAGCCTTGTTATCACAGAACATAGGTAGCGGATGGTTGTAGACCTCTCCTAAATCCAGCATTAGAGCCCGTAGCCATTTTAGCTCACAAGTGGTCGACGTCATACTCCGATACTCTGCTTTAGCACTGGACCTGGAAACAACAGACTGCTTCTTGCTCTTCCAGCTTACCAGATTACCCCCAACAAAGGTGCAGAAACCAGAGGTAGACTTGCGATCCCCTTTGTCATCAGCGTAACTCGCATCTGAGTAAGCTTCAACCCTCAGATGACCATTCTTCTGGAAAAGCAATCCTTTCCCGGGTGCGGCTTTGACGTACTCTAAGATCCGTAAGGCGGACTGCAGATGACACTCCCTGGGAGCTTGCATGAATTTACTCACCTTGCCAACATCATATGAAATGTCGGGTCTGGTCACTGTGAGATATATGAGCTTACCAACAAGACGTCTGTACCTCGTAGTATCTGAAAGAAGAGGCGAATCATCTGTCCAGGTTTTGTCTTCTCCAACAGCCATGGGACATCGAGCAGGTTTGGCCCCAGTCAATCCTGCATCTTTTAAAAGATCAAGGGCATACTTACGCTGGGAGAGGACTAAGGAATCGGGCTTCCAAGAGATTTCGATCCCCAAAAAGTACTTTGGAGAGCCCATATCTTTCGTGACCAGATGTTAAAGAAGATGTCGCTTTGTCAAGGCTACCCCTTCCTGGTCATCTCCAGTGAGAAGAATATCATCAACATACACTGCAAGAACCACCAGTCCCGAGGAGGTTTTGCGAGTAAATAGAGAGTGATCGGCAGAGCTGCGCACAAAACCAACGGCCGCCACGATGCCGCTGAACTTGTCAAACCAAGCTCGAGGGCTCTGCTTGAGGCCATAAATTGCCTTCTTCAGCCGGCATACTCGTGTCTCCCCCTGAGCAGCATACCCAGGAGTTTGCTCCATGTAGACGGCCTCCTGAAGATCACTATAAAGGAAGGCATTCTTTACATCCAGCTGGGAAATCGACCAATCTTTATTTACCGCCACAGAAAGAAGAACCCGTATAGTGCTGAGACGAGCCACGGGAGAGAAGGTGTCAAAGTAATCAATCCCATAGGTCTGAGTAAAGCCCTTAGCAACAAGGCGAGCTTTATAACGGTCCACAGTGCCATCCGGGGCAAATTTCACCACAAAGACCCAGCGACAGCCAACAACATCAGTACCGAAGGGAGGAGGAACAAGAGTCCAGGTACCCCGCTCCGTTAGGGTGGCCATTTCCTCATCCATAGCCATCTTCCAGTGAGGAATAGCAAGGGCCTCCTAGTAGGAGCGGGGCATGGCAGTAGCAGAGATAGCTAGAGCAAAGGCTCTGCGAGAAGGGGTAAGACGATCATATGAAACAACAGCAGTAAGAGGGTGTAGGGTACACGTCCGCACCCCTTTGCGAAGAGCTATAGGAAGATCCAGGTCAGCAGGTTCCCCGGCATCCGGAGCATCCATGGCAGAGATAGCTGGCCCGGGAGTAGAGAGCGACGACGGCGGAGATGCGGGAAACGGTGGTGGAAGAAGAGGAGTGGATGAGGGCGGAGTAGGGGTGAACATCGTAGTGGGAGACGAGGGAACAAAGGTAACATCAGGAGAATCAGAGGCTGGGAGAAGAGGAGGGGAGTCATCCGAGAAGTAGGAGGTATTCTCGAAGAAGGTGACGTCAGCAGAAATGAACTGCTTACAAAGGATGGGATCAAAGCAACAATAACCTTTCTGAGTGGTGGAGTACCCCAGAAAGATACATTTGGTGGAGCGAGGAGATAGCTTATCACGGGTGGCAGAAGGGGCATGCACAAAGGCAGTGCATCCAAATATTTGGAGAGGGAGAGGAAATGGCTCCTTGCCCGGATACAAAATGGAGAAAGGGGTTTTTCCGTGGAGAACGGTGGAGGGAATGCGATTGATGAGGTAACAGGCAAGGAGAATAGCATAGCCCCAATAGGAGCGAGGAACATGCATCTGGGTCATCAAGGAACGAGCGACATCAAGAAGGTGACGGTTTTTGCGTACTGCCACACCATTTTGTTGTGAAGTATAGACACAACTCGTTTGATGAATAATCCCATTTTGCATGCAGAAGGCAGAAAAGTCATGACTGATATATTCTTTGGCATTATCAGATCGAAGAACTTTAATAGAAACATCAAACTGAGTTTTGATCATGAGATAGAAGGATGTCCATACAGAGAATAATTCGGAGCGATCTTTTAACAGATACACCCACGTACAGCGAGAGAAATCATCAATGAATGTGACAAAATATGAACTACCCCGACCAACAGTAAGAGTAGGAGAAGGACCCCAAATATCGGAGTGGATGAGATCAAACGGACGGGTGGATCCACGAACGTGCTTCGGAGGGAAGGAGGAGCGGTGATGCTTGCCAAGCTGACAGGCTTCACAGTTGAGCGGAGGACTTTGTGGAGGAAGGTGGGGCAGAAGTTGACGAAGAAGATGAGGAGGAGCATGACCAAGGCGGAGATGCCATTGGAGCAGATCTGTGGAGGTGGAGGAGAAGGTGGAGAAAGCGGAAATGTTATCCAGGAAGTATAGGCCGCCACTCTCAGTCCCAGTAGCAATCGTCCGTTGGGAGTCCGGATCCTGAAAAGAGCAAGTAGTAGAAGTAAAAGTAACAGAACATTGTAATTGCTTGCATAGAGAGGTAACAGATAATAAGTTGCATGGGAACTTGGGCACGTAGAGAGTATCCTCCAAGCGAAGAGACGGAGTGACATGAACGATCCCCGTCCCATGAACCGATGATGAAGAGCCGTCAGCGAGAGTAACCGGGGGCAACCGACCATGTGTTTCTAGGAGAGAAAAACACTGGAGATTGCCGGTCATATGATTAGTAGCACCGGTGTCGATCAACCATTTTCCTTGAGTAACAACGTGGGCACTACCAGAAGACGTGACCACCGAAGCGAACGGCTTTGAGGAGTATATGGAAGCCATGAAGGGAGGACCAAAAGAACTGCAGCGGTCACGGTGACAGCACACCAGCGGCAAGAAGGGCCACGACCAAGATGCAGAGCAAGGCAAAAGGGGACGAAGAGGGAAGCACAAGCCGCGTGACTTAATAGGAGGTCGCAGCGACTAACAAGCAGGAGCGGCTAAAGGAAGAGCCGCACGGAGGAGAACAAGCCGCTGCGACTTAGAGACAAGTCGCGGGGACAAGAGAGAGAGCGGCGAAGGAAGAAGGGCAGAGAGGCCGTCTAAACAAGGAAGAACTCGCGCGAACAGATAGAGATCGCAGCGGTTAGGAGAAAGAGATCTGCCGTGCAAACAACAGGAAGCCACGCGGTTAGGAAACAATCCGTGCGGAGAGGAAGAAGAAGATCTGCAGCGGTCACGATGTCAGACACCAGCGGCCAGAAAAGCCACGACCAAGCCGCAGAATCAAACAAAGGGAGAGAAGTCGGGCGGCTAGCAGACAGACAGCGCGAACAGAAGTGGAGGAAAACGGGAGGCAAAAGGCGAACAAGGCAAAAGAGGCCGCGGAAACAGGTCGCGGCGACTAGAGAAGAGAAGGAGGAAGCAGCGACTAGAACAGGTCGCAAGAAAGAAGCAAGCAACAGAAACAGGCCGCGCGAACAGGGCGCAAGCAAACAGGCGGAAGAAACAAGCCGCGGGAGACAGGCCGCGAGAAGAAGAGGCAGGTCGCGCGGGCAAGAGAACGCACAGAATCAGGAGGCAAAGATCGATTCCTCTGATACCATGTTAGAAACGAACTAAAACAAACCGGAAAAAGTATAACTGAAATTTTATTATCAGAAAAAGATGTCTATTACAAAGGTATGCCCTCCCTTATATAGAATGGAGGAGATATGAGAGAATACAAATAAGAGATGTGGGACTAAAAATTTACAGGACTAAGCGGACTATACAGAACAAACCGCACAAGCCGCGCGGTTAGATAGAAGGGCTTACCGCATGGCTACCACGACAGAGAGAGAGAGAGACCGCAACGGGAGACCGCCAGAGAGCTCGGCAACCAGACAGCAACAACACAGCAATCAAACCGCTGAAGGGAGACCGCCAGACCGCGCGGTCTCTAACCCGCCAAGACAGACCGCCAGACCGCCAGACCGCCCGGTCTCAACTTCAACAGTGAAGAAAGACGCAACCGAACCAGATGAGAGACTGATAATGCCTTGGAGATATTGAAGCTAGGTGAATAGAGCGTTGATATCTTATCGGGCAAAAGAACCAGAATCCTGTAGAGTAGCACCAATGGAAGTAGGAACAGTTGTAGTAGAGGCAACAAGGTGTGGAGGCAGACCACATCCTCGTCCCCAAGACATGTGGCGGCCTCCCCTAGCTGAATAGCCACGAGCTGGAGCTGGAGTTGGTAGGAGGGGTTGTTGAAGGAGAGTTGGAGAGAAATTTGATAAGACCTCAGAGGAATGTGTAACCTTGAGCAGTATAGAGCAGACATCAGACAGTGAGGGCATTGTATAGGAGGAAAGAATTTTAGCCCAGACACTCTGGTGGTGGGGAGGAACTCGAGCCATCATCATCGCAATCTCAACTGCTTCCTTTTGCGCCCGTTGTGTAGCAAGATCTGTTGAGGGAGGCTTATATTGTATCCAAGACTCCACTAGAGTTTTGGCATTGGCAACAAAAGATGTCAAATCACTCGTTTTGCAGGGATCCAGATTTTGAAGCACAGAGATGATATAAAACAGATGTAGCAAGCTGTCTTTGTCAAAGTTGAGAGAGTGAAGTTGAAAGTCTTTAGTTTCAAGGATAGCTAAATCACCTAGAAGGGGGGGTGAATAGGTTTCTGAGTCTCTTTTGACTATCTTTAATTTTTGTTCTTTAAGTGCTTTGGTTGTTAGTAATTTACTGCTTTCAAGATACACACAACCTGCAATCAAAGAAACAACACAGAAAGCACACACAAGATATATAGTGGTTCCCCAGATTATGGGTACGTCCACTTTCACTCCCACCTTTATAACTTATAGTTAGACAAGGCACTTCTCCAATCTCGGCTCCTAAGAGCCTGTAATATGATCCCACAGGACTATTCGGTCTCCTCAAAGACCTACAGCTCAGGCACAAGGCCCTACAACTCAGTGATCCAAAGATCACCTACCTTAAGCCATAAGTCCCTAGAACTCAGGCTTGGAGGACAGCCCTACCTCAGATCCACAAGGGATCCTACCTCAAAGAGAATGACTCTCCTACAGCTCAGGCACAAAGGCACTACCTCAGATCCAAAGGATCTTAGAACTCAGGTACAAGTGCACTACCACTCAAAGAGAATGACTCTCCTACCTCAGGCTCAAAAGCCCTATCGCTCAGTGATCAACAAATCACCTACCTCAGATCCAAATTGGATCATACTACTCAGATTCAAACTTGAATCCTACTATTCAGGCCAAAGCCCTACACTTAGATTCTCAATAGAATCCTACCTCAGGCAAAACTGCCCTACAACTCAGATCCAAACTTGGATCCTACCTCAGAGCAAATTTACTCCTACCACTCAGATCCAAAAGGATCCTACAAGATGGAATTGGGTTGGTGAGTTTGTCTTGACACAAGAGATGTCTCTCTGTGCCAACCTTTCTGGACTGAGATAAACTCAGCCCTACTTTGACTCAAGAGAATAATCCTAGAGCCGACTGCAATCCGAACTGAGAAATACTCAGCCCTAACTTCTTCTTTTTAGCTCCAGAGATTTTCTTGTTGGAACTGAGAAGTGACTGCAGCTATTCTTGTTGCTACATGAGCTGAGAGAATCCCAACTATAATTTCTTCTCAGCAACAAGGATGTAGATCTTCAGGATGCTTTGGCCTGTGCTAGAAGTAACTTGCAGATCTGTTGTGCTTCTTCTTTTTTTCCTGGGCTGAGGAGATTCAGCACTAACTTCTTCTTCACAGCCTCTAGAAAATGTTCTTCAGAACTGTACAGCTGGAGCTGTGAAGTGGCTGCAGTTAAGGTTATCCTTTATTACACCTTCTCTCTCAGATAATCACTCTGAACTTGCTGGTGACAGTGAGGAAGTCAACAGCTAACTTTAGAACTTTCAGATCGGCTGCAATTAGATTTTTCCCTTAGCTGCTTCTTCTTCTTTAGAGAAATCTCTGACCTTGTTGGTGAAGAAATGGCACCAGCTTTCTTGGATCGGCTTCAGATCAGCTGCAGCTAGGTAGGACCTACTGCTTCCTTCTTCTTCCTCAGAAAGAACACTTTCTGAACTTGCTGGTGTATATGAAAATCGCAACAGCTATCTCGTTTTGCTTTCGGGTAGACTGTGCAAAATTATTGCTTCAGGCTCGGCAACAATGGCGAGGAAGAAGACAAAGTTCCGCTGCTATGCGTAAATAGAAAACCCTAATCGCTATCTGTGTCTTGTCTGATCTATTCCTTTTATAATTCGCCAATCAACGACTCTTTGTGCAGTGGGCCCTACCCGAATTTGTAGCTGTGATTTTGCCATTTACCACTTTCCTTTTACATAAAAGGACAAAAAGCTGGCCGTCGGCGCCATTAAAGGTATACAGCAGCATTCCCGCAACATGTTTAAATTTTGTTGACTTGTTGACTTTGCGGACGTCACCATCTGTGTACTTAGCCAAAATCAAACATCAGTAGTATAGGCATTGTGTGAGTAAGTATCACTCAAAGCCAAAACACTTAGACAGAAATTCTGTCACTAGGCGTTGACTGAGTAACCTTCACTCAACGCCAAAACACTTAAAAAAAGTTCTCTGTCATTAGGCGTTGAGTGAGCAACCTTCACTCAATGCGAAAACACTTAGAAAAGTTTTCTGACTATAGGCGTTGAAAATGTTGAGTTCACTCAACGCTTTTTGCCTTAGAAAATATTCCTGCTTCTCTGGCGTTGAGAGCGTTAAGTGTGTCTTCATCACTCAGCGCCTTTTGCCTTGGCTAGACTTTTTGTTTCTAGGCGTTGAGTGAGCTTTCATCACTCAACGACATATTACTTAGACAGATTTTGCCACTTGGCGTTGAGTGAGTAAGCTTCACTCAATTTCAAACTACTTAACAGATATTCTTCTATTATTTGGCGTTGAGTAAGTAAGTTACACTCATCGCATTTGGACTTTACCAAATTTCTGTGAAATCACAGTCTCTGACTGATTAAGGTTCAGTCAATACTTTTTATCACATGGCGTTGAGTGAGCTTGCCCCACTCAATGCTTGTGGACTTAGTCAAATATCTACATAGATTTTCTGTGGAGTTGACTGCCTGAGCTATACTCAATGATTTAAGTTGTATGGTGTTGAATTAGTAGACTTCATTCAACGCATGTGGACTTAGCCACATTTCTGCCTGTTTCTTCTTAGACATTGACTGTCTTAGCCTGTCTCACAGCTTTTTACTGTATGGCGTTGAGTGAGTAGACTTCACTCAATGCCTGTGGACTTATCCACTTTCTCAGCTTGCCACAACTTTTAGCTATATGACATTGAGTGAGTAGACTTCACTCAACGTCTGTGGACTTAACCACTTTCTCAATTTGCCAATTCTTTGGCTTTGACTATACATGTTATACTCAACGCTTTTACTTACCTGGCGTTGAGTGAATAGATTTCACTCAATGCCTGTGGACTTAACCGAATTCCTACACCTGGCATTGAGTGAGCTTGCTTCACTCAACGCTTGTGTACTTGGGCAAATTCCTTTCTGTCCAGCATCAATCTTTGTGTCCACCTTTCTGCCTTGTGACCACCTGTCACAAACTTGGAATACCTATCCTATCAATGTTATAAGGACCAACCTGCATGCATGAACTTAAGCATACATAAAATACAAGTTTGTGTATATCATTGATATAATTGACTTCTTCAAATCTAGGACATTGTGGACAATGGACCCATCAATCTCCCCCTATTCGAAGAAGTAAAAACCCTCAATCAAATGAGTCAATGACATGCACTAACTTATGCAGTAATAATATCTCAACTTGGAAAACATATAACAAGAGAAGTTATAGTTACCATACTTTCTTGCATGCAGGGCACACCTGCTTTAATTGCTACCACTTACATCTTTCTTACATCTTTCTCCTCCCCCTTTTGACTTCTGTAAATAGTTAGGGAGGTTTAGATTATCTGCTCCCCCTTTTTGAGTACAGATAAGCTACTCTAGAATCAGTTGAACCACTTGAATCTGCCTTTGCAAGTACTGGACTTGCTTCCCCTCAACTGAAGCATCCTCTTTTATACTTCTCTTGTAGTGATACCACTGATACACCACATCAGTGCATCCCCTTGACACTTGAGTGGTCAAATGATCCACTTGAGCTTGCTCCTATCATTCATCCCCTTGACCTAATGCCACTCCTCTTCTCCAACAACAGCACAATCCTATCAGTAGTAGTAGTGATGATCTTTGATCCATGGTAGCAGCTGCTGATCTTGCTCCCCCTCAATAGGAGAACCTCTATCACCATCTCTGATGGACACATGAGTCCATTTAAGTCTTGATACCACTTAGGATCTTTATAGTCTTGATCACCCATCAAACACTTATCTACCTGCAAGAGAAATAAATCCTGCAACACAAATAAAATTAGGAACAACTGAAGCTATCCCAAGTTCCACATACCCAACTCACCCATCAAACACTTATCTAGAGGACTTGTATCAATAATAGCTGGAGCAAACTAGTTATTCTTGTGAACTTGCCCACTTACAGTAGTTGCAATCGTTTGGATAGTCTCACTCTCATCCTCAGCATTGTCCATAGGAACAATCTGAACTTCAGAAGTATTCTTCTGCTCTTTTTAGAGCAGGAGATTCTAAGACACCAATTCTTTAGACAAGACTTTAAGCTTTCCAAACTGAGCTAGACTGTATTGGCTCCCCTCAATAATTGCACAGATTATAATCAACTTCACTATCAGTTACCATTTCTTCTACCTCAGTTAGTTGGTAGCCACTAATATGGACAATCCTTGTTGTAGGTTTAGATGATGCTGAAACCTGAGCATATATTTCTCTTCTTGTTTATTCAGAAGAGTCTGACACCTGATGATACCACTTGAGACACTTTTCAGCTGAGCATTATGTGCTCCTTCCTTACTACTCTTAGAAGAGCTACTTCATGTGCTTTCCTCAGTGATGAGTATAGTCTTCTTATTATTCTCCTCACTAATATGTTGAAGTGGCAGCAGTACTATACCCCATCAGTTAGGCATCTTAGAACTTCAATGGCTGGATTCTACTAATCTGTTTATCCAGACAGATATCACTTGAAGGACTTTATCAAAGTATTCTTTTGGTCTTGTTCTTCTCTCCACTGCACAAAGAGCCGTTGATTAGCGAATTATAAAAGGAAGAGATCGGCCAAGACGCAAATAGCAATTAGTGTTTTCTGTTTACGCATAGCTGCGGAACTTCCTCTTCTTCCTCATCATTATTGTCGAGCCTGAAGCAATAGTTCTCCACAGTCGACTCGAAAGCAAAAAGAGATAGTTGTTGCGATTTTCATCTGCACCAGCAAGTTCAGAAAGTGTTCTTTCTGGGGAAGAAGAAGGAAGTTGTAGGTCCTACCTAGCTATAATTGATCTGAAGCTGATCCAAGAAAGCTGGTGTCATTTCTTCACCAGCAAGGTCAGAGATTTCTCTGAAAAAGAAGAATCAGCCAAGGGAAAACTCTAGCTGCAGCCGATTTGAAAGTTCTAAAGTTAGCTGTTGACTTCCTCACTATGACTAGCAAGTTCAGAGTGATTCTCTGAGAGAGAAGGTGCAACAAAGGATAACCTTAGCTACAACCACTTCATAGCACCAGCTGTACAATTCTGAAGAACATTTTCTGGAGGCTGTGAAGAAGAAGTTAGGACTGAATCTCCTCAGCCCAGGAAAGAAAGAAGAAGCAGAGCATATATACAAGTTACTTCCAGCACAAACCAAACCATCCTGAAGATTTTCATCCTTATTGCTGAGAAGAAATTATGACTGGGATTCTCTCAGCTCAGGTAACAGCAAGACTAGCTGCAGTCACTTCTCAGTTACAGTAAGAAAATCTCTGGAGCTAAGAAGAAGAAGTTTGGGCTGAGTATTTCTCAGTTCAGGTGGAAATAGGCTATGGGATTATTCCCTTGAGTCAAAGTAGGGCTGAGTTTATCTTAGTCCAGAAAGGTTGGCACAGAGAGACATCTCTTGTGTCAAGACAAACTCACCAACCCACTTCCACCTTATAGGATCCTTTTGGATCTGAGTGGAAGGAGAAAATTTGCTCTAAGGTAGGATCCAAGTTTGGATCTGAGTTATTGGGTAGTTTTGCCTGAGGTAGGATTCTGTTGATAATCTGAGAGTAAGGCTTTGGCCTGAATAGTAGGATTCAAGTTTGAATCTGAGAAGTAGGATCCAGTTTGGATCTGAGGTAGGTGATCTGTTTATCACTGAGCTATAGAGCTTTTGAGCCTAAGGTATGAGAGTCTTTCTCTCTGAGTGGTAGGGCCCTTTTGCCTGAGTTGTAGGATCCTTTTGATCTGAGGTAGGGCCTTTGTTCCTGAGCTATAGGAGAGTCATTCTCTCTGAGGTAGGATCCCTTGTGGATTTGCCATAGGGATGTCATCCCAGCCTGAGTTGTAGGGCCTTTGGGCCTGAGGTAGGTGATCTTTGAATCACTAATTTGTAGGGCCTTGTGCCAGAGCTGTAGGTCTTGGAGGAGACTGAGTGGTCCTGCAGGATCGTGTTGTAAGTTATTAGGAGCCGAGATTGTAGAAGTGTCTTGTCTAACTATAAGTTATAAAGGCGGGAGGTAAAATGGACATACCCATAATTTGGGGAACCATTATATATCTTTTGTGTGTGTTTTTTGTGTTGTTTCTTTGATTGCAGGTTATGTGTATCTTGAAAGTAGTAAATTACTAACAACCAAAGCACTTAAAGAAGAAAAATTAAAGATAGTCAAAAGAGACTAAGAAACATATTCAACCCCCCCCCCCCCACCTCTAGGTGATTTAGTTATCCTTGAAACTAAATGCTTTTAAGTGGTATCAGAGGGAGCTTACTCAAAAAGGACTTAACAGTCTGAGTAGACTTCAAAGAATAGCTAAATGGTTTGTGTTAGTGAGTCAAGTAGTGAACCATAAGGAGTGGAGCTCATTGGAGACTCAAGTCCGCAGAAAGGAGAACTTTGGGACATGGAAAGAAAGGATCAGGCAGATCATGGAAGCCATTGATCCTAAAATCTTTGCAATAGTTCAAGAAGGACCTTTCATCCCTATGAAGGTCTCTGTCGTAGATGCAAAAGTCCAGACTCTAAAGAGTTATGTTGAAATGACTGAAGATGAAGTCATTTTGGAAACTATTGATAAGAGGTCACAATATATCGTGTTAAGTGCCATGGATGACTCCACCTTCCAGATCTTATTCCAGTACAAGACTGCCAAAGAAATGTGAAATACCTTGATTGTCCACATGGAAGGCAAAATAGAGGTTGATAAGGGAGAAGATGTCATCAGCCCATCAAATGGTGTCTATCCAGATGCAAGAATAGAGATCAGGGCCCATCTGTCACACTCAGATATTGATTCAGATGAGGATGATGATGAAGTAGATGACTGCAAATGTTATGGGCTAATAGCCATGACAGAAGAAGAATCCTGCTAGGGTTATCCAGGTCAAGAAAAGGTACATTCTTTGTCTTGTTCTTCTTACTGTTCAGATTATGAGGCCAGTCTTGATTCAGATGCATCCTCATCCAGTGATGAAGATGATTCTGAATCTAAGGTAGATGTCAATAAATTTATTGACAAGTATGATAAAATTTTGGATGCTTTGAGAAGAAGCAAGAAGTTGACCAAAAATGCAGGCTGAGGAGATTATCTCTCTACAGCTAGCTGCTACCCAACAATCTGAGACAGCTTCCCTGCTAGATCAGAAAGTGAGAGAAGTCAGCTAACTGAAGGCCATCTCAATCATCTAAATTGAGACCATAAGCCAGAAGAACAAGATCATCTTGGATCTTGAAGAGGATCTCCTTAAGGAGAAAAGGATAGTGGCTAGTTATTTTAAGCCAAGTGTTGTGTTGCCCTTGATAGATTCTTTCTCCTTTCAAAAGGGATCCTACCTCAGAGAGAATTACTCTCCTACAGCTCAGGAACAAAGGCCCTACCTCAGATCCAAAGAATCCTACAACTCAGGCACAAGTGCACTACCACTCAGAGAGAATGACTCTCCTACCTCAGGCTCAAAAGCCCTATAGCTCAGTGATCAACAGACCACCTACCTCAGATCCAAACTGAATCCTACTGCTCAGATTCAAACTTGAATCCTACTATTCAGGCTAAAGCCCTACCCTTAGATTCTCAACAGAATCCTACCTCAGGCAAAATTGCCCTACAACTCAGATCCAAACTTGGATCCTACCTCAGAGAAAATTTGCTCCTACCACTCAGATCCAAAAGGATCCTACAAGGTGGAAGTGGGTCGGTGAGTTGGTCTTGACATAAGAGATGTCTCTCTGTGCCAACCTTTCTAGACTGAGATAAACTCAGCCCTACTTTGACTCAAGAGAATAATCCTAGAGCCTACTGCTACCCGAACTGAGAAATACTCAGCCCTAACTTCTTCTTCTTAGCTCTAGAGATCTTCTTGCTGGAACTGAGAAGTGACTGCAGCTATTCTTGTTGCTACATGAGCTGAGAGAATCCCAACTATAATTTCTTCTCAACAACAAGGATGTAGATCTTCAGGATGTTTTGGCTTGTGCTGGAAGTAACTTGTAGATCTACTCTGCTTCTTCTTTCTTTCCTGGGATGAGGAGATTCAGCTCTAACTTCTTCTTCACAGCCTCCAAAAAATTTTTCTTCGAAACTATATAGCTGGAGTTGTGAAGTGGCTTCCGCTATGGTTATCCTTTGCTGCACCTTTTCTCTCAGAGAATCACTATGAACTTGCTGGTGACAGTGAGGAAGTCAACAGCTAACTTTAGAACTTTTAGATCGGCTGCAGCTAGAGTTTTCCCTTGGCTGCTTCTTCTTCTTCAGAGAAATCTCTGACCTTGCTGGTGAAGAAATGGAACCAGCTTTCTTGGATCGGCTTCAGATTAGCTGCAACTAGGTAGGACCTACTGCTTCCTTCTTCTTCCTCAAAAATAATACTTTCTGAACTTGTTGGTGCAGATGAAAATCGTAATAGCTATCTCCTTTTACTTTCGGGTCGATTGTGCAGAACTATTACTTCATGCTCGGCAAAAATGGCGAGGAAGAAGACGAAGTTCCGCCACTATGCGCAAACAAAAAACCCTAATCGATATTTGCGTCTTAGCCGATCTCTTCCTTTTATAATTCGCCCATCAACGGCTCTTTGTGCAGTGGGCCCCACCCGAATTGGTGGTTGTGATTTTGCCATTTACCACTTTCCTTTTACATAAAAGGACAAGCAGCTGGCCGTCAGCGCTATTAAAGGTGTACAGCAACATTCCCGCAACATGTTTGAATTTTGTTGACTTGTTGACTTTCCTGACGCCACCATCTGTGGACTTATCCAAAATTAAATATTAGTAGTATAGGCATTGAGTGAGTAAGCATCACTCAACGCCAAAACACTTAGACAAAAATTCTGTCACTATGCGTTGAGTGAGTAACTTTCACTCAACGCCAAAACACTTAGAAAAAGTTCTCTTCCAATAGGCGTTGAGTGAGTAACCTTCACTCAATGCCAAAACACTTAGAAAAGTTTTCTGACTCTAGGCGTTGAGATCGTTGAGTGCACTAAATGTTTTTTGCCTCAGAAAATATTCCTGCTTCTCTAGTGTTGAGAGCGTTGAGTGTGTTTTCATCACTCAATGCTTTTGGCCTTGGCCAAACTTTCTGTTACTAGACATTGAGTAAGCTTTAATCACTCAACGCCATATTACTTAGACAGATTTTGCCACTTGACGTTGAGTGAGTAAGCTTCACTCATTGCCAAACTACTTAACAGATATTCTTTTGTTATCTGGCATTGAGTGAGTAAGCTACACTCAATGCATTTGGACTTAGCTAAATTTCTGTGAAATCACAGTCTCTGACTAAGGTTCAGTCAATGCTTTTTATCACATGGCGTTGAGTGAGCTTATCTCACTCAATGCATGTGGACTTGGTCAAATATCTTCACAGATTTTTTATGGCGTTGACTATCTGAGCTATACTAAATGATTTATGATGTATGGCGTTGAGTGAGTGGACTTCACTCAATGCCTGTGTACTTAGCCACATTTTTGTCTGTTTCTTCTTAAGCTTTAACTTTCTTAGTTTGTCGCACAACTTTTTTTTGTATGGCATTGAGTGAGTAGACTTCACTCAATGTCTGTGGACTTAGCCACTTTATCAACTTGCCACAGCTTTTAGCTCTATGGCGTTGAGTGAGTAGACTTCACTCAACGCATGTGAAGTTAGCCACTTTCTTAGCTTGCCAATTCTTTGGCTTTGACTATACAGGCTATACTCAACGCTTTTACTTACCTGGTGTTGAGTGAATATATTTCACTCAACGCCCGTTGACTTAACTGAATTCCTACACCTGTCATTGAGTGAGCTTGCTTCACTCAATGCATGTAAAATTGGGACAATTCCTGCCTGTCCAGCATCTATCTTTTTGTCAACCTTTTTGCCTTGTGACCACTTGTCACAAACTTAGAATACCTATCCTATCAATGTTATAAGGGTCAACATGCATGCATGAACTTAAGCATACATAAAATATAACTTTGTATAAGTCATTGATATGATTGACTTCTTCAAATCTAGGGCATTGTGGACAATAGACCAACAAAAGTTCCTCCCACATTGCCTTAACAGTCTCATGATACATGGTCATGCGGTTTGGCTCGGTGTCGATGGAATTGAGTATCCAAGATTGGACCCCGACCATCATCACGGTGCCATTCGTTAGTGGGAACAACAGGAACGTCCCAAGTAAGGTGATGAAGAAGACCCTTAGTCTGTAGAACTCGCCAAACAGAATGCACCAATTCCACAAAGTTATGCTCCCCACTGAGAGAGATTGTTGTGATTTGAAGCTCATCACGAACTTCCGGAGAGGGGGCAGATGCACGAGTGGGAAGAGAGGAGGCCGTCGTGGAGTCCATTGTAGCAAGAGAAGAGGGCGGCCTGGCAATAAATTTGCGGTTAGAAGGATTAGTGGCGGGTAGAGCAGTAAGTTCGCAACGGGTAAAGAAACAAGTCCACAGCGGGTGGAGAAGCAAGACCGCAGTGGGTAGAACAGGGGAAAGCCCATATCATCTAGAAGCACGCAGCAACGGATAGAGGAGCAATCCTACAGCAGCTCAAACAAAAGCATGCAGAACGGATAGAGGAGCAAGCCCGCGATAGCTAGAACAGGGGCAAGCCCGCAGCGGGTAGAGAAACAAGTCTGCAGCAGGTAGAACAGTAGCAAGCCTGCATTAGCTAAAAGAGAAGCATAACGAGTAGAGGAGCAGTAGACCAGTCTGCACGACAAGCAGTGAGATCGTACAGAGTGGTCGACGATGGTTAGAGGATAAATAACTCGCGCAAGATCAGTCCGAACGACAAGGAGTCCGCGCGATAAAAAAAGGGCAAGAGATATGCTCAAGAAGACCGCGCGAGTCCACAGGAGTCCGCAGCGGGTAGACAAGAAATCGTTAGCCCATGGAGAACAGCAGAAAGGGGGGAAAGCAATGGGTAGACCGCGTGGCAAGAGTAGTCTGGTAAGATTAGTCCGCGAGATGAGCTAAAGAAGACCGCGGGGCAGATTGGTTATCAACGAACCAAAGAAGACCACTGGGAAGCAACAAATAAGGGCAGTTTGCGAGAAGCAGTGGAACGAGACCGGAGCGGTTTGAATCGGAGTGGGGCCTAGACAAATCCCTATAAAAGGGAGAGATGTGGGGATGAGACGGGAAGGAGGGAGGTGAAAAACGAAACCGCACAAGGATTGCGGTTTAAGAAAATGAAACCGCACAAAAGATTGCGGTTAGGAAAGCGAAAAAACCGCACAAGGAGTACTGTTAGAGATAAGAGAACAGACCGGCGGTCAAAAAGAGGTTAACTGCAGGAAGGATCAGTTCAGCTCTGATACCATGTAGAAGAATGAAGTAAACCTTACATATAATTCTTGAATAGTAAATTACAAGTATGAATACAAATATATAGGGAGAAGAGAGAGAGTGAGTGAGTAATCCCTTATACAGGATGAGAGAGAGAGTAATCTCTTATACAAGATGTGAGACTATTACATGAGGAAGAAGAAGACCTATAATGGGCCTCTAAATGTGCCTTTACAAGATATTTTCTAACAAATTATACTGTTACAATATTTATATAATTTATTTGATTACATTTATTATCATATTATATATTTACATTTGATAGCTATAATTAAATATTGTAATTAGGAGGAAAAGCTAAGGGTGAAAGTGGAAAGAAAAAAGAAGTTCATTTAAGAGATTAATTTAAAATTTAGCATAGATAAATGCATATTTTTAGACTAATAGACAAAGACACCCTAAAAATGGAACTTGTATCACTTAAGATGTGTTGGAATATTTAGTTGTACATTGAGAACCTCATGTCCTATGTATGTTACTAATTCTTTTTAAATTGGATACTTGAGTTCAAATATGGTTACAGTGATCTTGGGGACCTCAATGTTATGTTTCTCATATTTATTTTTTCACTATTATGTCCTTGTCTGTTCATATAAAGAACATTGATGTTTTATTCTATTACCCTATCTCATTCGCCAGGGAGGCCTGTCGTAGGAACCACCAGAACGTTCAATTGGAAGCTACCGTGATTAATTTTTTTGAAATTAATTTGCATGGTTTAATTTATTAATATTAATTAATATCAATAAGTTAATTAATTATTTAAATTATTTTGTTTTCTCCTTGTATGCTTTCCCTCCCTCATTTATACAAGGGGGAGGAGTTTGTGTTAGATATATGAGATGTATGAAAGAAATTTAGGTTACTCCCTAAGTTTTTTTTCTTTTCTTTCTCACCACCGCCGACCTCCTTCCCTTGCCGGATTCCTCTCGGCAAACTACTAATTCGTAACAATGGTTTGACTTGCCGGATGTTATGCGCTGCCCTTATAGCCGTCGGGAACCAACATTGTACTTTCCCTCGACCTCGACCTCATCCATGGCATCCACAACGAGCTCTAGGATATGAGTGCCCTCCTTGCCAAGCATCTCGTCAACACAAAACACATAAAGGAGGATGCAACCTCCTCTTCCAGCGCCGCCATCGTCGAGTAACCTGCAATTAGGCGTATTTCCACAGATCACCTACCATCGTCGCAAATTCCTATTCGGGTATTGTCGCTGCCATGCTACAACAACACCTCCCTGGCCTACTGGGAACTGCATGCCACGATCGCATAAGCCGTTGTCCCCATTGCTCAGCACGTCACCATGCCAAAGCTGTCTCCGACGGAAAGGAATGCTGGCCCGCGGGAGCTTCTGTCGTCGTATGCCGGGGAACATCACATTACCCCCACCATCGGCGATCTCGTTCTTGTGTCGGCCTGCGGTTCTGCATTCCCCGTCGTCGAGAGCATGCCCAAACCGACCCAAAGCACATTCACAAGCCTTCCAAGCCCCATCTCTGCCCTCCCTGACTAGTCGTGCCCATCCCCTGAGTCGGAAATCCCGCAAGCGGCCATCGTCGACCAGCCCAGCCTCCCACTAGCGTGTTTGTGCGTCCTTTTGCATGTCGTCATTGCCAAACGTGGAACCCCCTATTCGATTCATCTCCCCGCCGTGCTCTGCAGCTTGCTTCACTTGAGCCGCTCTCCCTCTGTCATTTCATCACCTTGTAACCCGCAACACTTCTCCCAAACTCTCCATTCACCATCTGCCACTTGACATTTGGCAGCCACCGTTCCGTCCCAAGTAGACCCCGAAAAGCCGATTGCTGCTTTTTCTTTTTCACAACCCCTACATGCCAACCTCCCTCCTCCACTAGCTGCCAAAATTTTCGTTTCCCCCCACTATAAGCCAAACCCCAGCAATGCATCATTTTTATGTTTATTTCTCATCCTTTTCCTCGGAGAGCCACCCATATGCCAACTTTCTTATTCCTCCCAACCGTGGCCCCCCACAACACCTACCTTTTCTCTTATGCTGACAGCTCAATTTCCCCTCTCCCAAGAGCTCCTAGTGTTTTTTCAGCAGCCCCCTCTACCATTTCTCTCACTTCTTCCTAAACAATTAATTATTTTAATACCACCAACTTCCCTTGTTTCCCACACCTTCCCTGCACATAGGGGTGTGCATAAAAATCGGGCCCGGAGGGCCGGCCCGGTAAAAGCCTGGCTAGGCCCGCCCCGGGCCCAAGCCGGGCTATGGGGACTAACAAGACCCCATATATGAGCATTTGTCTGGCCCGGTGCCTGGCCCGGTACCCGGCCCGGGCCAGGCCAGACCAGGCAAAGCCGGTTTCTAGGCCCGGGCTAAGCCCGGGCCCGGCTCCTACGCGCCTTTTAAAACTGCATCTTTTAGGGGCATTTTCAGGAGAACGGTTCAAAATGAAAGTTGTAGATCTCGACAATATCTACAACTTTCATGTTGAACACTTTTTGATTTGAAGTCCGTTTACGCCCCCGATTTGGCCCCCGAAAAAAATCACGCGGAACATTTCAAATGTTCCGCGTGATTTTTTTCGGGGGCCAAATCGGGGGCGTAAACGGCTTCAAATCAAAAAGTGTTCAACATGAAAGTTGTAGATATCGTCGAGATCTACAACTTTCATGTTGAAAACTTCTCCCGAAAATGCACCTAGAAGACGCAGTTCAAAAAGCCGAGTATTTCTTTTTTAAAATTTTTTTTTTATATAAAAACAGGGTCCGGGCTAAGCCTGGGCCCGGCCCGGCCCTGGGGGCCTTAGCAGGCCCCCTCCCGGATCCAGAAGCTCGGCCCGGTGCGGCTGCAATCAGGGCCCGGGCTAGGTTCGGGAAAGCCCGGGTCTGGGAGGCCCGATTTAGGCCCGGGCCCGGGGGGCTTTTTGAACACTACTACCTGCACACATCACCTTCAAAGGCTACACCTCAATACTCCCTACTACCTGACATTTTCTATCTTCCCATGCACACTTTAACATCCACCTATTTTCACTCTCCATTCTTGTCTTTTTGGCTTCTCTTTCTCACCCAATACTGCACCCTCCCTCATTTTCATTTTACATTTATTTTCTCACCCACGGTTGCGTCATTCTCCATTTTCTCAAGACAGCCCCGCCCAACTGGTACTCAACCTAGTGGTGCACATAAAGCCCGGCGGGCCCGGGCTTTTCCGAACCGGGCTCGGGCCGGGCCTAAGCAGTAACCGGGTCGGGCCAGGCCGGGCAATGCCCCCGGTGGTGCCTGGTAAGGCCCTCAAGACCGGCCCGAGCCGGGCCCGGGCTTAGCCCGGGCCCGATTATTATTTTAATTTTTTTTATTGATTTAAATAATTAATTTTATATAAAAATAAAAAAAATCATAACTATAAACTATTATTTACAATTACAAATTACCATTTAAAAAAAATAATAAACACAACAACCTAATATTGAAAAAAAAATTATTAATAATTAATGTAATGAAATTATACAAATTTAGGAATGTGTAAAATTTACACTGTAAATATAAAAAAAATTAGGAAATTCTAAATTTTTCAAAATTACAAATGTCAAATGACAAATATTATAAATTATTAAAAATTACAAAATTACAAATCAAAAAATACAAGAAGTTGTCTAGTGGCCCTAATTTAAATTGATCGCGTCCATCTCATCTTCCATGTCCGACGAGCTATCCTCGATCGCTGAAATATGCTGCTTTCTCTTCATCGCGTCAAGGTGATCCTTGTAGCATATGCAGATCTCGAGCGATTCTTCGCTTAGCTGACTTCTCCGCTCGTTTAAAACCCTGCCACTAAGAGAAAAAGCAGACTCTGAAGCTACCGTGCTACCTTGGATCGTTAGTAAATCTCGGGTCATATAGGTCATAATAGGATAGGTATTTTCTTTACCTTTCCACCATTTTAAAATATCGAAATTTTCTAATTCGTCCGTGGACATAAAATTACGAAATTGTGTTTTTGTGTACAACTCTAATTCATTTAAACTACTAGATGTTGTGCGCGCTTTTTTCCTAGAGGCTAACTCTAACATTTTATTTTTAAAACTACTAGATGTTTTGGGTTGCGACACATCTTCTCGGGGCCGCGACCAATATAAATTATCGTAATAATTATAACATTCTGTAAAAATAGTGTTAAAATTTAAAAGACTCAGATTATATAAATCTGAATCACTTAGATCTACGCCTATATTGTTATTTATTTCTTCAATAAAATTTTCTATGCCGTCTACACCGAAAAGAGGATTCAAAGCGGCGACGCATGAAAACATAACTGGGATTTCTCTATAATATTTTAAAATTTTTGTTTCCATTATTTTTATTATTTCGATCCATCCGGCGTGTTGTTTAAAATAATTTAATTTTTGTGAAATATTAACAATATTTTCAATAACTAGCGGGCTAGTAGGATAATATACGTCCGATAAACTATTTGTCACAGTATAAAAAACTTCTAACAAATCCATGTAATTTTCTAAAATTGCCCAATCGGACTCGGTTAATTCATGTTGACCTAACAAAGTATAAAATTTCATTAATAGTGTTTTTTGGCGAATAAGAGGTTTCAAAAATTTGTGACCTTGACCGGTTACGAATTTTTTAAAATCTTGACGTCGTTGTTTAGAACTATAAATAAATTGTAACATTAAACGTATTTTATTAATGTATGGTTCCATATAGGACAAACTATCCTGTACTACTAAATTTAAAACGTGACACGCGCAACGAGTATGAAAAAAGGCGTCGTTTAACATAGGTTTCAAATCACGTTTTAACCACTCAATTGAGGTGTTATTATTTGTGGCGTTATCGAAAGAAATACTCATAATTTTATCTTTTATTTTAAATTCGCGCACACATTTTGAAATTATTTGATAAATCGCCTCACCGGTGTGCAGGACTTCGAAACTTTCAAAACAAATTATTCATTTATTTAGATCCCAGGAAACGGGATCGACCCAGTGACACGTTATAGACATATATGATAATCCTAATTTTATACTACTTGTCCAAACGTCGCTCGTTAAACTCACTCGACACTCAAATTTTTCAAAAAAATTTATTAAAGTTTGTTTTGTCTCTAAGTAATATTTAAGCGCGTCACGTCTAATAGAAGATCGACTTACTTGGTGATATTTGGGTTGTAGCCCTTGGTAAATGTACTCGGTCTCTTCTTCGTTGTCGTAGTGGTTGAATGCCAACCCGCGTCTGATGATGTTCTTCACCAAAAGCTCTCGCTGCCGACCTTGATCGTACGTCCAGATTTGTCCGGATGCCGATAATTGCGCCTGGGTCGACTCGGGAGGAGCTTGTTTGGCTGCGCAAGACTTAACGTGTCTTGCGAGTGTCGAGTTGCCAGCGGTCGAAAGTAATTTCGAGCACTGTTTGCACCTCGCCTTTTGCTCCGCGCCGACTTGTACTAAGTCGAAATATTCCCAAACTGCCATCGTACGCTTGTGCTCCACCACTTCGTGAGCGACGGATGAGGAGGACGACGCCTGCATTGACGACATGTTCGCGAGAAATAGAGATTAGAGAGAGAGAGAGGGTGAGGGGTGAAAGGAAGAAAGGAGGGGGGTTTATATTTTTTTTAAAAAAAAAATTAAAAAAAATATTTTAATAAAAAAAATGCCACTTGGGCTACAAATAGCAGCCCAAGTGGCTGTTATAGCACCAACGGCTCTTAGAGCCGTTGGTGCTGGCAACCAACGGCTCTAAGAGCCGTTGGTTGGAACCAACGGCTCTTAGAGCCGTTGGTTCCAGCTAGTACCGGTCTTAGCCCGGGCTTTTCTAGGCCCGGGCTAAGCCCGGTGACCGGGCTTTTCCCGGCCCGGGCCGGGCTGGGCACCGGGCCGGGCATTTGCCTTATATGTTAGGTTACTCTATGAGGATGGCACAACACTTGTGCACGCAGTGGAAGTAATAAAAGTCAAGAACTACCCAAAGAGAATGGGATCGGGCCATGAATGTTGAATCAAGAAGTTAACAAACAACTAGGTAAAAGTTACCTTTTCGGTGTTGATTCAAAACTCAATAGACATGCTCCAAGCTTTGAATCCTTGTCGGTGGCGAGTTCTACGTAGAATAATGTCTAGGTCTCTGAAGAAATCCACACGAGCAGGAGAACACCGAGCCTCGTCGCACGAAAGATCGGGAAGGAGATCAACTGCACCTTGCACTTCCACGGACTGTTAGGTCCGCACCAGGAATAGTAACACCGGCGACTGTCGCCGGAGAGGAGGAGGTCGGCGGAGCGAATGATCGGCGAAAGCGGAACTCTTCCGTCGGCGGAAAACTTCCGTCGGCGAAACTCTTCCGTCGGGTCGGGGAAATTCTTCTTGTCATCCGCTCAAAACCTAAGTGTCTATTTATACCCAAAGCATAAATAAACCTAGGTAAAATCGCTATCCGCAGACCACAGTAAAATAGGGTTTCTGGGAAAAATTCGAAGGGAATCAGCATTCGTTCGATTCTCTACGAATCTCGACGATCGTCGAGTATCGTCAAATTTGACGGGAATCAGCATTCGTCGAGAATCGAACATTTCGATTCTCGACGAATCTCGACGATCGTCGAGTATCGACGATCGATACTCGACGATCGAGACTCGATGATTCTCGACGAATCTTGACGATTCTCGACGAATCTCGACGATTCTTCCTTGGCAACATTTGCCGGACCCCATTCTCTATGGTGATTGGTAACCTTTACTAACACAGTCAATATTCCAACTTCTCCACATGCTCTTATGTGCGACCCTGCAGGCTCATATCGCGTTGGCAGTGAGATTACATGTTTGACCACTTCTAGATCACCATGGTAACTCCAACAGTCTCCCACTTGATCTTGAAAGTATCAAACCAAAAACCTCACAAACAATGAGCGGCATCTAGCAATGCATCATTGCTACCCAAGCAATAAGAGTTCATAACTCATAAGCCTTATGAACAATGTCCTAGCGTTGTCTTTGTCCCTTTGTCCCTGAGAGAACTAAGTTGTCTACCTAAATCACCTAGAGGGGGGTGAATAGATGAAATGCGTGTCAAATGCGGAATAAAAAATTAACACAACACAGATCAAGAAATCACACAGACGACAAGAGATTTATAGTGGTTCCCCAATCTTGGGTACGTCCACTTTCCTCACCGATCTAGCAAACCACTAGACTCGGCTACTCCACTATCTCGGATTGAAAACAATCCTACACCTCGGAACCACGTTCCTACAAAACTCAATCCAAACCGGATCTACACTCGGAAGATAAAGCCTTCCTACAAATCTCGGAGAAAAAACTCCTACAATGAAATTTGTTTGAAAAGAAAATACAAACAATATATTGCACAGATCTGGATCTTTGATAGTCTTCTTCCTTAAGAACTTTGGCTTGATCAGAATATGTTGAATACGACTTGAGAGAGATCCACAGATCTGAAAAACAGAATCACCTCGATCGAGAAAATAGATCAGAAATCTTTGAGGCTCGGCGAGATCGAGTGATTATCTTTCGTCTGGATCTCTGGAGAAACAGAGTTGAAAGCAGCGATCGGAGATCGTCGATCCAGACCTTCTTCCGTGAATGGCAATGGCGGCGGCGTGAGAAATTAGGGTTCACGGGAACTTTTTTCTTTCTTAAAATAATAATCTCTGTAAAGCTTGTTATTAGTCAAATTTGAAAGGACCTATTTATAGGTGGACTCCAACGGTCAAACATTTAATTAGAGATGACACGTAGACCAATCAGAAATGATTAATTCGAAATACACAGCGAAATTATACTTGGAGAATTTCAGGAATGTTTGAACAGATATACTCGAGACAGATAAGAGACATACTCGAGTATAAGATGTTATATACTCGAGTGGATAGGAGGAGCATACTCGAGTATAAGAAGAGAAGTTACTCGAGTGATTCAGAGATCAACACTCGAGTGATTTTAGAACTACTCGAGTATGAGAGTATATACTCGAGTAAAAACACTTAGAGAAAATTTCTCAGATAAAATAGGAAGAACTACTCGAGTAGAAGAGTTGGAGATACTCGAGTGAGGGGAAAATGAACTACTCGAGTATCTTGGGAAGACTACTCGGGTAATCACTAAACTACTCAAGTATGAAAAACAACTACTCGAGTACAGAGTCACTTACTCGAGTATATAGGGAACTACTCGAGTAGGTAGACTTAGAAACTTTCTGAGATGAGAAGTGCAGATCTACTCGAGTATGAACAGAACACTTACTCGAGTAACTAACCAACTACTCGAGTACAAGTTATCACCTACTCGAGTACAATACAGTCTACTCGAGTATGTAATCCAACTTACTCGAGTACAGACTCACTTACTCGAGTGTACAAAAGAGGTACTCGAGTATGTGGACTTAGAGAAAATTTCGGATCTAAGAACAGAAGGATCTACTCGAGTATAAAATATGACCTACTCGAGTGACTAACTATCTACTCGAGTATAAGCTTATCTACACGAGTATACAGAGTCTTCTCGAGTATGTCTAAGGATCTACTCGAGTACTAGGTCACTTACTCGAGTAGATGAAGGAAGCTACTCGAGTTTGTGGACTTAGAAAAAATTCTTCTGAAAAAAAATAAACTTCAATACTTCAGTCCACCAATCCAAGTGCATATATAGGAAGTGTATCCCAATAGAGAGGCTATATATGGGCCAACACTTTGGATCACACAATGAGGGATTACATTGTATGGTCCTGTGTTTGGTGACCCATTATAGACTGACATTGGTCTACACTTGGCAATAAGAACCTACACACATACAACTTAAACAAAATATCAAATACACCTTAATTCATCTTAGTTCAAGGTCTGACCTCCTACAAATCTGAGGTCTTGTGGAGACAAATCCCAACAATCTCCCCCTATTTGTAGATGTCAGCACCCTCTACACTAAGGTGAATTACTTAGAGTAAAAAGAACAACACACATATACTTAAAAAAAGTAAACTGAAGCAGGATAAATAATAAGATAGCCATAATCAGAATCAAATATATATATAGAAATGTTTTTAACAGATTAAAATGTCCATTTCCACATTCTCATTGACTCAAGAAGGGGCTTCTTTGTGCATTCTTTCTCTCTTCAGCTCTTGCCTCTCTAGGTAACTGAATGGTTTAGGAAAATATGTTCTGGGCCTAGGAGGAGCAGCTGGGTTGTTGTATCCCCAATTTCTGTCATGAAGTCTGATCTTGATCTGGGATACTTCATAAGCTTTCCATTCTGAATAACTGTAATACTGATCTCTATGCTCACCAAGATCTGTTACTAGCTTCAAGGTATCAAGGATCAGAGATTTGGAGGTTGGACTCCAAACTTCAGTATGAACAATTTCTGGTCTACCTTCAGAAGCTGGGGCAGGCTCTTTTCTAGGTGCAGAACGGCTGGCAGAAGCGCCGTCACCATATTTCCTTTTCTTCCTTGGGGCACCTTGAGAACTAGGAGGAAGTTCATCTTGCCAAATATCTGTATAAGAGAGAGGAGGCTCAGTCACATCACCAGCAGGTCTGGGTGAGAAGACTGGCACACCTCCTGGAATGCTTGCCTGAGCTGGAAAATTTTCTTGAGCTGGAGCACCTGATGAAGGATTTTCTTCAAGAGGATCCAGAAATTTAGGAATTATGGTAGGGTTGAGCTGGGCATTGGGGAAATTCTGGTTGTGCAGCCAAACAGCAGTATCATAAGTATAGAACTTTACAGACTGGAGCTGGGCTAGGATGTCTGCTTTCATATCTTTTACAAGACCATCCACAGCTGCTTGAGCTTGTTCAGATAGTTTTTCAACTTGTTCTTTTACTATCTTCTCCCCCTTGCTGATATCTACAGATAGCTTGGCAATGGCTTCATCTCTAAAAGTTCCCACTTCTTCACATATTTTTATAAGATTAGCATCAGCATTCTTGTCCAATTGTATCTGATTATTTGCAACAGTTTTCGCTTGATTTCTTAGTTCACCTATACTTGTAATAGTATGATCAATTGCTTTTCCACCTAGCTGAAAGAGTTTCTTGAGCTCATCAGTATTGGCTTGAATTTCAGCAAAGCCTCTACTCATCTCCTTTTCAAGAGTAGAGACCTTGTTATTTACTGAGGCTAGAGAGTCATCAAAGTACTTTCTTTGTTCACTGAGTAACTGTTCAATCTTGCTTACCAGATCTGAAGAAGTAGAAGGAGTTGAAGTTGGGGCAGGGACTGAAGGAGCAGGAGTAACCCATGGTGGGATTTCAGTAATTACCACTGAGCTTTCAGCTCTCTTGAAAGATTCTAGGACAACTAATTCTTCTTCATTTAGGAAGGAGGGAATAGAGAAGTCCAAAGTCCTCAGAGGAGCCTCCACTGGTTCTAGAGATACTCCCTCATCATCAGACAAAAGAATATTTTCTGGTTGGCTTTTCTCTGCAGCAGGGGACTGAGCAGGAGACTGTACAACTTATTCATTTTGAAACAGGGGAGCATCTGAGCTGAGCTCATCAATCAATTTATTGATATCTTCTGCAGTAGATAGTAGGGTTGCAGGATCTGGAATCTCTGAGTGGGGATCTGCTGGAAGAGGAGAAACTGGAGGAGTAGAATCCCTGACTTCTGCTTGCTGTGAGGGTTCTGATGAAGCTAGGTATTGAGGATGAGATTAGGCAGGCTCCCCCTCAACTATTGCACCTGAGGTAGCAACAGTTTGATGTAGAGGAGGAGATGGAATCCTGTCATCAGGTACACTGGTTTCTTGGGAATCTACTGAAGGGACAGCAGCTTTGGATGCTTGGGCAGTGTTCAGAATTTTAATTTCATATCGCTGGATGGAGGATATAGAAACCTTTTTCATGTTATGGAGGGGAGTCCCTTTGGATAAGTTAAAGACTGACGGGTTGATTTCATGAAGAAGGAGGGAAATAATCCTGGCAAAACTTGGATGCTTAATGCTTTCTCTGAGTTTATCTAGGATCAACAGTCCAAACTGGAATTGTTTGCGGCAGATAATGGCTTGCATTATATCAAACATTTCCATAGAAATGTCTCGAATGGAGTAAGTCTTGCATAACAGTACCTTTGCAATTACATCCACTAGGAATTTTCCTTCTGAGTTGAAATCAGCTCTGCTAAAGGAATGGGCTTGAGGGTTACCTCCACAGAATAAACTAGTTCTTACTGAATCTTCAGTAGTCATTTCGGCATCGTCATCTATTACTGGCAGTTTTAACAGAGCAGCTAAGGAGCCTTTGTCCAGTCGGATTTTTATCCCTCTGACCTTGGATTTCAGGAGCTTTCCATTTCGTTTTACCTTCAGATTCTGATAAAACTCTTCAACAGCTGGGAAAATAACTCGGCACGGCGTCTGGAGAACGAACGACAGTCCGGCGGTCTCGAACAAAATCAGAAGATTTCGGAAATCATTTGAAAGGTCGGCTATACCCGCGGGGACGAGTTCTGAGCCGATGCCGATTTTAGAAGAGGGGGCCATCTGCGATTCTGGAGGACGAGAGAGGCGAAGGCGACAATGCTCTGCGGTTTTTCGGAAGATGAAGAGTCGGCGGCTTCTCGAGAGAATGAGAAGTGGAAAGGGGTTTCTCGATTTTTCTAGATATATATGATTCTAATTAGGTTTAAAAAAAAGATAAATTCATACCTGAATGAAGCGGAAAATAGCTCGGTGCGAATAGAAAAATTAGAAATCCAAAATATGAATGCCGTATACTCGAGTAGGTAACATCATACACGAGTATTAGACAGAGCATACTCGAGTAGGGCAAGTTTGTACACGAGTATATTGTCAAGTACCCAAGTATGTAAATCCTTTTACTTGAGTAATTCCCGTTTACTCGAGTATCTGTCTGGATATACTCGAGTATATATTACTTGAAAGACAATTTTCCTTGGGAGATGTATATTGCCACTGAAATCTTTAACTCTGAGCAGCCAACACCACTGATATCTCCTTGATTTGTGATTCCATCACTAGTCGTCTTTGTTGAGCAGCCCGAGTTCCGTTTTGAAGAACGAAAACTTGGACTCGTCCAGCGGCTTGGTGAGTATATCTACAACTTGCCTGTCTGTGGAGACATATTGTAGATCTATGTCTCCATTTTTCACATGCTCCCGTATGAAATGATAACGAAGCTCTATGTGCTTGGTCCGGCTGTGGGAGACTAGGTTGTTGGCGATTGCTATAGCGCTGGATGAGTCGCAAAACAAAGGAATGTTCTGGAACTTCATGTTGTAGTCTTCAAACTGATTTTTGATCCAGAGAAGCTGTGCACAACAGCTGCCTGCAGAGATGTACTCTGATTCAGCCGTTGAGATGGCAACACAGTTCTGCTTCTTACTGCTCCAGGAAATAAGTCTCCTTCCGAGGAATTGGCAAGTCCCAGAAGTACTTTTCCTGTCGTCTTTGTTTCCTGCAAAATCTGCATCTGAAAATCCAATTAGTTCACTATCATTACTTCCTGGGTACCATAATCCAAGATTTGGTGTACCTTTGAGGTATCTCAAGATTCGCTTTGCAGCAATGTAATGAGATTCCTTAGAGTTCACCTGAAATCTAG
This sequence comes from Platanthera zijinensis, assembly GCA_039513925.1. Lineage (NCBI taxonomy): Eukaryota > Viridiplantae > Streptophyta > Magnoliopsida > Asparagales > Orchidaceae > Platanthera > Platanthera zijinensis. Next base: position 104,279,067 of record CM077088.1, read on the forward strand.
CACATACACATGTTGAGAACATTATGTCTGGTCTACTTGCGGTAAGGTAGAGCAAGGACCCAATTATGCTTCTGTACTTGGTTTCATCAAAAGGTTTCCCTTTCTCATCCTTGTCCAGAGACATAGCTGAGGCCATTGGAGTCCTCATAGAGGTTGCATTCTCCATTCCGAATTTCTTGAGTAGCTCTTTGGTGAACTTGGTCTGTGAGATGAAAATTTCATCCTCATATTGTTTCACCTGAAGCCCTAAGAAATACTTCAGCTCTCCTATACTGCTCATTTCAAACTTCCCTTGCATAAGTTTAGAAAACTTCTTGCAGAGGTTGTTATCTGTAGAGCCAAAAATAATGTCATCGACATAGATTTGCACTAGCAAAATCTTGCCTTTTATTTCCCTAAGAAATAATGTCTTGTCTATCTTTCCTCTTGTGAACTTGTTCTCAAGAAGAAAGGTGGACAGCGTCTCATACCAAGCTCGAGGAGCTTGTTTAAGACCATATAAAGCTTTTTGTAATAAGTAAACATAATTAGGATAAGTTGAATCAACGAAACCTGGTGGTTGCTCTACATACACTTCTTCCTTTATGTCACCATTTAGGAAGGCGGACTTAACGTCCATCTGATAGACGGTAAAGCCCTTAAGTGCAGCGTAGGCAAGAAATAACCTGATCGCTTCCAGTCTTGCCACTGGAGCATAAGTCTGGTCGAAGTCAATTCCTTCTTCTTGACGATATCCCTTTGCGACAAGTCTGGCTTTATTCTTTATAATGGTTCCATCTTCGTCCATCTTGTTCCGATAGACCCATTTTGTCCCAATGACGTTCTTACCCTTGGGTCTAGGAACAAGTGTCCAAACTTTGCATCGTTTGAACTGATTCAGTTCTTCTTCCATGGCTAGAATCCAGGATGCGTCGGAGTTGGCTTCCTCAAATTTCTTTGGTTCAACCTGTGAGAGAAAACTTAAGTGTAAATTCTCGTTGGTTGTACCTCGACGAGTTCTGACGCCATCCCGAGGATCTCCTATGATTTGATCAACGAGATGATCCTTCAAGTGTCTGAACTCTAAAGTCCTTATATCTGGGATCTCTTCAGCCACTAGAGTTGCATCTTCAGCTGGGATGTGTTCTTCATCTTGATCATCTACCTCTCCAATAAGGGTTGTAGAGGTGATCTTGATGAACGTCTCGTCTTTATCTTTAGTAGTTTCATGCAAGCTAAGTTCCTTCAACTTTGTACCTGCATCTACAATAGGTACACTAGACGAGTTGTTGTGCAGCAGACTCGTCTCATCAAATACAAGATGTATCGACTCTTCTACCACCAGAGTTTTTCTATTGAATACTCTATAGGCCTTACTATGGCTACTATAACCTACAAAAATACCTTCAAAGCTTTTCTCGCTAAACTTGGTAGTGTGATACTTGCCGTTGTTAAGTACGAAGCACTTACAGCCAAAGATTCTAAAGTATGAAATGGTTGGTTTCCTGCCTTTTAGAAGTTCGTAAGGAGTCTTATCATGGATCTTGTTGATGAGTGCTCGATTTTGCACGTGACAAGCGGTGTTGACGGCTTCAGCCCAGAAGTATTCTGGAAGTGAGGCATCACTCAACATGGTCCGGCAAGCCTCTATGAGTGTTCTGTTCCTTCTCTCAGCTACTCCATTTTGCTGTGGAGTGCAAGGAGAGGAAAACTCATGAAAGATACCTTGACTTTCGCAGAATTCTTTCATGGCTCCAGACTTGAATTCCGTTCCATTGTCACTTCTGATTTTGACTATGGAACAGTTGTGTTCATTCTGGATTTGCCTAACAAAATTGGTGAAAATACTGAAGGTATCTGACTTGTGTTTCAGAAAGAACACCCACGCAAAGCGCGAGTAATCATCCACAATAACCAACGTATATTCCTTACCTCCCAAACTTCTAACTTGCAGGGGACCAAACAAGTCCATATGGAGAAGCTGTAAGCTTCTATTGGAATCCTTGCCTATGATGCTTTTAAATGAACTCCTTGTTTGCTTGCCCTTGATACAGGCGTGACAAGGACTGTCTGTAACGCACTTGACATTAGGGGCATCACGTACTAGGTTTTGAGAGAATAATAAATTAATAGTTTTGAAATTAATATGAGCTAGTCTCTTGTGTCATTGGTCAGCAAGAGATGCACTACTTTTTGCTAAAAGACACACCGGTGTCGAAGAGTCTATACAAAGGAAATTTAAACAGAAAATATTTTTGCTTCGAGTGCCTGATAAAACAGTTTCCATGTTGTCAACCGATTTTATCAAACACTTGTCATCATGAAATTCAACTACGTATCCTTTATCGCATAGTTGGCTTATGCTGATGAGATTGTGTTCCAATCCTTCAACATAGGCTACATCCGAAAAGGATACGCTACCGTTAGAAATCATACCATAGCCTTTAGTTATCCCTCGATCTGAACCTCCAAAGATGACCTTTGGTTCGTTGCAGACTGAGGTGAAATTCTGGAGTAGGCTTCTTGTCCCGGTCATATGCCGAGAACATCCACTGTCCAAATACCAGATTGGCATTTTGGTGGCCTTTGGACATACCTGCAATTACAATCACTTAGCCTTAGGAACCCAAACACGTTTGGGTCCTTGGTCTCGAGTTAGAAAACTCGCCCTACGAGTATTAGCCTCATGAGTGGTCATTCTCACATTGCTAACTTGAGGGGTTGTAGCATTACTAGGATTGAACCAACAATCGATGGCAAAGCGACCAATTCTGCCACAACACCAACAGTCGAACCTGTTGTATCTTTGCCTAGTGAATTCCTGCTTGATTTTCTGAAATGATGGTCTAGCGGGAACATCACTCTTGGAGGAAGAGGCTTCATGGTGATGGCATCTACATGAAGTCTTCTCCTTCAGAGGCCTTTCCTCAACAGGCTTTACTTTCAGTGCTTTCTTGAAGTTGTGGCCATGATTATAAGGACCATAGCTCTGAAGAGTCACTTCTTCATAAGGTGCCTTAAAGATACTCTCACCAAAGTTTCGAGGGCGAGTCCATCCTTGGTACCGAGACTTTGGCTCTACATAAGTAGGCCTGGTCAAGTGACCATAGGATGAGTCCAGGTCAAACTTGTTCGTTGGAAAGATTACTTTCTTGAATACAGTTTGATCTAGAGGGGCTTTCCCTTTCTCTTTGGCCAAGGCCTTCTTGGCGGCTTTATTCTTCCGTTGAGCCTTATTTCTCCTAGAAGATTTACTAGGAGCACCCTCATGGCCTAGTCCAGCATTCTTAGCCTTTGTTGAGAATTCAGCAATGAGTGGAAGAACATTCTTGGGCTTGGAGAAACCTTCAACAAGTTTCTTTTCAGCTTCGAGTTGATCTTCCAACTCTTTGATGATTTTCCCTTTAAGGTCAAGGTGCTTGAGAGCTAGATTGTATTCTTTCATTGCGAGATCGAAGTTTTCTTGAAGAGAGTTAGTCTTAGCGACTTCTTCTCTCAAGCTGCTCTCAACGGCCTTTAGAGACTGAATCTCTTTTGCCTGAGTTTTCACGACTCGACGACATTTTTTGTAGGTCATGAGCAACTCTTTGTACTGGGCCATGAGTTCTGACTCATCATCAGAAGAGATGTCCTCATGATCATGTTCAGAACTTTCAGATTCAGAGAGGGGAGTGTGAGATTTTATCTCCCCAGTGAACTGGGGGACTTGTTCATCATCTAAGTGAGCCATGAGCCCAAAGTAAGCTTCCTCTTCTTCACTCGACTCAGATGAGTCAGAGTCGCTGAGAGTTTTGCTCTTCTTGGCTACTAGACTCTTCTCTGTCCTCTTCTTGTGGTATGAGGATTTCTTTTCCTCTCTTCTGCCGCCCTCTTTCTTCTTGTGAGGGAAGTCCGCGATGACGTGACCTGGCTTATTACAACAATAACAAATGATGTCAGTTGAAATCTGTTTGTTCTGTTTAGAGTTATACCTGTCATGGCTACTTGAGCCTTCCTTTCGCTGATCACCGTTACGTCGTGATCTTCTGAATGAGGCATCTTTGCCTCTTCATTGCTTCTTCTTATTTAAGAATTTTTTGAATTGCCGGAAGAGCAATGAGAACTCTCCTTCAGATAGTTCTGAGCCAGATGAGCTTGGCTCAGATGATTCTTCTTCATCAGCTTCAGGAACTGGGGCAGGAGAGCTAGCCTTTGTATTCCTTGAGCTATCTGCCTTTAGAGCGACAGACTTCTCCTTGGATGCAGACCTGCTTATCTCTTCTTCAGCTTTTCTTGAGTTGATTTGCAGCTCGTAAGACATAAGCTTTCCGAACAGATTCTGCGGGTCCGTCTCAGCTAACCTTCCAAACTCCCGAATGGCACATACCTTATTGTCCCATTCCTTGGTTAGGGATCTTAAGAATTTGTCATTGAGTTCCCCATTGGTGAAGACACGTCCATAAACTCTTAGGCCATTTACTATCTTGAAGAAGTTCTCAAAAGTGTCAGCTATGGCTTCCTTATGACCCTGCCTGAAGGCTTCATATTTCTGGTTCAGTAGGGACCTTCGATCATCCCTCACTTCTTCTATACCTTCCATTAGAGTCACTAGGGATTGCCACATCTCCTTGGCAGATTGGCAATGAATCAGATTCTACAGCATTGAGTCATCGACTGCACTTGCGATAATATTTTTAGCTTTCTTGTCCAAAGAGATAAGTGCAATCTCGTCTTTATCTAGATCCATCAATTTCTTGGGAACTTGCTTAGATGAATCTATGGTGGAGGTGGTCATAGGAATGTGGGGACCTTCTTCAACAATCATGAAGATCCGGGGATCTACTGCTTCCATAAAGAATTTAACTCTTTCCTTCCACATAGGAAAATTGTTCTTTGTGCAGATAGGGAGCTTAGCAAAATCCTTGGTCTTACTCATACTTGAAATTTCTCTTGAGACAACTTGGTAAGGATTAGATCAAGGTGTTAACCTTTTAACGATCAACCTCCCTCTGATACCAATTGAGAGAACTAAGTTGTCTACCTAAATCACCTAGAGGGGGGTGAATAGGAGAAATGCGTGTCAAATGCGGAATAAAAAATTAACACAGCACAGATCAAGCAATCAAACAGACGACAAGAGATTTATAGTGGTTCCCCAATCTTGAGTACGTCCACTTTCCTCACCGATCTAGCAAACCACTAGACTCGGCTACTCCACTATCTCGGATTGAAAACAATCCTACACCTCGGAACCACGTTCCTACAAAACTCGGTTCAAACCGGATCTACACTCGGAAGATAAAGCCTTCCTACAAATCTCGGAGAAAAAACTCCTACAATGAAATTTGTTTGAAAAGAAAATACAAACAATATATTGCACAGATCTGGATCTTTGATAGTCTTCTTCCTTGAGAACTTTGGCTTGATCAGAATATGTTGAAGACGACTTGAGAGAGATCCACAGATATGAAAAACAGAATCACCACGATCGAGAAAATAGATCAGAAATCTTTGAGGCTCGCCAAGATCGAGTGATTATCTTTCGCCTGGATCTCTGGAGAAACAGAGTTGAAAGCAGCGATCGGAGATCGTCGATCCAGACCTTCTTCCATGAACGGCAATGGTGGCGGCGTGAGAAATTAGGGTTCACGGGAACTTTTTTCTTTCTTAAAATAATAATCTCTGTAAAGCTTGTTATTAGTCAAATCTGAAAGGACCTATTTATAGGTGGACTCCAATGTTCAGAAATTTAATTAGGGATGACACGTGGACCAATCAGAAATGATTAATTCGAAATACACAACGAAATTGTACTTGGAGAATTTTAGGAATGTTTGAACAGATATACTCGAGACAGAGAAGAGACATACTCGAGTATAAGATGTTATATACTCGAGTGGATAGGAGGAGCATACTCGAGTATAAGAAGAGAAGTTACTCGAGTGATTCAGAGATCAACACTCGAGTGATTTTAGAACTACTCGAGTATGAGAGTATATACTCGAGTAAAAACACTTAGAGAAAATTTCTCAGATAAAATAGGAAGAACTACTCGAGTAGAAGAATTGGAGATACTCGAGTGAGGGGAAAATGAACTACTCGAGTATCTTGGGAAGACTACTCGGGTAATCACTAAACTACTCGAGTATGAAAAACAACTACTCGAGTACAGAGTCACTTACTCGAGTATATAGGGAACTACTCGAGTAGGTAGACTTAGAAACTTTCTGAGATGAGAAGTGCAGATCTACTCGAGTATGAACAGAACACTTACTCGAGTAACTAACCAACTACTCGAGTACAAGTTATCACCTACTCGAGTACAATACAGTCTACTCGAGTATGTAATCCAACTTACTCGAGTACAGACTCACTTACTCGAGTGTACAAAAGAGGTACTCGAGTATGTGGACTTAGAGAAAATTTCGGATCTAAGAACAGAAGGATCTACTCGAGTATAAAATATGACCTACTCGAGTGACTAACTATCTACTCGAGTATAAGCTTATCTACACGAGTATACAAAGTCTTCTCGAGTATGTCTAAGGATCTACTCGAGTACTAGGTCACTTACTCGAGTAGATGAAGGAAGCTACTCGAGTATGTGGACTTAGAAAAAATTCTTCTGAAAAAAAATAAACTTCAATACTTCAGTCCACCAATCCAAGTGCATGTATAGGAAGTGTATCCCAATAGAGAGGTTATACATGGGCCAACACTTTGGATCACACAATGAGGGATTACATTGTATGGTCCTGTGTTTGGTGACCCATTATAGACTGACATTAGTCTATACTTGGCAATAAGAACCTGCACACATACAACTTAAACACAATATCAAATACACCTTAATTCATCTTAGTTCAAGGTCTGACCTCCTACAAATCTAAGGTCTTGTGGAGACAAACCCAACAGTCCCTTACATCCGGAAAGAACTAGAGGCATGGACCGTGTCACCCTCATAATAGCTCAATCCAAGTTTCTTGATCTAGAACGAACTTCCAGAGAATGGTGAGTCCAATATCACATATTGACTCAACCAAGCATGGTCATGCATTTCTTAGTCCAGTTCCATCAAGGGGCCCATGGATGCAACTCCTGTCATATAGGAAGAAAAATCCCATATCTGCTCACACACAAACACCCAAATGATTCTTAACGTGCCCAGCAACCACCCTTATCATCAACCTTTCTCAAGGAAGACTTTAGATGACATCAAAGCACGCTCTTCCTCATTTGATGAATGTTATGACTTCAGGTCAAATGACTACAACACCATTGTCAATTGAGACCTACTCGTGACACATTTAGATAACAATCCACAGAGTAGTCTAAGGTTGGGTCTGTCCAGTACAACTTGTTCATTAACAAGTTCCCACGTGATGACTTGATATCACAATATCATGACCTATGAGAACTGGTCATCAGTCAACACACGTGCTAGTCTTAATATATCATCATCACCCTTAGTTTCTATGATGATACTACGACCAGGGACTTTTTAAGAATGAAGCTTCAAATAAATCATAGGCTCTCACATTAAAGTCACGTACTTGATGTCTTATGGAAGCGAACATTCTAAGGGTATTTATTATGTTAACATTTAACTATCGCATAGAGAAACTATAATAAAAGAACATGTCATTAATTGTAAAAGAAAAATCTAGGTACATAATTCATCATAAGAATAAACAATAAACAGCCAACAGAATATATATTTACATGCAACCCACAAGACTCTCACTAGTGTTGATCATTTAGGTATCGTATACCCATTGATCTAGTATGACCATCATGCTTTCTCTGCGCGAGAGGCTTTGTTAGTGGATCCGCAATATTCTCCTCAGTCAGCACTCTGCAAATGTTCACATCTCCTCGTTCGACAATCTCACGAATAAGATGGAACCGCCGAAGTATGTGCCTGGAGAGCTAATGAGATCTAGGTTCCTTAGATTGTGCGATTGCACCATTGTTATCACAGTAGATAACTACGTGACCAACAATGCTAGGAACTACATCAAGCTCGTCGATGAATTTCCTAATCCATACAGCCTCCTTCGCTGTGTTAGCTGCAACGATATACTCGGCCTCTGTTGTAGAATCATCTGTACAACCCCGTATCTAGCGAGTGAGCTAACAGGAGCCGATCCGGCCGGCCCAGACCGCCCCCGAGCCCCAGGCGAGTTCAGCAGGGTATGCCGAGCCCGCATGCCGAGTACGGGCTTGGCAATCGTCGGGTCAAGCTCGAAGATCGTGGAGCTGAGCCCGACGAGAGGAAGCCATTCATCGTGGGGCCGGCCGAGTACGTGCTCGTCTAGAGCCAAGGGGTTGGCGAGTGCCAACGCGACCGTCATCTGCGAGCAGGGGCTTCGAGCCCAACTTTCCCATGCCTGAGGCGAGGCGAGCCGAACCACAGCGCTGAGAGAGGCGAAGATCACTCGCCGCTTTTCACCTCGGCGCAGGGACTAATAAAATGAGTGTGTTGATTTTCATAATTTTTCCTAGGTCATTTTACCCATGAAGAGTCCTCAATTAAAATCCTCTGACCTAGGGGAATTTTCCTGAGATGCAAATGATTAAAATAACACTGTCTACAAGGTTTCATAATTTCCCTTTTTATTTTTTTATTTGCTTCCCATAATTAATGTAGATTTTATCTGTCTACCATTTCCCAAATGAAGTACGAGATTTGTGTTTACTAAAATTCCAGAAAATTCACTGAGCAATTGTATTATTATTTTATGAATAATGTGGCTGTGGACTTGCTTCTGCTTTTACTCTGATTTATTATGCGATTATTCTCATATTGGCCGAACAGGTTATGATCGTACTAGCCGGCAGAATCGGCGTCTTGCAGTGACGACTAACTCGTGCGTTAGTGTCACCGTAAGGCGGCGGTTCTGGGCATAAGATCCGGGTTGCCTCGGGTTTGAGGAACAGGGATCTTACAAACTGGGGGAAGCCTTCTCGCGCCCGTACTCGCCGCCCCGCTCAATGGGCTCTTCTCAGGGCCGGCTCGCCCTTCAGTTGTGGGGTGTTTTTACCATGTTACCCCCTTTGGATTGCTTATAGTCCTCGAAAACAATGACGGCTGTATATTTGCAGACCATCTTTTCCTATAAATATGACCCAAGGGGTACCTCAGTGGACACGCTTTCTTGTGCCCGGTCTTCTAGCGCTTTCTGAGGTACCTTAGCTTCAGTACTTGGCTAAGGAGGGGAAGCGCTCTAAGATCTTTCGGGTGTGTGGTGGGACCTCCGTGCTGAAGCCTTGGGTCTGTTCCCGGTCCTTCTCCCTTGTCACTTGGGCTTGTGAGTAGAGAAGTAAGTGTGCGATCACCCCTTCCGCAAGGGTCGGACTCCACAGGGACCGATTTTTCGGTTTCAACATCATCAACTATCTCGTGCTTGGAACTCTTCCAGCTCACAGCTCCTCCATTAAGGCAAAACACAAAACCTGACTGAGACTTTGAGTCGTCCCTATCAGTTTGGGAGCTAGCATCCGTGTAACCATTTACAACGAGCTCTTTGAAAGTCCACCTAGTGCCAACTAGCTTCACCTATGGGGGGAATAGGTGTCTTGCAGCGTATTTGCGGAATTAAAATTGTACCTGCACAAGAAAACAAAACAACACAGCACAGACAGGACACAAGCAATTTATAGTGGTTCCCCGATTTGGGTACGTCCACTTTCCCCCTTCGACCTATCTCCCCACCAGGGACGACTCGGTCACTTCACCAACAGGATTGAAATCCAATCCTTGCGCTATCGGAAGGAACCCTTCCACACGTAGGAGTCAACACTCCCACAACACGGGTTGCACCCAACCCTACAACTAGGAACCAAATGTTCCTTTACAATGAAAAAGAAATTGGAGTGTATAAGAAATACAAACAACTTGAAGATCTAGGTGTCCCTTTTCGTTAGACTACTTGTTCTTGTAGGCAACAAAAAGTCCACAACCCTTGATCTTTCTTGGAGAAAATCTCCCCGAGACCGGCGGCGGCAAAGGGCGGTGGCAAGGCTCTCGGTGTTGGCAGCGGCAATTGAAAACAGCAGCGATGCACTGGAGATTCAATCTTCTTAGCGAAGTCGGCAAGGTCTTCCAACGCTCACTCTAGGATCGATCGTCTCAATCGATTCGGACGGGGATGGATTTCCCTATCTCAAATCAAGAGACAAAAGATCTCTGGTTAGACGAGTGAGACGCTGTGCAAGACTTGGCTTCTGATAGTTTTACTTTCAAGACAACCTAAACACCTAGAGGGGGGGGGGGGTGAATAGGTTCTAATTGCTTGTTTAAATTTTTAGGCAGAATTCAATTACAAAGATTAAAACATTCAGCACAGCATTCACAGACATTTAATCATCACAGATTGCACAATGTTTTATAGTGGTTCCCCAAGGTCTGGGTACATCCACTTTCCCCCTTCACCTATCTAGCAGTATGCTAGATTTGGCCAAACTTCCACTATTCTCAGATCCTCAGATCCTACAGCTCAGAACCTTGAAAGGTTCCTACAACTCAGGCTCAACAGCCCTACCTCAGCCTTGCCACAAGGCCTACAACTCAGAGAAGAACCTTCTCCTACACTCAGGCAAACAGCCCTACCACTCAGAGATCAACTCTTCTACACTCAGCCTTTATATCACAGGCTTACAACTCAGATCTGTGTAAAACAGATCCTACAGAAATTTAGAAAAGAAGTTTTAATGTCTTGCCTTTGTTGAGAAAGAAGAGGTCAAGACAAATCTTGATCAGCTGATGAAATCAACTGAATCTGAGCTTTCTTCAAAGCTTCTTGAATCTGAACTTAGCTGAGTTGATTTCCAAACAGCTTCTTGAGAAGCTACTGATGGCTTCCTTCTTCTTCTTCAAAATGAGTGGATCCCTCTCTATCCAACACCTTTGATGATACTTCTGAATTCTTGTTAGAACTCTTCTTAGATCGATCCTGAGATCATCTTCTTAGATCTTCTGATGAAGATCTTCTTTAGTGTATTACACCTTCTTGATTTGATTTCTCAATTTGATTGCCAAAGTTCAATCTTATCATTCATTTTTTACTTCTCTCTGAATCTGTCTATTTATAGATCTTCTTAATGGTAACCGGCTGATCCGGTTTATAACTGTCTTCTGACAAGTCTGACAACATCAGTTAACTGGCTGCAACCCACAGCTGTCAAGTCTTCAAACAGATCTTGTGCCTTAGTCTTGGTCAGCAATGTGTTGAGATAGACTGTCAGGAAGTGTCGAGACCAACTGTCTGTATGTGTCGACATAAGTAACTTTGGTGTCGACACAGCCTTTGATGATGTCGACAAGTTTGCCTTTAAGTCGACACAGCTTCTTCAGAGAATAACTTGGTCTTGACTTTGCAGTGTGTCGACACAAGTCCTGTGTGTCGACACAGTTGTTGTAGATTCAGAACTCAGTATGTGTTGACTTAGTCTTCTGGTGTCGACACAAGTATTGTCGACTTCTGCCAATGTGTGTCGACTCTGTCTCATTGTGTCGACACAGCCTCCCAGTGTCGACACAAATGTGGTCGACTATCTTCCTGTGAGTCGACACTGCTTCCCAGTGTCGACACAAATGTGGTCGACTATCTTTCTCTGTGTCGACACAGCTTCCTTCAAGTGTCGACACAAATATTCTGAAGTGTCGACACTGTTTCTTCAGGTGTCGACACATGGACTTAGAATATTTTTCTGCATTCTTTAACACTTCTTCACCTGCACATGTCAACTTAAAACAACATCAAATACACCTTGATGTATATCATTGAGCTAAGTTGGGCTTCTTCAAATCAGGTACACATTTTCCAATGTACCCAACAATCTCCCCCTATTTGGAGAAGTCATAACCCTTATAGCCAATGATATACACCATTTATAAAAAGTATAATATGATGATATATGACATAACAGGAATACTTAATATAAACAAAATATGAACAATCCATCACAGAGTGAACATTATATGATTCCAAACAAAATATTGTTTATAACTTGATAATGTTTGATTACAGAGTTTTACATTGAATGATTTAATCAAAACATTACAAAACACATTTGAAAGAACTTATAACTAAGACTGATCAGGCTCTCTTATGACAATCCCTTTGCCAGATTGGATTTGAGCCTTCACAGGAGCTTCAACATCTTCAGCTGGCTTCTTGCCTTTTTGATCAGCCTTCTTCTTTGCTTCTTCCTTGAGCCTTTGCCTTTCAAAGTAATGATAGGGCTTTGGAAAGTACTTGCTCGGCTTCTGAGCATCTGGTGGTAGCCTACCCAGCTTGGCATTTCTTCTGAACTGTACTATTGCCTCCTGCCTAGCTTCATGCTTTTGCCATTCTATTTCATTATACCACTTTCCTCTTTCATGAACTTGGTCTTTCATAGCCTTCCATGCAGTGAGTATAATATTTCTTAAAGTAGGGCTCCACTGCTCAAAATCTGGCTTAAGTTCAGCCTGCTCTCTAAATCTCTTCTTAGATAGTAGAGCATCTTGCTGTTCTTTCAAAGTGGCCTCAGGCTTATCCACTTTCTCAATAACAACCATGTTAACCTCCTTTGGAGGACTATACATTTCTTGAACTTGCTGATCAATCATATCAAAATCTGGAGGAGGGTAAATGACTTGGGCAACCTCAGGTTGATTGCCTTCAAGTAGACCTGTTTGTATTCCTGACTCAGCCACCATAGCATCATCACACAAAGGTGGATATCCCAATGTGGCTCGAATACTATTGGTCACCCATTTGATGTGCTCTGAGCCTGCATGAACTAACAACCTCTCCCCTTTTATGGCTTCTCTGGTAATATGATCTCTTAGATCTTCCTTCTGAAATCTGATCTGTCCATCCAGATAATTCACACCTTCTTTAAAAAATGGTTTTAACTTTTGAAGCTTGTCAGATATGTCCTTTTGAGAGGTAGTGATAGCAGTTTTAACAGATTCAATAGCAGCTTGAAATGTCTTATCAAATTCTTCCATCTCCTTTGCTCTAGCTGCAGGCAACCCTTCAGTAGTCTTTTTCAACTCATTAAGAATTTCATTGTGAGAGTCTTCAAGATTGGCATTCATGTTTATCTGATTTGTAAGAACATAGCCTTGCTTCAGTGCTATATCATCTGCTTTGGTAATAACTGATTGATGTTGTTTTGCCAAGAATACTACAGCATTACCTCCTTTATGGAAGCAATCTGTCATCTCCTTCTTATGCATATTGACTTCAAATCTAATTGACTTTATATCCTGAGCCAAGTCAAATTGGAGGGTCTTATTGCTCTCATCAACATATTTTTCAACTGCCACTCTATGGTCATCTAACTTAACTTGCAAATCAACCATAAACTTGTTATAATTAAATTCAGAATGAGATGGTTGAGTTGTAGTCTGTAGAGCCTGCTTATAACCTTTGCTCCTTCTCTTGAAGACTACAAGTTTTCTCTTCTTAGCCATTCTGGCTTCTTCAGTCTCAGATTCAGATGAACTATCAACTTGAACTCTTTCTTGAGGAGGAGTAGGAATATCTGTCTCAGTGCCATGTTGTTCAGCCTCAACATGCACAGACTCCCCCTCAACCATTTGCTCCTTCTCAATTTCTATCTCCATGTCAAGGGCCTTTTCAATCTCTTGCCCCTCTTTTACTCTATTAGTAGCCATATCAACATTAGGGAATAACTCATCTAGAGTATATTCCTTCTGAGCTTGAACATAAGATGTATCAATTAGATCTTCTATATTCAGATCTTTGGAGATATTAGTTTGGACTGCCTCTTGCACTGGGGCAGACATCTTCTCCCCCCTGTACTTGGTCAGTATTGATAATGACCTGGGCAGGTGAGTATACTTGCTCCCCCTGTATCTGTGCAGGTATAGTGTCTTGCTGGGCTAGAGTAGACACAGGGTGATCTTCATCCTGCTTCCTCTCTTGTTCTTCTTGAAGCTGCTCAGTATCTTGAGCATGAGAAGGGGATTTCACTGGGGTGTCCTGCCTGCTCTCATCAGGCACATCCTTAGACAGCACCCTATCCCACCTAGAAAACAATCTCATGTCCATCTTTCTCATGTGATTGATCTTTGTTCCTGGCAGGTGTTGCATTACTTCAGTGATCACTCCATTCAGATATAAGCTCATAATTCTAGCCAGATTTGGCTTCTTCATTCCTTCCTTGATCTTTTCAAAGATTACAGCTGACCAATCAGTTGGAATTGTAAAAACAATTCTGGTCATGAGGCTGAACATATAGGCTGAAATCCTATCATGTCCCCCTTGTTTGCACAGAATCACCTTGCCAACTACTTCAGACAGAAATTTCCCTTGCTGATTCATTCCTTTTCTGTTGAAAGCAGCTCCAATCTTCAGAGTGGGATCCAATCCGCACCATTGGATAGCCTCCCTTAACTTAGAAGCAGGGACTTCTTCTTCATTCTCAATTATTGGTAAGTGTAGAATCTTCCTTAGACTTCTTGGGGTAATCTTCACTATCGACCCATGCACAGTGGACTTTATCTTGAGAACATCTGAACCTATTGATGCAGAGCTAAAGAATTCATGCACCTCCTTCTTCCATATCTTGGAAGGTTCAGAAACTAGGAACTCTAATCCGGATTCAGAAATGAGAGAGATAACTCGTTGAACATCTGCTGGGGCTTCGGCAAAGACATTCCTTACTAACTCATAACCTTCATTGACGTTGTATTCAATCTTCGGCGCCATTGTTCAGGTGAGAAAGCTTGAGAGAAGAGAGAGAGAGAGAGAAAGTTGACACAGGGTTTCAGTCTCGAAAACCTTGTAAGCGTGTCGACTGAAAAAGTTCTTGACCTATTTATACCTTCTATTGAAAGAAGATCAAAAGGCGGGCAAAAACAGTCTATATGTGTCGACACAGATGGAATGTGTCGACACAAACTTCTATTGTCTCGACAACAAATCTGTCTACTATGTGTCGACACCAAATGTGGATATGTCGACACCTGAGATATATAGTAGCGCATCAGAAATTCTGTGTCGACTCTTAGTATAAGTGTCGACACAAAATCTGTAAGTGTCGACACCATTATTCTGGTGAAGTCGACACTACATTCCTGGATAAGTCGACAATATGATTCTTAAGTGTCGACACATATTCTCTGTGTCGACACATTATCTCTGACTTGTCGACATTACTTCACTGAGTCGACACATTATCACTGAATGTGTCGACACCATTTTACTTAGCCAATTTCTGTTTCTGTCTACACCACTTAAGACCATTTGATAATCTAATATGTTATTTGTAAGTTTGTTGATAATCTAATCACTGATACCAACCACTTGATAGTTTGTTGATAATCTAATCAATGGTCAGCATGCCTAATTCAATTTTAAATTTATCGAATTTTGTTTCATCCAGAGGCTTAGTGAATACATCTGCTATTTGATAATCTGTTTTAACAAATTCCAATGTGATGTCTTCTCTTTCTACATGATCTCTAAGAAAATGGTATTTAATTTCTATATGCTTAGTTCTACTATGAGAGACAGGATTATTAGCAATAGAAATTGCACTCTTAGAATCACACAAAAGAGGTGTTTTACTTACTTGAATACCATAATCTTTAAGCTGATGCTGTATCCACAATAGTTGTGCACAGCAGCTGCCAGCAGCAATATATTCTGACTCAGCTGTAGATATAGCCACACTGGTCTGCTTCTTACTACTCCAAGATATCAGTCTTCCTCCCAAGAATTGACAAGTACCTATTGTACTCTTCCTATCCTCTCTACAGCCTGCAAAATCTGCATCTGAATAACCTGTTAGTAGAAAATCTCTATTCCTAGGGTACCAAAGACCTAGATTAGGTGTGCCCTTAAGATATCTCAGAATCTTTTTGACTGCAGTATAATGAGACTCTTTAGGGCAGGCTTGGTACCTAGCACAGACACATGTAGCATACATAATATCTGGTCTACTAGCTGTGAGATATAGTAGAGAACCAACTATTCCTCTAAACAAAGTCTCATCAACAGGTTTACCTGCATCATCTTTGCATATAGGCATACTTGTCCCCATAGGAGTTCTCATGATGGAGGATGACTCCATACCATACTTCTTGATTAATTCTTTAGTAAACTTTGACTGGGATATGGACAAGCCATCATCAGTCTGTCTTACTTGGAGTCCCAAGAAGAACTTCAGTTCCCCCATACTGCTCATCTCAAACTTCCCTTGCATAAGTTTGGCAAACTTTTTACAAAGGTTGTTTTCAGTAGATCCAAAGATTATGTCATCAACATAGATCTGAACTAAGATGATCTTGCCTTTGGATTCCCTAAGGAATAGAGTTTTGTCAATTTTTCCTCTTGAGTATTTATTCTCAATAAGGAAAGTAGACAGGGTTTCATACCAAGCCCTTGGAGCTTGCTTTAACCCATACAAAGCTTTTCTAAGCTTATAAACATAATCAGGTTTAAGAGGATTTACAAAACCTGATGGCTGCTCTACATATACTTCTTCTTTAAGATCACCATTCAGAAATGCTGACTTCACATCCATCCGGTATACCTTGAAGTCTTGATAGGATGCATAGGCAAGGAACATTCTGATTGCCTCCAGCCTTGCTACTGGGGCAAAGGTTTGATCAAAGTCAATCCCTTCTTCCTGCCTGTATCCTTTAGCAACCAATCTTACTTTATTTTTCACTATTACTCCATTCTCATCCAACTTGTTCCTGTAGATCCATTTTGTCCCAATTATATTGTGGCCTCTTGGTTTAGGAACAAGCTCCCAGACATTGCACCTTCTGAATTGATTCAGCTCCTCTTGCATAGCATCAGTCCAGTGCAGGTCTTGGATGGCTTCTTCAAACTTCTTAGGCTCCATTTGTGACAGGAAACTTGAATGCAGAACTGTGCTTTGACTTCTGCTTCTAGTCTGCACTCCCTGTCTTGGATCACCTATTATCTGATCAGTTGGATGGTCTCTTAAATGTCTTGTAGCTGGAGGAAGATTCCCTTCTGGTTGAACATCTCCAGCTCCTTCATTATGCTGAACCTCTTGGTTTTCTTCATCTTCTATTGTGTCTTCTACTCCCCCTGGACAATATCCTTCATTTTCCAATACTCCATCTTCCCTTGAAGCTTCAGTAATGGAGAGCTTGTCCATTCCTTTGCTTATACCTGTTGAGTCATTTGATCTACAAGACAACTCACAGTTGATTAATCTTGTTTCATCAAACACAACATGCACAGATTCTTCAACAACTTGAGTAGTCAAGTTGAAGATTCTATAGGCCTTACTATTTGTGCTGTACCCAACAAATATCCCATCCTGGGATTTGGCAGCAAACTTAGTCAAATATGACTTACCATTGTTAAGTATATATCATTTGCAACCAAAGATTCTGAAGTAGGATAGATTTGGTTTTCTACCTTTCATAATCTCATAGGGAGTCTTTTTGTGGCTCTTGGTGATAGAAGCCCTATTGATTACATGACAAGCAGTGTTTACTGCCTCAGCCCAGAAATATTCTGGTAGAGAGGTGTCACTCAATAGAGTTCTACCAGCTTCAATTAATGTTCTATTCTTTCTTTCAGCAATTCCATTTTGCTGAGGTGTTCTTGGTGAGGAGAACTCTTGGAAAATCCCAAAGTCTTCACATAACTTTGTCATGCTTTCAGATTGAAACTCAGTACCATGGTCACTTCTGATTTTGACCACTATACTATTCAGTTCATTCTGAATTTGCTTTACAAAATTAAGTAAGACACTTGGGGTTTCAGATTTCTGTCTCAGAAAGAACACCCATGTAAATCTAGAATAGTCATCTACAACCACAAAAGTGTAGACCTTCCTACCTAGACTATGAACTGGCATAGGACCAAAAAGATCCATATGCAAGAGGTATAAGCACCTCACAGAATCCTTGTTTTCAAGGCTTTGAAAGGAGGATTTTGTCTGCTTGCCCTTTTGACAAGCTGAGCATATCCCTTCCTTCATACACTTAACTTGAGGACCATTCCTCACTAACTCTTTGATAAAGAGTTGGCCAATTGTCTTGTAGTTAAGATGAGCCAATCTCTTGTGCCACTTAACACAATGAGAAGCATTGTCATCAGCTACAAGACAAATGGGAGAAGCTTTATTCTCACATACAAAATTAAGACAATATACATTTCTCTTCCTATATCCAGTCAAAATGATCTCTTGATCACTTGACCTTTTGATATGACATCCATCCTTAACAAATGAAATGTCATATCCTAAATCACTCAGCTGACTTATGCTTATTAGATTATGTTTCAAACCTTTTACATAAGCCACTTGGGTGATAGTAATTAGGTTAGAAGAAATATTACCAAACCCTTTGATGACTCCTTTTTCAGATCCACCAAAGATCACTTTAGGTCCATCTTTGACAGATGAATACTCCTTCAGCAGCCCCTTTGTTCCAGTCATGTGCCTGGAACAACCACTATCCAAGTACCATATAGGGGCATGGTTACTTGGATTCACCTGCAACACAGAGTTACTTACCCTTAGAACCCAAGCAAGTCTTGGGTCCTTGGTTCAAGTTAGCATTAACAAAGCTACCATTATTTCTTCTAACAGGTAGACTATTGTTCTTTCTAACACTTGTGTTATACCAGCAGTCTAGTGCAAAATGGCCTCTCTTGCCACAGCACCAACATTCAAACCTATTGTATCTAGTTCTAGATACATCCTTGACAAAAGAATTTCTGTCCATTGCTGGTGCTGCAGCAGCTTCACCCACTGATTTTTTATAACCATTGGGTTTATGAACATAGATAGGCCTGTTGGCATTTACACCCTTGTTTTTCAGAACATTAGACTTAATATGACCATGAATATTTTCATGATCATATAAGTTAGAAGGCACTTCCACCTTTCTAAACTTAATAGGGACTGAAAAGTTCAGTGGCTTGACAGGAGCTTTGTCTTTCCTCTTGAATTGGCCAGCCCTGGAGTTACCTTTGAATTCTAATCCTGCCTTACCCTTTTGATTCACAAATTCATCAATCAAGGGTAAGACAGACTTTGGCTTAGAGTAACTAGCCACTAAATATTTTTCAATTCTTAGTCTGGCCTCCAGACTCTTCACTTGATCATTGGTATAATTAATTGTGCCCATCTGAATAATAGTTATATTCTTCAGCTTGGTAATTTCATTTAACTTTTGATCAATTACTTTCTCTAACTCAGTTGCAGCTACCCTTAGTTCAGCAATTTCATGAGCCTGTGACTTAACCAGGTTCTTGCTTTTCTTAAGGGCCTGCAACAAGTCCCCATACTTATCTATCAATTGATAGATATCTCCTTCAGATTCAGATGCATCTACATCACTTGATGCAGATGTAGCTGATTCTGTACTTGTACTACATACAGATTTCATAGAAGGACATTGTACCTTATTAGGACCAGACTGATTCTGGCATATGTCCTCTTCTGATCCTGCCATAAGTCCCATGCACTGATGATCCTCTTGATCATAGATGGAGTCTAGTAACTGCAGAAACTCCTCTTCTTCAGATACATGAAATAGTCCAATATATGCTTCTGCTTCAGATTCTGACTCTGAAGTTGACTGATCTGTTAGGCTCTTATCCTTCTCTGCAACAAAGGATTTCTCCTTCTTGCCCTTTTTATGAGTCTTATTCTTGTCTGAAGACTCCTTTCTCTTATCAGGACAGTCAGCCACTACATGTCTAAGTCTATTGCAACAATAGCAGACAATCTTTGAAGTAGTAGCCTTGCTGGGCTTTGATCTGCTCTTTTCTTTCCTTGATGACTTTTTCTTCTGATAATAGTCATCAACTTGCTGTGAAGTAGAGGGCTTAGACTTCCACTGTTTCTTCTTCAAGAACCTCTGGAATTGCCTTGTGAATGCAGCAAAGTCTGCATCTAAATCACAGCTTTCTGAACCCTGATTATCTGAATTTTCTGAACTGACTTCTGCAATTTCCTTAGGATGGGATGGTGATATCCTCCTATTCTTTCTGATGGATTCTACATTGAATGTCACAGCCTTTTCTCTATGCTCTCCTCTTGAATTCTTTTCCTCCTTCCTCACCAAAAGTTGCATTTCATAGGATAACAGCTTTCCAAACAAGGTGGGAGGAGAGATCTCTGTCAGTTTAGCCACTTCTCTTATGGCACAGATCTTTGTGTCCCAATCCTTTGTTAAGGATCTCAAGAATTTGTCATTCAGTTCATAAGTACTGAAGACTCTTCCATAAGACATTAGCTCATTCACAATTCTATAGAATTTCTTATAGCACTCAGTTATGCTATCAGATTTTCCTTATCTAAAACTTTCATATTCCTGATTGAGCATAGATTTTCTGTCCTGTCTTACTTCTTCTGATCCCTCCATGTAGACAATCAATGTGTCCCACATTTCTTTGGAGGTCTTGCAGTGAATCAGATTCTGAAATGTTGAATCATCTATGACACTTACAATAATGTTCTGTGCTCTTTTATCCATGGTTGCCAAAATGATTTCATCCTTGGTCATTTCAGAATAACTCTTTGGAGTTTGAATATTAGCATCAAGAACTGATACCTTCATTGGAATGAAGGGTCCTTCCTGAACTGTGATGTATATTCTTGGGTCAGATGCCTCCATAAACAACCTTACTCTTTCTTTCCAAATTCCAAAGATTTCCTTCTGGCATATGGGTAATTTCATAGACCCTAGCTCCTTATGATTCTCTCCAGAACCCATCTTCTTGAATCTTGATTCTGCCTTTCAGATCTACCTCAGACTGTTAAGTCCTTTTTGAGGAACCTCCCTCTGATACCACTTGATAGTTTTACTTTCAAGACAACCTAAACACCTAGAGGGGGGGTGAATAGGTTCTAATTGCTTGTTTAAATTTTTAGGCAGAATTCAATTACAAAGATTAAAACATTCAGCACAGCATTCACAGACATTTAATCATCACAGATTGCATAATGTTTTATAGTGGATCCCCAAGGTCTGGGTACATCCACTTTCCCCCTTCACCTATCTAGCAGTATGCTAGATTCGGCCAAACTTCCACTATTCTCAGATCCTCAGATCCTACAGCTCAGAACCTGGAAAGGTTCCTACAACTCAGGCTCAACAGCCCTACCTCAGCCTTGCCACAAGGCCTACAACTCAGAGAAGAACCTTCTCCTACACTCAGGCAAACAGCCCTACCACTCAGAGATCAACTCTCCTACACTCAGCCTTTATATCACAGGCTTACAACTCAGATCTGTGTAAAACAGATCCTACAGAAATTTAGAAAAGAAGTTTTAATGTCTTGCCTTTGTTGAGAAAGAAGAGGTCAAGACAATTCTTGATCAGCTGATGAAATCAACTGAATCTGAGCTTTCTTCAAAGCTTCTTGAATCTGAACTTAGCTGAGTTGATTTCCAAACAGCTTCTTGAGAAGCCACTGATGGCTTCCTTCTTCTTCTTCAAAATGAGTGGATCCCTCTCTATCCAACACCTTTGATGATACTTCTGAATTCTTGTTAGAACTCTTCTTAGATCGATCCTGAGATCATCTTCTTAGATCTTCTGATGAAGATCTTCTTTAGTGTATTACACCTTCTTGATTTGATTTCTCAATTTGATTGCCAAAGTTCAATCTTCTCATTCATTTTTTACTTCTCTCTGAATCTGTCTATTTATAGATCTTCTTAATGGTAACCGGCTGATCCGGTTTATAACTGTCTTCTGACAAGTCTGACAACATCAGTTAACTGGCTGCAACCCACAGCTGTCAAGTCTTCAAACAGATCATGTGCCTTAGTCTTGGTCAGCAATGTGTTGAGATAGACTGTCAGGAAGTGTTGAGACCAACTGTCTGTATGTGTCGACATAAGTAACTTTGGTGTCGACACAGCCTTTGATGATGTCGACAAGTTTGCCTTTAAGTCGACACAGCTTCTTCAGAGAATAACTTGGTCTTGACTTTACAGTGTGTCGACACAAGTCCTGTGTGTCGACACAGTTGTTGTAGATTCAGAACTCAGTATGTGTTGACTTAGTCTTCTGGTGTCGACACAAGTATTGTTGACTTCTGCCAATGTGTGTCGACTCTGTCTCATTGTGTCGACACAGCCTCCCAGTGTCGACACAAATGTGGTCGACTATCTTCCTGTGAGCCGACACTGCTTCCCAGTGTCGACACAAATGTGGTCGACTATCTTTCTCTGTGTCGACACAGCTTCCTTCAAGTGTCGACACAAATATTCTGAAGTGTCGACACTGTTTCTTCAGGTGTCGACACATGGACTTAGAATATTTTTCTGCATTCTTTAACACTTCTTCACCTGCACATGTCAACTTAAAACAACATCAAATACACCTTAATGTATATCATTGAGCTAAGTTGGGCTTCTTCAAATCAGGTACACATTTTCCAATGTACCCAACAGCTTCTTTCACCGGGGATTTGGAGGAGATCGAGATCAGCTACGGTGACCACTGCACGAGCGGCGGCGACAGAGGCGGAGCTGGTTCGCGATTTTAGGGTTAGTCGGCGGCTCGGCTTTCGTATTCTGTATTTGTTGAACACTGTACACAAATACCTGTGTATTTATACAATAGGTCATGGAGATGACCGTTGTGGGCCCCACCACAGCAAAGACCAAAGTCCGGTTCAAATAGCTGCAGGTAACATGGACCGGTCCAGAAATTCGGAAAAATCGCCCAAGGCAAAATCGGCGAGAATCGTAGGTGATTCTCGACGAATCGGCAAGAATCACTTACGATTATCGCCGAATTCTACTTGGCGAATTCTGGCAGCATAGGTTATAGAGGCCGGGGAGAATCGGCGGGAATCACATTTGATTCTCGCCGAATCGTCGAGAATGCAAAGTCATTCTCGACGAATCGGCGAGAATCACTTAGTGATTCTCGACGATTCTGCCTTAGAGAATTTTTTGACTGCGTCGAGACAGCCGGCCCAACCCGGCGAGAATCATCTAGTGATTCTCGACGAATCGGCGAGAATCACTTAGTGATTCTCGACGATTTACACTTAGACGATTCTCATCTTTCAACCCGTGAGCTAGTCTTTGGCCCATCCTTGCTCCTTGTCTGCTCATGATCTTTCATGACCCTGTGCTTGGAAATAAGTACACTCCAATAGAGAGAGTACACGTAAGCCAACACACTGATCTGCTCAACGAGGGATTACGTTGCACAGACCCGTGTATATTGACCTACTGCACCCTGACATTGGTGTGTACTTAGCAATGAATAGCTGCAAGCACAACTAGAAGAAATTCATCAAATACATAGTGAATTCACCTTAGCTTGTTCAGGGGCTTCTTCAAATCAGGTACATTGTGGATACAATACCCAACAATCTCCCCCTATTTGAAGAAGCCTAAACCCTACAAGCTAAGGTGAATACAACGGCTTGGAAGAACAGAACTTAAAATAAAAAGTTGAAATTCCATACCGTTATCTTTAGAGCTTGTGGAGCTATCACCTTAGCACCTTAGCCGAGAGGGTAATGGTAATCTCCCCCTTTTCGGCTTCTGCAAATCGGGGACTGAAGCATGTGACACCATGCTCCCCCTCAGTTCTTGTACCTTTGCTTTCACTAAATTCCTAGCAGAGGCTCCCCCTAGACGCATGAGCCTTGAGCTTCTGTAGTCTTCATTCCTCGTAGTTTAGCATCCCCAATTCAGTTTTGAACATACTGAACTTGGCCTCGTCAAGGGGCTTTGTGAAAATGTCTGCAATCTGCTTGTTAGTGGGAACATAGCAGAGAGAGATGTCCTTGTTCTCCACGTGCTCCCGAATGAAATGGTAACGCACTTCAATATGCTTCGTTCTACTGTGCGATACCGGATTGTTGGCAATAGCAATTGCATTGGAGGAGTCGCAGTACATCGGTACTTCCTTGAACTGGAGATCATAGTCTGCTAACTGATTTCTGATCCATAGAAGTTGTGCGCAACAGCTCCCAGCCGAAATGTATTCTGATTCCGCTGTGGAGGTTGCAACACAATTCTGCTTCTTGCTATTCCATGAGATGAGCCTTCTTCCGAGGAATTGACACGTCCCGGAGGTGCTTTTCCTGTCATCCCTACTTCCTGCAAAATCAGCATCTGAAAAGCCTATTAGCTCGACATTATTGCTTCTCGGGTACCATAAGCCAAGATTAGGGGTACCTTTAAGGTATCTAAGAATTCGCTTTGCAGCGACATAATGAGATTCCTTAGTGTTCACCTGATATCTGGCACAAACACATATAGAGAACATGATATCCGGTCTACTCGCAGTAAGATAGAGCAGAGATCCAATGATGCTTATGTATTTGGTTTCATCAAAAGGTTTCCCTTTCTCATCCTTATCCAGAGACATGGTGGATCCCATTGGAGTCCTCATAGAGGTTGCATTCTCCATTCCGAATTTCTTGAGGAGTTCATTTGTGAACTTCATCTGAGAAATGAAGATTCTTTCCTCAGACTGTTTCACTTGAAGTCCCAAGAAATACTTCAGCTCTCCCATACTGCTCATTTCAAACTTTCCTTGCATAAGTTTGGAAAACTTTTTGCAAAGATTGTTATCCGTTGAGCCGAATATAATGTCATCAACATAGATTTGCACTAGCAAAATCTTGCCTTTGACTTCCCTGAGAAATAATGTCTTGTCTATTTTTCCTCTAGAGAACTTGTTCTCAAGAAGAAAACTAGACAATGTCTCATACCAAGCTCGAGGAGCTTCTTTTAAGCCATATAGCGCTTTATTAAGAAAATATACATGATTAGGATAAGTAGGATTGACAAAACCTGGAGGTTGAGCGACGTATACTTCCTCGTTCAAGTCTCCATTCAAGAAAGCCGATTTCACGTCCATCTGATAGAATGTGAATCCTTTGTGAGAGGCATAGGCTGGGAATAGCTGGATTGCCTCGAGCCGTGCAACTGGTGCAAACGTCTGGTCGAAGTCAATACCCTCCTCCTGTCTGTATCCTTGAGCCACCAATCTGGCTTTGTTCTTGATGATGACTCCATGTTCATCCAACTTGTTTCTGAAGATCCACTTGGTGCCAATCACATTTTGCGTCTTCGGTCTGGGAACCAACGTCCAGACTTTGCATCTTTCGAATTGATGCAGCTCATCTTGCATGGCCAAAATCCATGACGCGTCTTTGTTCGCTTCGTCGAACTTCTTTGGCTCAACCTGCGACAGAAAGCTAAGATGCAAAATCTCGTTAAGAGTACCTCGACGAGTTCTGACACCGTCTCGGGGATCTCCAATGATTTGATTTCTGGGATGATCCCTCACATGTCTGAGCTCTAGAAGTCTTGCATCAGGAGCTCTAGCAATTTCTGGGGCCCCTTCCTCTTCATGGAGGACCACTTCATCCTGACTGTCATCCTCTCCGATCGGTGTTGAGGTGGAGACCTTGACGTACTTCGGAGTTGCATCTTCCTCGGGCTCATTCAGGTGTAGCTTGTCGAGTCTGGCACCTGTATCTTCAAGAAGACCACTGGAAGAGTTGCAATTAAGCAAACGTAACCTCTGGTGACTCCCCGATCAGATCCCCCAAATATGACTTTGGGTCCATTCTCGACTGGAGAGTACTCCCGCAGCAGGCTTCTTATCCCGGTCATGTGACGGGAGCATCCACTGTCCAAATACCAAATAGGAGTTTTGTTGGCCTTTGGACATTTCTGCAAAACAAATTAATTTGCCTTAGGAACCCAATCGTACTTGGGTCCTAGATTTTTCGTTAGCATACTCCCCCTCGGTTGGTTAGCCCTACGAGAGGTCGGCCTCGCATTGCCAACATGAGGAGTCTCGATATTCCTTGGATTAAACCAACAATCCATGGCAAAGTGACCAATTTTGCCACAGCACCAGCAGTCAAACCTGTTATACCTCCTCTTGGGCGCTTGCTTCACTCTTGAAACGTGGGGTTCAGTCGGGGCCGAAGACCTGGAGGTGGAGTCATCATGATGACCACAGTCACATGACTTCTTCACCTCTTGGCTTGTCAGTGTAACAGGCTTGGCCTTAGGTGCCTGCTTCCTATTATGGCCGCTAGAGAAGTGACCATAATGTTCCACGCGGATTTCCTCAAAAGGTGCCTTGAAGACACTCTCACTGAAGTTACGGGGAAAGGTCCACCCATCATACCGGCTCTTCGGCTTTGCAACCGAGGGCCTGAAGTGATGGCCATATGTTGACTCAAAGTCATGTTGGTTACAGGAAAAGCTAGGCTTTCTGAACTCAACAGGGCTGAGTGGGGCCTTTCCTTTCTCAACAGCAGAGGCTTTCTTGGCAGCCTTATTCTTCCTCTTGTTCCTGTTTCTCCTGGATGAGGAGCTAGGTGCCCCTACGTGCCCCAAACTAGCTCCTTTGGTCTGAGCAATGAAGGTATCAACTAGTGGAAGAACTGTCTTCGGCATAGAGAAGCTCTTAACGATCTTCTTTTCTGCCGCAAGTTATTCTTCCAACTTGTCGATTTCCTCTTGCTTAAGATCGAGGAGCTTAAGGGACTCAGAATGCTTTGAAGCCAGGTCCGAGTGCTCCTGTCAGAGGGAGATCAAACTGGTGATCTCTTCCCTCAGGGATACACTCTCACCTTTAAGGAATTTAACTTCCTTCTTCTCAGCCTTCAGTCTCTTTCGGCATTCCTCGAAAGTATTGAGCAGAAGCTCATACTTATCGAGGAGCTCAGCTTCACGGGCCGAAGGGCTATCCTCAGGGTCATTATCCTGAGACTCAGGATCGGAGTCAGAGTCGGAGAGAGGGGTGTGAGCTTTTACCTTCCCAGTAAATGGGGGGCATTCACCTTCAGAGTTAGAGTGACCCATTAGCCCAAAGTAGGCTTCCTCGTCATCGCTGGATTCTGATGTATCAGATTCACTCAGCGTCTTTGGCTTCTTCGCGATGTAACTTCTCTCCTTCTTCTTGTCTTTTGAGGACCTGTGCTCCTCTCCCTTTCCCTTCTCCCTCTTGCCTTGTTGGCAATCAGCCACGACGTGTCCTGGCTTGTTGCAACCAAAGCAAATAATATCAGATGAGCGGTGTTTGTTCGGTTTGGAACCATACCTGTCAGAAGAATTGTTCTTCTTCTGATGCCTTGAGGAAGAGCCTTCTCTCTTTCTCTGGTTCCTCAGCTTGAGGAACTTCTTGAATTCCCTTGTGATAAGGGAGAAGTCTTCCTCTGATAATTCTGAGCCGGAGGAGCTTGGCTCAGAGTCTTCCTCTTCATCCCTCTTCCACGCACGGGAAGAAGCGGCACCCTTGCCCTTTCTGGAATGAATGGCTTTCAGGGCCACCGTCTTTTCCTTGGTCGCGGCATTTTCTGCTTCCTCTTCAGCCTTCCTTGTGTTCAACTGAAGCTCATAGGACATGAGCTTCCCGAACAGAATCTGAGGGTCGGTTTCCGCAAGTCTGCCAAACTCGCGGATGGCGCAGATCTTTGTGTCCCATTCCTTAGTGAGGGACCTAAGGAACTTATCATTAAGTTCACTGTCAGTGAACACTCTTTCATATCCTTTGAGTGCATTGACGATCTTGAGGAAGTTTTCGAAGGTAACTCCGATCTCCTCCTTTGGCCCTTGCCTGAAGGCCTCATATTTTTGATTGAGGAGGGATCTCCGATCGTCCCTCACTTCATCCGTGCCCTCCATTAATACAATCAGGCAGCTCCAGAGATCCTTGGTTGTCCTGCAGTTGCAGAAGTTCTGCATCATAGAGTCGTCAACTGCGCTTACCAGGATGTTCTGAGCTTTCTTGTCGAGTCCGAACAGCACCATTTCGTCCTTGTCCATTTCCGAATGTTTCTTGGGCACTTTCTTGGTAGGATCAATGGTGGAGGCCTTAGTGGGAATGTAAGGTCCCTCCTCCACTATCATGAAGAGCTGGAGGTCGACTGCTTCCATGTAGAATCTGATTCTTTTCTTCCAGATAGGAAAGTTCAGTCTGGTGCACACTGGGATTTTGCCAGAGTGCTTGAGTCCATCCATGGAAGATATCGGTCTTCTTCTTGACACTAGTGGCAGGATTCTACTCAAGGTGTGAACCTTTTTGATGAGCAACCTCCCTCTGATACCACTTGAAAGTCCACCTAGTGCCACCTAGCTTCACCTATGGGGGGGGGGGGAATAGGTGTCTTGCAGCGTATTTGCGGAATTAAAATTGTACATGCACAAGATAACAAAACAACACAGCACAGACATGACACAAGCAATTTATAATGGTTCCCCGATTTGGGTACGTCCACTTTCCCCCTTCGACCTATCTCCCAACCAGGGACGACTCGGTCACTTCACCAACAGGATTGAAATCCAATCCTTGCGCTATCGGAAGGAACCCTTCTACACGTAGGAGTCAACACTCCCACAACACGGGTTGCACCCA
This sequence comes from Platanthera zijinensis, assembly GCA_039513925.1. Classification (NCBI taxonomy): domain Eukaryota; kingdom Viridiplantae; phylum Streptophyta; class Magnoliopsida; order Asparagales; family Orchidaceae; genus Platanthera; species Platanthera zijinensis. The sequence goes on from CM077088.1 coordinate 104,307,406, forward strand.
ACCCTACAACTAGGAACCAAATGTTCCTTTACAATGAAAAAGAAATTGGAGTGTATAAGAAATACAAACAACTTGAAGATCTAGGTGTCCCTTTTCGTTAGACTACTTGTTCTTGTAGGCAACGAAAAGTCCACAACCCTTGATCTTTCTTGGAGAAAATCTCCCCGAGACCGGCGACGGCAAAGGGCGGCGGCAAGGCTCTCGGTGTTGGCAGCGGCAACTGAAAACAGCAGCGATGCACTGAAGATTCAATCTTCTTAGCGAAGTCGGCAAGGTCTTCCAACGGTCACTCTAGGATCGATCGTCTCGATCGATTCGGACGGGGATGGATTTCCCTATCTCAAATCAAGAGACAAAAGATCTCTGGTTAGACGCGTGAGACGTTGTGCAAGACTTGGCTTCTGTCATCGGGGATCTGGAGGAGATCGAGATCAGCTACGGTGACCACTGTACGAGCGGCGGCGACGGAGGCGGAGCTGGTTCGCGATTTTAGGGTTAGTCGGCGGCTCGGCTTTCGTATTCTGTATCCATTGACCACTGTACACAAATACCTGTGTATTTATACAATAGGTCATGGAGATGACCGTTGTGGGCCCCACCACAGCAAAGACCAAAGTCCAGTTCAAATAGCTGCAGGTAACATGGACCGGTCCAGGAATTCGGAAAAATCGCCCAAGGCAAAATCGGCGAGAATCGTAGGTGATTCTCGACGAATCGGCGAGAATCACTTACGATTCTCGCCAAATTCTACTTGGCGAATTCTGGCAGCACAGGTTATAGAAGCCGGGGAGAATCGGCGGGAATCACATTTGATTCTCGCCGAATCGTCGAGAATGCAAAGTCATTCTCGACGAATCGGCGAGAATCACTTAGTGATTCTCGACGATTCTGCCTTAGAGAATTTTCTGACTGCGTCGAGACAGCCGGCCCAACCCGGCGAGAATCATCTAGTGATTCTCGACGACTCGTCGAGAATCACTAGTGATTCTCGACGAATCGGCGAGAATCACTTAGTGATTCTCGACGATTTACACTTAGACGATTCTCGTCTTTCAACCTGTGAGCTGGTCTTTGGCCCATCCTTGCTCCTTGTCTGCTCATGATCTTTCATGACCCTGTGCTTGGAAATAAGTACACTCCAATAGAGAGAGTACACGTAAGCCAACACACTGATCTGCTCAACGAGGGATTACGTTGCACAGACCCGTGTATATTGACCTACTGCACCCTAACATTGGTGTGTACTTAGCAATGAATAGCTGCAAGCACAACTAGAAGAAATTCATCAAATACATAGTGAATTCACCTTAGCTTGTTCAGGGGCTTCTTCAAATCAGGTACATTGTGGTACATTACCCAACACTCTTCCTCTCCACCATACACCAAGAACACATCCTTTGTCCTTCTCAAGTACTTCAGGATATTCTTGACTGCAATCCAGTGACACTCATCGGGGTCTGACTGATACCTGTTAGTCATGCTCAAAGCAAAGGAGACATCGGGTCGAGTACATAACATCGCATACATGATTGATCCAATTGCCGAAGCGTATGGAATCAACTTCATGCGGTCCTTATCTTCACAAGATTTTGGACACTGGTCCTTAGAGAGATTCACACCATGAGACATGGGTAAAAATCCTTTCTTGGACTCAAGCATGTTGAACCGCTTCGACACCTTCTCAATGTATGTACTCTGGGTCAAACCCAGCAACTTCTTCGATCTATCTCTATAGATATTAATACCGAGTATGTAAGTCGCTTCACCCAAGTCCTTCATAGAAAAGCAGTTCCCTAGGTTGTTCTTTAAAACTTTCAGGGTAGGAATGTCATTCCCAATCAATAGTATGTCATCTACATATAATATCAGGAAGACAACAATACTCCCACTGATTCGCTTGTAAACACAAGGCTCATCTTCATTCTTGATGAAACCAAACTCTTTGATTTTCTCATCAAAACGAAGATTCCAACTTCGAGAGGCCCGCTTCAGTCCTTAGGTGGACCTATTCAGCTTGCATATTTTAATGGCTTCATTTGGGGATACAAAACCCTCGGGTTGTGTCATGTACACTTCCTCAAGGAGGTTTTCATTAAGGAAAGCCGTTTTGACATCCATCTGCCAGATCTCGTAGTCATAATACGCAGCAATAGCAAGCAATATCCTTATGGACTTTATCATGGCAACAGGGGAAAAGGTCTCATCATAGACAATACCATGAATTTGCTTAAAACCCTTTGCCACCAGTCACCCTTTGAATGTCTGTACATTCCCATCCATGTCGGTCTTCTTCTTGAAGACCCATTTGCACCCTATGGGTCGTACCCCTTCAGGTTGTTCCACCAAGTTCAAAACTTAGTTTGCATACATGGAGTCCATTTCGGATTTCATAGCCTCAATCCATTTGTCGGAGTCCGGTCCATTCATAGCCTCTTGGTAGGTTGCCGGTTCATCATCATGATCCATAAGCAACACATTACCTATTTGAGATATGAGAAATCCATATCTCTCAGGCTCAAACACTTGTGCACGCAGCGGAAGTAATAAAAGTCAAGAACAACCCAAAGAGATTGGGATCGGGCCATGAATGTTGAATCAAGAAGTTAACAAACAACTAGGTAAAAGTTACCTTTCCGGTGTTGAGTCAAAACTCAACAGAGATGCTCCAAGCTTTGAGTCCTTGTCGGTGGCGAGTTCTACGTAGAATAACGTCTACGTCTCTGCAGAAATCCACACGAGCAGGAGAAAACCGAGCCTCGTCGTACGAAAGATCGGGAAGGAGATCAACTGCACCTTGCACTTCCACGGACTGCTAGGTCCGCGCCAGGAATAGCAACACCGGCGACTGTCGCTGGAGAGGACAAGGTCGGCGGAGCGAACGATCGGCGGAAGTGGAACTCTTCCATCGGCGGAACACTTCCGTCGGCGGAACACTTCCGTCGGCAGAATCGGCGGAACTCTTCCGTCGGGTTGGGGAAATTCTTCTTATCATCCGCTCAAAACCTAAGTGTCTATTTATACCCAAAGCATAAATAAACCTAGGTAAAATCGCTATCCGCAGACCACAACAAAATAGGGTTTCTGGGAAAAATTCGACGGGAATAAACATTCGTCGAGAATCGAACATTTCGATTCTCGACGATCGTCGAGTATCGTCAAATTCGACGGGAATCAGCATTCGTCGAGAATCGAACATTTCGATTCTCGACGAATCTCGACGATCGTCGAGTATCGACGATCGATACTCGACGATCGAGACTCGACGATTCTCGACGAATCTCGACGATTCTCGACGAATCTCGATGATTCTCGACGAATCTTGACGATTCTTCCTTGGCAACATTTGTCGGACCTCATTCTCTATGGTGATTGGTAACCTTTACCAACACAGTCAATCTTTCAACTTCTCCACATGCTCTTATGTGCGACCCTGCAGGCTCATATCGCGTTGGCAGTGAGATTACATGTTTGACCACTTCTAGATCACCATGGTAACTCCAACATTATACTGGGGCCCGGAAGGGCCCCATGGCCCGGCCTGGGCCCGAGCCGGGCTTGGCCCGGGACCGGGCCTACCGGGCTTTTCACCGGGTGTGCCGGGCCGGCCCGGTGAGCCCGGTTTTTTTGGACACCCCTAACTCAACCTTGAGGACAAGGTTGATTTTAAGGGCCGTATAGTATTTACCCTATCACATTCACCGGGGCGTCCACTCGTTGGAACAATTAGAGCGCGCAATTGGAAGCTGCCGTGATTAATTTTTCTGTAACTATTTTGTATGATTTAATTTATTGATATTAATTAATATCAATAAGTTTATGTGTTAAATATCTAAGATGTATCAAAGAAATTAGGATTGCTCCTTATGTTTCCTCTCATTTCTTTCTCATTTCTTCTCCCACGCCACCGCCGTCCCCCTTCCCTTACTGAATTTCTCCCAGGAAATTATCTAAACAACAACATATTTTCACTCTAATTTGAAATAGAAAACTCTTTTTTTCACAACTGTTTAAGTACATTGACATAAGATGTATAAATACTCGTGCATACTACGCTCTTATATAGTTTTCTGCAATAATTTTAAGAGGGCATTAAAAGAAGCTGCAAGACTTATCGAGAAAATATTAGGTTGCCTCCTTTGTAACCCAAGCTCTCATATAGTTTTCTGCAATAATTTTAGGGTGGTGTTAAAAGCACACCATCTTCGGCTTTGTGCACACCAATACTATGTGCACCCATTGAAATTTTATGTGCACATCATCTTTGGTTTTGTGCACACCAACACTATGTGCACAGTCTGAGCAAACATAGCTGCAATGTATGTGAACTCGTTGGACGCCGTTGTCGTCTCCTTCATTAGAGCAAACAGATCGACGGCAAGGCGGCCATGGCCATGCATCGCGAGTCCTCCGATCATCACGTTCCAAAGCACGACGTCTTTGCTCGAAACCCGGCGAAACACCTCCAAAGCTGCTTCAACGCACCCGCATTTGCAGTACATGTCCACAAGAGTTGTGGGGAGGATGACGTTGCCGTGATTGCATAGTTTTTTTAAAATGAAATACGCGCCTTTTTGAACTGCGTCTTCTACGTTCATTTTCAAGAGAAGTGTTCAACATGAAAGTTGTAGATCTCGACAATATCTACAAATTTCATGTTGAACACTTTTTGATTTAAAGCCGTTTAGGCCCCAGATTTGGCCCCCGAAAAAAATCACTTAAATGTTCCACGTTATTTTTTTCGGGGGCAAAATCGGGGGGCCTAAACGGCTTTAAATCAAAAAGTGTTCAACATGAAAGTTGTAGATATCGTCGAGATCTACAACTTTAATGTTGAACACTTCTCCTGAAAATGAACGTAGAAGACGCAGTTCAAAAGCACGTATTGAGAAGGGGGAGGCGGGCTGCTTCGGCTTTAGTTGGGTGGGGTTTAGAAAACCTAAATTATTAAGGATTATATTTTTGATGGGTGTGCACATAGCCGAAAATGGTGTGCCTTTAACACCACCCGAGGGCATTAAAAGAAGCTGCAAGACTTATCGAGAAAATATTAGGTTGCCTCCTTTGTAACCCAAATTCGAGGCACAAAATTGAACTCTCTGCAGATATAGGATGTGTCAACTTTTCTTAAGACCTATTGGCTAGAGTTTCTTGTATTAAATACGTATAACTAATCTATGATAACTGCAAAAATCTCTTAGGGTCCGTTCGTTTGCACGGAATTGAGCCCCTAGAATTGAAATTGAAGGTCTAATTCCAATTTCATCGTTCATCTGCACGTTTGACGTTGGAATTTAAATTTTAATGAATTCCATAGAATTCATTTTGAACTAAAAACAATTCCTTCCAATTTATATAAGAATTGGACAATTCCGATTGAGACACATTTTTAAGCTCGGGCGCGAATTTTTTCTCTCGGGCGCGTTTTTTTTCGCGCGGGTGTATAATAGTCTATGAAAACTGCAAAAATCTCTTAAGTATAATTATATACGAATGATTAAAATTTGCTGCAAAACTTTTACATATAATTTACAAGTGACAGGCACGGGTCTTCGGCCCTGGGGGCATTCGGTGGGGGTGCGACAATCGGCGGGGTGCGACATTCGGCTGTGTGCGACATTCGGCGGGGTGCGACATTCGGCGGGGTGCGACATTCGGCGGGGTGCGACATTTGCCGGGATGCGACATTTGCCGATGGTGCGACATTTGTCGTGGGGACGACATTTGTCGTGGGCGGCAACATTTGTCGTGGGCGGCGACATTTGTTGTGGGCGGCAACATTTGTCGTGGACAGTACCTGCCCATATGGCCTCGCGCGACAGTACCCGACCGCTCCCGGCGGGCTCCGCTCGTTCCCGGCGGGCTCCGCTCGACCCGCAACATATACATATGAGTACTCAAAATGACCGTAAAAAAATATTTATCAAGAATACAATTTTTATTTTGTAAAACAAATTATATTTTAACGTTAAAACATTAATTTTTCTCTTGTAATTCCTAGCTATAAATAATAGGTTTAGGGTATCTAATATTTTTTTTTTTGTATTTTAATATTGTAAAGTTGTGTAATTACCTAAAAAGATAGAGATATTGACTTTATAATATACTAATATAAAGTTTTGTATAATTGTGTAATTATGAATGCAACTATAAGGGCAATATAGAGACATCAGACAATGTTTCACCAAAGAATAATTTTCGCATATTAGTAGAGATATATGGATGGTTAAGTGTTAACTTGCACGAATAAGCCAGTTGTAGCCATTTTATTAAAGCTCGATTTAAACCATAGTATTCATGGAACTGCTGAAGATAATGTGATCAAATAGTTTTAGTTCATTTAACAGGAAAGCATGTATGTCCAACTTATAAATTTTGCCAGTAATAAATTGCTCTTTTCGTGATTCCAGGCAAGATAATAAGCTTTTGGCCCTACTTAGCAGCAATGTTTGCAATATTTACTGTTGTGACTTAGCAGCAATGTTTGCAATATCCACCTATCTCTTACAACGCATATATCGATGTCGAGATTGAGGAAATGAGGATACATATCCCAACATGATGGAAGACTTTGGCCATTAGTGCGCGCGGGCGTAGTGCGCACGGGCATAGTGCGCGCTGCCCGTGCGCATGGGTATCGTGCACCTGTCAACTCTTATGTTTTATTATCACATATGTACTTCGGGTTTTGTCGTTATTTACTATTTTCCCCTTGGTGTCTCTAAGCTAGGCACTATATAACCATACGCATGGCTTTAATTTTGAGTATCTTGGTAGTAAGATCAATGAGGAAAGTGCTCTAGGGGCTGAATTTATTTCTCCAATCGCTCTTCTTTTCCTTCTTCTCCGCCTCCTCCTCATTCAAACCCTACTTCCTAACATTTGGTTCGACCCGTCTTATTCTGGACATGAGTTCCTTCTTATGACTTGTCCGTTTTACCCTCGGTTTTGCAATCTTGCACCGACTACGATTCTTATCCCTCTGTCAAGCACGCGTTCTACCTGTGGTAGAAACAACCCGCACTAGCTCCCGCGTATTCCACCTAGCGCTATTCCTTGCCGTCGACGCATTCCATCCAGCGTCGACCTGCATGAGCTCCAACATTCTGCTTGCAAGCTGCACACGATCATGTGTTCCGTCTGCGTACACGTTCACCTGCGACTGTACTTGATACCATTCCTCCTATGACAGCGTTCACCCGCTTGGGTTTCTCTTGCGACAACTCCTACTACTCGTCACCCGCGACTCGCACGCGATCTTGTGCTCTTCTGCTCACACGATACACTGACTCCAGCTCCCATCTGTGCCCCCCACTCGTTTTGACCCGCCGCCTGCTACAACTGATCGCCATGTTGCATCAGCTGTGGTGTGTCTGCCCCAGTACACCTCCCTCGTCGAATGTAAGACCCTCCTATGTTCCATGGGGCAATAAGACATTCCCATGTCTTAGCCCTCCACCGAACTGACCATCTCTCGCAGCCTCGATGCTCATGAGGAGTCTATCACCTCCCATCAGACCCTACTGAAACGTTTGGATGCGAAGTTTGATCTCTTCATCGTTGGACGGCTGAGCACCTCATCGAATTTAATGTCATCTACGCTCCACGGAGCCTTTCCCACCACCCATCCCCACTCTTCCATGAACTCCCTCATTCAAAGTTCCCCACGAGTCCGGTGGGTTGGATTGCATGTGTGGAATAATTCTTCGACATTCATGAAACCTTTAAGACACAAAAGATCCCCACGGTTCTTGCTGGCATGGAAGGGTCAGCCCTCCATTGGGTTCGCTAGCTCAAACAAAATAACATTTCCCTCTCTTGGTCAGAACTCCAATAGGACCTCATCCTTCGCTATGATGTTCTTTATTTCAGAACATTAGTGAAATGTTTGTGTTGCATCCTCCAATAAGGCCTCCTTGATGACTACGTCGATGAGTTCATTGCATTGACAACGCACATTTCAGGCTTACCGTCAGATTATTATTTGGGATTCTTCATCCAGGGGTTACTTCCCACACCTGGTCTCTCCTTCACACTCACCACCCCCAGTCGATTACTGATATCATGTGCGAGAAAATCTAAATAACAAGTTATTCATTTCACAAAAAGGTAAGTTACACGGATATGACCCCCTATTTATAGGGAGAAGATAAAGAACGAAAAAACTACAGATGATGTGGGACTAAAATACAACAAGTAGATAGGCGGATAAAAAATTTCAGACCACAACAACTGAGCGGTTAGACAAGCTGACCTCTCCACACCAAGAAACTATTGGTCTCTACTTCTCAGTCCGTTGTTGATGAACAGAGAAAACACAAACGGATAGCTGCCTGTATCCGCCAATCTTTAGGAAAGCTTTCTTGATCATCGGGACGCAACACAAGCGGATAGCTTCCTCTATCCACAGCTTCAACTCCGCGTCTATCCGCAGCTTCAGCTGCTAGTAAGATTGTGGCCTCTATCCGCAGCAGCTTGAATCTCCTGTCCGCCAAACCCACAATAGTGGATAGAACAAGCCTCCTCGAACAATCAAGGAGGGGGTCGCAATGATCTCCAGGCTGGCTAGACTCTCTGACTAGTCCGCTGGAGGTAGACCGAACCACTACTGGAACCAGTCCCCCAAAATCACTGCCACGCCTTCAGAACCACTCTGCTAGATGACAGTCAGACCGCCAAGGCCAATCCTCCGGTCCGCTAAACGCCAGACTGCCAAGCTTTATCTGCCAGATCGTCAAATCGTTAGGCCGTCTAGACCAAGCCGCCAGATCGCTAAATTGCCAGAATGCTAGGACCAAACCGCCGAACTGCCAGACCGCCAGACCGCCAGACCGTCAGATCGCCAAATCTCCAAACTGTCAAGCTTCACAAAATCTAACACTTCCCCTCAAGCTGGAGCATATATGTCAACCATGCACAGCTTGTCATAGACATCTGAAAGAGAAGCGGATACTGGTTTGGTAAAGACGTCTGCAAGTTCTTTGTCAGAAGTGTTGAACGGAGAATAGATTTGATTCTTCAATATTTCTTCTCTAACAAAGTGATTGTCGACTTCAATGTGTTTTGTCCTTTCATGAAAGACCGGATTCTTTGATATATTTATAGCAGTCTAGTTGTCACAAAACATAGGTAAAGGATGACATATATCTCTCTCAGGTCAAGCATAAAGGCACACAACCATTTCAACTTGCAATCGGTCGATGTCAAGCTTCTGTACTCTGCTTCAGCACTTGATCGTAACACAACATACTGTTTCTTGCTTTTCCAGCTAACAAGATTTCCTCTCACAAAGGTGCAAAAAACAGAAGTAGACTTTCTATCTTCTTTATTGTTAGCATAGCTAATATCAGAAAATGTTTTAACCTTCATATGGTTATGTTTTTGAAACAATACCCCTTCCCTAGAGCTATGAAGCACAGATACTTAAAAATGCTCTGTGCATTGGCTCGAACGGGCATCAGATATGGGAAATGCCCGGAAACGGCGGAAACGCGTTTCCAAAACTCTAGGAAAAGTTTTTTATTTTAAAAAAACATCTTTAATTCGGAATCACGTATCCCGCTCGTGGGATACACAATTCTTCTCGGTAAAAGTCTCGTTGCTTACTCATTTCACGACTTAGCTCTAAGTTTACGTGATTCATCATGCACCCAAAGTTCTCTCGCATCACGCTGTCATCGAGAGGACAGGTCTCTACATAGAAGCTCTCCGACAACACGTCCGTCGAAGCTCTACCCTCTCTTGTTATTTCTCCATTGCCGCTCCATATCCCTCTCCCTGCTCTTTATCCAGATCCCACCCTTCTAGTATGCTCTTCCTCCTTTTCTTCTTCCTCCTGTTCTTATCCTTCCTCCTCCTCCCACGCGTCTTCTTCTTCGTCCTCCTCCTCCTCTTATTCCTCTTCTTCTTCCTCCCCTTCTTTTTCCACTTCTTCTTCCTCTTCTTCTTCTTTCTCATCTACTTCCCAGTTTTGATCATTTTATTTTCAATATCTTACTTTTTTAGAAAGATACCCAAGATTTATTAGAAATTTTCTATTATTATAACTTCATGATATATTTGTGTAGTTGTTTTTCTTGGCATATTGGCTCTAGATTATGCCAACCTTCTATAGAGCTTAACTTATAACATATGTTTGTTTAAAGCATTCTCAAGTTATATTTTGATGATCTAAAATTTTAGATGAGTATTTCGACATTCCAAGACATGTTACCTAAGTTTCATCTATAAAATGCAACTTTATCATGTTATGCCCACACAAAATGTCTCCATATGGTCAATCAATGCATCTAGTATTGGTTTGATTTCAGTTATAAATAGGTCAATTGCATTGCATAGCACATTATAATTGGCTTACATACTATCTCTAAACATGGTCAATCAATACATAACACATTATTTAGAACTTATCATTATGTATGGTCAATGTTGGAGTCTTATTAAATCTGTTTCGTTATAATTCAAGATATGTACACTTGTTAATTGTCTTATTTTTATATTAATTAATACTTATATTAAAATAAGTAAAAAAAGTTTTCCGTATCCTTATTTTTTGAAAAATCATGTTTCCCGTATCCGTTTCGCATCGTATCGCGTTTCCGTCTCGGTGCTACATAGCCCTGGAGATCCTCTCACATACTCCAGAATTTTCAAGGCGGAACAAAGATGTCATTCTTTGGGAGCTTGCATAAACTGACTGACCTTCCCTACTGCATACTAAATATCAGGTATGGTAATAGTCAGATAGATAAATTTTCCCACGAGTCGTCTGTACATAGTAACATATGAAAGTAGAGGTGAATCCTCCATCCAACTCTTGTCATCACCAACGTTCATTGGACAACGAACAGGCCTTGCCCAAAGAAGACCAGTTTCTTTCAAAAGATATAATGCTTACTTTCATTGTGAGAGCGCCACAGAGTTGTGTTTTCGCAAGATTTCTATTCCCAGGAAGTACTTAGGAGACCTCATATTCTTTGTAACAAAATGTTGTCGAAGATGTCTCTTCGCTAGATTAATTCCCTCCTTATCATTACCAGTAAGGAGAATATCATCCATATAGACAGCAAAAATCACAAGCCCTTTAGTAGTCTTGTGTATAAAAAGAGAGTGATCAGCAGAACTCCGAGCAAAGCCAACAAAAGAGACAACTTTGTTGAACTTGTCGAACCCAGCCCGTGGGCTTTGTTTTAGGTAATAAATTTCCTTCCGTAAGTTGCACACCAGACTCCCCCTGAGTAACATACATAGGAGGTTGCTCCATGTAAACGACCTCTTATAGATCACCATACAGAAAGGCATTCTTCATATCTAGCTGATACATCTACCAACCTTTGTAAACTTCCATAGAGAAAAGAACACGAATAGTGCTTATGCGAGCAACCGAGGAGAAGGTATCAAATAAGTCCACACCATACGTCTGAGTAAATCCCTTGGCAACAAGCCTAGCCTTATAGCGGTTAATAGTGTCATCCAGATGAAACTTGATAATAAAGACCAACTGACAACCAACCACATCCATACCTAGAGGAGTAGGTACAAGAGTACAAGTACCCCTTTTGGTTAAGATCTTCATTTCTTCATCCATTGTCGTTCTCCAATGCGAAATAACATGAGTCTTCTGATAGTTAATCGGAACGGCTTTTGCTGAGAGAGCAAGAGCAAATCTCCTTCCAGCTGGAGAAAGACGAGCATAGGAGACAACAACATGAATTGAATGTTTAGTGCACGTTCTAACGCCCTTCCGTAGAGCAATTGGAAGGTCAAGATTCGACTTGTCTTCTATAGTATATCCATCTGTCGAAGAAATTACTGGCCCGGAAACTATCAGCAACGGCTCCAAAAGCAGTGAAGCATCAGAATACATAGGCACAAATAGAGGAATTGGTATGGGGAGAGGAGACAGCGTCAGAGAATGTGGAATAAGTTTAGGTGAAGGTACAGAAACAATTGGTAGAGAAGGGGAAACATAAGGTGGTGAGAGAGTGAGAACTTTAGAAAAATAAGATATATCTTCAAAGAACGTATCATCAACAGAAACATATTAGTTTCTGAGAAGGGGATCAGAACACCGATATCCCTTTTGGGTCTGACAGTAGCCCAGAAAGAAGCAATTTACCGAGCGAGGAAAAATTTTGTCATGATCAGAGAAAGGAGAGTGCACAAATGTTGTGTAACACCTCCCCTGTAATGACCATATAATATGGGTCTGGTCGGGGCCCCACAACATACAGACGCCACAGCTTCAGCGTTATAAGATGATATTTACTACCCGATCTCAAAACTCAGAACAAAACACAGCGGAAACAAACCAAACAACTAGAATTTATCCACCACTAACAGGAGTATCAAATGGCCTTTAGGCCTTTCACAAAAAGAGTCCAACATATAAAGATCACAAGGTCAAACATCAACGAGCAAAAGCACTCCTAAGATACCTCGGCGTGCAAGCCGGACAATGTATAAAACATGGATCATACAATCACAGGAAGAAAACTAAAAATAAAGCAACACTTCATGTGGCTTAGGGCTTTTTTACCGGCGCACTAGCTCCCGCTTGTGATCCTTGCCCTGTAAAGATTTTAAGTAACGTGGGTCAACAAAGGCTGACCTCTACTGTGTAACCAACACATCTCCTCTCGGCCGCCCCTAACGGACCCCGGGGTACCCCTCCAACCTGCAAGTCAGCACTTTGTATACCATATACATAAATATATAAAGCTTTAAAACATGTTTGGATGTCTCATACAACAAACACGTTTTCTATGTTGAGAACAGTGTGAAAGGGGCCTACTATGCAACATGTATGCAAACCCGGGCTTCGCCCAAGGCACCCTATCTCGTATGCATCTAACACATCATCAAACAACTGGGTAATTACGTTTCCCCATTGGCATAAAGCCGCAAACAAAGGGACCTACTATGTCCCTAACGGACCAAGCGTCGTTACACGAGAATCTTGTAAAGGCACCACCCGCACACGGGTCTTAAACCCCGGGTTTGCCTGCAAATTCTGACTTCTCACGTCAGGATTTTGTCTCACACACAAACCGATTCTAAGAACCCTTGATGGACCCCACCCGCTAATGGCTTCATTGCTCGGGCTTGCCCTACGCTCGACATTCTCGTTAGTCTCATAGAAGGGGACTAGTCTCGTCGGGACACTCTCCCCACATGACTTGCACGTTACAGGATTGCCAGCCGATCACGGAGATGTAGTCACGCCTTAGCACAGCACAACCATAAACTTTCTCACCCTAATCCACCATTTGTACTGCAACGTTCCCGCGCACCAAGGAAACCATCTACCGCCAAAGAGGAGCTAACCTTGTCCGGTTCCGGCTACGAGTACTCACTCAAGAAAAGGGGGAAAACGCATACATCACAACGGCTTCTTGCCACAACATATTTCTATTGAATCCTCATGGCTCGCTATGCAACATCACCGAGTCGGATTAACGGTCGCGACTACGGCTTCACCCACAATGCTTAATCCACTAACGGAGCGGATCTCTAATGCAAAATCATGTCGGGGACGAACACAATCGACCCGGAGGTTCCTCTTGAACCATGGCAACCCAAACCCCTCTCATTTGAGATATCTGGAGCCCAAAACTGAAAAGAAAAGATGCTAAACATGCATCCTAAAACCAAGAGAAGTGTCATCACCTTACGACCTCTCTTCCTAGCCATGGAGAAACTTGGTCGGATGAACACCACCGCAATGATCTTGCCTTCACGGATCTGGACTCCGCTCGCGAAATGGGGCTATGAAGCTTCACCGGCGGCCGGAGTTGACCTCCTTCTTCCTCCTAGTTCTCCCCTCTCTCTAAGCTTTTAGAAAGAGGATGAAGATGGGAAATGAGGGTTTGAAAACCCTATTCCCAGCCTTAAATCCAGCATAGACCACCCACAACCCTTGGATCCCAAAAGAAGGAAACAGATGGCCACGATTCGCCAGGAAAATAAACTTCCTGGACTGAACACGGCTTGCAGCATGCCCGTGTCCAAGGTCGTGTTTCTCATTCACTGTCAAACCAGAAAATCCCGACCAGAACACGGTCTGTGACACGGCTTGGGACACGCCCGTGTCTCGTGTGACATGCCTGTGTCAAGGCCCGTGTCACGGCCCGTGTTCCACAAACAACACAGGACCAAAACATCCTGAGAAGGACACAGCCATGTGACACGCCCGTTGTCACAACCCGCATTTTCCCAACAATTAGATTAAATCAGAGTAAGGGAAAATACGCGCCGTGATGCCACGTCGTGCAGGGGATAACTGCAGATGCTCAGGCAGGGCTCCAAACTCTACAGTTTTAAAAGAAAACATATGTTATCATTAACAAAATCCCGTTTAAGTTGAGAAGATAGCCGTATCCCTCGGCTTAGTGGATCATTTAGTCCACGGTCTACAATATAATTATACGCTTGTGGAAGATATTTGATTAGATTGACTCTAACATCCTACATGAGTATAAATGTCCCCGAGGAATAACTCATGCTATGTAGACTCTAGATTTATAATAAGTATATGAAAAGTCTTTACGCTAACTAGAAAGTAGTGACTTAGTTTTGAAAGAAATTGCATGGATGCTTTACTATTAATAGGTTTTTTTTTATAAGTCAAAATACCTAACATGCAGTCCTAGTAAGGAATCATCCCAGAGAGCAAGTTATCTAAATCAAAACATAAGAAACTACTACAGCCAGCAAGTGTCAAAAATCAACAATCCTGTGGGCGTCAACAACCTGACACGAACCCACAGTATTAGGTATGTCTGAACTAAGGAAAACAACTAAAAAGACAAACTACCTCGCTATGGCGAGGTGCAAAACCACAGCCAACACTGCTGCTCAGAAAACCAAAACTAGCTCCACTATCTGCTACTGCTCTGAACCTGAGGCATTCAAAAAAAACAGAACACCTCAGCAAGAAGGTGCAAGTAGCGGCAAGAAAATAAATAAAGTAAACAAATGAACAAGGTCGAAAGGGGTACCAACCCAGGACCCAAAGTACTGAAATAAGGTACAAAACAAAATTTGAGAAATAGAACTTACGTGAATCGTCACGTACAACCAATCATGCCAGATACCCAAGGCAGGGGGAAAACAAAGGCATGAGTAGATCATAAGAAAGAAACTCAAAACAAACAACTTTATTAGCCGCGTGTGGTCAACTCTATCTAAACAGGCAGGGTGCTCACTAATAAGGACACACCCCTCACAGATGTTAAAATCCGTCTAATTGCGGGGGAGACTTATACACTCCACTAATCGCCGCAGGATGCCCAACCACCAATAGAGTTGCACGACCACTAATAAAGGAAAACAAACCTTGCGGTCGGTGGATTTGCCCACAAACACCCGCAAGAACGAGTCACTAGGAAATAAATCACAGGATTTGGCACATCGGATTCTACTCGATATATTCTAAGTTAAAAACACGGTTGATCAACCTCTAGAAACGATTTACGACCCTAGGTAATTTCTAACGCGATAAAAAAGGGCGATAAAAGCCCATAATAAAACCCTACATCGCATTTCTACAACTCCACAAGACGAGATTTTTTTTTTCATGCCAAAAACTAAATAAAAACCAAGAAAACTCATAAGGAGGACTCAACAAGCATACTAAACCGAATCTCAAAAGTGCACAAGGATTGAGAACTAAAGCTTAACCGTTACCATCGAAATCGGACGTGGGGGAAGGAGGGAAAACCACTACTTGCCTTGGTTGCACCGGAAACGTTCTCTGAATCGATCCACGCCGTAGATCGGGACAAAAGAACTCAGGAGAAGTAGAGATCTAAACAACAATGGCGGAAAAGGGGTTAGGGCTGAAAAACCCTAACAAGAAAGCTCACGGAAAGATGAAGAAATTACCACGATAGCGTAGCTCTCGGTGAGAGCTTTCCGGATCTACGATCGGTTGAAGATTCCGAGCACCGGAGCTCCGTCGGCGGCCACCGGAAGATCCACGAAGTGGAGAAACTTATCTCTCGCCGCTGGTATGGTTCGGAATAGAAGTATCGGAGAAGATGAAGTTATATCCTAATAACCTAAGAGAAAAGTATATATATAGTTTTTTTTTCTTTTATAAAAATTTCAACTTAAAAGGGACAGCCTCGGAAATATCAAAAATAGGCATCCAAGATGGCTTCAAATCGAAATGTGGTCAACATGAAAGTTGTAGATCTCGTCGAGACGAACAAAATTCATGTTGACCATTTTTTGATACGATGCCGTTTTGACCATCAAAACGGCGCTCTAACGCTGATAGGAAAGGACTACTCGAGTGACAGCAAACATACTCGAGTAAAAGCTTACATACTCGAGTAGAAGCATACTTACTCGAGTAAGAGATCAAATATACTCGAGTAGGAGTCCAAATACTCGAGTAGGAGTTCAAATACTCGAGTAGGAGTCCAAATACTCGAGTAGGAGTCTATATACTCGAGTAGGAGCACCATACACGAGTTCCAGCAGAAAAAACGAGAATAAGGGTTCAAGATGACCTCAAATCGAAAAGTGGTCAACATGAAAGTTGTAGATCTCGTCGAGACGAACAAATTTGAGGTTGACCATTTTTCCACCCGACATCGTTTTGACCCTCAAAACGGTGCCCGAACGCAGACTGTACATGACTACTCGAGAGGAATGAAGGATACTCGTGTATAAGAGCAAAATACTCGAGTGGAATGAAGGTTACTCGTGTATAAGAGCAAATACTCGAGTGGAATGAAGGTTACTCGTGTATAAGAGCAAAATACTCGAGTGAAATGAAGGTTACTCGTGTAGATCAAAGGTACTCGAGTAGAAATCAAAAATACGGCTTATTTACGAGCAGTTTTGGGAAAATCAAAAATAGAAGCCTAAGATGGCTTCAAATCAAAAAGTGGTCAACATAAAAGTTGTAGCTATCGTCAAGAAGAACAAACTTGATGTTTACTAAATTTTGATACGACACCGTTTTGACCCTCAAAACGGCGTCCGATCGAAATCTGAAACGGGCTACTCGAGATAACAAAGCGCAAATTCTTGAAATGAAATTTTTTGAACAAAGGGACACGAGTTCAGAACAGAGGCCCATACACGCACCGAATTAAGCGAAACTCACACCATAGGCGAAAACTGGCGCTACGATTCCAATGGCGAAGCCAAAACCTAAATCCGACGAGCCATTCCTGAGATAAAAATTTCCAAATACAATGACATAAATACTCAAAACTTCAATCGCGCGCCGAGACTCCAAAAATGCTCGGATTGCGACGAAACTTGACGAGCAAGTTTAAAATTACTCAACTTAAACCTCATAGAAATATTTTCTGATTTCGACAAAAACCCAAGAAATTGGCCGACTCGACCGAACGGACGCGAAAATGCCTTATCGGCGATGCGTCGTCAACCCGACGTTAAAAGTAACGCCATGACGTCAAAAATATGACGATACCAAAACCAAACAAAATCATCGAAAAATCAGGGGCGTTACAGTCACTCCCCCTAAAAAGAAGTTTCGTCCCGAAACTTAATACAAATCCAAAATATAACAAAAGCGAAGAAATCAAACACAACCTAAAACATATAAACATACCAGAACTAGGCGAAGAGGTGCGGATGAGATTCTCTCATCGCTGATTCCAACTCCCACGTCGCGCTCTCGACGTCCTGGTTTCTCCAAAGAACTTTGACCATAGGAATGGTCTTCCTCCGCAACACTCGATCTAGAGATTCCAAAACGCGGACAGGCTCTTCCACATACGAAAGATTGGGCTGAATCTGGGGCACCGAATCAAGGACTTGACGACCATTACGAACACACTTCCGCAACTGGCTCACATGGAACACATCATGGACACCAGGGAAAGTAGCATGCAAATCCAGCCGATAAGCTGACACTCCGATGCGCTCCAGAATTTGAAAAGGTCCCACATACCGGGGATCCAACTTGTGGTTCCTTCCAAATCTTTTAACACCTGGCATCGGAGAGACCTTCAGAAAAACCAAGTCCCCAACAGCAAACTCCAGATCGACCCTTCGTCGATTAGCATATTTCTCATAACGCTCTTGTGCTACATGGAGTTTCTCACGAATATGAGTTACAGCACAATTCATCTCCTCAAGGGCTTCCGGACCTAGCAACGGCCTCTCACCAACTTCAGCCCAAAACAAGGGAGTTCTACAACGCCTCCCATATAAGGCCTCAAACGGGGCCATCTGCAGACTCTCTTGATAGCTATTATTGTAAGCAAATTCCATGAGTCTGAGACGCTCATCCCAAGCACCACCATGATCCAAAATATAACACCTGATCATATCTTCCACAATCTGATTCACTCTTTCCGTCTGACCATTCGTCTGCGGATGATAGGCGGTGGAATACCTTAAATCAGTACCCAACCCCTCTTGTAAACTCTTCCAAAAACGAGACGTAAATCTGGAGTCTCGATCTGACACGATGCTGACAGGTACACCATGTAATCTAATAACTTCTTCAAGATATAACTCAGCGATCCTTTTCATAGAATACCCAATCTTAAATGGCACAAAGTGAGCACACTTAGTCAGCCTATCGACTATCACCCAAACCGAATCGTGCCCACGGGGAGATTTTGGTAGACCGGTAATGAAATCCATTGATATACTCTCCCACTTCCATTGCGGAATATCTAGCGGTGTCAGTTTACCACCAGGCCTCCTATGATCTGCCTTAACACGCTGACACGTGTAACATTCTGACGCAAACCTAGCCATATCACCCTTCATTCCCGACCACCAAACAATTTGCTTTAGATCTTTATACATTTTGATGGATCTAGGATGATAGGAAACACTGGAACCATGAGCTTCTTGACAAATCTTAGCCCGAATGTCACCAATGGCCGGGATACAAAATCTACCTCGATATTTCAGAGTACCTAACTCATCCAAAGAAAAATCAGGTAACTCTCCTTTCTCAGTTCTAACCCAGAGGTGCAACAAATCAGGATCATCCTTCTGGTGCACTCTAGTAAGGGAAATCCAAGAGGGCTCTTCTGCTTCCAAACTGGAAGGCATCGAACTACTCCCAACTTCAATGTCCATTAACAAGAATTCTTCCACCAGGGATTGCACAGATAAATTGAAGATTTCAGCTGTCTTCCTACTCAAAGCATCAGCTACTACATTAGCCTTTCCCGGGTGATAAAGGATCTCCACTTCATAATCAGCCACATACTCTAACCACCTACGCTGGCGCAGATTTAATTCTTTTTGAGTGAATACGTACTTCAAACTCTTATGGTCTGTGTAGATCTTGCACATCGCGCCGTACAATAAATGTCTCCAAAGTTTTAATGCATAAATCACTGCAGCAAACTCTAAATCATGAGTGGGATAGTTTCTTTCGTGAACTTTGAATTGTCTTGATCCGTATGCGATCACCTTTCCTTCTTGCATCAAAACACAACCAAGTCCAATGTGTGATGCATCCACATACACAGCATACTCAAGTCCTTCAGTAGGCAGAGTTAAAACTGGAGCAGTACACAATCTCTTTTTCAATTCTTGGAAGGCTTCCTCACACTTATCGCTCCAAATGAACGCGGTGTTCTTCTGGGTAAGTTTAGTTAGAGGGGAAGACAACACAGAGAACCCTTCAACGAATCTTCTATAATAACCGGCCAGACCTAGAAAGCTCATAATCTCCTTAGGAGTAGAAGGTCTCTTCCATTCCATCACAGCAGAAATCTTTGTTGGGTCTACAGAAATACCGTCCTTGCCCACCACATGGCCCAAAAAGGACACCTGGGGTAACCAGAATTCGCACTTACTCAACTTAGCGTAGAGCTTGTGCTCCCTCAGGGTTGACAAAACTAAGCGCAAATGTTTAGTATGCTCCTCGACACTGCGGGAATACACGAGGACGTCATCTATGAACACAATAACAAAATGGTCCAAGTAATCCTTGAACACTCTATTCATTAAATCCATGAACGCCGAGGGTGCATTTGTCAGTCCAAAGGACATCACCAAGAACTCAAAATGCCCATGCCGAGAACGAAAAGCCGTCCGGGGTACATCAGCCTCACGGACTCTCAACTGGTGGTAGCCTGAACGAAGATCAATCTTCGAAAACACAGAGCATCCCCACAATTGATCAAATAGGTCATCAATCCGAGGCAACGGATATCGGTTCTTGATGGTCACCTTATTTAACTCTCGATAATCTATGCAGAGCCTCATAGAACCATCTTTCTTTTTAACGAACAAAACAGGAGCACCCCAAGGTGAAGAACTCGGTCTAATAAAACCACACTGCAGCAACTCATCCAGCTGAGCGCGCAACTCTTCTAACTCTCGCGGAGCCATGCGGTATGGTGCCTTAGCAATAGGGCGAGTACCTGGCTCAAGGTCTATCACAAACTCTACCTCTCTTTCAGGAGGAAGTCCTGGAAGACTATCAGGAAAGACATCTGGATACTCTTGCACCACCGAGACATCCTCAAGACGTGGTGTAACAAAAGCTGATTCCAAAGCCGACAGAGAAACAACATATGCCTCACAACCAGACTCTAAAGCTCGACAAGCACGTACCGCAGAAATAAGGAGGGAACTCTTGCCTTGAGAACCATAGACACTCATAGGTTGGCCGTTGCCCATCTTGAAATCCAGCCGCTTAGCCTTGCATTGGATGACTGCATCATACTTGGACAACCAGTCCATGCCCAAAATCACGTCAAAGTCTGCCAGATCCAATACCATCAAATCCGCAAAAGCTAGAAAATTGCCTAGACAAATAGGGCATCTCTGAATTCCTCGACTTGATGTCACTAGATTTCCAGAAGGAAGCTTGACGTTGAAGGAATCTTCTAATTGATCCACGCTCAAACGATGTTTATCTACAAAACTCTGCGCCACGAAAGAATGGGTGGCACCCGAATCGAAAAGGACGCGCGCCCACCTGTTCCGCACCTTAAACTCCCCTATAATCGTAGCATACGTAACTAAACGAACGAAAACTACCACAAACAAGGAGAGTAAAAATCAAGTTAGAATCTAACCTGATATCACTTGGGTAGAGGTCTGAGCTTCCTCTCTAGTAACCACGTTTAACTTTCCTTTTCCTTTGTCCTGGTTTGGTGGCGGCGGTAGAGCTCGGAGTGGGGTAGGCTGCAATGGGGGCTGAGCCTGAGGGCATGCAGACTTCTGGTGTCCCTTCTGTCCGCACTGGAAACAAGTTCTATCCTTCAACCAGCAACGACTCACGTCATGACCCTTCCTTGAACAAAATGAGCACACCAGCTCTCCCTTGGGTACGCCTTGAATGGCAAGCACCTGCTGCTTCTTCAGGGTAGTGGTCCTCTTGAAACACCTTTCGTATGGGTGGCCAGATCGACCACAGAAACTGCATATCTCTCCACCTTTCTTTTTCGACGGAGGTCCAGATGCCCTAGAGCTTCCGTCTTCGGCACCTTTCCTCTTATCTTTTCTCGTTGCAGCTCCTCGATTCTTGGCATTTTCAATCGCCTCAACCTTCAGTGCGGCTTCCACTGCCTCTGCAAAATTCTCCGCTCTATAAGCGCATGCCAACTGCTGGACATCGCTTCTTAGTCCTCCAAGGAATCGCTTCACTCTACCATCCTCCGAAGCTACTAAATCTGGAGCAAATCTACTCAACTTGCTAAACTCAATCTCGTACTCGCTCACCGTGAGCTGTCTCTGTTTCAGGTACAGGAAGTTATTCATCAGGCGGTCCTGCTCGACCGAGGGTAGAAACTTTTTCAGCAACATCTTCTTGAAAGACTCCCAAGAACAACCTTCCTTCAGACTCTCTTTTTCACGAATCCACCAGTTCTTTGCCAATCCTTTTAACTGGTAGGCCCCAATCATTACCTTCTGGGCTTCTACAATCCCCGAATATGAAAACATCTCCTCGATAGAGATGATCCAATCGTCTAAAACCATAAAGTCTGCACTTCCGTCATAGGTAGGAGGCCCCAGCCGCTGGAAGTGTGAAATAAAATTCATCTCTGGTGGTAGAGTCACCGGGGGCACTAGAGGAGCAGGGGTATCGGGTACAACTCGATCCACAATAGGGTCTCGCACTAAGGGTTGCTGCACAGGGGCGGCAGACAAAAAGGATTCCATTTGCGATTGCATCGCAAGCACTTGCCTTGATAGAGCCTCGTTGCTCTGACGTAGACTCTCGATCAACGCATCACTTTGCTCACCTGACGACTCACCCTCCGACTGGGGAGTCGACCTCATTGCAGGACGCTTAGGCGGCATTTCTAAAAGGGTAACAAACGACCACTCAATTAAAATCCTAGATTACGACTAGGACAAACAAAACTAGTTCAGACCATACTTGAAAGACACTTGCTAAAGCTGCCACTTGCTCTGGGATTATATGATGATGATATGTCCTACTCAGGATGATATCTTATCATCCTATTGACTCATGTGCCTATGATATGAATGCATGAATCCTTTACTCTTATTTAAAATCATGCGTGTACATATGTCATCAAGTAAATCTTTAGCTTGGCATGTTGTGCTTATGTTATGCTATGCTATGCATGTGGTGCTATGAATTCTATAAAAGACCTTAATGCATGATATGAGCGGCGTACACATGCAATATTATGCATCCCATACTACATAATATTGCATGCAACGAAAAGAAAACGTGCTAATGAGCATTCATGTGGTGAGGTTATGCATCCCATACTACATAACCCTCACATGTTGCCATCTATGGTGGATCCATATACAAATACATATTATGCATCCCATACTACATAATATGCCCCGTATACTTCTAATCATGCTTATGAGTGTAGTGTTCATGCTTCAGCCAAGACATATTGATGACACATCGGTGTGTGTATGACATGACACTAAACGACTAACACTAACAAGGGAAGGTTGCCCGACCAATTGTCAAGCAACCTCCCTCTGATACCAACTGTCACAACCCGCATTTTCCCAACAATTAGATTAAATCAGAGTAAGGGAAAATACGCGCCGTGATGCCACGTCGTGCAGGGGATAACTGCAGACGCTCAGGCATGGCTCCAAACTCTACAGTTTTAAAAGAAAACATATGTTATCATTAACAAAATCCCGTTTAAGTTGAGAAGATGGCCGTATCCCTCGGCTTAGTGGATCATTTAGTCCACGGTCTACAATATAATTATACGCTTGCGGGAGATATTTGATTAGATTGACTCTAACATCCTACATGAGTATAAATGTCCCCGATGAATAACTCATGCTATGTAGACTCTAGATTTATAATAAGTATATGAAAATTCTTTACGCTAACTAGAAAGTAGTGACTTAGTTTTGAAAGAAATTGCATGGATGCTTTACTATTAATAGGTTTTTTTTTATAAGTCAAAATACCTAACATGCAGTCCTAGCAAGGAATCATCCCAGAGAGCAAGTTATCTAAATCAAAACATAAGAAACTACTACAGCCAGCAAGTGTCAAAAATCAACAATCCTGTGGGCGTCAACAACCTGACACGAACCCACAGTATTAGGTATGTCTGAACTAAGGAAAACAACTAAAAAGACAAACTACCTCGCTATGGCGAGGTGCAAAACCACAGCCAACACTGCTACTCAGAAAACCAAAACTAGCTCCACTATCTGCTACTGCTCTGAACCTGAGGCATTCAAAAAAAAACAGAACACCTCAGCAAGAAGGTGCAAGTAGCGGCAAGAAAATAAATAAAGTAAACAAATGAACAAGGTCGAAAGGGGTACCAACCTAGGACCCAAAGTACTGAAATAAGGTACAAAACAAAATTTGAGAAATAGAACTTACGTGAATCGTCACGTACAACCAATCATGCCAGATACCCAAGGCAGGGTGAAAACAAAGGCATGAGTAGATCATAAGAAAGAAACTCAAAACAAACAACTTTATTAGCCGCGTGTGGTCAACTCTATCTAAACAGGCAGGGTGCTCACTAATAAGGACACACCCCTCACAGATGTTAAAATCCGTCTAATTGCGGGGGAGACTTATACACTCCACTAATCGCCGCAGGATGCCCAACCACTAATAGAGTTGCACGACCACTAATAAAGGAAAACAAACCTTGCGGTCGGTGGATTTGCCCACAAACACCCGCAAGAACGAGTCACTAGGAAATAAATCACAGGATTTGGCACATCGGATTCTACTCGATATATTCTAAGTTAAAAACACGGTTGATCAACCTCTAGAAACGATTTACGACCCTAGGTAATTTCTAACGCGATAAAAAAGGGCGATAAAAGCCCACAATAAAACCCTACATCGCATTTCTACAACTCCACAAGACGAGATTTTTTTTTTCATGCCAAAAACTAAATAAAAACCAAGAAAACTCATAAGGAGGACTCAACAAGCATACTAAACCGAATCTCAAAAGTGCACAAGGATTGAGAACTAAAGCTTAACCGTTACCATCGAAATCGGACGTGAGGGAAGGAGGGAAAACCACTACTTGTCTTGGTTGCACCGGAAACGTTCTCTGAATCGATCCACGCCGTAGATCGGGACAAAAGAACTCAGGAGAAGTAGAGATCTAAACAACAATGGCGGAAAAGGGGTTAGGGCCGAAAAACCCTAACAAGAAAGCTCACGGAAAGAGGAAGAAATTACCACGATAGCGTAGCTCTCGGTGAGAGCTTTCCGGATCTACGATCGGTTGAAGATTCCGAGCACCGGAGCTCCGTCGGCGGCCACCGGAAGATCCACGAAGTGGAGAAACTTATCTCTCGCCGCTGGTATGGTTCGGAATAGAAGTATCGGAGAAGATGAAGTTATATCCTAATAACCTAAGAGAAAAGTATATATATAGTTTTTTTTTTCTTTTATAAAAAGTTCAACTTAAAAGGGACAGTCTCGGAAATATCAAAAATAGGCATCCAAGATGGCTTCAAATCGAAAAGTGGTCAACATGAAAGTTGTAGATCTCGTCGAGACGAACAAAATTCATGTTGACCATTTTTTGATAAGATGCCGTTTTGACTATCAAAACGGCGCTCTAACGCTGACAGGAAAGGACTACTCGAGTGGCAGCAAACATACTCGAGTAAAAGCTTACATACTCGAGTAGAAGCATACTTACTCGAGTAAGAGATCAAATATACTCGAGTAGGAGTCCAAATACTCGAGTAGGAGTTCAAATACTCGAGTAGGAGTCCAAATACTCGAGTAGGAGTCTATATACTCGAGTAGGAGCACCATACACGAGTTCCAGCAGATAAAACGAGAATAAGGGTTCAAGATGACCTCAAATCGAAAAGTGGTCAACATGAAAGTTGTAGATCTCGTCGAGACGAACAAATTTGATGTTGACCATTTTTCCACCCGACATTGTTTTGACCCTCAAAACGGTGCCCGAACACAGACTGTACATGACTACTCGAGAGGACTGAAGGATACTCGTGTATAAGAGCAAAATACTCGAGTGGAATGAAGGTTACTCGTGTATAAGAGCAAATACTCGAGTGGAATGAAGGTTACTCGTGTATAAGAGCAAAATACTCGAGTGAAATGAAGGTTACTCGTGTAGATCAAAGGTACTCGAGTAGAAATAAAAAATACGGCTTATTTACGAGCAGTTTTGGGAAAATCAAAAATAGAAGCCTAAGATGGCTTCAAATCAAAAAGTGGTCAACATAAAAGTTGTAGCTATCGTCAAGACGAACAAACTTGATGTTTACTAAATTTTGATACGACACCGTTTTGACCCTCAAAACGGCGTCCGATCGAAATCTGAAACGGGCTACTCGAGATAACAAAGCGCAAATTCTTGAAATGAAATTTTTTGAACAAAGGGACACGAGTTCAGAACAGAGGCCCATACACGCACCGAATTAAGCGAAACTCACACCATAGGCGAAAACTGGCGCTACGATTCCAATGGCGAAGCCAAAACCTAAATCCGACGAGCCATTCCTGAGATAAAAATTTCCAAATACAATGACATAAATACTCAAAACTTCAATCGCGCGCCGAGATTCCAAAAATGCTCGGATTGCGATGAAACTTGACGAGCAAGTTTAAAATTACTCAACTTAAACCTCATAGAAATATTTTCTGATTTCGACAAAAACCCAAGAAATTGGCCGACTCGACCGAACGGACGCGAAAATGCCTTATCGGCGATGCGCCGTCAACCCGACGTTAAAAGTAACGTCATGACGTCAAAAATATGACGATACCAAAACCAAACAAAATCATCGAAAAATCAGGGGCGTTACACCCGTGTCGCATATCGTGTGCTATACACGCCTGGGACACGCCCGTGTCCCTGGCCGTGTAACTTCCTCAACACAAACCAGCAAATGAACCTGAGCAGGACACGACCATTGACACGCCCGTGTCTCAGGTCATATGCCCTCACTCAACGTTTGAAAATTGTTGAGTGCTCGGTGAGGCGTTGAGTGACCGACATGCCACTAGGACACGCCCGTGTCCCGGGCCGTGTTCCCTGTCTCAACGCTCGTCGGCCGAAATTTCGCAGACTACAAGATCTCGTCATTCTCAAGCACGACACGCCCTGTGACACACCCGTATCACAGGCCGTGTCAACCTAGCCAGAACCCATCTTGTCCTGAATAATGCAAACTGTTTCCCCTTTTAAGTTTTGGGGCTTTACATGTTGTGCAGCCAAAAATATGGAGAGATAAAGGAAAAAGGTTGAGCTCCTGGATGTAAGATGGAGAATGAGGTTTGACCCTAAAGAACAGATGAGGGAATACAGTTGATGAGATAGTAAGAAAGAATCACCATATATCCCCAATACGACCGGGGAACATTCTTTAGTTGGAGAAGGGTGCAAGTAACATCCAAGAGATGATGATTTTTGCGCTCAGCAACCCCATTTTGCTGAGAGGTGTAGGGATAACTAGTTTGATGAACTATGCCCGATGCATGCAAAAATCGAAAAATTGTTGACTAAAATATTCTTGAGCATTATCAGTTTGAAAATTTTTAAGAGAAATCAAATTGAGTTTGTATCTCATTATAAAATGCAGTGAATACGAAATAAAGTTCAGAATGTTCTTTCAAAAGATATAATCAAGTACATAGGGAAAAATCATTAACAAATAAACAAAATATAAACTCCCCCTACAAACAGACCTAACAGGAGCAAGACCCCAAATATCTGAATGAACAAGTTCAAACAGACATGAAGAACTACGTCCTTGTCTCGCTGGATAGGAAGAACGATGGTGCTTGCCAAGTTGGCAGACTTCACAGTTCAAAGAGGAGTCCTTCTGAGGTAAATCCGATATGAGTTGGTAGATGAGGCGAGGAGAAAGATGACCAAGGCAAAGATTTCATTGTAGAAGAAAAGTGGAGAAAGTGGTGATATTGTCCAAGAAAAAGAGCTTATTGCTTTCAGTCCCAGTAGCAATCTTCTCCTTGGAGTGAGGATCCTGAAAAGAGCAAGTAGTAGATGTAAAGGTAATCGTGCAGTTTAGTTGTTTGCAAAGAGCAAGAATAAAGAGTAAATTATATGAAAAAGACAGGGCGTAAAGCATGTCCTCAAGCCACAGAGTCGGAGTGACACGACTGTACCAGTCCCGCATACTAGAGACAGATTACAATTCATAACAAAAACTAGAGGAGACTGGTTATGCTTGTCCAAGAAAAAGAACAAATGAGGATCACCTATCATGTGATTAGTAACTACAGAATCAATTAGCAACTTACCTTGAGTGGCCACATTAGCACTGTCAGACGAAGAGGCAAGGGACGTGGACTTCTTTGTGGCTTCACCTGTAGACAGGTGAATATGAGGATATTTAGCCCAACAATGATTGACAAGATGTCCCATCTTGCCACAATGAGAGCGGACATGACGAGACACACCACTCCCACCAGAATGACCTCCAAGGCCACTAGAATTACCAGAACGAACTAAATGAGCAAAGGTGTCAGGATGAGGTGGGGAGGAAAGCAGAGGGGGTTGAAGAAGAGTGGTAACAGCTGCAATACGAGCAACAGTAGTATCAAGGGTGGGAGAATCAGCTTCGCCAAGAATTTGTTGTCTTATCATGTCATAAGATTTTGGAAGGCAAAGAAGATAACACAAAACCAGAAGTTCCTGAAAGTGTTTGTGCTGCTCAGCTAAATCGACAGAGAATGGACGACGTTATAAAATTTCAACGCCAAAAGCTTGCACCTCCTGATAAGTAACAACAAGAGTAAAAGTAGGGTGGACAAATAAAATAGAATATAACGTGTATATGTGTGAGGTCTGAGCGCTTTTAGAATAAAGAGGAACAAGATGAATCCAAGCAGCTTTAACTATCTCGGCATGTCGAATGATAGGTAGACATTCATCAAATAGACTATTTGCAAGCCACGTCCTAACCAAAGCATCATTGACATCCCACTCATTAAAGGCAACAGACCCTCGAGCTGGAGGATCATTCGTGAGATGATTGCGTTTACGTTAAAACCTCAATAATAACACAAACTAAACAATCTAGTCTAGGTAATTCGGGCCAGTCAGCTTGGAAGAAGTTCCAAGATTTCTATATGGAGGGGAAACACTAGGGCAATTTGAGAAGAAGGCGCAGATAAAATGGAAGAAGAGCACTCGATATCCTCCATGAAGAAGTCGGTTTAAAAAAGGAATATGTGTGGTTTGAAGGAGAGCACAGCGGATGGTTAGAAAAACTGGAGTCTGTAGAAATCGCAGAAGAGCGAAGCAGGCGGTTAGAAAAACTAGAGTCTGCAAGGATCACAGAAGAGTAAGGCGGGTAATTAGAAAATCGAAGTCCGCAAGGATCGGGTGTGCTCTGATATCATGTGAGAAAATCTAAATAACAAGCTCTCTATCTCACAAAAAGTTAAGTTACACGGGTATGACACCTATTTATAGCGAGAAGGGAAAGAAAGAAAATACAACAGACGATGTGGGAGTAAAATACAACATGCGGATAAAAAATTTTAGACCCCAACAACTGAGCGGTTAGACAAGCTGACTGCTCCACACCAAGAAACCGTCGGTCTCTAATACTCAGTTCGTTGTTGATGATCAGAGAAAACACAAGCGGATATCTGTCTGTATCCACCAATCTTTAGGCAAGCTTCCTTGATCATCATGTCGCAACACAAGCGGATAGCTGGCTCTATCTGCATCTTTAGCTCCTCCTCTATCCACAACTTCAGTTGCTCCTCATACCGTGGCCTCTATCCGCAGTAGCTTGAATATCCTGTCTGCCAAAACCGCAACAGCGGACATAACAAGCCTCATCGAACAATCAAGGAGGCAGCCTCAATGATCTCCAGGCCGACTAAACTCTCTGACCAGCCTGCCAATGGTAGACCGCAACACTATTGGAACCAGTCCTCCAACACAGATGCCAAGCCTTAAGAACTACTATGCTGGATGACAGTCAGACCGCCAAGGCCAATCCGTTAGTCTTCTAAACTCCAGAATGCCGAACTTTATCCGCCAGACCGTCAGACCATCTGGACCAAGCCTCCAGACCGCCAAACTGCCAGACTGCTGGGACCAAACCGCTAGACCGCCAAACTGCCAGACTGCCGGGACCAAACCGCCAAACCACCAAGCTTCACAAAATCTAACATCATGAATCTCGCATGCTTGGTGTAAGGGGACTTTAATGCCACACCTATCGACACTTGCCTTCTCCTGGGGAGTTTTCTGCAACGACAACTTGGCTACCCTCCATCACCCTTCAGAGTGCCACCCAGGAGCATACCGCGGCTCGTCCACATATTCGGTCGTCGATCGGCCTCCGAATAACCAACTAGGATTACTATGATCATTGCACTAAGGGCCACTATTTCCATTGTAAATAGCCCCACTCTCCGACTCATGACTATCCCCGACTCCTGACTGCACCCTGAAGGAGCTTCACATCACTATTAGCTTGGAGGATTCTGAGGTCACTCTTGGAGAGTTAAGCACTGAAGTGATGACACATCACACGATAATGTATGGCACTCTCGTGATTTTGATGATTGGTTGTGGGGCCAACCATAACTTCATCTCCTAGAGCCCGATAATAGAACTCAATATTCACCCGTCAACTACTCGTTTCGTCGTTTTCTTTGGAGAAGATTGTCGCAAAGCCGATGTGGGCCTCTATAGGCTTGGAAATGACTACGGACCTCTGCCTTCTCCGAGTAGATTTTTATTCTTTTGTGCTTGGTGGTGTTGACGTCATACTAGACATCACATGATTTCGTACCCTCAGTGACGTGTATGTCAACTTGAGCACATGACGATGCATTTTCATCAAGCGGGAGTTCCTTTACTTTTGGCAGAGGAGACCTTCCTCACCAATCAGGCGGTTGCGTTCCATTCTCCCCAACAAACAATGGTAGTAGACTTTGTCGCATAGTTGCAGCACAATGTTGAGCCGACCCGCTCGACTGCCCTTACACCGCTCTAGTTGCAGTGCATCTTAGATATTTTCCCAGGAGTCTTTGTCGATGCCAACCATCTTCGACAACCACGTCGCTGGAGACAACATTACCCTCAACCATGTCAACCATCCCCCCACCAAACTACTTCCCCTAGCTCATCTAGGATACACTCACTTTACCCCGAGAGGATCTTTTCGTTGATCCGGTCATGGTATTGTGGGTTGGCCGACCCCCATTTGAGGTCTAATGAGTGGACTGCGACACATCCTGTTCCTGCTTCTCAAACTTCTGACTTGAGGGCAAGGCAAATTTTCTTGAGGCAAATTTTCTTGAATTGGGTGAGGGATAAGGAGATGAGGACACGACGTATATATTAATGTCGGGACCGAGAAGACGAGCACACAGATCCTAACATGACGGCAAACATTAACCAGTAGTGCGTGCATGCATCGTGCACCCTTCAGCTCTATGTTTACCACATATGTATTTCAGTTCATGAGGTTATTTACTGTTTGTCCCTTGTGTTTCTAAGTTAGGCACTATATAGGCCTAAGTATGATTTTTATTTTGAGTATCTTGCTAGTAAGATCAATTTGGAAGAGCCGTTGGGGCTGAATTTATTTCTCCAATCTCCCTCTTCTTCTTTTTCTCCCCTTTCTCCTTCAACCCCCACTTCCTAACAGTGGGTCATTATATTATTTCTTTCAATTTGCATATTTTGAGTTATTTTGTTCTAATTTGAACTCAGGTGTGTTCCTTTTTGTTTTTATGGTTATGTACTCTTCAAGTAGGAATCCATTTTCTGAAAGATCCTAGCTTTCATGCTTTAGTGAGTAGTCCAAGATCCGTTCGATGACATATGTTATGTTGAAGGGATATCTATATGATCCAATCGATTGCATAAGGACCACGACAACAATAAAATCAGGAAATTATACTAAAAAAACATTCTTTTCTTTTAGACCTTTTGTATTATGTATTATGTATTATTTATATTATAACTTTCTAATTAGAATAGTTATATTAGTCTTATAGAGTTATTGTTAGTATATTTTAGTTTTAGTTAGTGATCTTGACATTGCGAGTCCTTTCTTCCGTGATGAACTGATGTTGGCGCGCACCAGTCCTTCATTTTTCATATGCATAGTTTTTTTGGAACACACACTCGAGAATGCTTGTTAGGCGTTGTGAGAGTCTAGTCACTAGGCATGTTAAATGAGGGAGGGTAGACCAATTAAGATTTGGAATGCATCACTAAGGAAAGACATGATATACTTAGACATTAGTGAGATTATGACAAAAGATAGGGCACAATGGCGACAAAGGATCCATATAACCGACCCCACTCTAGTGGGATAAAGGCTTGAATGTTGTTGTTGTACACACTCGAGAATGCCTATTTTATAACAATGACTGCTCTATATTTCCCTATTCCTATATATAATGAATTTATCTGCTAGGGTTATGGTTTTTCTCCTATCAGTTAGCATGTGGTTTCATTGTTTAAGATAATGTTGTTAAAGTCAGGTGTAGCTTTGTAGAATGTTGATAGATTTTTAGACTAGGTGCTCATCTTGACTTGCCGACGTGGCGAGGCCTTGGATATGTCATAGGAAGGCTACCATCACTAAGGGCCCGTTTGGGAGAGCAGTAGCGGTGTTGAATGGAGCTGTGAAAGATGGACTTTGAGAATGGAGTGGTAGGAAACTATCTATGTAAGATGGAGAAAATTATTTGGATGACCCCTTTGTTTGCATAACTGTTCAGAACAGAGAACTGTTTGGTAAAACATTGGTGCGATATCTATTTCAATACAAATAACAAACATTTCATAGTATTGCGTGCTACGAACAGACATTATAAGGTTATATCATTACCGTGTAAAAATAATAAAAGTGCTAGATTAATTGCAATCAAATTTATATTAAGGCTCCGTTTGGGAGGACTTATTTTCACCGGTCAAGCGGTTACGACCGCATAAATCGGACCTTGATTATGGTCTGATTCATGCGGTCATAACCGCTTGACCGGTGAAAATAAGTCCTCCCAAACGGAGCCTAAATATTGAGCGGTTGGACTTTTTTTTGTTATTCTGAGTTATCTATCATGTCACCTCTTCTCCCTCACCATACCTCAGTTGATGTATAAACTAGTCAATTGAAGACATTAAGCAATAAGATAAAAGAACACA
The DNA here is from genome assembly GCA_039513925.1 of Platanthera zijinensis. Taxonomy (NCBI): domain Eukaryota; kingdom Viridiplantae; phylum Streptophyta; class Magnoliopsida; order Asparagales; family Orchidaceae; genus Platanthera; species Platanthera zijinensis. The sequence goes on from CM077088.1 coordinate 104,339,994, forward strand.
AGTGTGCTGGATCTGTATAGGGTGCTTCCCATAACTTTGAAAAAACAAAGCTCAGGAAAGCTAAATTTACTACTAAAAATAACAATAACTGGTACATTATGTCATATTACATTATGAGTCTGAATTCAAGCCATTTAATTAACAATTATCAATCTTCCAATCTTTTTCAGAGCCTCAATTTCATTCCACTTTCTAGGTTGCGGACAGGAACTAAAACAAGTTATACAAAGAGTCAAATGACTTAGAATGAACTTAAATGCAGGTCCCTAAAGAAATTTATCGGATTCTAGCAGAAGCCTAATTATCCACCAGAAATTAGCCAATTTATAGATCAGAAATCTACGGTATTAGTTCAATTACAAATACTCAACAGAACTTATGTGAACTACAAATTTTATGTTTTGATGATATTGGGTAGATATGAGCTCAGATCCATACCTTCCTCACACAACTGTGTTGGATCTGTATAAAGCTTCATTTGGAAGAGCGATTACGGTTGTAAAATGAGTTTTTCTAAATGCAGGTTTGTAAATAGAACTGTTTAAAATTGGTTGCTGAAAATTGAGATCTGTTTGGATAGTTCGTGTTTGCAGAGCTGTTCAGAACAAAGAACCGTTTGACAAAACAGCAGTGATGTTTTATAAATATTTTTTATTATAAAATATTTTCTATTATATAATTTTTTAAATTATTTTTTCTAATATATATATCTATTAAATTGTGGAAAATAATTATTCTAATATATATATATATATATTCTAATTTTTTTCTAATATATATTTATATATATATATAAATTAATGTTACTGTTAAAACTATATACTTTATATATAATTAAAGCCCCTCCGGCGTGACTCCGCCCTGCCTCCATCGTGCTTCTGCGCGGCTTCGCCACCAGCGGCCTGCTCGGAGCCCATCAGCGGGTTCGTCGGACCCCGGCAAACCCGTTATGGGTAGTCTAGCAGGGCCAGCTGGAGCGCCACTGGGATACCCACGACGGGTTCACCAGGGTTCAGAGAGCCCACCGGTGGGCTCCGGGCAGGCCACAACCAGCGGAGCTACCGGTGAGAACCCTACAAAAGCGATGGCGGGGCACAGGAGAGAAGCACAACGCGAGGCACGGGAGGGCGGCACAACGAAGCTTTTCTCCTTCCTAAACGCGGCGAACTGGAGCTCACGGGAGGGTTTCGGGACGGGGCATTTTTGCGCCTGGAGTGAAACACCGCTATTTGAATTTGTGGTGGAAAACCAAATGATAAAAATAATCACCTTTGCATTTTGCCAAAATGGGCTGGAGATAAACACTGCGCCAAATAAAGCCTAAATCCGCTGGGATTCCGTGGCGAGAGAGGCAAGGGACTCAAATTTGTTGAGGAGCATCACCTTAGAAGTGATTCTGCACAAGTTTTTGGCTGCTTGATTGGAATTCTACAGCAACCAGGGGTTCAGGCGAGAGATCTAAGACTTGTGGTGACTGAGGGAGGAGTACTGGGACTATTTGAAACAAGATTGAAAATTAGGGGAGCAATTTTAGGCTGTTTGGGGGTGGAATTTAGTGTCCGGCAGGGTTGGGTTTGATGTTTACATGCAATTTTTGTGTAAAGTCAGCAGGAATGAAGTGACATGGGCAGGGAAATCACTGGGAGTGGGGAAGACGGGGCTTTGGACTGGAGAAATTGAATGTTGGGCTGAATGGGTGAAATAAGGCTATGGACGGGTGTAGCTTTGTTGCGCAATCAGGGGATTATGGCAGTGGATGCTAATGGGGGATGAAGTTTCAACTACAATGGATTATTGAAATTAAGGTGGAAATTGGCAGTAAGGTGTATGAATCAGTGGGCAATGTGGTAATTAGGAGGTGGTTATATGTGTGAGTTAGTGACCAGTAGGTCGTTATGGCGGTAGTTAATAGTGGTTATAGGTAGTTATATGGATTTGGTGGCAAGAGAGAGATAATTACAGCATGAAGCAGAGTGAGAGCACGAAGAATCGTAGCACGAAGATGGATAAAGGAATGTTGATGCCCTAGATCTGTGGGAGGAAGAGGACATTCGCGTGTAGGATAAATGAGCATCAAACTGTGGCTGAGAGAGTTTTAAAAAACAGCTGGACACGTGTGTCCCGTGTGACCAAAACATGTAGGCATGCCGACACGCGTGTCTGAGCGTGTCGACGTGTCGGACGCATGTCGGAGTGTCTGACATGGACACGTTGACCCCCCGAGAGTGTCGGTGCTTCATAGCATATATTGTTAAAGAAACTATGTAAAGACCCAAATTAAGGCCCATGTAACTTAGTTTAGTCCCACATCATAGGATTGAGAATCCTCTCACTTTCTATATTAGTGTGTAGATACTTGTATTCGTTTTTTTTGAGAATTAATAAAATCATTCCTGATTTTCTTTCACTTTGGTGCATTCTACATGGTATCTGAGAGCTCAATCCACTCTAACTAATTCGGTCCACTCTTGGGCTCTAATCGCACCCCTTGGGCGGTTAGATCATTGCTTACTGCCTCCTCCCTAATCGCATACCTTGCGCGGTTAGACATTTTCTTGCCGCCGCCTCCCTGTGGCATTGGGCTCCTTCTCAAGTTCCCTTTTTCCCCTCTTTATAAGTTTCTCTTATCAAGACTGGGTCCCGCTCCCATTTGTGACTCCTTCTTCGAGCCGCATCTCCATTCCGCCAGCTCGCCAGTTCTCCTCTATTCCAGGTCATAACTCTAGGCCGCAAGGTCGCCTACTTGTTCTCTTCTCGCTTGCGACTAGACTTGTAGCTCCAGGCTCCCCTGGCCGCAACTGCTACAACATCCCTTCTGCCAGTCCGTCGGGTTCTTCTTGCCCGCCCGTCGGATCCTTGCCGCTCGCTCTTGCTGCCAGTCCGCAGGGTTATTTCCAACCCTCCCGATCCTTGCCACTTCTCATGTCTCGCCGCCTTTGCTCTCTACTGGCGGGTTCTTCTCAAGTCGTTGCCAGTTCTCCAGCAACTGCTTCCTCCGGCCACTGCTTAAGCTGTTACTGCTCCTACTCCGTCTGGTCGCTGCTCCTTTGTCGTAGCTGCTGCTTGCCAGACTGTCACTGCTTGCAATACCCGCAACGGTTATCTAACCGCCGATGATTATTCTAGCCGCAACCCTGCCCGCAGTTCTACCTGCTGCTCTAACTGCAATGTCTATTCGTAACTTCTTGCATGCTTGCTCGCTCAGCCTTTGCCTGCTTGACTGTAGCCTCTACTCGTAACTACTAACTGCACCTCCCTGGCCGCAAGATAGCGTGATCACAGCGCCCATCTCCTGCCTTTGTCCACACTGTGGGTGTGCTCACAAGCTAGTGTTTGTCTACATCTTATTGCTTGCAGCCACTTGACGCAGTTCTCCTTGCCCGCTCGATCTCCTGTAGCTATGTTTGGCTCTTCTCCAATGATTGCACATTCTACTCCAACCAGCATTCAAACTGACATTGCTACCATGTGCATTGAAATCCAGCAACTTCAAGGGATGATCGGCCAATCCCTGGGCTCTGTTATGTCTATTTCTGGTGGAGGGATCTCCTGTCTCATCCATAGGTCATCCTGGATTATGGAATCCGGGGCAACACACCACATTACCCCGATGAAATCTCAACACTACATGGCCTCAGTGCATCCAAAATTCATCACTATTGCTAATGGGGACACCACTCGGATCTCTGGATCTGTCGACATCAACCTTACTCCCTCCATCACTCTTCGGTCAATACTTCATGTTCCAGACTCTCCTTTTAATCTTCTGTCTATTAGTCGTCTCACTCAAGACCTTGGTTGTTATGTAACTTTCTCTTCCACCTCTTGTGTTGTGCAGGATTGCAAAATGCAGAAGATCATCGGTAAAGGGCAATTGTTGAATGTTCTTTATATCCTAGTCTCTTCTCCCCCCCACAATTCTCTCCTCAGTCTCTTCTGTTGTTTGTCATCGTCGTCTTAAGAATGCTCCCCTACTGATTCTAAAGAAAGCTCTTCTTGATATCTCCCTTCAGGAGTTTTCTTGTGAATCATGCATTTTTGACAAACAACATCGTGCGTGTTTTGTCCCTCATTGTAATAGGAGTAATGCTCCTTTTGTTCTAGTACATTCTGATATTTAAGGTCTTTATAAAACTTCTAACATGGATGATTATCGTTACTTTGCTACTTTTACTGATGATCACTCTTGCATGTCTTGGTTGTATTTACTTCGCAATCGTATTGAAATTATCTCTACCTTCCGCGCCTTTATTACTGAGACTTAAAATCAGTTTTCCACTGCAATAAAAGTTCTTCGCACCGATAATGCGTGTGAATATACTACTTGTACTTTTTCGACCCTGTGTGCTTATTTTGGCATCATCCATAAAACTTCATGCGCTTATACTCCCCAATAGAACAGTGTGGCTGAGCGGAAAAATCGTCACCTTCTTGACGTCGCCCGATCACTCTTGCTTCAAATGCAGGTCCCCACACTATACTGGAATTTTGCGGTCTCTACTGCCTGTCATCTAATAAATCACATGCCCTCCTCCATTCTCAATTTCACGTCTCCATTTAGTCTCATTTTTCCTTCCAAACCTCCCTTTTCCATCACGGCTCGTGTTTTTTGATGTACATTCTATGCCCATAATTTTGGACCATCTATTGACAAGTTTGCTCCTCGAGCTACCAAGTATATGTTTGTTGAATACTCCCGCACTCAGAAAAGATATGCGTGTTACTCTCCCTATGATCTCAAAACGGTGGTTTCGGCCGATATGACCTTCCTAGAAGACCAACCGTTTCACTTCTCTCCTACTGCTCCTCTTGAACATCCCTCTCTACCACGTCCTACTATCCCTGTCACGTCTTGCCTTCCACCTCTTCTTCCAACACCAACACCAGTACAAACCAAACCACCTCTTCATGTTTACACTCGTCGTCCTCCCAAATATGATGTCCTGTAGCAGTTACCCTCTCTCGGTGATCTCTCGCGGCCTGCCGATCCGACATAAACTTTTACGACTCATCCCTTGGTGAATTATATATCATTACACCGCCTCTCACCACCTCTTCTCAACTTTTTGCTGCCTCTATCCTCAATTTCTATACCTAACTCTTTGTAGGAGACTCTTCAACATCCGGGGTGGCATGCGACCATAGATGAATAAATGACTGCCCTATGGGCTAACCAAACTTGGGATCGTGTCCCTCTTCCTCTAGGACAAAATTGTGTTGGTTGTAAGTGGGGTTTTGTGCTAAAACATGCTCCAGAAGGGACAGTTAACCGCCTAAATGCCCAACATATGGCTCGAGGGTTCACTCAACAACAATGTTTCGATTATGATGAAACTTTTTCACCAGTCGCTAAGTCAAATACTGTTGGATTCTTTATGTCCTTAACGGTTCATCGGCAGTAGCCCTTACATTAGTTGGTGTTGAAACCGAAAATTCTCTCTATGGAGTTCGACCCTTGGGGAAGGGGTGACCGCGCACCTACTACTCTCGAGCAAATGATCAAGGCACAAGACTAGGAACACAAGGGATAGACCCAAGGTCTCAGCGTGGAGGACCCGCCGCATACTCGGAAGACTAGCAAACTCTTCCCCTCCCAAGCCAAAGGCTGAGCTAAGGCACCTTCGGAGGGATCTCTTGGTCGACCGGATCCTCTAAGGAGAATTTCAAGACCAACTCTCCCCTGACTAGAGGTACCTCCTCGGGTTTATATAAAATGTTCCTCATCCGCCCTACCAATGGCGTACCTTGCCAAGTAGTTCCATTTTATGCCACCCAAATTGGGACGCCAACAACGTAACTACGTTGTTCTGAAAGGCCATCCACTGACATTCAAGGGCTTCCCGGTAACCTTATCTCGGGGCCACCGCGGGGCGAGCGGTTCGCGAACATACCGCCCGCCTAAGACGAAAAAGATAAAACACATCCACAAGGCATCACAGGAATTTTAAATTACAGGAATATGGATTCCATACTTCGGCATGCAGGCCGGAAATATAATTAAATTAGGCCTTCTAGGGCCGGCGCAAACACTGCTACTCCTCGCTTGCGACTGCAACACCTGTACGCCAACATCTCGGCAAGCGGCGGCCAGCTAAACGCCAATCGGCTAACATAAGCGGACCAAACATATTGCATACATCCCTTTTCGGAGGCCATGGTGCGTTTTCCCTGCAAATGAATAATACACAACTTCCTCGGAGTCTTCTCCGAGAACCCCAGAACATAACCAATCTGTCTCACACGTCCGGATGGGCATTACACAGCATGCCTAAATCCATACTCGTGCTTCCGGATGCTAAATGCAATTAACTGCGGGGACGTACACGTCAACCTGTCGGAGAGCTCCCTTTCCCCCATTCGACAGTGGGAAGGAGATTCCATGCAAATATGGAGAATAAGGGCTTAACCTGCCCAATTAGAAATTTTGTTACTCTCGGCGCGTATGTTGGCGGAGCCGAAACCGCGTATCTTGCATGAGGTTCGATGCCCGGAGAGGAGCTCCTAGCTGTCTTTGCCGTAGGCGGTGCCGAACCTAGCTCTCCTCCCAATCTCCATTTTTGGTTGGTAGAGCCCTGTTGTACACGAGGGGGGGAGGCACAAACTATGTCGCGGTCGGAACAGAGGAAGCAGGAAGGGGGTTCGGGCTGCATTTCCAGGCGGCGGCCTGGACAAGAGAAGTGGAGGGGCCGGGCTGTGCCCCTCCTTACGGTGGTTGCCTGGATAGAGGAAGCAGGAAGGGGCGGCTCGGGCCTTGTTTGCCCTAGGCGACGGCGGCGAGGATGGAGAGGGCTGGGCTCGGCCTGGGCTTGGTGCGGCCGGCAACGGGGAAGGAAGCCGAGCTCGGGCTCTCCCCTTCTGGAGGCAGCGACAGGAAAAGGAGAGGGTCAAGGCTCAGGCCGAACTTGATGCGGTCGGCGACAGGGAAGGAGGCCGAGCTCGGGCTAGCCTTACTGGATCCTGGCGGCGGGGGGAGAGGGGAAGAGGCGGCTGGCATCGGGCTACTCCAGGCCGGCGAATCAGGAAAGCCCTAGGGGCTTTTTTATTTTCTCCCCACCCCCACCCCCTCTGCCTGATGCCCCCTGCTCCCCTCTTCCCTTTTTTCTTTACCTCTCTCTTATATAATATATATCTAATATAATATATATCTAATATAATATATATTATATAATATATATAATAATATATTATATATATTATAATTTATATATTAAAAAGCCCATGCACATAAAACCTCCACACGCACGCACGAGCACCCGCACGTCCTCGAACAGGGACGACACCAAATCGTCGCCCATAGCATATCCCGAGCCTGCTACCTGGGGAGGATCCCACTCGGCCGGATACGGGGTCGTACACAATCCCCACTCTTTTCGAGGTTGACACAAGCTCAGAAAGAAACATCCAACCCCAAGTATCTGGCGAGTGGGAGCCAACCCAAAAAAAAGTTTGAGAGAATCCAAAATTTGCATTTAGGACTCTAATCTCCCCAGCCCCCTTCTGATTTTTTGAACCACTCGATATCTATAATGCTCCCTGCTATTGAATTGCCCTTATAATATTACTTACAATAAGTACACAATTTCTTATGATATCGTGAAACAACAAAGCCATATATTTTGTATTATTTTGTACACGCGGAGCTAATCCTTTCCCCCCAGGTGTGCCTACGAACCTGCACGCTAGTAGGAACTAGACAACGAGTCTACCCGGGGTCGAGCAGCACTCGAGGTCCCTGCGAAGTATCCAAACTCTTTCCAAAATCCAAACTCTCTCTCCCTTACCCCCGAGGTGTGCCTACAGCCCTGCCAGCTAGTGAGAGCCTGACAGCGAGTCTACCTGGGGTCGAGCAGCATTCGGGGTCCTACAAAGTATCCAAACTCTTTCCAAACTCCAAACTCTCTCTCCCTTACCCCCGGGTGTGACTACAGCTGTTGAAACCGGAAACCGGCCTCTGTGGAGTTCGACCCTTTGGGAAGGGGTGGTCTCGCACTTACTTCGCTCCTACAAGAAAAATGACAAGGGGGAGAAGAACAAGGGACAAGACCAAGGGCCCGGCACGGAGGTCCCACCACACACCCGGAAGATCTTAGAGCGCTTCCCCTCCTTAACCAATTGCCGGGCTAAGGTACCTCAGAAAGCGCTATAAGACTTGAGAACTAGTAAGCGTGCCTTCTGAAGTACCCCTTGGGTCCTATTTATAGATTACCTCGGATGGTCTGCGAATAACCCGCCTCTGGTGGTCTGAATTTACTAAAGAGCCCCTCGGATTGGCCTGCCAACAGCCAAACCCCGCTGTTCTGGCTGGTTATACGCACCTCTTGCCGGGTCACCTCCTGTCATTTGGAGGGAGGTGGGCAGCAGCCGACCCGCCTGAGAGAGGCGGCTGGGGCCGGCTCGCCTAGGAGAGGTGAGTGGAGGCTGGCTCGCCTGAGAGAGGCGGCTGGGGCCGGCTCTCCTAGGAGAGGCGAGCGGAGGCTGGCTCGCCCGAGAGAGGCGGCTGGAGCCCGGCCCTCCCAGGAGAGGCGAGCGAGGTCTGGCCCGCCCGAGAGAGGCGGCTGGAGCCCGGCCCGCCTAGGAGAGGCGAGCGAGGTCTGGCCCGCTTAAGAGGGCGGCTGGGGTCCAGCCCGCCTGCTTGCTTGGGCCCCTTCGGCGGACACGGGGTTGTACACAATCCCCGATCTTTGCGTGCTTTACAGAAGCTCGGAAAGAAACGTCCAACCCTCGTGTCCGACGACGACCTTGCTGAGCTGGAGGGAATCTTTTGGTGGGGCCCACTTTTTGCTATAAATAAGCCACCGGGCCTTCGATGACTGGCCCTCTCCTCTTGCTTCCTGCGTGATTTGTGACCAGGAGATGTCTGCGTCTGAGGAGATACGTGCTCGGTTGGCAGCCGCTAGGGAGGAGAGTCGGGAGGAGGCCCTCGCGGCCGCCCCGTGGTTGGCGCGCAGATCACCCGGCCCGCCGTGCAAACTGGTAAAGGGAAAGATTGTCCGCCGTTCCCCGCCGAGTGATGGCCAGGGTTCTGGCGGCTCCGAGGTTGAATTTGGGTACGTGGTTTTCCCCTTCGACCTGTGTTTTCCACTGATTATTCCCTTTGCAGGAGATGCCCCTCGACGACGCATTGGAAGGGGGCTCCGGGAACCTCGTAGATCCTTCCGTGGAGATGATTGACCTGGGCATCAGTCCCTTTTCCCCGGCGCGCAGCCTTCCTGCGACTCCTCCCCCGTCGAGAGTCCAGGGTTTGGGGAAGCCGCTCGTCGCCCCGGGAGGGAAATCATTCCAAGGTCGGCCGGGTTCTTCTCGGCCAGCTGACGACGCGGGAGATGTGCAGACGCCGGGTAACCCCCCTGAAATTAACCCGCTCGCCGCTCGTCTGTTTCTGACCTTGCTTCTGCAGGATATCGCGTCGTTTCTTCTGATGTCGAGATGAGCGAGGGGTACTCGCCTCTCGTGGAGCCGGAGAACATTGCGAACTTCTTGGGCGTCCCGCGCGATGGCGAGAAGATGAAGGCGTGGGTGGCGCGGATGTTTCAGAAACACTCGCTGCTGCTCAATGAGGCCTTCGTGAGGATGGAGAGAGACAGAGCCAAGGCGGAGGAGCGACTCGCTGCTTTGGAGGGGGCAAGGGGCTCGGCTGAGGAGGGCGAGCCGACATCTCCGGGTGTGCATATTACGCGAGCAGAGGAACGGCTAAAAAGCATTACGAAACAGGCCGATCAGACCAAGCGGGAGCTGGCAGCGGTTCGAGAGTATCATGACTCTCGCGTGCCGCCTCGAACCGGCTCGCAGAGGCGGGGCAGGTGGAAATGGATCGAGTACTGAACCACGTGCCTCACCCGCCCGTGCCCGCCGTTGCTCGCTGGGTCCGAACCGTCTCGCTGTGTGATCCGTCCAGGTTATCGGAGGCGAATACTATTTAAGAACAATTGCAGTAATAATTCAGGGTTCTTCTCGCCCGCTCCGGGGCGCGTGCTGTTATTATTATTGTTTCCTCGCGGGATTCCTGGCTTCAACTTCGGAGAGCCCGCCTAGTAGAGGCGGGCAGGGGCCGACCCGCCTAGGAGAGGCGGGTGAGGGCCGGCCCGCCTAGGAGAGGCGGGCGGGGGCCGACCCGCCTAGGAGAGGCGGGCGAGGGCCGACCCGCCTAAGAGAGGCGGGCGAGGGCCGACCCGCCTAAGAGAGGCGGGTGAGGGCCGGCCCGCCTAGGAGAGGCGGGTGAGGGCCGGCCCGCCTAGGAGAGGCGGGCGGGGGCCGGCCCGCCTAGGAGAGGCGGGTGAGGGCCGGCCCGCCTAGGAGAGGCGGGCGGGGGCCGACCCGCCTAGGAGAGGCAGGTGAGGGCCGGCCCGCCTAGGAGAGGCGGGCGAGGGCCGACCCGCCTAGGAGAGGCGGGTGAGGGTCGGCCCGCCTAGGAGAGGCGGGCGGTTCGCTCGCCGCCCCTCGACTGGGCATTCCTCTCGGAATCTGTTCTGTGCGGGAGGGGGCCCTCGCGGCCGACCGGCGATTCGACGCGGACCCGGACGGGGCTCGGGAATCGAAGCGTCGGGGTTGGCCCTGCTGTCAGCTCGCTTTCCCGCCTTTTCTGATTTTTCCCGCTCTTTTTTCGGCCCTATAAATAGGCCCTTATTTATTATTTCACCTACCGTATTCAAGAGCCCTTCCAGCTTTACCTTGCGAGAACCCTCTCCTTTCTCTTCTCTCTCGCTCGGCTCACCTACCAGTTCCTCAAAATGACGGGCGGCAGCGGCGAAGCGGACGGGAGGGGCAAGTGCGCCTGGATCTTCGCCGACCACAACTTCCCTCCCGCCGTTATCTCGGAGAAGGAGTTCTTGGACGCCGTCGGCAACTTCATCCCGCCAGGTTTCGTGGAGAGGCGACCCGGGATGGAAGAAAGGATAAACGAGCTCTCGGGTGATGAGCTGGCTCTCCCGACGGCCCACTTTGAGGCGGGACTCCGGCTACCCCTCTGGCCGGAAGTCCGCCAGGTCCTTAAGTATTACGGGGTTGTTCTGGGGCAGCTGACCCCGAACTCTATCGCCGTCGTCGTCGGGTTCGCCTGCTATCTTCGCGAGGAGAGGATTGAGTTCAGCCTTGCGGTCTTCCGCAAGCTGTTCTCCTTCCGCGCGAACAAGGATGGGACCGCATGCTTCGCGAGCATGCATGCCAAGGTGCAGGAGACGGTCAACAAGAGCCACAACTGGCTCAAGAAGTTTGTCTTTGTCAAGGGAGACTTCGGCAACATTCCTTTCTCGCCGGTTCAACTTGGCGAGGCGAGCTATCGGCCCCCAAGCCTGGGGGGCCATGAGGCGAAACTGTATGAGTTCTTTGCCGGGAAGAACTTCGAGGTCGCATTCCTCCGCCGGAATCTAGATGACCTCGTCCCTGTCCCGCCCGGGGAAGGTAAGCGGCTCGCTCACCTCTGCTTGAGTCGTACTTCGGATTTTTCTAACTCTTGTTTCTGCAGGCGAGCGCGACGTCCCTCTCCGCCCGCCTTATGAGAGCGCGCGGTCCGCCTTGAGCGAGCTTGGCCGGGCTGAAGCGGCAGCCTTAGCTCACCGCGAGCTCTCGGCTCCCGCCGGCCAGAAGCGACCCGGAGGTGAGCCAACTCAGGGCCCTCCCCTCTCCAAGAAGCCGAAGAAAGCGGGCGGTCAGGCTCCTCCGTCCGGCGACAAGGGCAAGGCCCCCGCAGATCAACCATCCTCTGGCCCCGCCCCCGCGGTACCCTCGACCGCTGAATCCGCCGGCGGGGCGGCAGGGTCTTCGCAGCCGCTCGCGGCGACTCGGCCCGCCGAGGAGCCGGTTCCCCGAGGGCATCCCAACTTCGGCTATGGCGAGGGACCCACGGACAGATCCGGTGCCCCGTTGCTTCAGTGGGACAAGGAGGCCAACCGTGTCTCGGTGTCCTCGCTGCTGCCTAGTTGGATGGAACAGGACACCGCCTCCAGGGATGCCTTCAACCTCTCCTTCGGCGTATACGGGCGAGAGGATGCCTCCACCTACGGCGAGGAGGCCACGCGGGTGCTCATCTATGAGAGCGCGTGGGCGCAATTTCAAAGCCTCACCTTGGCCCACATGGTAGGCTGGCGATGCCTCCGGCTGGACAGGGACGTCCCTTCGCTCAACAAGCTGATCGACGAGAAGGAGGAGGCCCGCAAGCTCGCCCAGGAGGAGGCGGACGACCTGCGAAAGCGGCTCGAAACAGCTGATGCCGCTCTCACGCAACATCAGGGGGGCGCGGTAAGCCATCTGACTCGCACCCGTTTCTATTCCGCGACTCATTCTAACAAATTTCTCTGCAGGATGCGGTGACCGCAAGCCGACTTGGCGCCGAGAATGCCGCCCTCCAGCTGGAGAACCAGGCCCTGCAGGCGCGGGTGGGTGCGCTCGAGGCTGCTGCTGCCGTCCCGCCGGCATCTTCGAGTGGCTGCCAGCTCGTTCATCATAGCGAGCACGATCTGGCGATTCTGATGCAACAGAACGGGGCCGACGCGGCGACGTACCTCTTCCGGACGCTGCAGCGGGCCAGGCTCCTCAAGGACGAATGTTCCGGTTTGCGGGTGACCGACGTGGTACCGGAGCTGTTCCTCCCGGTACCTAGGCGGGACGAGTATTACCGCATATGAGGGGCTCGCCGCCTTATGGCCTCTCCCTTTCTTTTTTTTGACATGTATTTTGTATTTATTTTCGTGTAATCGCGCTGCGGGCCGCAGCCATACTTTTGTAAAAGATTTTATTTGATAATATATTCACCGCATTTACTTTCTTGATTGTCCATTCTTTCCTGTCTCGCAATCGCTATTGTGCATCGTCTTGTTAATTAATCCTGATTTTCGTTGCTGCGAGCGAGTGAGGCCGCCCGCCCATTTGAGGTTCGGGACTTAGATCTAGGTTCGAGAGACACGTTAGCTAGCCGCGATGCGAGTGGGCGACTCGCGCCTTCCGCTCGGGCTCACCATTTTGACCATATCTTAGAGTGGATGGGGGGCCGGCTTCCGCACGTAAAGACTTCACGCGGGCCGGCCTCTCAGGGGGGGTCTTGGCGCTTCTGAGCCTTTGCCTCTTTATCACCCTGGGACTCGCCAAAATGTAGGTTGGTGCTGGCGTTGCGGCCTCATAGGGTTATCCTGACCGGCCCGCTCACCCGATTTCTGGTGTCGTGAGAGTCTAACCTCTCCACTCGCACGCCGTGCTTAGGGCTCTCCCCTCTATGCACCGGGGCCGGCCTTCTTGGCTTGCCGACTCGCCTGGGCATCTTGGCCGGTCCGCTCGCTCAAACTCTTGCGCCGCGAGAGCCTAACCCCTTCCTTCGCGCATTGCGCTTAAGGCTCGTCCCTTTATGCGCCGGAACCAACCTTCTTGGCCTGCTGACTCGCCCGGGCATTCTTTGGGGATGGTATCTAATCCCTGGTTGCTCGGCGATAAGCTGCCGGCCAGATCCTGCCCGGGGTCTGAGGTAGACCCCTCCGAGTGGCATCCAGCCCTGCCAGCTTGGTGAGAGCCTGGCAGCGGGATCTGCTCGGGGTCTGAGGCAGACTCCTCCGAGTGACATCCAGCCCTGCCAGCTTGGTGAGAGCCTGGCAGCGGGATCTGCTCGGGGTCTGAGGCAGACTCCTCCGAGTGACATCCAGCCCTGCCAGCTTGGTGAGAGCCTGGTAGCGGGATCTGCTCGGGGTCTGAGGCAGACTCCTCCGAGTGACATCCAGCCCTGCCAGCCTGGTGAGAGCCTGGCAGCGGGATCTGCTCGGGGTCTGAGGCAGACTCCTCCGAGTGACATCCAGCCCTGCCAGCCTGGTGAGAGCCTGGCAGCGGGATCTGCTCGGGGTCTGAGGCAGACTCCTCCGAGTGACATCCAGCCCTGCCAGCTTGGTGAGAGCCTGGCAGCGGGATCTGCTCGGGGTCTGAGGCAGACTCCTCCGAGTGACATCCAGCCCTGCCAGCCTGGTGAGAGCCTGGCAGCGGGATCTGCTCGGGGTCTGAGGCAGACTCCTCCGAGTGACATCCAGCCCTGCCAGCCTGGTGAGAGCCTGGCAGCGGGATCTGCTTGGGGTCTGAGACAGACTCCTCCGAGTGACATCCAGCCCTGCCAGCCTGGTGAGAGCCTGGCAGCGGTATCTGCTCGGGGTCTGAGGCAGACTCCTCCGAGTGACATCCAGCCCTGCCAGCCTGGTGAGAGCCTGGCAGCGGGATCTGCTCGGGGTCTGAGGCAGACTCCTCCGAGTGACATCCAGCCCTGCCAGCTTGGTGAGAGCCTGGCAGCGGGATCTGCTCGGGGTTTGAGGCAGACTCCTCCGAGTGACATCCAGCCCTGCCAGCTTGGTGAGAGCCTGGCAGCGGGATCTGCTCGGGGTCTGAGGCAGACTCCTCCGAGTGACATCCAGCCCTGCCAGCTTGGTGAGAGCCTGGCAGCGGGATCTGCTCGGGGTCTGAGGCAGACTCCTCCGAGTGACATCCAGCCCTGCCAGCTTGGTGAGAGCCTGGCAGCGGGATCTGCTCGGGGTCTGAGGCAGACTCCTCCGAGTGACATCCAGCCCTGCCAGCTTGGTGAGAGCCTGGCAGCGGGATCTGCTCGGGGTCTGAGGCAGACTCCTCCGAGTGACATCCAGCCCTGCCAGCCTGGTGAGAGCCTGGCAGTGGGATCTGCTCGGGGTCTGAGGCAGACTCCTCCGAGTGACATCCAGCCCTGCCAGCCTGGTGAGAGCCTGGCAGCGGGATCTGCTCGGGGTCTGAGGCAGACTCCTCCGAGTGACATCCAGCCCTGCCAGCTTGGTGAGAGCCTGGCAGCGGGATCTGCTCGGGGTCTGAGGTAGACTCCTCCAAGTGACATCCAGCCCTGCCAGCTTGGTGAGAGCCTGGCAGCGGGATCTGCTCGGGGTCTGAGGCAGACTCCTCTGAGTGACATCCAGCCCTGCCAGCTTGGTGAGAGCCTGGAAGCGGGATCTGCTCGGGGTCTGAGGCAGACTCCTCCGAGTGACATCCAGCCCTGCCAGCTTGGTGAGAGCCTGGCAGCGGGATCTGCTCGGGGTCTGAGGAAGACTCCTCCGAGTGACATCCAGCCCTGCCAGCTCGGTGAGAGCCTGGCAGCGGGATCTGCTCGGGGTCTGAGGCAGACTCCTCCGAGTGGCATCCAGCCCTGCCAGCTTGGTGAGAGCCTGGCAACGGGTTCTGCTCGGGGTCTGAGGTAGACTCCTCCGAGTGACATCCAGCCCTGCCAGCTCGGTGAGAGCCTGGCAGCGGGATCTATTCGGGGTCTGAGGCACTGACATTCATCTCTCATCGCGGGGGGGGGGGGGGGGGGGAACAAGTTTATCGCAAGAAATTCCATTAGAGATTGAACACAGTTTACATGATTTTAGGGGAAAAAACGTTTCAAGTCGTCTCCACTCCAAGTGAGACTTAGGGTCTCGCCCTCCACATTCCGGAGGCGATACCCCCCAACTTCAATGCCTCCTGCACAATGAATGGTCCTTCCCAATTGGGGTGGAGTTTTCCCACTGCGGCTGATCTCCCTGCCGCGTCCACCTTCCTCAAGACCAAGTCTCCTTCGGCAAACTGCTTGACTCTGACGTGCTTGTCGAAGTACTTGGCCATTCTTCTCTTTATCTCCTCCTGCCTTACGGCTGAAAGGTACCGCAGCTCCTCGACCATGTCGAGAGAGAGCTGCAGCTCCTCTTCATTATTGGCTCTCCATTCCTCTTTGTGCTCTCCGGCCTCGACCACCCGAGGTGTCCGGACTTCGAATTCCACCGGAAGTACTGCCTCGCACCCGTGGGAGAGCTTGAAAGGCGTCTCCCCTGTTGCTGTGTTGGGTGTGGTTCGGAGGGCCCAGAGAACCGAGGGGAGTTGCTCCACCCAGCTTCCTCTCAAGTTCTCCACCTTTTTCTTGAGGAGGTTCACGATAATCTTGTTTGCTGCTTCCACCTGCCCATTGCTTCGGGGGTGATGAACTGAGGCGAACCTGAGATCGATCCCGAGCTGCTCGCAGAAGCTGGTGAACTCGGCACTGGCAAATTGAGGGCCATTGTCCGTGACGATGGCCTGGGGAAACCCATGACGACAGATGATCTCTCCCCACACAAAGTTCCTGATGACCTGGGAGGTCACCTTGGCCAGCGCCTTGACTTCCAGCCACTTGGAGAAGTAATCAATCATCACGAGCAGGAACCTCCTCTGGCCGCTGGCTTGGGGAAAGGGCCAGACCAAGTCCATTCCCCAGATGGCGAATGGCCAGGGAGCGGTGATACTCCTGAGGCGCTGGGCCGGTTGTAGTTGGAGGGGAGCGAATAGCTGGCACTTATGACATTCCTTTGTGAATTTTGCCGCATCGAGACCCAGAGTCGGCCAGAAATATCCCTGCCTGACGATCCGACCTTCTAAGGTTCGACTTCCGGAGTGACTCCCACACTCCCCGGAGTGGACCTCTTCTAAAATCTTCGGGACCTCCCTCTCGCCCACACAACGCGCCAACATCCCTGAGAGGGTCTTCCGGTATAACTGGCCATCTCGCATGAGGTAGTATGCTGATTTGTACTTGAGCTTCTTTCCGTCCATCCCCTTGGGATACTCCCCGATGGTCAGGAAAGTTACGAATGGATCCATCCAGGAGGGGTGTTGTTCCACCTCCATCAGTTCCCCCTCCTCGATGGATGGGCGAAAGAGGTCTGTGATGGTACCCCCTGCCCGGGGTCCATGCTTTGCCAGCTGATCCACCTGCTCGTTATCCTCTCGAGGCACGTGCCGGATGGAGAAAGCCTGGAAGGTGCCGATGACTCCCTTTACCTTCGCCAAGTAACGCTGCAGGGTGGGTTCCCTTGCCTCGAATTCCCCGTTGATCTGGGAGGCCACCACCAGGGAGTCAGTGAGGACCTCCACATCATGCACCCCCAGTTCCCTGGCCAGGCGTAGACCCGCAATCACGGCTTCATACTCGGCCTGATTGTTGGTGATGGGAAAATGCACCACCACTGTTTGCTCGATCCTCGTCCCCTGGGGGATTTTTAAGATGACCCCAGCCCCCAGGGAGTGTCTCCCCGATGCACCATCCACCATGACCTTCCAAGGAACCGGGCGAGTGAGTTCCTCCTCCGCCACCTCGACCACATAGTCAGCCAGGAAATCGGCCATGGCTTGGGCCTTGATCGAGAGGCGAGGCACGAAGGAGATGTCGAACTCGCTCAGCTCTACCGACCACTTGGCCAACCTGCCGGAATGCTCCACCCCCTCGAAGATGTTGCGGAGAGGGTGGTCAGTCACCACTCGGATCGAGTGTACCTGGAAATAGGGCCAGAGCCTCCGGGCCGAGATGATGAGAGCGAAGGCCAGCTTCTCCAGGATGGGGTACCGAAGCTCGGCCTTCCTCAAGACTCGACTTACGTAGTAAACCGGGAGTTGTTGCTTCCCTTCTTCCCGAACTAAAACGGAGCTCAGGGCCTCGGCCCCAGCCCCTAAGTACAAGAATAAGTCCTCTCCCTCCTTCGACCCTTGGAGCAGGGGGGCCTGAGTCAACTGCTTCTTTAGGGCCTGGAATGCCTCCTCGCACTCCGAGGTCCACTCAAATTTCTGGCCTCTTCTCAAGCTTTTAAAGAACGGAGAGCACTTCTCCCCGGCCCGGGAGAGGAACCTGCTCAGCCCTGCTAGCCTCCCAATCAGTCGTTGTACTTCCTTCGCATTTCGCGGAGACTCCAACTCCATGATTGCCCTCACCTTGTCGGGGTTGGGCTCTACGCCGGCAGGGGTGAGGAGATGCCCCAGGAATTTACCTCTGCCTGACCCGAAGGTGCATTTGAGGGGGTTCAGCCTCATTTTGCACCCGCGGAGAGTGGCAAAGGTCTCTTCTAGGTCCCGGAGATGGGAGTCGAGATCCGGACTCTTGACCATGAGATCGTCTACGTACACCTCCAGGTTCCTTCCCTTTTGCTCTTGAAAGACCCTGTCCATCATCCTCTAGTAGGTCGCCCCTGCATTTTCCAGCCCGAAGGGCATCATTTTATAACAATAGCACCCATCCCCTGTGATGAATGAGACGTCTTTGACGTCGGGAGGGTGCATCCTGATTTGGTGATAACCTAAAAAGGAATCCAGAAAACTCATCAAAGGGAAACCGACGGCTGAGTCAACCAGCGCATCGATCCGAGGCAAGGGGTAACAATCTTTAGGACATGATTTATTAAGGAGAGAAAAATCGATACACATCCTCCACCGGCCGTCTCCTTTTTTAACCATTACAACATTGGAGACCCAGCCGGGGTATTGGATCTCGGATACAAAGTCGGCCTTGAGGAGCTTTGCTACCTCCTCCCTGATGGGCTCGGCGAGCTTGTCCGCAACAGGCCTCTTCTTTTGTCGGATGGGGGGAGCCTCCGGGTCTAGGTTGAGGCGGTGGCAGGCGATATTGGAGTCGATCCCGGGCATCTCCGCGGCACTCCATGCGAAGATGTCCACATTCTTCTGGACGCACTCCAGCATCCTGCCTTGAGCCTCCGGGGTCAATCCTCCGCTGATGCGGATCTTCTCCACCCTGCCTCTGGTGGTTAGAACCTCCATCTCTGCCGCCTCCAGACGGGACTGTGCCTCCCACTCCTCAGCCTCCCCCTCATCGAAGGCGAGGACCTCCTCCTCAGCTTCTGCCACGGCCATCGCCTCGGCCGGCTCTTGAATCTCCTCCGTGACCTTCTCCTGGGCGCGGCTCTCCTCCACCTCCATCTCATCCCCGCCAGCTTCCGGCTCCACCTCCTTCAGCCTCCGCCCCATCTCCTCGGCTCCCTCCAGCCAAGAGATGGAGTTCACCGCCGTGACATAGCATTCTCTTGCTTCTTTGGGATCTCCGCGGACCCGGACCTGGACCCCCTCGACGTTAAATTTTAAGCACTGGTGGAAGGATGAGGGGACGCAGCGGAAGGCGCTGATGAGAGGCCTTCCGAAGATGGCGCTGTAGCAGCTGGGGGCGTCCACGATGATGAACTTGCAGTTGCGGGGCTGCCCCCCCCCCAGAACGACATGGAGTCCCACTCCTCCCTCGACCTCCTTCCTCTCCCCTGAGAAGCCGAACAGGGGTCCATCCGAGGCTAACACCCTCCTGGCCTCTACTTTCATCGCATCGAACGCCTTCTTGAAGATGACATTGACCGAGCTCCCGTTGTCGATGAGGATCCGGGGGACGGTGAAGTCCTCGATGGCTGTCTGGATGACCAGCGCATCGTAGAAGGGGTCCTCGTGACTCGGCATATCCTCCCTGGAAAAAGTGATTTTCTCATCCGGGGGCGGGGACTGGGACGTGGAGCCAACGCTCCTGCGGTACATAGTGTGGAGGCTCGACTAGCGGGAAGCCTCAATCCCAGCCCCCCCCCCCCCCCCCCCCCCCCCCCCCCCCGTGGATCGCTCTGATCCTTCCTCGGGAGCCCACATCCACCCGGTCTTCGCACCGACCCTCCTCCGCCCGAGGCCGGATCTCCTCAATCCGCACTTCCGGACGCTGTTGTTGTTGCGGCTCCCGGTTGCCTCTCATCTCGAGGAACTCTGGGCACGTGGCTGTGGCGTGCCCCTCCTCTTGATGGAAGTCGCAGTAAGGCAACTCCACCCTCACATCCCTTCTCCTTCTCCATATCGCTCTTCTCCTCTCCCCCAGTGCTATGGCTATAGCCTGCTCCTGGTCGGGAAGGGCCGGCCTCTGGCCCTGCATCCCGCCTGGAGGGTAAAACTGACCCTGTCCTCCTTGACGGCAGTCCCCTCCGCGGAACCCTCTCCTTGCCCCGAGCTCCTGCCACTCGGGTCTCCACCCCAGCCGGAAGTTCGGCTCATGTCGCCCCTGCCTGGGGTGCTGCTGATGCTGCTGCGGCGGCGGCTGTTCCCTCTACCGGGGCTCAGCCCTTCTCTCTTCCTGCCCTCGGCCACCCCTTGGCCTCTCTTCCTCCACGGCCCACCTGGCCAACCTTCGGGCAAACTCCGGATGCGCCGCCTCCATATCGGCCTCCCTAGCTGCCCTCTCCAGGAGTGCCTCAAAAGACACTGGAGGCGACCTCTTGAGTTCCATTGCAAAGAACCCGGATTGGAGACCCAGGGTGAAGGCCACCATCATGGTGTGCCCTGGCATCTCCTGCACTTGGGACAACTCCTCTTGGAATCTGTCCAGATAGCTTCCCAGGGTCTCGCCCACCCTCTGCTTGACGCGGAACAAGGACTCCACCTCCTTCTTCCTCTTCTTGGAAGTGGTGAACCTCAACATGAACCCCCAACGCAGGTCCTCGAAGCAGTAAATGGATCCGGTCGGGAGCTGGTGGAACCATTCTCTCGCCTTCTCTCGGAGGGTGATGGCGAAGAGTCGGCACTTGAAGCCGTCTGACATCTGTCGAATAGAGACCATGTCCTCAAACCACTGGATGTGGTGGACGGGGTCTCCCTTCCCGGAGTAGTAGGTCATCTCCGGCTCACGAAACCCCTCTGGAACTGGGGCGGAGGAAACGAACTCGCTGAAGGGGCTTCCTCCCTCAGCGGGGCGAGGGGGGAACTCTCTCCCCGCTGTCTCGCCGAAATGGTACTCTGCGGCCGAGCCGAGGAACAGAACTCGCCCCTGGAACTCGCGCTCGCCTCTCTCGGCGGGTTCCTTCCCTGGTCGCCTGAGCGGCGCGTCGTCGCCGAGTGCGGGAGCGGCGAACACCGGAACTGCCGGTGTCGCACTCTCAGCTAGCATGCCGAGGGCGGTCCTGACGAGCCCGAGGATCTCCTCCCTAAGCTCCGCTAGCACGCTTGCCGCTGGGGGTGGGGGAGGGGGTGGCGAGCTGCCCCTGTCTGATCCTTGTCCTTCTTCTCCAGTCATCGAGCCTGCAGAAGGTTTTCCTTGCTGACCACGCTCCACGCTCACCGCACCAAAATGTTGAAACCGGAAACCGGCCTCTGTGGAGTTCGACCCTTGGGGAAGGGGTGGTCTCGCACTTACTTCGCTCCTGCAATAAAAATGACAAGGGGGAGAAGAACAAGGGACAAGACCAAGGGCCCGGCACGGAGGTCCCACCATACACCCGGAAGATCTTAGAGCGCTTCCCCTCCTTAACCAATTGTCGGGCTAAGGTACCTCAGAAAGCGCTATAAGACTTGAGAACTAGTAAGCGTGCCTTCTGAAGTACCCCTTGGGTCCTATTTATAGATTACCTCGGATGGTCTGCGAATAACCCGCCTCTGGTGGTCTGAATTTACTAAAGAGCCCCTCGGATTGGCCTGCCAACAGCCAAACCCCGCTGTTCTGGCTGGTTATACGCACTTCTTGCCGGGTCACCTCCTGTCATTTGGAGGGAGGTGGGCAGCAGCCGACCCGCCTGAGAGAGGCGGCTGGGGCCGGCTCGCCTAGGAGAGGTGAGTGGAGGTTGGCTTGCCTGAGAGAGGCGGCTGGGGCCGGCTCGCCTAGGAGAGGCGAGCGGAGGCTGGCTCGCCCGAGAGAGGCGGCTGGAGCCCGGCCCGCCTAGGAGAGGCGAGCGAGGTCTGGCCCGCCCGAGAGAGGCGGCTGGAGCCCGGCCCGCCTAGGAGAGGCGAGCGAGGTCTGGCCCGCATGAGAGGGCGGCTGGGGTCCAGCCCGCCTGCTTGCTTGGGCCCCTTCGGCGGACACGGGGTTGTACAACAGCCCTGCCATCTAGTGAGAGCCTGACAGCGAGTCTACTCGGGGCCGAGCAGCACTTGGGGTCCCTTACCCCCTAGGCGAGCCTACAGACCTGCCAGCAAGTAGGAGCCAGGCAGCGGGTCTACTCGGGGCCAAGCATCACTCGGGATCCTGTAAAAAGTCTCCAAGAACCAACCCTTTCCCCCAGGTGTGTC
The DNA here is from genome assembly GCA_039513925.1 of Platanthera zijinensis. Classification (NCBI taxonomy): domain Eukaryota; kingdom Viridiplantae; phylum Streptophyta; class Magnoliopsida; order Asparagales; family Orchidaceae; genus Platanthera; species Platanthera zijinensis. Next base: position 104,361,789 of record CM077088.1, read on the forward strand.
GACAGCCCTGCCCAGCTAATGAGAGCCTGAGCAGTGAGTCTAACCGGGGCCGAGCAGCACTCGGGGTCCTTTACCCTTCAGGCGAGCCTTCAAACCTGCTAGTGAGTAGGAGCCAGGCAGCGGGTCTACCCGAGGCCGAGCATCACTCGGGGTCCTATAAAAAGTCTCCAAGAACTGACCCTTTCCCCCCAGGTGTGCCTACAGCCCTGCCTAGCTAATGAGAGCCTGAGCAGCGAGTCTACCCGGGGCCGAGTAGCCTTGGGGTCCCTTACCCCCCAGGCGAGCCTACGGACCTGCAGCCTAGTAGGAGCCAGGCAGCGGGTCTACCCGGGGCCGAGCATCACTTGGGGTCCTGCAAAGTATCCAAGAACTGACCCTTTCCCCCCAAGTGTGCCTACAGCCCTGCCCAGCTAATGAGAGCCTGAGCAGCCAGTCTACCCGGGTCCGAGCATCACTCGGGGTCCCTTACCACCCAGGCGAGCCTACGGACCTGCCAGCTAGTAGGAGCCAGGCAGCGGGTCTACCCGGGGCCAAGCATCACTCGGGGTCCTGCAATGTATCCAAGCTCTTTCCCAATTTCGAACTCTCTCCATCCACTGAGTGACATCCAGCCCTACCAGCTAGGTGAGAGCCTGACAGCGGGATCTGCTCAGGATCTATTAAACGAATACTTCGATCGTCCACATAGATTGCGACGGGAGCATTGTCACTCCAAATTTCATAATGATGTCCAGGGTCATAACGATGTTCATCGAAGATTCCAGCCCCTGTCAGCTAGATGAAAGCCTGACAGCAGGAGCATCTCGAGACCTAACCCCAGAGCGAGAAGATTCTCCCTCCAATCTTTCCCGGGTGCTTACTAAATCAAGAGAACTGCATCACCATCGAAGCCTTAATATAGACTTAACATAGACTGTCCGACAATCCTAAATTCAAGGATGGGACGACTCTAGGTAAGAGGACCTCACATTCAAAGTATAAAATCATGACCCTGGTTGCCACTTGGTTTCTCTTCTATAGTCATGACATTCGCTAGAGTTCTTCTGTGTTGGTCACTCTCCACGCTCACCGCACCAAAATGTTGAAACCGAAAATTCGGTCTCTGTGGAGTTCTACCCTTGGGAAAGGGGTGACCGCACACTTACTGCCCTCGAGCAATCTATCTAGGCACAAGACAAGGAACACAAGGGGCAGACTCAAGGTCTCAGCGTGGAGGACCCGCCGCATACCCGGAAGACTAGCAAACTCTTCCCCTCCCAAGCCAAAGACTGAGCTAAGGAACCTTCGGAGGGCTCTCTTGGCCGACCGGATCCTCTAAGGAGAATTTCAAGACCAACTCTCCCCTTACTAGAGGTTCCTCCTCGAGTCTATATAAAATGTTCCTCATCCGCCCTACCAATGGCGTAACCTCGTCAAGTAGTTCCATTTTACGCCGCCCCAATTGGGCCGCCAATAACGTAACTACTTTGTTCTGAAAGGCCATCCACTAGCATTCAAGGGCTTCCCAGTAACCTTACATCGAGGCCCCCGCGGGGCGAGCGGTTCGCGAACATACCGCCCGCCTAATATGAAAAAGATAAAACACATCCACAAGGCATCACAGGCATTTTAAATTACAGGAATATGAATTCCATACTTCGGCATGCAGGCCGGAAATATAAATAAATTAGGCCTTCTAGGGCCGGCGCAAACACGAGCTTAAGCCTGCTACTCCCCGCTTGCGACTGCAACACCTGTACGCCAATGTCTCGGCAAGCGGCAGCCAGCTAAATGACAATCGGCTAACATAAGCGGACCAAACATATTGCTCACATCCCTTTTGGGGGGCCATGGTGCGCTTTCCCTGCAAATGGATAATACACAACTTCCTCTGAGTCTTCTCCAGGAACCCAAGAACATCACCAATCCGCCTCACACGTCCGGATGGTCTTCACACAGCATGCCTAAATACGTACTCGCTCTTCCGGATGCTAAATGCAATTAACTGCGGGGACATACACGTTAACCCGTCGGAGAGCTCCCTTTCCCCCATTCGACGGTGGGAAGGAGATTCCATGCAAATATGGAGAATAAGGGCTTCACCTATCCAAGTAGAAATTTCGTTACCCTCGATGCGTATGTTGGCGGAGCCGCAACCGCGTATCTTGCATGAGGTTTGATGCCCGGAGAGGAGCTCCTAGCTGTCTTTGTCGTAGGCAGTGCCGACCCTAGCTCTCCTCCCAATCTCCATTTTTTTGGTTGGTCGAGCCCTGCTGTTCACAAGGGGGAGAGGCACAAACTATGCCACGGTCGGGACAGAGGAAGCAGGAAGGGAGCTCGGGCTGCATTTCTAGGCGGCGGCCTGGACAGGAGAAGTGGAGGGGCCGGGCTGTGCCCCTTCTTACGGCGGCAACCTGGACAGAGGAAGCAGGAAGGGGCGGCACGGGCCTTGTTTGCCCTAGGCGATGGCGGCGAGGATGGAGAGGGCTGGGCTCGGCCTGGGCTTGGTGCGACCGGCGACGGGGAAGGAGGCTGAGCTCGGGCTCGCCCCTGCTAGAGGTGGCGACGGGAGAAGGAGAGGGTCGGGGCACGAGCCGACCTTGATGTGGCCGGCGACGGGGAAGGAGGCCGAGCTCGGGCTGGCCTTACTGGATCTAGGCGGCGGTGGGAGAGGGGAAGAGGTGGTTGGCGTCAGGCTGCTCCAGGCCGGCAGATCGGGAAAGCCCTAGGGGCTTTTTTATTCCCCCCCCCCCTCTGCCATATGCCCCCTGCTCCCCTCTTCCCTTTTTTCTTTACCTCTCTCTTATATAATATATATATTATATAATATATATTATAATATATATTATATATATTATAATTTATATATTAAAAAGCCCATGCATATAAAACCTCCGCACGCTCGCGCGAGCACCCGCACGTCCTTGAACAGGGACGACACCAAATCGTCGCCCATAGCATGTCCCGAGCCCGCTACCTAGGGAGGATCCTACTCGGCCGGATACGGGGTTGTACAGTTGGATATCAATAATGTTTTCTCAACGGCGACTTGTCGAAACAGTCTACATGCAGTAACCTCCTGGGTTTGAGACCACGAAGGAGTCTCGTGTTTGTCTCCAAAAGAATTCTATTTATGGTCTCAAATAATCTCCTCACGCATGGTTTGACAAATTTAGTAAGGTCGTCTGTGATGTTGGATTCACTCAAACCTCTGCTGATTTCTCACTCTTTACTCACCATCGACCGACCGACACAATAATTCTCTTGATTTACGTTGATGAAATTTTAATTACTGGTAATGACTCCACCAGAATAGAGATGATCAAGCATCACTTAAACTCGGTTTTTCAAACCAAGGATCTGGGAAATCTTCGGTACTTTTTTGGACTTGTGGTATCAAGACGACCAGATGACCTTGTCATATCTCAACGCAAGTACTATCTTGACCTTCTTCAGGATGTTGGTTATTCGGGATGCAAGCCTGCTGACACTCCTATTGATGTCAACCATAAGCTCTGTGCTCATGACTCTGACTCCGATCAACTACTCCCAAACCCAGAGTATTATCGACGTCTTGTAGGAAAGCTGATGCATCTGACTGTTACAAGATTTTATATCTCGTTTGTTGTTGGAGTCATCAGTCGATTTATGCATGCTCCATGAACCTCTCATCTCCAGGCCGTCGAAGGCATCCTCAGATACTTGAAGACTGCTCCTAGACAAGGGCTTGTGTACAAACCATCTTCCTCTCTATCTTTGATTGTCTATTCTGATGTTGATTATGCTGACTCTCTTGATGATCGACGCTCAACAACTGGTTTTTGTACTTATTTTGGTGGAAACCTTATTACTTGGCGTAGAAAAAAATTAATTTGTTGTTGCTCGTTCATCTGCTGAAGCCGAGTATCGTGCAATGACAGTTGTTGTGTCTGAGTTTACCTAACTAGAAAGTCTCCTTGGTGATTTGGGAGTAAAATTATCCTCACTAGTAACTCTATTCTATGACAGTCAAGCTGCTATATATATTGCCAAGAATTTTGTATTCCATGAGCAAACCAAACACATTGAAGTTGACTATCACTTCATTCGGGAAAAGGTTCAACTGAATAAATCGGAATTAGAACATTATCCTGCTACTGGGCAAGTTGCTGACATTCTCACCAAGGCCCTTCCACGATAGTTGTATCATCAATTTTTGTCCAAGCTTGGTGCATATGATTTGTATGTTCCAGCTTGCGGGGAAGTGTTAAAGAAACTATGTAAAGACCCAAATTAAGACCCATATAACTTAGTTTAGTCCCACATCATAAGATTGGGAATCCTCTCCTCCCTCACTTCCTATATAAGTGTGTAGATACTTGTATTCATTTTTTTTAGAATTAATAAAATCATTCCTAATTATCTCACTTTGGTGCGTTTCTACATACATGTGTGCATTTCCACATTATGTATCCAATTTGTTAGAAAATACAGGACTAAAACAATATTTTCCCCAAAGAATAACTAACATATCTCGATTTTTCTACTGATAAAAGATGCATGGAGTATACTTCTGAGTACACATGCACTTTGTTGGGACAGTTGTAATAAGTTATGTTCAAGTCAGCGTAGTTATGTATTTTTACCTTTTTTTAGGTTTCCCTTACTCAAGTATATAAGAGTAAGGGACCAGCATTATCAAAGTAATTGTATTGCTCATAATTTTCTTTCCACTTGGTATCAGAGCCGAAGGAAAAAACCCATGCCCTATATCTCCCTTCGCTCACTCTCACGTCGTCGCTGCTTCCCCGTAACCTCTCCCGTCCCGTTGCTCGGATCACTCATGTCGGGCGGCACTCCTGCCAGTTGTTGAGAGGAACGCCACCGCCGTTCCTCCATGAAGCAGCCCGCCTCCTCTTCTTCTCCTTATTCTTCATGAAAATGAGGGTTGCTGCTGTTTCTATGCTGTCGATCCGATCCCATGAATTCTGTTGTTGTGGATCCTATGCTACTTCCCCAGGCCGCTATACTACTTCCGCGCCTCTCCCAGGCTACTGTCCTTCTTCCACGACACTCATGTGTCGCTGCCTATGTGTCGATCTGTTGATCTGCATGATAGAATAAGATGTTGTTGATTTGTTGTGTTTCTTTTGCTGGTATGGGTGAACCCGATTCATCAGTTTCTTCTCCGGGCGTGATCCATCCTCCGATGGTTGAGCCTCAGTGGCTCCATGGCCACTCTAGCTCCTTAAAGATTACCATTATTTCTCTGGATGACACGAATTACCTGGAATGGTCTCGTGCTGCTCAACATGTCATCCGTAGTCAATAGATGTTCGGCTATATTGATGGGTCGATTATGGAGCCCCCTGTGTCTGATCCCTCCTGGAAGCGCTGGGATTCTGACAACTCTCTGGTTGTGTCTTGGCTCCTGTATTCGATGTCGCTCAAGGTCTATCAGATCTATATGTTGATGGACTCTGCGTTCGAGATCTGGACTCGGGCTCGTGAACTGTACTCTCAAATTGGTTGTTTCACTCAGGTTTATGAGCTCACTCACAGCATTTTGGAGTTGTGTAAAGGGTCAATGGCTGTCTCATCATTCTTCTCGAAGTTTGATCTCTTGTATCAAGAATTGGACTACTTTGCACATTTCACTCCAGCGTGTACAGCGGATGTTGTCCTGTTAAAGCAATGGGAGGAACGTTTTCGTCTTCATGTGTTCTTAATGGGGTTCAATATGGAATTTGATGTGGTACGGACACATGTTCTACACCGTTCTCCTCTTCCCTCCCTCCGTGAGGCGTTCAGCATGATCCTGGGTGACGAAGACCGCCACAAGTCTCTTAGTGTTATGACTCCTCCAGATCATTCTACCTTGACAAGTGTTGGTCGTGGCCTCATCCCTACTCCTGCATCTTCAGTTCCTATCTGTGATTACTGTGGCCGACGGGGACACTCTTGGGAGGTATGCTTTAAACTTCATCCACATTTGGCTCCTCCTGGTCGCGGTCGTGGTCGGGGTCGTGGATCTGGTCGTGGGGGCCATAGGCACAGTGGTTACCGTTCTCATGATGCTGCTTACACCACTGATGTCTATGATGAGTCCCAGTCTATGACTTCCTCCTCTCTTACTTCTCATGAGTTGGATGCCTTTCCCCTCTTGCTTCACTCTCAGTCCGATCCGGTCACTGACAACTCTACTTCTCTTGCCACAGTTGTTATGCCTTGTTATCATGCGGCCACCACCTCTCCTTCTGAATGGGTGCTCGACTCAGGTGCCACCTACCACATGACTGGGTCCGCTCCACATTTTCTCTTGTCTGGTAAGGAGAAAGTTATTTTTGCTAATAGATCATTGTCCTCTATTGTGGGCAAGGGCAATATTTCTTGTTCTCCGTCCATCTCTCTTACCTATGTTCTTCACATTCCATCTTCTCCTCGCAATTTAATTTCATCAGCAATCTTAAAAAATCTATTAACTTCTCTGTAACATTCTTTCCTGATTCTTGTGTTTTTCAGGAACTGGGTACGAAGCGGAACATTGGCAGTGGTAGGTGCAGTGGCGGCTTGTGCTACCTGGACACTTCTCCTCCTTCTCAGGCCCTTTCTAGTTCTACTGTTACTGCAGAGGATGTTTACCATTGGCATCTGCGTTTGGGACATCCGTCCTCCGTTTACCTGCAAAAATTATTTCCTATTTTTGTATCATTTCTTCATAAATTTTCTTGTGATATTTGTGATCGGTCTAAACATGTGCGACAAACCTATTCATATCTTTATTTTCCTTGTAGCACTCCTTTTGATATTATACATTCTAATGTTTGGGGGTCGTCCCCCGTTGTATCGTTAACTGGTTTTTGTTGGTTCGTCATCTTTATTGATTGTTTCTCGCGTACTACATGGGTTTATCTATTAAAAAAGAAAAGTGACATTTTTCCGGGCTTTCAAGTCTTTGATAACATGGTGAAAAATCAATTTAATATCACTATTCGTGTTCTTCAAAGTAATAATGGAGGGGAGTATGACGGTCGTGGTTCCTTTGGCACTTATCTCACCTCTCATGGTATCATCCACCAAAAACTTGTGCTTACACATCTACTCAGAATGGAGTGACCGAACGGAAAAATTGGCACCTCCTCGAGGTTGCTCGTTGTCTCCTCTTGACGATCCATCTTCCTAAACCGTATTGGGGTGATGTGGTGATTACTGCCACACATCTTATTAATCATCCTCCTTCTCGTATTCTCTCATTTACTACTCCTCTAGCCTATCTCTCTACCTCTGGAGTGGTTCATACTTCCCATTTGCCACCCCGTGTTTTTGGTGCGTCTATTACGTGCATGTGCACCAACCTCAACGTGATTAATTTGACCCTCGGGCTCAACGTTGTGTATTCTTTGGCTACTCCTCCACGACCAAAGGGTATCGCTGTTATCACCCCCCCCTCCAGGCATATTTTGTAACATCCCGTTTTACGCTAGACCCCTCGCATGTGTTTTTGAGTCAAGGGAGTTGACTCGGGCTCGGGGTGTGCCAGACTCGACAAGTGATATTCGTCGGATATCATCGTGAATATCCGACGAATTCGTCGAGTATGACTTGTGAGTTGAGACCAATACTATTCGTCGAATATCGTCACGAATAACCGATGAATTCGTCGAATATATAAGACAAACTGGACTTAGAATATTTTATGGACCCATGGCATCGAGTGCTTTGAGTGCACTCGATGCAATTCGATGAATTAGGCTTGGGCGTAGAGAGGACTCAACACCACTCGACGAATATGAACTTAAAGGATTTTCTGGAAACGGTGCATTGACTACACTCAACGTGGCGTTGAGTGCACTCAACGCCATTCGATGACCTATGCTAAGGCGTTGAGTGGACTCGACACCACTCAACGTCATTTGACTTAGAGAGATATCTGGGATGATTGGCGTCGAGTGAGTTGAGTGCACTCGACGCCATTAACTGAAAGGTATCGAGTGCATTGAGTGCACTCGATGGCACTCAATGCTTTTACTCAGGATTATTCGGGGAGACTCGTCGATTAAGGAAGGTATACTTGACGATTCGTCGAGTAAGGGATCCTTACTCGACGATTTTTACTTGGCAAATTTTCTTTCACAATCTGCTTGTTGTCACGTGTCCGGCCTGAATCAAATTTTTGGGAATTGCGCCAAAATGATTGCATCGGACGCGACTTCTCAATAAGACATATTTAAAGCTATAATAGTCGGTCCAATGTCAGGTCGACAAGTGGAAAAGCAGTTAACCCTAATTTATCATTATAAAAGAGACTTGCAGAAAACCCTAGCCTTCACTTTGCCATTTTTGCCGAGCAATTATCTGTGTCGAAACCGTCGGAAGAGAATCAGATCATCGGAGCCGATTTCCTCTCTGTGAAGCACGATACTAACGAGAAAGTATGTCGCCAAGGAGAGTGACGAGATCCATGTACGGAACCACCGAAAACGAGGTGAGCTTCCTACCCTCTCCCTTGGTGCTAGATCTCTAGTTATTTCTAGTAGATATATCAACTCAAAAGAGTCTTGATTTGTGAGAAGAAGGTTTCTAGGAAGAGGTCATGTTAGGACTTGCGTCCTAGGAATTAGACGTCTTCAACCTCTCCTTCCTTCTATGTGAAGATGGCGGTTGGTTTCGCGATGAAAAGTGGCCTTATGAGGGTGAATAAGGGAGGAGGAATTCTTGATGTGATTTGGGAATATCGGTTAGAGGAGGAAGACAAATCGATGTCATTCATTCTGCCTTAAGATGTGTGCAGAAATCTATTTTCTGCGCGCAATGAACTTCAAGGCCAATTTTTGATATGATACGGCCATATGTGGTCTTTTTACTAAACATGAAATTCGTAGCCCTTGGAAATACCTTTCCAGCGAGTTATTACACGACTTCATACGAGGTCTGTAGCCACAGGAAATTCTGATCGAACTTGTTGGGCTGTAAACGTGCAGAAATCTGTTTTCTGCACGCAGCAGACTTCGAGGCTGATTTCAAGTACTCTATTATCTGATCTGGGTGATGGACCGAATATCAAAGTTGTATTCCTTGAAAATACCTTTCCAATGAATGGTTACATGTCTTCATATGAGTCCCGTAGACTCAGGAATGGCCGATTAAAGTGGATGTACAGTCAAGTCTTGTACTTAATACTCTTGGGTTAGTATAGTATTGGGCTTTGTTTGAGTAAAGAGATTGTAAGAATAAATGTTGGGGTTTAGCGAGCTTGGCCCTATACGAATGTGATAAACAAATGATTGCAAAACATAATTGGGCATGATCGTAATTTGTGAAATGGAATGGGTTTAGAGGAAGATGTGACACGTGGTAATTGAACGGGTAAACCGTGTATTCATGCTAATGAAAAGGGTGAACTATCTTATGCTAATGAGATTACCGTGATGGAAGCATAATGATTGGTGGATGTTTGTCCCTTAAAATAAATCGGAATAGGTTGATACATGGCCATGAGATGAGTTAAATAAGGAAGGTGTAAAGTGGTCCACTGCTTAGAGTCGTGTCTCCCTATGGGTAGCAGTAAGGAATTAATGTGTTGTGTAAGGTGGCTTTCCACCTGTGTTAATAAAGAACCCTTTCATGCTTGGAAGCATGGAAAATATGGAAGGGTGTAGTGCATGTGTTTGACCGCACAAGATTGATAATGATGAAAAGAGACTTTGGCTGGTTGGTCTTGACCCTTTGGTGATACGCTCCCATAGGCTCCTTCCATGCCACGATGATGTGAAACTGCATGCGGTGTGAGTCAACACGCAGTGTTGTAATCTTGGGTTAGGGATAGTGTGGCAGGTCTACGGGCTCGCCAGTCGTCACACCGACGGGAGTTGACAAATAGACCTTGGGCGGTTGGGCTTGGTCCTCGGTGCTCATTCCCAGGGCTCCTTCCATGCCAAGTGGATGTTTGGGCTTGGTCCTTTGGTGATACGCTCCCATAGGCTCCTTCTGTGCCACGATGATAGGCTAGTAGGGCTTAGTCCTCGGTGCATATCTACCCGAGGCTCCTTGTGAATCGTAGTACACATGCGAGCTCTGTTGTTGTGTTCTTAGCGTTGAGGCATACGGAGGCCTAGGCTTGGTAGTGTGGATGCCCGCCTAGTAGTAGAGATGCCCGCTCTACTGTCACCGTCTGGCCACGACGGAGGACGCCTGAGAGATTAGCTACCTGCTCAAAAAGTGGGAACTACAAGTCTGTGTTGACATAGCAGTTGCATGTGCATGATTGCGGGTGAGTCATTGCATTGCATTTATATCATTACATACATTACATACACAAGATCCTCATCGTATAAGTTTGTATGGTCACTCCTATACGATGAGTTACTTTACTGTTGAGCCTATCCTTAACTTATATATCTGTATGGGCACTCATATAAGTTAAGTTACTTCCTGTCATAGATTAATATTTTATACTGTTGTTGATGGTAGAACTGCTAGAGTAAATTGCTATACTCATTTGATGTACTTACTCTGATATTCACTAATATTGATTAATCCTTTACCACCTGTTTGTACTACTATTTATATATATATATATATATATATTTTTTTGTACCCTTGTTCCTTTCTCCGCCCGGTGCTGAGGAGTCGCCGGGGGAGTGGATGTGATAGCCACTTAGTCTTTATGACTAACGGTTGTTACGCCTCCATTTTAATGAGGAACCCCCGCAGACAGAGCAGCAGCAGGTTACGCAGCAAGGCAGCCAGGCAAGGACGACAAGGCCTGATGTGACGATACCATCGCTACCGTCAGTGACTGATGTGAGTTCTGAGAGACACATCTTGTAGCCTTTTTGGCTTGTATTATGATATTGTAGAAGCCTTGTTGCTTCTCTTATTTGATTTATTTGTTTTGTACTCATATACTAGTGTGCTATTTTGACTTCTGTTTTTATATTCTTTATATTGGATTGGCATGGATGATATGATTAGCCGGCAGGATAAGCGTCTTGTAGTACAGGTTAGCCTGTGTGCTAACGCTACCACAAGGCGGCTGTTCTGGGCATAAGACTCCCCTCATGCCGTGTTTTATGTTCTAGGAGGGGGGTCTTACATATTTCTATACCATAGATGTTACTTTCCATGAGAGGGAGTCATACTTTCTGTCCTCGACTCATGTTCTTCATCAGGGGGAGAGTACATCCACTACGGATGATTTTACTACTGTCCATCTGCCTCTTATTTCATCCTCCTCCACTATTCCTTCACCTCCGTCTACGGATGCTCCCTGTGCTCCTCCTATCCCAATACCAGACTCCTCTACTATGATCTCTCCTTTTCCCCATGTATACCACTATCGTTCAGGTACACATGTCACCACCGCTCCACCTCTGCCAGTGCCGTCTTCAGACTCAGATTCTGATGATGCCGACCTGCATATTCCTCTTACCTTGTTGAAAAAGGGTAAAGCTACTTCCACGCAACATCCGATTTCTAATCATGTGGCTTATATTCATCTTACTCATATTCATCAGACCTTTGTCTCATCACTCTCTAGTTGTTATTACCAAGACATAGCAGGAAGCATCGGCAATACCGACTTGGATACAGGCTATGCGTGATGAGATGGCCGCCTTGGACAAAAATCACACGTGGGACATCTCCGTTATTCCTTCGGGAAAGAAAGTTATAGGTTCCTGGTGGGTCTTCTCTATTAAGAAGAACCAAGATGGCAAGGTAGAATGGTACAAAGCGCATCTTATCGCTCAAGGATACACCCAGGCTCAAGGAGTTGACTACTAGGAGACAATCTCACGAATAAGATGGAACCGCCGAAGTATGTGCTTTGAGCGCTGATGGGATCTAGGTTCCTTAGATTGTGCAATTGCATCATTGTTATCACAGTAGAGAACTACGGGACCAACAATGCTAGGAACTACATAAAGCTCGCCGATGAATTTCCTAATCCATAGAGCCTCCTTCGCTACGTTTGCTGCAGCGATATACTCGGCTTCTGTTGTAGAATGAGCAACTGTCTCTTGCTTGGAACTCTTCCAGCTCACAGCTCCTCTATTAAGGAAAAACCCAAACCCTGATTGAGACTTTGAATCATCCCTATCAGTTTGGAAGCTAGCATCTGTGTAACCACTTACAACGAGCTCTTCCTCTCCACCATACATCAAGAACACATCCTTTGTCCTTCTCAAGTACATCAGGATATTCTTGACTACAATCCAGTGACACTCACCGGGGTCTGACTGATACCTGCTAGTCATGCTCAAAGCAAAGGAGACATCGGGTCTAGTACATAACAGTGCATACATGATTGATTCAATTGCCGAAGCATTTGGAATCAACTTCATGCGGTCCTTATCTTCACAAGATTTTGGACACTGGTCCTTAGAGAGATTCACACCATGAGACATGGGTAAAATTCCTTTCTTGGGCTCAAGCATGTTGAACCGCTTCAACACCTTCTCGATGTATGTACTCTGGGTCAAACCCAGCAACTTCTTCGATCTATCTCTATAGATCTTAATACCGAGTATATAAGTCGCTTCACCCAAGTCCTTCATATAAAAGCAGTTCCCTAGGTTATTCTTAACAAATTTCAGGGTAGGAATGTCATTCCCAATCAACAGTATGTCATCTACATACAATATCAGGAAGACAACAATGCTCCCACTGATTCGCTTGTAAACACAAGGCTCATCTTCATTCTTGATGAAACCAAACTCTTTGATTTTCTCATCAAAACGAAGATTCCAAATTCGAGAGGCCTGCTTCAGTCCATAGATGGACCTATTCAGCTTGCATATTTTAGTGGCTTCATTTGGGGATACAAAACCCTCGGGTTGTGTCATGTACACTTCCTCAAGGAGGTTTCCATTAAGGAAAGCCGTTTTGACATCCATCTGCCAGATCTCGTAGTCATAATATGCAGCAATAGCAAGCAATATCCTTATGGACTTTACCATTGCAACAGGGGAAAAGGTCTCATCATAGTCAATATCATGAATTTGCTTAAAACCCTTAGCCACTAGTCGCCCTTTGAATATTTGTACATTCCCATCCATGTCGGTCTTCTTCTTGAAGACTCATTTGCACCCTATGGGTCGTACCCCTTCAGGTGGTTCCACCAAGTTCCAAACTTAGTTTGCGTACATGGAGTCCATTTCGGATTTCATAGCCTCAAGCCATTTGTCGGAGTCCGGTCCATTCATTGCCTCTTGGTAGGTTGCTAGTTCATCATCATGATCAATGAGCAACACATTACCTATTTGAGACACAAGAAATCCATATCTCTCAGGCTCAAATCTTGGTCTACCAGATCTATGTAGGAATTGTGTTTCTTGAGCAGGTTCTCTAGCTACAATATCTTGTGGTCCTATCTCAGAATCCAATTCCAGTTCATTCACAACTTGTGGTTCTCGAACTTCTTCAAGTTCTACCTTTTCAGTCTTTCTTGATAAGAATTCTCTCTCTAAGAAGACGCCAGTCCTTGCGACAAACACGTTGCCCTCGGACGGTAGGTAAAAGTAATACCCTTTCGTTTCCTTAGGATATCCCACCAGATAACATTTATCCGATTTAGTTTCTAGCTTGTCAGGCATTTGACGTCGCACGTATGCCTCACAGCCCAAAATTTTAATGAACGACATACTAGGACGCTTCCCAGTCCATATCTCATATGGTGTCTTCAGAACCGTTTTCATTGGAGCGTGATTCAGTGTCATTGCAGCAGTCTCTAAAGCAAAACCCCAAAAGGAAACAGGCAAGTCTGCATGACTCATCATCGATCGTACCATGTCTAACAGAGTACGATTTCTCCTCTCAAACACACCATTATGTTGTGGTGTTCTAGGTGGAGTGAGCTGTGATACAATACCACACTCTTTCAGATGATCACGAAACTCATGACTCAGGTATTCGCCACCTCGATCAGATCGGAGTGCTTTAACCCTTTTACCCAACTGGTTTTCTACTTCATTCTTGAACTCTTTGAACTTTTCAAAGGTCTCGGATTTGCACTTCATAAGATACACATATCCGTATCTACTGAAATCATCAGTAAATGTAACGAAGTAGAAAAACCTACCTCTAGCCATGGAGCTCATGGGTCCGCATACATCACTATATACAACACCCAAGAGATCCTCAGCCCTCTCAGTATAACCAGTGAAAGGGGCTTTAGTCATCTTGCCTAACAAACAAGATTCGCATCTCTCAAATGATTAATAATCAAATGAGTCTAAAAGTCCATCTTTATGGAGCTTGGATATGCGCTTCTCGTTTATATGGCCCAAACGACAATGCCAGAGATATGTAGGGTTTGATTCATTTGTTCTTAGTCTTTTATTATTTTCTACATTATAGATCAGATGGTCCAAGTTCAAAACATAAAGACCATTAAACAATTGGGCTACAGCATAACAAACATCATTCTTAAATATAGAACAATAGTTGTTCTTAATTATAAAAGAAAATCCAATCATGTCCAAGCATGAAATGGATATAATGTTTCTAGTTATGGCCGGAACGAAATAACAATTATCTAGTTCTATTACAAGCCCACTGGGCAAAGAAAGACAGTAAACCCCTACGGCTACAGCAGCAACTCTTGCTCCATTGCCGACACGCAGGTCCACCTCCCCTTTACTCAGCAATCTTCTCCTTTCCAGTTCCTGCACATTTGTACAAATGTGAGAACCACATCCCGTATCCAATATCCAAGATGAAGGAGCAGAAAGGTTTATCTCTATAACGTAAATATTTGAAGCGGAAGTCATACCTCCCTTCATTTTCTGCAGACCCTCAATGTAAGAAGGACAGTTCCTCCTCCAATGACCAGCCTTGCCACAGTGGTGGCATTTCCCTTCCTTCATCGTGCTCTTCTTTTTCTTCAGTGCAGAAGACTTGGGCTCAAGATATGACTTAGGTCCCACCTTCGTCCTCTTAGAGCCCTTGCCCTTGCCCTTATGCACCATCAGTATGGGCTGGCAGGCTTGGCCTTCTTCACGTTGATCTCGGCAGTTCTTAACATGCCTAGGATCTCGGGCAGTGTCTTGTCTATTTCATTCATGTTGTAGTTCAAGACAAACTGCTCATAACTGTCCAGCAACGATTGCAGGATCAGATCTGTGGCCAAATCTTAACCTAAAGGAAAACCCAGCCTTTCAAGGTTCTCTATATACCCAATCATCTTGAGTATGTGAGTCCCTACTGAGTCTTGAACTCCCATCTTGCACTGAAATAACGCTTTTGTGACGTCAAACCTCTCTTGACGAGCCTTCCCTTGAAACATTTTCTTGAGATGCTCGTCAATCTCCTTGCACCCCATGTTCTCATGTTGCTTCTGAAGCTCAGAGTTCATAGTGGCAAGCATAAGGCATTCGACGTCTAAGGCGACATTAGTATACTTCTTATAAGTGTCCTTATCAGCACGGGAAGAGTTCCCGGTCGTCACCTCGGGGGCTTCTTCTTCCAAGACATAGAGCTTTCTCTCTTGCCTGAGAACAATTCTCAGGTTCCTGTACCAGTCCATATAGTTGGTCTCACTGAGCTTATCCTTCTCAAGGATGGCTCTCAGAGACAGAGTGGAGTGTGAACCACTTGCCATGGAATTCAACAAGAATTCATGCAGAATAATATCAGTACCAAAATTTCAAAATACAATTTATTTTTAATTTGGACTTCAATTAAAACTCCCACTATTTTTATTCGAAATGATGGCCCTCACTATCAATTCGGAGAGTTCATGCGAGCTACCCTCTTAGTGGACAAGATCCGTATTTCACCAACACAATGAGTCAGCTTTGGCTTTTCTCTCACGATGTGGTTATTTAGGTAGGCAACGCTTGCCAATTGCATCCTCATGAAATTCTTGTATGGTTGGTGAATAACTCCTTATTCGCATCCATCATATGGTGCATGCCAACCCTATGCCTCTAGGCACTCAACCTTTGAGGTCACCTAGTTAAGTTAGACCTGATGTCGATAGTGGGATATCACAATTATCCGCTCGCACCCTTACCAAGATAGATTAATGCACCTTGCTTTGGCAAGCCCACACTTCATCGATCGAGGCAGGAAGAGTGTCATCCATCGGAAGGCATCCAAACACTTAATATTTGATGAAGGGATTTTTGATAATAGGTTAACAATTAACCATGATCAACATTTGATCAATGTGCACATCCGCAGAAAAACATTTTTTAAAATCCACATGCATCCCTTATGTGCACAACATTGTACTATCAACATTTGATAGAAGAAAGGGCTAAATCTGAATATCCGGACTCTTCCAAATTTTCAGATTTACATGTATTGGACAAAGGCAAAGGCAACTCGACTTAAAGCAGTAGACAAGCTCGTCTCTCATTGTTGGATTCAAAATCCAAAACAATGCACGGGTTCATTAACCATTCGAGGGACGGTTACTGCTAAGGAGACAACAATTTCTAACAATTAGAAATTACCACAAAATCCCAGACGTTCCTGGCGGGGTTCCAAGGGGCAGAGCCCCTAACCTGTGGGTTATGGGCCCACCGATTTCCCTTGAAAAACCATCAACAATTGATGATCCATGATTAAATCTAGACATTTAGAACACTTCTAAATCCCTAGGTTTACACGCACTGGAATAACCTAACTACCAAAACAACAATCATGGCCGAACCTGGCTCTGATACCACTGTTGGGTTTCTCTATGAGGATGGCACAACACTTGTGCACGCAGCGGAAGTAATAAAATCAAGAACAACCCAAAAGAGATTGGGATCGGGCCATGAATGTTGAATCAAGAAGTTAACGAACAACTAGGTAAAATTACCTTAGCGGCGTTGAGTCACAACTCAACGAAGATGCTCCAAAAATA
Organism: Platanthera zijinensis; assembly: GCA_039513925.1. Lineage (NCBI taxonomy): Eukaryota > Viridiplantae > Streptophyta > Magnoliopsida > Asparagales > Orchidaceae > Platanthera > Platanthera zijinensis. Next base: position 104,378,605 of record CM077088.1, read on the forward strand.
TGAGTCCTTGTCGGTGGCGAGTTCCACGTAGAATAGCGTCTACGTCTCTGCAGAAATCCACACGAGCGGGAGAACACCGAGCTCCGTCACACGAAGGATCGGGAAAGTAGATTGACTGCACCTTGCACTTCCACGGACTGCTAGGTCTGCTCCAGGAATAGCAGCACCGGTGACTATCGTCGGAGAGGAGGAGGTCGGCGGAGCGAACGAGGCGGCGGAACACTTCCGTCGGGCGGGGTTCGGGATGCGGTGGACCGACAGAACGGCGGAACACTTCCGTCGGCTTCGATTCGGCCACATGAGAAATTTCCAGGTTCCCAAAACCCGAAGTCCTAATTTATACCAAAAGCATAAACATACCTAGGAATGTCGCTATCCGCAGACCACTCAAAATAGGGTTTCTGAATCGTTCGACGAGAATTAGCTCTAGGTTCGGTGAGAATCAACTCTAGGTTCGGCGAGAATCAACTTACAGAATCGGCGAGAATCATCTACAGAATCGTCGAGACTCAGCTGCAGAATCATCGAGAATCATCAGCTGGAATCGTCGAGTATCACCATTCGTCGGGAATCCAACAGTTCGATTCTCGACGAATTTTCCTTAGTCGGCGAGTCATACTCGACGATACTCGACGACTCATTCTCGACGAATGATTCTCGACGAATGATTCTCGATGAACCTCCTAAGAACGTTTGCCTGACCCCTTTCTGTATGGTGATTGGTAACCCTTACCAACACAGTCAATCTTCCAACTTCTCCACATGCTCTTATATGCGACCCTGCAGGCTCATATCGCGTTGGCAGTGAGATTACATGTTTGACCACTTCTACATCACCATGGTAACTCCAACAAAATTCCCTCCTTGTTTTATGAAGAAAGGAGCGGAAGTGCTCGTCTGCCACCTAAGGAAATTTTTATATGGCCTGAAGCAATCTCCAAGGGCCTGGTTTGGAAGATTTCTCACAGCAATGCTCAAGTTTGGGTACAAGCAAGCTCAATCGGATCATACCATGTTCATCCGGAGACATGAATAGCATGTTGTGGTTCTCATTGTCTATGTGGATGACATCGTGATTACTGGAAATGGTACAGAGGAGATCGTCAACCTCAAGACCCTCCTATCGGCTGAATTTGAAGTGAATGACTTGGTACGACTGTGATACTTCCTGGGCATCGAAGTGGTTCGATCGGAGCGGGGTATCTTTATATCCCAATGGAAGTACATATTGGATCTTCGAAATGAAACTAGTATGCTTGGTTGTGTTCCTACGAACACCCCTATGGAGGAATATCACAGGATTGATGAAGATGGTAATGGTGATCATGCTGATGTATCACATTACCAAAGATCGGTCGGAAAACTTATATATCTATCCCATACTCATCCCGACATTACGTATGCAGTTGGTATTCTTAGCAGATATATGCATTCCCCTAGAATCAAGAAGCAAGAAGCGGTGTATCGTCTACTACGTTATTAAAGAAAGCTCCTGGTCGTGGCCTCCTATTCTCTATGAACAATAATTTGGAGATTGAAGTTTTTACTGACGTTGATTGGGCCGGTTGCCGGTATGATAGAAAGTTCACAACATGATACTGTTCCTTTGTTAGTGGTAACCTCGTGACATGGCAGAGCAAGAAGCAGAATGTGGTGGTCAGGTCAAGTGCAGAGGCAGAATATCGTGTCATGGCCCAAGGATTATGTGAGGGATTATGGTTACGTACCGTGTTACAGGATTTAGGATTCCCTGTGACAACTCCCTTCTCCTTATTTTGTGATAATAAGACTGCAATTAGTATTGTTCATAACCCGGTCCAACACGACAGGACAAAGCATGTCGAAGTGGATCGACATTTTATTAAGGATCAGTTGGATAAGAAAACAGTTGTTGCTCTGTTTGTTCACTTTAAGGATCAGTTGGCCGATGTTTTCACCAAAAGCTTGGGGTGTGATGTGTTTACCGATGATATCCAGAAAATTGGGATGACTGATATCTTCCGTCCGACTTGAGGGGGAAAGTTGTAATATATTATGTTCAAATCAGTGTAGTTATGTCTTTTTACCTTATTTTTAGGTTTCCCTTACTCAAGTATATAAGAGTAAGGGACCAACATTATCAAAGGAATTGTATCGCTCATAATTTCCTTTCCACTGGGACTTGGGGTGGATCAAACTGTACTAATGTTACAGTGCTACTCACTAGTACTTGAGTTGATGGTCCGTATTTTGATAGTTCATACCTTTGAAATTAATAATTATGTGTAGAATTTATGCCACACCCTCGTGTTTTAAATCTCTAAATGAGCATTTTTTATTTGATGCCTGAATGTATCACTTGTCCACAGCATTCTTATTCTGCGTTCTCTAGCTTGATTTTCATATTTTGTAGTTAGTTATTGACATATTGTCATAATCTATAGGTATTTATTTATTAATAATTTCATTCTTGCATTATTCTTAGCTTTTAAATATGTTTTTGATCTTTTCCTTGAATAGAAATGGTCATTCCCCAGTGACCGAGGTGGAACCTTACATACCATTTAATATAAATCCCTTTAGAATGCAACCTGTTCTTACTGTCACGTATCTGCTGGCTTTCCCAAGCATTATTGCCAGGTTATTCACCTCGAATTACTTGCTCTGGTTTAATGCATTCATTAGAAAATTAAAAGGTAACTCTACATTTTTTTCATGTGCTCTGCTTGATTTTGCATTTTTCTTCTTCTTTTGGGCAGTATTTTCCGCTCACCATTTGCAGAAAACCTTAAGGAGATATACAAAATCCTGCAAGTTCTATTGGTGCGGAACCATGGGTCTTCTATGCAATTTATGCCTTTCTTGTTTTCCTCTTCAATATCTTCGACATCGTAAGTACGTGAATATCAAATGTAAGATAATTTATTATTATTATTATTTGCATAAACAGCTGCTTTACTGTTCTTCTAGTACACGTTCATGCATATACACTTTAGGTATAATTAAGAAAAACTATCCTACGATTTTGCATATTATAGGTGTTGAAGTCAGGAAAATTCCCAGTCTTAGAAATAGGATCAGCATAAGGTTACTGATTCTACGATCTGACGTCACAATTCAAATGGCTAACGAGAGAGAGGAAACTATATATAAGCACACCCTAAGTGCTCTAGTAGGGAGGTCTCACCATGTGCCCGGAAGCTTAGAAGAAACTTTCCCTCCGCAACCAAAAGGCTGGACGAGATACTAGGCAGGCATGGACTTGGCGAGTATCCACTTGGGGGGAGCTCAGCCTCTTCCAAAAGTCCTTTTATAGTACCCCTGGGGGGCTATTTATAGAGAAATCCTGGGGGGGTATAGGCGAGTATCCAGCTACTGGCAGCGAGTTACAAGGGTCTACTCGCCCAAACTCGCGAGATACTCGTCAATACTCGCACAAGCTCGTCTCTGCTCGCCCAAGCTCGCCGCTGCTCGCCCAAGCTCGTCGTTGCTCGCCCAAGCTCGCCTCTGCTAGCCCAAAGGTCTGTGAATAGTCGCTTGCTTGAGTACTTCTGATCTCGACAAATTACGGGTTATACAACAGGGACCTCTTTAATTTTAAAAATTATCAATACCTCACCTCTAAGTTTACATTGTTATTAAACATGTGCAAAAAAAACACCCTTAAGGGAGGGTTTGTGTTGGAATATGTATTATTGTATTATTTTATTGTAATATGTATTACACTATTGTTGTATAACCCTTTATATAGGGGTCCTCTTTTTGGTTAATGAAGTAATTTTTCCCTCTCCTCAACATGGTATCAAAGGCACGTTAGGGCACGCGCTGACGCGCGCTTCCGCCGTCGCGTGTTTTCTCTCCCGCCTCCCGCAAGCCATCCGCCTGCCACACGCCGTTCGTCTCCCGCGCCTCCCGCACGCCGTCCGCCTCTTCTTCTTCGTCTTCTTCTCCCGCCTCCCGCGTTTCGTCCGCCAGTTCTTCTTCTTCTCCTTCCTCTACTTCCTCTCCGTCTACAGCAACTCGCTTCTTCTTCTTCTTCTTTTTTTTCTTCTCCTTCCTCTTCTTCCTCTCCGTCTACAGCAACTACCTTCCGCCCCCTCTTCTTCTTCCCTTCTTTCTTCTTCTTCTTCCGCTCTCGGGACGCCGGCCCCATGCCAGTTTGATCTTCTTGATGTCGGCGGTCCCGTCGTCCTTTGTGCGTCCTCCTCTCCTTCTATGAGGGCGGATCTTCCTCATATTTGCTGATTTTTTTTCTTGTGGGGCGTGCTTCCTCGATTTCTATTCGGGGTTCCCTCATGGAGGAAAGTGATTCCTCTACCACCATGCCTTCCGGTGGCACGCCGTCTCCTTCTCCGGCTTCGATTGGACCTTATTGCGTCCCCTCTAACCATGGTACTCCCCAAATTACTACTATGAAATTGGATGGTTCCAACTACCTCCCGTGGGCTCGCTCCATCACTCTTGCTCTCAAAAGTCGCCGATTATTTGGGCATGTCAGTGGCACCGTGAAGGCTCCTGCATCTGGCTCTCCTGAGTGGCCTCAGTGGGAGTCTGACAACTCCCTGGTGATGTCCTGGCTTCTTAACTCCATGACGGAGTCCATTTCTCGGAACTATCTGTTCTTGGATACGGCTGCAGATATTTGGAAACGGGCTGAGACTACTTACTCTGGCCGAGGCAATGCTGCTCAGATCTACCAACTTCGTTGACGGTTGTTCCTCCTGCGACAGGGTGATCGTCCTCCCTCAGCCTACTATTCTGAGTTCACCCAACTCTATCAGGAATATAATCATTTTGATTCCATCACTCTGGTGTCTCCTAAAGATGAGGTGCTTGTTAGAGCGAGGGAAGAGCGCAATCGCATCTTTGAGTTTCTCCATGGCTTACATCGAGATTTTGATCAGATCAGCATTCAGATTCTCAGTCGCTCTCCTCTTCCTTCTCTGCCCGAGGTATACAGCCTTGTTTAGCAGGAGTTTGATCGCCACCGGACTCTGCTTCCAGACTCTGCCACCGAGGGATCTGCCCTTGTCTCCCTTTCCCTGGCTGGGGCTCGCCCTGCCCGTGACACTCGATCGAGGATCGCTGAGAAAGATCACCTCGTCTGTGATTATTGCGGGAAGGCCCGCCATACTAGAGATACTTGTTTCAAGCTTCATGGTTTTCCACCTCGCGGCCCTGTCCTTCGTGGTGGCCGGGGAGGGGGCCGCTCTCTGCCCAGACCTCCTCTACCCAGATCAGCACATGTGTCAGACGCTGGCGAGGACTCTACTGGGGAGCCACTCTTGACTCTTTCTGCTGAAGAAATTCTGGCCTTCCGTCGGATGATGCTTGGCTCTCCCGCGGAGCCGTCTGGTTCTGCCTCCTCTTCCTATGCTCACCAGGGACCTACAGGTTCTCACTCGGCTTCCTCCCACCTTTCTTCTCAGTGGATTATTGATTCCGGGGCTACAGATCACATGACCGGCTCAGCCACAGGTTTTGTGTCTTACACACCTCTGTCGGGCAGGGACAAAGTGAGCATTGCTGATGGATCGCTATCTCCCATTGCTGGGAAAGGATCCATTCCATGCTCCTCCCTTACCCTTTCATCTGTTCTTCACATTCCTTCTTTCACCCGCAATCTCCTCTCCATTAGTCACCTGACGAACTCCATGAATTGCTCAGTGACTTTTTTCCTACCTCTTGTGTTTTTCAGGACCTGACGACGGGGATGGTGATTGGCTCTGGTAGGATGTGCAACGGGCTCTATGTGTTCGACCCCTCTGCTTCCACCCTCGCCAGGACTCCTACCGCTCGTCTTGCTGCTTGTCCCTCTGAGTTGGATTCCTGGCATTGTCGGCTAGGACATCCTTCTGTTGCTATTATGAAACTGTTACTTCCTACTATGTCTTCTACTTTGTTTAATGATTTTCATTGTGATGTGTGTGAAATGGCTAAACATCATCGCAGTACTCTCCCTCTTATGTCTCCTCGTAATTCTGTTCCATTTGCGGTTATTCATACTGATGTTTGGGGACCTAGCCCTACTACCTCTATTTCTGGTTGCTCATGGTTTGTCTCTTTTATTGATTGTCACTCTCATTGCACTTGGGTTTACATAATGAAGCATAAAAGTGAGGTGTTTTCTATTTTCCAGCGTTTTCACAAAATGGTCACCACTCAATATGGTGCTATCATTAAAATCCTTCGTAGTGACAATGGTCGTGAATATATTGATGCTTGCCTTGATACATACCTAAGCGACCTAGGTATCATTCATCAAACCTCCTGTGTGTACACCCCTGCTCAGAATGGGGTGGCTGAGCGTAAGAATCGGCATCTCCTTGAGGTTGCTAGGTGCCTCCTCCTTCGGATGCATCTCCCGAAATATTACTGGGGTGATGCTGTTCTTACCGCTGCTTATCTCATTAACCGCCTTCCTATGCGGGTCCTTGGGTTTCAGACCCCTCTTATCACTCTCGGGGTCCGTCCTACCTCCCTCCCTCCTCGGTTTTTTGGCTGTGTTTGCTTTGTCCACACCCAGCCGAAGACCAAGCTTGATCCTCATGCTCTGAAGTGTGTGTTTATTGGTTACTCTCCTACCCAGAAAGGATATAAGTGCTTCCACCCGGCTACCAAACGGGTCTTTGTTACCATGGATGTCACCTTTCGGGAATCTGAAGCCTATTATGGGAACTCTCTTCAGGGGGAGAGTACTTCTACGGAAGTGAGTTCCCCGCCTTCTCTTCCTCTACTTATTCCTCCTCCTATGGTACCATCTCCCATTCTAGTTACCTCTCTGTCACCTCCGCTTCCTCTACCTATTCCTCCTCCTATGGTACCGTCTCCCATTCTAGTTACCTCTCCGTCACCTCCCATTCTAGTTACCTCTCCGTCACCTCCTCGTCCTACTACATTGGTCCCTCCTTTTTTGCAGGCCTACACGAGACGTCAAAGGGGTACGAACACTCAGGATCCAGCTATTCCACCAGCGTCATCACCTAATCCATCGTCAGGTGCTAACAAAGGTAGTTCTGCTTCTACTCTACATCCTCTTTCTCACTTTGTGACTTATGACTCTTTGTCTCCTACACATAGAGCATTTGTTATATCCTTGGCCTCCATTTCTATTCCTCAGTCTTGGCAGGAAGCTCTTGAGCATAGTGAGTGGAAGGCAGCCATGTTGGAGGAAATGAGTGCTCTTGACAAGAATAACACCTGGGAGCTGGTCCAACTCCCTAAGGGGAAAACTGTCATGGGATGCAAGTGGGTTTTCTCTGTGAAGCAAAACTCGCAAGGCCTTGTTGAACGATACAAAGCCAGGTTGGTGGCAAGAGGTTATACGCAGACAGTGGGCATCGACTATCAGGAGACCTTCGCTCCGGTTGCAAAAATGAACTCCATGAGGATCTTGCTGTCATGTGATGTGTGTAAAGGGTGGAGTCTCTCTCAGTTGGATGTGAAGAACGCATTTCTCCATGGTGACCTTGAGGAGGAGGTTTACATGTCTTTACCCCCTGGTGTTAGCCAAGAAGGATCGACAGGGAAAGTTTGCAGATTGAAGAAAGCCTTGTACGGTTTGAAGCAATCTCCACGTGCATGGTTCGGGAGATTTCACCGGGCAATGATCTCTTTTGGGTACAAATAGAGCAATGCTGACCACACTTTGTTTGTGAAACATAGTGAGGGTAAGGTGGTTGCCCTCATTGTCTATGTAGACGATATAGTAATAACTGGCGATGATATTGTAGAGATTGAACATCTAAAGTTCAGATTATCTCAGGAATTTGAAGTGAAGGATCTTGGCCCCCTCAAGTATTTCCTGGGTATCGAGGTGGCTAGATCTAAGCACGGGATTTTTTTATCTCAAAGGAAGTATGTTCTAGACTTGCTTGAGTCGACTGGAATGCTTGGGTGCAGGCCAGCAGAGACACCCATTGAGGTCAATCACAAGCTTGGAAGAGATGGAGGAGAAATTGTGGATGATATACCAGGCTTCCAACGATTGGTGGGAAAGCTTATCAATCTTTCTCACACTCGACCTGACATATCCTATGCGGTGGGGGTCCTTAGTCAGTACATGCATTCACCTAGATCACAACATTTGGATGCTGCTCACAGAGTTCTGAGGTACCTCAAGTCCACTCCTGGCAAGGGAATTTTGTTCTCACCCAATAAGGCATTGACCGTGGAGGTCTATACAGATGCTGACTGGGCAGGATCTGTTGACGACCGGAGGTCAACATCTGGGTATTGTTCTCTTGTTGGGGGTAATTTGACAACTTGGAGGAGCAAGAAGCAACACGTTGTTGCTAGATCCAGTACAGAGGCTGAATTCCGTGCTATGGCACAAGGGCTATGTGAAGGGTTGTGGATCCAGGCAATTATGAATGACCTTGACGTTAGATATGATGGTCCAATTAGGATCTATTGCGATAATAAAGCAGCGATTAGCATTGCCCGCGATCCAGTGCAACACGATCGCACCAAGCACGTGGAGATCGACAGACACTTTATCAAGGAAAATATTGTGAGGGGGATTGTGAGTACCCCGTTTGTTCCTTCACACCAGCAGCTTGCCGATGTACTCACCAAAGGGATGAATTTGAACTCGTTCGACAAAATACTTGGCAAGTTGGGCATGACAGATATTACACGCCCAACTTGAGGGGGAGTGTTGGAATATGTATTATTGTATTATTTTATTGTAATATGTATTACACTATTGTTGTATAACCCTTTATATAGGGGTCCTCTTTTTGGTTAATGAAGTAATTTTTCCCTCTCCTCAACAGTTTGTGTTGCAACTATTTGTTAATAATATAAACTTAGAAGGAAGATCTTCGTAATTTTAAAAGTTAAAGGGTAGGTCCCTGTAATTATGTAATGTTGGAGGGGGGTCCCTGTTATGCAAAGCTAGAGGGGTGATCCCAATAAATGAGTCTATGTGAATTGCAAGGTATAAATACTTACAAGATTTATAAGATAAATAAAACTTTAGATGGGCAGTCCTTGAAATTATTTGGTAGCAATTAATATACATTTCTTGTTTACAATACTTACAAAATCTAATACATAGAGCCGCAGAGCCGCCATCTCGTCCCAATAGCGCCCACCACAATATTTAGGGATTATATGTATTTTGTATAAAAACAACCAGTAATAGTTAATTAATTGGTATTAATTAATATTTAATATACTAATTAAATACGAGCAATGGTATAAGAAATCCGAAATCCGTTATTCACACCCTGAAAAAACCCTAAAATTTTTCATTTTACTAAATATAATTGCACATTCGCACCCCAAAATAAAACCCTTGCAACCCCCTAAGCCTTGACCTACATAGGCCTTGACCCCTGCGCAAAGTAAACCCTAAACTGAGATAGGTAGCAGACGCCATGACGGTGGATATGCACGCTGGTCTTACGTTCGAGGGCGAAAACAAGCTTAAGATCAAGGTTGTCAGGATCGAGATCCTAAATGAGATCATTTCAAGGTTGGATCGAATCAGATGGTAGATTTGGATCGAGGATCGCTTTACAAAATCTGGATCGATTTACAAATATGTATCGTATGATCGTAAGATCCTATAATCTGGATCGTGATCCTGACAACCATGCTTAAGATGATTATCACCTATGTCAATAACCTTCCAACAGGGTATGTCCTACCTAATGTCATAATCCGGCTTGAATTTTTACGCTTTTCTCTTGAACGATTTGCTCTTTTGATGTTCAAATACGGATTCAAATGTTTTTTTAGCAATTGGCAAATTCCAACTTTTTTGTGGCTAACATTACTTGAGTCAGAATTTCTGATCAATCCTTTAATTTTTTTTTATTACAATTTTAGGTATTTGGAGCTCCATAAGGAATGGAGGAGGATATTGATGTGGTCGATGGTGGAGGACAGAGAAGAAACCACTGCTTTTTAGTGATTTGAAGCTCTGACGAGTCTACTGGACTTAGGCTTATGTCATCAAAAACTTCGTCATCTTCCTAGTTTTAGGGATTCCATAAGCTTGAAATCACAGCGGTGATCCGACGAACCAACTCCAGCGATGTATTCCAACGATCTGCCACTTTCAACACCTCCCTCACTCTCTCTCTCCCTCCCTCTCTCTCTTCCGGACTCTTCACTCGATGCAAATGTCGCCTGTCTTATACGAACCAACTCCAGCAACTTATGAGTGATGCCACCATCAGTTCTTAGTCGGTGCATGCCCATCTTGAGCGGGATTCAGGAATTCGAAAAAACATCCTCTGAGAAACAGATTGTCTTGTTCTATTATTAATGCATTTTGCAAATTATTCTTAACAAACAACTTTTGGGGTTGTGATAAAAAATTTGGACTGCGAATATTTTTCTGTTGGACTGAGAATATCATTGTTCCGCGAATAACACAATTCAGATTGCTTATAACATTGCTCATTAAATAGTAATGGCTATCTTATTAGGCACACCACCTCCATCTAGATAAAGAGTCTTATGAGGGTGTTAGACATCTTGGAAGCTTGTGTTTTCCTTTTTTAGAGAGACTCTAGGGATAAGAGCTTGTCTCTCGATATTGTATTTCATTTGTTGTAATTATTATTGATAACAATTATCTTAACATGTTGTTTGTCCACTGGCATTAGTCTTCAGGTACCAATGACTGATCGACAAGCTTCACCTCTTTTAGCAACTTCATGTCACGCTCGATAATCTCAACACCTGACTGAACACCTCTACAAGCTTGGCGCGCGTGACATACGCACCTCCATGGCTATAACATCATGAATGGTACCTTACCCCAAATGTAGATGCCCATCAACCTTAGGTTCTGCTGCAACCCTGCTTCTACAGTCTATGAATTTCTCGAGCTTCCTCGTAGATTGTCCTATCCGCAAGTTTTATTTCCCTCCGATCAACGCCCTTTTCCGCAGCCCACCTCACGCCATCTCACTACTATCTCCTATACAATCCATAACCCAACACTTCCCACTACTCTCTTTGAGTTCTCCAACGACAGTCCTAATGTCTCGCAGCTTACCCGTCAGCGGTTTTTTCTCCAACACATAGTTAGGACCTACAACGTCCTCCCAACAGCCCACCAAACAGTATCACACTTACCCTTTCTTTAGACTTTGTCCCCACAAGTGTCGACGACCCTTGCTCTGCTTCTCTCTCCCAACATTCCCAACCTTGCTCGTGTTGGAGTTCGGCGTTGACCGTTGACCGGGCCCACTTGCATGGGGAGTTTCAAGTTTTGTTTTAATTGCTTAAGGGGGAGTGAATGTAATTTATTGGGGAGATGAGAGGATGGTAGGTGTAAGGTTAGTATTTAATAGCTTTTATTGCTTTGACCATTTGGCACGTTGTCATTGGTTGTTGTTGCCTATATATAGGCTTGTAGTTTCATTTGTAAAGATTGATGCAATAGAAGAAAATTTCCCACTCCTTGTTTGCGTTTTAGAGAGAGGAGAGAGCGCCGCAACGGCAAGGTTTCTAGTGAGAGAAGGTTGCCGGCGGTGAGCTTGCCGAGCGGTTAAGGGAGAAGCCGGGCGGTTTGATCTTCTCGCCGCGAGAAGGGTCTCGCGTGTGGTGGACTCGCTGGTGGAGGTCTAGCCGCGAGAGGGAAGTGGACTCGGCAGTAGTTGGGTGTGGTCGCGAGTGTGAGTTGGAGCACTCGTCGGGTCCCTAACCGCGTAGTTGAAGTGTTGGCTGGGCGAGTAGTCGGTCTCGCCAAGAGAGGTGGATCCCGCGTGAAGGCAAGATCTCGCAGAAGGGTTGGCGAGTAGGCTCTGGTGTGGCGGTCTCGCGTTGGTAAGCTTGCAGGCGGGAACTCGCGCGGGTAGGCGGCTAGAATAGGGGAACTCGCCGGTTAGTGGTTTTTGGTGTTAAGCAAATTTGCTTCGGAGGCGCAAGTGGCTACTCGCCTAATCGAGCGGGTAGGCCGGCTAAGTGAAGTTCTCGCCAAGTGGAATTCGAGGTGTGTTTGAGTTAGTACTGTCTAAGAGCGGGAGCCCATACACGTTTCCAACAAGTGGTATCAGAGCGAGGTTGAGAGACTCCGGGAAGTGTTTGCGAAGAGGAGAGATGGAGATGGGAAGTGGAATGCCGGGGCAGGTCCCCAAGTTGAGCAAAATGAACTATGGAAATTGGAGTATTCAGATGCGAGTACTGCTCGCCTCTAAGGAGCTATGGGATGTTGTGGAGGAAGGTGTCGAGGTGCTTACTGCCGAAGCAGAAGCCGCGTTGACTAACGCTCAAAGGATGGCGGTGAGAGAAACCAAGAAGAAAGACAAGAAGGCGTTGTTCATCTTGTACCAAGGGGTGGATGAAGCTACGTTTGAGAAGATCTCGGATGCCGAGACTTCAAAGGAGGCTTGGGAGATACTGCAGCACTCCATGCAAGGAGTAGACAAGACAAAGAAGGTGAAGTTGCAAACCCTCCGAGTCCAGTATGAGGTGATGAGGATGCAAGGCTCGGAGAAGGTTGGCGACTATGTGACCCGTCTGCGGACGCTCACAAATGAGATGAAGAGAAAAGGGGAGACGATAGACGAGGTCAGCTTCATGGAGAAGCTCCTGCGTTCTATGTCTAAGAAGTTCCGACACGTGGTGGTGGCCATCGAAGAATCGAAGGACCTCACGGTGATGACGGTGGATGAACTGATAGGCTCGCTACAAGCACATGAGTATCGGATGGTACAAGATGAGGAGGAGTCGAGTGGCTTAGGGAAAGCACTTCAGACTCAGCTCAATTTTGGAGAGAGCTCTGGAAGAGGAGGAGGCCAGCGTGGCCGAGGCTACCAAGGCTGAGGTAGAACAGGAAGAGGTGGAAGAGACTTTGGAAGGAATCAGTACAACCAGCGTGAGGTGGAGCAACCTCCGGGTTGGAGAGACGACGCAGGTGGCAGAGGAAGAGGCCAAGGAAGGGGCCAAGGTAGAGGTCAGGGAAGAGATCAAGGCAGAGGTCAAGGCAGAGGAGGAAGAGGAGACATGTACCAGACTCAATGCTACAACTGTGGCAAGTTCGGGCACATGAGCTACGATTGTTGGGATCCTGGAAGGGAGGAGATGCCAACCATTATGCGGAGACGAGCAACACAGGAGGCGACCCGATGATGTTCCTTACCGTCCAAGGGGCTGGAGGCGGAAAGAATGGAATATGGTACTTGGACACCGGAGCCAGTAATCACATGTGCGGAGAGAAGGAGCTGTTTACGAGCCTTGAACCAAATGGTGGTGAGGTGAGTTTTGGCGACGCTTCTAAGATCTCGGTTGAAGGAAGAGGAGTAGTGGCGGTGGTGTTGAATGGGAAGGAGGTGCTCATCAACGACGTCTTCTACGTGTCAGGCTTGAGGAGTAACATCCTAAGCCTCGGGCAACTGGTGGAAAAGGGCTACCGGGTCTTATTAAGGGATGGCACCCTAGCCATGAAAGATGGTCAAGGGAAAGAAGTGGTGAGGGTGAAGATGACGACGAATCGTCTCTTTACTTTGAGCATGGATGTGAAGGAGACGGCGTGTCTCGCGAGGACTGAAGAGGAGGAAGAAGCTTGGCTGTGGCACCACCGGATGGGGCATCTGGGGTTCACAGGCCTGAAGTTGTTGTCTGGATCCAAGATGGTGGAAGGGCTGCCTATGATCACACCTCCTCAAAGGGTCTGTGAGGCATGCACAAAGGGGAAGCAAAGGAGGGAGACATTTGAAGGTGGCAAGTCCCGAAGAGCGACAAGGCCATTGGAGTTAGTTCACTCGGACATCGCTGGTCCGTTTGAGACTACTTCAATAGGTGGAAGCAGATACTACATCACGTTCACCGACGACTTCAGCAGGAAGTGTTGGGTGTACTTTCTGAAGGAGAAGGCAAAAGCTCTGGACAAGTTCCGAGAGTTCAAGGCGATGGCTGAGAAGGAGGTTGGGCAGCCACTGAAGGTGCTCCGAACAGATAGAGGTGGGGAGAACACCTCTAGGTTGTTTGATGACTACTGCAGAGAATGGGGGATCTCACACCAGCTGACGGCGGCGTACTCACCTCAGCAGAATGGCGTGGCAGAAAGGAAGAATCTTACAATCATGAACATGGCGAGAAGCATGGTGAAGGGCAAGGGGTTGCCAAAGAAGTTCTGGGCAGAAGTAGTGCAGGTGGCGGTGTATTTACTGAACCGGTGCCCAACCAAGAGCGTGAAGTTCAAGACACCATTTGAAGCTTGGTGTGGGAGAAAGCCAAGTGTGAAGCACCTGAGGGTCTTCGGGTGTGTAGCTTACGCTCACATCCCGGACGAGAGGAGGAGGAAGCTTGATGATAGAAGCGAGAAGTGTATTTTTGTAGGCTACGCTCCTGCGAGCAAGGCTTACAAGTTGTATAATCCGGAGACCGAGAAGCCCATCATCTCAAGAGATGTGGTATTCGAAGAGGGGAGCAGCTGGAGCTGGGATGAGGCGACGAAGAACATCAAGGGGATGTTCTTTGAGGATGATGAAGAAGAAGGTGGGAAGGAGGCTGAAGCCGAGTTGGATGGAGCGGAGCCGCCATCACCACCTAGCGGAGGTTCAGGGGGAGCTCTCACCCCTTACTCTAGTGGTGCAAGTACTAGTGGAGGTAGCTCTGGAGGAGCAATCACCAGTGGGAGCAAGGATCATCGCCCTCAGCCCAGGATGAGGAGACTGGATGAGATCTACGAGAAGACGGCACCGGCTCTTAATAATTTTTCATTATATTGTCTTTTGGCAGATGTTGAGCCGTGCTCCTACGATGAAGCTGCAAAGGAGAAAAGCTGGAGGAAGGCGATGGATGCAGAGATCGCCTCCATCAAGAAAAATGAGACCTGGAAGCTGGTCGACCCTCCTGCTGGCCACAAACCCCTCGGGGTGAAGTGGGTGTACAAGGTGAAGAAAAATAAAGATGGAGGCGTGGAGAAGCACAAGGCGAGGCTAGTCGTGAAGGGTTACCGCCAAGTTCAAGGGGTCAACTATGATGAGGTGTTCGCCCCTGTAGCACGGATTGACACCATCCGCTTGATCATCGCCCTAGCTGCACACCATGGGTGGAAGATCATGCAGATGGATGTTGTCTCTGCCTACCTGAACGGGTACCTAGAGGAGGAAGTATACATCGAGTAGCCTCCAGGGTACGTGGTGAAGGGACAGGAGAGGAAGGTCTGCAAGTTGGTGAAGGCACTCTACGGGTTGAAGCAGGGAGCAAGAGCATGGAATGGGAGGATAGATGCTTTCCTGCAAAAGCATGGCTATCAAAAGAGCCCGCATGAGTACGCTCTTTATACCAAGGTGGACAAGGATGGAGGCATGATGATAATATGTCTCTACGTGGATGACATGATCTTCACGGGGAACAATGCTACCATGTATGATGAGTTCCGGGAGATGATGAAGAAGGAGTTTGAGATGACTGACTTAGGAGAGCTAAGTTATTTCCTGGGGGTGGAAGTGAAACAGGGAGAAGACGGGATTTTCATATCCCATAAGAAGTATGCGGAGGAGATTCTGAAGAAATTCAGGATGGAGGATAGCAAGCCTATCTCCACTCATGCCGACCCGGGAATGAAGCTGAGCAAGGATTCGAAGGAAGGAGCGGTGGACTCCACCTTATTCAAGAGCTTGGTGGGTAGTCTGCGCTACCTGACCTTCACCCGACCAGATATTATGTATGCGGTCGGGGTGGTGAGTAGGCACATGGAGGAGCCAAAGGAAGATCACTTCACAGCAGCGAAGAGGATCCTAAGGTACATCAACGGGACGAGAGGCCATGGGCTGAAGTATGCTACTGGAGAGGAGCTGACGCTGGTAGGTTACTCGGACAGTGACTACGGCGGGGATGTCAATGACCGGAAGAGCACTTCCGGATATGCTTTCAACATGGGAACAGGAGTGTTCTCTTGGAGTTCGAAGAAGCAGGCCACGATAGCTCTATCGTCCTGCGAGGCGGAGTACATAGCGGCAGCAGCCGGCACATGCCAAGCCATCTGGCTAAGGAATTTGTTGGAGAGCTTGCAGCATGGAGTGGATGGGCCAACGACCATGTAGGTGGACAACATGTCGGCCATCCAGCTCGCGAAGAACCCGGTACTACATGGGAGGAGCAAACACATCGATACAAGGTATCACTTCCTGAGAGAGCAGGTGGAGCTGAAGACCGTGGAGGTCAAGTATTGCCCGACCGGAGAGCAAGTGGCGGACATCTTTACCAAGGCGTTGAAGGTGGACACGTTCCTGAAGCTCAAAGGCAAACTCGGCATGCTATGCCAAGTTTGAGGGAGAGTTTGTTGGAGTTCGGCGTTGACCGTTGACCGGGCCCACTTGCATGGGGAGTTTCAAGTTTTGTTTTTATTGCTTAAGGGGGAGTGAATGTAATTTATTGGGGAGATGAGAGGATGGTAGGTGTAAGGTTAGTATTTAATAGCTTTTATTGCTTTGACCATTTGGCGCGTTGTCATTGGTTGTTGTTGCCTATATATAGGCTTGTAGTTTCATTTGTAAAGATTGATGCAATAGAAGAAAATTTCCCACTCCTTGTTTGCGTTTTAGAGAGAGGAGAGAGCGCCGCAGTGGCAAGGTTTCTAGTGAGAGAAGGTTGCCGGCGGTGAGCTTGCCGAGCGGTTAAGGGAGAAGCCGGGCGGTTTGATCTTCTCGCCGCGAGAAGGGTCTCGCGTGTGGTGGACTCGCTGGTGGAGGTCTAGCCGCGAGAGGGAAGTGGACTCGGCAGTAGTTGGGTGTGGTCGCGAGTGTGAGTTGGAGCACTCGTCGGGTCCCTAACCGCGTAGTTGAAGTGTTGGCTGGGCGAGTAGTCGGTCTCGCCAAGAGAGGTGGATCCCGCGTGAAGGCAAGATCTCGCAGAAGGGTTGGCAAGTAGGCTCTGGTGTGGCGGTCTCGCGTTGGTAAGCTTGCAGGCGGGAACTCGCGCGGGTAGGCGTCTTGAATAGGGGAACTCGCCGGTTAGTGGTTTTTGGTGTTAAGCAAATTTGCTTCGGAGGCGCAAGTGGCTACTCGCCTAACCGAGTGGGTAGGCCGGCTAAGTGAAGTTCTCGCCAAGTGGAATTCGAGGTGTGTTTGAGTTAGTACTGTCTAAGAGCGGGAGCCCATACACGTTTCCAACAGCTCGCTGCCACCTCATCCGCCAACATCATCCACCAACATCTTATATTCAAAACAATCGATAATAATTACTTCGTTAATACTATATAATATTAATTGTATTAATTAAATATTAAGGTTAGCTTATTAGGCGTGTCACCTTCATCTATATAAGGAGAGGTTTAGGAGGGTATTGGACAATTTTAGAGAGAGACTATCATGGGGAACTGTTACAACGTATTCTGTTATCGTTCCATTGCAATGTTTTCTTCCCTATATAAAGGGGACCCATTTATTGAATACAATAACATTTTTTCCCTAATTAACATGATATCAGAGTCGGTCGCATGCGGTAAACAATCTCCAGCTCTCGATCCTACTCTTGCTTCCGCTTTTGATCAGCGCTCCGCTTCCGCCTCCCCTCCCTCCCGACTTTTCTCTCTCTTTCTCTTTCGCTCCTCATCCCGTGTGGTCGCAGGCTTCTGTAGCTTCCGTTTTAAATAAATATAAACAATAGTAATTGCACTGTGAACTGAAATAAAACTACCCAATCGGATGGCTCAAAATGTCTGGGCCAATCGAGGAGCAAATCAAGGTTGTCAGGATCATGATTCAGATTTTAGGATCACATGATCCTACGACCTGGGTTACACTTTTCGATCTGGATCTTAATCTGGATTGGAATTAAGGCGCGTCCATGAGAGATCGCGATCTGGATCGTAGAATTGTTAGGATCGCGATCCTTACACGATTCCACGATCAAGTCTACCATATTAAAGAGACGCGGAAGCTTAGGTTAGAAAATCGCCCCCACCCCACTTCATTTCTGCTCCCGACGGCTATTCCTCTCCCGACGGAAACCCTATTCTGCTCCTGATTCCTCTCTCAGAGAAAGCTCTCATAGGTCTTCTTCTTCTGCTGCTGCTTCTTCTTCTTTTGCTTCTTCTTCTTCTTCTTCTTCTGCTTCTTCTTCTGCTGCAGCTGCTCAAATTTTCTCTGATTTCTATTTTCTTAGCTTCCAGGTCTTCTTCTTCTTCTGATTTCTGATTTTTGATGCTCGCCATCTCTATTTTCAGAAAGCTCACAGGAAGCTCTCACTAGAAGCACTCAGAAGCTCTCACAGGTCTTCTTCTTCTTCTTATTTCTGCTTGATTTCAATTCTATGGTTGTATGTATGTGTGTAGAACTGTAGATGTATTTTTATTTAGGAATCTTGATAAATTATCTTAGTTTTTTTGACATTTTTTTTATCAGTACGTATGTGTATGATAAATTATTAGGTCTTGTTTTGTACATTCTTCTTTTTCATGGTATGATCTATGTGAAGTTTTTATTGCTTACTGGAATCAGAATGTATGGTTATGAAGCTTTTTTATCAGAAATAGCTATTAAGGATTTATATTAGTGGTTTTGTATCGCTTCGACGAACATATGTTAAGGATTTATATTAGGATATGGCTGATGTGAACTTTATGTTATCTTTGGGTTTAGTTGTTCATTAATTTATTTTTGATATAAATACTCAAACGTTTATTAGTTTTATAGTTTCATATGTGTTAGTTGTGTGTAATTGGATGATAAAAAATATATTTACATATTTTAAGTCTTAATTTATTATTTTTGTAGGATCTTACGATCATCTATCCGATCCCACGATCCGATCCGATCCAACCAAAAAATGATCATACCTAGGATCTCGATTGTAAAATCTCATTTCCTACTAGACCCCTAAACTTAGATTAGGTTAGGACATGTGGTGGATGAATGGGGTTAGGCTAGGTTTGACCCATGGAGTTAGGATGAATGGGGTTAGGCTCGATTGTCAAATCTCATTTTGACCTATTCATGTTTGGGAAATCTAACATGCATGATGAAGGTATATTGAAATTTGGTGTGCCTATAGTAGAAATGGGAAAATGGGAATTTAGCCAATTTGGCCTATTGCATGTCCATGAAACTCTGGAAAGAGGCTTATAGGGATGAAATACACCTCCCATAAAAGTGATGGGATTTTTGGGATCAAAAATCCCATTAAATGGACTTATTGGAAATTATGTCCATTTGGAAATAAAATTAAAAAATTGGGACAATTACTTTTATGAATTCTGAAAATCTTTTCCAAGCCCTAGTAGGACATCATACACCTCTGGAAAAATTTATAAGTTTTTTTGGAAATTTTATGTTGAGTTTTTAGTAGAATTACATTATTGCCCCTTTTTGGGAATTAATTAAAAGTAAAGGAAATTTTTGCTTAACAATTATGGGAAAATTTATAGAATCTTAATTCTATGATTAGAACCTTGTGTATTTATTTGAGAATTTATGGGTGATTATGTATGTTAAAAACTCAAGTAGTTGCATTTTGGCAATATCATTATTATGGAATTTTGTTAAGCCAAATCATTGGATAGGATCATGAAATTTTGTATTTTGTGCTATTATATTAATATTGATCTCCAGTAATTTTATAAGAATTTATCGTTGGATAGTTGAAGTACTTCATTTGTAAAATGGATTAATTATGGTTTTAATCTTAATTAGAGAATATATAGAAATTTAAATGGAAAAATTATGATTCATGGTAGGCAATCATATTTAACTTAGTTGAACATCAGGAAAATTTCTTAGTCTTGTGGGATCATTGGATATAGTACATCATGCACAAAATGACTTAGGTCACTTAATTAAAAGATTTAATTTAGGGTCTTAATTACTTAGAAAAATGGTGAAATCCTAAATGGTCAACACCATACCAACCCAGTATAATTAATTAGGGGATTTTGGCCCAAGGAATTGGAAGTCCTATTATACGGGTTAGTATTAGGTCATGGGTTGCGCTTAGCAAAAGTAGCAGGTATTACTGGGACCTACAAGGGATACGATAGAAGGTTGAGTTGATAACTATATTGGGAAGATAAACCCTAGTTGGTGTCTAGTAGTTTACTTCATAATATCGAGTGATAGAGTGCAAAACCCCATGGATAGTAGCTAGAACGGAGACCGACGAAAGACCGTCGATTCCCCAATAATATCCTAAGTCATTAGGTTCGTTCCAGAGTAATAACGAGAGCTAGGTATGGATCATGGGTAGACAATAATAAAAGTAAGTATCCTTGCAAAAGGTAACTTTGGGCTTTCAATCCCATCTTGGTTCTTAGAGCCCCCGAGACCCCTTCATTAGGCATACCCTGGGAAGTCCTAAGATAGATTAACCCTAAATTGCTAGGTATAACAAATACTAGACAAGAGTAGTCTAATAGGATAAGAGAACATGGTAACATTCTCACTCGTGAAGGGTTGGAGGGATTAAGGATTAATAGAATGATGTGACAATCTCACCCGTGAAGGGTTGGAGGGTTTCAGGACAGTTAGTCTTGCGAGCTGGAGGCTCGAGAGTTTGAAATCAGGACGGGTTTAGTCCTGCGAGCTGGAGGCTCGGGTTGAGATACCTTGCATGTGCATAGAAACAAAATTAGTGGCGGGTCATGTAGTACTGGGCCAATCGTCACACCGATGGCAGTAAGGTGACTCTGGTGAGGTGTGAAGGTTTGAGGGGCCAGTAGGTTGTTTATACTGCGATCTGGAGGACAATCCCCGAAAACGCACACCCGACCAAGAAAGTCTGTCAGTTGTCCAGCATTAGTACGCAGAGACTCTAGAGTGCACCTAGGACATGTATAGAGGCATATGAAGGTTCTGGGCTTGGTAGTGTGTATACCCTCCTAGGAAGCGGAAGAGCTCGTTCTGCTGCTGCCGTAGCCACAATGATGGTACCAAAGAGTGATGCTAGTTCCAAAAAGCGGGAACTAAAGGTCTGTGATCACAGAGTCGTGCGTGTGAGTTGCACTTTTATGAATCATAACCGCATGCATAATATACATACATATTTAGGTCATACGCACCATAGATCCTTATCATACAAATTAGTATGGGTTCTTTTATATGATAAGTTACATTTATGAAACCTTAACTTATAAATTTGTATGGGCATTCATATAAGCTACTGTACTTCTGTGATGATAGTTTAGCAGTATATAGTTTACTTTCTGCTCCGCTCTTTACTTTACTTAATGCACTTCTTTTTAGTACTTTTTTTACTTACCTTACTTGTACTATATAGAACTGCTAAAGTAGAGATATACTTGTTATTACATAATCTTGATAGATTAGATCCACTATCACCTGCTATATGTACTTTTTCTACCCCGTGTTGTCCTCCGTTTTCTTCCACCCGCTCGGTGCCTAGGAGTCGCGGGGGTGAGGCGAGGAAAAAATGGCTTAGTCTTTATGACTAACGGTCGGTTGTGACCGTATCTTTTTAGGAGCTCGAGAAGATGGAGCACCAGGACGACCAGCAGGACGTAAGGAGCTGATACCACCACCTACTACTACTACAGCCCGGCGTCAGGTGATGCCGAGTGTACTGATGATAGATTAGCTTCCGCTTAGTTTACTTTGTGTGAGAGAGATTTGATGGATATGTACAGGGCATAAGCCCCTTTTCTCTTTTTGTACTCATTGTGGACTATTGTTGTACCTTTCATTTTCATATATATATGATATGTACTGTGATCTTTGTGGACTTGTTAGTTATTACTACTTGTTTTACTTCTATTCTCGATTGGCTGAAACTGGTTGAATGATCGTACTCGTCGGTAGGATCGGCGTATTGCGGTGTCGACTAACCCGTGAGTTAGTGTCACCGTAAGGCGGCAGTTTTGGGCATAAGACTGGGTTACCTCCTTGGTAAGGGGAGAGGGGTCTTACAAACTGGTATCACTTGAACAAACGATCATTTGAGAAAGAAGTCCACAACACTGGGTCATCCCGCTCGAGCAATAGTTTGCGGACAAACTATGCAACAGAAGCAATGGTGTGCCCATGTGTAAAAGTCACAGAAAATAGTCCATTTAAACAATGAGTTAAGACAATCCAATTAGGAAACCACCTTAGTTTGATTTACCAAGAGGATTTCGTAATATATCAGAGTCTAAAATCGACCTCGGAGATAGATTGGTTAAGGTACGAGGATACCAAAATTTATCAAGGGAAGAATTTGACGCAAGAGTCACTACTTAAGGCTTAAATTTCAATGTCCCTACTCCACCTATCGAGTGATATTATCACTTCTTACCCAAGCTGATAGGACCGCCTTAAGGAGAATTGGTGCATAAATCTATTAGTGGAATGGTAGGGTACTCGTAAACTTAACCCTCATACCGATGACTTGATTACACTGAGACAACTGGCGTGGAAAAAAAACCAAAGGTCGAATAAGAATTCAATTCTCAGAAGAGACCCATTGTTTTTGGTTGGGTCACATGTTGACATTGAGAAGATTGTCGTAAATAGTAACCTTAAGGGCTTAAGGTGTATAGCATATCAATTAGTCTCAAGGTGAAACTCCAGTTCTAAGATTGTTAGACCTAAGGATTGAGTGCACATATAAGAGGAATGCACTATAAATATTAAAGAAACTTAGCCCAAAAGGGTATGAGGGCTTATCCTTTTGTTTATTTGGCTAAATTGATAACGACTTGGATTTCTCTCGATCTGGTTTAGAAAATGTTGAGTCACAAACATAGTGATCTTTAAGTATTGGTATTTGAACATTACCCATATGACATTCGAGACTCGGGTACGAATAATTGGTAAGATGATCAACCCTCCCTAGAGGTTTGGGATGTACGTAGAAAGTTTGCCCGAATGGATATTCATTACAATCTTAGAACAAGAAAAGTCATCATGTTATGTTAGAAACCTTCTCGGGCTTGTGAATCAGATGATTACTTGGCACAACTTAAAGAGAGATCGTAATTCCATCAATGCATAATGACATGTTATATCCCAAGGAACAAAACAAGTTGCGTACAATCCACAAGAATTCGAACATCGAGCTTTCTAAAAAACTAAAATCAAAGCAGTTTCAACGACACAAAGACTCTATGTATAACTAAAGGAGTGTATAACCTCAACAAAACACGTTCCTAGATGCCTTAACACCTTAACCCAATTGACATAACACAATATTAATGATTATATTGTCGGTTAAGGATTTGATATATTGCAGGAGAAAGCCAAGGTGAATTGAGAATTCAGTACAAGTTAGAAGGATAACCGAAATTTTTGCATAACTAAGGCTCGTGATTATCTCATATTTAATGGGTAAGTTTGGGAGAAGTAAACACGATGATTGATCACTGCAACCCGCACCTACCTAACATAACTAGGTCATTAGGTTGGAAATATACAGATTAGGATAGGGTAATATCATGGTAACATGAAGGAGTGATCACGGGTCTTAAGTGTTATATGATTAGAACCTATAAGTGAGAATTCAAAGTTTTGAATAATTTTTTATGACATTGGGAGTATAGCAACCCCAAAAAAATAAGATCAAGTGAAAAACCATACTGAATTGGAAGATATATATTATAGGTATGATCCTTTGGATGTGACTCTAATGATTACAAGAATCAAAACAAAAGGGTTCGATGACATAATAATCGCCTTCAGAAAGATTCTTGATTTTGAGAACAAACTCATGATTATGAATATGATGTTATCCTTAAAATCAAGTATTATAATAATTTTGTGGATTTGAAATGCCCACTTTGCGGGTTACAAACACACTATCAGGCTTAGTGATCTTAGTAAATTTGATCATGAGTAGATAATGCAAGTTTATCTTACGCAAAAAGGAACAAATAAATTCAACCCTGCATGTACTAGATAGTGTGAATTATATATTGTTGGTATATATAAGTGGTGATAATTCATGAACTTAGAGAAATGATAGTCTTTACCATGTCATAATTTGTGGAGGTTAGATTGAAGATTACTTATACTAATTATTCCACACATAGTTGAGCTAACCTCGTGAGTATAATGGCTTTAGATGAGTATTCACATATTCTTGCCTACTAAAGATTACTATATGAATATGTATAGGAAGGTTACTACAAGCATGCCTAAGTTGAACTTCGAGCAAATAAAAGATTAATTTGTCAAGACATGATATTGAAAATGTAACGACTCAACAAATTGAAATGGGGTGGATGATTAGGTGAAGCGTACGTATAGGTATGACCTCTTGATTATGATATCGTCAAGAACCGGGACACATAAGTTGATAACATTGTAGCCACCATTAGGAGGATTCATGACTATGGAATATAGATTTTGACTATCAAAGGTGTATACGGTGAAATCACACAAAAATTAATTAGTGTTTAATCAAATTCTTTCTTATGATGAAATCAAACCGTGGTGAATCTTATTGTTTTGCAAGAATTCCTTATATCTTATCAATCAGAATCAAATTAGAAAAGCGATTGAGTGTCATGTTGTAAACATCAATATTAATAATGATCGCTTGATGTATATATGAAGAGTTCACTCTACAAATTATGTATTTTTACTTAAGTAGAGGTATAATATGTCATGAATTTGGAAGAAGATAAAAAATGTGGGGTGATAATCTTTTCATCAAATCTTAAGTTTGGAGGTTAGTTAATTACTATGCATAAGTTGGTCCTTTGTCATAAATAAAACTATGATAGCATATATTTGAAGATTCGATAAGGTATAAGCTATAAGGTATGAGGCGATTCTAGAAGGGAAATCTAAGATTTGTGCGCACAATTCTACATATAAGATTATTGATTTTCATGTACTTGATGATCATTGCTCGTAAGGGACTCCAAACCAACGTATGATTAAGGTTTATTTAATGATAATGTGTCAGAAGACTTGGAATTATGCCAACGCAATCTTGATTATGAATATCCCAAAATATAATGAAAGTGCATTTGGAAGGGGACTGTTACCTCTGGTAGAAACAACTATGAGGCCTATAGGGTAGGAATTGCCGGATGCTGCTATCTTTGGTCTAGGATGATGATCCAAGGGCACTCATATCAGATTATATTGAGGATACAGACGCACATATATAGCTGATCAAGGATCGACAAGCCAAGTACTACGATACGGGCATAAAAAAGTAGTGATCCAGGTGGGAGACAGAGTTTTCTTGAAGATATGTATGGTGCATTGTGTCTCGCGGGTATGGAGACACAAGAACCTCACCCTTGATTTATGGGACCATACTTGATCCTGGAGTGGATCGGTCCTTTGGCTTACTGGCTGGAGCTGCAGCCAGAGTTAGGGACTCTGCACAACGTCTTCCACATCTCTTCGCTACGGAGAGCTCTCCTTCGGCCGAAGCAGCATATTACCGCTGCAGCAGGCCCGATAGCACTTGATAGATCAGTTTGTTTAGAGCCAGTCCGGATCGATGATACCGCGGTCCGAGTGTTACGGAAGAAGAAGGTTCCCTTGGTAAAGGTATTGTGCTCCAACCACGGACGGGAGGAGAAAACCTAGGAGCCAATGGAACTGATGTGAGAACGGTACCCGAAGCTTTTCACCTCAGGTATACTTTAATTATGTTTAAGTTTCTTAAAATTCTTGTGCACAGAAATCCCGTAGACCCGAACTTGAATTTCGGGGATGAAATTATTTTTTTTGTTTATTGGGATTTGTAACATCTCATTTCCTACTAGACCCTTAAACTTAGATTAGGTTAGGACATGTGGTGAATGAATGGGGTTAGGCTAGGTTTGACCCATGGAGTTAGGGTGGATTTACATAGGGCCCACTATAGGGTTCGAGTCAAATCAGGTCAAACTAGCCCAAAATGGAATCATAGGTACACATTGACCCCACCACTATGCCCGTAACCCTAAAAGCAATCTATGCAAACCAAAAGCCACATAATTGGGTCAACCATTGACCCAAGTTGACTCAAGTCAACCATAACCCTAATTTGGTCAAATCCACACATATAGGCCCAATTAGCCCAAGTGTGACATCACCATGGCCCAACCTATGTTGGGTGATGCCATAGGGCACATGATCATCAAGTGGGGTCAGCCCACTCATCAAGTTGACCAAGTCAAGCCTAAAAGTCAACTCGGCCAACCTTATGCCTATTTAAGTAAATTTGAAGACCAATCTCATTCCTAATGGGCTAAGGCCTTGAGTCATGGCCCAACCCATGTTGGGTGATGAAATGGGGCTCATGACCATCAAGTGGGGTCAGCCCACTCATCAAGTTTATCAAGTCAACCCTATAAGTCAACAAGTCAATAAATGGCCTAAAGGAAGAAAAGGAAGGCCAAGCCCATTCCCAATGGGCAAAGCCCATGAGCCAAGGCCCATGACCAGCCTAAATGGTTAATGACAGCCCCTACCCCCTGAAATTTGAGAGAGATTGCATGTAAGGGGGTAGTTTTGGAAATTTGGGGAAAAAGAGGAGAGAGAGAAGAGAGGGAAAATAGTCATGAAGGCCATGTGGCCCTCCTCCTCAGTTCCCAAGCCCACATCTGAACCCACACATCAATTATCAGCCTTTCCAACCCAATTTCATGCCACTTGGAGCCAAGGAGGAGAAACAAAAGCTCATGGACGAAATCCTCATCATGGCATCTCTGTATACAGCCCATATCAGCCAAAACCAACCCTTCCATTAGCTTCAGAAGGTCCAAAGGAGTGGAATTCGATACCTGGATCGAAGCTTTTGGTGGAGAATCGGGTTCGGGAGCAAGCTCGGTGGAGAGGAGAAATTCCAAGGCCAACCACCGCCACCGCCGCCGTCGGGCTCCGATCAAGGTCTATTTCTCCTCCTCTCCCACTGTTCTAGCCTCCTAGATCATTTAGGAAATATTTCGAGCTCAATTGAGCTTGGATCCATGTGAGGTGTGGGAGAAAATACATGGTTTTGAAGGAGCTCGGGTTCGCCGGAAACTGCCGCCTCCGGCGGCCAAGTCGCCGCCAAATGTTAGCCCTCACCTCAACGGAGGTGGTGGTGGTGGTGGTGGCCGGCTAGGGAGGTGGCTGGATGGCCGGGAAACACCAGATCAAGGTGCTATAGGTCGGTGCAATCGTGTCCATCGGCTGGAGGAAGAAGACTCATAGATGTCGTCCATCTTGATGTATTAAACTATAGCTTATTTCATATTTTGTCACACTTTATTCTGTACCTTGCAGGCTGATTTTAGGCCTCTTAGAAGCATATTCAAAAAATGTGTTCAACATATAAAATGTAGTCTTAGGTCTTATAATTAAAATGACATCCTAAAGTTGCAATTTAGAACACTACAGATCCCTGTAGGGTCATTCTACCAAGACTGGACCTAGGTTAGGGCAGATCTTTAAATGAATGCCCAAGCCAAACCCTAAGTTTACATGACCTGATATTTTGGCCATGCATTTGATTAGGTCATACTTAGGTACTGACCAAAAATGGGAATTTTTGGAAAGTATTTTTCCATAGTTTTTAGAGAAATATCATTTAATAATTTAATTGAATATTTGGAGATCTACAACTTCAAATGCCCCCAAATTTGGGTGGCATGGTCATTGGGTCATTAGATGACCATTGTAAAAATATTAGACCATTTTTACCTATTCATGTTTTGGAAATCTAACATGCATGATGAAGGTACATTGAAATTTGGTGTGCCTATAGTAGAAATGGGAATTTAGCCCATTTGGCCTAATGCATGTCCATGAATCTCTGGAAAGAGGCTTAAAGGGATGAAATACACCTCC
The DNA here is from genome assembly GCA_039513925.1 of Platanthera zijinensis. Taxonomy (NCBI): domain Eukaryota; kingdom Viridiplantae; phylum Streptophyta; class Magnoliopsida; order Asparagales; family Orchidaceae; genus Platanthera; species Platanthera zijinensis. Next base: position 104,406,261 of record CM077088.1, read on the forward strand.
CATAGGAATTATGGGTTTTTTGGGATCAAAAATCCCATTAAATGGAATTATTGGAAATTATGTACATTTGGAAATAAAATTTGAAAATAGGGCCAATTACTTTTATAAATTCTAAAAATCAGTCCCAAGCACTAGTAGGACATCATACACCTCCGAAAAATTTTATAAGCTTGTTTGAAAATTTTATCTTGAGTTTTTAGTAGAATTACCCTATTGCCCCTTTTTGGAAATTAATTAAAAGTAAGGGAAATTTTTGCTAAACAATTATGGAAAAATTTATAAAATCTTAACTTTAGGATTTGAATCTTGTGTATTTATTTGAGAGTTTATGGGTGATTATGTATGTTAAAAACTCAAGTAATGGCATTTTGGTAATATCATTATTATGGAATTTTGTTAAGTCAAATCATTGGATAGGATCATGAAATTCAGTGTTTTGTGTTATTACATTAATATTGATCTCCAGTAATTTTATAAGAATTTTTCGTTGGATAGTTGAAGTACTTTATTTGGAAAATGGATTAAATATGGTTTTAATCTTAATTTAAGAATATATAGAAATTTAAATGGACAAATTATGATCCTTGGTAGCCAGTCATATTTAACCTAGTTGAACATCAGGAAAATTTCTTAATCTTGTAGGATCATTGGATATAGTACATCATGCATAAAATGACTTAGGTCACTTAATTAAAAGATTTAATTTAGGGTCTTAATTACTTAGAAAAATGGTGAAATCCTAAATGGTCAACAATATACACCATACCAACTCATGATAATTAATTAGGGGCATTTGGCCCAAGGAATTGGAAGTCCTATTATATGGGTTAGTATTAGGTCATGGGTTGCGCTTAGCAAAAGTAGCAGGTATTACTAGGACCCATAGAAAATACGATAGAAGGTTGAGTTGATAACTATATTGGGAAGATAAACCCTGGTTGGTGTCTAGTAGGTCACTTCATAGTATCGAGTGATAGAGCGCAAAATCCCAAGGACAGTAGCTAGAACGGAGACCAACAGAAGACCGTCGATTCCCCAATAATATCCTAAGTCATTAGGTTCGTTCCAAAGTAATAACGAGATCTGGGTATGGATCATGGGTAGAAAATAATAAAAGTAAGTATCCTTATGAAAGGGAACTTTGGGCTTTCAATCCCATCTTGCTTCCTAGTGCCCCCGAGACCCCTTTATTGGGCATACCCTGGGAAGTCCTGGGATTAACCCTAAATTGCTAGGTATAATAAACACTAGACAAGAGTAGTCTAATAGGCTAAGAGAACATGGCAACATTCTCACCTGTGAAGGGTTGGAGGGATTAAGGATTAAGAGAATGATGTGACAATCTCACCCGTGAAGGTTTGGAGGGTTTCAGGACAGTTAGTCTTGCAAGCTGGAGGCTCGAGAGTTTGACATCAAGACGGGTTTGGTCCCGTGAGCTGGAGGCTCGGGTTGAGATACCTTGCATGTGCAAAGAAACAAAACTAGTGGCGGGTCATGCGGTACTAGGCCAATCGTCACACCGATGGTAGTATGATGACTCTGGTGAGGTGTGAAGGTTTGAGGGGCTAGTAGGTTGTTTATACTGCGGTCTGGAGGACAATCCCTGAAAACACACACCCGACCAAGAAATTCTGGCAGTTGGCCAGCATTAGTACACAAAGACTCTAGAGTGCACTTAGGACGTGTACAGAGGAGTATGAAGGGTCTGGGCTTGGTAGTGTGTATACCTGCCTAGGAAGCAGAAGCGCCCGTTCCGCTGCTGCCATAGCCACAACAGTGGTACCAGAGAGTGATGCTAGCTCCAAAAAGCGGGAACTAAAGGTCTGTGATCACAGAGTCATGTGTGTGAGTTGCATTTGTATGAATCATAACCGCATGAATAACATACATACATATTTAAGTCATACGCACCATAGATCCTTATCATAAATTAGTATGGGCTCTTTTATATGATAAGTTACATTTATGAAACCTTAACTTATAAATTTGTATGAGCATTCATATAAGTTAATGTACTTCTGTGATGATAGTTTAGCAGTATATAGTTTACTTTCTGCTCCGCTCTTTACTTTACTTACTGCACTTTTTTCAGTACTGTTTTTACTTACCTTACTTGTACTATATAGAACTGCTAAAGTAGTGATACACTTGCTATTACATAATCTTGATAGATTAGATCCACTATCACCTGCTATACTTTTTCTACATCGTGTTGTCCTCTGTTGTTGTCCTCCCGCTCGGTGCCTAGGAGTCGCGGGGGTGAGGAGATGACAAAATGGCTTAGTCTTTATGACTAATGGTCGGTTGTGACTGTATCATTTTAAGAGCTCGAGGAGATAGAGCACCTGGACGACCAGCAGGATGTGAGGAACTGATACCACCACCTACTACTACTGCAGCCCGATGTTAGGTGATGATGAGAGTGATGATAAATTAGCTTTCGCTTTGTTTACTTTGTCTGAGAGAGATTTGATGGATATGTACAGGGCATAAGCCCCTTTTCTCTTTCTGTACTCATTATGGACTATGGTTGTACCTTTCATTTTCATATATATATGATATGTACAGTGATCTTTGTGAACTTGTTAGTTATTACTACTTATTTTACTTCTATTCTCGATTGGCCGAAACTGATTGAATGATCGTACTCGCCGGCAGGATCGGCCTCTTGCGGTGTTGACTAACCCATGAGTTAGTGTCACCGTAAGACTGCAGTTCTGGGCATAAGATTGGGTTACCTTCTTAGTTACCCAGCTCGAGCAATAATTTTCGGACAAACTGTGCAGCGGAAGCAATGGTGTGTCCATGTGTAAAAAAGTCACAGAAAATAGTCCATTTAAACAATGAGTTAGGCCAATCCAATTAGGAAACCACCTTAGTTTGATTTACCAAGAGGATTTCGTAATGTATTAGAGTCTAAAATCGACCTCGGAGATAGATTGGTTAAATTACGAGGATAACAAAATTTATAAAGGGAAGAATTTAACGCAAGAGTCACTACTTAAGGCTTAAATTTCAATGTCCCTACTCCACCTATCGAGTGATATTATCACTTCTTACCCAATCTGATAGGACCGCCTTAAGGAGAATTGGTGCATATAATCTATTAGTGGAATGGTAGGGTACTCGTAAACTTAACCCTGATACCGATGACTTGATTACGCGGAGACAACCGGCGTGGAAAAAAATACCAAAGGTCGAATAAGAATTCAGTTCTCAGAAGAGACCCATTGTTTTTTGTTGGGTCATATGTTGACATTGAGAAGATTGTCATAAATAGTAACCTTAAGGGCTTACGGTGTATAGCATATCAATTAGTCTCAAGGTGAAACTCCAGGTCTAAGATTGTTAGACCTAAGGATTGAGAGCACATATAAGAGGAATGCACTATAAATATTAAAGGAACTTAGCCCAAAATGGTATGGGGGCTTATCCTTTTGTTTATTGGGCTAAATTGATAACGACTTGGATTTCTCTCGATCTGGTTTAGAAAATGTTGAGTCGCAAACATAGTGATCTTGTAGTATTGGTATTTGAACATTACCCAGATGACATTCGAGACTCGGGTATGAATAATTGGTAAGATGATCAACCCTCCCTAGAGGTTTGGGATATATGTAGAAAGTTTGCCCGCTTGGATATATATATTACAATCTTAGAATAAGGAAAGTCGTCATGTTACGTTAGAAACCTTCTCGGGCTTGTGAATTAGATGATTACTTGGCACAACTTAAAGTGAGATCGTAATTCCATCAATGCATAATGACATGCTATATCCCAAGGAACAAAACAAGTTGTGTACAATCCATAAGAATTCGAACATCGAGCTTTCCGAAAAACTAAAATCAAACCAGGTTCGACGACACAAAGACTCTATGTATAACTAAAGGAGCGTATTACCTCAACAAAGCCTGTTCCTAGATGCCCTAACACCTTAACCCAATTGACATGACACAAGATTAATGATTATATCGTCAGTTAAGGATTTGATATATTGCAGGAGAAAGCCAAGGTGAATTGAGAATTCAGTACAAGTTAGAAGGATAACAAAAATTTTTGCATAACTAAGGCTCTGATTATCTCATATTTAATGGGTACGATTGGGAGAAGTAAACACGAAGATTGATCACTGCAACCCGCACCTACCTAACATAACTAGGTCATTAGATTGGAAACATACAGATTAGGATAGGGTAACATCATGGTAACATGAAGGAGTGATCACGGGTCTTAAGTGTTATATGATTAGAACCCATAAGTGAGAATTCAAAGTTTTGAATAATTTTTTTATGGCATTGGGAGTATAGCGACCCCAGAAAAAATAAAATCAAGTGAAAAACCATACTGAATTGGAAGATATATATTATAGGTATGATCCTTTGGATGTGACTCTAATGATTACAATAATCAAAACAAAAGGTTTCGATGACATAATAATCGCCTTCAGAAAGATTCTAGATTTTGATAACAAACTCATGATTATGAATATGATGTTATCCTTAAAATCAAGTATTATAATAATTCTGTGGATTTTAAATTCCCATTTTGCGGGTTACAAACACACTATCAGGCTAGCTTAGTGATCTTAGTAAATTTGATCATGAGTAGATAATGCAAGTCTATCTTACGTAAAAAGAAACAAATAAATTCAACCCTGTATATACTAAATAGTGCGAATTATATATTGTTGGTATATATAAGTGGTGATAATTCAGGAACTTAGAGAAATGATAGTCTTTACTATGTCATAATTTGTGGAGGTTAGATTGAAGATTACTTCTACTAATTATTCCACATATAGTTGAGCTAATCTCGTGAGTATAATGACTTTAGATAAGTATTCACACATGCTTGCCTACTAAAGATAACTATATGAACATGTATAGGAAGGTTACTACAAGCATACCTAAGTTGAACTTCGAGCAAATAAAAGATTAATTTGTCAAGACATGACATTGAAAATGTAATGACTCAACAAATTGAAATGGGGTGGATGATTAGGTGAAGCGTACGCATAGGTATGACCTCTTGATTATGATATCGTCAAGAACCGGGACACACAAGTTGATAACATTGTAACCATTATTAGGAGGATTCATGACTATGGAATATAGATTTTTACTATCAAAGGTGTATACGGTGAAATCACACAAGAATTAATTAGTGTTTAATTAGATTCTTTCTTATGATGAAATTGACTCGTGACGAATCTTATTGTTTTGCAAGAATTCCTTATATCTTATCAATCAGAATCAAATTAGAAAAGCAATTGAGTGTCAAGTTGTGAACATCAATATTAATAATGATCGCTTGATGTATATATGAAGAGTTCACTCTACAAATTATGTATTTTTACTTAAGTAGAGGTGTAATATGTCATGAATTTTGAAGAAGAAAAAAAGGGGAGGTGATAATCTTTTCATCAAATCTTAAGTTTGGAGGTTGGTTAATTACTATGCATAATTTTGCCTAATGCATGTCCATGAATCTCTGGAAAGAGGCTTAAAGGGATGAAATACACCTCCCATTGGAAGGATGGGATTTTTGGGATCAAAAATCCCATTAAATGGAATTATTGGAAATTATGTCCATTTGGAAATAAAATTTGAAAATAGGTCCAATTACTTTTATAAATTCTGAAAATCTGTCCCAAGCCCTAGTTGTACATCATACACCTTTGGAAAATTTTATAAGCTTGTTTGGAAATTTTATCTTGAGTTTTGAGTAGAATTACCTTATTGCCCCTTTTTGGAAATTAATTAAAAGTAAAGGAAATTTTTGCTGAAAAATTATGGGAAAATTTATATAATCTCAACTCTATGATTAGAATCTTTTGTATTTATTTGAGAGTTTATGGATGATTATGTATGTTAAAAACTCAAGTAGTGGCATTTTGATAATATCCTTATTATGGAATTTTGTTAAGTCAAATCATTGGATAGGATCATGAAATTCAGTATTTTGTGTTATTACATTAATATTGATCTCCAATAATTTTATAAGAATTTTTCGTTGGATAGTTGAAGTACTTCATTTGGAAAATGGATTAATTTTGGTTTTAATCTTAATTAAAGAATATATAGAAATTTAAATGGACAAATTTTTATCCTTGGTAGCCAGACATATTTAACCTATTTGAACATCAGGAAAATTTCTTAGTCTTGTGGGATCATTGGATATAGTACATCATGCACAAAATGACTTAGGTCACTTAATTAAAAGATTTAATTTAGGGTCTTAATTACTTAGAAAAATGGTGAAATCCTAAATGGTCAACAATATACACCATACCAACTCATGATAATTAATTAGGGGCATTTTGCCCAAGGAATTGGAAGTCCTATTATACGGGTTAGAATTAGGTCATGGGTTGCGCTTAGCAAAAGTAGCAGGTATTACTGGGACCCACAGGAAATACGATATAAGGTTGAGTTGATAACTATATTGGGAAGATAAACCCTGGTTGGTGTCTAGTAGGTCACTTCATTATATCGAGTGATAGAGCGCAAAACCCCAAGGACAGTAGCTAGAACGGAGACCGGCGGAAGACCGTCGATTCCCCAATAATATCCTAAGCCATTAGGTTCGTTCCAAAGTAATAACGAGAGCTGGGTATGGATCATGGGTAAACAATAATAAAAGTAAGTATCCTTACGAAAGGAAACTTTGGGCTTTCAATCCCATCTTGGTTCCTAGTTCCCCCAAGACCCCTTCATTGGGCATACCCTGGGAAGTCTTGGGATTAACCCTAAATTACTAGGTATAACAAACACTTGACAAGAGTAGTCTAATAGGCTAAGAGAACATGGCAACATTCTCACCCGTGAAGGGTTGGAGGGTTTCAGGACAGTTAGTCTTGCGAGCTGGAGGCTCGAGAGTTTGACATCAGGATGGGTTTTATCCTGCGAGTTGGAGGCTCAGGTTGAGATACCTTACATGTGCATAAAAACAAAAATAGTGGCGGGTCATGCGGTACTAGGCCAATCGTCACACCGATGGCAGTACGGTGACTCTGGTGAGGTGTGAAGGTTTGAGGGGCCAGTAGGTTGTTTATACTGCGGTCTGGAGGACAATCCCCGAAAACGCACACCCTACCAAGAAAGTCTTGCAGTTGGCCAGCATTAGTATGCAGAGACTCTAGAGTGCACCTAGGACGTGTATAGAGGCGTACAAAGGGTCTGGGCTTGGTTGTGTGTATACCCGTCTAGGAAGCGGAAGCGCCCATTCCGCTGCTGCTGTAGTCATAACGGTGGTACCAGAGAGTGATGATAGCTCCAAAAAGCGGAACTAATGGTTTGTGATCACAGAGTCTTGTGTGTGAGTTGCACTTGTATGAATCATAAACGCATGCATAACATACATAGATATTTAGGTCATACGCACCATAGATCCTTATCATATAAATTAGTATTGGCTCTTTTATATGATAAGTTACATTTATGAAACCTTAACTTATAAGTTTGTATGGGCATTCATATATGTTAAGGTACTTCTGTGATGATAGTTTAGCAGTGTATAGTTTACTTTCTGCTCCGCTCTTTACTTTACTTACTGCACTTCTTTTCAGTACTTTTTCTACTTACCTTACTTGTACTATATAGAACTGCTAAAGTAGAGATATACTTGCTATTATATAATCTTGATTGATTAGATCCGCTGTCACCTACTATAATTTTTCTTTCCCTTAACTGTCCTCCGCTTTCGTCCTCCCGCTCCATGCCTAGGACTCGCGGGGGTGAGGCGAGGACAAAATGGCTTAGTCTTTATGACTAACGGTCGGTTGTGACCGTATCATTTTAGGAGCTCGAGGAGATGGAGCACCAGGACAACCAGCGGGATGTGAGGAGCTTATACCACCACCTACTGTTACTGCAACGCGGCGTCAAGTGATGACGATTGTACTGATGATAGATTAGCTTCCGCTTAGTTTACTATGTGAGAGAGAGATTTGATTGATATGTACAAGGCATAAGCCCCTTTTCTCTTTTTGTACTCATTGTGGACTATTATTGTACCTTTTATTTTCATATATATATGGTATGTACTGTGATCTTTGTGGACTTGTTAGTTATTACTACTTGTTTTACTTCTATTCTCGGTTGGCCGAAACTGGTTGAATGAACGTACTCGCCGGTAGGATCAGCGTCTTGCGGTGTCGACTAACCCGTGAGTTAGTGTCACCATAAGGCGGCGATTCTGGGCATAAGACCGGGTTACCTCCTTGGTAAGGGGAGAGGGGTCTTACATCGATTCTAACAATAATGGGGAAAATACAACTCAAAATATAAAAAGCCATATATGGACTCGACTCGGATCGTTCTTCCAGATGCAACCACGGACTTTGATCATCCATACGGGCAACAGATCACCTCCGCCTGCGAGAATATATGTGTGTCGGTCATGGCACTTGCATTACACCTCATTGCATTTAGGATTGCATTTAGAGAGTCCTCCCAATTCAATCGACCTACCACTGCATCAGAACTAGTGAAGAGATTCAACTCACAAGACTTCTAAACGAATCACTTTATTTTTTTTTCGACAAACACAGGATAAAAGGATCAATTTAATTTTGAAATACAGTTGTGGTATGTTATACAGTCTCATAGAGAAACAATCGAGTTAGATAATAAAATAATATAAATACGATAATAATTCAACTAATTTAAGCACATACATAATCTATAATTACCAACATCAATTTGCCTCATAGCATTGACGTGGAAAATTTGAAAAAGAACTGTACGCCGGAGCTATGAAGCACCAACACTCTCGGGGGGTCAACGTGTCCGTGTCGGACTCTCCGACACGCATCTGACACGTCAACACGCTAGGACACGCTTGTCGGCATGCCAACACGTTTTGGTCATACGGGACACGCGTGTCCAGCTATTTTTTAAAACTCTCCAAGCCGCAGTTTGATGCTCATTTATCTCGCAAGCGAAGGTCCTCTTCCTCCCACAGATCTAGGGCATCGGCATTCCTTTCTCCATCTCCATGCTCCAATTCTTTATGCTCTCACTCTGTATTCCTCCGGCGAAGATCGTCTTCCTCCCGCAGAGCTAGGGCATCGCCGTCTTTCTTGTTCTTCTCCTGCGTGATATAGGGCATCTTCAACTCTTCGTGCTCTCGCTGCTTTGAGCTCCAAATTTGTCATCTTCTCATCTTGCTTTCGATTGCAGCTCCAGGTTTCTCATCTTCTCATCTTGCTTCCAGCTCCTGTTCTTATTGCAGCTCCGATTCTTCTTGCTTCTAGCTCCAGGTATTCTTCCAGCTCTGATTCTTCTTTCTTCCAGCTCTTATTCTTCTTCCAGCTCCTGTTCTTCTTGCTATGTTAATATCTTATTTGCGATCTTAGCTTACTGACATTATTTATGCTATAGAGATAGTCATGCGATCTTAGCTTATACATGAAACATCTTAATTGGTAACCTATACATATTTTATCCATGCTTTAACATTATAAAATTCTAAAAAGTTTCTAATTCTTTTCATAGACCTAGGTATTGAAGTGGTGGTGTATTGGATAATCCTTAAAGTTTTATATTCTACATGATTCTGTATTTACATGCATCAAGATTGTGTTCCTAATTCTTTTTATTATCATATATGTTCCTCATTGGTATATATGGACAATGTATATGTTAACTTTTATGTGCATTTGATGTAATAAGATAATAGTTTAACAATGTATATGCTGCCTTTTATCTGTAATCACGAATGATCTTCACACTTATTAAATTCAACACTGTATAGTTTTACATCACATTGTTGAAGCATATTGATGTTATTATGAAGCTCATACTTTGTAAATTTAGTTTGATGCCCGTAATCAATTCATGTGTTTGAATTCCATCCTACAATCAAACAAAAAAATTAGCAGATTCAATTCATGTGTCAGAAAACCATACTGGAAACGAACAAAGGATTGATTTTGGCCCAATTATTGAATATTGCTATGAATATTATCTTATTACTATGTTAACTCTTAACATATGAATATTGCTATGTTAACTCTTAACAATTATCTTATTACTATGTTAACTCTTAACTTATGAATATTGCTATGTTAACATATGAATATTGTTATGAATATTGCTATGAATATTATCTTATTAATATATTAACTCTTAACTATGAATAATGCTATGAATATTTGTGGTGTCATTCTTCATTTCTTTGATTATAGTATAACAAGTGACAAATGAGCTTTTTGGATGAATTTCTTGTTATGTTCTTTTGGTTTATTTTAATGGTGTTATGTATTGATTCTTTTTGGTAGGAACACCTACATTTTTGTAGAATGTCTTCAAGCAAGGGCAGTAATAGTGGTTCACAAGAGCCTATATATATCTGATGATGATCCGAATAAACCATTATGGAGGTTTGTCACTAAGCTAGCTACACATGGTGAGGCGGGAGGCAATTTGACATGGAAGTGTAAATTTTGTGAAAAAAATTTACAAGTTTATATACAAGAGTGAGAGCACATTTGTTAATGCTCAGTGGAAAAGGAATTGGAAAATGTGCAAAAGTAGAAAAGAGTGATCTCATTGAGATGGAAAATTTAGAAAAAGAGTTGAATGCTAGAATTGCAAGTCTTGCTCCTAGAAAGGTTCCTTTGCCACCTTCTAGAATTTCAAGTAGTGAAGGTGGATCTTCTAGTGGGGTTCATTATTTCACCAAAAAAAGAAATTTTGACAGTTGTGGAAAAGGAGCACTTGAGAAGTCATTTAACATGGGTCAACGAGAACAGTTAGACTATGAGATTGCGAGAATGTTTTATTCAGCAGGTTTACCATTTAATCTAGCAAGGAATCCTTACTTTATATCCGCTTTTACTTATGTTGCAAATCATGATATTGCGGGATATTTACCACCAAAATACAATTCTCTTAGGACGACCTTGTTGCAAAAGGAGAAATTAAAAATTGATAGATTGTGTGCAGCTATCAAAACGTGCAGAAGATCTGGTTTTCATACACAGCAATTTATGTCTACTTTCAAGAAAAAATCCACAATATACACAAAAACAAAGATGTGGGATGGTGGAGATGCTTTTGATACATTCGAAGATGTTGGTATGCTGAAAATTGCAAATCTCTCACTGGATGATTCGGACATGGAATCTGTTGTTTTAGATTATATATAACATGTAAGTATGAGTATTACATTTTTATATGTCATGTTTGTTCATTTCTTGTCTATTTATTAGTATTTTACAATTTTTATAATTATAAAATATGAATTTAACAAACATGTCCGAACGTGTCGACAACCAACTTTTTTAAAAATTCATTTAAGCATGTGACATTCTCTCTTATGTAATTAATTCTAATTTTATTTTACCAAAACAAAAATATATTTTTAATATATTAACAATATTAATAGGGAAGAGTATAAGCTCATGATTCCATGTAGATCTGAAAGTGAAGGGATAGATCACACTAATTCTAGAGGGAGGGTGAATCGAGTATTAAAAAATCTTTTGATTAATTTTAGTGATATCTATATGTGAATAGGCAGAAATAAACACAGAAAATCACAGCATAGAAAATAACAAATAGAGCAACCAGACGACACAAAGATTTTATAGTGGTTCCCCTAAAACTTAGGTACATCCACTCTTCTACCACCCTGGTAGAAATCCACTATAGGTTTTTGATCAGGTGCCCTGCCACCATAGGTTTTTGCTCAGGTACCCTGTCACCACAAGATCTATTTTCAAGGGAGATCTAACAACCCTTTGAGATTTTGACCAGGTGCTCAAAAATCAAACTAAGTCTTTTGATCAGGAGACTTAACAACCAAAGGGATAACTTTTGAAGGGAGTTAAAAACTCTTTTACAGTAAGGTAAAAAGAAATTTGATATTGTCTTCTCTTTCTCAATGTTCTGAGAAAACTAGTGGATTGTTGTTGTTGTCAAAGCTCTCCCTGAGATGTAGAATAATTCAGGAGAATGGAAGCTCTGCTCAGGGTATAGGCCTTCAGATTGCATGTTGATCTTCAGGAAGCTTTTAGATAGACGTTGATGGATTGTCTCTTGAAAGCCCTGAAGCAAAAACTGATGAAGAACTTAAGTCGTATAAGAGCTATTCTTCTTTCAGTTTTCTGTGAATTATTCTTTTTATCACAGCTTTCTAACTTGCTGTCTTGAAAAATAATCCTTATATATTCCGTGCAGATTTTTGCCTTTGAATTTTAAATTCCTTCCCTTGACTGACTGCAGAAATTCTTGGAGTTGAACGGCTAGAATTTTTCTTTAATGAGTTTCCCCAAATGTCTCAATAAAATAAGGCAAGTAATAACTCTGTGAAGACCATAATTAATACAGTCATGGAATGGCTATATTCATAAGAATATTATGCATTAATTATCAGAGCATTACAGACATATTATAATATAATTTGAAATTCATCTTCCTTAGTCGAACTGAAATAAACAAAGAATTAGTTGAACTGAACCTGAGAGAAATTAGTCGAACTCGGCAAATTTTTTGTCAAGCTGAGCTCCGAGAATGTCGAGCTGAAAAGGTACTTTGCCAAACTGAGCTCCAAGTTCGTCAAGCTGAGATAGTCCTTTGTCAAGCTAAAGTTATGATATGAGATCAGAGATCGTCGAACTTAGCTAGACATTCGTCGAGCTCAACTCAAAGAAGGAACTCTGAGTTTGGCGATCTGAGATCGACGATCGTCGAGCTGAGCTCAGCTATCGTCGAGCGAATTTTTCTGAAATCTTTAACCTATCTTGTCTCTAAAGTCTTGAGTCTCTGAAGTCTTCTGAAGGCATGTTTCAATAATCTAACCTGATGTGACTAACCTTAACCCTAAATGTAACAAATGACCTTAGGCTATACATGTTGGGTCAACAAACCTAATAGTGAACCTAATAGTGAACCTAGCCCAAATCCCTGAGAGTTTGCATAATTACAGATTGTTTAACATCCCTCAGACAACTAGACCCCTAGGAGTGGTTTTGTCATGACTAGGTCATGACAAAACCATAGGAAGCCCAAGAAGACCAAGTGAACCTAGGAATATAGGTGAGATCACTATGGTCTACAAATAGTAGATTTCTAAACACTAGTTTAGGATGATTATGGGGCTTCACCATGACTCCAAGACCCCACAAGAACCTCACCAACCTATTTTAAGGTTCATTAGAGCCCCAAGGGTCCATTGGAGTCTACCCAGGGTGGCCAAGTTGACCTCGGATCATCCTAGGCCTAAATTGGTCAAGGTGCCCTAACTAAGGGCAATGTGCCCCTAATGTGCCCAACCAATCCTAAATAGGTCTTCGTAGACCTAAGGTGAGGTCAATGGGTCACCAAAGACCCATTGGGGTCAACCTTAGAGGCTAAGTTGACCCAAGTCAACCCTAGCCCTAAAGTGGTCAAAGTGCCCTAACTAAGGGGCAAGTGACCTCCAAGGTGCCAAGTCAACCCTACACAACCCTTCCTAGACCTTAGGGGAAGCCAAGGGGTCATAAAGGACCCCTTGGGGTCAACCCAAATGGTCATGTTGACTAAAGTCAACTCATAGGTCAAAGTGGTCAACTTAGGTTTACCTAGCCCAATTCAAGTGGGCTAAGCCCAAGTGGTGTGGCCCATTAGCCTAAGGAGTGGAGAGACACATTTTGGGCCCACCAAATTCAGAGAATGATGACTAGGAGAGAGAAGGAAGGAGTTACTCAATTTTTGAGGAGAGAGAAAATGGAGCTTAATGGCCATTATGGCCATGGAGGTTTCAAAACCCCCCACCTTGATGGGCCTTTACTCCTTGGAGGCAGGCAAGGGGTTTTCAAGAGGCGGCTGACCAATGGGGTGGCTCAGCCCTTCAAATGGCTGAAACCAAAAGTGACCATTAATGGTCATCATGGCCATTGGAGTTACACCCTTCCCCATCCCCAATTAGGGATCTTAAAAGCATCACAAGGCAGAGGGGAGAAGGTTACAACCTTTACCTGAAGGATTCAAAACACTTGACTTTGTTGTTGCAGAAACTCGATCGGCGCCACCACCATGGCAAATCGGAGATCAACGCGCCTCTAGCCCTCCCAATAGGTCCTCCTCCTCTCCTTTCTTTGTGGGTAGATCGTAGGAATCGTCTAGGATGAGAATCAGACTCAATTGAACCCGATCGGGGGAAGAAATTCTCCTGGTTTTTTCGAAAAACTAACTTGTCAGGATCGCCGGAAATGTCCCCTCCAGTGGTTGTGCCGCCGCATGGCGATAGCCACCACCTCGATGGAGGTGGTGGGGGCAGTGGCCGGCCGGGGAGATGGCTGGGTGGCCGGCGACAGCACTTGGAAATGGATCCAGGAAGATTTCATCCTGGCCGTTGGCGTGCTGGGAACGATAACCAGATGCCGTCCATTTCTGCGCGAAGATTCGTGCGCCATTGATTTAGATCTTAGGAATTTAATTAATTTCATTTCATTGATTCTGTCACAGAAAATATTATTAATGTTTTTATTTATTAAAAATACTTAGAGGCATATACTGTAACACCAAAAAATCCCAAATTTCCAAAGTTTGGAATTCATGCTTAAACACAGCCTGGGACACGAGCGTGTCCCAGGGCGTGTCCTGCTCGGGCTTCTCGAGAAGGCGTTGAGTGTAGTTTGGTCTCGAGAACGCTTTGAGTGAGGCACACGACCTGGGACATGGGCGTGTCTGTAACGCCCCGTTTTTTCAGCGATTATTTTTATTCTCGTTTGGCGTTACGATGACGCGTTTCCGTGGCTTGTGCCATTTGTGGAGTGTGGTTTAGCTCCTTAGAACTGAGTGCCCTATTCTGTAGCCTGTTGGCAAGATCTCCCTAGCAAGCCGAGTCGTTTTGGGTGACCCGGTGTGGCCTCTCGGGGGGATGTTGGTGTTTGGCTTTATTTGGGTATAACTCGAGTTCTGTTCGTCGAAAATTAATTTCGACTTCGCCGTTGTGTTCGTAGCGTGGGTATTTAGCTACGGTGCGAATTTCGTCGAATTCCGAGGTAGATCGGTTTTCGCGTCGATTTGGTGCTTTATGTAATTTTGTAATTAATTATATTATTATATAATTATATATATATATATAGTTTATGAAAAGGCACGCATCATCTTCTTCCCCGCTTGAAACCGCCGGCCCTGTACGAGAGAACGGAGAAACCGCCTACCCTTCCCTTCAGACGCCGATTCCCGGAGCGTTTGTGGACGGAATTCGATTCCGAGAGTGGATTTGGATTGCTCTCGTCAAGACCTTCATTCCTACGGTAAGAAATTCGATTTTCGTGGAGTTTTGCGAGGATTGGAATTTTCGGTTTTGGAGCTTTCCGCCATTAATGGCCGAGTGTTTGTTTTAGGTGTTGCGGCCGTTTTGATCCGTGCGAAGAGGAGGAAAGCAGTCCAAAGCTTCGCTGAGATTTGAGGCAAGTGGTATTCTTGCCCTTGCCAAGTTTTTTTTTTCGATTTTACTTGCTGAAATTGAAATCCCGGTTAGCCTAGGTTAGAGGCCTTGTTGTTCTCATTTTCTTGCTAACTATAGGGCTTAGTTCTTCCTACTGAAACCCCCCTATTTTGTGATGATTGGAGTCCAAATTGTCGGCGTGGAGCCGTTGTTTTCCTTTACTCTGATTGTTGCTCTGGTTCGGGTGTAGCCGAGAGGGAGAGTTAGGAGGGGGTGTGGTTGCCGATTTTTCGTTAAGGTATTACTCGAATGATTAGGCATAGTTTGTATAGTAGTGGTGCGCGACGTTGGTAGTTTCCTGCTGCTATTGCAGTTGCGTGAGTCGTGTGCGCGTTCCGGTGTCGTTCGGGAAATTCCAAACGGTACAGGTTAGCCGCGCACGGTCGTTAACCGTTAGGGCGCACGACCACTGGTCGTGTGCCTCTGGTCGTGCGCGTATAACTTTCAGTTTCCAAAGTTCTTTCTCGTAGATCGCACGAGCGCTGGCAAGCAGTGCGCACGACCACTGATCGTGCGTCACTGATCGTGCGCTGATGCTAAGTTTTCTCAGGTTTTCCAGGTTCGCTTCGCACGATCGTCAGCCGATGAGTGCGCACGACCACTGATCGTGCGTCACTGATCGTGCGCTCTGTATACTTTCTTTTGCTAGGCAAATTTAGCTGGGTTCGAGTGCGGGAGTTTAGATACTCAAGTGGCAGGCAACTACTCGAGTTCTGGATCTTCTGCCTTGGTCGTTCGACTATCGTCGAGCTCCGTATTCTTTAGTGGGTTTGTGGGTAGTGACTTTATTTTGGCGGCGAGTGAGGCTAGCTCACTCAACGCCAAAGTTTAGGTAGGCACTAAGTGGGTTTCACTCAACGCCTAGTCGTGTTGGTTTATTTCAACACTCTTCCTTTACCTTGTCTTTCGTTTCCGAGTGGATTTCTAGTTGTATTTCTGGGTTTTCCTTGTCGGCCATTTTCTTTATTTTCCTAAAGGCCGAATTGTGGGTCGTGGTTAGTAGTGGTGGTTGTAGCTCTTTATGGGGGTGGAGTTGTGTGATATAGCCAAGGCCACCCATGTTTTTCTTGCTCCAGGTACGGGCTGGGCATGTCAGGTGGAAGGTCCCTTGTGTTTTCACGTGTTGACCCTCGAGCTTTTGACTTGGACATGGTGGATTGGGGGACTGCGTTTGCCTTCGATCCGGTTCCTCGTTGTTGTTTTTGCTACTATCACTTCCCACAGTTTAGGGTGTTAGAAGTTTCTTCCTTGGTAGTTTGCAGCACTTTTGGCTCTTGGTAGCCTAGTAGTCCCTGCAGGATGTGGTTCCTGGGCTGGGTCGTTGCTGTTTCTTTGCACGTTGTGCATTTATTGTGGTCCTGTTTTGGACAGTTGTGACTCTTTCTACTGCATGTTTTTCTGGTACTTTTCCCCTTTTGGTTGACTCTTTCATGCAGTTTTACTTTGTTTAGCTTGCTGAGGTATTCTGTTTTCTTTGGAATACCCCAGGTTCTGAGCTGTAGCCAGTCTGGTGGCTAGTTGGAGGTGGTGTTGTTGGTGGACTCCCGGACTTTGGAGTTCTGTTTACCTTGTTAGTGAGGTTGTTTTCAGTACTTTCTTACAGACATATATTTGTGCTAGTGGGTTCGTGTCAGGTTGTTGGCGCCCACTGGTAGTTTTTACCTTGTACTAGATATATACTATTGCTGCTACCATTTTCTGGAGATAGTCTACTTGCTCTGAGAAGTTTTTATGCTAGGTTGCTAGTTATTTTTAAACTATAATTATTATTATAAATAAAGCTCATGATCAGCATGTTTTATAAGACGTATTCAACATTTTTCCAAATCACGTATAAAGACCGCTTTCTTATATATTATATAAATTAAATGTAGGGTCTTGCATAGCATGGGTGGTTCTCTTGGAACCCTTATGCGCTCCTTAGGATGTTAAACCTAAATAAAGTATTTTTCCGCAGCGTATAAATATAGTTTTTCTTTTGTGTACTAGGTGATCCACTAAGCCGAGGGATACGGTCTCTAAAATATAACTGATTTTCTAATCATTAATCACATGATTTTCTTTCATTAAGTTGGTAGTTGGTTTTGCCTGAGCGTCAGCAGTTATCCCCTGCTTGACGTGGCATCACGACGCGTGTTTTCTCTTACTCTGATAATTCTTAATTCGGAGAAAATGCGGGTTGTGACAGTTGGTATCAGAGGGAGGTTGCTTGACAAGTTAGTTGAGCAACCTTCCTTGGATGCTTTTAGTGGTTCAGCATCATGTCATTCACACACCGATATGTCATCAGCACGTCTTGGCAAAAGCACGAACACTACACTCATAGCATAACATGAAGTATACGGGGCATATTATGTAGTATGGGATGCATAATATGTGTTCGTATATGGATCCACCATAGGGGCTACATGTGAGGGTTATATAGTATGGGATGCATAACCTCACCACATGACTACGACTAGCACGTTTCTTTTTTGTTGCATGAGAATGTTATGTAGTATGGGATGCATAACATTTTCATGTGTACGCCATTCATATCATGCATTAGGGCCTTTTTAGAATGCATAACACAAACATGCATATCATAACATTGCATAAGCACAACGTGCCGAGCTAAAGATTTGCAGGATGACATATGTACACACATGAGTTTTCAAATTAAAATAAGTTCATGCATCCAATCTAGGCACAAGAGTTAGTGTAAGACCCCCCTCCCGGAACACAACACACGGCACGAGGGGAGTCTTATGCCCGAAATAGCCGCCTTGTGGTAGCACTAACACACGAGTTAGCCTTTACCATAAGACGCCTATTCCGCCGGCTACAATCCATATCACATAAACAATGCCAACCCAACCATAACAGAAAAGTAAAGCAGTTCAATTCACAGCTAAGCTTAAGTCCAAAAGAGCGGAAGATAACAAGCACAACAGGCTTGTACAAAAGAACAAGAGTCTAGAAATGTTTTGCCAAACGGCTACATGAAAACACTCACGACTGACACTGACGGTGCCGATGGCACCACCACCTCAGGTCCTATCATCCGGGCCTGGCTGTCCTGCTGCATAGTCCGTTGCTGCTCTACCTGCGGGGTTTCCTCCTAAAAAGGAAGACGTAGCAACCGTTAGTCATAAGACTAAGTGGCTTCACATCCGCTCCCCCGGCGACTCCTCGGCACCGGGCGGAGAAAGGAACAAAGGTACAATATGTATATATATAAGCAAGTAAACAAGCAGGTGACTGTAAATATGGTGGAGTATAAACTACGCTACACAACTAGCAATTCTACAAATATCAATAATATATGACAGCAGGTATAATTAATCAAAATAATAACTCAACTTATAAGAGTGCCCATACAAACTTATAAGTTAAGGATCGGGTTAACAGTAAAGTAACTCATCGTATAAGAGTGCCCATACAAACTTATACGATGAGGATCTTGTGTATGCAATGAATGACATGATATGAATGTTATGCAATGACCGAATCATACGCACGCACATGCAAGTTGCTATGTCGACACAGACTTGAAGTTCCCACTTTTCGAGCAGGTAGCTAACCTCTCAGGCGTCGTCCGTCGTGGCCAGACGGCGACAGTGGAGCGGGCGTCTCCACTACTAGGTGGTATCACACTACCTATCCTAGGCCCCCGTACGCCTCAACGCTAAGAACACAACAGCGGAGCTCACATGCGTACTACGGCTCAGAAGGGGTCTTGGGTAAATGTGCACCAAGAACACAGCCCAACCTGGCCTTTGATTTCGAACCGGATGGAACCTCGGAAGCGCACGAGGTGCAAGCCCAACCGTTCTCATGGCGCGGAGGAGATCTCGGGTTATGGACACCAAGTATCTAACCCTACCGCCCAAGGTCTACCCATTGGCTCCCATCGGTGTGACGACTGGCGAACCCGTAGACCTGCCACAGTCATTATCTCAATATCGCGACACGATGAATCGTCGCACATCACATGCCCCAAAACAACTCACTCGATGCTACCCGTAGGGAGACTACAACTCTAAGCATTGGTTGTTAATAAACCCCTTGGGCTCGGATTACGGTTACAAAATACTCTTCACATAGTGTTCATCATGTTCACGCCCACCTATTCAATGAATTCACCTCATCACTACACATAATAGATATGTTCAACACCAAATTGTATAAATATATCCTATACCAATCTCAACTCCTAAAATCTAGCCTTCCCATCCAATCCACTTCTCTACCATTGCATGGTTATTCCTTATTACACAACCAAATGAGTAACCATGCTAAATCATAGTAACAACAACATTATAGATATATGGGAGCAAGATAACAATTGAGCAAATCACAATCATTGCAAGAGTGCTAGCATTATAAATTAACAAGTGCATTAACATAGGATAGCCCGATACTAAAACTGGGATTCCCGGAGCTACAGGAATCCGATCACAATGCACAACCCCTCGTTGGAAAGGTATTCCCGAGGGCTACGACTTTCGTGTTGAGTCAATCGCCCAGATCTGGTCGCAACATACCAGAAATTCAACTCGAATACGTACAGGAAACAGTTTCCTGTACAGGAATTTTCCCGAACGCAGCGGACTCGAACCAGCTTTCCCGTGGCTACAGGTATCGCATGGAAACGAGCAACCACACGTTGGAAAGGTAATTTCAAGGGCTACGACTTTCGTGTTGAGTCGTTCACCCAGATCTGGCCAGAACACCTCCGAAATTGGCCACGAAGGTCGCCGCATGCAGAAATCAGATTTCTGCACGCATCTTAAGGCGAGATGAACGGCATCCGTTCATCTTCTTCCTTGCAACGACCTCGCATAAACTTCTCCAGAAATCACACCCAACCTTATTTCTCCTTTCAAAGCCAAACCCTCAATGAAAACCCCTCTCATCTCCACTTTGAATGATGAGAAGGTTGAGGGAGACTAAGCCTAGAAAACCTAGGCATGGCTTATCCTAAGAACTCTCCTTCTCACCATCAAGACTCTATGGAGTCGATGTCTCTCCTAAAATAACTATAGATCTAGCACCAAGGGAGAGGGGAGGAAGCTCACCTCAAGTCCAGCGGTACCACCATGGCCGGCCATGAGCCTCGCACTCCTTCGCGGCGGCATTGTTTTTCCCTTGACGGTGGCGGCGTTTTGATTCCTCCAAGGATGGCTCCGGCAAGCTCTTCCTCCTCCTCCAGCCAAGAACTCTCTCATAAATTTCGGGGCAGAAGAAAGGGGAATGAATGCTAGGGTTTCACAATTTTTTCCTTTTTATACACCGCAGACACGGGTAGGCACACGGCCGTGTTCCTACCCGTGTTCAGGTGACACGGCCATGTCGCCTGCCGTGTTTAGGGCCGTGTTCATCCCAGAACAACTTTCTGCCGGGTCAGGGTTGCGGCACACGGGTAGAGACACGGCCGTGTCTCGACCCGTGTCCTCGGCACACGGGTAGGGACACGCCGTGTCCCAATACCCGTGTACCTCTCTGACTGGTAAGCCTAATTTTATGAGGCACACGGGTATGGACACGGCCGTGTCCATACCCGTGTCAGCCAGAAATGCCATTTTGCCTTGTTTTCCTCATTTCCCGTACGTTCGCACCTGTTCACCCACATCCCCCATTGGGCTCACCACAGCCCCCTTGACTCAAATACGCAATCAAGGGGCCTAGCGCGAATTGGGACGTTACAAATCCTATAAACAAAATAAAAGATTTCGTCCCCGAAATCAGGGTAAGGCTATGGGAGTGAAACACATAAAAGGGAACTATGCTTTCAAATAAAATTTTTACCTGGGGTAAATAATTCCGGGTAGTGCTCTTGCATCAAATCCCTTGGCTCCCATGTGAACTCCTCCTTCCCATGATTAGACCATAGCACTTTCACCAAGGGAACACTTTTGCGGCGCAAGGTTCTTGTCTCGTTATCAACGATCCGCACCGGCTCCAGTCGCACAGACCTATCAGACGCCACGGCACCATCCGCCGTGGGGATATACTGTTCAGGCCGCAGCAAAGCCTTCTGAAGCGACGATACATGGAACACGTCGTGAAGGTTCTCCAGCTCTGGTGGTAACTCCAATCGATAGGCCAGAGGGCCAATCCTTTCCACTACGACATAGGGCCCGACATACCTTGGGCTGAGCTTCTTGACTCCACGTACCCGCGACACTCCGTGCATCGGTCGAATCTTCAGGAACACCTTATCACCCACTTGAAACTCCACCATACGGTGCCTTGCGTTGTAATATTTTGCCTGTCGGCTTTGAGCCTCTAGCATTCGATCCCAGATCAACCTAACCACCGCGTCCGTGTCATCAATATACTCATTTCCCAATGTCTTCGGATCTTCGTCTTGCACCCAGGACAAGGGTGTTCTACACCTCCTTCCATACAAAGCTTCATGAGGTGCCATTCCAATACTGGCTTGATGACTGTTATTATAAGAGAACTCCACGAGAGGTAAGAGCCTCTCCCATGGTTCTCTTTTATCTAGCACACACAACCTCAATAGGTCCTCCAATGTTCGGATGGTTCGTTCAGATTGCCCGTCCGTTTGTGGGTGAAAGGCTGTGCTAAAGGCGAGGCGCGAGCCCAAATAAGCCTGTACAGCCCTCCATTCTCTTGAAGTAAACCGACCATCCCGATCGGAGACGATCGTCTTTGGCACACCATGGTACCGCACAAATTGCTCCACAAAGAGACGCACTAGGACGCCCACCTGCGCCTCCTTCTTCATTGGGATAAATCGGGCCACCTTGGTCAACCGGTCAACTATCACCCACACAGAATCATTCCCCGAGCGCGAGCGAGGTAACCCGTGGATGAAGTCCATGGAGATGTCCTCAAATTTCCATTCGGGGATGGGCAACGACTGTAGCATTCCACCGGGGCTTCTGCATTCCGCCTTCACCATTTGGCAGGCCACACAATGAGTAACAAAGTACTTGACATCCCTCTTCATGCCCGGCCAACACATCGTCTTTCTCAAATCGGTGTACATCTTCGCGATCCTCGGGTGCACTGAGTACTTGGAGCAATGGGCCTCCTTTAGAATATCCTCCCGAATGTTGTCACCTTCGGGGATGTAAAGCCGGCCACGAAAATGGACGAGGCCGTCTTTTAGGGAGTATTCTTCCGTAGTCCCATCCTCCATTGACTTGAAAGCCGGGGTTAAAGCCGCATCCTTCTTTTGTTCCATCCGGATCCGGTCTCGTATGTCGCAAACTATACTCATCGCGGCCAAATATTCTGTATACTCTTCCGATTGATTCTTAAAGACCAAAGTGATTTCCATCTCTTGCAGTGTCTGGATTAACTCCATCCTCATCAAGTGGGATTCCGTGCTCGCTCCCGGTGCCTTTCGGCTCAAGGCATCAGCTACGGAATTAACCTTCCCGGGGTGGTAGTTCAAGGTGAATTCATAGTCGCACAAGAACTCCAACCACCGCCGCTGTCTCAAGTTTAACTCCTTTTGGGTGTGAACGTACTTCAGATTTTTGTGATCCGAGTAGATCTCGCAGTGGACGCCATATAAATAATGCCTCCAAATCTTCAAGGCGAATACCACCGCTCCCAACTCTAGATCATGCACCGGGTAGCTGGCTTCATGCTTCTTCAACTGTCTTGAAGCATAAGCGATCACATGCCCATTCTGCATCAACACAGCTCCCATCCCTTGATACGACGCATCCGTGTAAACTTGAAAGCCCTCCTTCCCAGATGGAAGAGCTAGGATGGGTGCAGTCGTCAATCTGTCCTTCAACTCTTGGAATGCAGCTTCGCATTGGGGTGTCCATTCAAACGGCACACCCTTCTTGGTCAGCGTAGTAAGGGGAAGGGCGATCTTCGAGAAGCCTTTCACGAACTTGCGATAGTACCCGGCAAGTCCAAGAAAGCTCCGTATGTCGGCCGCTGACTTCAATGGCGACCACTCCTTCACGGCCCGCACCTTGGCCGGATCTACAGCTAGCCCCGCCCCACTAAACACATGGCCCAAGAACGCGACCTCTCGAAGCCAAAACTCGCATTTGCTGAACTTGGCAAACAAAGTGTGCTCCTTTAGTTTCCTCAGCACTAAAGTTAGATGTTCGGCGTGTTCTGCTTCAGTCTTGGAGTAGACTAGGATATCATCGATGAACACGATGACAAAGATGTCCAAATAAGGGCTGAACACCTTGTTCATCAAGCTCATAAAGGCGGAAGGGGCATTTGTGAGCCCAAACGGCATCACGGTGAATTCATACAAACCATATCTCGAACTGAACGCCGTCTTCTGAATGTCATCTTCTTGTATCCTCAGCTGATAATATCCCGAACGCAGATCTAACTTGGAGAACCAATACGATCCCACCAATTGATCAAACAGTTCATCAATGCGCGGTAGGGGATAGGTGTTCCGCACCGTTAACCGGTTCAACTCTCGATAATCAATACATAACCGCAGGGTGCCATCCTTCTTTTTGACGAACAAAACGGGCGCTCCCCAAGGCGACGAGCTTGGGCGAACGAACCCTGCTTCCACCAATTCCTGAAGCTGGACTCTAAACTCTACAAGTTCCTTCGGAGCCATTCGGTATGGAGCTCGCGAGACAGGCTTGGCACCCGGAATTAGCTTGATTTGGAAGTCCATTTCCCTATGCGGGGGTAGTCCCGGCAATTTCTCGGGGAATACCTCGGGAAATTCTCGCACCACCCGCACATCCTTGACCTCTAATGTCAATTTCTTCAATTCGAAGCAAATTACATAGACCTCGTCCCCTTTCATATGAGATTTCATAGCTTGGATTGAAGATAATAATTTACGGGGTGCGAATTTAATACCTTGGAAGATGACTTCCGAGTCTCCATGCCTCAACATAACTTGCTTCTCCGCACAATTGATCCTGGCGTGGTGCCAGTTCAACCACCTCATGCCCAGGATGAGATCGAACTCCGGGATTCTTAACACTGTAGCCGGAGTTTCAAAGAACTTTCCTCCAATAAGGGTGTCGAAGTCGCAACTTGCTGACGACGTCATCTCAGAGCCGTCCGGAAGGCGCACCCTTTGAGTAGTGCCCGTGAAGTGTTGCACTCCCTCCAAGTCCTTCACGAAGTCCGCCGAAATGAACGAGTGAGACGCACCCGTGTCAAATAACGTATAGGCGGGCCTCCCACTAACCATGACAGTGCCTAGGTTCCAAAAAGGTAATCACCATTCAAAATTGCGCGTATCATTCGTATCGTAAATCTAACAAGTCATATAATATTAATAAATTTTGCACGTACCGGTGATGACTTCCTGCGGATTTCTCTCCTGAGTCATATCCAATGCGAATACATGCTCCCGTGCATGTCCTTGATTTCTCCCTGGTGGTCCTCTTCCTCGGCCACGCATGTGCCCTCGCCCCCGTGGAGCTACTGGAGGGGGAGCAATAGGAGCACCCCCGATCAGTCGCGGGCAAACTCGTCGGACATGCCCCGGTTGGTTGCACTCAAAACATGTCACCTCACGTCGGCCCCCAGGTTGTTGATAATATTGCTGCTGCGGTGGTGGAGGTAATTGCGGAATTGGGTACTCCACCCGATAGTTCCGGTTGACCCACTGACCGCCTCTGTGGTTTCCCCTTCCTCTGCCATGATCATTCCGCCTTCTATTACTAGGGCCGACTTCAATTACTCCTTCCGCAGGTCTCTTGCCACATCCCATGTGGTCCGCCTCCAGTCTCTTTGCCATGTCGATGATTTCTGCCAGGCTTGAATCGGCTATAAACAAAAGGGCCTGCCTCAGGGGGTCCCTTAATCCTTTGTAGAAGCGCCTTGCGTAGCCTCTATCGTCCAAATCATAGGAATCGGCAAACCTAGCGAGGTGTTGGAACTCCCTCTGGTACTCCGTTACCGATTTCGATCCCTGCTTCAGCTGCAGAAATCTTTCTTCAAGTTCATCCCGAGCAGAAGAAGGGATGAAGTGATCCAGAAAAGCCTCGGTGAACTCGTTCCAACTGATGTCCGTGTATAACCGCCCTTGGAAGGTGGAGCCCATGAGGGACTTCCACCACCTTTTGGCGTGCTGCTCTAGCAGCGTCACTACCAATGTCACCGCCATGCTGTTCGGACATCTTATGCCAGCCATCAATTCCTGCACGGTATCAAGCCATTCCTCGGTGCGCACCGGCGATTCTGTCCCAAGATAGGCAGGAGGGGACAGGGCACGGAAGGTGCTCAACCAGTTGGAGCCTGGCGCTTGTTGTTGCACCGGAGCTTGCTGGGCTTTAAATGCATCCAATATGGCTGACAGCGTTTGTCCCAGTTCCGACTGCTGGAATTGTGAAGGGACGGAAGGGGTAGGAGTGCCCCCAACCGGCTCCACCTGCGCTGGGACCTATACGCAAGGTACAGATTAGGGTCAGGTTGGCTAAAACTAATGTCAAAGTTGGACAACTTAGTGTGAATTACATATGGGCACACCACTGCTTCCGCTAAGTCGGTTTGTCCCCAAACCGACTAATCGAACGGGAGTGGCCCATTGTTACCTGACTGCTGTAGGTGAAGATCGGCTAAGTCTGATACCATTTGTAAGACCCCCCTCCCGGAACACAACACACGGCACGAGGGGAGTCTTATGCCCGAAATAGCCGCCTTGTGGTAGCACTAACACACGGGTTAGCCTTTACCATAAGACGCCTATTCCGCCGGCTACAATCCATATCACATAAACAATGCCAACCCAACCATAACAGAAAAGTAAAGCAGTTCAATTCACAGCTAAGCTTAAGTCCAAAAGAGCGGAAGATAACAAGCACAACAGGCTTGTACAAAAGAACAAGAGTCTAGAAATGTTTTGCCAAACGGCTACATGAAAACACTCACGACTGACACTGACGGTGCCGATGGCACCACCACCTCAGGTCCTATCATCCGGGCCTGGCTGTCCTGCTGCATAGTCCGTTGCTGCTCTACCTGCGGGGTTTCCTCCTAAAAAGGAAGACGTAGCAACCGTTAGTCATAAGACTAAGTGGCTTCACATCCGCTCCCCCGGCGACTCCTCGGCACCGGGCGGAGAAAGGAACAAAGGTACAATATGTATATATATAAGCAAGTAAACAAGCAGGTGACTGTAAATATGGTGGAGTATAAACTACGCTACACAACTAGCAATTCTACAAATATCAATAATATATGACAGCAGGTATAATTAATCAAAATAATAACTCAACTTATAAGAGTGCCCATACAAACTTATAAGTTAAGGATCGGGTTAACAGTAAAGTAACTCATCGTATAAGAGTGCCCATACAAACTTATACGATGAGGATCTTGTGTATGCAATGAATGACATGATATGAATGTTATGCAATGACCGAATCATACGCACGCACATGCAAGTTGCTATGTCGACACAGACTTGAAGTTCCCACTTTTCGAGAAGGTAGCTAACCTCTCAGGCGTCGTCCGTCGTGGCCAGACGGCGACAGTGGAGCGGGCGTCTCCACTACTAGGTGGTATCACACTACCTATCCTAGGCCCCCGTACGCCTCAACGCTAAGAACACAACAGCGGAGCTCACATGCGTACTACGGCTCAGAAGGGGTCTTGGGTAAATGTGCACCAAGAACACAGCCCAACCTGGCCTTTGATTTCGAACCGGATGGAACCTCGGAAGCGCACGAGGTGCAAGCTCAACCGTTCTCATGGCGCGGAGGAGATCTCGGGTTATGGACACCAAGTATCTAACCCTACCGCCCAAGGTCTACCCATTGGCTCCCATCGGTGTGACGACTGGCGAACCCGTAGACCTGCCACAGTCATTATCTCAATATCGCGACACGATGAATCGTCGCACATCACATGCCCCAAAACAACTCACTCGATGCTACCCGTAGGGAGACTACAACTCTAAGCATCGGTTGTTAATAAACCCCTTGGGCTCGGATTACGGTTACAAAATACTCTTCACATAGTGTTCATCATGTTCACGCCCACCTATTCAATGAATTCACCTCATCACTACACATAATAGATATGTTCAACACCAAATTGTATAAATATATCCTATACCAATCTCAACTCCTAAAATCTAGCCTTCCCATCCAATCCACTTCTCTACCATTGCATGGTTATTCCTTATTACACAACCAAATGAGTAACCATGCTAAATCATAGTAACAACAACATTATAGATATATGGGAGCAAGATAACAATTGAGCAAATCACAATCATTGCAAGAGTGCTAGCATTATAAATTAACAAGTGCATTAACATAGGATAGCCCGATACTAAAACTGGGATTCCTGGAGCTACAGGAATCCGATCACAATGCACAACCCCTCGTTGGAAAGGTATTCGCGAGGGCTACGACTTTCGTGTTGAGTTGATCGCCCAGATCTGGTCGCAACATACCAGAAATTCAACTCGAATACGTACAGGAAACAGTTTCCTGTACAGGAATTTTCCCGAACGCAGCGGACTCAAACCAGCTTTCTCGTGGCTATAGGTATCGCATGGAAACGAGCAATCACTCGTTGGAAAGGTAATTTCAAGGGCTACGACTTTCGTGTTGAGTCGTTCACCCAGATCTGGCCAGAACACCTCCGAAATTGGCCACGAAGGTCGCCGCGTGCAGAAATCAGATTTCTGCACGCATCTTAAGGCGAGATGAACGGCATCCGTTCATCTTCTTCCTTGCAACGACCTCGCATAAACTTCTCCAGAAATCACACCCAACCTTATTTCTCCTTTCAAAGCCAAACCCTCAATGAAAACCCCTCTCATCTCCACTTTGAATGATGAGAAGGTTGAGGGAGACTAAGCCTAGAAAACCTAGGCATGGCTTATCCTAAGAACTCTCCTCCTCACCATCAAGACTCTATGGAGTCGATGTCTCTCCTAAAATAACTATAGATCTAGCACCAAGGGAGAGGGGAGGAAGCTCACCTCAAGTCCAGCGGTACCACCATGGCCGGCCATGAGCCTCGCACTCCTTCGCGGCGGCATTGTTTTTCCCTTGACGGTGGCGGCGTTTTGATTCCTCCAAGGATGGCTCCGGCAAGCTCTTCCTCCTCCTCCAGCCAAGAACTCTCTCAGAAATTTCGGGGCAGAAGAAAGGGGAATGAATGCTAGGGTTTCACAATTTTTTCCTTTTTATACACCGCAGACACGGGTAGGCACACGGCCGTGTTCCTACCCGTGTTCAGGTGACACGGCCGTGTCGTCTGCCGTGTTTAGGGTCGTGTTCATCCCAGAACAACTTTCTGCCGGGTCAGGGTTGCGGCACACGGGTAGAGACACGGCCGGGTCGCACGGCCGTGTCTCGACCCGTGTCCTCGGCACACGGGTAGGGACACGCCGTATCCCAATACCCGTGTACCTCTCTGACTGGTAAGCCTAATTTTATGAGGCACACGGGTATGGACACGGCCGTGTCCATACCCGTGTCAGCCAGAAATGCCATTTTGCCTTGTTTTCCTCATTTTCCGTACGTTCGCACCTGTTCACCCACATTCCCCATTGGGCTCACCACAGCCCCCTTGACTCAAATACGCAATCAAGGGGCCTAGCGCGAATTGGGACGTTACAGTTAGTAAGGTGGTGGTTAACCATCCTAGGTTAGGGCATATCATCTAATTTTTGTGAAGAAGATAAACTCTCAGAGCAAGTTTAGCAGCTTTAAGTCTATATCTACATATGTATTGTCTGTACTGGTAATCGGTTCTAGTCGTTGGATTTGGATCTGATTTGTGTTGTAATGATTTTTAGGATGGCTAGGCGTCCTGCGACTCGATCGACTCCCCTGTCTGAGGGTGAATCTTCTAGAGCTCAGAACGATGCGGTGATCGAGAGTCTGCATTAGAGTAGCGAAGCTATGGGCAGGCAGTTGGAGGAGGTGCAAGCCCAGATTCAGTCTTTGGTGGCTGTTGTGGCAGGTCAGGCTCAGGGTGTGCAAGTTCCTGCTGGGGGGTTAGCTGTTCCTCCTCCTCCTGCACCCTTGAGACCTCTAGTGGTGGTGCCAGCAGAGATGGCCTTCATCTCGCAGTTTCAGAGGCTGAGCCCTCCCACTTATGATGGGAAGGCAGATTTCATGGTGATAGAAGACTGGCTGATCTCCATGGAGGAGATGTTCTCGTACTCAGGGATTGCAGATGATCAGAGGGTGATGTTAGCCACCTATCAGCTCAAAGGGTTGGCTAAGAGTTGGTGGCTGAGAGAGAAGGAGATGCTGTTGAGGAAGTTCTTACCTTCGGTTGAGCGTGACCGCCTCATGAATGATTTCCTCTATCTGAAGTAAAGGTAGCTCACGGTGGGTGAGTATGAGATAGAGTTTAGTAAGTTGAGCCGTTTTGCCCCTGGATTGGTCAGCGTTGAGGCTGATCGAGTTAAGCGATTTCTCGGTGGTTTGAGGAGTGAGGTGCAGCAGTTGGCCAGTGCTTATGGGACAGTGACTTATGCTGGAGTTGTAGAGGCTGCTCTTAAGGTTGAGGCCATTGAGATGGCGAAGAGCAGAGGCCAGCAGTTGAAGAAGGATAAGAGGAAGTTGGTAGAGGAGAAGAAACCCATGGTACCCGATGCTGTTCTGGGAAAGAGGAGCAGGGTGGTGTGCAGTTTTTGTGGCCGGTCAGGCCATCCTGTCGAGAGGTGTTTCAAGAAGGCGGCAGCTCAGAAGAAGGAGCAGGTTCATGCGATTCAGGGTGCTCCTAGGAGAGATGCCTCCTGTTCTGTTTGTAAGCGATCCGGCCATGATGCGGCCCAGTGTTGGACCAAGGATAAAGTCTGCTTTCAGTGTGGGCAGAAGGGACACATCAAGTCGAGGTGTCCTCTGTTTCAGCCAGCTCTTCCTGCAGTTCCGTTACAGGCTTTACCTCCACCTCAGCGTGTGGACAAGGGAAAAGGGAAGCTGAACGTGATTTCTTCCGAGGAGGCTCAGACTTCGACTCAGGTGATCTCAGGTTAGTTGTTTGTTGTTTTTCTTTCTAGCCTGGTGGTTTAGTTGCTAGTTTTTTTTTTGCGGTACTGTTGTGCTAGTTCCTTAGCTTTGTGTGTTCCTATAGGGAAATTTAAGGTGAAGAACCGCTGGGCGCGTGTTCTGTTTGACTCTGGCACTACCCACTCGTTCGTGGCTAGAGCCTTTGTGGAGCGTCATCGGTTGTCTCTAGATCGTGTTCGGGATTCCTTCCGTGTCAAGTTTCCCTCTGGTGAATCTGTGTTGTCAGATTTGGGTATTTTGGATTGCCCGGTTTTGTTGGGGGATTTTCTTGCGAAGGCGGACCTAAAGATGATTGATCTAGAGGACTTCGATGTCATTTTGGGCATGGACTGGCTCTCTCGGTATGATGCGGTCATTCAGTGCAAAGTAAAGCGCTTGGACTTCATCAGGGACGACGGTCAGCCCGGCAGCGTGTATGCTGATCCGTGTCAGGATTCTCCTGTTCTCTCGGCGGTATGTGTTCAGAGGTTGTTTCTTTCTGATTGTTGTGTTTGTTTAGTCTCGGCGGTTGGAACCGTTGTTAGCGTGCCACGCTTGGAGGAGATTCCTATTGTTTGTGGTTTTGCCGATGTTTTTCCTGATGATCTTCCTGGTATCCCTCCTGAGCGGGATGTGGAGTTTGTTATTGATTTGGAGCCGGGTACGCGTCTTATTGCTAAGGTGCCGTACCGGATGGCCCCTCGTGAGTTAGAGGAGTTGCGAATTCAGTTAGATGAGTTGTTGGCTAAAGGTTTTATCAGGCAGAGTTCGTCACCTTGGGGTGCTCCTGTTTTGTTTGTAAAGAAGAAAGATGGGTCGATGCGGCTTTGCATCGACTA
Source organism: Platanthera zijinensis (assembly GCA_039513925.1). Lineage (NCBI taxonomy): Eukaryota > Viridiplantae > Streptophyta > Magnoliopsida > Asparagales > Orchidaceae > Platanthera > Platanthera zijinensis. The sequence goes on from CM077088.1 coordinate 104,437,480, forward strand.
TAGAGAGTTGAACAAGGTCACTATTAAGAACAGGTACCCTCTGCCGAGGATCGATGATTTATTTGACCAGTTGCGTGGTGGCGCGGTGTTCTCCAAGATCGATCTTCGTTCGGGCTATCATCAGCTCAGGATCCGTGAGGCGGATATTCCACGGACTGCGTTTAGGTCGAGGCATGGACACTTTGAGTTTTTAGTGATGTCGTTCGGTTTGACCAACGCACCATCAGCTTTCATGGACATGATGAATCGGGTATTCAAGGATTTCCTAGACAAGTTCGTGGTGGTCTTCATTGATGACGTGTTGGTTTATTCTCGCAGTGCTGAGGAGCATGAGCAGCATTTGCATTTGGTCCTATCAGAGTTGAGGAACCACAAGTTATTCGCCAAGTTGAGCAAGTGTGAATTTTGGTTGCCTCAGGTTTCTTTTCTAGGCCACGTGGTGAACAAGGATGGGATCTCGGTTGACCCAGAAAAGATTGCAGTAGTGATGGATTGGAGTAGGCCGAATACTCCTAAGGAGATCAGAAGTTTCTTAGGGTTGGCTGGCTATTACAGGAGATTCGTGGAGGGTTTCTCTTCTCTAGCCGCACCTTTGACCAAGCTGACTCAGAAGAATGTGGCTTTTGTTTGGAGCGAGAAGTGCGAAGAAGCTTTTTTAGAGCTAAAGAAGAGATTGTGTACTGCTCCCGTTCTGACCCTTCCTACTGAGGGCGTGGATTATGATGTGTATGTGGATGCTTCGCATATAGGACTGGGATGCGTATTAATGCAGGATGGAAAATTAATTGCTTATGGGTCAAGGCAGTTGAAGACTCATGAGAAGAATTATCCTAAGCATGACCTTGAGTTTGCAGCAGTTATCTATGCGTTGAAGTTGTGGAGGCACTTACTTTATGGGGCTCAGTGCAAGATTTTTACTGACCATAAGAGCCTGAAGTACGTGTTCACGCAGAAGGAGTTGAATCTGCGTCAACGGCGGTGGCTTGAGTATGTGGCGGATTATGATGTAGAAATCCAGTATCATCCGGGCAAGGCCAATGTGGTGGCCGACGCCCTGAGCCGAAAGACGGGAAAGATCTTTAACCTCTCCGCCGATCGGTTAGTTGAGGAGTTCCTCCTTATGGATATTTCAGTGGGATGCTGTGGTTTGCAGAGTAGTTTGTTAGTGGCAGAGCCGTCCTGGATTTCTTTGACTAGACTGCATCAGAAGGACGATCCGGATCTGTTGCACCTTTTTACCAGGACAGAGAAGGGAGAGTTGCCAGATTTTGCTATTGATGCGGGTACTTTGAAGTACCGCGGCAGGTTTTGCGTTCCCGCTGTTGGGGACATTAGGAGTATGATTTGCAGTAAGGCTCATGGTTCCAGCGTTGTCTACCATCCAGGAGCTACGAAGATGTACCGTGACTTAAGGCAAATTGCCTGGTGGTATGGTATGAAAGGAGATATAGCCCGATTTGTTGCTGAGTGTCACACTTGCAAACGTGTGAAGGCCGATCATGGAAGGCCTGGTGGTAAGTTGACTCCGTTAGAGATCCCGACTTGGAAGTGGGAGAGTATATCTATGGACTTCATTACGGGTTTGCCAAAATCCCCGAGGGGATTTGATTCTGTTTGGGTTATAGTGGATAGATTGACGAAGTGTGCTCACTTCGTGCCTTATAAGATTGATTACCCGATGAAGAAGATAGCGGAGTTGTACTTGAATGAAGTCATCCGACTCCACGGTGTGCCGGTTAGCATCATTTCTGATCGAGACTCCCGGTTTACTTCTCGTTTTTGGCAGAGTCTGCAGGAGGGTTTGGGTACGGATCTGAGGTATTCTACTGCGTACCACCCTCAGACCAATGGGCAGACGGAGCGGGTCAATCAGATTGTTGAGGATATGATCCGGTGCTATATTTTAGACCACGGTGGAGCGTGGGATGAGCGTCTGCGACTCATGGAATTTGCTTACAATAACAGTTATCAGGAAAGCTTGCAGATGGCTCCGTTCGAAGCTTTGTATGGGAGGCGCTGTAGGACTCCGTTGTTTTGGGCCGAGGCTGGTGAGAGGCCGTTGTTGGGTCCTGATGCGCTGGAGGATATGGAAGTCGCCGTGAAGCTTATTCGGGAGAAGCTTCGTATAGCTCAGGAGAGGTATGAAAAGAACGCCAATCGGCGTAGGTCTGCTTTGGAGTTTTTAGTAGGGGATCATGTATACCTCAAGGTTTCTCCAATGGTTGGTGTGAAGAGATTTGGTAAAAATCAGAAATTGGACCCAAGGTATGTGGGCCCGTTCGAGATTTTGGAGCGGATTGGTGTGTCTGCTTATAGATTGGATTTGCCAGCGAACTTCCCTGGTGTTCATAATGTTTTTCATGTTAGCCAATTGCGGAAGTGTGTGCGCAGCAGTGGGCAACTCTTGGATGTTGTGCCCCAGTTGGAGCCCAACCTCTCTTTTGTTGAGGTGCCAGTTCGTATTTTGGATACTCAGGAGCGTGTGCTGCGAAAGAAGTCCATATCGATGGTGAAAGTTCTATGGGAAAATCAGGATTTGGAGAGCGCGACTTGGGAGCTAGAGTCGGCCATGAGGAGGGCGTACCCTCAGCTGTTTCACTGATTTGATCGGTATGTTTCCCTTTGTAACTTCTGTTTGTTACTTTTCCTCCTTTAGTAGGAGGGTTGTGCGTAAAGTTTCGGGACAAAACTTTCTTTTAGGGGGAGTGACTGTAACGCCCCGTTTTTTCAGCGATTATTTTTATTCTCGTTTGGCGTTACGATGACGCGTTTCCGTGGCTTGTGCCATTTGTGGAGTGTGGTTTAGCTCCTTAGAACTGAGTGCCCTATTCTGTAGCCTGTTGGCAAGATCTCCCTAGCAAGCCGAGTCGTTTTGGGTGACCCGGTGTGGCCTCTCGGGGGGATGTTGGTGTTTGGCTTTATTTGGGTATAACTCGAGTTCTGTTCGTCGAAAATTAATTTCGACTTCGCCGTTGTGTTCGTAGCGTGGGTATTTAGCTACGGTGCGAATTTCGTAGAATTCCGAGGTAGATCGGTTTTCGCGTCGATTTGGTGCTTTATGTAATTTTGTAATTAATTATATTATTAAATAATTATATATATATATATAGTTTATGAAAAGGCACGCATCATCTTCTTCCCCGCTTGAAACCGCCGGCCCTGTACGAGAGAACGGAGAAACCGCCTACCCTTCCCTTCAGACGCCGATTCCCGGAGCGTTTGTGGACGGAATTCGATTCCGAGAGTGGATTTGGATTGCTCTCGTCAAGACCTTCATTCCTACGGTAAGAAATTCGATTTTCGTGGAGTTTTGCGAGGATTGGAATTTTCGGTTTTGGAGCTTTCCGCCATTAATGGCCGAGTGTTTGTTTTAGGTGTTGCGGCCGTTTTGATCCGTGCGAAGAGCAGGAAAGCAGTCCAAAGCTTCGCTGAGATTTGAGGCAAGTGGTATTCTTGCCCTTGCCAAGTTTTTTTTTCGATTTTACTTGCTGAAATTGAAATCCCGGTTAGCCCAGGTTAGAGGCCTTGTTGTTCTCATTTTCTTGCTAACTATAGGGCTTAGTTCTTCCTACTGAAACCCCCCCTACTTTGTGATGATTGGAGTCCAAATTGTCGGCGTGGAGCCGTTGTTTTCCTTTACTCTGATTGTTGCTCTGGTTCGGGTGTAGCCGAGAGGGAGAGTTAGGAGTGGGTGTGGTTGCCGATTTTTCGTTAAGGTATTACTCGAATGATTAGGCATAGTTTGTATAGTAGTGGTGCGCGACGTTGGTAGTTTCCTGCTGCTATTGCAGTTGCGTGAGTCGTGTGCGCGTTCCGGTGTCGTTCGGGAAATTCCAAACGGTACAGGTTAGTCGCGCACGGTCGTTAACTATTAGGGCGCACGACCACTGGTCGTGTGCCTCTGGTCGTGCGCGTATAACTTTCAGTTTCCAAAGTTCTGTCTCATAGATCGTACGAGCGCTGGCAAGCAGTGCGCACGACCACTGATCGTGCGTCACTGATCGTGCGCTGACGCTAAGTTTTCTCAGGTTTTCCAGGTTCGCTTCGCACGATCGTCAGCCGATGAGTGCGCACGACCACTGATCGTGCGTCACTGATCGTGCGCTCTGTATACTTTCTTTTGCTAGGCAAATTTAGCTGGGTTCGAGTGCGGGAGTTTAGATACTCAAGTGGCAGGCAACTACTCGAGTTCTGGATCTTCTGCCTTGGTCGTTCGACTATCGTCGAGCTCCGTATTCTTTAGTGGGTTTGTGGGTAGTGACTTTATTTTGGCGGCGAGTGAGGCTAGCTCACTCAACGCCAAAGTTTAGGTAGGCACTGAGTGGGTTTCACTCAACGCCTAGTCGTGTTGATTTATTTCAACACTCTTCTTTTACCTTGTCTTTCGTTTCTGAGTGGATTTCCAGTTGTATTTCTGGGTTTTCCTTGTCGGCCGTTTTCTTTATTTTCCTAAAGGCCGAATCGTGGGTCGTGGTTAGTAGTGGTGGTTGTAGCTCTTTATGGGGGTGGAGTTGTGTGATATAGCCAAGGCCACCCATGTTTTTCTTGCTCCAGGTACGGGCTGGGCATGTCGGGTGGAAGGTCCCTTGTGTTTTCACGTGTTGACCCTCGAGCTTTTGACTTGGACATGGTGGATTGGGGGACTGCGTTTGCCTTCGATCTGGTTCCTCGTTGTTGTTTTTGCTACTATCACTTCCCACAGTTTAGGGTGTTAGAAGTTTCTTCCTTGGTAGTTTGCAGCACTTTTGGCTCTTGGTAGCCTAGTAGTCCCTGCAGGATGTGGTTCCTGGGCTGGGTCGTTGCTGTTTCTTTGCACGTTGTGCATTTATTGTGGTCCTATTTTGGACAGTTGTGACTCTTTCTACTGCATGTTTTTCTGGTACTTTTCCCCTTTTGGTTGACTCTTTCATGCAGTTTTACTTTGTTTAGCTTGCTGAGGTATTCTGTTTTCTTTGGAATACCCCAGGTTCTGAGCTGTAGCCAGTCTGGTGGCTAGTTGGAGGTGGTGTTGTTGGTGGACTCCCGGACTTTGGAGTTCTGTTTACCTTGTTAGTGAGGTTGTTTTCAGTACTTTCTTACAGACATATATTTGTGCTAGTGGGTTCGTGTCAGGTTGTTGGCGCCCACTTGTAGTTTTTACCTTGTACTAGATATATACTATTGCTGCTACCATTTTCTGGAGATAGTCTACTTGCTCTGAGAAGGTTTTATGCTAGGTTGCTAGTTATTTTTAAACTATAATTATTATTATAAATAAAGCTCATGATCAGCATGTTTTATAAGACGTATTCACTATTTTCCAAATCACGTATAAAGACCGCTTTCTTATATATTATATAAATTAAATGTAGGGTCTTGCATAGCATGGGTGGTTCTCTTGGAACCCTTATGCGCTCCTTAGGATGTTAAACCTAAATAAAGTATTTTTCCGCAGCGTATAAATATAGTTTTTCTTTTGTGGACTAGGTGATCCACTGAGCCGAGGGATACGGTCTCTAAAATATAACTGATTTTCTAATCATTAATCACATGATTTTCTTTCATTAAGTTGGTAGTTGGTTTTGCCTGAGCGTCAGCAGTTATCCCCTGCTTGACGTGGCATCACGACGCGTGTTTTCTCTTACTCTGATAATTCTTAATTCGGAGAAAATGCGGGTTGTGACAGTGTCCCAAGCCGTGTCCTTCTCGGTATGTACTCAATGCCATGCTCTCGACACTCAACGCCATGAGCTCAACAATCGTTGAGTGAAGCACATGCCCAGCCACACGGGCGTGTCAGAGGGTGTGTCCCTCTCGGGTTGTGGCCAAGGTTATGCGGCCTGTCAAACACAGGCTAGACACGGGCGTGTCTGAAGCCGTGTCAGGACACACGGCCTGTGATATGGGCGTGTCATAGGGCTATGTCCTTTTCTGGATGAGTCGGTTCGTGTACCGCTTACAGTACACGGCCTGTGACACGGGCGCGTCACAGGCCGTGTCAGCTGCAAAATTAGACTTTTCAGCAATTTTGTGGTCGTTCGTTTCCCTCATCCTTAATCCAATGGCCCCAGGTATTCCCAGCTGGGTTAATCTCCGGGATTGAGTGAAGATATCATTCTTCACTTAGCCATTATCTCTCTCAAGAGCTTAGTGAAAGAGGAGAGCTAGGAGGAGGAAGAGGAGAAGATCCGGCCACCGCTGGAGCGTTAGAGTTCTGTTTAGAGATCTGAGGCCAGATCTATGGAGGCAAGATTGTTGCGGTCCTTTCCACTGGCTAAGATTTCTATGGCTCCCAAGAGATCGTCAAGGGTAACGATCTTCCTTCTTGAACATGTGAAGTCTTCCTTTATGTATGAGCATGGGATCCTCCACCAAAAGGTGGAAGAGTAAGTGATCCCCGTGGGTTGATAGTTGTTATCCCCAAGTGAGTCTTCATTTAGACCCGGAAATGTGTAGTACGGGATAGGCATACTGTGTGAAGCCCATCTGGACAGGTTAGTCCGGATTAGTGATATTGCATATTGCACACTGGAGAAGACTCCGCGTATAAACGTGTGGTTTGTGGAGTCGAAGGGTTGTGCCTATGAAGGGGAGTAGCAGGAAGTACTGGAATGAGGAGTTCCAGGAAATACCCTTGTATTGCTTGTGCTGCGGCCAGTCCTTTGTGGGTAGTGTGGCCATTGTGAGGCCAGTCCTTAGCGGACAGCGTGGCCATTGTGAAGCCAGTCCTTGGTGGACGTTATGGCTATTGTGAGTTGAATGCTCTTAATAAGACTTCGTGTCGAACAGGAAAGGTGAAACCGACCCGCGCCTTTGTTTATAGCCGCGAGTACGCCGTACTCGGTGATGGCAAGGCGACTTGAGCAACGGGGGGTGGCTGATCCGTACCTACGTTATGTCGACTGTACAAGAGAGCGTCAAGGCATTGAGATTTCGTCAGTGGCATAATGAGAGTTTTAGGCCTGCGCGTCAGTAAGACTAAATGCTAAATATTGTGTAAACGGTGGTGTTGACCTTGGTTCGCCGGTGCACAAAAAATGTGCCCTGAGTGCACGAGTCGTCGGGCTGTGTGGCTGACGATTGTGATGGATTGCTTGTGCGTGAGAGCACAATATATATATGATATATGTCTATGCATTGATATGCCTGCAGGGAAGGAATGCCACTGCCCCGGGAAAGGGGTAGGATTGTTATAAATTGGCCAGCTGAATGCTGGCCATTGCCTTGTTTACCACCTTCTGGATGGGCTATCCCTGTGCAAGTGCTGGTGAGCCGAGTGGGAAGTAAAAGGGCTAAAGTCCCTGCGGATGCTGTTGCTACTACTAGCCCTTGAAGGCTGATTTCTCTTGTATTTTTTTCATGTGTGGCCGGCCTGTGCGCCGATGTATGTAATCCACACTTTGAAAAGAGGAACTGTAAGGTCTTAAGGCTAGCTTGTGTGTAGTTGTTGTACACTCTTTCATGAGTGGATATATAAATGTGGTTTATATATTTATAGTGGACATTCCTGGTATGAGTTCATCATTGTTATTCAAATCTTCCGCTAGCATGCTCTGAGTTAGGATGCGATGGTGTAGTGGTATTAACCTATGACCTCGCCGTCTGTTTGTGGCATATAGTGTGGGGCCCCGGCCGGACCTTCTATTATATGTTGTCTAACGGGTGGAGTCGTTACATTTTGGTATCAGCTTGTCTCGGTCTTCCTCTTTCGAATTCGTGGTCAAATTCTTTTGTGGGGTTGCGAGCACGTGTCTGTGCGTACCGCTTTAACACTAATGAATTCTTGAATGTCCACTAAGTAATGCAAATACACTTGTTTGAGGGACCTGCGCGTTCCTATCTTTTTGGTATTGCTTGCGTGAGGTCGCTAATGTGTGTCTTATCCACCTATAGGTGACTCGTAGTGGTGCTGGGCAGCTAGAGCCCCAGCGATCTGATGAGAGTACGGCACCAGCTGAGGTGCCTACACCTCCTCCTTCTGCCGAAACTGTCCACTTAGTTGTTGAGGCCCTCTTTGTAATGTTTCAAGCACAGCATATTGGGCAAGCACAGCCGACAGCAGTGCTAGAACGGGTTGCTGTAAGGCTGGAACCTGTTGCAGTTGTGGACCCTCGAGTAGCTGAACGGCAGTTAAAGTACTTCATGAGTTTCAATCCACCTACGTTCACGGGCAAGGGATCCCCAACGCAGGCTGAGGATTGGTTATCGCGCGTCAAGCGTATATTGACGGCGATCTGGATGAAGGAAAATTAGAAGGTCACCTTGGCTACCTTCATGTTAGAAGGTGAGGCTCGGTTATGGTGGGACGAGGTTGAGTTACACCATTTAGCAGGCAGGCAGTTGACTCAAGTGTCGATGGAGGAATTCTCTTGAATGTTCTTGGCAAAGCATTTGCCAGCGGCACAACGCATTGCTATGGAGAACGAGTTCCAATAGTTAACGCAAGGAGAAAGTAGCAATGATACGTACTTGCATGAGTTTACCAGATTGGGACGATATGCGGGGTCGATCTTCGCGGATGAACAACGGAAAACAAATCGGTTCTATGAAGGTTTGCGGGATGAGTTGAGGTTCCTGCTCTCCAGTTCGGTGGCCCAAGGGTTCCAAGCCTTGGTTGATAATGCGCGTGTGCTGGAAAAAGATATGAAGCGGGTGCAAGGTAAAAAGAACTTGGCTGTGATAAAGCCAGAGTTCAAAGCACCCCGCCCTGGAAAATCATACTACCAAAAGAAGTGGGGCGAGAGGTCTAAGCCTTCTGGGCAAACTTCTGCGACTGTGACGTCGGGAGCAACTTCAAGGCAAGAGCCTCGTACCTGCTTTACCTGTGGCAAAGTTGATGGAGACGACGGCCCACAACATTTCGAGGACGGCAATGGCATGCTTACGGACGACCATGCTGAGCGTCGGCATAATAGTCGTCCAGAACGCAAACCCATATATTATTAATTAATAATAATTAATATTATTAAATTATTATTAATTAATAAGTCATTTCTATGTTTGTTTTTGGTCGCATTGTTTTAATTTCATGTATGATGGGTGCCTATAACCATCAATTGCTATCTTTATTTAATGTCTTTAATTATTGTTTTGTTATGACATGATGGGTGTCATTAGCCATCATGAGTGATTTAATTTTGTATGGTGGAGATTGAGTGGTGTAGCCTATATATAGGCCTTTTCATGAAGGATTGAGTAGTGAATGAATAGGAAAAAAAACCTAAATTTAACCCTTGAAATTTCCTCCTCTTCCTAGGCAAATTTCGGCCCTCCTCTTTCTTCTTCCTCTTTGGCCGCCTACCACCTCTCCTCCCCTTTCAATCTCGGCCTCCCTCCTCTTTCTTCCTCCCCTCTACTCCCTTGCAACCAGAGCCCTAGCCACCACCTTCCAACCCGGCCCGTCCCTCTCCCTACAACCCGAGCCACCTCCAACATCCACTGAAGCCACTGGCCTCCTCCTCCTTCATCAACCTACCATCAAGCCGCCACCCCACCTCCATCCTTAACCAACTCGGCCACCACCACCTTTCCAAAACCCAACCTCTCCTTCCTCTCAAGAAGCCGACCTCCTCTCCACAAGGCCACCAACCTCCAACAACTTCTCCTCAAACCCGAGCCCCCTCCTCTACAACCCTCCTAGTCATCGGCCACCTCCTCCTCTAGTTTACCCGAGCTCCTCGTCCTAGCCGCCACCCTCTCCATCTCCCTATCCCTACCGGACCACCACCCTAGCCGCCACCCCCTTTCCCTCCACAAATAACCCGAGATATCACCTTCCTTAAATATCCCTAAATCCTACCACCTTTTCTCTCTCCTGCTATATTTGGAGATATACTACCATATTTGGAAGATTTCGTCGTGGGACTTTCCATTTCCAGCGTGACGCGACGAAGGCGGACGAGTTTCTCTCCTGCCGGCGTGACTCCGGTGGAGCCATTGAAGAACGATCCTTGCCGAGAGAACCGGAATCATCCATTCTTGTTGGGTAACGAACTTTTCCACTCTCGTGTGTTCCTTTCTTTAGATAGTCTTGTAGTGGAATTTATAGCGTTAATTTTGATATCATTGAAAACATCGTGGCTAGCGTTCATTGTTTTGCGTTTTTCTTGGTTGATTTAATATTCATAAAAGGGTTTGGCGATCCCTCGCTTTCTTTTGTTTGGAGAGATCTACCTTTTCCGAATCGTGTTTTATTCGGTAGATCTCTTTTGGTACAACACTGCTCGGTCGGATCCAATATTGGTCTATTTAGCCGGAACGGATATTGGGCTATAACCTTTATTCGGTCCCAAACGGTTTGGCTACCCGTACGCTAGGGTATAATTGATTGGATGTAATATCGTGGTGCGGCATAGAACGATTGTGTGAGCGTAGAATTTACTTCGTAGAGAGATAGTCGTGCGCGTCCTTAATTATATTTCGGTCCAAACGTGTTCGCCTACATCAATTTGGTATCAGAGGGAGGTTCACGTCAATTTCCTAATTGGCACCCTCCCCCTCTTATTTGGCACATTAACACGCACTCACTAGTTGCATGGTATTTCATAAAAATCATTTTTTTAATTTTTGGTCTGCAAATAGCGGCCTAAAATTTTCAATTTTTTTCATAATTCAAAAAAATAAAATTCTGGAAATTCTCTATCATTTTATTAGTAAGAAATCAAAAAAATATTTTATTTTTATTAAGTCATTATTTTATTAAATCTTTATAAATTTTTAATTTTGATCTGCAAATAGCGGCCTATCTTTTTATTTTTTTCAGCAAAATAAAAAAAAATTATTTAATAATCTTCATATTATTTCCTGCAAGCAAACCAAATATATTTTTATTAAGTCATTATTCCATCTTTCCTAGAATTAGTTGTTCAGGTACCTTTTTTTTGCATTCGCACAAATTCGGATCGAGTGTCCTCTCCAGTTCACACTGAAATGGCTTTCGACGTTAACGCTTCCAATCGTCCCCTGACTTATCTACAAACTAATATTTTTACCTATGATGGTTATGGGGATCCCAAGTATTTTAGATACTGGCTTGAGGGGGTAGAAACCTATTTCGAATATTACCAATTGGGCGAATACCAAAAGGTTAGTGTAGTCCGAGAGCGGTTAAGAGGTCGAGCCCGCAAGTTTTGGCTGAATGAAGAGAAAGAGCACGGTGTTGGTAGCAATCCTTATGCTTGGCCGCACATGCGAAGAATTCTCTCAGCGAAATTTGATTCCCCCTACCGCCTTAGTACTAGCCCGACATCTGATAGCCAGTATTGTTATGGCACTAGAACCAAACCGAATTATAGGAGTGACATATTATCCCAAGATAGGTCCTTTCCCCAGGTTAGTAGAGCTACCCCTAGCGTACCTGCACCCACCTATAGAGGAAGGGAAACAGTGAGGTCCCCTATCCCGAGTTCTGTACATGTGACTGCTAGGACTGCCATGAGCCCGCGGGGTGAGAGTAATCCTACCCGTAAATGATGGCGAGGATGCCCCGCCGTTTGCCTGTGCCGACATGGATCTCCATTTTGATCGCCGCCGCTACGTGTTCGAGGATATTGACGGTCGTTGCCGCAACCGTCGTCGCCTCCATCACATGGACCTCTCGTTTGATCGCCATCGCTACATGTTTATTGATTTTGATGACCGTTGCCGCAAGCTTGAAGGTTTGGATTTTGCCGCGACATCCTCCGCCAAAGCCGCGTCAAAATCTCTGCCGCATCAACGCATGAGATTATATTTTTATTGTTTAATTTCTGCATTTTAATTTCAGCAATTTATAACTAATTTCAGCATTTTATTTTTGTTCAATATGGCCTATGTTTAGCCATGGTTAATGCATTAGTGGCTAGGATTTTATTTTGATGAGATGAAGAGTGATGGAGTGGTGTAGCTTTTTATATATATGCATGTATGTGGAGTGGGAGAGATAATTGAAGAAGAAAAAAAAAGAAAATCCTAAACTTATTTTCGGTTGCTGTAGCCGCCCCCCTTCCCCGTTCTCTCGGCCTGGCCGAGCCTGCAACCCGACGCCTGGACAAGCCGCCGCTCGCTTGCTGCCCCCCCCCCCCTCCCTCGGTGGTGATATTGCTGCTCCGGCTTCCTCCATCCTCCTCCGGTGTGACTCCGAAGAAGGCGGCTCGGTTCTCCCTCATCCGGTGCGACTCCGGTGACCCGTGGAAGTGCGACTCTTCCACCACTATCTTGCTCCTCCTCCTCACCTCCTCTCTAATTTCTGGTTATGGGTAACGATTTCCTATCCCTACAATATTGTGTGAATCTCTTCTAAATTTGTGAGTGTATTGGAGACCTTTGATGTCAATTTTTATCCTAAATGTTGAATCCATTTGCATGTGAAAATCTGAATTTACTATTGCCTTCATATCCAATTTTGCGAAGATTTCCGTAAGGATAGGTGCCCTTGGACGTTTGTAAGCCGGGGTTTGTGTAGCCTTTGGTTTCGAATGGATCAAGAGGATTTGGTATATCCTCGTATGGTTTTGTTTTGAGGGTTGCATTTGGACTATTTTTCGAATCGAAATCTTTAGTCTGGAACGCCCTCTATGTGGATGGAAATGTTGTTGATGCGACGCTAGATGTTTGGTTAGGATATGATAAATGTATTTGTGTATGTTCGTGCAGGTTCGGGTGAGACTTTCCCCGTTGTGAGATCGCGTAATTACAAACGAAACTCTGCCGAAATTTCCAACATTGCACGCGCACCATGTGTTCGTAGAAATGCCTCCTAGGTTGTTTTAAATGCTCGTTAGGTGTTCGCATAAATTCACCATAGGAATTCCCTGTTGTTATTTTCAAATTTAGCGTTGCGTAGGGGTGGCCTGCATCAATTTTGGTATCAGAGGGAGGTTTGTCAATTTCTCAACTTGACAACGATCCGCTCGAACCGAGCTACCCCCACTTGCACTTAGGCACGTTTCGTTCGTTTTAAAATTTTTATTTTTAGTTATATAAAAACAAAAAAAAAGGTTTTAAGTGCTTTCCTAATTTGAATCCTTTTTTTCCGTTAGTCTGTCATGGCATGCGTTGGGAGTCCCCTTCCCCCATGTTCCTCGGTTGGTGCCCTTCGCAAGGAAATGAACCGCCAATGTGATGACATAAGAGATATGTTAGCACAACTTGGAGGTCGGCTTCCGACACCGCATCTTGATGCCCCTAGGCAACAACTTAGGACCAATGTTCCTTCCAGTACGGTTAGTCAAGCGATTACGACACCACCATCGCGCACCTCTAGGCCTATTAGAATTCCTTCTCCGACTTACGATGGGTTAGGTGAACCGCGAGTTTTCTTACATTGGGTAAAGGATATGGAAGTTTATTTTGAGAAATATCGTCTTGTGGACCCCCCACAGGATTCCCGTTGCGAGATTGCAATTATCTGGTCGAGCCCTGACCTTCTGGGTCAATGAGGAGAGACGTTTTGGACCATCCCTCGTTGGCTCACTTGTAGGTTGGCAACTTATGAAGAATTTGTTAACGGATGAGTATTATCCCTCACACTGCCGTTCTCAGTCTTCTGGTTATCCGAGTGTAGCGCCGCCTAAGATTTTGCCTATACCGAACCAGCACGTTCCCCCATACTCCCGTATGAGGACGTCTCATGATTTTATTTCTCCCCACCGGGACACTAGACCGCTTTTTGATTATAGGAGTGATGATAGGCCTCGCGTTAGATCCGTTCCCCAAAAGGATCCTATCATTTTGAGTACACCTACACCTGCCGTGCGGGAACCAGAGCATGCTAGGTCCCCTGTTCCACCATCTATTGTTATCTCGACTAGGGATGTTATCCAGTCGAAGGCTAGGCATAGGAAGCCAGTTAAGGTTGCCAAGGAGAAGGCTTTATGTTATGCTTGTGGTGTGACTGGCCACTACGCCGTGACATGCCCCACCATGCCTAGGGCTTCAGATATGTTAGTCTCCACTTCGGAGCCACCCCAGACTACTTTTGAGATTGCTGCTGGTCCTGATCTGGACGTTGGTGTGGTATCTCCTGATTTTGTTGAGGATGTCAAGTTAGATGAGAGTATCCTGGCATGTTCGATAGTGCCCGATGATTCTGCCTATTTTTCTGACGATGAGGAGACTGGATATCCTAGCGACTTGGATGATGAATTTTGGGATGTTGATGAGGCTTTGACTTGTGAGAGTACCCCTTTAGCCACTACATGTCTTGTTAGTGATATTTCAGTTCACCCTACTATTGAGTGCCCTCTCGAGTCTATGATCCCTATGTCGAGTGAGCCTCGATCTGATTTTTCTGAAATTAAATCTGAGCTATCTGTGGAGCCAGAGATTGAGGATTTCTCAATTATTATTTTGGATGAGTTTCGTCTTGAGGGTAGGGTATCCTTGGACGATTATTCTGATGTTTGCCCGGACGTGAGTTTCCCGGATGAGTGTCCCTTGATTGAGTCACCGTTGTGTGAGATTCATTTGGATTTGGATTTAGTCCCGGGCTCGATTTTACCGACCCTCCCTCCTGCTTGTGTGCCTACATTTGATATCATTTTAGGACATGGATCCGCTAGTCATAGTCTACGCTTTTATGATATACCTACTTGGATACCCCCTACACTAGCGTTGGCCCCTCGTTTAGATGCTCACGAGCTGATACTAATAATCGTTGAGGAACCGAGCGATGACCCCGAGTTAGCTGACGTACCTACTGAGTTGGAAGATTTACTTTGCGAGGGAGCCGTACGTTTGGATCGATTAGCGGACTTGTTAGGACACAAATTGATTTTACCTAGTCCGATCCACTTAGTTAAACCGTCGTTATTAGCACCTCCGCTTGAGATGTCTAGTGAGCTATGTATTAGTGAGTATCTGCCGGCGGGCATGTTTTCTTTTGCGACTGCGTATGAATTCACGGCGACTATGCCTATTGATTTGGTTCCCTCACGACATTGTTACCCGCCAAATCAATTTGCACATATTTTTCGTCATTCCTGGTACGAACTGCATGTAAACATATCATTGCCTTATGCCAGTATCTATGAGTTGCATCACTTTCACGCCCGTTCTCCTTCGAGAGCTTCTGACTGCAGAATTGATGATTCTAATTTAGTCTGGCTAGCCCCCGAGTGGATACCTTCGGGTTCTGTAACAAAAGTATTACATTGGAGCGCCGACCCTTTCGAGATTTTCAAGAATTTTGGGTTTAATGCAATTTCTTTGGATTTTTACGATGCAATCGGTTTTTCACCGCATTTCAATTTTTCGGATTTAATTTTGCAAATCTGGTCTCCATATGAGCGGCTTTCTCCGACGATTCTCTCTTCCACTTCAAATTTTCGTGGGTTGAGAGGTGAGATTTTTCCCGTGTCGCTCTTCCATTTGGGTTTCCTGGTTCTCGCATTGGATGGTAAGATTCGCACTGCTTTTCTTTTTGCTGACACATCTACGAGGTTTTCTGCCGTACTTGTTTACGACAGGTTATGTTCTATTGCGGATGCCCGCACTGCTTGTCCTGCCCCGTGGATGTCCGCTCTTGCTATGCTACCTGTGGATGTTGCTATCTCCTGGTATTTCCTCCCTAGCCACTCATCGGTGATGAGTGATTTTGAGCTGGGGAGGATTGATGGCGAGGATGCCCCGCCATTTGCCTGTGCCGACATGGATCTCCATTTTGATCGCCGCTGCTACGTGTTCGAGGATATTGACGGTCATTGCCGCAATCGTCGTCGCCTCCATCACATGGACCTCTCGTTTGATCGCCGTCGCTACATGTTTATTGATTTTGATGACCGTTGCCGCAAGCTTGAAGGTTTGGATTTTGCCGCGACATCCTCCGCCAAAGCCGCGTCAAAATCTCTGCCGCATCAACGCATGAGATTATATTTTTATTGCTTAATTTCTGCATTTTAATTTCAGCATTTTATAACTAATTTCAGCATTTTATTTTTGTTCAATATGGCCTATGTTTAGCCATGGTTAATGCATTAGTGGCTAGGATTTTATTTTGATGAGATGAAGGGTGATGGAGTGGTGTAGCTTTTTATATATATTCATGTATGTGGAGTGGGAGAGATAATTGAAGAAGAAAAATAAAGAAAACCCTAAACCTATTTTCGGTTGTTGTAGCCGCCCCCCCTTCCCCGTTCTCTCGGCCTGGCCGAGCCTGCAACCTGACGCCTGGACAAGCCGCCGCTCGCTTGCTGCCCCCCTCCCTCGGTGGTGATATTGCTGCTCCGGCTTCCTCCATCCTCCTCCGGTGTGACTCCGAAGAAGGCGGCTCGGTTCTCCCTCATCCGATGCGACTCCGGTGACCCGTGGAAGTGCGACTCTTCCACCACTATCTTGCTCCTCCTCCTCACCTCCTCTCTAATTTCTGGTTATGGGTAACGATTTCCTATCCCTACAATATTGTGTGAATCTCTTCTAAATTTGTGAGTGTATTGGAGACCTTTAATGTCAATTTTTATCCTAAATGTTGAATCCATTTGCATGTGAAAATCTGAATTTACTATTGCCTTCATATCCAATTTTGCGAAGATTTCCGTAAGGATAGGTCCCCTTGGACGTTTGTAAGCCGGGGTTTGTGTAGCCTTTGGTTTCGAATGGATCAAGAGGATTTGGTATATTCTCGTATGGTTTTGTTTTGAGGGTTGCATTTGGACTATTTTTCGAATCGAAATCTTTAGTCCGGAACGCCCTCTATGTGGATGGAAATGTTGTTGATGCGACGCTAGATGTTTGGTTAGGGTATGATAAATGTATTTGTGTATGTTCGTGCAGGTTCGGGTGAGACTTTCCCCGTTGTGAGATCGCGTAATTACAAACGAAACTCTGCCGAAATTTCCAACATTGCACGCGCACCATGTGTTCGTAGAAATGCCTCCTAGGTTATTTTAAATGCTCGTTAGGTGTTCGCATAAATTCACCATAGGAATTCCTTGTTGTTATTTTCAAATTTAGCGTCGCGTAGGGGTGGCCTGCATCAGTAAAGGTAGTCAAACGATTACGACATATGTGTCAAGTGTCGCACCTGATCTTGGCTCTATTGAGCATCCTACCCCGATTACGCCCATGGGCCCTATTAAGTCTCTCCCCGAGTTTCCTGAACTAGTCGTTGACTCTCCTATTGAGTCTGAGGCTGTGTCTTGGACTGTGCCCGTCACTGAGGACGAGGTTGAATACGCTGGCGATTTGAGTGATGATGAGGAGATTGGTTACCCTAGTGACCTGGATGAGGATTTCTCCTCTAAGGATCTCCTCTTCCTTTCGGCGATGTATCTGAGGCATCTCCCTTGATAGTTATGGAGTCTTCTGATGACCCTGAGTCAGAAGACATTACGGCTAAGTCGGTAGAGTCACCCTATGTTGAGAGCTTACCGATTACTGATTTAGGTGATGACCTGCTAGAACATGAGCTAGTTCCTTCTAGCCCGTAACATATTGAGGTGCTCATTTATTTAGCTTCCCCGTTAGATCAATCCAGTCGGATAAGTGTGAGTGAGGATCACAATATTATTATGATTGACCCAAGATTGGTAGATGTTTCAACGGTGTTGGAAGAGTCACCTTGGGATGGGTGTTTAGCTTGGGATGATCTTAGTGAGGCACATCCAGGAGTTAGTTCTTTGAAGTTATCAGTTGCGTGAGGTTCAAGATAATTTAGATTCTCCTCGGGATTCGATTTGTCCATCCCTCTATCCTGATTTAGACGATGTACCCACTTCATGGGAAGATTTGGAAAGTGAAGGATGTGTCGTTTTGGAAAATTTACCTAGTGTGGCAGGATTAATTTTGGATGACGGTAGCACTGAGAACCCGATAGACTTGTCTTTGATGTTGCATACTTCGGAGGATGTTGTTGATTCTGACTTTGATGACTTGACAAGCGTGTTGGAAGAATGTCCAAGTGAGAGAGTTGTATATTTGGACGACATTACTGAAGTAGAACCAGATGAGCGTCCCCTGACGCTATCTCCATTGTGTGAATTTAAATTAGATTTCAACTCTCTCTTGGTTTTAGATTTATGAAGTCTCCCTCCTGTTCTATTGACTCGTCTTGTGGGCACTTTAGGACGCACGTTTTGTAATCCTGATCTGAGTCCGTTTATTGGGCCACCCTCACCGGCCCCTCCTTTGGTCATGTCACATTTGACTGCCCATTATCCTACATGTCCATCGTTGGTCATACCCTCGGTTGTATTACATTTTGTTTCTGTGGCGACGATGCCTTTTATCCTAGTTTATTCCTCCTTAATCTTTAAAAATTATCACATATCGAATTATACGTTTATGATGAAGCCATTTATAGTGCCTCCTGAAGTAATTCAATCGGCGCCACCAGATTTAGTTCTGTTGGTGCCGCCTTATTTAGTTTTATTACCACCAAATATATTAAGTATGTTTGTACAAGATTATGCTCGCCATGAACATTATTTACGTAAGCACTTGAGTGAAACGCTGTCCACGTCACAAAAACTTTATCAATTTTTTGCTAGCTTACATAAAAGGGCATCTTACGGTATAATTGGCGATTTTGTTTTGGTGTGTCTCGTCCCTGAACGGTTACATTCGGGCACTATAGAAAGTCGGCGAGTTGGCGAGCTGCACCTTTTGTGGACATTAATGAAATTAGGAGAACACGCATTTCTTTTGAGGTTTTCCATTGATTGGGGTAATACCCCTATTTTTAATGTTTCTGACTTAACGCCGCATGTTTCTCCACCACTTGAATTATCTGCCTGTCTGTTTGGTTCCACTTCGTTCTCTTATGGTTTGGGTAGTGAGTTTGTGCTTGGATCGCTCTCTTCTTTGGTCTTCACGGAGGTACGTTGGTAGTTGATGTTGAAACTTTTCTTCCTTTATTACCTAATGCTTTTCCAAGGGTACCCAGGACCAACATTTTGCATGACAGGATACTCCAGGTTGAAGTGCTCTCTTCTCCAAGTGGTGTTGTTCGCTGCTACGTGTCTCTTGTGGATGATGCTCTCTTGTACCGGTACTCTCAGACCAACTCATCGGTGATGAGTACTTTTGAGCGGGGGAGGATTGATGGAGACGACAGCCCACAACATTTCGAGGACGACGACGGCATGCTTACGGACGACCATGCGGAGCGTCGGCATAATAGCTGTCTAGAACGCAAACACATATATTATTAATTAATAATTATTATTATTAATAAATTATTATTAATTAATAAGTCATTTCTATGTTTGGTATTTTTGTCGCATTATTTTAATTTCATGTATGATGGGTGCATATAACCATCAATTGCTATCTTTATTTAATGTCTTTAATTATTGTTTTGTTATGACATAATGGGTGTCATTAGCCATCATGAGTGGTTTAATTTTGTATGGTGGAGATTGAGTGGTGTAGCCTATATATAGGCCTTTTCATGAAGGATTTAGTAGTGAATGAATAAGAAAAAAAACCTAAATTTAAACCTTGAAATTTCCTCCTCTTCCTAGGCAAATTTCGGCCCTCCTCCTTCTTCTTCCTCTTTGGCCGCCGGCCACCTCTCCTCCCATCTCAATCTCGGCCTCGCTCCTCTTTCTTCCTCCCCTCTACTCCCTTGCAACCCGAGCACTAGCCACCACCTTCCAACCCGGCCCCTCCCTCTCCTTCCAACCCGAGCCACATCCAACATCCACCGAAGCCACCGGCCTCCTCCTCCTTCATCAACCTACCATCAAGCCGCCACCCCACATCCATCCCTAACCAACTCAGCCACCACCACCTTTCCCAAACCCTACCTCTCCTTCCTCTCAAGAAGCCGACCTCCACTCCACAAGGCCACCAACCTCCAACAACCCCTCCTCAAACCCGAGCCCCCTCCTCCACAACCCTCCTAGTCATCGGCCACCTCCTCCTCTAGTTAACCCGAGCCCCTTATCCAAGCTGCCACCCTCTCCATCTCCCTATCCCTACCCGACCACCACCCTAGCCGCCACCCCCTTTCCCTCCACAAATAACCTGAGATATCACCTTCCTTAAACATCCCTAAATCCTACCACCTTTTCTCTCTCCTGCTATATTTGGAGATATACTACCATATTTGGAAGATTTCGTCGTGGGACTTTCCATTTCCAGCGTGACGTGATGAAGGCGGACGAGTTTCTCTCCTACCGACGTGACTCCAGTGGAGCCGTTGAAGAATGATCCTCGTCGAGAGAACCAGAATCATCCATTCCGGTTGGGTAACGAACTTTTCCACTCTCGTGTGTTCCTTTCTTTAGATAGTCTTGTGGTGGAATTTCTAGGGTTAATTTTGATATCATTGAAAACATCGTGGCTAGCGTTCATTGTTTTGCATTTTTCTTGGTTGATTTAATTTTCGTAAAAGGGTTTGGCGAGCCCTCATTTTCTTTTGTTGGGAGATATCTATCTTTTCTGAATCGTGTTTTATTTGGTAGATCTCTTTTGGTACAATACCGCTCGGTCGAATCCAATATTGGTCCTTTTAGCCGGAATGGATATTGGGCTATAGACTCTATTCGGTCCCAAACGATTTGGCTACCCGTACGCTAGCGTATAATTGATTGGACGTAATATCGTGGTGCTGCGTAGAACGATTGTGTGAGCGTAGAATTTAGTTCGTAGAGAGATAGTCGTGCGAGTCTGTAATTATATTTCGATCCAAACGTGTTTGCCTACATCAAAAGTAGGGTATATAGTCTGTGATTGTAGGGTTGCTCAGCCAAAGGGGGATAAGAAGATGGGCGCGTCTTATGCTGAGAAGGGCAAAGTAGTGGTAGAGTCCTCTACGTCCCAAGCGCAACCCAGAGTTTATAATCTTAGCCAGCAGGAGGCTATAAAGCAGAGTGACGTCATCACAGGTACGATTTAAGATATTGCTTTCTTTGGTTTTATTGCATAAATTGTTTGTAGCTTGTGCATGATGTGTGTGCTATAGGCTTTGTCCTGATTCGGAACAACCCGGCGAGAGCCCTGTTTGATACGGGTACTTCGCATTCTTTTCTGTCTAAGGACTTTGTGTTGCGAATTGGAGTACCAAGTCGTGGGATGATAGATAGGGTGAAGGTATTATTGTCGAATGGTTGTGTGATGATTGCGGATAGAGCTTGCGATGTTGAAGTTCAAATAGGAAGTCAGGATTTCAGTTTGAGTGCATATGTGCTACCGATATCGGAGTTTGATGTGATCTTTGGTATGGACTAGCTCTCGGAGCAACGTGCCTGTATTGATTGCAATTCAAAGGAGATCACACTGGGCCAGAATACCGAGCTTGAAACTAAGTTCGCTGGTATGTGAGGAGTGAGTGGGACCTTGATGTCTGCACTCCAAGTCGTCAATGCTGTTCGGAAGGGCGCGGAGTTATTCTTCACGCTTGTTCAGGCTGTTGAGCCAAAGGCCAATGTGCATAAGGTTCTGATTGTATCAGAGTTTGTCGATGTATTTCCTAAGGATCTTCCTAGGTTACCACCCCAGTGGGAGATTGACTTCTCTATCGAGTCGGTGCCAGGTGCGAAACCTGTGTCCCGCTCGCCATATCGCGTCGCGCCAAAAGAAATGGCGGATTTAAAGGTCCCACTGCAAGAGTTGCTGGAACAGGGTTATATACGCCCAAGTATGTCACCTTGGAGAGCGCCTGTTCTGTTTGTGAAAAAGAAAGACGGTAGTTTACGGTTATGTATTGACAATCGTGAGTTGAATAAGCTGACGGAGAAAAACAAGTATTTGATTCCACGGATAGACGACTTGTTCGATCAGCTAGTGGGGTCTACCATCTATTCGAATTTGGATTTGAAATCGGGATATTACCAATTGCGGATTCGGGAAGGTGACATTCCCAAGACAGCGTTTGGAATACTCTATGGTCATTATGAGTTCACGGTAATGCCATTTGGGCTATGTAATGCGCCTTCGATATTCATGGATCTAATGCACCGAACATTCCGAGAGTACTTGGATCTCTTTATGATCGTATTCATTGATGATATATTGGTGTACTCTTAGTCAGAAGTTGATCATGCGAATCATTTGCGGATGGTGTTGCACACATTACGGAGGAACAAGCTTTATGTCAAGTTCTTAAAGTGTGAGTTATGGCTATCGTCAGTGGCTTTTCTTGGCCACGTGGTAAGTGGAGAGGGCTTAGCAGTGGATCCGTCAAAGATAAGCGCCATACTGGAGTGGCCGGTGTTGACCTCAGTGGCTGAAGTTAGAAGTTTCATTGGTTTGGCAGGGTACTACAGGCAATTTGTAGAAAACTTCTCACGGATCGCTTTGCCTCTTACCACCTTGACGAGAAAGGATCAGAAGTTCATTTGGATGTCGGAGTGCGCGCGAGCGTTTGAAGAGCTGAAGAGTCATTTGACCATGGCGCCTGTGTTAACATCGCTATGTGGTATAGACGGCTATGAGATCTATAGTGATGCGTCAGGGAGCAGCTTAGGCTGCATTCTTCTGCAGTTTGGGAAAGTGTTTGCTTATGGCTCACGCTAGTTAAAAGTGCATGAGCGGAATTATCCCGTCCATGACTTGGAGTTGGCGTCGGTGATCTTTGTGCTTAAATTGTGGCGGCACTATCTATATGGCGTAAAAGTGGATATTTATACAGATCATAAGAGCATAAAGTATCTGTTGGACAAAAAAGAGCTAAATATGCGACAACGAAGGTGGATGGAGTTCCTTGGGGACTACACCTTTGATATTCACTATACTCCCGGGAAGGGAAATGTGGTCGCTGATGCCTTGAGTCACAGTACTCCGATGCGGGCAAGTTGGTTGTAGAGGCATGATGAGCGTCTGATCTAGGAGCTGAAAGCGTTAGAGATTTCTTGTGTTTACAAGAATTCCATAGTCGATGCATGCTTGAACTGGACGGAGGTACAGTATGACCTTACGGACAGGGTTCGGTGAGCAACGGAGCTTAATGAGAGTCTCCAACGCTATGCAAAAGATGGGTCAGATGGCCAATTCTCCTGGGATGATGCCTTATTACGCAAAGATGGCCGATTGTGCGTCCCAAGTGCGGGTAAATTGAGAGAAGAGTTGATGTACGAAGCTCACTTTGCAAAGTACTCAATTCACCCTGGGAGCACAAAAATGTATAAGGATATGAAGAAGCTGTTCTGGTGGCCAGGCTTAAAGAGATACATAGCTCGTTATGTGGCTAAATGTCAAACTTGTGCTTTGGTGAAAGCAGAATACCAGAAGCCTGGCGGTTTCCTGAAGCCATTACCTATTCCGGAGTGGAGGTTTGATGATATCTCAATGGATTTCGTGCACGGGTTATCGAGATCTCAATGCGGGAATGATTCAATTTGGGTGATTGTAGAACGGTTGACAAAAGTGGCTCATTTCCTACCGAATAAGAGGGACGATTAAATAGAAACCTTGGCAAAGATCTATGTGGAGCAGATTGTCCGGTTGCACGGTGTTCCCCGGAGCATCGTCAGTGATCGTGATGGGCGATTTACGTCGAATGATTGGAGGCTAATCCATCAGTTGTTGGGCACAAAATTTGCATTCAGTACGGCCTTTCATCCCCAAACGGATGGCCAAACTGAGCAGACCAACAGGACAATGGTATATATGCTCCGAATGTGCGCACTGGATTTTGGTAAGAGATGGGAAGATCATCTCTATATGGTGGAGTTTTCCTATAATATTAGCTACCAAGCGAGCATCGGTATGGCTCCATATGAAGCTTTGTACGGTCGGAAATTTCGTACACCGCTATCTTGGGCGGAAGCAGGAGAATCAAGTTATATCCGCGTAAGGATGTCGAAGAAGCAACTTTGACGATACACTCTATTCGAGAGAGGCTACTGATAGCCCAGGATCGTCAAGCAAAGTACTACAATGCCAAGCACCGGAACGTGGAGTTCACGGTGGGCGATTGGGTATATTTGAAGATCAAACCATTCAAAGGCGTGTCCAGGATTCGGCGATTGAAAAAGCTAAGTCCGAGAAATATTGGTCTGTTTGAAGTGGTGGAGTGAGTTTGAGAAGTTGCCTATCGACTAGCTCTGTCGGCAGAGCTGAGTGGCTTGCATGATGTGTTTCACATCTCAGTGCTTCGAAAAGCCATCAAGGAGCCTGCTCAAGTGATAGAGAATGATCGTGTATCGGTCGAGTATGGGCTAACAATGAAAGTTTGGCCCATTCAGATCGAAGACAGAGCCGAGAAACAGTTGCGGAACCAGACAATCGGTATGGTCAAAGTCCGGTGGGACAATTGTGGCTGTAATGAGTTAACATGGGAGCGGGAGCTGACCATGCGAGCAAATTTTCCCGAGTTGTTTGTTTAAACTATATAATCGTGCGTCTTTTGGTGATCATACATTTGTTATATATCGTATATCTTTATTGCTTGTTGGGTTTCCTTGTTGTGCCTAAATTTCGGGACGAAAGTTTTGTTAAGGGGGAGGGTTGTAACACCCCAAAATCCAAAATTTCCAAATTTTGGAATTCAAGCTTAGACACGGTCTGGGACACGGGCGTGTCCTAGGGCGTGTCCTGCTCGGGCTTCTCGAGAAGGCGTTGAGTGTGGTTTGGTCTCGAGAAGGCGTTGAGTGAGGCACACAGTCTGGGACACGGGTGTGTCCCAAGCCGTGTCCTTCTCAGTGTGCACTCAACGCCATGCTCTCGACACTCAATGCCATGAGCTCGACAATCATTGAGTGAAGCACATGCCCAGCCATACGGGCGTGTCAGAGGGTGTGTCTCTCTCAGGTTGTGTCTAAGGTTATGCGACCTGTCGAACACGGGCTAGACACGGGCGTGTCTGAAGCCGTGTCAGGACACACGGCCTGTGACACAGGCGTGTAACAGGGTCGTATCCTTTTCTGGATGAGTCGGTTCATGTACCGCTTACAGTACACGACATGTGACACGGGCGTGTCACAGGCCGTATTAGCCGCTAAATTAGACTTTTCAACCAATTTGTGGTCGTTCGTTTCCCTCATCCTTAATCCAATGGCCCCAGGTATTCCCAGCTGGGTTTATCTCTGGGATTGAGTGAAGATATTATTCTTCACTTAGCCATTATCTCTCTCAAGAGCTTAGTGAAAGAGGAGAGCTATGAGGAGGAAGAGGAGAATATCCGGCCACTGCGGGAGCGTTAGAGTTCTGTTTAGAGATCTGAGGACAGATCTGTGGAGGCAAGATCGCTGCGGTCCTTTCCACCGGCTATGATTTCTATGGCTCCCAAGAGATCGTCAAGGGTAACGATCTTTCTTCTTGGACATGTGAAGTCCTCCTTTATGCATGAGCATGGGATCCTCCACCAAAAGGTGGAAGAGTAAGTGATCCTCGTGGGTTGATAGTTGTTATACCCAAGTGTGTCTGCATTTAGACCCAGAAATGTGTAGTAAGAGATAGGCATGTTATGTGAAGCCCATCTGGATAAGTTGGTCCGGATTGGTGATGTTGCATATTGCGCAACGGAGAAGACTCCGCGTATAAATGTGTGGTTTGTGGAGTCGAAGGGTTGTGCTTGTGAAGGGAGTAGTAGGAAGTACTAGAATGAGGAGTTCTAAGAAATACCCTTGTATTGCTTGTGCTGCGGCCAGTCCTTTATGGACAGTGTGGCCATTGTGAGGCCAGTCCTTGGCGGACAACGTGGCCATTATGAAGCCAGCCCTTGGTGGTCGTTATGGCTATTGTGAGCTGAATGCTCTTAATAAGGCTTCGTGCCGAACAGGAAAGGTGAAACCGACCCGCGCCTTTGGTTATAGCCGCAAGTACACCGTACTCGGTGATGGCAAGGCGACTTGAGCAACGGGGGGTGGCTGATCCGTACCTGCATTATGTCGAATGTACAAGAGAGCGTCAAGGCATTGAGCTTTCGTCAGTGGCATAATGAGAGTCTTAGGCCTGCGCGCCAGTAAGACTAAATGCTCAATATCGTGTAAACGGGTGTGTTGACCATGGTTCGCCGGTGCACCAAAAATGTACCCTGAGTGCACGAGTCGTCGGGCCGTGTGGCTGACGGTTGTGATGGATTGCTTGTGCGTGAGAGCACAATATATATGATATCTGTCTATGCATTGCTATGACTGCAGGGAAGGAATATCACTGCCCCGAGAAAGGGGTAGGATTGTTATAAATTGGTCAGCTGAATGCTGACCGTTGCCTTGTTTACCACCTTCTGAGTGGGTTGTCCCTGTGCAGGTGCTGGTGAGCCGAGTGGGAAGTGAAAGGGTTGAAGTCCCTGCGGATGCTGCTACTGCTGCTAGCCCTTGAAGGCTGCTTTTTCTTGTATTTTGTTCATGTGTGGCCGGCCTGCGCGCCGATGTATGTAATCCACACTTTGAAAAGAGGAACTGTAAGGCCTTAAGGCCAGCTTATGTGTATTTGTTGTACACTCTTTCATGAGTTGATATATAAATGTTGTTTATATATTTATAGTGGACATTCCTGGTATGAGTTCATCGTTGTTGTAAAAATCTTCCGCTAGCATGCTCTGAGTTAGGATGCGATGGTGTAGTGGTATTAACCTGTGACTCGCCGTCTGTTTGTGGCATATAGTGTGGGGCCCCGACCGGACCTTCTATTATATGTTGTTTAACGGGTAAAGTCGTTACATATACAGAGAAAGCTGTCAACATGAAGTATGTAGGTCTAGGTGTCTAGTTTATTTTAAAATTGAATTGAGTCAATTTGGAGTTCAGGTTAGATCTCAGCACTCAATTTGGTGGGGTCTATACCTAGGGCTAGTCAGAGATTTAAATGTGCGCCCCCACTTCACCACATTTCCAAATGATCTAAAATTTGGGCAGGGAGTCAATCTTACCTATACCTAGGTCATGTCTAAAAATGGGAATTTTTGGAGATACTTTTTCTATAGTTTTTGAAATTATTTAATAATCCTAGGGTAATTTAATTAGGGAACCTAATGACCTCTAAACCCTCCCAAATTTTGGTGAGTGGTCATTGGGGTCATCATAAGACTCTGTATAAAATTTCATCTCATTTGGAGAATATTTGGGTTGGATTTTTTTAAACCCTAGCCATGGACAAAAGGGGGGTAT
Organism: Platanthera zijinensis; assembly: GCA_039513925.1. Classification (NCBI taxonomy): domain Eukaryota; kingdom Viridiplantae; phylum Streptophyta; class Magnoliopsida; order Asparagales; family Orchidaceae; genus Platanthera; species Platanthera zijinensis. The sequence continues at coordinate 104,464,431 of CM077088.1, forward strand.
TTAGGTCAAAGTGTTCCTTGTGAGTTTAAGTGGTCAAATCACCTCAACAGAGGCTGAAACTTGGGCCACTGATTTGTTATGATACTAGACACCCTCACATGGAATTTGGGGTGGATTGGGGTAGATTTGCCCTAGGACCAAAATTCAAACCCTAAGGTTAGACTTTGGGGATTTGTGAAGGGCATGGGGTGATATGCCCTTGTATGGACTTGGTGTTTAGTCCATGTTATCCTAGGGTGGTGAAAAGCCTTAGGGAGAGATATGGTGGGATTTGGACACATGTACCCCACTTAAACCACTAAGTAAGTTTTAGGTCTATACACCTTGGGGAAAGTCTAGTGGCTCATATGACTTTGGAACTACATGATATTTTGGTAGAGGTCATTTTCATAATCATATTAACCACTGAAATATACTACATATTGTTTGGATGAGTTTACAAGTGGTTTCCTTTGGAAAGTGCACTATCATGAGTTGTCTTGAAGAATTTTATTCTATGACTTCGTAACCTGGAGTTTAGATGATATTTAGTCAAACTATATTTTAAGACTATAACAAGCCCTAGAAATTTTTAATATGAATTTTAGATCATTAAATGGGGTACTTCATTCACAACCCATCAAGTTGCACCTTCTACTTAGAAATTTCTTATGAACAAACCACTCAATGTAAACTTATGAAATTTAGTAAGAAGACCTTTAATGATATTTTAAAGCTCTGTGAATTTTTATGGAATTTTTGGAAGTCTATCTATAGGGGTTGTTTCACAAGATGATGTTTTCTAAGTAAAAGTTATTGAATTTATTTTGGTACTTAGTAAGCTTGATAAAATATGATTTTTGGTCAGAGGCCCTTTCTGGTCATCCTTGAGATTCAGTAATTTTTCTATAATTTTTTGATGATTAACTTTAGTACTTTCTTCTTTTCCCATAATTAATGGCTTATTATTGGATTAATTAATTAGAAGCCAAATCATTTATGGAAAATCATGAAATTTGGTATTTACTGTTATTCCTCTATTATCTAGTGTTCATAATTTTTGAGTGGTCATTACTTGAGAAAATATTATACTTCATGTATAATATCAAGGGTTGCGGGTTCGAGACCCAACGCCAACAATGTGTGTGGCTGATAAACAGGCGCGAGAGGCTTTGGGGTGTACGGGCTGCAGCCCTGTAGTGATGTCAGTTGGTTCCCAGTAAAGCCATTTGTAGTGGTCGGGCCTGGGCCGTTACAAAAAAAGTGCACTTTTTTGTAACGACCTCCCCAGTACCACACTCGCAAGGACGGCCGCCGGAACCCCCAGCACCATGCTCGAAAAGGTTCAGCCTAACATGGTATGCAGATCATGCACCCCAAAGCATCTCTGCGCCTGTTTCTCGGCCGCGACGCATTGTTGAGGCCGGGTTTGCAGCTCAATTGGTGATGAGGAGTGGTTTGAAGACTCTTTATCAAGGAGGTTGCGGGTTCGAGAACCGGCCTCAACAATGCGCCGCGGCCGAGAAACAAGCGCAAAGAGGCTTTGGGGTGCATGGTCTTCAGACCTGGTTAGGCTGAACCTTTTCGAGCATGGTGCTGGGGGTGCCGGCGGCCGTCCTTGCGAGCGTGGTGCTGGGGAGGCCATTACAGATTGCACCCCTCTATATTTTGAAATTATATTTATTCTCTCTATGTTTTCTCATTTTACAAAAATGATAAGTCGGTCATTTTATGATATTCAATTTTACTCTTTATAGGACTCTACATTGAAACGTGTTTTTTCCCTTTAAAATATAGATGGAAAGTGATCAAATATGTCAAATTATTTTATTATATTTCAATTTTGCTCTTTGTGATAACTCATCGTTAAAAATGATGCATTATATTTTATCCTTTATAATGAATTTAGAATCATTGAAAGGATAAAATTAAAATATCATAATAATTCCATTGATTTTATCATTTTTCAATCATATTTTTAAAAGTAGAGGAACTTGTGCAAAACTAAAAAGACTTTGGCTCCATTTGGCACGGTGGTGGCAGTCGTAAACGCATGGGTTAAACAGTCATTCGTTAAGGATCACCTAACAAACATCATCCGTTTGAACATAAAAGTGGATGAAGTTCCTTAGGTGGGCATTAACGAATGACAATTTAACCCCCATGTTCATGACCGCCACCACCGTGTCAAACAGAGCCTTAGAAGGGATGTAAACATATTTTTGAAAGATAGAGGGACGCAACCTGTAATCATGCAAATTCATAATTATGCAAATTTCCAAGGGATGTCCCGATAATTAACCCTATAACTTATAACAGATTATCTTTATTACACCTTAAATATCTAACATACTCTTTAGATTGGTTTGAGCCATTACTATTTTAAAAAATAACTATTTAATATATTTAATATGATATATGCAATAATGACAATTTAGACAATTAGATGGTTTGATTACTTTAAAAATGATGATAAAAATCTCCTTTTTTTCATTATGACACTAAACATTCAACAGATATAAAAGAGAACTCTGGTGCACAAAGCATCCCTACGCAATAAGAATTCAGGAAAGGATCTCACCATAAAGGTGAAATATAGGTTACAACTTATAACTCATCTTATTATTTCAGAAATATTACTTATAACTCATCTTATTATTTAAACACAACAAAATTATGAAAATAAGGTTACAACTTTGCAACGACAGTCCGGGGAAGGGCAGCCCGGTGCACAAATATATAAGGGCAGCACGGTGTACAAAACATCACGTGCAGTCAGGGCCTGAGAAAAGATCCGACCATAAAGGTGAAATGTAAACAAACTACTCTGCAAATATAAATATAATTAAAAAAAAAATACGAGGCCATATATACAATATATAAGTTCTTTCCAAACCTTCACAATAAATAATTTCATTGGAATTTCAAAAATTTACACATACTCAACTTATTATTAAGCACAACACATATTATTATTTATAAATGTTACTACAAAAAGGTCTGAATCAACCACGTGAAAAAAAGGTTATAACCTTGCAATGAGGTAGGTCCGGTGAAGGCCGGCCTGGTGCCCAAATATAAAAGGGCAATCCGGTGCACAAAGCATCCCCGAGCAGCGAGGGCCCGGGAAAGAATTTCACCACAAGGGAAAAATGTAAGCAATCCTTACCGTGCAGATATAAATATAATTAAAAAAAGAGCCTATATATGTATATTTAAGTTCTTTCCAAACCTTCAACATAAATGATTTCATTGGAATTTTGAAAATATTAAAATATACTTAAATTATTATTAAGCTCAACAAAAATTAATATTTATCAATATTATTAAAAAAAAAGGTATGAACCAACCACATGAAAATGTGGTTACAACTTTACGACCCGTGTACTCCCCAGAGTAGACAATTATATCTAATCCAAAATCACCTATGCTGCAGAAACCACAAAATCTGAAGGTTTTTTTTCAACATTCAGGACTTGAACCTTGTCATCAACAACATATGCAGACCACCTGCACAAATATAAAGACCCAAATTTTTGATCAGCGCGGCTATTCAACATTTAAATTAATTGTATTGTCATGTGCATTCAATATATATCTTCAGCCTCATACATACAAGTAGGGATGTTCGCAAAGAAAATAGTTCATGAATAATTCGAAAAAAAAATCAAATAAGATTTATATTTTTTGAATTCTAATAATATTATCTCTATTGTCAAGATTCGTGAATAGTTCGCGAATAATAGGAATTACTATAATATATATAAAGATGATTCTGACCATCCGATCAAAAGTTCATTTGATCCTTCATCTGAAACGAATTTGAATCCAAATTCAAATACAGGATTTTGAGACAAATCATAATCCAATTTCAAATATTTGAACGAAAAAAGTTCAAATAATCGAACGAATCCGAATTCAAATATCCGGACGAATACGAATCTCTGCATTCTATGACAAATTTTTGTTCGAATGATAGCTGCAACAACTCGGACGCCAAATCACTTTGCTTGTAATTAGCTAGAGGTGTCCGATTAAAGTTGAAATGCTCTCCTCTATTCGATAGTCCGAGCATTAGTGCAATATCATTAACTGTTACTTTTTTATAAATCCTTTCTAATAGGAAGGTCATATTCTTCCTTGAGTAGGACCTTAACAATGTCGTGAGCAGGGGAATATTCTAGTTAAGACTTGGCATAGACAACAAGGGTAAGATTCCCGCTACCTGTAAATCATTCCCGGTTCTTTAGTCAACACATTCACTACTGGTTGTGCTTTCTCCGTAAATGAAGAGATGACACATCGGCAGTTTAATGTTGCAGAACCTGTCATCTGAAATAATATTCAGTATGTACATATTGCATATACTGTTGTATCTTAACAATTAGAATGGAACGACTTTAATCATTAAGAAAAATAATACGGTCGTATTTTCACAACACTTCACACAATACGACCGTATTACACAAACTACGGTCGTATTAAACACCCGCATTATCTACCTGGACTCAACGAAGGAATAACGTTGTACTACACAGACTACGACCGTATTATTAAGACTATATTTTCACAACACTTCACAAATACAACTGTATTACGCAAACTTCAGCTTGAGATGCACCATATTATATATATCTCAATAAAAACGAGTGTATTATCACACCATTCCATTCAACTTTTATAGCATACATCTTTCTTTAATGCCCCCAACATTGTTTGTCATTCAAATCGTATTATCACAAAAATTTAACAAATACTGACCTATTAAAACAACACTACAATCACAATACGGTAGTATTTTAATGTCATCCTAATGCAAAGAAATACGGCTGTATTTAGACCTATTAAAGGAGGGTTTTCGCCGGGAAGCTTCTATGCAACTACATTTTCACGCAATGCGGGCAGAAAATAGCATGAGGAACAGGAAAAAAAACCTTTGTATTCGTCGTTGATGAGGTCGTTGTCTGCCGCCGGTCGATTCGCCGTGTTCCACGATGAATTTACAGGCTGCCAGTTGATATATTTTCATTTTTTAGAGCTCCGATGGCGTTTTTCACAGGAAGAAGGGGAGAGTTTTGGAAGATGTGTGACGTCTCCATCGAAAAAAGACATTTATACACGCACATATTATTAAATAGGTAAAAGTACCAAAATCGGATGCTTAAAAAAAGAGCACCCCTATTTCATGAAACGTCTGAACCATTATAAAAAAATATTTTATTATATATATATATATATATATATATATATATATATATATATATATATATATAGGGGGCACTGAATTTCCGCGCAGCGCTTTTTGAACAAAAAAAACGCGCTACTCGGAAAAATGAAAAAAACACCCCCTTAACAGCAGTTTTAGAAAAAGTGGTCAACATGAAAGTTGTAGATCTCGACAACTTTCATGTTGACCACTTTTTCTAAAAATGCTGTTTAGGGAGTCTATTTTCAAAAGGCGCGAAGGGGGTCCGCGCAAAAAAAAAAATCGTAATATTTACCGGGCGGAACCCCCTTCGCGCCTTTTGAAAATAGACCCCCTAAACAGCATTTTTAGAAAAAGTGGTCAATATGAAAGTTGTAGATCTCGTCGAGATATACAACTTTCATGTTGACCACTTTTTCTAAAAATGCTGTTAAGGGGGTGTTTTTTTCATTTTTCCGCGCAACTTTCATGTTGACCACTTTTTCTAAAAATGCTGTTAAGGGGGTGTTTTTTTCATTTTTCCGAGAAGCGCGTTTTTTTGTCCAAAAAACGCTGCGCGGAAATTCATTAATCTGATATATATATATATATATATATATGTATATATATATATATATACATATATATATATATATATATACATATATATATATATATATATACATATATATATATATATATATACATATATATATATATATATATATATATGTTGCGGACTAACCCAACGCCCCGGTCGGACCGGATAATCTTGGACCGTCTTAGCTCGCAGAGCGGTCGAGCGAGCACACAGTCAGTTGGAACAGGGGGAATGAACACAGGGAGTTTTAGCGTGGAAAACCTTTCAACCGGGTGAAAAACCACGTGACCGAGTCTCTGCCGGTCAAAATCCACTAGATTGCTGGAGGTTACAATTTGATGGCGGAATCGGGGCGACAGGCCGCTCCCGTTACAATCTTGAAGAGGGGGAGAGTGTATGCAGCTGTTGGTGGGCAACAGACTGCCTCACCAACGGGACTTGGACGGTGGAATGCGCGGGATGCTTTAGGCGCGTGCGCTCAGAGGCGGTGTGTATTCCAGGGTTGTCGCTGCTTCCCTTGCTCGTCTTTCTATGTTCTTGGGGTGCTTCCTTTGCGATTGAGTGCTGGTGGGGTGCCAATAGCCGATGACGGGGCCGACGGCCTAGGACAAGTGCTGATAGCTGCTGGCGGGTGCTGATAGCCACTGGGGGCCGCTGGAGGTCACGGGCGGCGGCCGGTGGTTGGCGGCGAGAGGCGGCCGCTGGTTGTTGGCGACGAGGGGTGGCCGCCGGCGGAGAAGAACGGGAGAGCTCCCACCTGAGGAAGAAGAAGGGGGGGAAGCGTAGGAGAAGCAGATTATCAAATGAGGAGCCCCTGGGGTCCTTTTATAGGCTCCAGGGGGAAGTTATGGCGGGCCCCACCACTAACATAGTGGGTTAGTGGGTGGTTTTGCCCCGATCGGACGGCCGGCGGGGCCTCCCCCTCGATCGGACGGTGGGGAGGTCATCCCGAGGTGGGGCCGCCCGGACGACGCCGACGGCGAGGAGACGGCCGGACACGGCGGCGGCCGGCCACGGCAGCGGCCGGCCATGGCCGAGGCCGGTCACGGCCGCGGCCGGCCTGGCCGGCCGCGGCCGGCCACGGCCGAGGCCGGCCACGGCCGCCGCCGGCCACGGCCGAGGCCGGCCACGGCCGCCGCCGGCCACGGCCGGGGCCATGGCCGGGGCCATGGCCGGGGCCGGCCATGGCCGGGCCATGGCCATGGCCGAGGCCGCCATGGCCGAGGCCGGCCATGGCCATGGCCGAGGCCGGCCATGGCCATGGCCGAGGTCGACCATGGCCGGGGCCGGCCATGGCCGGGGCCATGGCCGAGGCCGGCCATGGCCGGGCCATGGCCATGGCTGAGGCCGGCCATGGCCGAGGCCGGCCATGGCCGAGGCCGGCCATGGCCGAGGCCGGCCATGGCCGAGGCCGGCCATGGCCGAGGCCGGCCATGGCCGAGGCCGGCCATGGCCGAGGCCGGCCATGGCCGAGGCCGGCCATGGCCGAGGCCAGCCATGGCTGTGGCCATGGCCGAGGCCTGCCATGGCCGGGGCCGGCCAAGGCGGGCCATGGCCATCGGCCATGGCCGAGGCCGGCCATGGCCGAGGTCGGCCATGGCCGGGGCCTTGGCCAAGGTCGACCATGGCCGAGGCCGGCCATGGCTGAGGCCGGCCATGGCCTCCGCCGGCCATGGCCTAGGCCGGCCATGGCCGCGGCCGGCCATGGCCGCGGCCGGCCATGGCCGCGGCCGGCCATGGCCGCGGCCGGCCATGGCCGCGGCCGGCCATGGCCGCGGCCGGCCATGGCCGCGGCCGGCCATGGCCGCGGCCGGCCATGGCCGCGGCCGGCCATGGCCGCGGCCGGCCATGGCCGCGGCCGGCCATGGCCGCGGCCGGCCATGGCCGCGGCCGGCCATGGCCAGAGGGGAACCGCCGGCGGCGGTTTCTTCCCCTAAAGGTGGGGAGAAAGGGGGTCGACTCCCATGATCTCCATGAGAGATCATGGGGGTTAGGGGGGCCCACCCATGATCTCCATTGATGGGGATCATGGGGGTCTCCTTTTCCTTATAAATTAAGGTGGAGCTCATCAATTGCCCCCCAAATCTCTTTCAGTTGGGAGGGAAGCGAGCACGGGGAGAGATTTCTAACTCTGGTTGCGGTGGTGATCGCCAGCGTGGAATTCGGGATGGCGGCGATGGCGTGCGGCTCTAAGGTACGATGGTGCGTGCTAGTTTGGAAAGCAGACGTCAGGCGAGCATGCGCGGAGGCCGGCAAGGTGCAGGAATCGGCCGTGCGTGGCCATGCGTGCGCGGAGGCGGTCCGTGCGCGATTGCCGCGCATGTGCCGGGTGCGCGCTGGCTGGCCGCGCGCGCGCAGGCCGCGCGCGCACGCCGCGCGCGCAGGCCGCGCGGGCTGGCCGCGCGGGCTGGCCGCGCGCGCGCAGGCCGCGCGCGCGCTGGCCGCGCGCGCCCTGGCCGCGCGCGCGCTGGCCGCGCGCGCCCTGGCCGCGCGCGCGCTGGCCGCGCGCGCCCTGGCCGCGCGCATGCTGGCCGCGCGTGCTGGCCGCGCGTGCCGCGCGCGCAGGCCGCACGCGCCGCGTGCGCGGGCTGCTCGGACGCGCGCGCGCAGGCTGCGCGCGCTGGCCGCGTGCGCAGGCCGGTCCTGGCGAAGCTATGCGTGCGCGCAGGTTATGCGCGCGCGCCGGCGGTGCTTGTGCGGAGGTCGTGTGTACGTACAGGTTGGGCGCACGTGCATGCCGTGAGCGCCTGCAAGCCGTGCGCGGTTATGGAGGAGGTTGTGCGTGTGAATAGTTACGTAATTTTACCACTTTTGGACTGACTAGATTTTTGTGGTGCGCAGGTACCGAAGCGCTCTGCTGGACCAATGCGTCTACGCTCCTCATTGACTGAAGATGGTGTGGCTATTTGGAGAACGAAGTTCGGACTTCCTCCTGACTTGGAGGTGAGGATCCCGCGTCCCGAGGAGCGGGTTCAAAATCCTCCCCGTGGTTGGCTGACTGTCTGCGAAGTGTCGCTCAGATCTGGTTTCCGTCTTCCTCCCTACGACGAGGTGGTGGAGATTCTGAAGTTTTGCGGAGTTCCTATTTCCCAGTTTGCTCCAACCGGGGTTACTCGTATCATGGGTTTGATTGCTTTTCTTCGTGAGCACGGGGGCTCTCTTTCTCTAGACCAGTTCTGGGATTGGTGCGACGTGCGCTTTGATTGTGGTGAGCGGATCGAGGTGCGCAGCAACAAGGTTTGGCTGGAGTTTGAGTCCCGCAAAGATCGCCGTCATGGTAACACTTTGTTTGGATATGTGAAGAACTCCTGGGGTCTTCTTGAGGTGTGGAATGCGCTTCCCGATCGTTGTCGCCGTGTAAAAGGGAGGGAGCGAGACTTCTCTCCTGTGCTGGGATTTTCCGAGCCTCGTGAGTTGGCTAATCGTCTCTTCAATATATATGCATTTGTCGAAGAGAAGCGATTGTTAGGATGTGGTATTTCTGTTGGCACAGGACGGGTGGTGTTGTCTTCTCAGGGAGGGGGACGCAAGGGAAAGGCGGTTATGGCCCCCGTTAGTGATGTTGACGTTGTGGTGGTAGCCTCTGATGATTCAGTCCCAGAGACGCAATTACCTGTTTCCCCGGCTCCACGGGCGCTTGCTAGCGCAGCGGTTCCCCGGATGTCTTCTTCTTTGAAGGCGATGAGTGACGCGGTAAGTTGGTGCCTTACTGTTTCTTCCTTCTTCTTTCATTTTTTTGTTTGAAGACGGCTAATTGCGTGTTTTCCTTTTGCAGATCGAGACTCAGGCACAGATAGCGGTCACCTGGAACGATCATTACGTGAGCCTGAAGGATGGATATCTCGCTTTGCAGGAGACGCTTCGACTGTCGGTGGGCTCACTCTCTTCTCTCAAGGAAGAACATGACCGGGACATCGCGCAGTATCATCGAGTTGGGTCAGAGCTGAAGTCCGAGCTAGAAGACGTGCGTGCTTCCTTGGACGTGGAGAAAGCCGTGGTGGAGAGGACTGCCCAGATGTTGAAGTGTGCAAGGGAGGAGACGTCTGGCTTGGAGACTCAGTTGCGTGCGGCGCGAGATGAGGTTTCGGGCCTTGAGACCCAGCTTTGTGCGGCAAGGGCGCAGGTAGAGGTGTTATCTTCGGATGACCATACATCAGAACTGAAGGCCGCAGGTCTTGCGGAGTACCTGGAGTCCTTAGTCTATATGCGGGATCGTAGCCTGATCGCGGAGGAGGTTCGTGATGACATTTGGTCCAAGGAAGTAGAGCCTCAGATGGATGACATACGCCAGTTAGCGCTTCGTCGTAGTGTTTCGAAGGCCTTTCGCTTCATAGGGAAGCATCTTGGGTGTGATACTTCCGGTTTCAGCTTTGCGGATGTTTCAGATGACGAGCGTTCTAGCTCGGATGCTGATGATGAGTAGTTGTAGTGTTTATCCGTTGTTGTATGTCTCGTCATTTATTTGTAGTCATTTGCTTCTGTTATAGCTTTTGAGATTGTCGCCGTTAGGGCTCCAATTCATTGTTTTCTATGATAGCCTTACTTGTATTTCGTCGTCATGTGTTTTGCACAGATGCATTTTAACACGAGATGGTTGTTGGTGGGAGTTGATCTTTGTCGTGGTTTAGTGCGTGGGCCTGGCCTGCGGCCTAGTTTGTATGAGGGCTTCTTCGTGAGGGGGGCAAGTCCTCACGGTGTTGCGTGGAACTGGTCCACGGCTTTTCGCGCGAGACGGGCTCGCGGCTTCTTCGTGAGGGGGGCAGGCCCCCACGGTGTTGCGTGGAATAGGTCCACGGCTTTTTGCGCGAGACAGGCTCGCGGCTTCTTCGTGAGGGGGGCAGGCCCCCACGGTGTTGCGTGGAATAGGTCCACGGCTCTTCGCGCGAGACAGGCTCGCGGCTTCTTCGTGAGGGGGGCAGGCCCCCACGGTGTTGCGTGGAACAGGTCCACGGCTTTTTGTGCGAGACAGGCTCGCGGCTTCTTCGTGAGGGGGGCAGGCCCCCACGGTGTTGCGTGGAATAGGTCCACGGCTTTTTGTGCGAGACAGGCTCGCGGCTTCTTCGTGAGGGGGGCAGGCCCCCACGGTGTTGCGTGGAACAGGTCCACGGCTTTTCGCGCGAGACAGGCTCGCGGCTTCTTCGTGAGGGGGGCAGGCCCCCACGGTGTTGCGTGGAACAGGTCCATGGCTTTTTGCGCGAGACAGGCTCGCGACTTCTTCGTGAGGGGGGCAGGCCCCCACGGTGTTGCGTGGAACAGGTCCACGGCTTTTCGCGCGAGATAGGCTCGCGGCTTCTTCGTGAGGGGGCAGGCCCCCACGGTGTTGCTCTGATTAGCGCCATATGTTTCATTTGATTGTATGATCTCCGTGCGGGCGAGTCATTTTCTCGATTCTTGTACTATTAAGATGAGTAAAGAGAAGAATAATATAAAATGAAGTAATTTGAGAACGGTTGTAACATGCCCGGGGCTGGTCCCATGGTTTAAATAGTTTAAAGCGAGATGATGGTTCTTACTAGCTCAGACGGGCGGATTTCTATCATTTTTAATAAACACAATAATCAAATGAAGAAAATGACTTAAGGATGGTGGTGGCTTGAGCAGGATTGGAAGACATCCCAGAGTGACTGCTGGAGTATTGCTGTGTAGTCGGAATCGGCTTGGACGACGACGAACTGTACGTCGTAGGATGTCTGTCGGTGTGCATCTTTGAGAGTGATTGGGAGAGTGATGGTGCCGATGACTGGTACCGGGTGATCCCCGAGAACACGAGCACTTGCAGATGTTAATTTGAGATTTCCGGCGGTGAGCTTGAGCTGAAGCAGAGTTGATAAAAATAGTATATTGGTGGTGACTTCCTTGTCCACTAGAACTTGATTCAGTTTGGTGGGTGGTTCACCAATCTTGACCGTCGTGCATCTTATGTTCTGGTTGTCAGGTGGTCTTCTTCTTGATAGGAATTGATCAACTGCTCCTAAGCTGGCCAGTCGTTGGATTTCTTCTTTTAATCCATTGCATTCGTTCGTGTTGTGGCCGTGACTTCGGTGATATTCGCAGTATCTTGCCTGGTCTGCCTTGGGGTTTGGCCGCAGCGCTCTTGGTCGTTGAAATGATGGATTATTCTGAATGGCATACAAAACGTTGGTGCGGGAAGTATTGAGCGGGGTATAATCTCTAGGGGGATCTCTCTGCGAGTCACGCCTGCGTCGTCCAGATGGACGGTCTTCAAGGAACCTTCCCTCCTGGTGCTGAGGGATTGGCTCTTTATCTCTCTGTCTTTTTGTACTCCATCGAACTGTCGTCGATGAGCTTCAATAGCTTCATCTGCGGCTATTTGCACTTCGATTCTGCGTACTAGATCTGGATAGTTGGGAACGGTTTCTCTCATCCGTGCTGAGTAAAAACCGCTGGGTCGAAGACCCCCTAGGAACACTCCACGTAGGAGTTCGGGGTCGACTCCCGGGATCTGGCGGGATTCTGTAGTGAAGCATCGAAAGAATTCTTTAAGGGTTTCCCCTTCGCTCTGGCGGATTCCAGAGAGATGAGAGGGATCTCGAACAATCCTTCGATTAGCGATGAATTGGTCGGAGAACTGTCTAGTAAATTCGGCAAAACTAGTGATGGTACCGGGCCTCAAAGAGTGAAACCATGTTCGAGCTTGTCCTTTGAGGGTAGTTGGAAATACTTGACATAATAGTTGATCAGTGGCATGGAAGATCCTCATGATGGTGGTGAAATGATTGACATGCTCGAGTGGATCGTCAGTTCCATCAAATGTTTCGATGTTTGGAAGTTTGAACCCTTGTGGAATCGGATGATCGAGGATCTGCTGGATAAAGGGGGAGCCTTGATAAAGCGGTCGATGAAGGTGGAAATCTCTCCTTGCAGCTTGGCGGCACTCTTCAGCAACAGCCTCCCTGATTTCTTGACGAGTTAGTAGAGGGTGGATGGGAGCATCGTTAACTGGATCGCGGGGGCGATCTGCCCTTGCTCTTCCTAGATGGGGATGAGCCGAACTGGCGGCATCTGAATGGTCCTCAGGTCCTTCTTGTTCCACAGGGTCTTCCTGGGTCCTTGGTGTATTAAATAGCGGAGGATGGTTAGCTGGCGGAGGTGACCTTGGTGGAGCCGGAGGTGCTCCCATGTTCCGAAGTAGTGCGAGCATCTCTGTCTGCTGCTCCTCCATTTGGCGGACGCGCCCTTCTAAAGCGGTGACGGGGGCGAAAGCCGCTTCAGCGGTCAGCGGCACGTCTACCAGAGAGTGAGATCGTGCAGGTTCAGTGTGTCCGCCAAGTGCGGATCCTTCTGCGGTGCGGGCACTCCTCTTTGCCATTGCAGTAATAGGGACGATGAAATTGCTCTGCGAAGGATACTGGGAATGTTTCCCACAGACGGCGCCAAATTGTTGCGGACTAACCCGATGCCCTGGTCGGACCGGATAATCTTGGACCGCCTTAGCTCGCGGAGCGGTCGAGCGCGCACACAGTCAGTTGGAACAGGGGGAATGAACACAGGGAGTTTTAGCGTGGAAAACCCTTCAACCGGGTGAAAAACCACGTGACCGGGTCTCTGCCGGTCAAAATCCACTAGATTGCTGGAGGTTACAATTTGATGGGGAAATCGGGGCGACAGGCCGCTCCCGTTACAATCTTGAAGAGGGGGAGAGTGTATGCAGCCGTTGGTGGGCAACAGACTGCCTCACCAACGGGACTTGGACGGTGGAATGCGCGGGACGCTTTAGGCGCGTGCGCTCAGAGGCGGTGTGTATTCCAGGGTTGTCGCTGCTTCCCTTGCTCGTCTTTCTCTATTCTTGGGGTGCTTCCTTTGCGATTGAGCGTTGGTGGGGTGCCAATAGCCGATGACGGGGCCGACGGCCTAGGACAAGTGCTGATAGCTGCTGGCGGGTGCTGATAGCCACTGGGGGCCGCTGGAGGTCACGGGCGGCGGCCGGTGGTTGGCGGCGAGAGGCGGCCGCTGGTTGTTGGCGACGAGGGATGGCCGCCGGCGGAGAAGAACGGGAGAGCTCCCACCTGAGGAAGAAGAAAGGGGGGGCGTAGGAGAAGCAGATTATCAAATGAGGAGCCCCTGGGGTCCTTTTATAGGCTCCAGGGGGAAGTTACGGCGGGCCCCACCACTAACATAGTGGGTTAGTGGGTGGTTTTGCCCCGATCGGACGGCCGGCGGGGCCTCCCCCTCGATCGGACGGTGGGGAGGTCATCCCGAGGTGGGGCCGCCCGGACGACGCCGACGGCGAGGAGGCGGCCGGACACGGCGGCGGCCGGCCATGGCTGAGGCCGGTCACGGCCGCGGCCGGCCATGGCCGAGGCCGGCCATGGCCGCCGCCGGCCATGGCCGGGGCCGGCCATGGCCGGGCCATGGCCATGGCCTCCATGGCCGAGGCCGGCCATGGCTGAGGCCGGCCATGGCCGGGTCCATGGCCGAGGCCGGCCATGGCCGAGGCCGGCCATGGCCGAGGCCGGCCATGGCCGAGGCCGGCCATGGCCGCGGCCGGCCATGGCCGAGGCCGGCCATGGCCGGGGCCATGGCTGAGGTCGGCCATGGCCTCCGCCGGCCATGGCCGCGGCCGGCCATGGCCGGAGGGGAACCGCCGGCGGCAGTTCCTTCCCCTAAAGGTGGGGAGAAAGGGGGCCCACTCCCATGATCTCCATGAGAGATCATGGGGGTTAGGGGGGCCCACCCATGATCTCCATTGATGGGGATCATGGGGGTCTCCTTTTCCTTATAAATTAAGGTGGAGCCCATCAATATATATATATTATAAAGCAATATAAGTATTTAGAGTCACATCACACATCAAAAACCAACTTGTGGATCATGAGAGAGAGAGAGCGTGGGGAGGGGGGAGAGTTGGGAGAGAGAGAAAGAGAGAGAGTAGACAGAGGGTAGGGCTGAGCATATTATTCGAAACTCGAAAGTCGCTCGAAAATCGTTCGAAAATTGAGCCGAATCGGAATCGGTTAAAATTGATTCGACTCAATTTGAGTCGATTCAATTTGACTCGAATCTGATTTCGAGTCGATTTCGAGTCAGCCCTGAATCGCTCGAAATATGATTCGAATCAACTCAAATTAATTAAAAAAGTTATGTATTTATTAATATATTCTTATTTTAAGATTAAAAATAACAAAATTTAAACCTAAATAAAAAGAACGAAGGTTTTAAGTCTTTCATTTGCTAAATTTATAGGTTGCCCAATTTAATTTTGAGCAAATTAGGAATAAAACGAAAAATTGCTCAATTTCGAGCCGACTTGATTCAATTTCGAGCCAACCCGATTCGATTTCGAGCCGACTCGATTCGATTTCGAGCCGACTCCGAATCGAGTCATTTCGATTCGAGCCGACTCGACTCGAAATCAATTTCGATTTCGAGCCGAGTTCGAGTCGAAAATTTCGATTTCGAGCCGAGTCAAAATCGCTCGAACTCGACTCGATATCAGCCCTAACAGAGGGAGAGGGAGAGAGGGCAGAGGGTTATATATTATATAGCTTTTTATATATTATTATATATATCGAGAGAGAAAGAGAGAGGAGAGGGGGAGGGTTATATATTATATATCTTATTATATATTATTATTATTATATATATCGAGAGAGAAAGAGAGAGGAGAAGGGGAGGGTGTGCGGCAGAGAGGAAGAGGGAGGGAGAGAAAAAGAGAGAGAGGGAGAGGAAATAATATTTTTACATCAAATAATAATTTTTTTTTACAATATAAATATTGTAATATTGATGTATATTTTTTTACGATTATTTTGAGAACTCATATGTATATGTTGCGGACACAACCGCCTTGAAGCGGGCGCAGCCCGCAAACGCATTGAGCATCTTCGCACGGGCTACGCCCGTGCTCGATGCTCTCGGGCGGTCGAGCATCAAGCGTGGGCGAAGACTGTATGTGTAACACCCCAATTTGTCGTAGGAGCGACGGGGATCGTTTTTGGCCAAGTCAGGCTTTTGGTGCTGGTGACACGGGCCCCGACACGGGCGTGTCGGAGGCCGTGTCGGGCGTGTCGAGCTCGAATCGTCGAATTGGCCGTGTAGTCGACCAGTGTTGGTCGACGTTGGTCGTGTGGAGGGACACGGCCTAGGACACGGGCGTGTCCCAGGCCGTGTCACTCAAGGAAATCGTCGAAGTGGTACACGGGCCGTGACACAGGCACAGACACGGGCGTGTCAGATGTGACACGGGCGTGTCCCATGCCGTGTCACCAAGCCGTGTACCACTCTGACTGAAAGGTGTCGATTTATTGCACACGGGGGGTGTGACACAGGTCCCGACACGGGCGTGTCGCAGGCGACACGGGCGTGTCGCAGGCCGTGTCACATGCCGTGTGCTGGTTTTCAATCTGGATCGAGACGGCGAATGAGCTACACGGCCAGGCACACGGCCGTGTGCCAACCCGTGTTCGGCCCAGATTTTATAATTTGAGGCTTAATCGTGGCCGTTCTTTTCCTTGGGTTTGGATCCGACGGTGGGGGGCTGC
Organism: Platanthera zijinensis; assembly: GCA_039513925.1. Classification (NCBI taxonomy): domain Eukaryota; kingdom Viridiplantae; phylum Streptophyta; class Magnoliopsida; order Asparagales; family Orchidaceae; genus Platanthera; species Platanthera zijinensis. The sequence goes on from CM077088.1 coordinate 104,480,698, forward strand.
TCCTGGATGGTTTTACCCGGGAATAGGGTTTAGAAACCCTCATTTTCTCTTGAGTGGTTCTCTTTCTAAAGCTAGAGAGATGAGAGAGCAAGGAGGAGGAAGAAGGGCTAGATCCGGCCGCCGGAGGAGCTTTGGAGTTCCGAATCACGATCTGAGTCCAGATCCGCGGAGGCGACGCCGTTGCGGTGCTTTCCAACCGTATAGTTTTCGATGACGCCGCGGAAGAATGCAAGGGTAACGATTTCTCATCCTTGGGCATGTGAAGCCCTCTTTTCCTTTGCATAGGAAGCCCGCTCTCGCGAGTGAGCGAAGAGTTGGAGCGTTCCTTGGGGTAGATATGTAAAGTCCCCCTTATGTAGAGTCCGTATGCGAAAACGGACATAGGCATTGTGTGTGAAGCCTATCCGGACAAGTAGAGTCGGATCGGTGATGTTGCATTGCATATGTACCGGGGAAGACTCCGGGTGATTGGGTGTTTTTCGGGTTTTCTACGTGGTAGATTGCATCAGGGAGCCTTGGAGATTAACTCCAAGGTGCACCCGGAAAACTGGGCAAAGATGGGTTTTGCCAACACGGTGGCCGGGGAGCCAACGTGAACATAACCGGATTATGTGATTGTTGTGGCGGAAACGGGACTCGGTGAGTCTTGACCTGCGCATATGGCTTAAATTGCCGTTGCGGTATGAGCACGGGTCAGGCGGAACTGTACCCGGTCTATGTCGTTCGGTAGGACCGTTGGCATGGATGAGGGTCTTCGGCGGTCTATGGCTTAAATTGCCGTGACCAAGGCCAGGAAGGCAAAATGCTCATATGGATGACCGTCCAAGAGGCGGTGGTGGATTGGGAACGTCTATGGCTTGAATTGACGTGACGTTGGCTGGTTCGCCGAGAATGTGCCCTGAGTGCACGGGGTGTGTGGCCGTGCGAGCCTACGCCTGTGTTGATGTGTGTTCACATTAATATATTGCCTATACTAATGAAGTGCAGGGAAAGAGCATCGCCGCCCCGATTTTGGGGGCGGGATCGTTATAATTTGGTCAGCATTGCTGACCGTTGCTATTGTTTGCCACCGGGCGGTGGTTTGTGGCTTGCAGGTGCTGCGGAGCAGAGCGGGAAATAGCGGGCTAAAGCCCTTGTTGCTGTGCCGGCCCTCGAAGGCCTAATTGCTTATGTATCTTTCCCGTTTTCATGTATGGCCGGCCTGCGTGCCGAAGTTTGGAAAACACTATTTTGTCAAGTGAACAATGTAAGGCCTTAAGGCCAGTTCTCTTTTGTGCATAATTACATTCCTGAGTTGGTAGTGGACATTCATGCTTTGTAGCAGGGTTCTTATTTCTTTTTCAACTAAATAATTTGCTTCCGCTAGGTGTTGTGTAGGACGACATGATTGGTTGAATGGTTTCAACGCGTAACCAACCGGTCTGTCCGTAGTATATGGCGTCGGGCCCCGGCCGGACCTACTGCTATATGCTATGTGACGGATAGGGGTGTTACAAATTGGTATCAGACTACTGGTTTCGGTCAAGCTTAAATGAATTCGTGGACGAATTCACTTTAAGGGGTGGTGAGCACATGCGTGTGTCATCGTTATAACATGAAAAGAACCCATGAATGTCCACTTAGGAATGAAAATATACATGTTTGAGGAACCTGCGTGTTCCTATAATTGCTGTTTGCAGTAATTTTTGGGTCGCTTATCGGTGTTTTGCACGATTATAGGTGACCAGAAGTGGTGCTGGGCCTTCTGAACGGCCAGGTTCTGAGGCGAGCAGTGCGCCAAGCGATGCGCCTGCAACACCTCCGTCTGCCGAGACCATTAGGTTGGTGGCAGAAGCGGTCATGGCAATGATCAATGCGCAGCCTGCAAGGCAGGTGCAGCAGCCCGCTCCTGCTATGGAGCAAGTACCTCTTCAGACGGCAGAGCAAAGGAGGGTTGAGCAAGTAGTGTTGGAGCCAGAGTTGCCTAGGAGAGCAACGGAAAGACAACTGAAGCACGTGATGGGCTTTCACCCACCTGTATTCACGGGCGCAGAAACCCCGACCCAAGAAGAGGATTGGCTCTCAAGGGTCAACAGGGTGATGACTGCGACGGAGACGGAAGAGTGGCAGAAGACCACTATAGCGACGTTCCTTTTGGATGGGGACGCAAGGTTATGGTGGGAAGGCCTAGAGCTACATCAGTTGCGGGGAAGGCCGTTGGCCGAAGTTTCGATAGAGGAGTTTGCGAGACTATTCATGGCTCGATACCTCCCCTCGGCGCAGAGAATTGCGCTAGAAAGCGAGTTTCAGAAGTTAGTGCAAGGGGATTGCAGCGTTGATGAGTACCTCCACGAGTTTACTCGGTTGGGGAGATATGCCGGCGCTACCTTCGCAGACGAGGAGCGCAAGACGAGTCGCTTCTATGAAGAGCTAAGAGATGATTTAAGGTTGCCAAACTTAGCTAAGTTGCATGCTGGAGGTCTGGTACTAGAATAATCCTTGGACTGGGCCATGATAGTGAATATCTATAAGCTCTTGGTATCTATCAGGATCTTGTGACTTAGGTGTTAGCCTATACAGTCAGTCAACCTCCCTCTGATACCAATTGAAAGTGAAGGGATAGATACTACTCTAGAGGGGGGTGAATAGAGTTATCAAATTTTGCACAGACAAAACTTAATAGTCTATCCAACTCCCTTGGAGTGAAGTGCGGAATGAAAAGATTATAGATATTGATTTAACCTTAAAGCCTAACACAAGTGATGTGTACAAACACAAGTTAACTGTAATTACAGTTAAGCTTGGAAAACCCTAATCAGCAACTAGCAACCTAGTTATATCTAATCACAGCCACAATGCAGGAATTAAACAAAGGAATCCAGACGGCACAAGGAAATTTATAGTGGTTCTCCAAACAACTTGGGTACGTCCACTCTTCTACCCACACGGTAGGAATCCACTCAGGTTTTTGATCAGGTGCCCTGCCACCAACAGGATCTGCTTCAGGTAGATCCAGAAACCCTTTAGACTTTTGATCAGGTGTCTAAAAACCAAACACAGGTTTTTGATCAGGTGCCCTGCCACCAAGGGATACTTTTGAAGGGAGTAATAACCCTGTACAGGAGGGGAAGAAGGTTAAGATGTCTTCTCTATTTTACAAAGATTAGAGAAGCACAAAAACTTGCACTGAGCTAAAATGCTCTAAGGAATCAAGGCTCTCCCTGGCTCAAAGATGTCCAGGTGAAGTCTTGCTTCAGTGCAGAAAACTCTTCAGAGAGTTCTGAAGGAAAAAGCTACAGGAAGAAAGTAAATAATAAAAACAAAGATCTTCAAGCAGCTATCTTCTTCTTCTTCTTCAAAAGAACTCTGAGTTTGAACTTCCTGAAAGTAGGAGAACTCAGGTGAAGAAGAGATGAAGATCTTAACACTTCTCAGTTAGATGGAAATTGCTGAGAGCAGAAAACTTTTTCTTGATGAAGGCTTGAGAGCTTGAATGAACAACTGGTTAGCTATTAGCTAGCTTTAATCCTTCTTCAAAGGGTCCTTTATATAACATCAGCAAGCAACGGCTCTCTTCCATTTGAATTATTTGTCTTCTTCCGAGCCTTGAGACCTGGGCTGTAAATATCAAGAAGACAGAAACATCTCTGCAGCAAAACATTCTATAAAAGGAATAAACCTCTTTCTAAGAAGCTGCAGGCTTAAATCAAATAACAGAAGGACTAAATAAAGTCACATCAGAAATAATCTCTTTATAGCAAAAAGAAGACTTTTCAGTCTAACGGCTATAAAGGGCTGACAATAGATAAAGTAATTTATAATGACAGCTAATAAGACAAACAACTTTATCTTAAAAAGATTTGACTCAGGCAAAAGAGATGGAGCAAATATTGCCTGGTAATTTTATCATACAGCTTAAAACAATGTGCCAGAAAATGTATTAATTAATTAAATATAATAAATAAATACAAAATACAAAGGCAGACAGAAAACGTCGAACGACCCTCGAAGATCGTCGAACGACGCACGGAGATCGTCGAACTATCGGGCAGATAGTCGAACGATCCAGATAGTCAACCTATCGAAGAAGATAGTCGAACTACCCCGGCAGATAGTCGAACTATCAGAGCAGATAGTCGAACTATCAGATAATCGATCTATCTTGGACAGATAGTCGAACTATCAAGCGCACAGAGATAGTCGACCTATCAAGCAGATAGTCGACCTACCTCAGAAAACAGATAGTCGATCTATCAAAAGATAGTCGAACTATCAAAACAAACCAGATAGTCGATCTATCAGCAGATAGTCGAACTATCAGATAGTCGAACTATCAGGACAGATAGTCGAACTATCAAAGACAACAGATAGTCGAACTATCAACAGATAGTCGAACTATCAAGACGAAACAGATAGTCGATCTATCAACAGATAGTCGAACTATCAAAGCGGAACAGATAGTCGACCTATCAACAGATAGTCGAACTATCAGATAGTCGATCTATCAGAACAGATAGTCGAACTACCTCGCCAAGCAGATAGTCGAACTATCAACAGATAGTCGAACTATCAAGGCAAACAAAGCGTCGACCAACTGATAGACGATCGTCGATCAGCCGATAGACGATAGTCGAGCGGCGTTCGACTATAGTCGAACGAAAAAACTACTTAACCAAATTCTCAATTTGGAAAAGTGAGGACTCTACAGCTAGACTTCTAACCATTGACCATAGATATTTCTTGGGTCAAGGGGCACAAAGGAGAGGACTAAACTCAAATCAAAACAAGGGTACCAACAATCTCTCCCTATTTGAGTTAAGTCTCTCAACATCTAAAACATAAAGCTAGCTAAAGAGCAATAAAATAATACAGAAAATAGTTAACAATTAACTAGCAGATTATCAAACAGATAAACAAATATAGCACAGCAGTTAATCAAACTATGGATCAACAGAGTCAGGCTTAGAAACAGAAGAGCTAGAAACAAAAGAGATTTTCCTTAAAGGATCATCAGATTCTTTCTTTGACATTTTCAGGTCCTGCGCACCAATGATCTTCAGTTCTGCAGCTCTTGGGACTACTGCTTCAGGATGCTTTTCCATATATTTTGATGGATCAAAAATCTCAGGATTAACCTGGAACTTTTCAAACTCTTTCTTTCTGTAAGCAGACATGGTAGTTAGACCAGTCGTATCTTTTCCTTCTGCTCTAGCTTTTCTTATTTGAGCTGCTCCAACTAGTTCTTGAAAGCGAGTCATCCTAAAGTTAGGATCGAGCTCAGGATTTTCATAAACAGGCTCAGGAGAAGCAGCATCAGCTATTTTATCTTGAATAACTAGATAAGACATTTGAAGCAAACTTAGCAAAAGGTTCTTGCTAGAAATTTTAAAACAAAGTAACCTATTTACCTTTTGAAACAATTTCCTCAGACTGAACTGGTGTTGGAGATGGAATTCTTTTCTTTGGAGAAGGAGGTGGGGAAAAGGTTGGTCTTTGAACCACAGCCTCCTTCATTTGTCTTTGAGAGCCAGAAAACGATTTGCCTTGCGAGCTTTGATAACTTTGTCTTGGCTGGGGCTGAAAAGAAGCAGATCTTCCAGAAGAGGCAGTAGGATTAGCTGATAGGTTCCCAGAGGCTCCTGCACCGGGAGGTGGAGGAGGAGGACCTCGGGGAGTCCATCTTGAAACAGGACTATCATACCTCTTAGTTCTTTTTCTTTCTTTCTGCTGGTTCTTTGAAAACCACATCCAGTGCTGAAATTCCTTGGATTTAGGGTCAATGCCCTTCAGAATATAATAGGGAGTATCATTATCTTTACTGGGAGGAGGAGGAGGAGCAGCTTTCCTTTTCTTTGAAGCAGCTTTCTTTCTCTTTGATTTCTCAGAAACATCAGAATCATCATCATCATCAGAATGAGATGAGGGAGGATTTTCATAAGGATCATAGGCTTCTGAAACAGCCTTTTCTTTAAGCTTCAGAGCAGATTTTTCTCTTTCCTCTTCCATGGCATCCAGAGCCAGAAGGGAATCTAAGTCCAACCCTGGTGAGTCATCCCAGATGGTTGACTTTTCAACTTGCAGATCTTTTTCTTTCTCTTTTAAAGACTGTACTCTTAAATCCCAGGCTTCTCTTGCTTGAACTTCTTCCAAATTCAGAACAGGAGAGTCATCTTTGACTTCATCTTTCTCAGACTCATCTTCTTTATTATCTAAGAAAGATTCCAATTCAGGATCTACTTGCATATCAGGAACACTTGGATCAGCTTCAGAAACAACTGCTATGATCTGAGCAGCTAAATCTTCTCTAATAACATCTGTAGAATTATGAATACATATCTGCTAAATAAGCGATAATCATTCCTTCAAGGTATTCACTAGCAAGCAAATTAATTGACTCATCAATAAATCGAATGAAAGAGTTACCTTCATACTTGACCATCTCCCATGATTCATTCAGATATGAAGTTATAATTCCTTCTAGGAATCTAGCAATCACAGGAGTGGTAAGATCTTCTAAGCAGACTTTAACTGCAATTTCAGATAACAAGATTCCATCAGCTATTTCTTTTTCAGACAAAACTGGAGCTATTTCTTTCTCAGCTGGAGCTATTTCTTTCTCAGCTGGAGCTATTTCTTTCTCAGCTGGAGCTATTTCTTCCAGGGCTGTCATGACTGTATCTTTTATAGCTGGAGGGGAGGCAGGATGGTCTGAGGCATCTTCATGGAACATCTCCCCCTGCCTGATTTCAGTGGATACTGAAACCAGGCCCCTTGAGGAAGATGGCTCAGCAGATTTTGAAAGGGATTTGATGGAGACAGATAAGATATCAATGGAGGCTGCAAGGGGAGCGATTGCCTCTTCAATCATAGTCTTGATTGACGGGGTAATCAGCTCCACAATGCGGGAGATAAGCTCAGGAGAGATCTCAAGAGATGATGGATATGAAGTGGATGGAGCTGCAGCAGATATGGTAGTGGTGCTGGGATGAGAAATGGTGTGGACAGGGGATCGAGCAGGAGATGGAGCAGGAGAGTTAATTGGGGAATTAACTGGGGAATGAACGGGAGATATAGGAGGAGTAGGAATTCTCTCTGATCCTAACAAATCAAAGCTAGGAGCAGATATCCTAGCCAGATGAGCAGGTAGAGGAGAAGCAGGAGGAGAAAGAGGAACAACCGTAGTTGTTTCTGGAGCAGAAGAGGAAGAAGGTCGTACTTCAGCTGAAGTTGATGGTACTTCAACTGAGGCAGACAGCAAAACAGAGGAGGAGGAGGGAAGAGCTGAGCCAGCTTCAACATGGTGAGGAGTGACTGATTCAGTCCTGGTGTCCTCAGATATTGCTGGAGCAGGTTTCACAAACGTTCTCTTCCATTTGGAGAACAGGTTGGGATCTATCTTCTTGCTTGCATTGATTGTTGTTGCGGTTGAACTCAGCAGCTGGGGGTATTTTTCTTTAAGGAAGATTCCAATGACCCTTCCTATGGTGACTTCCTTCTTACCAGTCTTTTTCTTGATTAAATCAAACACAACTGCTGCCCAATCTATCCTTTTTCGATTAACAATCGCACACATGAGTGCGAATTGCTGCCTTGTTATATTATCGTGAGCAGAGTGCTTACCCAGGAGCACTTTTCCTACTAACTCAGCCAGAAACTTGATTTTGAAAGGAAAATTCACTTTGAGCAGCTTCGTGGGAATGCCCTCAGCATGTCCCAGCTCAACTAGCATTCTTCCGAATTCCTGAGCATCTTGCTCATAATCCTTGTCACCATTAACTAATCCAAAAATTTCAGACAAAACGGCCGGAGTCAGGATTACCTCTTCTCCGCCAATGGTACCGATCATCGATTCGTCTGTGGAAGACGACGTGAAAGCCCATTCTTTGATTTCTGGGATGTTTATCTTAATCCTTGCAGACATTAACTTCTCTAATCCCTGATCCCGGCACAGCTGTAGAACTTCTACGATTCCTGCATCGCAGCTGCTGAACGCGTCGAAATCCACGCTAAATCCTGCATCAAACTTCACGACTGCCAGAACTGCTGGAGTGACCGCCATGGATTCGCTGGAGAAAGCTCGAGAAAGCTGCAGAGAACGAAGAAGACGAAACGCCCGGAAATCGCAAGCGGGAAAGCAGAATGCGAAAGGGCACGCTCCGTCGACGATAAAACACAAGATCTTTTAACCTAGGTCGACTATCGGCTTTATATTAGACCGGGAATAGTCGATCTATTAAAAAGATACTTGACCCGATAGTCGAACGACCGTTCGACGATCGGCTCAGAAGCAGAGTAGTCGAACCATCGTTCGGCTATTTCTGGCTTCACAAGCAACAAGCTGTCGTCGTTCAGAGATCGACGATGAGCTCAACCTGTTCGACGATGGTCGAACGTCGATCGACGATCTTCAAATAGATAAGCTATCATTAACCAGAGGTCGACGATAGGCTTAATCCGTTCGACGATCTTCGATCATCGTTCGACGATCTTCAAGCAGATTTCAACATAGGCAGATATAGTCACACTTAGTCTCGTCCATTAATCATGCCTAGTTGAACTAAAAAGAACAGATGCTTCTGTTCATCTAAAGGCTTGGTGAATATATCACCTCTCTGAAACTCAGTGGATATGAACTCAAGACAAATCTTGTTCTTTTCCACACAATCTCTCAGGAAATGGTGCCTAATCTCAATGTGCTTCGTTCTAGAGTGGTGCACTGGATTTTGTGCAATTGAGATAGCACTGGTACTATCACGCATGATCTTGGTGTTCTTGTGTGAGTAACCATAATCCACAAGCTGGTTTTGAATCCACAGGATCTGTGAACAACAACTAGCAGCTGCTATATATTCAGCCTCTGCAGTTGAAGTTGAGACAGAAGCCTGCTTCTTACAGAACCAAGAGACCAATCTCTCTCCCAGGAACTGGCAAGTTCCTGAGGTGCTCTTCCTGTCAACTCTGCAACCAGCATAATCAGAATCAGAATATCCAATTAATTCAAATTCTGACTCAGCTGGGTACCAAAGTCCTAGATCTGGACATCCCTTCAGGTATCTCAGGATTCTCTTTAGAAGAATCAGATGAGATTCCTTGGGGTTGACCTGGAATCTAGCACAAAGGCATGTAGCAAACATTATATCTGGCCTACTTGCAGTTAGATATAATAGGGAACCAACAATGGCCCTATAATTCTTTTGATCAACTGGCTTGCCGTGATCATCAGAATCAATAACTACATTAGTAGCCATAGGTGTAGGCATTGCTGAAGCATCAGCCATCCCAAATTTCTTTACCAATTCCTTGGCATATTTGGATTGGGAGATGAAGATACCATCAGCATCTTGCTTAACTTGGAGACCAAGAAAGTAAGACAGCACACCCATGCTACTCATCTCAAACTTGGAATGCATCAAGTTGGAAAACTTTTTGCACAGTTTGGGATCAGTGGAGCCAAAAATAATATCATCTACATACACCTGAACTAACAGGATTGTGTCCTTGTGATGCTTGACGAAAAGGGTTCTACCAACTACTCCCCTAGTAAAGTTGTGCTCTAACAGGAAACTAGCTAAGGTCTCATACCAGGCCCTAGGAGCTTGCTTTAGTCCATAAAGAGCTTTCTGCAACTTAAAAACATGAGAAGGCTGAGTTGATGAAACAAACCCTGGTGGTTGTTCAACAAACACCTCTTCCTTAAGCTCACCATTTAGGAATGCACTTTTGACATCCATTTGGAACACCTTAAACTTCATGTAGGCTGCATAGGCCAAGAAGATCCTTATTGCTTCTAGCCTTGCAACATGAGCAAAGGTTTGGTCATAGTCTATACCTTCCTCCTGTCTGTAGCCCTGAGCTACAAGCCTAGCTTTATTCCTTATTATAATTCCATTTGTATCTAACTTGTTTCTATACACCCACTTGGTGCCTATGATCAGTTGGCCTTTAGGTCTTGGAACCAAAGTCCAAACTTTACATCTCTCAAACTGATTGAGCTCCTCTTGCATTGCAATGATCCAGTGGGGATCTAGCTCTGCATCTTTAAAGGTGAGGGGCTCAACCTGTGAGAGGAAACAAGCATGCATCACATCCTGTCTTAATTGGTGTCTTGTTTGCACACCAGCTGATATGTCTCCAATCACTTGAGATATGGGGTGATCTCTAAGTGTGACAATATCAGCAGGTGGGATGTGATCTTCAGCAACAGTTGGGATTAATTCCTCAGGAGGAATTTGATCTACTGTTGGTGGTACAACAACAGCTTCAACAGCTTCAGCAATGTCTTCATCACTGTCTGATTCAGTGATCTGAAGAGTTGATAGTTGGAGAATTTCTTGAGGGGCATCAGGTACCTGCAAAGAACTGGAGGAAGGAGAATTTTCCTTCTCCTTGTAAAACATCTGAGACTCATCAAAAGTCACATGCACAGATTCTTCTATCTTACAGGTAGATTTGTTATAAACCCTATAAGCTTTGCTTACTTGGGAATATCCAAGCATGATTCCCATTGAAGCTTTTGCTTCAAACTTTCTAATATATTCTTTATTATTATTATGAATATAAACAATACAGCCAAAAACTCTAAAGTAATTAATTTTTGGTTTCTTTCCTTTAAGCAACTCATAAGGAGTTTTACACTTAAGTTTGTGTATCAAACTTCTATTCAAGACATAGTTGGCTGTACTAACAGCTTCTGCCCAATAGGATAGAGGCATGTTAGCATCTGTCAACAATGTACTAGCAGCTTCAATTAGTGTTCTATTCTTCCTTTCAACTACCCCATTTTGTTGGGGAGTTCTAGGAGCTGAGAAGCTATGTTTGATACCTTCTCTCTCACAGAATTCTTGCATGAGAAGAGAGTCAAACTCAGTACCATAATCACTTCTGATCAAGGCCACATGAGTAGAGTACTCAGTCTGCACACATAATAGAAAGTCTGTAAGGGCTTTGAAGTTATCAGACTTAGTTCTCAAAAAGAAAACCCAACTGAACCTAGAGAAGTCATCTACAATTACTAAAGTGTAATACTTCCCTCCTAAACTCTGTATATTTATTGGGCCAAAAAGGTCCAAATGTAATAAATACAGGATTCTAGGAGAATCACTTTTATTTACAGATTTAAAAGAATTCTTGGTTTGCTTGCCTAGCTGACAAGCCTTGCATAGGCTCTCCTTCTTGTAGTGGCAAGAAGGTAAACCTCTAACAAGGTTGTGTTTAGATAACCTAGATATATTTTTAAGGTTTACATGACTAAGCCTTTTATGCCATAGGGAATTATTATTAAGGGTTACTTCATTAAACAGGCAGATTTCAGAATGAGATGAATTGAAATCTACTAAATAGATATTACCTATTCTAATACCTACTAAAACAACATTATTATTTAAAGTAATATTGCAAGAGAAATTAGAAAATGAAACCTGGTAGCCAGCATCACATAGCTGGCTGACTGAAATCAGATTATGCTTCAGTCCATTGACATAAGCAACTCTCTTGAAAGTAACTGCTCCAATTGTGATCTTGCCATAGCCTTCTGTCTGACCACAGCTGGAGTCTCCAAAGATAACCTTTGGGCCAAGCTTAGCTTTGAACTTTGACAGTAGATCTTTATTTCCTGTCATATGCTTAGAGCATCCACTATCCAAATACCACTTATTTTGAGTGATTGGATAGGCCTTCACCTGCAAGACAATTATTTAGACAGAGTGGACCCAGGTAACCTTGGGTCCCTTGTTTTTCACATAAGAAAAACTGGAAATATATGAGAATGCAGGCTGAGGGTGATAACCTAGTGGGTGAGATCTCCTAGGTGGGATTCTCCATGCTGATGATGGGTCAACAAACCTAGGGTTTCTATTCTCATTTAGGTTTCTATGGAATTGATTATGATTTTGAAAATCATATTGAAATCGTCGATCGACGTTCGATGATGGGCGCTCAGATCGTCGAGCTTCGTTTGACCATGGAGCTTCCGATCGTCGAGCGGCGTTCGACGCTCTTTGCATTTCTTTAAAGAACTTCTTTCTCTTTTCTCTCTTAGCTTTATTTAAGGTTTTATTAACCAGATTTACTTGCTCAGTGTTCTTCTTTCCACTAGCTGAAATGAAGTTCACTGGAGTTGAAAGATTATTTTTAAGAAGGACTGGGGGTTCACTGGGAGAAGCTCCTAAGCCTAGTTTATCATTACCTGACCTAGTGTTAGTCATGCTGGTAATTTCTAACAGCTTAAGGCTTCTACCATTAAGGGATTCTTCTAATCTCTTAGACTTAGCTAACTCTATTTTAAGAAATTTAATTTCTTCACTACAAGTAGTGAGTTCTTCATTTAACCTAACATTTTCAGAGGCTATTGATTCTGAGTCAGCTAACCTATTTCTAAGTTCTTTTATTTCCTTTTCTGAGCTAATTAAATCTAAACATAAAGATTTAAATTCTAATTTAAATTCTTCTAAAGTAAAATCATAAGAAGAAAGTACCTCATCTTCTGTAGGCATCTCTTCATCAGAATCAGAACTCTCTGCAGCAGAGTGGTTGCTGCAGGCATCTATTGCCATTAGGCAAACTTCTTTTGCCTTCTTCTCTTCCTCATCTTCACTGGAGCTTGATGAGGAGGATTCTTCATCAGAATCACTCCAGGTTTCAGCAATGAAACCTCTCTCCTTCTTCTTGTTTTTGTGGGAGGATGGCTTGGAGTGCTTCCTGTGTTGTTCTTTTTCTTTTCTCTTTTCTTTGTTCTTCTCCTCTGGACACTCTAGCAAGATGTGTCCAGGCTTCCTGCAACCATAACAAATAATTTCTTTAGCAGGAGAGCGATCATACCTTGGTTTGTCTTCATATCGTGAAGACTTCTTTCTGAACTCCTTTCTCCCCATCTTGAGAAAACTTTTGGCAAACAATGTCATAAGTTCCTCATTAGATTGGCTGCCTTCAAAAACATCTGCAGCCTTAAGAGCTAGAGATTGCTCTTTTCTTGTTGGAGTGGGGGTCTTGGCTTCAGCTTCTGCTTCTCTGGTCTTCAGCACTTGCTCAAAAGACTTGAGCTTGCCGAAGAGAGCTTCAGTTGAGATCTCATTAGTACTTCTGGCTTCCTTGATGGGCCAGATCCTTAGATCCCATGTGCTAGGGAAGCACATAAGAATCTTATCATTGACCTCTGTCAATGATATGTCCTTGTCCAGGGTCCTCAGCTCATTGATGATTGAGCTGAGCCTGGTGTACATAGCTTCAACTGATTCAGCATCAGTTTTCTTGAAGTTCTCATACTGTGAGATCAGGTTGGACCTTCTGTCCTTCCTTTCATCAGCTGAACCAGCTACAATCTGGTTCAGTGTGTCCCACATGGCCTTTGCTGAGGAGCAGTCAGCAACCTTCTGGAATACCTCATCAGACATTGTCTGAGCCAGTATGTTCATTGCCTTGGCATCTGCAATTTTGGCCTTCTTGTATTCATCATTGTAGTCTGGAGGAGGCACTGCACTCATATCAGATGATGAGGCAGTGGCAACAGCAGGTGCTCTTGGGGGACCTGACAAAATAGAAGCAAAGATGCTTTCATCAATAGAGTTCATATATAATTTAATCCTTGCCTTCCAGATGCCAAACTTAGCTAAGTTGCATGCTGGAGGTCTGGTACTAGAATAATCCTTGGACTGGGCCATGATAGTGAATATCTATAAGCTCTTGGTATCTATCAGGATCTTGTGACTTAGGTGTTAGCCTATACAGTCAGTCAACCTCCCTCTGATACCAATTGAAAGTGAAGGGATAGATACTACTCTAGAGGGGGGGTGAATAGAGTTATCAAATTTTGCACAGACAAAACTTAATAGTCTATCCAACTCCCTTGGAGTGAAGTGCGGAATGAAAAGATTATAGATATTGATTTAACCTTAAAGCCTAACACAAGTGATGTGTACAAACACAAGTTAACTGTAATTACAGTTAAGCTTGGAAAACCCTAATCAGCAACTAGCAACCTAGTTATATCTAATCACAGCCACAATGCAGGAATTAAACAAAGGAATCCAGACGACACAAGGAAATTTATAGTGGTTCCCCAAACAACTTGGGTACGTCCACTCTTCTACCCACACGGTAGGAATCCACTCAGGTTTTTGATCAGGTGCCCTGCCACCAACAGGATCTGCTTCAGGTAGATCCAGAAACCCTTTAGACTTTTGATCATGGTGTCTAAAAACCAAACACAGGTTTTTGATCAGGTGCCCTGCCACCAAGGGATACTTTTGAAGGGAGTAATAACCCTGTACAGGAGGGGGAAGAAGGTTAAGATGTCTTCTCTATTTTACAAAGATTAGAGAAGCACAAAAACTTGCACTGAGCTAAAATGCTCTAAGGAATCAAGGCTCCCCCTGGCTCAAAGATGTCCAGGTGAAGTCTTGCTTCAGTGCAGAAAACTCTTCAGAGAGTTCTGAAGGAAAAATCTACAGGAAGAAAGTAAATAATAAAAACAAAAATCTTCAAGCAGCTATCTTCTTCTTCTTCTTCTTCAAAGGAACTCTGAGTTTGAACTTCCTGAAAGCAGGAGAACTCAGGTGAAGAAGAGATGAAGATCTTAACACTTCTCAGTTAGATGGAAATTGCTGAGAGCAGAAAACTTTTTCTTGATGAAGGCTTGAGAGCTTGAATGAACAACTGGTTAGCTATTAGCTAGCTTTAATCCTTCTTCAAAGGGTCCTTTATATAACATCAGCAAGCAACGGCTCTCTTCCATTTGAATTATTTGTCTTCTTCTGAGCCTTGAGACCTGGGCTGTAAATATCAAGAAGACAGAAACATCTCTGCAGCAAAACATTCTATAAAAGGAATAAACCTCTTTCTAAGAAGCTGCAGGCTTAAATCAAATAACAGAAGGACTAAATAAAGTCACATCAGAAATAATCTCTTTATAGCAAAAAGAAGACTTTTCAGTCTAACGGCTATAAAGGGCTGACAATAGATAAAGTAATTTATAATGACAGCTAATAAGACAAACAACTTTATCTTAAAAAGATTTGACTCAGGCAAAAGAGATGGAGCAAATATTGCCTGGTAATTTTATCATACAGCTTAAAATAATGTGCCAGAAAATGTATTAATTAATTAAATATAATAAATAAATACAAAATACAAAGGCAGACAGAAAACGTCGAACGACCCTCGAAGATCGTCGAACGACGCACGGAGATCGTCGAACTATCGGGCAGATAGTCGAACGATCCAGATAGTCGACCTATCGAAGAAGATAGTCGAACTACCCCGGCAGATAGTCGAACTATCAGAGCAGATAATCGAACTATCAGATAGTCGATCTATCTTGGACAGATAGTCGAACTATCAAGCGCACAGAGATAGTCGACCTATCAAGCAGATAGTCGACCTACCTCAGAAAACAGATAGTCGATCTATCAAAAGATAGTCGAACTATCAAAACAAACCAGATAGTCGATCTATCAGCAGATAGTCGAACTATCAGATAGTCGAACTATCAGGACAGATAGTCGAACTATCAAAGACAACAGATAGTCGAACTATCAACAGATAGTCGAACTATCAAGACGAAACAGATAGTCGATCTATCAACAGATAGTCGAACTATCAAAGCGGAACAGATAGTCGACCTATCAACAGATAGTCGAACTATCAGATAGTCGATCTATCAGAACAGATAGTCGAACTACCTCGCCAAGCAGATAGTCGAACTATCAACAGATAGTCGAACTATCAAGGCAAACAAAGCGTCGACCAACTGATAGACGATCGTCGATCAGCCGATAGACGATAGTCGAGCGGCGTTCGACTATAGTCGAACGAAAAAACTACTTAACCAAATTCTCAATTTGGAAAAGTGAGGACTCTACAGCTAGACTTCTAACCATTGACCATAGATATTTCTTGGGTCAAGGGGCACAAAGGAGAGGACTAAACTCAAATCAAAACAAGGGTACCAACACATTGGGTACTTCTGTTTCCCCATTGGCTTAAAGCCGCAAACAAAAGGGAGACACCATGTCCCCAATGGCACACAGGCCGTCACACGGAACCTTGCAATGGCCCCACCCGCACATGGGTCTTAAACCCCAGGCTTGCCCTCACAATCTGACGTCGCACGTCAGGGTTCCGTCTCACACTGACCGATTCTAAGAAGCCTCGCTGGACCCCACCCGCTCATGGCCACATTGCCCGGGCTTGCCCTCTACTCGGCATTCTCGTCAGTCTTACACAAGGGCTAGTCTCGCCGGGACACTTTCCCCATATGACTTGCGCGTCACGGGATAGCCAGCCGACCACGGAGACATAGTCGCGCCTTAGCACAGCACAAACAAAGGTTTCCCCACCCCAATTGCCACTCGCACCGCGTCTTTCCCGTACTCCAAGGAAACCATCTACCGCACAAAGCGGAGCTAACCTCGTCCGGTTCCGACTACGAGTACTCAATCAAATACAATGGGGAAAACGCATACACACAACGGCGTATTGCCGCAACGGATTTTCTACCGAAGTTCGCTATGCAACATCACCGGGTCGGACTATCGGTCGCGACCACGGCTTCACCACAATGCCTAATCCGCTAACGGAGCGGATCTCTAATGCAAAGCATGCCGGGATGAGCATACTCAACCCGGAGGTCCTCTTGAACCTAGGCTACACGGATCCCTCTCATTTGAGAGATCCGGTGCTCAAAATACGAAAGGAAGGGGATGCTATTCATGCATCCTAAATCCTAAAAACCAAGAGGAGAAGTGTCGTTACCTTCCGTCCCCTCTTCCTAGCCATGGAGAAGATTTGCTCGGATGAACACCACCGCAACGCTCCCACCTTCGCGGATCTGAACTCCGCTCGCGAAACGGACCTCCGAAGCTTCGCCTGGGGCCGGAACTTGGCCTCCTTGCTCTCCCTTCTCTCTAGAACTTAGAGAGATAAAAGGAAGTGGGGAATGAGGGTTTGGAACCCTATTCCCGGCCTTAAACCACCCAGGGAGGCTCCCCACCGTTGGATCTTCCAAAGAAAAGAACGAACGGCCACGATCGGAACTCACATTAGAAAATCTGGGCCGAACACAGGTTGCAACACGGCCGTGTGCATGGCCGTGTTAGCCATTCGTCGTCTCGATCGATTCGAAAACCAGCACACGGCCCCTGACACGGCCTTCGACACGGCCTTCGACACGGCCGTGTCTCGCTCCACACGGCCGTGTCGTGACCCGTGTCACGGCACCCGTTTTCAACATTTTCAGTCAGAGAAGTACACGGCCTCTGACACGGCCTTCGACACGCCCGTGTCACCTGGGACACGGCCGTGTCCGGACCCGTGTCATATCCCGTGTGCCAAACCTCAGAAAAATTCGAAACGACCCAGGCTACACGGCCTGGGACACGGCCGTGTGCCTGGCCGTGTTCCATACTCAACGATCGTCGACCTTAACATGGTCGACCACACGGCCAGCTTGATACGGCCGACACGGCCTCTGACACGGCCGTGTCAGGACCCGTGTCACCTGCTAAAAAAGTAAAAAAAACTCTTTTGGCCAAAAGCGATCCCCGTCGCTCCTACAACATTTTTGGGGCGTTACAATTCTCCCCCCCTTAGAAGAATTTCGTCCCGAAATTTAAAACATGGAAAGAACACAAATTCTAAACGATACCTGAGGAGAAAAGCTCGGGGTACTCCTCCAGCATGGCCTGCTCTCGCTCCCATGAGAGCTCCTCGCAGCCACAGTTGTCCCAACGGACCTTTACGAATCGGACCTCCTTGTTCCGCAGTTGCCGAACCTCCGAATCTTCTATCCCGACGGGACGTACTCGCGTCCCAAGTCTTCCTCTACCGGCACCGCCGCCGGTTCAATCACCACGCTGGCCTCTAACAAGGCTTTCCTAAGGACGGAGACGTGAAAAACGTCATGCAATCCACTTAGCTCCGTGGACAACGCCAACCGGTACACTGCCTCTCCCACTCGCTCGATGACCTTGAATGGTCCCAAAAATCTCGGACTCAGCTTCTTGAGTCGGCGAATTCGTGAAACGCCTTTGAACGGCTTGATCTTAAGATACACCCAGTCGCCCACCGCGAATTCCACATGTCTGTGGCGAGCATTAAAATACTTCGACTGCCGATCTTGAGCCACCTTCATGCGCTCTTGGATGGTCCGCACTAGCTCACTAGCATCGGCTACCACTTCTTTCCCCAAAAGCTTTGTGTCTCCCGCCTCTGTCCAAGACATCGGTGTTCGACACCGCCTCCCATAAATAGCTTCATATGGCGCCATCTTGATACTAGCTTGGTAGCTATTGTTATACGCAAACTCCACCATGAAGAGGTGATCCTCCCACCTCTTGCCGAAGTCGAGAGTACACATCCTTAGCATGTCTTCCAAAGTACGGTTCGTTCTCTCAGTTTGTCCATCGGTTTGAGGATGAAAAGCCGTACTGAACTTGAGTTTTGTGCCCAAGCTCTTCTGCACCAACCACCAATCCTTAGACGTGAAACGTCCATCCCGGTCGCTGACTATACTCTTCGGAATCCCATGGAGTCGTACAATATTGCGGACGTACAACTCCACCAACTTTTCCACACCGTCCTCCTTCCGGTTTGGGATGAAGTGTGCCACCTTGGTCAAGCGGTCCACAATCACCCAAATGGCATCATTACCCTGCTGCGATCTAGGCAACCCATGCACGAAATCCATGGAGATGTCATCAAATTTCCATTCGGGGATTGGAAGAGGCTTCAAGAACCCGCCCGGCTTCTGACACTCGGCCTTCACCAAGGCACAAGTTCGGCACTGACTCACACACAAAGCTACGTCCCGCTTCATCCCAGGCCACCAATAGGACTTCTTCAAGTCCAAGTACATCTTTGTACTACCCGGGTGAATGGAGTACTTGGTGAAGTGGGCCTCAAACATCAACTCCTCGCGGAGCTTGCCGAACTGCGGTACACAAATCCTTCCGCCCTTCCTCAGAACCCCATCAACCATCTCCCAGGCGCTACCCTCGCCCTTAAGAGCTTCCTCCACGAAGGGTTGGAACTCCTCATCCACACGGGTCGCTTCCCGAATACGATCGCATAAGTCATTCTGCATCTCAATCCAGTTTAGCAGAGCCACGCTAGACTCGCCTCTTGCCACACATTCCAAACCAAGGGTCTCCCAGTCCCGCCTTAACCGCTCATCGTGAGCTTCAATCCAACTTCCTTGCCCCGAGTATTTCCTACTCAAAGCATCCGCCACCACATTGGCTTTTCCTGGCGTGTACTGAATCGCCACCTCGTAGTCCCCAAGAAACTCGACCCACCTGCGCTGCCGCATATTTAGGTCCTTCTGATCCAGGAGATACTTCAGGCTCTTGTGGTCCGTGAAGATCTCCACCTTCGCACCATAAACGTAGTGCCTCCACAACTTCAAAGCAAAAATTACCCCCGCCAATTCCAGATCATGGACGGGGTAATTTCTCTCATGAGGCTTCAGCTGCCTCGACCCAAAAGCTATCACACTGCCATGCTGCACCAACACGCACCCTAAACCGCATCCGGATGCGTCGCTGAAAATCTGAAATCCTTCGGTCCCCTTTGGTAGACTTAGGATCGGTGCCATCATCAGCCTCTCCTTCAGGGTTTCAAACGCCTGACTGCACTCTTGAGTCCACACGAACTTCTGATCCTTGTGAGTTAGCGAAGTGAGGGGTAGAGCTATCCGCGAAAAGTTTTCCACAAACCTTCGGTAGTACCGGCTAGTCCAAAAAGCTCCGGACTTCCGCCACAGTCTCAAAACAGGCCAATCTCTGATGGCTTCCACTTTCGTTGGATCTACCGCCACCCCATCCCCACTAATCACGTGGCCAAAAAAACGCCACCTTCTCCAACCAAAACTCGCACTTGGAGAACTTCGCATAGAGCTGGTTCTCTCTCAATACTCGCAACACTGTCCTCAAGTGCACCTCGTTCTCCGCTTCCGACTTGGAATACACCAAAATGTCATCAATAAAAACAACGACGAACCTGTCCAAGTATTCGCGAAACACTCAGTTCATCAAGTCCTTGAACACGGACGGCGCGTTCGTCAACCCGAACGGCATCACCGAGAACTCAAAATGACCATACCTCGTACCAAACGCTGTCTTGGGTATGTCTTCGTCACGAATCCGCAACTGATAATATCCGGACTTCAGGTCCAACTTGGAGTACACCACCGACCCCACCAACTGGTCGAAGAGATCGTCTATCCGGGGAATCGGATACTTATTCTTGATTGTCAATTTGTTCAACTCTCGGTAGTCTATGCACAAACGCATACTACCATCCTTTTTCTTTACGAATAACACCGGCGCACTCCACGGTGAAGAGCTAGGTCTGATATACCCTTGCTCCAAAAGCTCCTGCAACTGAACCTTGAGCTCGGCCAACTCCTTTGGTGCCATCCTAAATGGTGGACGCGACACCGGTCTAGCCTCGGGCACTAACTCGATGGAGAAATCAATCTCCCGCCGAGGAGGTGCTCCCGGTAGCTCCTCGGGAAAAACATCTCCAAACTCCGCCACCACGGGCACTTCCCCAAGAGACAGCCTGGAAAGGCTAACCTCCAACAACGCTACTAGAGCTACACCTCCTGGTTAACAGCTCGCACTAGTTGAAGTGCCGAAACTAGGGAACAGGCCACTCCAAGCAGGCCCACAAACTTGACTTCTGCTTGCCCCACGCTCCTCAGGGTTACCACCTTGGACAAACAGTCAATACTGGCACGCTGCTCCGCTAGCCAGTCCATCCCCAAGATCACGTCGAACTCGGACAATGGCAAGATCGCCGCTACCAACACGAAGTCGACCCCCTCAAGACTCCAACAAATCCGGCCTCTAGCCCTGGTAGTCATAGACGACCCATTGGGCATGCGCACCTTCAACTCTGAGTCCGTTGAGAAGGACTCAACTCCAATCCTCCGGATGAAACTTTCCGCAAGGAAGGAGTGCGACGCTCCCGTATCGAAAAGTACCCTAGCGGGGTACCCTGATACCACTACAAAGCCTACACACATGCAACAAACATAAAAAGGCTTGAAAGAAAGAAATCTAAGGTGCAGGTTGAATTCTCGTACCTGTCACCACATCGGGTTGACGGATTGCTTCCTGCTGCCCCAGGTTGTAGGCCCTTGGCTGCACCGGTTGAAACCGGAAGCACTCGACTCCGCCATCTTCCTTTCTCTGTGGCACTGGGGCCGGAGCGCACAGTCTGCTCCTGCCTTGGCTCTTGCTCAGCGCCCCCTTGGGTACAAAATCTTGCTATGTGGCCTGGCTTGCCACAACTGTAACACGTCTGCGGTCCCTTAGAGCGTGACCCTCCGGACGTCCAATTACTTTTCTCGCCCGACTTAAACGGGGAAGGCTTCTTCTTCCATCGGCTCCCTTCCGCCTTTCCATGGGATTGAGCCGACTTCTTCTCCTCCCCCTGCTTGGGTGTGAAACCCTTTCGGCGCTGGGATCGCTCCATATCGCTCTCCAAAATTCGGGCCGCCTCCACCAATTCGTTGAAGCCCGCACGCTTCATCGATATGAGGGGTTGTCTTAGATTCTCCCTCAATCCATGGTAGAAGAGATTGTCCCTCTCTTCATCGTCTGCCATGGTCGTCCCCGCATAACGACCCAATCGAGTAAATTCCTGAACATACTCATCCACTGTCTTGTCTCGCTGCACAAGATGTAGAAATTGCCTCTGGAGGGCTAACCTTGTTGATGCGGGAATGTACTTCTTCAGAAAGGCATTCCCAAACTCCTCGATGGATGGTGTGCGTCCTGGAAATTGCCGGCCACTATGGCTCACCCACCATAACTTGGCATCTCCTTCTAGCATGAAGGCTGCGAACTCCGCCTTTTTCTCATCTGGCACCTCCGCCGCCCTCAGAAGCTCCTGACTTCTAGCCCACCAATCCTCTGCATTGGTGGGTGTGCCGGTTCCCTTGAAGGTTGGAGGGTGGAAACTCAGAAAGTACTTCATTTGCCGGTCCCCATGCCCGACAACCACTCTCTCGGCCTGCGGCTCTGCCCGCCTGGCTTCCTCAACCTGCACGGTCGCTGCCGTATCCGGGGTAGCAGGAGTTGCTACCTGTGCTGTCGCTGCAGCTTGAGCCGCCACCATCGCTTCTGCAAGCATACGACAAAAGTCGGCCGGGGTGACACCCATTCCTAGCGGACCGTGCGCAGTTGCACTACTTGCCGAGAGCTCTTCTCTTGGCCTCGAGGTCCCAGCCTCGTTGCTTGTACTCTAAACACAAGCAAGAAAACACAAATCAGCCTCTAATCGCAAGACTAGAACACCAGGACACTCATGGTCCTGCGATACTCCTATGTGGATAACTTCTAATACGCGACTCGACTTATAATTTCGACCGCGAAACTTCTCCTTGGAACGCGAACCTCCCTCTGATACCAAATTGTAACACCTCCCCTGTAAAGACCATATAATATGGGTCCGGCCGGGGCCCCACAACATACGGACACCACAGCTTTAGTATTAAAAGATGATATGAAACTACCCAAACTCAAAACTCCAGACATACACAGCGGAAACATAAAACTAAAAGACAGAAGTTATCCACTAACAGTAGAGTATCAAAATGGCCTTAAGGCCTTACACAATATAAGTCCAAACATATAAAAGTGCCAAGCACCCCTAAGCTACCTCGGCATGCAAGCCGGACATGATCAAACAAAATCAACAAAACAAGGAAAAGAAACTAGTCAAGCACAGCAACACTTCATGAGGCTTAGGGCTTTTCGCCCGGCGCGCTAGCTCCTGCATGCGATCCTTGCCCTGAAAGGATTTGAAGTAACGTAGGTCAGCAAAGGCTGACCTCTATTGTGTAACAAACACATCTCCTCCCGGCCATCCCTAACGGACCCCGGGGTGCCACTCCACCTGCAAGTTAACACTTCGTACCAAAAGAGCATATATATTAAAGCGGTAAAACAGGCTTGGATGTCTCAAACAGCATACACGTTCTCTATGTTTTGAACAAAGGAAAAGGGGCCTACTATGCAACATGAATGCAACCCGGGTTTCACCCAAGGCACCCTAGCTCGTATGCATCTAGCACAACATCAAACATTGGGTACTTCCGTTTCCCCATTGGCTTAAAGCCGCAAACAAAAGGGAGACACCATGTCCCCAACGGCACACAGGCCGTCACACGGAACCTTGCAATGGCCCCACCCGCACATGGGTCTTAAACCCCAGGCTTGCCCGCACAATCTGACATCGCACGTCAGGGTTCCGTCTCACACTGACCGATTCTAAGAAGCCTCGCTGGACCTCACCCGCTCATGGCCACATTGCCCGGGCTTGCCCTCTGCTCGGCATTCTCGTCAGTCTTACACAAGGGCTAGTCTCGCCGGGACACTTTCCCCACATGACTTGCGCGTCACGGGATAGCCAGCCGACCACGAAGACATAGCCGCGCCTTAGCACAACACAAACAAAGGTTTCCCCACCCCAATTGCCACTCGCACCGCGTCTTTCCCGTGCTCCAAGGAAACCATCTACCGCACAAAGCGGAGCTAACCTCGTCCGGTTCCGACTACGAGTACTCACTCAAATACAATGGGGAAAACGCATACACACAACGGCGTATTGCCGCAACGGATTTTCTACCGAAGTTCGCTATGCAACATCACCGGGTCGGACTATCGGTCGCGACCACGGCTTCACCCATAATGCCTAATCCGCTAACGGAGCGGATCTCTAATGCAAAGCATGCCGGGATGAGCATACTCAACCCGGAGGTCCTCTTGAACCTAGGCTACACGGATCCCTCTCATTTGAGAGATCCGGTGCTCAAAATACGAAAGGAAGGGGATGCTATTCATGCATCCTAAATCCTAAAAACCGAGAGGAGAAGTGTCGTTACCTTCCGTCCCCTCTTCTTAGCCATGGAGAAGATTTGCTCGGATGAACACCACCGCAACGCTCCCACCTTCGCGGATCTGAACTCCGCTCGCGAAACGGACCTCCGAAGCTTCGCCGGCGGCCGGAACTTGGCCTCCTTGCTCTCCCTTCTCTCTAGAACTTAGAGAGATAAAAGGAAGTGGGGAATGAGGGTTTGGAACCCTATTCCCGGCCTTAAACCACCCAGGGAGGCTCCCCACCGTTGGATCTTCCAAAGAAAAGAACGAACGGCCACGATCGGAACTCACATTAGAAAATCTGGGCCGAACACGGGTTGCAACACGGCCGTGTGCATGGCCGTGTTAGCCATTCGCCGTCTCGATCGATTCGAAAACCAGCACACGGCCCCTGACACGGCCTTCGACACGGCCTTCGACACGGTCGTGTCTCGCTCCACACGGCCATGTCGTGACCCGTGTCACGGCACCCGTTTTCAACATTTTCAGTCAGAGAAGTACACGGCCTCTGACACGGCCTTCGACACGCCCGTGTCACCTGGGACACGGCCGTGTCCGGACCCGTATCATATCCCGTGTGCCAAACCTCAGAAAAATTCGAAACGACCCAGGCTACACGGCCTGGGACACGGCCGTGTGCCTGGCTGTGTTCCATACTCAACGATCGTCGACCTTAACATGGTCGACCACACGGCCAGCTTGACACGGCCGACACGGCCTCTGATACGGCCGTGTCAGGACCCGTGTCACCTGCTAAAAAAGTAAAAAAAAACTCTTTTGGCCAAAAGCGATCCCCGTCGCTCCTACAACATTTTTGGGGCGTTACATCAAGGCACCGACTACGTCGAAGTCGGGCTACCGCAGATTCTATAAGATAGCTAAGACGTCGGGTCTAGCTGCTTCAGGTGCCTCGGGGACAACTACCAATCGAACCCCGGGCGCTTGTTTCACGTGTGGAAAGCCGGGGCACTTTGCCCGTGATTGCTGGAGTGGACGCTCAAAGTCCGAAAGGAAACAAGGAGCTACCTACGAGGAGAAGGGCAAAGCGGTTGAGTCGACCGCGTCCCACTATGCACCGACTCAGCCTAGAGTCTATAACTTGGGCCAACAGGAGGCCATCAAGCAAGCGGATGTGGTGACAGGTATGAGTTAATTTATAGCAAGTTAGCTTTAATACCGTTATCTATTGTTTGTTAGCCTAATATTGTTTGTATAGGCTTTGTTGTGATTAGCGATAGTCCGGCGCGGGCACTGTTCGATACGGGAGCTTCACACTCCTTCTTGTCCGAAAGCTTTATATCGCGCATCGGAGTCCCTTCTTCGATGGCGAAGGACAAGTTGGATGTGCTGCTACCGAATGGGTGCTCGATGCGTGCGGACAGGGTGTGCGCCGTAAAGTTTCACATTGGGAGCCAAGAGTTCGACTTGCTAGCGTCATTGCTGCCGCTAGTAGAGTTCGACGTGATCTTTGGAATGGATTGGCTGTCAGAGCAGAAAGCTTGGATTGACTGTGACCGGAAGGAGGTCAAGCTGGGTGTAGGGCGGGAGACTACATTCGAGGGGTTAAAGGGGTCGAGCAGGACACTGATGTCTGCTCTTCAGGTGGTGAAGGCAGTTTGTGCTGGTGCAGAGCTGTTCTTTGCAATAGTGGGGGCTGTGGAGCCAAAGTCCCCGTTGGATAGCATCCCCGTGGTTTGTGAATACCCCGATGTGTTCCGGATAGCCTTCCCGGAGCCCCACCGCAGCGGGAGATTGATTTCACCATCGAGCTCGTACCGGGGGCCAAACCGGTGTCACGTGCTCCGTATAGGTTGGCGCCTAAGGAGATGGCAGAGTTGAAAGTTCAGCTAGAGGAGCTGATGGAGCAAGGTTATGTGCATCCAAGCTCGTCGCCTTGGAGCGCACCGGTCCTCTTCGTTAAGAAGAAGGACGGGAGTATGCGGCTGTGTATCGACTACAGAGAGTTGAACAAGCTGACGGAGAAGAATAAGTACTCGATCCCGAGGATTGATGATCTTTTTGATCAGTTAGTCGGATCGTCGGTATACTCCAAGTTGGACTTGAAGTCGGGGTACTATCAGCTGAGGATCAGGGAGTGCGATATCCCGAAGATGGCGTTCAGTACGAGGTATGGGCATTTCGAGTTCACGGTCATGCCGTTTGGACTGTCAAATGCGCCATCGGTGTTTATGGATCTGATGAACAGGACGTTCAGAGATTTCCTGGATCGCTTTGTGATCGTCTTTATTGACGATATTTTGGTATACTCACAGTGCGAAGAAGACCACTTCAAGCATTTGCATTTGGTGTTGGAGACTTTGAGGAGGAATGAGCTTTACGCAAAGTTCTCCAAGTGCGAGTTCTGGCTACCCTCGGTAGTGTTCCTTGGTCATATAGTGAGTGGGGAAGGTATAGCGGTGGATCCGGCGAAGATTGTTGCGATACGGGAGTGGCCTGCGTTATCTTCTGTCACGGAAGTCCGTAGTTTTCTCGGGCTTGCCGGATATTACAGGCGCTTCGTAGAGAACTTCTCGCGGGTAGCGTTACCTCTTACGAAGTTGACAAGGAAGGATCAGAAATTCTTGTGGACGCAAGAGTGCGTGCAAGCTTTTGAGGAGCTGAAGAGGCAGTTGACCACGGCGCCAGTGCTTAGTTCGCCGAGTGGGACTGAGGGCTTTGAGGTGTATAGCGACGCTTCGGGTAGTGGCTTGGGCTGCGTGTTGTTGCAGCATGGAAGTGTGATCGTGTATGGATCGCGTCAGCTGAAAGTGCATGAAAGAAATTATCCGGTGCACGACTTGGAGTTGGCGGCCGTGATTTTTGCACTCAAGTTGTGGAGGCACTACCTATACGGCGTAAGAGTCGATATATACACCGATCACAAGAGCCTAAAATACTTGGTGGATCAAAAGGACCTTAATATGAGGCAGAGGAGGTGGATGGAGTTCCTGGGGGACTACACCTTCAAGATACATTATGTACCCGGGAAGGGCAACGCAGTTGCGGATGCGCTGAGCCGCAGGGCTCTCGCCCGAGCCAACTGGTTGTCGGTGCATGATGAGCAGCTAGTGCGGGAGTTGGAGGAGCTTGAGATCTGTTGCGTTGACAAGCAGACGAGCGCTAAAGCAATGTTAAACTGGACAGAGGTGCAGTATGACCTGGCTGACCGGGTTCAGCAGGCATTGGAGTTAGATGACTCCATGAAGGAGCTTTTGGAGGCCGCTCTGGATGGGTCAAATTCCCAGATCTCAGTGGTTGATGGTTTGTTAAGGAAGGATCATCGGTTGTGCGTCCCGAGTGGGGGTAACCTCCGGGCGGAGTTGATGTACGAGGCTCATCATACCAAGTACTCAATCCACCCAGGGAGCACGAAGATGTATCGTGATCTCAAGAAGCTGTTTTGGTGGTCGGGGCTCAAGAAAGATGTGGCGTTGTACATGGCTAAATGCCAAACGTGCGCCTTGGTGAAGGCGGAGTGCCAAAATCCAGGAGGATTTCTGAAGACCTTGCCTATACCGGAGTGGAAATTCGATGATATATCTATGGACTTTGTGCACGGGTTGCCAAGGTCGCAGAAGGGGAACGACGCCATCTGGGTGATTGTAGATCGACTAACCAAGGTGTCGCATTTCAATCCGCATAGGAAGGATGATCCAGTGGAGAAATTGGCAAAGTTGTATGTCGACAATATTGTTAGGCTGCATGGTGTGCCCCGTAGCATTGTGAGTGATCGCGATGGGCGGTTCACGTCAAATGATTGGAGGTTGGTGCAACAGATGCTGGGAACAAAGTTAAAGTTCAGCACAGCTTTCCATCCGCAGATGGATGGGCAGACCGAGAGGGTCAATAGAACGATGGAGGACATGCTCCGCATGTGTGTTCTAGACTTCGGGAAGCATTGGGAAGACCACCTTTATTTGGTGGAGTTCGCGTACAACAACAGCTACCAAGCGAGTATACAAATGGCGCCCTTCGAGGCCCTGTATGGTAGGAAGTGTCGCACGCCGTTATCGTGGCTTGAAGCGGGTGAGGCAAGGTTGTACAAGAAATAGGAGGTGGAGAGTGCTACCTCGTTAGTACGGATCATTCGGGAGCGCTTGTTGATCGCTCAGGACCGGTAGGCGAAGTATTACAATGCCAAGCACCGGAACGTGGAGTTCGCGGTAGGCGATTGGGTATACCTGAAAGTGAAGCCGTTCAAGGGGGTTTCGCGGGTGAGACGCTTGAAGAAGCTGAGCCCAAGATACCTTGGACCTTTTGAGGTTCTGGAGCGAGTCAGCGAAGCTGCATACCGTTTGAAGCTATCGGTGGAGTTGAGTGGATTACATGATGTGTTCCACATTTCTGTGTTGTGGAAGGCGGTGCAAGAGCCTTCGCAGGTGATCGCGGTTGACCAAGTGTCGGTGGACGAAGGGTTGACGACAAGGGTCAAGCCCGTTCGTATTGAAGATGTTGAGGTTAAGAGGCTTCGTAACAAGGAGATCCGGATGGTTAAGGTCCGATGGGATAACTGCGGGCGTGAGGAGCTCTCTTGGGAACGGGAGCAGACTATGCTCGAGGAGTACCCGGAATTATTCCGCTCAGGTACTGTTTTACGTTAAGTCCTATTTTCCTTTATTAATTTCGTGGACGAAATTCTTTAAGGGGGGTAGAATTGTAACACCCCAATTTGTCGTAGAAACGACGGGGATCGTTTTTGGCCAAGTCAGGCTTTTGGTGCTGGTGACACGGGCCCCGACACGGGCGTGTCGGAGGCCGTGTCGGGCGTGTCGAGCTCGAATCGTCGAATTGGCCGTGTAGTCGACCAGTGTTGGTCGACGTTGGTCGTGTGGAGGGACACGGCCTAGGACACGGGCGTGTCCCAGGCCGTGTCACTCAAGGAAATCGTCGAAGTGGTACACGGGCCGTGACACGGGCACAGACACGGGCGTGTCAGATGTGACACGGGCGTGTCCCATGCCGTGTCACCAAGCCGTGTACCACTCTGACTGAAAGGTGTCGATTTATTGCACACGGGGGGCGTGACACGGGTCCCGACACGGGCGTGTCGCAGGCGACACGGGCGTGTCGCAGGCCGTGTCACATGCCGTGTGCTGGTTTTCAATCTGGATCGAGACGGAGAATGAGCTACACGGCCAGGCACACGGCCGTGTGCCAACCCGTGTTCGGCCCAGATTTTATAATTTGAGGCTTAATCGTGGCCGTTCTTTTCCTTGGCTTTTGATCCGACGGTGGGGGGCTGCTCCTGGATGGTTTTACCCGGGAATAGGGTTTAAATACCCTCATTTTCTCTTGAGTGGTTCTCTTTCTAAAGCTAGAGAGAGGAGAGAGAAAGGAGGAGGAAAAAGGGCTAGATCCGGCCGCCGGAGGAGCTTTGGAGTTCCGAATCACGATCCGAGTCCAGATCCGCGGAGGCGACGCCGTTGCGGTGCTTTCCAACCGTATAGTTTTCGATGGCGCCGCGGAAGAATGCAAGGGTAACGATTTCTCATCCTTGGGCATGTGAAGCCCTCTTTTCCTTTGCATAGGAAGCCCGCTCTCGCGAGTGAGCGAAGAGTTGGAGCGTTCCTTGGGGTAGATATGTAAAGTCCCCCTTGTGTAGAGTCCGTATGCGAAAACGTACATAGGCATTGTGTGTGAAGCCTATCCGGACAAGTAGAGCCGGATCGGTGATGTTGCATTGCATATGTACCGGGGAAGACTCCGGGTGATTGGGTGTTTTTCGGGTTTTCTACGTGGTAGATTGCATCAGGGAGCCTTGGAGATTAACTCCAAGGTGCACCCGGAAAACTGGGCAAAGGCGGGTTTTGCCAACACGGTGGCCGGGGAGCCAACGTGAACATAACCGGATTATGTGATTGTTGTGGCGGAAACGGGACTCGGTGAGTCTTGACCTGCGCATATGGCTTAAATTGCCGTTGCGGTATGAGCACGGGTCAGGCGGAACCGTACCCAGTCTATGTCGTTCGGTAGGACCGTTGGCATGGATGAGGGTCTTCGGCGGTCTATGGCTTAAATTGTCGTGACCAAGGCCAGGAAGGCAAAATGCTCATATGGATGACCGTCCAAGAGGCGGTGGTGGATTGGGAACGTCTATGGCTTGAATTGACGTGACGTTGGCTGGTTCGCCGAGAATGTGCCCTGAGTGCACGGGGTGTGTGGTCGTGCGAGCCTACGCCTGTGTTGATGTGTGTTCACATTAATATATTGCCTATACTAATGAAGTGCAGGGAAAGAGCATCGCCGCCCCGATTTTGGGGGCGGATCGTTATAATTTGGTCAGCATTGCTGACCGTTACTATTGTTTGCCACCGGGCGGTGGTTTGTGCCTTGCAGGTGCTGCGGAGCAGAGCGGGAAATAGCGGGCTAAAGCCCTTGTTGTTGTGCCGGCCCTCGAAGGCCTAATTGCTTATGTATCTTTCCCGTTTTCATGTATGGCCGGCCTGCGTGCCGAAGTTTGGAAAACACTATTTTGTCAAGTGAACAATGTAAGGCCTTAAGGCAAGTTCTCTTTTGTGCATAATTACATTCCTGAGTTGGTAGTGGACATTCATGCTTTGTAGCAGGGTTCTTATTTCTTTTTCAACTAAATAATTTGCTTCCGCTAGGTGTTGTGTAGGACGACATGATTGGTTGAATGGTTTCAACGCGTAACCAACCGGTCTGTCCGTAGTATATGGCGTCGGGCCCCGGCCGGACCTACTGCTATATGCTATGTGACGGATAGGGGTGTTACAGTATGCAGGCAGCCGAAGGCCGCCCGAGAGCATCGAGCGCGGGCGTAGCCCGTGAAAAGATGCTCGTATATATATGCATATATATATATATACTAGCATTTTCGAGCGGGCTTCGCCCGTTCTCGATGCGGCGCTGCGGGCTTCCCTCGCTTGGCATTCAAGCGGGCTTCACCCGCCCCCCGGCAGGCTTCGCCTGCGTCGAGTAGTTTTTTAAAATTGTATTTATTAGAATTTTTTATTATTCGAACGGGCTTCGCCCGTTCTCGATGCGGCGCTGCAGGCGAACCAAGCGGACTTCGCCCGCTTGGCATTCAAGCGAGCTTCGCCCGCCTCCAGAAGTTTTTTAAAATCTAAAAGTTTTTAAAATTGTATTTATTAGAATTTTTTTATTAAATTCGAATTTTTAATAATTTATTATTTAAAAAAATTAAATTAAAAACCCTGTGTTAAATCCCAATCTCCCTCGCTTCCGCCTGCTGCTACCGCGCCAATCTCTGTCGTCGTCGGCGGCCTGTCCGGAGCCCACCGGTGGGTTCACCGGCCTCCGACGAACACGTTGGGGTTTGTCGGGCAGGCCGTCGGCGGCGGCTCCGCCGCCGACGGTAGAGATTAGCGCGGTAACAGCAGGCGGAAGCGGGGGGATATCAGGACTTCGGGTGTTGAAACCAAAAACTTGGTCTCACGTGGAGTTCGGGGTCCCAAGAAAGGGGTGACCTCACACCTACTACGCTCGGGGGAACGTCACGGACCAAAGACTTGGTAAACTAGGAACAGACTCTCAGCTCTAGCGTGGAGGTCCCACCACACACCCAGAAAGTCACAAGAGCACTTCCCCTCTCTCACCAATGGCTGAGTTGGGTACCTTGGAGAGCTCTCTCACTCAACCAAGAAAAAGCCTAAGAAGGAGGAAGCCCAAAAAACTCATCCCTCCAAAGGTACCCAAGGGGGTCTATTTATAGTTTTTCCAAGCCAAGGGACCAAAAGGTCACAATTAACCCTAGGACAAGAAGGCCCTGAGCCAATAGAAAACATCCACACCGGGAGGTAAAGAGGTAACTCCACCCCGGGGGCACAACGGTAAAAACACGGCCCAAAGAGGTCCAGGGGAAACGGAGGCTAAGCCGCAGGCCGCTTTCTCCCCCGCGAGCTAACCTCCCTGGGCAAGAGCCTAGCCGCTGGCCGCTCTCGCCCCCGCGAGCTGACCGCTCGGGGCGAGAGCCTGGCTACAGGCCGCTCTCGCCCCCGCGAGCTAACCGTCGGGGGAAAGAGCCTGGCCGCAGGCCACTCTCGCCCCCACGAGCTAACTGCTCGGGGTAAGATCCTGGCCGTAGGCCGCTGTCGCCCCCGCGAGTTAATCACCCGGGGTGAGAGCCTGGCTGCAGGCCACTCTCGCCCCCGCGAGCTAACCGCTCGGGGTAAGAGCCTGGTCGCAGGCCGCTCTCACTCCCGCGAGCTAACCGTTCAGGGCAAGAGCCTGGTCACAGGCCGCTCTCGCCCCCGCGAGTTAATCGCCCGGGGTGAGAGCCTGGTCGCAGACCGCTCTCGCCCCCGTAAGCTAACAGCCTGGGGCGAGAGCCTTGCAGCAGGCCGCTCTCGCCCCCGCGAGCTAACCGTCAAGGGCGAGAGCCTCGCCGCAGGCCGCTCTCGCCCCCTGCGAGCTAACCGCTCGGGGCGAGAGTGCAGGGGGCGGGATCCTGGCCTCCAGCCGGTCCTGTCGTTCCGACCTTACAACTAGCAAGCTGAGGCAGGTGCCGACCATCTTGTTGCACCCACCCTCCCAAAGGGGCCGGGGAGAGAGATTTTTCTCCCCCTACTAGTATATTACAAGGGTTAGGCCTAAATTGGCCACAAAGAGTGCAAAACTTGTTCAAAAGCTTAAAAACTCATAGTTAGTCTTGCGCCTGCCGGGAGGACCCTACTCTGCGAGTATGGGGTTGTACACAATCCCTGCTCTTTTCAAGGTTGACACAAGCTCGAAAAGAAACATCCAACCCAACGTATTCGCTGAGTGAAATTTTCTTGCGCGGTCGAAAAGATACCTAACCTCTCCTAGTATAATTCACCTAACTTCCCTGAGGGGTCAACCTTTCATGCCAGCTAATG
Organism: Platanthera zijinensis; assembly: GCA_039513925.1. Lineage (NCBI taxonomy): Eukaryota > Viridiplantae > Streptophyta > Magnoliopsida > Asparagales > Orchidaceae > Platanthera > Platanthera zijinensis. The sequence continues at coordinate 104,513,396 of CM077088.1, forward strand.
GGAGCCTAGGTGACGAGATCCCCTCCGGGTAGAATTCATTTAACCTCCCTGAGAGGTCAATCGGCCCTGCTAGCTAGTGAGAGCTTGGACTACGGGACCGTCTCGGAGTGAAAATGACTTGGCCTCCATGAGAGGTCAACCGGCCCTGCCAGCTAGTGAGAGCCTGGACAGCGGGACCGTCTCAGAGCAAAATGGACTTAGCCTCCCTGAGAGGTCAACCGACCCTACCAGCTAGTGAGAGCCTAGACAGCGGGACCGTCACTGGGGTTGGGAACTTGATCTCCCGGAGGCACATTCGACTCAACCAGCTAGTGAGAGCCTGAATGAGGAGATCCTCTCGGGGGTTGGGACTTGCTATCCCAGAGGCACATTCAACCTAACAAGTTGGTGAGAGCCTGGATAAGGAGATCCTCTCGGGGGTTGGGACTTGCTCTCCCTGAGGCACATTCGACCCAACAAGTTAGTGAGAGCCTGGATGAGGAGATCTTCTCGGGGGTGGGACTTGAACTCCACTGAGGCACATTCGACCCAACCAGCTAGTGAGAGCCTGGATGACGAGATCCACTCGGGGTTTGGGACTTGCTCTCCCTGAGGCACATTCGACCCAACCATCTAGTGAGAGCCTGGATGAGGAGATCCTCTCGGGGGTAGGACTTGAACTCCCCGAGGCACATTCGACCCAACCAGTGAGTGAGAGCCTTGATGAGGAGATCCTCTCGGGGGTGGGACTTGAACTCCACCGAGGCACATTCGACCAAACCAGCTAGTGAGAGCCTGGATGAGGAGATCCTCTCGGGGGTTGGGACTTGCTCTCCCTGAGGCACATTCGACACAACCAGCTAGTGAGAGCTTGGATAAGGAGATTCTCTCGGGGGGTAGGACTTGAACTCCACCGAGGCACATTCGACCCAACCATCTAGTGAGAGCATGGATGAGGAGATCGTCTCGGGGGTTGGGACTTGCTCTCCCCGAGGCACATTCGACCCAACCAATTAGTGAGAGCCTTGATAAGGAGATCCTCTCGGGGGTGGGACTTGAACTCCCCGAGGCACATTTGACCCAACCAGCTAGTGAGAGCCTGGATGAGGAGATCCTCTCGGGGGTGGGACTTGAACTCCACCGAGGCACATTCGACCCAACCAGCTAGTGAGAGCCTGGATGAGAAGATCCTCTCGGAGTTTGGGACTTGCTCTCCCCGAGGCACATTCGACTCAACCAGCTATTGAGAGCCTAGATGAGGAGATCCTCTTAGGGGTGGTACTTGAACTCCACCGAGACACATTTGACCCAACCAGCTAGTGAGAGCCTGGATGAGGAGATCCTCTCTGGGGTTGGGACTTGCTCTCCCTGAGGCACATTCGACTCAACCAGCTAGTGAGAGCCTGGATGAGGAGATCCTCTCGGGGGTGGGACTTGAACTCCCCGAGGCACATTCGACCCAACCAGCTAGTGAGAGCCTGGATGAGGAGATTCTCTCGGGGGCGGGACTTGCTCTCCCCGAGGCACATTCTACCCAACCAGCTAGTGAGAGCCTGGATGAGGAGATCCTCTCGGGGGTGGGACTTGAACTCCCCGAGGCATATTCGACCCAACCATCTAGTGAGAGCCTGGATGAGGAGATCCTCTCGGGGGTGGGACTGGGCATGTCACTTGAATTTTACCAAAATCCAATATCCTCAAACGGGGAAAAAAAGTTGGGTTACATGACCCCCCCCCCCCCCCCCCCCCCCCCCCCCCCCCCCCCCCCCCCCCCACCCCCCCGACTTAGCTGGTCGGGGGTTGAACTTATTAAAACATAAAAAATACAAGACTCTGCCAAGGCGAGGCTTCTTCAAGGGTTTTGGGCATAATGGTCATCATCCTTCCCCTCGGATACCACCATCTTGCTCAGGCTCTCCATGATCTTCTCCATCTCCTCTGTCTTGGCCAACCAAGAGATGGTGTTGACGGCTGTGACATAACATTGCATTGCCATCCTGGAGTCTCTCTTGACTCTGACCTGGGTCTCTCCTGATCTGAACTTGAGGCACTGGTGGAACGAATATGACACGCAACGGAAGGCGCTGATGAGGGGCCTTCTGAAGATGGCATTGTAGCTGCTTGGAGCGTTAACAATGACAAACTGGCAGTTCCTTGAAGTCCCCTCCAATTTTACTTGGAGTCCCACTCCACCTTCTACCTCCTTCCTCTCCCCTGAAAATCCGAACAGGGGTCCGTCCGAGGCCAACACCCTCCTTGGCTCTACCTTCATCTCGTCAAACGCCTTCTTGAAAATTACGTCGATGGAGCTTCCGTTGTCAACCAATTTTCGGGGGACGGTGTAGCCTTCGATGATTGTTTGGGTGACTAGCGCATCGCAGAACGGATCCTCATGATCTGGAATGTCCTTCATCGAGAAGGTGATCTTCTCCTCTTGGAGCGGGGTCTGGAACGTTGAAGCGACGCTCCGTCAATACATCACATGGAGGCTTGCCTTTCGAGTGGATTCGATCTGTAATCCACTGTGGATCACTATTATACCACCTCAGGGTCCGACATCGACCCGGTCCTCACATATATCATCCCTCACATCCTAGGTGGAACCTCTTTAACCTGCACCGGCGGCTGCTGCTGGGCAAGGCCTCTCGCCCCCCTCACTTCCAGGAACTTGGGGCAAGTAGTCGTGACGTGCCCCTCCACCTGGTGGAAGTCACAGTATGGTAGTGCCCCTCCCCTCCTTTGGTGGGCTGGGCGATCTCTCCTATTACCTCTTCCCCCTCCTCCTATCGCCAAGGCTTTTTGTGGTGGGGGTAAGAGATGCCTTGGGGCTTGCCTTTGGAAGTTGAACCTCCCTTGGCCCCCATGAAAGTTACCTCCACCCTGGATGAGAGCTCTTCCTTGACCCTGGACAGGTCCTCCCTGCTACCCCCAACCTGGTTCTGGACCCTCCTATCCCTGGAACCCCCTGAGCTCTCTGCTCCTCTCGTCATCTTCCCTCTTGATGTCTTGAGCCGTCTTGCTCCTTCGACTCCGTATCTGTTAGCTTCGCCAACTTTTTGACAAATGCCGGGTTGACTGCCTCCATGGCTATCTCCTTTGCCGCCCTTTCCATAAACTCCTCGAAATAAAGGGGGGTCTTTCAGGTCAGGCTCATCTTGAAGAACCCCTCGCACAACCCCACCGTAAACGCCATCTGGAGGGCATACCCTGCCATCTCCTGGATATCCAGGATATCCTCTTGGAACATGTCAAAGTAATGGGCCAGCGACTCCTCGGCCCTTTGTCTTATCAGAAATATGGACTCGGGACTCTTCTTCCTCTTCTTGGAGGTGGAGAAGCGAAGCTGAAAGCTTCGGCTCAAGTCCTCAAACCCATTGATTGACCTCGGAGGGAGTTGATGAAACAAGTATCTTGCCTTCTCCTTCAACGTGATTGCAAAGAGGCGACACTTGAAGGCATCCGTCATCGGCCTGATGGAGACGGCATCCTCGAACCACTGCAGGTTCTGGACGGGGTCATCCTTCCCGGTATAGTAAGCCATGTTAGGCTCTCTGAACCCCTCGGGAATAGGAGATGAGATGATCAGCTCGTTGAAGGGTGACCCCCTGAGGGGTGCTCTCGCAACCTCTACTCGCGCGACCTGCTCGCCTGGAGGGCTAGCACTCGCTGGGCTGGGTAACAACTCCCGACCGGTGAGGTCTCGCTCGACCCCTTCTCCCATCCTTTCCTTCCCTGGCCATCTTCCTGGTGCACTTCCTTCTACCCCTGCTGGGGTCACCTCGCCTATGCCCCTGGGAGGCAGCTCGTCGAGACCACTCTAGGTCAGCTCGCCGAGACCACTGGGAGCCAGTCCCAGGGGAGTGGTGGTTGAGCTGTCAGCCTGAGGGGCAATACTTCGCAGCATCTACATGATGTCGGAGATGGAATCCATGAACTCCTCCCTTCCTACGAAGGGTCCTGGGTTGGGGTGCTCACTGAGATCATCACTACCTCCCTGATCTCCAGCCATGACATTCTCCTGAGATCTTCTGTGCTGGTCACTCTCCACGCTCTTTGCACCAAAAGGTTGAAACCAAAAACTTGGTCTCTCGTGGAGTTCGGGGTCCCAAGAAATGGGTGACCTCACACCTACTACACTCGAGGGAATGTTACGGACCAAAGACTTGGGAAACTAGGAACAGACCCTCGGCTCTAGCGTGGAGGTCCCACCACACACCCGGAAGGTCACAAGAGCACTTCCCCTCCCTCACCAATGGCTGAGATGGGTACCTTGGAGAGCTCTCTCACTCAACCAAGAAGAAGCCTAAGGAGGAGGAAGCCCAAAAAATTCATCCCTCCAAAGATACCCAAGGGAGTCTATTTATAGTTTTTCCAAGCCTAGGGACCAAAAGGTCACAACTACCCCTAGGACAAAAAGGCCCTGAGCCAATAGAAAACATCCACATCGGGGGGTAAAGAGGCAACTCTACCCCGGGGGCACAACGGAAAAAACACGGCCCAAAGAGGTCCAGGGGGAACGGAGGCTAAGCCACAGGCCGCTTTCTCCCCTGCGAGCTGACCGCCCGGGGCGAGAGCCTAGCCGCGGGCCGCTCTTGCCCCCGCGAGCTGATCGCCCGGAGCGAGTGCCTGGCCGCAGGCCGCTCTCGCCTCCGCGAGCTGACCGCCCGGGGCAAGAGCCTGGCTGCAGGCCGCTCTCTCCCCCGCGAGCTGACCGCCCGGGGCGAGAGCCTGGCCGCAAGCCACACTCGCCCCCGCGAGCTAACCACCCGGGGAGAGAGCCTGGCCGCAGGCCGCTTTCTCCCCTGTGAGCTAACCGCCCGGGGCGAGAGCCTGTCTGCATGCCACTCTCGCCCCCACGAGCTAACCGCCCGGGGAGAGAGTGCAGGGGGCGGGATCCTAGCCTCCATTCGGTCATGTCGTTCCCACCTTGCACCTAGCAAGCCGGGGCGGGTACTGGCCATCTTATAGTACCCACCCTCCAAAAGGGGTCGGGGGGAGAGAGATTTTTTCTCTCCCTACTAGTATATTACAAGGGTTATGCCTAAATTGGCCACCAAGAGTGCAAAACTTCTCCAAAAGCTTAAAAACTCATAGCTGGTCTTGTGCCTGCCGAGATGACCCTACTCTGTTGTTAGAACCGAACAAAAAACAAACCGCAAGTAGTATAACTGAAATTTTATTATCTGAAAAAGGTGTTTATTACAAAGGTATAACCTCACTTTTATAGAATGGAGGGGAGAAGAGAGATTACAAATAAGTAATGTGGGACTAAAATTATAAGAACCTGAAACTATACAAGCTGCATAAGCCGCACAAACTGCAAGACCGCCAGACAAGCCACCATACCGCCAGACCGCCCAGACCACCAGACAAGCCGCCAGACCTCCCGGTCTCATCTGACAGACCGCTCGGTACTGCCAAACCGCTCAGACCGCCAGACAAACCGCCAGACCGCCCGGTCTCATCCGACAGACCGCTCGGTCTCAACACTTCCCCTCAAGTTGGAGCATAGATATCAATAATGCCCAGCTTGTCGCAAATATGAAACAAAGAAGCGGACACCGGCTTGGTGAATACATCTACCAACTCGTTGTCAAAAGTGACGAACGGAGTACAAATCTGTTTCTTCAAAATCTCTTCTCGAATAAAGTGGCAATCGACCTCTATGTGTTTTGTTCTCTCATGAAAGACCGGATTTTTGGAAATGTATATTGCAGCCTTGTTGTCGCAGAACATAGGAAGAGGATAGTTGTAGACCTCTCCTAGGTCAAGCGTGAGAGCTCGTAACCATTTTAACTCACATATGGTTGATGTCATACTACGATATTTCGCTTCTGCACTAGACCTGGAGACCACAGACTGTTTCTTGCTCTTCCAGCTCACAAGATTTCCTACAACAAATGTGTAAAAACCCAAAGTTGACTTTCGGTCTCCCTTATCAACAGCATAGCTTGAATCGGAATACGCTTCAACCCTCAAGTGACCATTCTTCTGAAAAAGGAGTCCTTTCCCTGGAGCTGCTTAAAAATACTCCAATATCCTCAGGGCAGACTGTAGATGACATTCCCTAGGAGCTTGCATAAATTGGCTAACCTTGCCTACAACATAGGAGATATCGGGTCTGGTCACTGTGAGATAAATGAGTTTGCCCACCAGACATCAGTACCTTGAAGAATCAGATAGAGGAGGCGAATCATCTGTCCAAGTTTTGTCTTCCCCAATAGTAATGGGACATCTAGTAGGTCTAGCACAAGTTAACCCTACCTCTTTTAACAGATCAAGAGCATACTTCCGTTGGGAGAGAACTAAAGAGTTGGATTTCCGATAAATCTCAATCCCCAGAAAGTATTTGGGAGAGCCCATATCCTTAGTGACCAGGTGTTGCCGAAGGTGTTTCTTTGTCAAAGCTACCCCAGCCTGGTCGTCGCCAGTCAGAAGAATATCATCCACATATACAGCAAGAACCACCATACCAGAGGAGGTTTTGCAAATGAATAAGGAGTGATCGGCTGAACTTCGTACAAAACCAATGGCAGTAACAATGTCGCTGAACTTGTCAAACCAAGCCCGAGGGCTTTGCTTTAGGCCATATATGGCCTTTTTCAGATGACATACTCGTGTCTCCCCCTGAGCAACATACCTAGGAGGTTGCTCCATGTATACGGCTTCCTGAAGGTCACCATAGAGAAATGCATTCTTAACATCGAGCTGAGAAATGGGCCAGTCCCGTTTGACAGCCACAGAGAGAAGAACCCGAATGGTGCTGAGACGAGCAATGGGAGAGAAGGTGTCAAAGTAATCAACCCCATAAGTCTGAGTGAAGCCTTTGGCGACTAAGCGGGCCTTATATCGATCCACGCTGCCGTCCGGGCAGAACTTCACAACGAACACCCATCGACATCCAACCACATCAGTGCCCAAAAGGGGGGAACAAGGGTCCATATACCCCTTTCAGTGAGGGTAGTAATTTCCTTATCCATGGCGGTCTTCCAATAAGGAATAGTAAGAGTTTCCTGGTAAGTGCGGGGAGTGTCAGTGGCAGAGATAGCCAAGGCAAAGTCCCTGCGAGAAGGATTTAGACGATCATATGAAACAACAGCAGCTAGTGGGTGTTGAGTACATGTCCGCACTGTAAGATCCTGTCTCCCCATTCCGAGGCTAACCCGGATCTTATGCCCAGAACCGCCGCCTTACGGTGACACTAACGCACGGGTTAGTCGACACCGCAAGACGCCGATTCTGCCGGCTAGTACGATCATAACCTGTCGGCCAATATGAGAATAAAAGTACAGAAACAGAGTAAACGCAGTAGAAGTCCACAGCCACATCACATATATATATCAAATGAATGTACACATGCCAGTCCACAATAAGTACAGTAAAATGAAAGTAAATAGGGCTTATGCCCAGTACATCATGATCAAATGTCTCTCTCTCACTAACAGCAGCGGAATCTATCATCTCAAATCATCGCACCTGAACATGTGCTCCAGTAGTAGTAGCCGGTATCTGCCCCTCAAGTCCTGCCTCCTCGTCGTGCTGGTCCATCTCCTCAAGCTCCTAAAAATAGTATGGTCACCGACCATTAGTCAAAAAGACTAAGTCGTTTCCTCCACACCTCGCCCCGCAACTCCTAGGCACCGTGCGGGAGGATGAAGCGGAGGACAACAAGAGGTGACAAAGGCGGAGCAGGTGACAGGAATCTAAGCAGAATGTGTAACCAAGTAAGAAATGAAAGGTAACCTTCACTTATGCGGGTACGCATAAGCAAGGGGTCTTCTGCAGGGCTCCCATTGTATAAAATGTCTCATACCATTTATACAATGGGGTGTCAGGTGTCACAAGCAAAAATATATATATAAAAGGAAAGTAACCTCAACCTATAAACTTGCCCACTCAAGCTTATAGGCTAAGGGATCGTATAGCAGGTCCTAATGTATAAGTGTCCCATACCACTTATACATTAGGTGTCTTAAGTTGTTATGAAGGTTAATGTTATGCAGCTATATGGTGGGTATGATATGAACATGCAGTGCAACACACACACACACACACGACTCCGTGATCACAGACCTTTAGTTCCCACTTTTCGAGAGCTAGCATCACTCTCAGGTACTACCGTTGTGGCTACGGCAGCAGCGGAGCGGGCGTCTCCGCCTTCTAGGCGGGTATACACACTACCAGGCCTAGACCTCTCTTGTACGCCTCTGTACACCGCCAGTGCACTCTAGAGTCTCTGCGTACCACTTTGCTGACGACCCGTCAGTCTTGTTGGGTCGGGTGCGCGTTATTAGGAAAAGTCCTCCAGACTCCAGTATAAACATCCTACTGGTCCTTCTAACCCTCGCACCCGCCTGGTCCACCGTACTGCCGTCGGTGTGACGACTGGCCAGTACCGCATGGCCCGTAACTAATATATGCACATACAAGTATTATATGTTGAGCCTCCAGCTCGAAGGGCTATCCTGTCCCAAATCTCTCCAACCCATCACGGGTGAGTATGTGCTACAAAACCTCCAACCCTGCCCGGGTGAGTATATATATCAATCTCTTTTCTCCAACTCGGCACGGGTGAGCAAGTAGTCAAAAGACTCCAAGTCCCTCCAACCCGGCACGAGTGAGCACATGTCCAGTTCACTTACCCTATTAGACTACTCTTGCCTACCGATTATTATACTTGGTATCTTAAGGTTAATCCCAGGACTGCCCAAGGTATTCCCGGTGAAGGGCTCTCAGGGGCACTAGGAGCTACGATGGGCTGAATCCCAAAGCTCCATTTCTCAAGGATATTTACTTTAGTTGATGTCTACCCAGAACCTCTTTTTCTCTCTCCTGTTACGTGGAGTGACCTAGTGACTTAAGGTATGAGTTAAGGAATGGCGGTCTTCCGTCATCCCCCTCTTAGGTAGGCTAAGGTTGCACTTTTACTCTCGTCTCTAGAAAACATCTGCCACCCAGGGTTATATTTCCGATCTTAGACTCTAACTCAATTGTTGATTCATTTCCTGGTGGCCTATTGTACAGTATACCTTTACTATGCGCACCCTATGACCTTGTACCACCCTGAAATCGAACTTTCAAATATTTGGACCAATAGACCCCAAATATTTATCCTAGGGTGGTATGACCATCTAAAATGTGTATGGTAATTTTTATAATTTTCTCTATTATTTTTATATTTATTTTATTTTCTCCAAATATTTTCTATGGTCGTTTAACACATGAAATATGTTGTTGCATAGTCCTAATGATACAAAATAGTTATCTTATCATTATCATGATGAATCATCACTATTTTCCAAAATTCATAATTTCTCCCCAAATTTATGTATTTAAATATTAATTTTCATAAACCATCATAATTACTACTTTTCAAATGAAGTATATGAAATGTAATCACAAAAATTCCAATAAATTTACAGGGAATCTAATTCATCAAAATAATACTACTGACCAAGTTTCATCAGTTTTAACAAAGTTATAAACTTGCAAATCATTATATTGGGTAATTACCAAAATGCCATTATGATGATTTAAAATGTATAGGTACATTCAAAAATTCTGAAATAAATAATTCAGTGGTCTCATACCTATATATACCTCTGGAAATATTCACAAAATTTTTTCTGGCCCATATTTGTATTGATTTATGAAATAGAAAGGATAGGGGTAAAGTGGTCATTTCATGCTATGTTACTTCAAAAGACTTCAAACAGAGAAATTAAAATTACCCCTAATCAATTATGATCCACTATACAACAGGGCCAAATTTGAAGATTTTTACCTAATTAATTCCAATTTTTCATTTTAATTTACAATTAAGGCTATAATTTCCAAAAAACCAAATAATGGGATTTTTGATCCCAAAAATCCCATAAAAATTTTGACGGACTACATTTGACCTAAATGTCCTCTAGAATTAATTTCATGGTCTGCAAAAGCTCCATAATGAATAAATTCACATTATAGTAAAACTTGCTATTGGCACACCAAGGCTAATACTAGCCTACACTTGCAAGTGGGTTAACCCATCATGCAGAGGTCCAAATGGGCTGAAATTTTTTTCAGACCCTAACAATGTCCCAGAGGACTTGCCACCAAAATTTGGGGCCATTTGGAGGCCTAACACTCCATTTATTTCATTTATTTAATTTATGACATTTTGATTAAAACTATAGTAAAATGTTTCCCAAAAATTCCCAATTTTTGGCAGGGGCTAGATATGCCCTAAACATGCACATGACCAAAATTTCAGGTCATGAGGACACCTTGTTTGGCATGGGCTTCATTTTTAATTTCTGCCCTAGCCTAGGACCAGTCCTAGTAAAAATGACCTACAGTCCAGACCACTGGACCAAAACTCATGTTTAGGGTGGCCTTGTAAAGGTAAGACATTCATCTACAATTTTCATTCAGGTTCCAACCTTAGTTGAAGCCTCTATATTCCCTAAATGTCACATGAAAGGTGACTGAAAATGTGTGACAATAATACACATTTATTTCATTTATTTATAATGTTAATATATCTGATGCACGAATCTTAAAGCACTAATGGACGGGATCCGTTCATCTTCCCCAACAAACCGACGGCCCCGATGCATTTCGCCTGGGCCACCTTGCGGGGCGGATTCCGGCCAACGGAGGCGGCACCGTGGCCGGACAACAGTGCCACCACCTTCACGGTGGTGGTGGCCGGCTTTTGCCGGCGATGAGGCGGCGGGAGGTGGCGGCGCCGGCGATCCCGAGAGGTGCGAAATTCACGGAATTTCCAAGTTTTTCTCCTATGGAATCGGGCACAATTGAGCCCGATTTCTCTCCTAATTGATCTAGGATCCTAGTACGGGAAGAGGGGTGGCGAAACGGACCTGTATGGTGGCTTGACGGCGGCTATGGCGGCGATTGGCCATGGTTAGTTAGCTCCGGCGATCTCCTTCCCAATTTCCCGTTTCTCCACCGAATTCCTTGATCCAGGACTCGAATTCAACTCCCTAGGACCTTCTGAAGCTGATGGCTGGGCTGGATTTTGCATGGAGTGACTGTACAGGCAGTTATGGCCGGGGTGAGCTCGGTTTGGCCATTTTGTTGGCCCACCATGGCTGCCAAGTTGCTTTCATGCAGTAAATCCCATTGAAAGGTGGTGTAGGGGTCTGCCAGCAGCTCTTAAGCTGCAGAGGTGAAGGCCAAATGGCCTTAATTCATCTCCACCTACCTTCTCTCTCCTCTCCACCCAAATTTCCCACTTTACCCGTGTGCATGTCCTCTCTCTCCAATTTCAGAGGGGTAGTGGTTGTCAATGGTCATTTGGGCTGGTCATGGTCCTTGGCTCATGGGCTTTGCCCATTGGGAATGGGCTTGGACTTTACTTTCTTCATTTAGGCCTTTTGTTGACTTGTTGACTTTTTTGGTTGACTTGGTCAACTTGATGAGTGGGCTGACCCCACTTGATGGCCATGGGCTCCATGTCATCACCTAACATGGATTGGGCCATGGTGATGGTCTTAGCCCACTAGGAATGGGCTTGGTCTTCATTTACCCTTATTTAGGCTTAAGGTTGACCAAGTTTGACTTTAGGGTTGACCTGGTCAAATGGGTGTGTGGGTTGACCCCACCTAGTGGTCATGAGGTCTAAATCATCACCCAACATGGCTTGGGTCATGGCGATGCCGTACTTGACCTAATTGGACCCAAGAGTGTAGGGTTTGACCCCTTTTAGGCCTAAGGTTGACCTGGGTCAACTATGGTCAAAGTGTTGACCTAGGGCATGACTTTGGGTCTACTTAGATTGTAGTTAGGGTTAGGGCAATGTGGTGGGGGTCATGGTGTGGCTAAGGTCCTTAGTTAGTCAAGATTGACCTAGTTTGACCTGGTCCTGTAGTGGTCCTATTAGGTGACAACTCACCATCTAAGGTCAAACCTAGCTAACCTCCCTCTAGATCACCACATGCATAAACAAATCTAAGTTAAGGGGCCTAGAAGTAACATGGGATGTTACAAATCCTATAAACAAAACAAATATTTTCATCCCCGAAATTTAAGTTCGGGTCTACGGGTTCTATTTGCAGAAATTTTAAGGGACTTTTAAAAGATAACATAAAAAGTACCTGATGAAAATAGCTCCGGATGTCGCTCCAGCATCAGATCCCTAGGCTCCCAGGTGTGCTCCTCCCGTCCATGGTTGGACCACAACACCTTCACGAGCGGTACCTTCTTTTTCCGCAACACTCGGACGGCTGTATCGTCGATCCGGATCGGCTCCAATCTAACTAAACGGTCAGGCTCTACCGGTCCAGCTGTAGTGGTGATATGCTGCTCAGGTCGGAGAAGAGCTCTTCGCAAGGAAGAGACATGGAAAACATCATGTAGGGTGCTCAACTCCGGAGGTAGCTGCAGTCGGTAGGCCAAGGGGCCCACACGCTCCAAAATTAAGTAGGGTCCCATGTACCGGGGGCTGAGCTTCTTGTGTCTCCGTATCCGAGAAACACCGTGTACCGGTCGAATCTTCAGAAAAACTCTGTCCCCAACCTGGAACTCTACCTTTCGGTGCCGTGCATCATAATATTTTGCCTGTCTGCTCTGAGCCTCCAAAAGCCGATCCCTGATCAAGCGAATCTGGGCCTCCGTATCTTACACAAAATCTGACCCGAGGGCTCGAGTGTCCACATCCTGAACCCAAGATAGCGGGGTCCGACACTTCCTCCCATAAAGTGCCTCATAAGGAGCCATCCCAATGCTGGCCTGGTGGCTGTTGTTGTATGAAAACTCAATCAGTGGTAGTAGCCTCTCCCAAGGCTTCCCAGTATCCAATACACATAGCTTGAACAGGTCCTCCATAGTTCGTATCGTCCGCTCCATCTGACCGTCGGTCTGCGGATGGAAGGCAGTGCTAAAGGTAAGTCTGGAACCCAAATAAGCATGCACTGCCCTCCATTCTCTGGAGGTGAAGCGGCCGTCTCTGTCCGAAATAATAGACCTGGGAACGCCGTGGTATCGGATGAACTGCTCTACAAACAACCTCACCAACACAGCAATTGGGGCATCTTTTCTGACCGGGATAAACCGTGCTACGTTGGTCAACCTGTCCACAATAACCCAGACGAAATCGTGCCCAGAATGGGAGCGAGGGAGTCCGTGAACAAAATCCATAGAAATGTCCTCGAACTTCCACTCTGGGACTGGCAGTGGCTGTAATTCACCGCCTGGGCTTTTACATTCGGCCTTCACTCGTTGGCAAGTCTCGCAGTGTGTCACAAGATATATGATCTCCCTCTTCATTCCTGGCCAGTACATGGTCCGCCGTAAATCAGCCCACATCTTGGTGATGCCGGGATGCACTGAGTATCTGGAATAGTGTGCCTCCCTGAGAATATCCTCCCGGATCTCACCTCCTACTGGAATGTACACTCGGCCACGGAATCGAAGAAGATCGTCCTCCAGCGTATAATCCCCATACTTGCCTCCTTCTAGAGCGTCAAAGATAGGCTCCAAATCAGCATCCAACCTCTGATGTGTGAGAATGCGCTTCTGAATATCATCATTGCTGACCAAAGAGTTCAGGTACTCTCGATAGATCACTGGCTCGGCCTCCGAAACCATGGTATGTGCATATCCTCCATCATGCGTAGCAGCTCCATAGACATCACCCGGGGCTCCGGTCCAGAAGTGCCGGCTCTCCTGCTCAAAGCATCCGCTACGGTATTCTCCTTCCCCGGGTGATAGTGCATCTCATAGTCGTAATCGCAGAGGAACTCAAGCCACCTCCTCCGTCGCAGGTTCAGAACCTTCTGCGTGTCGATGTACTTGAGATTCTTATGGTCAGAGTATATATCACAATGAATCCCATAGAGGTAATGTCTCCATGTCTTGAGGGCAAAAACTACGGCCCCGAGCTCGAGATCATGTACTGGATAGTTATGCTCATGCTTCTTCAGCTGTCGCGAAGCATAAGCGATAACATGTCCATGCTGCATCAAGACTGCACCCATCCCCTGATAGGAGGCATCTGTATATATCTGGAATCCTTCACTCCCTGAGGGAAGTTCAAGGATGGGGGATGAAGTGAGTCTTTCCTTGAGCTCTTGAAATGCTGACTCACACTGCTCTGTCCAGTCAAATGAGGCATCCTTTTTCGTCAAGGTCGTGAGGGGAAGGGCTATCCTCGAGAACCCCTCCACGAACTTGCGATAATACCCTGCTAGGCCCAAGAAACTGCGGATGTCTGAAGCTGTCTTTGGCCGTGGCCAATCTCGTACTGCTGCTACTTTAGCCGGATCTACTGCCAAACCGGCTCCGCTGATCGTATGTCCCAGGAAGGCCACTTCCTGAAGCCAGAACTGGCACTTGGAAAACTTTGCATACATCTGGAATTCCCTCAGCTTCTGCAATACTTGTGCCAGGTGCTCCGCATGCTCCTCTCGAGATCGTGAGTAAATCAGGATGTCATCGATGAATATAATGACAAACCGATCTAGGTAAGGCTTGAATACACGGTTCATGAGTGTCATAAAGGCTGAGGGTGTATTCGTGAGCCCGAATGGCATCACCGTGAACTCATATAAACCATAACGGGAGCTGAAAGCCGTCTTCGGTATATCTTCTTCTCTGATGCGGAGCTGATAGTAACCCGAGCGCAAATCCAATTTTGAAAACCAGCAAGCTCCTTGAAGCTAATCGAAGAGCTCATCTATCCGTGGCAGTGGATATGTATTCTGAACCGTCAACCGATTCAGCTCTCTGTAATCTATACATAGTCTCAGCGACCCGTCCTTCTTTTTCACGAATAAAACAGGTGCTCCCCAAGGTGAAGAACTTGGGCGTACAAACCCTGATTCTACCAGTTCCTGTAGCTGAGTCCTGAACTCAGCCAACTCTCTAGGAGCCATCCTGTAGGGTGCCCGGGACACTGACCTTGCCCCTGGCACCAACTGAATCCTGAAGTCCAAGTCCCGTGATGGTGGTAGTCCAGGTAACTTCTCCGGAAAGACATCAGCATAATCTCGTGCCACTGGAATATCGGCTATGGAAATCTCTACCACTGCCATCTCGAAGCAAATGAGGTATACCTCTTCCCCCTGTTCATAGGCCTTAACGACCTGTACTGAGGATAAAGAAAGGCGGGGAATAGGACGGATACCTTCAATGGTGACGTAGGAGTCTCCGTGTCTGAGTGTGATTCTCTTCGAGGGGCAATCTATCTGCGCGTAGTTCCAATGAAGCCAGTTCATGCCTAGGATCAGATCAAAATCCGGTAGACTCAAAACTGTTGCCGGAGCTTCGAACGCTTTGCCTCCTATCTCGACATCCATATTGCAGCAGTCTGTGGTTCGAAGCTCCGTACCATCAGGGAGTCGCACTCTCTTTTCCAAGCCGGAAAACTTCTCCACTCCTTCTAATCCTTCAATAAACGTGTCCGACACGAAGGAGTGTGACGCACCCGTGTCGAAGAGGGTATGAGCGGGCTTGCCGCTAATCATCACTATGCCTGTAATCACCTCCTCTGGGTTCCTCTGCTCCGTGAGGTCCAGCGCGTACACCTGCTCCCGGTCTCGGCCTCGGCCATGATGTCCTCGGCCTCGGCCTCGGCCTCGTCCTCGTCCTCGGCCCTGGTGAACTGGAGGGGCCACTGGAGGTGGAGGAGGAGGAGGGAGTGGGGGAACCCGAAGCGGGCACTACGTCCTGATGTGCCCAGGTTGGTCGCAACCATAGCATGTGATCTGCCTCTGACCTCGATCATCCTGTCTCATCGGCCCGGGAATCTGCATAGGTGGGGGAGCCAATGGTGGAGGAGGCCCCTGATCCTGCCTGTAGTTGGGACGACGACGTCCCCCACCTCTTCTGTACCCAATAGTCTTGCCTCTTTGAGACGCCCTGCTACCTTCTCCGAACGATTGTCCATCCAGCGATCTCTTCCCTCTACCTTGTACCATCAGCTGGTCAGCCTCCAGCTTCTTTGCCATCTCGATGATCTGTGCCATGGTACCGTGAGCAATAAACAGCAAGGGCTGCCTCAAGGAGTCGCAAAGCCCGTGGTAGAATCTCTTTGCATACTTCTGATCGTCCCAGTCATGAAAGCCTGCGAACCTAGCCAGGTGGGAGAACTCTCTCTGATATTCGATCACTGATCGGCTCCCCTGCTGGAGGTTCAGAAACCTCGCCTCCAAAGCATCTCAGTCTGTGGAGGATACAAAGTGCTCCAAGAATACGTCACTGAACTCATCCCAAGATATGTCCATCAGCTCCCTGTCGGCGAATGTAGAGTCTCGCACCGACTTCCACCACCTCTTTGCATGAGCATCTAGTACCGAGGTGGCAAGAGGAACAGCCTGTCTGACGGGGCAGCTGATGCCAGCTAGCAGCTCCTGGATGTTCTCCAACCACTCCTCTGTCTTCACAGCATCTTCTGTCCCGCGATACAGCGGCGGGGACAAACCTTTAAATGCACTCAACCAGCTCGACCCTGGGTTGGGCAGCTGAGCCGGGGCTTGCTGCGCTCTGAAGGCATCCAGGATAGCCGTCAGGGTTTGCCCCATCTCTGTCTGCATGAATGGAATGGCAGCAGGAGGGGGAGGAACGGTATCCTGTGGAGGCTCCATAAAGGTAAGATAATGTCAAATTTGGCCTAACTCATTGTTTAATGGACTGTTTTATATGGCTCTTACACATGGGCACACCATTGCTTCCGCTGCATAGTTTGTCCGCAAACTAATGCTCGAGCGGGGTGTTCCAGTGTTGTGGACTTTATTCTCATATGATCGTGTGTTCAAGTGATACCAGTTTGTAAGATCCTGTCTCCCCATTCCGAGGCTAACCCGGATCTTATGCCCAGAACCGCCGCCTTACGGTGACACTAATGCACGGGTTAGTCGACACCGCAAGACACCGATTCTGCCGGCTAGTACGATCATAACCTGTCGGCCAATATGAGAATAAAAGTACAGAAACAGAGTAAACGCAGTAGAAGTCCACAGCCACATCACATATATATATCAAATGAATGTACACATGCCAGTCCACAATGAGTACAGTAAAATGAAAGTAAATAGGGCTTATGCCCAGTACATCATGATCAAATGTCTCTCTCTCACTAACAGCAGCGGAATCTATCATCTCAAATCATCGCACCTGAACATGTGCTCCAGTAGTAGTAGCCGGTATCTGCCCCTTAAGTCCTGCCTCCTCGTCGTGCTGGTCCATCTCCTCGAGCTCCTAAAAATAGTATGGTCACCGACCATTAGTCAAAAAGACTAAGTCGTTTCCTCCACACCTCGCCCCGCAACTCCTAGGCACCGTGCGGGAGGACGAAGCGGAGGACAACAAGAGGTGACAAAGGCGGAGCATGTGACAGGAATCTAAGCAGAATGTGTAACCAAGTAAGAAATGAAAGGTAACCTTTACTTATGCGGGTACGCATAAGCAAGGGGTCTTTTGCAGGGCTCCCATTGTATAAAATGTCTCATACCATTTATACAATGGGGTGTCAGGTGTCACAAGCAAAAATATATATATAAAAGGAAAGTAACCTCAACCTATAAACTTGCCCACTCAAGCTTATAGGCTAAGGGATCGTATAGCAGGTCCTAATGTATAAGCGTCCCATACCACTTATACATTAGGTGTCTTAAGTTGTTATGAAGGTTAATGTTATGCAGCTATATGGTGGGTATGCTATGAACGTGCAGTGCAACACACACACACGACTCCATGATCACAGACCTTTAGTTCCCACTTTTCGAGAGCTAGCATCACTCTCAGGTACTACCGTTGTGGCTACGGCAGCAGCGGAGCGGGCGTCTCCGCCTTCTAGGCGGGTATACACACTACCAGGCCTAGACCTCTCTTGTACGCCTCTGTACACCGCCAGTGCACTCTAGAGTCTCTGCGTACCACTTTGCTGACGACCCGTCAGTCTTGTTAGGTCGGGTGCGCGTTATTAGGAAAAGTCCTCCAGACTCCAGTATAAACATCCTACTGGTCCTTCTAACCCTCGCACCCGCCTGGTCAACCGTACTGCCGTCGGTGTGACGACTGGCCAGTACCTCATGGCCCGCCACTAATATATGCACATGCAAGTATTATATGTTGAGCCTCCAGCTCAAAGGGCTATCCTGTCCCAAATCTCTCCAACCCGTCACGGGTGAGTATGTGCTACAAAACCTCCAACCCTGCCCGGGTGAGTATATATGTCAATCTCTTTTCTCCAACTCGGCACGGGTGATCAAGTAGTCAAAAGACTCCAAGTCCCTCCAACCCGGCACGAGTGAGCACATGTCCAGTTCACTTACCCTATTAGACTACTCTTGCCTACCGATTATTATACTTAGTATCTTAAGGTTAATCCCAGGACTGCCCAAGGTATTCCCGGTGAAGGGCTCTCAGGGGCACTAGGAGCTACGATGGGCTGAATCCCAAAGCTCCATTTCTCAAGGATATTTACTTTAGTTGATGTCTACCCAGAACCTCTTTTTCTCTCTCCTGTTACGTGGAGTGACCTAGTGACTTAAGGTATGAGTTAAGGAATGGCGGTCTTCCGTCATCCCCCTCTTAGGTAGGCTAAGGTTGCACTTTTACTCTCGTCTCTAGAAAACATCTGCCACCCAGGGTTATATTTCCGATCTTAGACTCTAACTCAATTGTTGATTCATTTCCTGGTGGCCTATTGTACAGTATACCTTTACTATGCGCACCCCATGACCTTGTACCACCCTGAAATCGAACTTTCAAATATTTGGACCAATAGACCCCAAATATTTATCCTAGGGTGGTATGACCATCTAAAATGTGTATGGTAATTTTTATAATTTTCTCTATTATTTTTATATTTATTTTATTTTCTCCAAATATTTTCTATGGTCGTTTAACACATGAAATATGTTGTTGCATAGTCCTAATGATGCAAAATAGTTATCTTATCATTATCATGATGAATCATCACTATTTTCCAAAATTCATAATTTCTCCCCAAATTTATGTATTTTAATATTAATTTTCATAAACCATCATAATTACTACTTTTCAAATGAAGTATATGAAATGTAATCACAAAAATTTCAATAAATTTACAGGGAATCTAATTCATCAAAATAATACTACTGACCAAGTTTCATCAGTTTTAACAAAGTTATAAACTTGCAAATCATTATATTGGGTAATTACCAAAATGCCATTATGATGATTTAAAATTTATAAGTACATTCAAAAATTCTGAAATAAATAATTCAGTGGTCTCATACCTATATATACCTCTGGAAATATTCACAAAATTTTTTCTGGCCCATATTTGTATTGATTTATGAAATAGAAAGGATAGGGTTAAAGTGGTCATTTCATGCTATGTTACTTCAAAAGACTTCAAACAGAGAAATTAAAATTACCCCTAATCAATTATGATCCACTATACAACAGGGCCAAATTTGAAGATTTTTACCTAATTAATTCCAATTTTTCATTTTAATTTACAATTAAGGCTATAATTTCCAAAAATCCAAATAATGGGATTTTTGATCCCAAAAATCCCATAAAAATTTTGAGGGACTAAATTTGACCTAAATGCCCACTAGAATTAATTTCATGGTCTGCAAAAGCTCCATAATGAATAAATTCACATTATAGTAAAACTTGCTATTGGCACACCAAGGCTAATACTAGCCTACACTTGCAAGTGGGTTAACCCATCATGCAGAGGTCCAAATGGGCTGAAATTTTTGTCAGACCCTAACAATGTCCCAGAGGACTTGCCACCAAAATTTGGGGCCATTTGGAGGCCTAACACTCCATTTATTTCATTTATTTAATTTATGACATTTTGATTAAAACTATAGTAAAATGTTTCCCAAAAATTCCCAATTTTTGGCAGGGGCTAGATATGCCCTAACATGCATATGACCAAAATTTCAGGTCATGAGGACACCTTGTTTGGCATGGGCTTCATTTTTAATTTCTGCCCTAGCCTAGGACCAGTCCTAGGAATAATGACCTACAGGCCAGACCACTGGACCAAAACTCATGTTTAGGGTGGCCTTGTAAAGGTAAGACATTCATCTACAATTTTCATTCAGGTTCTAACCTTAGTTGAAGCCTCTATATGCCCTAGATGTCACATGCAAGGTGACTGAAAATGTGTGACAATAATACACATTTATTTCATTTATTTATAATGTTAATATATCTGATGCACGAATCTTAAAGCACTAATGGACGGGATCCGTTCATCTTCCCCAACAAACCGACGGCCCCGATGCATTTCGCCTGGGCCACCTTGCGGGGCGGATTCCGGCCAACGGAGGCGGCGCCGTGGCCGGACAACAGTGCCACCACCTTCACGGTGGTGGTGGCCGGCTTTTGCCGGCGATGAGGCGGCGGGAGGTGGCGGCGCCGACGATCCAGAGAGGTGCGAAATTCACGGAATTTCCAAGTTTTTCTCCCATGGAATCGGGCTCAATTGAGCCCGATTTCTCTCCTAATTGATCTAGGATCCTAGTACGGGAAGAGGGGTGGCGAAACGGACCTGTATGGTGGCTTGACGGCGGCTGTGGCGGCGATTGGCCATGGTTAGTTAGCTTCGGCGATCTCCTTCCCAATTTCCCGTTTCTCCACCGAATTCCTTGATCCAGGACTCGAATTCAACTCCCTAGGACCTTCTGAAGCTGATGGCTGGGCTGGATTTTGCATGGAGTGACTGTACAGGCAGTTATGGCCGGGGTGAGCTCGGTTTGGCCATTTTGTTGGCCCACCATGGCTGCCAAGTTGCTTTCATGCAGCAAATCCCATTGAAAGGTGGTGTAGGGGTCTGCCAGCAGCTCTTAAGCTGCAGAGGTGAAGGCCAAATGGCCTTAATTCATCTCCACCTACCTTCTCTCTCCTCTCCACCCAAATTTCCCACTTTACCCTTGTGCATGTCCTCTCTCTCCAATTTTAGAGGGGTAGTGGCTGTCAATGGTCATTTGGGCTGGTCATGCTCCTTGGCTCATGGGCTTTGCCCATTGGGAATGGGCTTGGACTTTACTTTCTTCATTTAGGCCTTTTGTTGACTTGTTGACTTTTTTGGTTGACTTGGTCAACTTGATGAGTGGGCTGACCCCACTTGATGGCCATGGGCTCCATGTCATCACCTAACATGGATTGGGCCATGGTGATGGTCTTAGCCCACTAGGAATGGGCTTGGTCTTCATTTACCCTTATTTAGGCTTAAGGTTGACCAAGTTTGACTTTAGGGTTGACCTGGTCAAATGGGTGTGTGGGTTGACCCCACCTAGTGGTCATGAGGTCTAAATCATCACCCAACATGGCTTGGGTCATGGTGATGCCTTACTTGACCTAATTGGACCCAAGAGTGTAGGGTTTGACCCCTTTTAGGCCTAAGGTTGACCTGGGTCAACTATGGTCAAAGTGTTGACCTAGGGCATGACTTTGGGTCTACTTAGATTGTAGTTAGGGTTAGGGCAATGTGGTGGGGGTCATGGTGTGGCTAAGGTCCTTAGTTAGTCAAGATTGACCTAGTTTGACCTGGTCCTGTAGTGGTCCTATCAGGTGACAACTCACCATCTAAGGTCAAACCTAGCTAACCTCCCTCTAGCTCACCACATGCCTAACCAAATCTAAGTTAAGGGGCCTAGAAGTAACATGGGATGTTACACGCACCCCTTTGCGAAGAGCAATGGGAATATCCAAGTCGTCATGTTCCTCAGTTTCCGGGACATCCGTAGAGGAGAGAGCTAGTCCGGGAGTAGAGAGAGGCGACTGTGGAGAAGAAGGAGATACCTTAGAAGGACGACACAGTGGAGGAGATGGTGGAGAGGGAGGGGTGGCATAATCTCGGTAGGTGTAGAGGGAACGGAAGGGGTGGTAAGTGAAGTCGGAATATCAGGAGAGGAAGAGGAGTCTGGAGAGAAGTAGGAGGCATTTTCAAAGAAGGTGGCGTCCGCAGAGACAAACTGTTTGCGAGTAACCGGGTCAAAGCAACAATAGCATTTCTGAGTGGTAGAGTATCCCAGAAAGACACACTTGGTGGCACGTGGTGAGAGTTTGTCACGGGTGGCAGAGGGAGAGTGCACAAAGGCTGTACATCCAAAGATACGTAGGGGAAGAGGAAACAGATCCCTCCCAGGATATAGAATGGAAAAGGGGGTTTTGCCGTGGAGAACGGTGGAGGGAAGGTGATTGATAAGATAGCAAGAGATGAGAACAGCATAGCCCCAATAGGAGCGAGGAACGTGCATTTGAGTCAACAGAGTGCGAGCGACATCAAGGAGGTGACGGTTTTTGCGTTCGGCCACCCCATTTTGCTGTGAAGTATAGACACAACTAGTTTGATGAATAATCTCATTTTGCATGCAGAAGGTAGAAAAGTCATGACTGATATATTCTTTGGCATTATCAGATCGAAAGACTTTAATAGAAACATTAAACTGGGTTTTTATCATAAGATAGAAGGACGTCCATACAGAAAATAATTCGGAGCGATCTTTTAACAGATACACCCACGTACAGCGAGAGAAATCATCAATAAAGGTGACAAAATACGAATTCCCCCGACCAACGGTGAGGGTAGGAGACGGACCCCAAACATCGGAGTGGATGAGATCAAACGGACGGGTAGATCCACGAACTTGCTTTGGAGGGAAGGACAAGCGGTGATGCTTGCCAAGCTGACAGGCCTCACAGTTGAGGGGAGGACTTTGGGAAGGAAGTTGGGACAGAAGCAGATGAAGAAGTCGTGGAGGAGCATGACCAAGGCGAAGATGTCATTGGAGAAGATCTGTGGAGGTGTTAGAAAAGGTGGATAGAGCGGAAATGTTGTCAAGGAAGTATAGGCCGCCATTCTCAGTCCCAATAGCAATCGTCCATCGGGAGTCCGGATCCTAAAAAGAACAAGAAGTAGAAGTAAATGTGACAGAACACTGTAACTGCTTGCATAGAGAGGTCACAGATAATAAGTTGTACGAAAAATTGGGCACGTAGAGAGTATCCGCCAAGAGAAGAGATGGAGTGATAGGAACCACTCATGTCTCATTGACCGGTGAAGGAGAGCCGTCTGCGAGAATAACCGGGGGCAACCGATCATGTGTTTCTAGGAGAGAAAAACACTGGGGATTGTCGGTCATATGATTGGTCGCACCGGTGTCAATCAGCAATTTTTCTTGAGTAACAACGTGGGCACTACCAGATGATGTGACCACGGATGTGAAAGCCATGAAGGGAGGAAAATAAATTGCGCGAAAGACACAAAAAGCCGCGCGAACAGCAGGAAGACGTACGGCAAGGAAGGCCGCAACCAAGAAGAAGAGGGAAAGAGGTCGCACGGCTAGAAAGAACAAGCCGCGCGAACAGCAAGCAGGACGAATAGAAAAGAAGGCCGCAGCGGATAGGGAGAGGAGTCTGCAGTGGTCACGGTGACAACACACCAGCGGCAAGGAAGGCCATAACCAAGATGCAGAGCAAGACAAAGGGGAAGAAGTCGGACGGCTAGAAGACAGGCCGCTCGAACAAAAGAGGGGGTTGCTGGGAGGCGAAAGGCGAACAAGGCAAAAAACAGGTCGCGGCGACTGAAGAGGAGGAGGAGGGCGCGGCGACTAAAACAGGTCGCAAGAAAGAAGCAAGCAAAAGAAACAGGCCGCGCGAGCAGGGCGCAAGCAAACAGGCCGCGCGAACAGGGGGCAAGCAAAAGAAACAGACTGCGCGAACAGGGCGCGCGATCAAGGCGCAAGAAAACAGGCCACGCGAACAGGGCGCAAGCAAAAGAAACAGGCCACGCGAACGGGGTGCAAGCAAACAGGCAAAAGAAACAGGCCGCGAAAAATAGGTCGCGCGGACAGGTCGCGCGGTCAGAGAAGGCACAAAGAATCAGGAGGAGTAGATCGAGTCCTCTGATACCATGTTAGAACCGAACAAAAAACAAACCGCAAGTAGTATAACTAAAATTTTATTATCTGAAAAAAATGTTTATTGCAAAGGTATAACCTCCCTTTTATAGAACGGAGGGGAGAAGAGAGATTACAAATAAGCAATGTGGGACTAATAATTACAAGAACCTGAAACTATACAAACCGCACAAACCGCCAGACCGCCCAGACCGCCAGACAAGCCACCAAACCGCCAGACTGCCCAGACCGCCAGACAAGCCGCCAGACAAGCCGCCATACCTCCCGGTCTCATCCGACATACCGCTCGGTACTGCCAAACCGCTCAGACCGCCAGACAAACCGCCAGACCGCCCGGTCTCATCCGACAGACCGCTCAGTCTCAACATCTGTGAATACGGGGTTGTACATCGGGGAGATGGAAAGTGTTTTTGGAGAGATATGACTAATGGCAGACCCTGTTTTATAGATCCAATGGCCAGATGAGATTTCCTGGAGATCGGACGGTCCAGATGAGTTTCATGGTGTGCTTCCAAATATGCCTATTATTTTATATAATAAAGATATATATATATCTTTATTATATAAGGAAATTCTTAATCCATAGATGGTGTAACATTTATATCCCGAATTGCCCTCATTAACACATGTTTTTAGGATTTAGCTTAGGGGCATTTTGGTCTCGCGGCCGACTAAGGACTTAATTAATAAATATTTAGTCTTAACTTTAGGGCAAGCACATCGACTTCCACCCACTTCAGGGCACAGCACATCTCCCCCATGCTTTTTCATCATTTCGACTTTTTCCCTGATCCGTCGCTGTCTCTCGTCAACCCCTCCCGCCAACAAGCTTTCTCACTTCTCATCTCCTCGACTGCCACCCACGCCGAAAGCACATCTCCTCCCACGACTCCCGCCGAAAGCAAACCTCTATACCTCTTCGACGCAATCCCAAAACATTGTGATCTCCTCCTCTCCTCCCGCATTCTCTCTACTCCATCGACAAAGTTGTGCCTCTGTCAGCGGCAAATCTCGCCTCTTTTCCTCTTCTTCGGTTAGCGGCAAAGCTCGCATATTAACTCAGGCAAGCCCTTTTCCTTCTTCTTCTTTGGTTTGACTCAGGCAAAGCTCGCCTACCTGCTCTATTTTTTCCTTTTTACTGTTCGGTTTTAGTTCGGTTTTACTGTGGCTGTTTTTTCTTTGGTTTTACTTCGGTTTTAATTTTGGTTGTTGAAGCAGGCTCTGTTTTTTCTTTGGTTCAGATGCATTTTTGGTTGTTTAACGCTTCTCCACTTTTATAGTGCAGTTTTAGATCTTTTAGTTTTACAGTTCAGTTTTAGTTTTTAGTTCAGTTTTAAATTTAATTTAGTTCTGTTTTTAGTTTTCTGCTCCTCTGCATTTTTTTTGCTCCTCTCTCTTGACTGTAAATTAGTTCCAAGCCTAATTCCGCTTAGTTCAGTTTTAGATTTCCATGTTCTAAATGCAGTTTGAAGTTTGATTTATATGCTCTAGTTTTTTTGTGCTTCTATCCTTTTTTAGTCAGGAAGCCGAAAGTAAAAACACGTTAATGTTAATCTCGAAGGAAAAAAACATGTTTTTTTAGTCAGGGATGTAGTTTGAAGTTTTAGTTTTGTGTTATCTGGATTAACTTATTTACATGTTTTGGAAACTAATCATAGTTTTGTGTTATCTCGAAGGAAGTTTTAGTTTTTAGTCTTGAATCGATGCTTTTGGTGATCTATGCATGCTCCCATTCTGTGAAACAAAGCATTGATTGGTTCTTTCAGTGTGCTTTTTTTATGTTAATCTGTGCCACCTGCAAAGAGTCCACGGTTTTCTGATAGAGTATTTTATCTTTTGATCTCTGTTTTTATTTTTCCATTACTCATATGTAGGTGATTTCAGGTGTTAATCACTGAAATAGTGGCGTTAATAGGCAGTTAACAGTTTCCCACTGAAATAGGTTGTTGCCCGCCAACACGTCCTCCGCCACCCCCGTGATCGTTCATCCGTAAATGCGTGTGTTTTTTCTTCTGTTTCTATCTAGTTATCATTCTCATCGTTTTTCTTATTTGGGCATTTCCCTGTGACAATTTTAAGCTATTGGGTTTGGATGAGAAGAACAATATTATCCCTCATAAACAATATTTCATTTTTTCTATATACTTTCAAGTCGTCTCGTTCACCAACATGGGATATGGTGATATTGTCTCGCTCACCGATCCCGCTAAGGTTGTCACTTGCATCATTGTCATTTTGGGGGCAAGTTTTCTTAACCTCTTCATTTCCTAGTCTGTCTCCTATATTTTTGATTCCTTGAGGATTGGTGCTTGGTACATTGCCTCTGTAGCATTCCTGATTTTGCTATTAGGGGGTGTGGGGATACATTATATCGAGAAATTAAATTTTGTTGATTCATTGTACCTCACAACTAAATATTTTACTACGGTTGGCTATGGCAATATATCTTTCAAGTCTACTTGGGGGAGAGTATTCGTCTCTGCATGGTTGATACTCGATATAATAGCGTGGAGTATATTGTTACGTATAATGTCTAACATTATCAAAAGTTGTAGAAGAGATCGTGAACTTCAAAGAAATTCAATTATGGTTTGATGGCTAGAATTACCCATCTGAAAAAAAGTATATTTTCTTGCTTCTCTTCCTTTTTATTAGTAATTCTTGAACTTATTTGTTAATATCTTTGAACATAATATTTATATTAATCTGCTACTAATTCTTTTGCATCAGGAAAAAAAAGTACGTTGTAAAAAACTGAAAAGATTAGGAAATACCACACGTGATCAAATAAAGGAACACTAGAGTTCAAGCAACTTGATGCTAGACGTACATGTACTCATTTGTCATTGATTTTTATTTCATGTTTATGATTTTGATTTGTGAATTTGTATGCAAATTTGTTTCTGTTTTCTACATGGTATTTGGGGATTTTAAACGGAAGACGTGTGATTAAATTGGGGCACATTGGATAG
Source organism: Platanthera zijinensis (assembly GCA_039513925.1). Classification (NCBI taxonomy): domain Eukaryota; kingdom Viridiplantae; phylum Streptophyta; class Magnoliopsida; order Asparagales; family Orchidaceae; genus Platanthera; species Platanthera zijinensis. Next base: position 104,540,220 of record CM077088.1, read on the forward strand.
TACTTGAAAGGTATGCATAAGAGTTCATTTCTATCAGTTGTATGAATTTATTTAGCAGGTTGGATAGTATTTGAAAGCTAAGTGTAATAGTTCATTTTACTTAAGAAATTGATTAATGCTTTATTTGTGGTGTATTGTTTAACGGTCACATATATCTTTTATTAGATTTCATCATACACATTTATAGACCTTTTATTATACGAGCACAACATATATCAACATATTATTTTACACTCATGATTAAATTTGGGGTCTAATTGGAACTTTAACATTCTATGGTATATCTGATGTCAAATATATGGATTAAATCGCAGATTATTCTTGGAAATAAATGTTATTCTGGAATATATCGAGAATTTGATAGGTTGTATTAGATCCCCAATTATTTCAGTTAAGAATGAGCTGGGAACAAATAGATTTTGTTGGTACCCTAGTTTGATTTGAGTTTAGTCCTCTCCTTTAGTCCCTTGACCCAAGAAATATCTATGGTCAATGGTTAGTGGTCTAGCTGTAGAGTCCCCGCTTTTCCAGATGAAGAATTTGGTTAAGTAGTTTTTTCGTTCGACTATAGTCGAACGCCGCTCGACTATCGTCGACTAACTGTTCGACGATCGTCGATCAGTTGCTCGACGTTCTGTCTGCGAGGATAGTTCGACTATCTGTTGATAGTTCGACTATCTGTGTGCTGAGATAGTTCGACTATCTGTTGATAGTTCGACTATCTGTGTGTTTGATAGTTCGACTATCTGCTTGGATAGTTCAACTATCTGATAGCTCGACTATCTGTTTGATAGGTCGACTATCTGCGTTGTTTGATAGTTCGACTATCTGTTGATAGTTCGACTATCTGCTTTCTTCTGATAGTTCGACTATCTGCTGATAGATCGACTATCTGTTTTCCCTTGGTAGTTCGACTATCTACCTTGATAGTTCAACTATCTGATAGCTCGACTATCTGTTGATAGTTCGACTATCTGTCGTTCTTTGATAGTTCGACTATCTGTTGATAGGTCGACTATCTGTTTCTGTTCTGATAGTTCGACTATCTGTTGATAGGTCGACTATCGGTTTTGCTCTGATAGCTCGACTATCTTCTGATAGTTCGACTATCTATTGTGATAGTTCGACTATCTCCTTTGATAGTTCGACTATCTGGATCGTTCGACTATCTGTCCGATAGTTCGACGATCTCCGTTCTTCGGTCGACGATCTCCGAGGGTCGTTCGACGTTTTCTGTCTGCCTTTTTATTTTGTATTTATTTATTATATTTAATTAATTAATACATTATCTGGCATGTTATTTCAGTTGTTTTATGATAATATTTCCAGGCAATATCTGCTCCATTCCTTCTGCCTGCGTAAAATCTTTTCAGATAAAGTTGTTTGTCTTATTAGTTGACAGTGTATTTTACTTTATCTGCTGTCAGTCCTTTATAGCCGTTAGACTGAAAAGTCTTCCTTTTGCTATAAAAAGTTTATCTCTGATGTGATTTTATTTAGTACCTGTATTATCAGATTGCTTCCTGCAGCTTCCTTGAAAAAGGTTTATCCCTTTTATAGAATATTTTGCTGCAGAGTTTGTTTGTCTTTGTGATATTTGCAGCCCAGGTTTCAAGTTTCAGAAGAAGACAAACAGTTCAAATTAAAAAGAGCCGTTGCTTGTTGCTGCTATAAAAGGAATCCTTTGGAGAAGGATTTCAGCTAGCTAACCAGTTATTCATTTTATGCATTCAAGCTTTCATCAAGACCAAGTTCACTGCTCTCAGCAATATTCATCCAACTGAGAAGTGTTAAGCTCTTCTGCTCTTCTTCAACCTGAGTTCTTCTGCTTCCAGGAAGTTCAGACTCAGAGTTCTTTTGAAGAAGAAGAAGAAGATAGCTGCTAGAAGATTTCCATTTTATATTTTATTTATCTTCTTGTAGTTTTTCCTTCAGTTTTTACTGAAGAGTTTCTGCACGGAAGCAAGACTTCACCTGGACATTCTTTGAGCCAGGGGGAGCCTTGATTCCTTGAGCTTTTTAGCTCAGTGCAAGTCTTTGTGCTTCTCTAATCTATTGTAAAATAGAGAAGACATCTTAACCTTCTTTCCCCCTCCTGTACAGGGTTATTACTCCCTTCAAAAGTATCCCTTGGTGGCAGGGCACCTAATCAAAAACCTGTGTTTGGTTTTTAGACACCTGATCAAAAGTCTAAAGGGTTTCTAGATCTACCTGAAGCAGATCTTGTGGTGGCAGGGCACCTGATCAAAAACCTGTAGTGGATTCCTACCTTGTTGGTAGAAGAGTGGACGTACCCAAGTTGTTTGGGGAACCACTATAAATTCCTTGTGTCGTCTGGCTTGCTTGATTTAATTCCTGCATTGTGGCTGTGATTAGATATAACTAGGTTTGCTAGTTGCTGATTAGGATTTCCAAGCCTTAACTGTAATTACAGTTAGCTTGAGTTTGTGCACAACACTTGTGTTAGGCTTTAGGGTTATTTCTATATCTATAATCTTTTCATTCCGCATTTCACTCCAAGGGAGTTGGGTAGACTATTAAGTTTTGTCTAGTGCAAAATTTGATAACTCTATTCACCCCCCCTCTAGAGTAGTATCTATCCATTCACTTTCAATTGGTATCAGAGGGAGGTTGACTGACTGAATAGGCTAACACCTAAGTCACAAGATCCTGATAGATACCAAAGTTTATAGATATTCACTATCACTATCATGGCCCAGTCCAAGGATTATTCTAGCACCAGACCTCCAGCATGCAACTTAGCTAAGTTTGGCATCTGGAAGGCAAGGATAAAATTATATATGAATTCTATTGATGAAAGTATCTTTGCTTCTATTTTGTCAGGACCCCCAAGAGCACCTGCTGCTGCTACTGCCTCATCATCTGATATGAGTGCAGTGCCTCCTCCAGATTACAATGATGAGTACAAGAAGGCAAAGATAGTAGATGCCAAGGCGATGAACATTCTGGCTCAGACAATGTCTGATGAGGTATTCCAGAAGGTAGCTGACTGCTCTTCAGCAAAAGCTATGTGGGATACACTGAACCAGATTGTAGCTGGTTCAGCTGATGAAAGGAAGGACAGAAGGTCCAACCTTATCTCACAATATGAGAACTTCAAGAAAACTGATGCTGAATCAGTTGAAGCCATGTACACAAGGCTCAGCTCAATCATCAATGAGCTGAGGACCCTTGACAAGGACATATCATTGACAGAGGTCAATGATAAGATTCTTATGTGCTTCCCTAGCACATGGGATCTAAGGATCTGGCCTATCAAGGAGTCCAGAAGCACAAATGAGATTTCAACTGAAGCCCTTCTCGGCAAGCTCAAATCCTTTGAGCAAGTACTGAAGACAAGGGAAGCAGAAGCTGAAGCAAAGACCCCTACTCCAACAAGAAAAGAGCAATCTCTAGCTCTTAAGGCTGCTGATGCTTCTGAAGGCAGCCAATCCAGAGGAGCTAATGGCATTATTTGCCAAGAGGTTTCTCAAGATGGGGAGAAAGGAATTCAGAAAGAAGTCTTCACGCTATGAAGACAAACCAAGGTATGATCGTTCTCCTGCTAAAGAAATTATCTGTTATGGTTGCAGGAAACCTGGACATATCTTACCAGATTGTCCAGAGGAGAAGAACAAAGATAAGAGGAAAGAAAAGGAACAGCACAGGAAGCACTCCAAGCCATCCTCCTACAAGAACAAGAAGAAGGAGAGAGGTTTCATTGCTGAAACCTGGAGTGATTCTGATGAAGAATCTTCCTTCTCTAGCTCCAGTGAGGATGAGGAAGAGAAGAAGGCAAAGGAAGTTTGCCTGATGGCAATAGATGCCTGCAGCAATCACTCAGCTGCAGAGAGTTCAGATTCAGAAGAAGAAATGCCAACAGAAGATGAGGTACTATCTTCTTATGACTTTACTTCTGAAGAATTCAAATTAGATTTTAAATCTTTATGCTTAGACTTAATTAGTTCAGAAAAAGAGATTAAAGAACTTAGAAATAAGTTAGCTGACTCAGAATTAATTGCTACAGAAAATATTAAGTTAAAGGAAGATCTCACTACTTGTAGTGAAGAAATTAAGTTTCTTAAAATTGAGTTAGCTAAATCTAAGAGGTTAGAAGAATCTCTAAATGGTAGAAGCCTTAAGTTATTAGAAATAACCAGCATGACTAACACTAGGTCAGGCAATAACAAACTAGGATTAGGAGCTTCTCCCAGTGAACCCCCAGTTATTCTTAAAAATAATCTTTCAACTCCAGTGAACTTCATTTCAGCTAGTGGAATGAAGAACACTGAGCAAGTAAACCAAGTTAATAAAACTTTAAATAAAGCTAAGAGAGAAAAGAGAAAGAAATTTTTTAAAGAAATACAAAGAGCGTCGAACGCTGCTCGACGATCGGAAGCGCAATGGTCGAACGAAGCTCGACGATCTGAGCGCCCATCGTCGAACGTCGATCGACGTTTTCAATATGATTTTCAAAATCATCATCAAACCCGTAGAAACCTAAATGAAAATAGAAACCCTAGGTTTGTTGACCCATCATCTGCATGGAAAATCTCACCTAGGAGATCTCACCCATTAGGTTATCACCCTCAGCCTGCATTTTCATTTATTTCTAGCTTTTCTTATGTGAAAAACAAGGGACCCAAGGTTACCTGGGTCCACAATGTCTAAATGAATTTCATGCAGGTGAAGGCCTATCCTATCACTCAAAATAAGTGGTATTTGGATAGTGGATGCTCCAAGAATATGACAGGAAATAAAAATCATCTGTCAAAGTTCAAAGCTAAGCTCGGCCCAAAGGTTATCTTTGGAGATTCAAGCTGTGGTCAGACAGAAGGCTATGGCAGGATCACAATTGGAGATGTTACTTTCAAGAGAGTTGCATATGTGACAGGACTGAAGCACAATTTGATCTCAGTCAGCCAGCTATGTGATGCTGGCTACCAGGTTTCATTTTCTAACTCCTCTTGTAACATTACTTTAAATAATAATGTTGTTTTAGTAGGCATTAGAATAGGTAATATTTATTTAGTAGATTTCAATTCAACTCATTCTGAAATCTGTTTATTTAATGAAGTAACAATTAATAATAATTCTTTGTGGCATAAGAGGCTTAGTCATGTTAACCTTAAAAATATATCTAGGTTATCTAAACACAACCTTGTTAGAGGTTTACCTTCTTGCCCCTACAAGAAGGAGAGCCTTTGCAAGGCTTGTCAGCTAGGCAAGCAAACCAAAAACTCTTTTAAATCAGTAAATAAGAGTGATTCTCCTAGAATCTTGTACTTATTACATTTGGACCTTTTTGGACCAATAAATGTACAGAGTTTAGGAGGGAAGTATTACACCTTAGTAATTGTAGATGACTTCTCTAGGTTCAGTTGGGTTTTCTTTTTGAGAACTAAGGCTGATAACTTCAAAGCCCTTACAGACTTTCTATTATGTGTGCAGACTGAGTACTCTACTCATGTGGCCTTGATCAGAAGTGATCATGGTACTGAGTTTGACTCTCTTCTCATGCAAGAATTCTGTGAGAGAGAAGGTATCAAACATAGCTTCTCAGCTCCTAGAACTCTCCAACAAAATGGGGTAGTTGAAAGGAAGAACAGAACACTCATTGAAGCTGCTAACACATTGTTGGCAGATGCTAATATGCCTCTTTCCTATTGGGCAGAAGCTGTTAGTACAGCCAATTATGTCTTGAATAGAAGTCTGATACACAAGCTTAAGTGTAAAACTCCTTATGAGTTGCTTAAAGGAAACAAACCTAAAATTAATTATTTTAGAGTATTTGGTTATGTAGTGTACATTCATAATAACAATAAAGAATACCTTAGAAAATTTGAAGCAAAAGCTTCAATGGGAATCATGCTTGGATATTCCCAAGTAAGCAAAGCTTATAGGATTTATAACAAATCAACCTGTAAAATTGAAGAATCTGTGCATGTATCTTTTGATGAGTCTCAGATGTTTTACAAGGAGAAGGAAAATTCTCCTTCCTCTAGTTCATTGCAGGTACCTGATGCTACTCAAGAAATTCTTCAATTATCAACTCTTCAGATCACTGAATCAGACAGTGATGAAGACATTGCTGAAGCTGTTGTTGTTCCACCAACAGTAGATCAAATTCCTCCTGAGGAATTAATCCCAACTGTTGCTGAAGATCACATCCCACCTGCTGATATTGTCACACTTAGAGATCACCCCACATCTCAAGTGATAGGAGACATATCAGCTGGTGTGCAAACAAGACACCAATTAAGACAGGATGTGATGCATGCTTGTTTCCTCTCACAGGTTGAGCCCCTCACCTTTAAAGATGCAGAGCTAGATCCCCACTGGATCATTCCTATGCAAGAGGAACTCAATCAGTTTGAGAGATGTAAAGTTTGGACTTTGGTTCCAAGACCTAAAGGCCAACTTATCATAGGCACCAAGTGGGTGTATAGAAACAAGTTGGATGCAAATGGAATTATTGTAAGGAATAAAGCTAGGCTTGTAGCTCAGGGCTACAGACAGGAGGAAGGTATAGATTATGACCAAACCTTTGCTCCTGTTGCAAGGCTAGAAGCAATAAGGATCTTCTTGGCCTATGCAGCCTACATGAAGTTTAAGGTCTTTCAAATGGATGTCAAAAGTGCATTCCTGAATGGTGAGCTTAAGGAAGAGGTGTTTGTTGAACAACCACTAGGGTTTGTTTCTTCAACTCAGCCCTCACATGTGTTCAAGTTGCAGAAAGCTCTTTATGGACTAAAACAAGCACCTAGAGCCTAGTATGAGACTCTAGCTAGTTTCCTTTTAGAGCACAACTTTACTATGGGAGTAGTTGATAGAACCTTTTTCGTCAAGCACCACAAGGACATAATCCTGTTAGTTCAAGTGTATGTGGATGATTTTATATTTGGCTCCACTGATCCCAAACTTTTCAAAAGGTTCTCTGACCTGATGCACTCTAAGTTTGAGATGAGTAGTATGGGTGTGCTATCTTACTTTCTTGGTCTCCAAGTTAAGCAAGATGCTGATGGTATCTTCATCTCCCAATCCAAATATGCCAAGGAATTGGTAAAGAAATTTGGGATGGCTGATGCTTCAGCAATGCCTACACCTATGCCTACTAATGTAGTTATTGATTCTGATGATCACGGCAAGCCAATTGATCAAAAGAATTATAGGGCCATTGTTGGTTCCCTATTATATTTAACTGCAAGTAGGCCAGATATAATGTTTGCTACATGCCTCTGTGCTAGATTCCAGGTCAACCCCAAGGAATCTCATCTGATTCTTCTAAAGAGAATCTTGAGATACCTGAAGGGATTTCCAAATCTAGGACTTTGGTACCCAGCAGAATCAGAATTTGAGTTAATTGGATACTCTGACTCTGACTATGTTGGTTGCAGAGTTGACAGGAAGAGCACCTCAGGAACTTGTCAGTTCCTGGGAGAGAGATTGGTCTCTTGGTTCTGTAAGAAGCAGGCTTCTGTCTCAACTTCAACTGCAGAGGCTGAATATATAGCAGCTGCCAGTTGTTGTTCACAGATCCTGTGGATTCAAAACCAGCTTGTGGATTATGGTTACTCACACAAGAACACCAAAATCATGTGTGATAGTACCAGTGCTATCTCAATTGCACAAAATCCAGTGCACCACTCTAGAACGAAGCACATTGAGATCAGGCACCATTTCCTGAGAGATTGTGTGGAAAAGAACAAGATTTGTCTTGAGTTCATATCCACTGAGTTTCAGAGAGGTGATATATTCACCAAGCCCTTAGATGAACAGAAGCATCTGTTCTTTTTGGTTCAACTAGGCATGATCAATGGAAGAGACTAAGTGTGACTATATCTGCCAATGTTGAAACTTGTTTGAAGATCGTCGAACGATGCTCGAAGATCGTCGAACGGATCAAGCCTATCGTCGACCTCTGGTTGATAATAGCTTATCTGTTTGAAGATCGTCGACCGGCGTTCGACCATCGTCGAACAAGTCGAGCTCATCGTCGATCTCTGGATGACGACAGCTTGTTGTTTGAGAAGCCAGAAATAGTCGAACGATTGCTCGACTACTCTGCTTCTGGGCCGATCGTCGAACGACCGTTCGACCATCGTGTCCAGTATCTTTTAAAATAGATCGACTATCTCCGGTCTAATATAAAGCCGATAGTCGACCTAGGTTAAAAGATCTTTGCTTTTATCGTCGACGGAGAGCGTCCTTTCGCATTCCGTCTTCCCGCTTGCTCCTCCTCTTGCGATTTTCTGCCGATTCGTCTTCTCCGTCTTTCTCGCGCCTTCTCCAGCTCCTTCAATGGCGATTTCTCCAGCATTGCTCGCAGTTGTGAAGTTCGACGCAGGATTCAGTGTCGAATTCGTTGCCTTCAGCTGTTGTGAATCAGGGATTGTGGAAATCCTCCAGTTATGCAGAGATCAAGGGTTAGAAAGACTAATGTCAACAAGGATTAAGTTAAATATTCCCGAGATTAAGGAATGGGCATTTACTTCGTCCTCCACCGACGAATTGATGACCGGCTCTATTGGCAGAGAAGAGGTTATTTTAACTCCCGCCATTCTGACTGATGTATTTGGATTGATAAATGGTGAAGAAGATTTTGAGCAAGATGCTCCAGAGTTCGAAAGAATGCTGATTGAGCTGGGACATGCGGAGGGCATTCCCACGAAGCTGCTCAAGGTAAATTTCCCCTTCAAGATCAAATTTCTTGCTGAGTTAGTTGGAAAAGTGCTTCTAGGAAAGCACTCCGCCCATGACAACATTACTAGACAACAATTTACACTGATGTGTGCAATTGTAAATCAGAAAAGGATTAATTGGGCAGGGGTTTTGTTCGATTTGATAAGGAAGAAGAACAGTAAGAAAGAGGTTACCCTAGGCAGGGTTATTGGAATTTTTCTGAAAGAGAAGTATTCCCAGCTGCTGATTTCAACTGCTACAACCATTAATGCAAGCAAGAAGATGGATCCGAATTTGTTCTCCAAGTGGAAGAGGACCTTCTTGAAGCCCGCTCTCACAGGGGTTGCTCCAGCGACATCCGAGAGCACAAGGACTGATGCAGTCACTCCTCACCCACTAGAAGCTGGCTCAGCTCATCCTTCTCTTCCATCATCTTCTTCTGCCTTACCATCAACTTCTACTGAAGTAGTTCCATCCTCTTCAGTTCCGTCTACCTCAGTTGAAGTTCCATCAACTTCAGCTGAAGTACGACTTCATGCTTCTCCTGTTTGAGATACAACCACGGTTGTTATTCCTTCTCCTCCTGCATCTCCTATTCCTTCTCATCTGGCTAGGATATCTGATCCTACTTTTGATTTGTTAGGATCTGAGAGGACTCCAACACCTCGTCAGTCCCCTATTCGTTCTCCAGTTCATTCTCCACATCATTCTCCATCTCCTGTTCGTTCTCCAGTTCAACAGGAATACATTCCTCCTGCTGATCTTCCATCATCTGCAGTTCCCCCCACATTCTTTTGAAGTCACCCCAGCATTCATATCCAGCATCTTGGAGTTGATTACCCCTTCAATCAAAATCATGATTGAAGAGGCAATTGCTCCACTTGCCTCCTCCATTGCTACTTTGACTGCTACCATCCAATCCCTCTCTAATTCTGCTGAGCCCTCTTCTTCCAAGGGCTTGGTTTCAGTTCCCACTGAAATCAGGCAGGGGGAGATGTTCTATGAAGATGTCTCAGAGCTTCCAACCTCAGAGCTTCCAGCCTCCCCTCCAGCAGATCCTCCAGCAGATCCTTCAGCGGTGACAGATATAGTGATGACAGTTCAAGAAGAGACTGCTCCAGCTCAAGAAGAATTAGTTTCAGTGTTATCTGAAAAAGAAATATCTGATGCAGTTATGTTATCTGAATTTGCTGTAAAAGTTTGTTTAGAAGATCTCACCACTCCTTTGGTTGCCCGTTTCCTAGAAGGCATTATTACATCCTATCTAGATGAATCCTGGGAGTTGGTAAAGTATGAAGGTAATTCACTCATCCGTTTTATTGACGAGTCAATTGATTTGCTAGTTTGTGAATACCTAGAAGGAATGCTTTTAGCTTATTTAGCAGATTTGTGTTCATGAATCTACAGATTATATTCAAAAAGATATAGCTGCTCAAGTAGAAGTAGTTGTTCGAGAATCTGTTTCAAATATTTTAGTTGTTCAAGAAGATATAGAAGATGTTGAATCTAAAAGTCAAGATGAAAAGACTCTAGTACTGAGTTTAGAAGAAGAGAAAGCAAGAGCTGCCTGGCAGCAAAGAGTACAAGATATTTTGAAAAAGAAAGAAAAAGTTTTGCAAGATGAAAAATCTACTGTATGGGATGACTCTCCAGGACCTGATCTGGATTCTCTTCTGGCTCAGGATGCCATAGAAGAAGAAAAAGAAAAAGCTGCTCTGAAAGCAAAGGAAAAGGCTGTATCAGAAGTCTATGACCCTTATGATCATCCTCCCTCATCTCATTCTGAAGATGAAGATGATTCAGATATGTCTGAGGACTCTAAGAAAAGGAAAGCTGCAAAGAGAAAAAGGAAAGTTGTTGCTCCTCCTCCTCCCAATCGAGACAATGATACTCCCTATTACATATTGAAAGGGATTGACCCTAAGTCGAAAGACTTCCAACATTGGATGTGGTTTTCCAAGAACCAGCAAAAGGAGAGAAAGAAATCTAAGAGATACGATAGTCCTGCCTCCAGATGGACACCCAGAGGTCCTCCTCCTCCACCTCCTGGTGCAGGAGCCTCTGGCAATTTATCTGCTAATCCATCTGCTCCATCTGCAAAATCTGCTCCTTCTCAGCCTCATTCAAGGAAAAGTTCTCAAAGCCACCAAGGAAAATCATATACTGGTACTCAAAAGCATGATACTGAGGTTAAAGATCAAGTAAAGGAGGTTGTATATCAAAAGCCAACTTTTTCACCTCCTTCTTCTCCCAAGAGAAAGGTCTCTCCTGATATACCAGTTCATGTTGCTAAGGATGTTGCAAAAGGTAAAAGAACTGTTTTCTCTGAAAAATCCAGTAAAAAGTTTGCTGAGTTTGCTCCTCCATCATCTTTAGTTGTTCAAGAAGTTAAAGATACAGCTGAAAGTTTATTAGATTTATCTGTTAAGTTTAAAACTGTGAAGCCTATTGATACATCATCTGAAAATGTGTATGAAAGCCAAGAGTTAGATCCTGATTTCAGGATGGCTCGATTTCTAGAACTTGTTGGATCAGCTCAGATAAAGAAAGCCAAAGCTGAAGGAAAGGACTCTACAGGATTTACAACAATGTCAAAGTTCAGAATGAAGGAACTCAATAAAATCCAGGTTAGCCATGAGGTATTTGATCCTTCTATATATATGGAAAAACATCCAGAAGCAGTTGTTCCAAGGGCTGCAGAACTGAAGATTATTGGTGTGCAAGATTTGAAGCTATCCAAGAAAGAAGCTTTTGATCCCTTGCGGAAAGTTTCTTTTGTTCCTAGCTCTTCTGACCCTAAACCAGATTCTGTAGATCTTTAATTTTGTTTGACTGTTATTTATCTGTTTGATAATTGATAGTTAATTGTTATCTATTTCCTGTATTGTTTTATTGTTCTATAGCTAGTTCTGTGTTTTAGTTTTTGAGAGACTTAACTCAAATAGGGGAGATTGTTGGTACCCTAGTTTGATTTGAGTTTAGTCCTCTCCTTTAGTCCCTTGACCCAAGAAATATCTATGGTCAATGGTTAGTGGTCTAGCTGTAGAGTCCCCGCTTTTCCAGATGAAGAATTTGTTTAAGTAGTTTTTTCGTTCGACTATAGTCGAACGCCGCTCGACTATCGTTGACTAACTGTTCGACGATCGTCGATCAGTTGCTCGACGTTCTGTCTGCGAGGATAGTTCGACTATCTGTTGATAGTTCGACTATCTGTGTGCTGAGATAGTTCGACTATCTGTTGATAGTTCGACTATCTGTGTGTTTGATAGTTCGACTATCTGCTTGGATAGTTCAACTATCTGATAGCTCGACTATCTGTTTGATAGGTCGACTATCTGCGTTGTTTGATAGTTCGACTATCTGTTGATAGTTCGACTATCTGCTTTCTTCTGATAGTTCGACTATCTGCTGATAGATCGACTATCTGTTTTCCCTTGGTAGTTCGACTATCTGCCTTGATAGTTCAACTATCTGATAGCTCGACTATCTGTTGATAGTTCGACTATCTGTCGTTCTTTGATAGTTCGACTATCTGTTGATAGGTCGACTATCTGTTTCTGTTCTGATAGTTCGACTATCTGTTGATAGGTCTACTATCGGTTTTGCTCTGATAGCTCGACTATCTTCTGATAGTTCGACTATCTGTTGTGATAGTTCGACTATCTCCTTTGATAGTTCGACTATCTGGATCGTTCGACTATCTGTCCGATAGTTCGACGATCTCCGTTCTTCGGTCGACGATCTCCGAGGGTCGTTCGACGTTTTCTGTCTGCCTTTTTATTTTGTATTTATTTATTATATTAATTAATTAATACATTATCTGGCATGTTATTTCAGTTGTTTTATGATAATATTTCCAGGTAATATCTGCTCCATCCCTTCTGTCTGCGTAAAATCTTTTCAGATAAAGTTGTTTGTCTTATTAGTTGACAGTGTATTTTACTTTATCTGCTGTCAGTCCTTTATAGCCGTTAGACTGAAAAGTCTTCCTTTTGCTATAAAGAGTTTATCTCTGATGTGATTTTATTTAGTACCTGTATTATCAGATTGCTTCCTGCAGCTTCCTTGAAAAAGGTTTATCCCTTTTATAGAATATTTTGCTGTAGAGTTTGTTTGTCTTTGTGATATTTGCAGCCCAGGTTTCAAGTTTCAGAAGAAGACAAACAGTTCAAATTAAAAAGAGCCGTTGCTTGTTGCTGCTATAAAAGGAATCCTTTGGAGAAGGATTTCAGCTAGCTAACCAGTTATTCATTTTATGCATTCAAGCTTTCATCAAGACCAAGTTCACTGCTCTCAGCAATATTCATCCAACTGAGAAGTGTTAAGCTCTTCTGCTCTTCTTCAACCTGAGTTCTCCTGCTTCCAGGAAGTTCAGACTCAGAGTTCTTTTGAAGAAGAAGAAGAAGAAGATAGCTGCTAGAAGATTTCCATTTTATATTTTATTTATCTTCTTGTAGTTTTTTCTTCAGTTTTTACTGAACAGTTTCTGCACTGAAGCAAGACTTCACCTTGACATTCTTTGAGTCAGGGGGAGCCTTGATTCCTTGAGCTTTTTAGCTCAGTGCAAGTCTTTGTGCTTCTCTAATCTATTATAAAATAGAGAAGACATCTTAACCTTCTTTCCCCCTCCTGTACAGGGTTATTACTCCCTTCAAAAGTATCCCTTGGTGGCAGGGCACCTGATCAAAAACCTGTGTTTGGTTTTTAGACACCTGATCAAAAGTCTAAAGGGTTTCTAGATCTACCTGAAGCAGATCTTGTGGTGGCTGGGCACCTAATCAAAAGCCTGTAGTGGATTCCTACCTTGTTGGTAGAAGAGTGGACGTACCCAAGTTGTTTGGGGAACCACTATAAATTCCTTGTGTCGTCTGGCTTGCTTGATTTAATTCCTGCATTGTGGCTGTGATTAGATATAACTAGGTTTGCTAGTTGCTGATTAGGATTTCCAAGCCTTAACTGTAATTACAGTTAGCTTGAGTTTGTGCACAACACTTGTGTTAGGCTTTAGAGTTATTTCTATATCTATAATCTTTTCATTCCGCATTTCACTCCAAGGGAGTTGGGTAGACTATTAAGTTTTGCCGAGTGCAAAATTTGATAACTCTATTCACCCCCCCTCTAGAGTAGTATCTATCCCTTCACTTTCAGATTTCCATGAGCAGGAAGTCCTCCAAGTTATTGAACTTATCAGGGTCCCAATAGAGGCTATCAGGGTGCTGTGTGAACAAAGACGAGTATTTTAGTACTTTAGAATGTTAAATACTATTTTACTTTTTGACTAATAATGTCAAGTTGTTATTTACTTCATGATTGATGTTTAATTAATTGATTATTGATTTTGGAAGCATTGAGGGGGATTTTTTATATTTTTCTCTCCATATTCAATCTCACGTTAAGTGAGCCAAATATTATCTTCAACGAATTTGAATTGAATTGAAATTGTAATTGATCCAAAAGATTGGATAGAGATATGTAGGCATGTGTATAAATGCCCTTATTTCCAGATTTGGCTTTTGACAAGATCAGGAAACCATTCACAACTATCCAGATTTTGGATCCTTTACTTGTATCAAGCTAGACCTGAGTTGTTTGCAAGCATGGACTTAATTTGAAAATCTTATATAAGTTAGAAAATATACATATCCACTAAAGCTTCATTTTGGGGGACATATTTTCACCAGTCAAGCGGTCACGACCGGTCATTTGAGATGTATGTATGCCAGACTTTTCTTCTTTTTTTGTTCTTCAATCGGATTGTATTGTTAATGATCTTATTATATTGTTAATGATCCTTTCTAAATGTGAGGGCATTATGTGGGGTCTAAGCCATGTAATAATGAAATTTGTGCAAGGAGTTTATTATTTATTATTATTATTATCAATTCTCAGATTTTACTCAATATGTGCCCTTTATGCATGAACTGCTTCAATTTGCAAGTTTGGTTGAGAGATGGAAGTCAGAAATATTGTCAAGTTGTTATTATATGTTCATGTTTGATTAGAGCCTGTAGAAATTCTCTCTGATTTTTTAATGCTTCTCTGCCAATTTTAAAAATATATATATATATTATTGGCAGTTATATATTATTATATAAACGTCGCGGAATGCTAATGTACAACCCCGTATTCGCAGAGTAGGGTCCCTTCAGCAGGCGCAGGGCCAGTTTTAAGCTTTTAAGATTTTTAGATATTTTGGACTCTTGGTGGCCAATTTTGGATTTAGCTTGGAAATATACTAGTAGGGGGAAGAAAAATTTGCCTCCCCCTTGCCCCTTCTTTGAGGGTCGGGTGCGGCAAGTTGGTCGGCACCCCCAGACGGGGTGAAGGGCGAGGTGGGGGCAGCGGGGTCGACTGGAGACCATAGTCTCGTCCCCCCTGCCCCTTAGCCCCGAGCAGGGGCGAGACCGGCCGGCCAGGCGCGGTCTCGCCCGCGCGGCCAGCTCCAGGCGAGACCGCCGGCCAGGCGAGGTCTCGCCCGTGCGGCCAGCCCCGGGCGAGACCGTCGGCCAGGCGAGGTCTCGCCCGCGCGGCCAGCTCCGGGCGAGACCGTCGGTCAGGCGAGGTCTCACCCGCGCGGCCAGCTCCGGGCGAGACCGCCGGCCAGGCGAGGTCTCGCCCGCGCGGCCAGCTCCGGGCGAGACCGCCGGTCAGGCGAGGTCTCGCCCGCGCGGCCAGTTCCGGGCGAGACCGCCGGCCAGGCGAGGTCTCGCCCGCGCGGCCAGTTCCGGGTGAGACCGCCGGCCAGGCGAGGTCTCGCCCGCGCGGCCAGCTTCGGGCGAGACCGCCGGCCAGGCGAGGTCTCGCCCGTACGGCCAGCCCCGGGTGACCAGGGTGGGTCGGGGGTTGTAGTTTGGCGTGGTCCCGTCCTTGGACCTTTTTACCCCCGGGGGGAATTTCCTTCTTTGCCCCCCCGGTGTGGAGGTTTGCTATTGGCTTGAGGCATATTTGCCCTAGGGGCATTTTGGTCTTTTTCCCCCCAAGACTTCGAAAAACTATAAATAGACCCTTGAGGGTGCCTTGGAGAGCATTCATTGATTCCTTAGCCAGAAAAATCTCTTTGGCTTTCTTCCTCCAAGGCACCTAGCTCAAGCATTGGTTAGGGAGGGGGAGACCTCAAAGGTCTTCCGGGTGTGAGGTGGGACCTCCACGCTAGAGCCGAGGGTCTGTCTCATAGCTTCCTAAGTCTTCGGTTCGTGACGTTCTTCCGAGCATGGTAGGTGTGAGATCACCCCTTTCCCCAAGGGTCGAACTCCACAGAAGTCAATTTTGGCTTCGGTCATTTTTGGCTTCAACAGTTTTGGTGCGGTGAGCGTGGAGAGTGACCAGCACAGAAAATCTCGGGAGAGTGTCATGGCTGGAGATCAGGGAGGTAGTGATGACCTCGGTGGTCTCCCTAACCCAGGACCCTTTGTAGGAAGGGAAGAGTTCATGGCTTCCATCTCAGGCATCATGGATATGCTGAGAAGCATTGCCCCGCGGGCTGATAGCTCAACCCCCACCCCCCAGGGACGAGCTCCCAGGGGTCTCGGTGAGCTAACCCAGAGTGGTCTCGGCGAGCTGGCTCCTAGGGGGAAAGGCGAGATCACCCCGGCAAGGGGAGAAGTAAGTGTGCCGGATAGGAGACCTGGGAAGGAGAGGATGGGAGAGGGGGTCGAGCGAGACCTCCTCGGCCGGGAACTGTTCCCCAGCCCGGCGAGAGCTAGCCCTCCTGGAGAGCAGGTTGCGTGGATAGAGGTGGCGAGAACTCCCCTTAGGGGGTCACCCTTCAGCGAGCTGATCATCTCAGCTCCCGTTCCCGAGGGGTTCAGAGAGCCAGACATGGCTTACTATACCGGGAAGGATGACCCCGTCTAGCACCTGCAGTGGTTCGAGGATGTCGTCTCCATCAGGCCGATGACGGACACCTTCAAGTGCCGTCTATTTGTGATCATCTTGAAAGAGAAGGCGAGGGACTGGTTCCATCAACTCCCTCCAAGGTCCATCTTCGGGTTCGAAGACTTGAGCCGGAGCTTTCAGCTTCGCTTCTCCACCTCCAAGAAGAGGAAGAAGGATCCTGAGTCCCTATTCCTGTTAAAGCAAAGGGCTGAGGAGTCGCTGGCCCACTACGTTGACAGGTTCCAGGAGGAGGTCCTTGACATCCAAGAGGTGTCAGGGTATGCCCTCCAGATGGCGTTCACGGTGGGGTTGCGCGAAGGGTTCTTCAAGATGAGCTTGACTCGGAAGGCCCCCCTTTCCTTCGAGGAGCTGATGGAAAGGGCGGCAGAGGAGATAGCCATGGAGGCAGCCAACCCGGCCTTTGTGAAGAAGTTGGCTAAGTTGACGGAGGTGGAGTCAAAAGAGCAAGGTGGCTCGATGCACCAGGAAGGAAGGAGGAGAGAAGAGCAGAGAGCTCACGGGTTCCAGAGACAGGAGGGTCCGGAGCCAGGCTGGAGGCCGCAGGGAGGACCTGCCTATGGTCCAGGAAGAGCTCTCATCCATGATGGGGGGAACTTTCATGTGGGCCAAGGGAGGTTCAACTTCCAGAGGCAAGCCCCAAGACAGCTCATGCCCCCACCCCAGCAAGCAATGGCGATTGGCCGAAGGGAGAGGAAGAATCGCAGAGGGAAGGGGGGAGTCAGAGTGGAGCTATCGTACTGCGACTTCCACCAGTTGGAAGGTCACTCTACGGCTACCTGCCCCGAGTTCCTGGAGGTGAGGGGGGCGAGAACTCCAGCCCAGCAGCCGCCGGAGCGGATCTAAGCTCTACCCCAAGGAGGTGGAGGTGATGATGTGTGTGAGGACCGGGTCAATGTAGGACCCCGAGGTGGTATAGCCGTGATCCATGGGGGGGGGTGGGGATCGAAGCCGCTCAGAAGGCAAGTCTCCATGTGATGTATCGACGGAGCGTTGCCTCGACATCCCAGACCCCTCCCCCGGAAGAAAGGGTCACCTTCTCGTCAAAGGACATGTCAGAGTATGAGGATCCCTTCTGCGACACCCTGGTCATCCAGGCAGCCGTCGAAGGCTTCACCGTCTCCCGGATCTTGGTTGATAATGGAAGCTCGGTCAACATCATTTTCAAGAAGGCGTTCGAGGGGATGAAGGTGGAGCCAAGGAGGGTAGTGGCGTCGGATGGACCTCTGTTTGGATTCTCAGGGGAGAGGAAGGAGGTGGAAGGTGGAGTCGGACTCCAGGTAAAGCTAGGAGGGACCTCAAGGAACTGCAGGTTCGTCATTGTTGACGCTCCAAGCAGCTACAACGCCATCTTCGGAAGGCCCCTCATCAGTGCCTTCCGGTGCATGCCCTCATCCTTCCACCAATGCCTCAAGTTCAACTCAGATGGGATCCAGGTCAGGATTAAGGGAGACTCCAGGATGGCGAGGCAGTGCTACGTCACGGCAGTCAACACCATCTCTTGGTTGGCTAAGGCGGAGGAGATGGAGAAGATCATGGAGAGCCTGAGCATGATTGAGGTGTCCAGTGGGATAGAACCTGATGGCGACCACCAGGCCCCCTGAAGAAGCCTCGTCTCGACGGAGTCATGTATCTTGTTTTTCTTTATGTTGTAATGAGTCCAACCTCTGACCGGTAGGGTTGGGAGGGTCATGTAACCCAACTATTTTCCCCTTTTGAGGATGTTGAATCTTGGCAGAGTTCAGGTGACATGCCCCGTCCCTAAGTCCTTTTGTTCCGAGATGATTCCGCTGCCAGGCTCTCACTAGCTGGCAGGGCAGGTTGATCTCTCGTGGAAGCTAAGTCCTTTTGCTCCGAGATGATTCCGCTGCCAGGCTCTCACTAGCTGGCAGGGCAGGTTGATCTCTTATGGAAGCTAAGTCATTTTGCTCCGAGATGATTCCGTTGTCAGGCTCTCACTAGCTGGCAGGGCAGGTTGATCTCTCGTGGGAGCTAAGTACTTTTGCTCCGAGATGATTCCGCTATCAGGCTCTCACTAGCTGGCAAGGTAGGTTGATCTCTCGTGAAAGCTAAGTCCTCTTGCTCCGAGATGATTCCGCTGTCAGGCTCTCACTAGCTGGCAGGGCAGGTTGATCTCTCGTGGAAGCTAAGTCCCTTAGCTCCGAGATGATTCCGCTGCCAGGCTCTCACTAGCTGGCAGGGCAGGTTGATCTCTCGTGGAAGCTAAGTCCCTTAGCTCCGAGATGATTCCGCTGTCAGGCTCTCACTAGCTGGCAGGGCAGGTTGATCTCTCGTGGAAGCTAAGTCCTCTTGCTCTGAGAGGATTCCGCTGTCAGGCACTCACTAGCTGGCAGGGCAGGTTGATCTCTCGTGGAAGCTAAGTCCTTTTGCTCCGAGATGATTCCGCTGCCAGGCTCTCACTAGCTGGCAGGGCAGGTTGATCTCTCGTGGAAGCTAAGTCATTTTGCTCCGAGATGATTCCGCTGTCAGGCTCTCACTAGCTGGCAGGGCAGGTTGATCTCTCGTGGGAGCTAAGTCCTTTTGCTCCGAGATGATTCCGCTGCCAGGCTCTCACTAGCTGGCAGGGCAGGTTGATCTCTCGTGGAAGCTAAGTCCCCTTAGCTCCGAGATGATTCCGCTGTCAAGCTCTCACTATCTGGCGGGGCAGGTTGATCTCTCGTGGAAGCTAAGTCCTCTTGCTCCGAGATGATTCCGCTGTCATGCTCTCACTAGCTGGCAGGGCAGGTTGATCTCTCGTGGAAGCTAAGTCCTTTTGCTCCGAGATGATTCCGTTGCTAGGCTCTCACTAGCTGGCAGGGCAGGTTGATCTCTTGTGGAAGCTAAGTCATTTTGCTCCGAGATGATTCCGCTGCCAGGCTCTCACTAGCTGGCAGGGCAGGTTGATCTCTCGTAGGAGCTAAGTCCTTTTGCTCCGAGATGATTCCGCTGTCAGGCTCTCACTAGCTGGCAGGGCAGGTTGATCTCTCGTAGAGATTGACTTTTTACCCTGAGGGGGTCTCGCCACCCAGGCTCTCATCAGCTGGCATGGCAGGTTGACCCCCCAGGAGGCTAAGTGCTTTTTACCCTGAGGGGGTCTCGCCACCCAGGCTCTCATCAGCTGGCATGGCAGGTTGACCCCCCCAGGAGGCTAAGTGTTTTTTACCCTGAGGGGGTCTCGCCACCCAGGCTCTCATCAGCTGGCATGGCAGGTTGACCCCCCAGGAGGCTAAGTGTTTTTTACCCTGAGGGGGTCTCGCCACCCAGGCTCTCATCAGCTGGCATGGCAGGTTGACCCCACCAGGAGGTTTAAGTCTTTTTACCCTGAGGGGGTCTCGCCACTCAGGCTCTCATCGGCTGGCATGGCAGGTTGACCCCCCAGGAGGTTGTCATTTTACCCTGAGGGGGTCTCGCCACCCAGGCTCTCATCAGCTGGTATGGCAGGTTGACCCCTCGAAAGAGGCCTCATAATCTTTCGACACCGCGAGAGCAAGCTACACTCAGCGAATACGTTAGGTTGGATGTTTCTTTCCGAGCTTGTGCCAACCTCGAAAAGAGCGGGGATTGTGTACAACCCCGTATTCGCGGAGTAGGGTCCCTTCAGCAGGCGCAGGGCCAGTTTTAAGCTTTTAAGCTTTTTGGATATTTTGGACTCTTGGTGGCCAATTTTGGCTTTAGCTTGGAAATATACTAGTAGGGGAGGAAAAATTTGCCTCCTCCTTGCCCCCTTCTTTGAGGGTCAGGTGCGGCAAGTTGGTCGGCACCTCCAGACGGGGTGAAGGGTGAGGTGGGGGCAGCGGGGTCGACTGGAGACCATGGTCTCATCCCCCCTGCCCCTTAGCCCCGAGCAGGGGCGAGACCGGCCGGCCAGGCGCGGCCTCGCCCGCGCGGCCAGCTCCAGGCGAGACCGCCGGCCAGGCGAGGTCTCACCCGTGCGGCCAGCCCCGAGCGAGACCGTCGGCCAGGCGAGGTCTCGCCCGCGCGGCCAGCTCCGGGCGAGACCGCCGGTCAGGCGAGGTCTCGCCCGCGCGGCCAGCTCCGGGCGAGACCGCCGGCCAGGCGAGGTCTCGCCCGCGCGGCCAGCTCCGGGCGAGACCGCCGGTCAGGCGAGGTCTCGCCCGCGCGGCCAGCTCCGGGCGAGACCGCCGGCCAGGCGAGGTCTCGCCCGCGCGGCCAGTTCCGGGCGAGAGCGCCGGCCAGGCGAGGTCTCGCCCGCGCGGCCAGCTTCGGGCGAGACCGCCGGCCAGGCGAGGTCTCGCCCGTGCGGCCAGCCCCGGGTGACCAGGGTGGGTCGAGGGTTGTGGTTTGGCGTGGTCCCGTCCTTGGACCTTTTTACCCCCGGGGGGAATTTCCTTCTTTGCCCCCCCGGTGTGGAGGTTTGCTATTGGATTGAGGCATATTTGCCCTAGGGGCATTTTGGTCTTCCCCCCCCCCCCAAGACTTGGGAAAACTATAAATAGACCCTTGAGGGTGCCTTGGAGAGCATTCATTGATTCCTTAGCCACACAAATCTCTTTGGCTTTCTTCCTCCAAGGCACCTAGCTCAAGCATTGGCTAGGGAGGGGGAGACCTCAAAGGTCTTCCGGGTGTGAGGTGTGACCTCCACGCTAGAGCCGAGGGTCTGTCCCATAGCTTCCTAAGTCTTCGATCCGTGACGTTCTTCCGAGCATAGTAGGTGTGAGGTCACCCCTTTCCCCAAGGGTCGAACTCCACAGAAGTCAATTTTGACTTCGGTCATTTTTGGCTTCAACAGTTTTGGTGTGGTGAGCGTGGAGAGTGACCAGCACAGAAAATCTCGGGAGAGTGTCATGGCTGGAGATCAGGGAGGTAGTGATGACCTGACAACTAAGTCTTTTACTTCGGTTGGCTATGTCGATATATCTTTCAAGTCTATTGGTGGGAGAGTATTCGCCTCTGTACGGTTGATACTCGCTATAATAGCGTGGAGTATGTTGTTGTGTATAATGACTGACATTATCCAAAGTTGTAGACGAGATCGTGAACTTCAAAGATATCCAATTATGGTTTGACCGCTAGAATTACCAACTTGATGCTAGACATACATGTACCCATTTTGCCATTGATTTTTATTTCATGTTTGTGATTTTGATTTGTAAATTTGTATGCAAATTTGTTTCAGTTTTCTACATGGTATTTGGGGACTTTAAATGGAAGATGCGTGATTAAATTGGGGCACGTTGGATAGTATTTGAAAGTTATGTATAAGAGTTAATTTTTATCAGTTGTATGAATTTATCATTTTTATCAGTTGTATGAATTTATTTAGCATGTTGGATAGTATTTGAAAGGTAAGTGTAAAAGTTCATTTTACTTAAGAAATTGATTAATGTTTTATTTGTTGTGTATTGTTTAACAGTCGCGTATATCTTTTATGTTATTTCATCATACACATTTATAGACCTTTTAGTATACGAGCACAACATATATCAACATATTATTTTACACTCATGATTAAATTGGGGGTCTAGTTGGAACTTCAACATTCTATGGTATATCTGATGTAAGATATATGGATTAAATCGCAGATTATTATTAGAAATAAATGTTATTCTAAAATATATCGGGAATTTGATATGTTGTATTAGATCCCCGATTATTTCAGTTAAGAATGAGCTGGGAACAAGTAGATTTCCATGAGCAAGAACTCCTCCTAGTTATTGAACTTATCAGGGTCCTAATAGAGGCTATCAGGGTGATGTGTGAACAAAGACGAGTATTTTTAGTACTTTAGAATGTTAAATACTATTTTACTTTTTGACTAATAATGTCAAGTTGTTATTTACTTCATGATTGATGTTTAATTAATTGATTTTACAAGCCTTGAGGGGGATTTTTTATATTTTTCTCTCCATATTCAATCTCCCGTTAAGTTAGCCAAATATTATCTTGAATGAATTTGAATTGAACTAAACTTGTAATTGATACAAAAGATTGGATAGAGATATGCAGGTCTGCGTATAAATGCCTTTATTTGCAGATTTGGCTTTTGACAAGATCAGGTAACCATTCACATCTATCCAGATTTTGGATCCTTTACTTGTATCAAGCTAGACATGAGTTGTTTGCAAGCATGTACTTAATTTGAAATTCTTATATAAGTTTAGAAAATATACATGTCCACTAAGGCTTCCTTTGGGGGGACTTATTTTCACCGGTCAAGCGGTGACGACCAGTCATTTGAGATTTATGTATGCCAGACTTTTCTTTTCTTTTTGTTCTTCAGTCGGATTGTATTGTTAATGATCCTATTGTATTGTTAATGATCCTTTATAAATGTGAGGGCATTATGTGGGGTCTAAGCCATGTAATAATGAAATTTGTGTAATGAGTTTATTATTTTTTATTATTATTATTATTATCATTTCTCAGGTTTTACTCAATCTGTGTCCTTTATGCTTGAACTGCTTCAATTTGCAAGTTTGGTTGGGAGATGGAAGTCAGAAATATCGTCAAACTGTTATTATATATTCATGTTTGATTGGAGCCTGTAGAAATTCTCTTCAATTTATTAATGCTTCTCTGCCAAAAAAAAATTAAAAAAATTTAAATATTATTAGCGCTTGTATTATTATATAAACGTCGTGAAATGCTAAGGCTCCGTTTGGCACGGTGGTGGCAGTCATGAACATGGGTTTAAATTGTCATTCTTTAATGCCCACCTAAGGAACTTGATCCACTTTTAAGTTAAAATGGATGATGTTTGTTAGGTTATCTTTAACGAATGATTGTTTCATCCATGTGTTTATGACTGCCACCACCGTGCCAAACCGAACCAAAGGGTTTAATATACAGCGGTGTTGGTTTAATACAACGATGCAGAAGGGTTTAATATACAGCGACGTTTGTTTTTAAAAAAATGCTCTCATAAATAATATTTCATATTGTCTATATACTTTCAAGTCGTCTCGTTCATCACCGTGGGATATGGTGATATTGTCTCACTCACAGATCTCGCTAAGGTTGTCACTTGCATCATTGTCATTTTGGGGGCAAGTTCCCTTAACCTCTCCATTTCCTCGTTCGTCTCCTATTTTTTTTTATTCCTTGGGGATTGGTGCTAGGTACATCGTCTTTGTAGCACTCCTGATTTTGGTGTTAGGGGGTGTGGGGATACATTACATTGAGAAATTAAATTTTGTTGATTCACTGTACCTGACGATTAAGTCTTTTACTTCGGTTGGCTATGGTGATATATCTTTCAAGTCTACTGGTGGGAGAGTATTCGCCTCTGTACGGTTGATACTCGCTATAATAGCGTGGAGTATGTTGTTACGTATATTGTCTAACATTATCAAAAGTTGTAGAAGAGATCATGAACTTCAAATAAATCCAATTATGGTTTGACCGCTAGAATTACCAACTTACGTATATGTACCCATTTGCCATTGATTTTTATTTCATGTTTGTGATTTTGATTTTTAAATTTGTATGCAAATTTGTTTCAATTTTTTACATGGTATTTGGGGATTTTAAATGGAAGACGCATGATTAAATTGGGGCACGTTGGATAGTATTTGAAGGATATGTATAAGAGTTCATTTTTATCAGTTGTATGAATTTATTTTGCAGGTTGGATAGTATTTGAAAGCTAACTGCAAGAGTTCATTTTACTTAAGAAATTGATTAATGCTTTATTTGTTGTGTATTGTTTAACAGTCACATTTATCTTTATGTTATTTCATCATACACTATATATATATATATATATATATATATATATATATATATCAACATATTATTTTACTCTCGTGATTAAATTGGGGGTCTAGTTGGAATTTCAACATTCTGTGGTATATCAGGGTGCTGTGTGAACAAAGACGAGTATTTTTAGTACTTCAGGGTGATGTGTGAACAAAGACGAGTAGAATGTTAAATACAATTTTACTTTTTTACTAATAATGCGAAGTTGTTATTTATTTAATGATTGATGTTTAGTTAATTGATTATTGATTTTGCAAGCATTGAGGGGGATTTTTATATTTTTCTCTCCATATTCAATCTCCCGTTAAGTGAGCCAAATATTATCTTGAACGAATTTGAATTGAACTGAACTTGTAATTGATCCAAAAGATTGGATAGAGATATGCAGGTCTGTGTATAAATGCGCTTATTTCCAGATTTGACTTTTGACAAGATCATGTAACCATTCACATTTATCCAGATTTTGGATCATTTACTTGTATCAAGCTAGACATGAGTTGTTTGCAAGTATGGACTTAATTTGAAATTCTTATTTAAGTTAGAAAATATACATGTCCACTAAGGCTTCATTTGGGGGACTTATTTTCACCGGTCAAGCGGTTACGACCGGTCATTTGAGATGTATGTATGCCAGACTTTTCTTCTTTTTTTGTTCTTTAGTCGGATTGTATTGTTAATGATCCTATTGTATTGTTAATGATCCTAAATGTGAGGGCATTATGTGGGGTCTAAGCCATGTAATAATAAAATTTGTTCAAGGAGTTTATTATTATTTTTGTTATTATTATCAATTTTCAGATTTTACTCAATCTGTGCCTTTTATGCTTGAACTGCTTCAATTTGCAAGTTTGGTTGGGAGATGGAAGACAGAAATATCGCCAAGTTGTTATTATATATTCATGTTTGATTAGAGACTGTAGAAATTCTCTCCGATTTATAGCTTCTCTGCCAATTTTTTTAAAAAAAATTAAAATATTATTGACGCGTGTATTATTATATAAACACCGCGGATTGCTAAGGCTCCTTTTGGCACGGTGGTGGCAGTCATGAACATAGGGTTAAATTGTCATTCTTTAATGCCCACCTAAGGAACTTCATCCACTTTTATGTTTAAATGGATTATGTTTGTTAGGTAATCTTTAACGAATGACTGTTTAATCCATGCGTTTACGACCGCCCCGCCAAAGAGTTTACTATACAGCGGTGTTGGCTTTAATACAACGATGTCGAAGGGTTTAATATACAGCGGCGTTGGTTTTTTAAAAACGCCACTGAAATCTTTCCGCGGGGTTTTTAAAAAACCACACCGCGGAGTTTTCCGCAGCGCTGCCAATCGCGGCAATTTAGCTGCGTTTGGAGAAGCGCCGTCGTTGCTACCGTGGCGTTTTAAAAGCGCCGATCTAGGCGTTAAAAAACACCGCGTTAAGCCTGGTTTGTTGTAGTGTGGCATGGCACCGGTAATGACCACCACCAAGAAAAGTAAACTAGTTTAAAATTTATAAGCTCACAATGCTGAAACCAGCACAAAATTTCAGAAGAAATTAACAAATGTTATCCTTAATTAAGACATTTTAGTGGGATTACATGTTCATAACATATCAGCTCACAATGCTGGAAGCAACTGATGTTCATGGTAACTGCATTCTATTTCTCATCCAGTTGCTTCATGAGAGTTCCTTCAGCAGTCAAAAGAGAGGATACAATTCACATCCTCTAATGATTCTGAATAAAGAGAATGTAATTTAAAAATCTTCTCATATTCATCTGCTTCATTGCGGGCCAACTTTATTTGGACACCATATAAAGTTGGATTGACCTGCATCAAATAACATATCTCAGCAAAAAGACGGATATTTGGTGGAAACCATATAATTAAAAAATCAAAAGTAATAACAAGCAAAATTCATGATTGCTGGGTAAATAACGTTGTTCTATTGTCTAAGGCTCCGTTTGAGGGGGCTTATTTTCACTGGTCAAGCGTTAACACTGCATGAACCAAACTGTTGTTTATTTCGGCCTCTTCTGAACTGGGCGGTTCATTTGAGCCCTCTTAAATTGCACATCTCTCTCTCTCTCCCTCTCTCTCTCTCTATATATATATTTATATTCATATTTACAAACATATATATATATGTATATATATATATACATATAGGGGGTTACTCTAGTGCGGGCGTACGGGCGTACGGGCAAGGGTCAAGGAGGCTCCAAATCAAAAAGTGATCAACATGAAAGTTGTAGATCTCGGCGATCCGAACAACTTTCATGTTGATCACTTTTTGATTTGGAGCCATCTTGGACCTCGATTTGGGCCCCGAAATCTGGGGCGGCGGAACTGCTACAGTAAAGCGTCCGCCGCCCCAGATTTCGGGGCTCAAATCGAGGTCCAAGATGGCTCCAAATCAAAAAGTGATCAACATGAAAGTTGTTCGGATCACCGAGATCTACAACTTTCATGTTGATCACTTTTCGATTTGAAGCCTCCTTGACACCCAAAACGCCATGCCCGTATGTATATATATATAGATATATATATATATATACAATATATATATATACAATATATATATATATATATATATATATATATATACACACACACGTATATACATATATATACAATATATATATATATATATATGTATATACGTGTGTGTGTATATATATATATATATATATATATATATATATATATTTATATTTGATGGGTTCCACCTTAATTTATAAAGATGAAGAGACCCCCATGACCCTCACTAATGGAGATCATGGGTGGGCCCTCCTTACCCCCATAATCTCTCATGGAGATCATGGGGGTGGGCCCCCATTTTCTCCCACCTTCCGCGGAAGAAACCGCCACCGGCGGTTCCCCTCCGACCGGCCGCGGCCATGGCCGGCCGCGGCCATGGCCGGCCTCGGCCATGGCCGGTGTAATGAAGACCCCATTTTTTTTTTTGAAACCCGGGGTCTTACAAAGTGGTATCAGAGGATTCCTATTCAAAACTCAACCAAATGAGTTGAAATTTAAACTAGACCTAGATACCTATCCCAGGGACACCTCACCAAAATTTGAGAGGGTATGGAGGTCATTTGACCCTTAAACTATCTTACCATAGCTTTTCTAGGGTTAGGGCAGAACCCTAAGTTACACTATCCCAAATGGTCTCCAATTTTTACAGGAGTTAGGTCTAGGTGATATTGAGTCCCTGTCCAAATTTCAAAGTATTTGGACCAAGGTTCAAGTGTGGGAATTATTTTAAAATCTACCCTACATATAGGTCCTACCCTAGAAAAATGGCCCTATAGGTCAGTAGACTTGTCCTAAAAAATTCCTTTACATATCAAACTGTAGATAATAAAAATTCCTACAACATTCATGTTGATCATTTTTGATGAACAAGCCTCTAAAGGGCCTAAATAATTTTTATAATAAAACTGCCCTAAACCTAGGACATACCCATAATCAAATGACCCTACAGGCCTAGGTTCTCAACCAAATTTTCACCACAGCATATCAAATTGTAGGTATTTAAAGGACCTGCAACTTTTATGTTGTAACCTTTTTCATGTGGTGCCCATAAAGGGCCTAAATTTAATTTATAGTGAAACTGTTTTATTAAATACAGAAAATCCGAAAAAATAGGGGTTTATAAGTGTTTATTTGATCCTACACGAATCTTAAAGCGCATCCGACGGCAACTGTTCATCTTCTCCGATTTGGACAGAAAATGAGCCCGCACAGGTGGTTTTTGCGGGCCTTATTCCGGCGGCCTGGGGCGGCGCCACCACCGGGAAACATCACCCATTTGTTCCCGGTGGTGGGGGCTATCCACGGCCGGAGCTAGGGCGGTCGGAGGTGGCGGCGCCGCCCTAGCCGAGAGCTTCAAAAGCTCTCGAAAAATGGCAATTTTCTGAAATTTCAAAACTTGGCTCCGGTTCGTTTGGGCATGAAATCGATTTCTAAGCATTCCTAGGATCTAAGCATGAGAGAAGGAGAGGAGGAGGACCTTATTTGGGGTTCGGCGACGATGGCGACGGCGGCGGTTTGTCATGGCGTTTTTCCTCTCCGGCGAACTTGTCCGACCCCTCGTTCCTCCACCAAAACCATCGATCTTATATGATATTTTGACTGTCATGGATGCTTTGAGGGAGATGGAATAGCCAAAAATGAGAATAGGTGGCTGCAAATGAGGTTTTATATTTTTTTTTTCATGGGAGGGGAGGTGAAGGGATGTTCGGCCATGGTGGTTGGGCTCCTCCATTGATGGTGGCTGATGAGAAAATGATGGGAATCTCTTCCCAAGGATCAAGGATCAGGAAGAATGAATGGGGGCTTGGGGAGGTGAATGGGGTGGCTCATGGTCTCCCTCCATAACTCCTCTCTCTCTTTTCCTCTTTCTCTCTCCTCAATTAAAAAGAAACTCCCCTTTTCTCTCTCCTCACATCAAGGCAATTGATGTTATTTTCATCCCAAGAGTCAAGGGAGTTGAATGTGGAATAATATCAAGGCTTGATGGTGGAGAGAGAGACTCTTGGTCATGAATACTCTTCCTCCAAATTTTTCTCTCTCCTCCATTATTCATGAAAATGATATTTTTTCTCTCTCCTAATTATCATGGACGAATTTGCTCATCTCCCTCAACCTATTGGCAGCCCACTAAGGTTAATAATTCCCTTAGGAAATATCATGAAGGGAGTGGTTCACCTTCCACCATAAGTGGCCTCTTTAAACACTTTCTCTCTCCTCTTTATTTCTCTAAATTTAGGCTTCTCTCTCTCTCTCCGAGTCACCAATGTTGACTTGGTCAATTCCCTAGGATATAGGCAGCCAAATATCATACAAAAATAATCATGCAAGAGTTAGCCTAAGGGGGAGGGTGGTTTGAGGTTGGGTTAGCCCATATAGGCTAGGTTTGACTTGATTTGGGCTTGGGGTTAACTTGGTCAAATTGACCACTATGGTTGACCCAAGTGGGTCCTTGGTGACTCATTGGGCCCACATTAGGTCTAAGGGAATTTTTAGAGTCACAATGAACCTACTAGACCACCCAAAATCAGAGTTTTGAAAATTACTATTTGCAGACCAAGTGGGTCTCAACTAGGTTTTTAGGTCACTTGATCTCCTGGGCTCACCTAGGTTAACTCATATGTTCTAGTTATGCTCAAGTCACTCCTAAGGGGGGTCTAATTGGAAAATGGGATGTTACAAATCCCAATAAACAAAACAAAATTTTCGTCCTCGAAATTAAGGTTAAGTCTACGGGGATTTCTACCGGGATAGCCTAAGCTTGTAACATCCCAAGAAGGGTGGAAGCGCCTACTAAGTTAAACAAAACAAGGGCTAGCCCCAATAAACAAAGGATTAGCCTCTACCTTTTTAAATAATTCTACTAGCACAAGAAAATAAGGAAAAACACTAATACACCGGAGGAGTTGCGAGGTATACCTGACTGAAAAGTTCCGGGTATCTTTCCTGCATCAGGTCCTGAGGATCCCAGGTATGTTCCTCCTATCCATGCTTTCTCCACAGGACCTTGACTAGCGGGATCTTCTCGCACCACAAAACTGCACTACTAAATCAGGATTTCCCCAACTATCTCGCTCAATCTATCCTCGAACTTCCACTCTAACTCTGGAAGTGACTATAATAGTTCTTCAAAACCCTTATACTTGCCTATACCATTCGGCAAACCTCACCGTGTGTAGCCAAATCCATGACATCTTTCTCATTCCGGGGAAAGACAAGTTCTAATACACACAATCTTCTTCTAGTAAATTGAGTTTTTGTTTGTAACGGTAGACAACGACTCTATAAACCTCCTCCACGCGATCATGTTCCTATTCCTTCATATACGCCCGAGTAATCAATCAATTTGACCCTATGATTTATCCAACTCTGGTCGTTAATGGGAAAGATTACTTCGTCAAATGACCCGTCGTCCGCAAGATTTAAGGGGGTGTACTCGTGCATTTTTGGAGGTTGTCATTTATACCTTTTTAATTTGTTGTGCCATTCTGCCGTAGTTACACTTGATTTTCCAAACATTTATTTATCATAGTCGCGACCCTTGCTAACCATGTTTGTGTCATCAAATGTATCTAATCTTGTCTTGATGCTATCTGAATTGAGTCTGCAAGGTCATACCTAAGATATATGTTTTCGATATATCGTCTGCTAATTTCTTTCAAACTCTTAGTGTTATCATACTCATGATGTTACATCATAGTGTCTCAGTCTTATCTTCTCAAATCTACTTAGTCTTACTACCCGTCATCAAATTCACATGGTATCTTCTAGTAGTTATGTCTCGTAGTTACTCCTCATTATTACCATGAAATCATTCGAGTGGCGTCGAATAAGACCAACCTCAACATTACTGTGTTTGGGGCAACACACTTTCTAAATTAGGTCTAGGAGACCTAAGCCATTAACTCACTTGCCCAATAAACAAAAGATAAGCCCCCAATAAACAAACGATAAGCCCATATCTTCCTTGGGCTAATTTTCTTTTATCTTACCATGTTATATCTGTCCTAGCTGAGTGTACAATCCCTAGGGCATCAATCTATGACTTGGGGTTCCAAACTAACACTTGAAGATATACTCCATACTTTAAACCCTCCGAGTCAAATTTACGACACGCTTATCAGGGTTGTTCCCACTCCCAATTGGGTATCTTTCGAACTTGAATTCCTACCCGACCTTCAGTGTTTATCTTGTAGTTATCCCTGAGTAATCTTGTTACTGGTACGGGGGTTAATACTACGTGTCTTCTACCATTCTGATAATGGATTATTGGTCAGTCCCAATAGATTGAGTAATCCTTGTTAGGGACTATAGGGACACCAGAGTTTATGTCTTAGGTATCCATTCACCTATTAAACTCCTCCTTTAATCTCTTTAGGTATTTCCTTACCTAACCAAATTCATACTTAAGGTCTGTTTCGGATTAGGGCACAGTATAAGTTGTCGGGTTAGTCACGTATCCTAGCGGTTGGGTCTAACCTATTGACTAGAGAATTACAAGAAGAGGTCTTTGCAACCGGAGGTGCTCCCTGCTGGGGACAGGGTTTACCGCAGGCTACAAAGAAGAATTCCAATTGTTAGCTAATATACAAATGGAATGGATGGAAAGTGGACAATTTACATGTGATTCCCCATATGGGCACACCACTGCTTCCGCTGCTTAGTTTGTCCGCAAACTACACTCGCTGGTGACCCAGGGATTTGTGGACTGCTACTAATCCGATCGATGTTTCCTCTGATACCACTTTGTAAGACCCCTCTTTCTTTCTTTTTTGAAAACTCGGGGTCTTATGCCCAGAACCGTCGTTTTGCGGTGACACCTTCGCAACCGGGAAGGTCGTCACCACAACGCGCCGATTCTGCCGGCCTTTTTGATCACGATCAAGTAGCATATAGTAAAGAAAGAGAAATGCAGTCCACAATAATAAATCACATGTATATAAACTCCACGAAGGGAGTGTCCACAGAAAACATCAGAGTACAATGATACTAGAAATATAAGGGCTCATGCCCGGTACATCAACACCTCACTACATGGTCACTCAGCAGTCAGGAGGCCGAAGACGTAGACGCAGACGTGGATTGCGAGGCGGCGACTGCAGGCCGAAAAGGAGGAAGCAACCAGAGATGCAGCACCAGCAGAGTATGGGGTCGGTGGAGACGGACCAGTCAAGCTTGGGTGCTCTCGGTTCAGTGACAGTTACGGTGACCCTTAGTTTTAGTTCAGCTTCCGTTGAGTGACCATGTAGTGAGGTGTTGATGTACCGGGCATGAGCCCTTATATTTCTAGTATCATTGTACTATGATGTTTTCTGTGGACACTCCCTTCGTGGAGTTTATATACATGTGATTTATTATTGTGGACTGCATTTCTCTTTCTTTACTATATGCTACTTGATCGTGATCAAAAAGTCCGGCAGAATCGGCGCGTTGTGGTGACGACCTTCCCGGGTGCGAAGGTGTCACCGCAAAGCGGCGGTTCTGGGCATAAGACCCCGGGTTTTCAAAAAAAAAAAGAGGGGTCTTACAAAGGGGGTCTTACAAAGTGGTATCAGAGGATTCCTATTCAAAACTCAACCAAATGAGTTGAAATTTAAACCAGACCTAGATACCTATCCCAGGGACACCTCACCAAAATTTGGGAGGGTATGGAGGTCATTTGACCCTTAAACTATCTTACCATAGCTTTTTTAGGGTTAGGGAAGAACCCTAAGTTACACTATCCCAAATGGTCTCCAAATTTTACAGGAGTTAGGTCTAGGTGATATTGAGTTCCTGTCCAAATTTCAAAGTATTTGGACCAAGGTTCAAGTGTGGGGAATTATTTTAAAATCTGCCCTACATATAGGTCCTACCCTAGAAAAATGGCCCTATAGGTCAGTAGACTTGTCCTAAAAAATTCCATTACATATCAAACTGTAGATAATAAAAATTCCTACAACATTCATGTTGATCATTTTTGATGAACAAGCCTCTAAAGGGCCTAAATAATTTTTATAATAAAACTGCCCTAAACCTAGGACATACCCATAATCAAATGACCCTACAGGCCTAGGTTCTCAACCAAATTTTCACCACAGCATATCAAATTGTAGGTATTTAAAGGACCTACAACTTTCATGTTGTAACCTTTTTCATGTGGTGCCCATAAAGGGCTTAAATTTAATTTATAGTGAAACTATTTTATTAAATACAGAAAATCCGAAAAAATAGGGGTTTATAAGTGTTTATTTGATCCTGCACGAATCTTAAAGCGCATCCGACGGCAACTGTTCATCTTCTCCGATTTGGACAGAAAATGTGTCCGCACAGGTGTTTTTTGCGGGCCTTATTCCGGTGGCCTGAGGCGGCGCCACCACCGGGAAATATCACCCATTTGTTCCCGGTGGTGGGGGCTATCCACGGCCGGAGCTAGGGCGGCCGGAGGTGGCGGCGCCGCCCTAGCCGAGAGCTTCAAAAGCTCCCGAAAAATGGCAATTTTCTGAAATTTCAAAACTTGGCTCCGGTTTGTTTGGGCATGAAATCGATTTCTAAGCATTCCTAGGATCTAAGCATGAGAGAAGGAGAGGAGGAGGACCTTATTTGGGGTTCAGCGACGATGGCGGCGGCGGCGGTTTGTCATGGCGTTTTTCCTCTCCGGCGAACTTGTCTGATCCCTCGTTCCTCCACCAAAACCATCGATCTTATATGATATTTTGACTGTCATGGACGCTTTGAGGGAGATGGAATAGCCAAAAATGAGAATAGGTGGCTGCAAATGAGGTTTTATATTTTTTTTTCATGGGAGGGGAGGTGAAGGGATGTTCGGCCATGGTGGTTGGGCTCCTCCATTGATGGTGGCTGATGAGAAAATGATGGGAATCTCTTCCCAAGGATCAGGAAGAATGAATGGGGGCTTGGGGAGGTGAATGGGGTGGCTCATGGTCTCCCTCCATAACTCCTCTCTCTCTTTTCCTCTTTCTCTCTCCTCAATTAAAAAGAAACTCCCTTTTTCTCTCTCCTCACATCAAGGCAATTGATGTTATTTTCATCCCAAGAGTCAAGGGAGTTGAATGTGGAATAATATCAAGCCTTGATGGTGGAGAGAGAGACTCTTGGTCATGAATACTCTTCCTCCAAATTTTTCTCTCTCCTCCATTATTCATGAAAATGATATTTTTTTTCTCTCTCCTAATTATCATGGACGAATTTGCTCATCTCCCTCAACCTATTGGCAGCCCACTAAGGTTAATAATTCCCTTAGGAAATATCATGAAGGGAGTGGTTCACCTTCCACCATAAGTGGCCTCTTTAAACACTTTCTCTCTCCTCTTTATTTCTCTAAATTTAGGCTTCTCTCTCTCTCTCCTAGTCACCAATGTTGACTTGGTCAATTCCCTAGGATATAGGCAGCCAAATATCATACAAAAATAATCATGCAAGAGTTAGCCTAAGGGGGAGGGTGGTTTGAGGTTGGGTTAGCCCATATAGGCTAGGTTTGACTTGATTTGGGCTTGGGGTTAACTTGGTCAAATTGACCACTATGGTTGACCCAAGTGGGTCCTTGGTGACTCATTGGGCCCACATTAGTTCTAAGGGAATTTTTAGAGTCACAATGAACCTACTATACCACCCAAAATCAGAGTTTTGAAAATTACTATTTGCAGACCAAGTGGGTCTCAACTAGGTTTTTAGGTCACTTGGTCTCCTGGGCTCACCTAGGTTAACTCATATGACCTAGTTATGCTCAAGTCACTCCTAAGGGGGGTCTAATTGGAAAATGGGATGTGCCGGCCTCGGCCATGGCCGGTCGCGGCCATGACCGCCGCCATGTTCGGCCGCCTCCTCGTCGTCGGCCTCATCCGGGCGGCCCCGCCTCAGGGTGGTCTCCCCGCCGTCCGATTGAGGGAGAGGACCCACCGGCCGTCCGATCAGAACAAAACCACCCACTAACCCACTATGTTAGTGGTGGGGCCCCTCGTAACTTCCCCCTGGAGCCTATAAAAGGACCCCAGGGGCTTCTCATTTAATCATCTTCTTCTCCTACGCTTCCCCCTTCTTCTTCCTCAGGTGGGAGCTCTCCCGTTTTTCTCCGCCGGCGGCCACCCCTCGTCGCCAACAACCAGTGGCCGCCTCTCGCCGCCAACCACCGGCAGCCGCCCGTGACCTCCAGCGGCCACCAACGGCTATCAGCACCCGCCAACGGCTATCAGCACTCGTCGTAGGCCATCGGCACCCGTCATCGGCTATTGGCACCCCACCAACGCTCAGTTACAAAGGGAGCACTCCAAGGACAGAAAGACGAGCAAGGGAGGCAGTGGCAACCCTTGGATACGCACCGCCTCTGAGCGCGCGTGCCTAAAGCATCCCGCGCATTCCACCGTCCAAGTCCCGTTGGCGAGGCAGTCTGTTGCCCACCAACGGTTGCATACACTCTCTCTCTCTCCTCAAGATTGTAACGGGAGCGGCCTGTCGCCCCGATTCACCCAATATACTGTAATCACTCTGATCTAGTGGATTTTGACCGACAGCGAACCGGTCACGTGGTTTTTCACCCGGTTGAAGGGTTTTCCAGGTTAAAACTCCTTGTGTTCATTTCCCCTCTTCAACTGACTGTGTGAGCGCTCGACCGCTCCGCGAGCTAAGGCGGTCCAAGTTAGTCTGGATCGACCGGAGCGCCGAGTTTGGCCACAATAGTTTGGCGCTGTCTGTGGGAAACATTCCCAGTATCCTTCGCAGAGCAAGTTCATCGTCCCTACTATTGCAATGGCAAAGAGGAGTGCTCGCGTAGCCGAAGGATCCGCACTTGGCGGACACACTGAGCCTGCACGATCTCACTTTCTAGTAGACATGCCCCTAACTGCAGAGGCAGCTCTAGCTCCCGCGCCTGTCTTGGAAGGACGTATCCGCCAGATGGAAGAACTACAAACCGAAATGCTCACCTTGCTCCGAAACTTGGGGACACCAGTCATTCTCTCATTACTGAACCCGACGCCAGAATCTCGGCAAAGAAAAGAGCAAACTATTACGGGACAAGAAGAGTGGTGTCAGCCTGCGCCTCGACGGCAAGACCCTTCAGGGATTGGGGGCAGCATCTACCTCAAGGATACTCCCCTCCCAGCACCATCCACGTTGATGCAACCCATGCGGCACGGAATAAGCCGACATTCCACCACCTAAAGACTCCTCAGCCATTCGAACAAGTTGTTTTACTGCCATCAGAAGAACTCCCTGCCCCCACCAGGCCTGGCCTACACAGAGAATACGACATAGAAAAGGAATTCTCAAGCACAAATAGCTCCCCCATACCTGCAACATCACTCCAAGAGATGTATGACCACTACCTCGCACGTCCTCATCATGAAGAGAGCACTGGAAACACAATAGCTCCTGGCACTTCTGCCACAAAGCAGGAACCAGATGAATACCTACCTAACAATAACTCACCTAGCTCCTGGGCAGCCACGGGCACAGAAATCCGTAGTTTCAGTGGGACAGGCAACCCACTGGCACACCTGGAGTATTTTGAAGTTATCATGCACGCTCGCAACGCCTCAGATCAACTCATGATCCGAGTATTTTCAACAATACTAATAGGAGAAGCTCGGACCTGGCTTCAATCCCTACAAAGAGAAGATACCGACAGCTACATCGAACTCGCCGCCCTCTTCATCAAAAGGTTCATGACGGTCGAAAAGCCCTCACCAGAAAATTCGAGACCAAGCAGAAGACAGAAGAGAAAGAAAGAAGATGATCCAACCCATACAATGCGAAAAGAACGACGCCAGAATCGGAGTCGCCTCGATGGGCGTCAGCACGACCCTCCGAGGAGTGGGGGAAACATTCGCTCCAAGAATACATCCCTCTAAATACTACCTGCACTAATGTGATGTATGCAATTCAGAATGATACATCATTTCAACGACCAAGAGCGCCGCGGCCAAACCCCAAGGCAGACCAGACAAAATACTGCGAATATCACCGAAGTCACGGCCACAACACGAACGAATGCAATTGACTAAAGGAAGAAATCCAGCGACTGGCTAGCTTAGGAGCAGTTGAACAATTCCTAGCGAGAAGAAGACCACCTAACAGCCAGAGCATAAGATGCACGACAGTCAAAATTGGCGAACCGCCCACCAAATTGAATCAAGTTTTAGTGGACAAGGAGGTCACCACCAATATACTATTTTTATCAACTCTGCTTCAGCTTAAGCTCACCGCCGGATATCTTAAGCTAACGTCTGCAAGCGCTCGTGTTCTCGGGGATCACCCGGTACC
Organism: Platanthera zijinensis; assembly: GCA_039513925.1. Taxonomy (NCBI): domain Eukaryota; kingdom Viridiplantae; phylum Streptophyta; class Magnoliopsida; order Asparagales; family Orchidaceae; genus Platanthera; species Platanthera zijinensis. The sequence goes on from CM077088.1 coordinate 104,577,298, forward strand.
AAACATTGGCACCATCACTCTCCCAGTCACCCTCATAGATGCACACCGACAGACATCCTACGACGTACAGTTCGTCGTCATCCAAGCTGATTCCGACTACACAGCAATACTCCAGCAGTCACTCTGGGATGTCTTCCAATCCTGCTCACGCCACCTCCATCCTTAAGTCGTTTCATTCAGTTGATTATTGTGTTTGTTAAAAATTATAAGAACCCTCCTAGGCTAGTGAGAACTATCCAAATGGCCTACATCTTGCTTTAAACTATTTAAACCGTAGGGCAAACCCCGGACATGTTACCACCGTTCTTAAATTACTTCATTCATTTTATATTGTTCTTCTCTTCACCTATCTTGACAGTACAAGAATCGAGAAAATGGCTTGCCCGTATGGAGATCATACAATCAAATGAAACATATGGCGCTAATCAGAGCAACACCGTGGGGGCCTGCCCCCCTCACGAAGAAGCCGCGAGCCTGTCTCGCGCGAAAAGCCATGGACCTGTTCCACGCAACACCGTGGGGGCCTGCCCCCCTCACGAAGAAGCCGCGAGCCTGTCTCGCGCGAAAAGCCGTGGACCTGTTCCACGCAACACCGTGGGGGCCTGCCCCCCTCACGAAGAAGCCGCGAGCCTGTCTCGCGCGAAAAGCCGTGGACCTGTTCCACGCAACACCGTAGGGGCCTGCCCCCCTCATGAAGAAGCTGCGAGCCTGTCTCGCGCGATAAGCCGTGGACCTGTTCTGCGCAACACCGTGGGGGCCTGCCCCCCTCACGAAGAAGCCGCGAGCCTGTCTCGCGTGAAAAGTCGTGGACATGTTCCGCGCAACACCGTGGGGGCCTGCCCCCCTCACGAAGAAGCTGCGAGCCTGTCTCGCACGAAAAGCCGTGGACCTGTTCCACGCAACACCGTGGGGGCCTGCCCCCCCCCCCTCACGAAGAAGCCGCGAGCCTGTCTCGCGCGAAAAGCCGTGGACCTGTTCCACGCAACACCGTGGGGGCCTGCCCCCCTCACGAAGAAGTCGCGAGCCTGTCTCGCGCAAAAAGCTATGGACATGTTCCACGCAACACCGTGGGGGCCTGCCCCCCTCACGAAGAAGCCGCGAGCCTGTCTCGCGCGAAAAGCCGTGGACCTGTTCCATGCAACACCGTGGGGGCCTGCCCTCCTCACGAAGAAGCCGCGAGCCTGTCTCGCGCGATAAGCCGTGGACCTGTTCCACGCAACACCGTGGGGGCCTGCCCCCCTTACGAAGAAGCCGCGATCCTGTCTCGCGCGAAAAGTCGTGGACCTGTTCCGCGCAACACCGTGGGGGCCTGCCCCCCTCACGAAGAAGCCGCGAGCCTGTCTCGCGTGAAAAGCCATGGACCTGTTCCGCGCAACACCGTGGGGGCCTGCCCCCCTCATGAAGAAGCCGCGAGCCTGTCTCGCGCGAAAAGCCGTGGACCTGTTCCACGCAACACCGTGGGGGCCTGCCCCCCTCACGAAGAAGTCGCGAGCCTGTCTCGCGCGAAAAGCCGTGGACCTGTTCCGCGCAACACCGTGGGGGCCTGCCCCCCTCACGAAGAAGCCGCAAGCCCGTGTCGCGCGAAAAGCCATGGACCAGTTCCACGCAACACTATAGGAGCCTGCCCCCTCACAAAGAGGCCGCAAGCCAGGCCCGCGCACTAAGCCATGACAAAGATCAACTCCCACCAACAACCACCTCGTGACAAAACGCATCTGTGCAAAACACATGATAACGACATACAAATAAGGCTATCATATAAAAACAATGAATTGGAGCCCTAACGGCGACAATCTCAAAAGCTATAACAAAAGCAAATGACTACAAATAGATAACGAGACATACAACAGCAAATAAGCACTACAGTTACTCATCATCAGCATCTGAGCCAGAACGCTCATCACCTGAAATGTCCGCAAAGCTGAAACTGGAAGTATCACACCCAAGATGCTTCCCTATGAAGCGAAAGGCCTTCGAAACACCGCGACGAAGCGCTAACTGACGTATGTCATCCACCTGAGGTTCTACTTCCTTGGACCAAATGTCATCACGAACTTCCTCCGCAATCAGGCTGCGATCACGAATATAGTCCAGCGACTCCAAGTACTCCGCAAGACCTGCCGCCTTCAGCTCTGAGGTATGATCATCAGAAGATAACATCTCCACCTGCGCCTTCGCCGCCTGAAGCTGAACTTTAAGACCTGAAACCTCTTCCCGTGCCGCTTGCAATTGGGTCCCCAAGCCAGATGTTTCCTCTTTCGCATACTATAACATCTGGGCAGTCCTCTCCACCAGGGCTTTCTCCACATCCAAGGAGGCACGCACATCTTCTAACTCAGACTTCAGCTCTGACCCAACTCGATGGTACCGCGCGATGTCCCGGTCATGTTCTTCCTTGAGAGAAGAGAGTGAGCCCATCGACAGTCGAAGCTTCTCCTGCAAAGCGAGATATCCATCCTTCAGGCTCACGTAATGATCGTTCCAGGTAACCGCAATCTGTGCCTGAGCCTCAATCTGCAAAAAGAAAAAAAAACGTGCAATTAGCCGCCTTCAAACCAAAAAATAAAAGAAAAAGGAAGAAACAGTAAGTCACCAACTTACCGCATCGCTCATCGCCTTCAAAGAGGAAGACATCCGGGGAACCGTTGCGCTAACAAGCGCCTGTGGAGCCGGGGAAACAGGTAATTGTGTCTCAGAGACCAAATCATCAGAAGCTACCACCACAACGCCAGCATCATTAACGGGGGCCATCACCATTTTTCTCTTTCGACCCCCTCCCTGAGAAGATGACGCCTCTCGTCCCATGCCCACAGAAATACCACATCCCAACAATCGCTTCTCCTCTACAAACGCATATATATTGAAGAGGCGATTAGCCAGCTCGCGAGGCTCGGAAAATCCCAGCACAGGGGAGAAGTCTCGCTCCCTCCCTTTCACACGACGACAATGGTCAGGAAGCGCATTCCACACCTCGGGAAGACCCCAGGAATTCTTCACATATCCAAACAAAGTATTACCGTGGCGACGATCCTTACGAGACTCAAACTCCAGCCAAACCTTGTTGCTGCGCACCTCGATCCGCTCACCACCATCAAAGCGCACATTGCACCAATCCCGGAACTGATCTAGGGAAAGAGAGCCCCCATGCTCACGGAAAAAAGCAACCAAGCCTATGATGCAAGTAACCCCGGTTGGAGCAAACTGGGAAATAGGGACTCCACAAAACTTCAGAATCTCCACCACCTCGTCGCAGGGGGGAAGATGGAAACCGGATCTGAGCGACACTTCGCAAACAGTCAGCCAACCACGGGGAGGATTTTGGACCCGCTCCTCGGGACGAGGGATCCTCACTTCCAAGTCAGAAGGAAGTCCGTACTTTGTTCTCCAAATGGCCACACCATCTTCGGTCAAAGAGGAGCGTAGACGCATGGGTCCAACGGAACGCTTTGGTACCTACACACCGCAAAAAATCAGTCAGCACAAAGTGGTAAAATCACGCAACTACTCCCATGCACATAATCCATACGCACACGGCCTGCACGCGCGCACGGCATGCACGTAAATGCGGCCTGCACGCGCGCACAAATCTGTGCGCAAGCACCGCCTGCGCGCGCACACAACCGACGCGCGCGCACAGCCTCGCCTATGCGGGCAGCGCGCGCACGGCCAGCACGCGCGCGGCCAGCGCGCGCGGCCGGCGCGCGGCCAGCGCGCGCGCGCGCGGCCTGCGCGCGCGCATGCGCGGCCTGCGCGCGCGCATGCGCGGCCTGCGCGCGCGCATGCGCGGCCTGCGCGCGCGCATGCGCGGCCTGCGCGCGCGTGGCCAGCGCGCGCGCGTGCGGCCAGCCTGCGCGCGGGCAGCCTGCGCGCACGCGGCCAGCACGCACGCGGCCTGCGCGAGCGCGCGGCGCGCCCACGCGCGGGACGGCCTCCGCGCACGCGTGGCCTGCACGCACGACCTGTGCACGCGAGTTGGGCGCTTATCCCACTCGCATGCGCAGCCCTTACGCGCGCTCGGCCCTTTCCCTACATTGGGGGCACGCAACCGGCTCCTGCACCATGCCGGCCTCCGCACATGCTCGCCTGGCACCCGCTCACCAAACTAGCGCGCACCATCGTACCTTAGAGCCGCACGCCATCGCCGCCATCCCAGATTCAACGTCGGCGATCACCACCGCGACCAGAGTAAGAAATCTCTCCCAGTGTTTGCTTCTCTCCCAACTGAAAGAGATTTGGGGGGCAATTGATGGGTTCCACCTTAATTTATAAAGATGAAGAGACCCCCATGACCCCCACTAATGGAGATCATGGGTGGGCCCTCCTTACCCCCATAATCTCTCATGGAGATCATGGGGGTGGGCCCCCATGGCCGGCCGCGGCCATGGCCGGCCGCGGCCGGGGCCGGCCGCAACCATGGCCGGCCGCCGCCATGTCCGGCCGCCTCCTCGCCGTCGGCCTCATCCGGGCGGCCCCGCCTCAGGGTGGTCTCCCCGCCATCCGATTGAGGGAGAGGACCCATCGGCCGTCCGATCGGAACAAAACCACCCACTAACCCACTATGTTAGTGGTGGGGCCCCTCGTAACTTCCCCCTGGAGCCTATAAAAGGACCCCAGGGGCTTCTCATTTAATCATCTTCTTCTCCTACGCTTCCCCCTTCTTCTTCCTCAGGTGGGAGCTCTCCCATTTTTCTCCGCCGGCGGCCACCCCTCGTCGCCAACAACCAGCGGCCGCCTCTCGCTGCCAACCACCGGCAGCCGCCCGTGACCTCCAGCGGCCACCAACGGCTATCAGCACCCGCCAACGGCTATCAGCACTCGTCGTAGGCCATCGGCACCCGTCATTGGCTATTGGCACCCCACCAGCGCTCAGTTACAAAGGGAGCACTCCAAGGACAGAGAAAGACGAGCAAGGGAGGCAGTGACAACCCTTGGATACGCACCGCCTCTGAGCGCGCGCGCCTAAAGCATCCCACGCATTCCACCGTCCAAGTCCCGTTGGCGAGGCAGTCTATTGCCCCCCAACGGTTGCATACACTCTCTCTCTCTCTCCTCAAGATTATAACGGGAGCGGCCTGTCGCCCCGATTCACCCAACATACTGTAATCACTCTGATCTAGTTGATTTTGACCGGCAGCGAACCGGTCACGTGGTTTTTCACCCGGTTGAAGGGTTTTCCACGTTAAAACTCCTTGTGTTCATTTCCCCTCTTTAACTGACTGTGTGCGCGCTCGACCGCTCCGCGAGCTAAGGCGGTCCAAGTTAGTCCGGATCGACCGGAGCGCCGAGTTTGGCCGCAACAATATTTATATATATAAACATATATATATAAACATATATATATATATATATATATATATATATATATATATATATATATATATATATATATATATGGTTCGGGTGATGAGGGTTTTGAGGGTTTTGAGATAGAGGAACAACGCCGACCTTCTTCCTTGTTTTTTCCGAGAGCAAGAGGAGCGGCGACTTCCAGACGGAGCAACAACGACAGCACTCCTGTGAGGTGTGATTCCTACTTTTTTGTCTTGTCCATGGAGAAAGGGCTAATGAGAGGTGTGGTCGTCTGAGCAAACTCGCGAAGGACTTAGGGTTCGCCATTCTTCATCACAAGATGATTTTGCCGCCGTCCAATCTGTTCTCCGAGCTCCGCCTCCACCAGCGGGCTGCTCACCCTTGTGGATTGATGTTGCAAATCTTAAGAGGAAGGAGAGGACTCCTCCAGTATCCATTATCGGATGTCACCCCAGCAGGCTGCGGTGGCATCCGATAATGAGAACGATGTTGACGTTCTTCATGTTTCACCTAGTCTTGACACCACAGATGCATGGATTATGGATACTGTATGCTCATATCGCATGTGCCCGAACATAGAATGGTTTCATAGCTTCAGGAAATGTGATGGTGGGCATGTTTTGATGGGAAATAACTCAGAGTGTAGAACAATAAAGATTGGCAGTATAAGAATCAAGATGTTCGATGGAACCGTCAAAACACTCACAGATGTCAAATATGTGCCCGATTTAAGAAAGAGTCTTATTTTTAGGCACTTTGTAGGCGGCTGGTTATTCCTACATTGGTGATTGTGACTACTTGAAAGTCAAAAATGGCGCTCTAGTGGTGATGAAAGGTGAGTGTTCTGGTACTCTCTATAGACTGATTGGCACCACTATAGCTGGAGATGCAGCAATTTCTACGTCAAAAGACAAGGATTTTTCTCTGTTGTGACATGTCAGGCTTGGCCACATGAGCGAGAGAGGGGTGTTGGAGCTGCATAAAAAGGGTTTGTTGAAAGGAGTCAAAACATGCAAGCCTTATTTCTACGAGACGTGTATCCTCGGGAAATAGTGCAAGGTGAAATGTGTGACATCGAGCAAGCGCAGCAAGCAAATTTTAGAGTACATACATTCAGATGATTGGGGGTCATCCCCAGAGCCATCACTTGGAGGTGTCATGTATTTCATGACCTTCATCGACGATTTCTCAAGGAAGGTCTGGATCTACTTTCTCAAGCACAAGTCTGAAGTATTCGAGAAGTTCAAGATCTGGAAGACCAAAGTTGAAAAGCAGATCGGGCAGAAGGTGAAATACATCAGATATGATAATGACGGCGAATATATCTCAGCAGAGTTTTAAGCATACTATAGTCATGAAAGTATTACTCAGCATCTCACCATCCCAGGTACACCGCAGCAGAATGGTGTTGCAGAAAGGATGAACAAAACGTTGCTGGAAAGAGCACGGTGCATGGAACTGTTTGTCGATCTACCTAAGTCTTTCTAGGCCGAAGCCATGAATACAATATGCTATCTAGTGAATCGGTCTCCATCAATTTCACTAGATCTGAAGTCTCCACAAAAAGTATGGTCAGATAAACTGGTAGATTATTTTGATATTCATATTTTTGGATGTCCTATCTACACTTTGCTGTAGGAATCAGAAAGGACAAAGATTGATGCTAAGTCCAAGAAGTGTATCTATCTGGGCCAGAAGGTCGACACTAAAGGGTTCAAGCTATGTAATCCTGAAATCAAGAAGGTCGAGGTGAAGCGCGACGTCGTCTTTGATGAGGCTTCTATACTAAAGAAGTCTCAGTCTCATGCTAAAGATGTAGAGAAGACTCGAGACTCACCAGTGGCAGTGGAGCTTGATGGAAGTGACAAAGTAGACGATCATGATGATTCCTCCAACTCGAAGGAGCCGGACACTATGCAACCTGCCGAAGTGAAGCCGTACTCGGTTGTCAGAGGAAAGGCGAGGAGAGGTCAAACTGCCTCTCAGGCTACAGGACACAGTAGCATACGTTTTTCAGGTGATCTCCTCAGATCCTTGTTCTTATCGAGAAGCTATAGAAAGCAGAGACATTTCTCAGTGGAAACCTGTTGTGATAGAAGAGATGGAATCCCTTTAGAAGAACAAAACTTGGGACTTGGTTACTCTACCTAAAGGGGCTAAGGAAATCAGTTCCAAATGGGTGTTCAGGAAGAAGGATTCTATATCAGGGAAAGATCAGTGTAGATATAAAGCCAGATTCGTAGCCAAGGGGTTCGCGTAGAAGAAGGGAGTTGACTTTGATGAAATCTTGTCACTGATGGTGAAGCACTGTTACATTCGGGTGCTACTCGTCATGCTAGCTATGTGGGACATGAAGCTAGAACAGATGGATGTGAAGACTGTTTTTCTTCACGATAGCCTAGAGGAAGAGATCTATATTCTGCACCTTAAGGGGTTTATTTGACCTGGCGATTAGAAAAAGATGTGCAAGTTGAAGAGATCTCCTTATGGTCTGTAACAGGCTCCGAGAATATGGTACAAAAAGGTTCGACACTTTCATTACATCACAAGGTTACAGCAGGAGCCGGTACGACAGTTGCTTCTACTACAGATTTCTTGTAGATGACAATATTTTGATTTTGATGCTCCACATCGATGACATGTTGATTACCTGCAAGTCAGTCTGAGAAATTCAAGTACTGAAGCAGAAATTGAATGTTGAATTTGAGATGAAAGAACTTGGTCATGCTCAGAAGATCCTTAGGATGGAGATCAAGCGGGACATAAAGCAAGGCATTTTGTGGCTTTCTCAGACTGGTTACATTCAAAAGATATTGGAAAAGTTCAATATTGTGGAATCTAAAGCTGTTACAACTCATTTGAAACAACAGTTTAGATTGTCATCACAGTAGTGACCAGATACTGAGGAGGAATGCCAGAAGATGCTCAGAGTCGAAACTTTCGCAATTTTTCTCCTAAAATTGAGCAAATTAACTCGATGAAACACCGGCTTACAATATTCGGCTCGAGAATGGCTCGCCCGGCATTTGATCTCGCTCTATCGGCCAAGAAAGTTCGAGAAAGGCGATATTGTAGACACTTGTCATCCCACAGAGGGAGCAGATGTGAACTTATTCCCAGGTAAGAGCCTAGCATAAGATCCAATAAACAGTAGTTAGAAGAGTTCAAAAATTAAAATAAGGTTCAATAATCAGGACCTCTCATTGGCTTTGTTTGGCGAGCCATATTTGCTCCAGTGAGTATGGTCAAAAACACATTATCATAGAATGTATGTTTGGCAAAACAGTCGCAAAGGGTATTACGGCTATCAAGAAAATACACTAGTTTTGAGCATAAAATGCCAGAATTTTTTCAGGGAGGTCGCGCGTTCACGAACGATGGTTCATGACCATCGTGTTCACGACTGCCACCGGCGCGTTAAACTAAGCATATGTTTGCTAAATAACAGGTTGCACATCTCTTATTTTTGAAAACACCTTTATGGCAGAGCGGGGTGTTTATTATTATTATTTTTTAATTATATTTCATTCACTTCAAAATTGTGTACAAAATTTTAAAGCACATTTTCTATAAATTATTAAACTTTATGTATGTGTACAAAATAGAGATATTTATATATATAAATTATAATGTTCTTATAAAGTAGTTGCAGTACATGCTACTGTTTGAGTGAAGGAGTTACAGAGGTTGGAAGTTTATGCTAAGGAGTCGTCTATGGGACTGAATCGGATGCGGATGCGGGACAGAGCAGAATGGGGGAATGGAATGTGCCTTTTAAAAATGGGGTGCGATTAAAACCGTCGAAATGAATTAAAAATAGGATTTCGTTTCACTGCTTTGGCGGTTTGTTTTCCTTTTTGAGGTTTTCGTTGATAATCAAAATTTTGAGTGTAAAACCCCGTATTCGATGAGTGGGTCCCCCCTCCAGGATCAGTGCTTTGTTGGATCTTCAGGAGCGAGAGAGCTCAAGAAGGCGAGCGAGACCCTTCCAGTGTCCGCCAAATGGGTCCCCAAGCATGGCGAGCGAGCCGCGCGAGCCAGTTCCTCTTGGCGTTGAGTGAAGCTTGTCCTGTCGACGCCTTCCGCTCTTAGCGTTGAGTGAAGCTTGTTCTGTCGACGTCTTCCTCTCTTGGCGTTGAGTGAAGTTTGTTCTGTCGACGTCTTCCGCTTTTGGCGTTGAGTGAAGCTTGTTCTGTCGACGCCTTCCGCTCTTGGAGTTGAGTGAAGTTTGTTCGGTCGATGCCTTCCCCTCTTGGCGTTGAGTGAAGCTTGTCCTGTCGACGCCTTCCGCTCTTGGCATTGAGTGAAGCTTGTTCTGTCGACGCCTTCCGCTCTTGCGTTGAGTGAAGCTTGTACTGTTGACGTCTTCCGCTCTTGGGGTTGAGTGAAGCTTGTTCTGTCGACGCCTTCCGCTCTTGGCGTTGAGTCAAGCTTGTCCTATCGACGCCTTCCGCTCTTGGCGTTGAGTGAAGCTTGTCATGTCGACGCCTTCCGCTCTTGACGTTGAGTGAAGCTTGTCCTGTCGACGCCTTCCGCTATTGGTGTTGAGTGAAGCTTGTTCTGTCGACGCCTTCTGATCTTGGCTCAGGAAGGCGAGCGAGACTGATGCAGGACGACGCGTAGGGTTTACGCGTCTGTCAGCTATTTCTAGGAAACCCTAATACATGCAATGAAATATGAATTTTTATTGCCAATTTGTGAGCGGGCGCAGCACTTTTAAAATTTTGCAACTCGGATTCTTAAAGCACAAATTTACTTCTCCTTTCAAAATGGATTTTCTTAAATACGGTTCGATTTTAAATCTGGGGACGGAAGCTTGCAACTTTCATTCCGTTCCCTTTGTCGTAGTAAAACGGAAATCGTGAACTCCAAATACGTTTCCGTTTGGAGTTTTCGACGTAACGTTTGCTGACGAAGTTCGGGAGAAAACCCAGCAATGAGTCTATTTATCCTAATGAGAAAACTTAGACACACCCAAAGGAAGGAGAAAGAAACAATTACCCACGGAAGAGGCGTCTTTCGTATTCCGAAGTCGACGGTGATCACGCGAGGAACTCCTCGTCACCTTCGTCTTCGCTCCGAGGTCGGCCGCTATCGCACACGGGCACTAAGGAATTAATTCACTCCCTCACACGAGGTGGTTCCACGGAATCACTCAAAGCAAGGAAGCCACAAACCTAACACGCCTAAAATTCACTCGCTCTCACACTAGAGGCTCCACGAAATCTCTTTCACTCGAGGTGGCTCCACGAAATCTCTACACACGAGATAAACTTAATTTCTTTTTATCACTAACTGTTCACCGACAACAGTAACCACACTCCAAGTATAATAGCAACATGAACCAATATTAAGTCACAGTAACTTTGATGTTACTATTCTTCTTCCTGGACAAATTACGGCCAGCAATTACTCCTCAAAATACTTATCAACACATCACCTACAGGTTCCGACAGCAAGGGGAAGCAAACACAGCAAACTATTATCTCCTTCCTAAACATCATTCTACGAGCACAGTAAAATGAACTTACTGTTCATTATCTTCCCCGGATGAAATTAACAGGAAGTCAAATTTCAACAACTTTCACACAGGAAAATAGCAAGCTCACTAACACCTAACACCTGCTCACAGAGCTTTAACCGCCTAACTCTAACAGGAGCACACAGCAACCTCAACGAAACACATTCACAACAATTTTCTTCGTTTCAACATTCATCACCAACCGAAAAAAAAATACAAATACATCTCCTTTTATAGGGTTACAAACAACAACAACAAAAAAAGAGAAAAAAGAAATCGGGACCTGCCACGGCCATGGCGGAACTGCTCGACGCTTGAGGTGCGGCCATGGCAGAACTGCAGGGGTTGGGGCTTCGTGGCTCATCGTGGAGGAAACGACCCCTGGCCCAGCGCTGATTTCGGGGAAGAACCATCGGATCGTTGGGCTTGGCGTGGGAAGATTGGGGAGGAGCTTCTGCCCTTTTCTCTTGCGGCTCTGCTCCGGATCGGGAAATATGAACCCGTTAACCTACACTTCTTATATGTATATATATATATATATATATATATATATATATATATATATATATATATATATATATATATATATATATATATATATATATATATATATTTATTTATTTATTTATTTATTTATTTATTTATTTATTTATATTAATATATATACATATATATATTAATAACTTAAACCTATACCATATATGTATATATATGTATGTATATATTTTTTGTGTAAATCTATACATACATATATATTTATATTAAAATACAATTTCATAAAATTTCAAACAACAATATGCAATAATCAGGGCCGATAGCGGTTCGGACCGGTGCGACGTCGGGCACTCTTGCGACGACCTGATCTGGGCTGGTCTCCACCAACTCTCCCCCTCTCGAAATCACTCATCTCTGGTGAGTGCTCCGAGCGGTAATGTTGTAGAAGATCAGCATCCATGCACTCTAACTCTTCGGCCAAGACCCAGCTGGTCTCCGTCTCTGGTCTGTCATGCAAACAAACCAAATATCTCTAAAATCCACCATCAGTAGTGGTCACTGTTTCGTCATCCAATATCTGCTCGGGAACCAAAATCTGTCGCGGAAGTCGATCAGTAGCTCTGGGAACGAGTATAGTATACTCATCTGGTATCTCATGCTCAACCTGCAAGCTGTCAGTGAAAATGGGAGGAACTGCAGTAGACGTGTCAGTAGCGGAATGAAATTCAGGGTGTCCTGAATGTGTCTCCTCAGTCTCACTCACCAACCCAGAAGAATCAATTGGAGCAAAAGACAATGGAAATTCTAAAGACTCATGCGGGTAATCGTGGAATAACGTCAGATCGGCTACGTTGAAAACGGGATTTTCTCCCCAAATGGAAGGCATCTCAAGTTCATACGCATTCTGCCCAATCCGCTTCACCACTCTAAAGGGTCTGATTCTACGGCCAGCTAGATTCTTTACGGTACCTGAAGGTAACCGTTCCGGATTTAGTCGAACCATGACCAAGTCATCCACTTTAAAACTAGTAGCTCTTTTGTGTTTATTAGCTTGAGTTGCGTAAAGATCATAAGTGTTATGCAACTTCCGCTCAATCTCTTTATGCAAATCATGCAAATGTAATGCATACTCGTGTGCAAACTGGCTAGTCCTAAAAGTGTGTGATAATGGTGCTAAATCTAGCGGCACTCGTGCAGTGTGACCATGAACAACCTCATTAGGTGAAAGACCCGTGGATCTATTCTTCGAATTCTTATACGCTAACTGAGCGTGTGGAAGAATTAGATCCCAATTTCCCTGGTGGTCTCCTACCAAACATCGCAATAAATTTCCTAAACTTCTATTTACAACTTCAGTTTGACCGTCGGTCTGTTGATGATAAGCGGTCGAAAATAGAATTTTAGTGCCTAAAAGCCTCAATAATGACTTCCAAAAATAGCTAGTGAACTTAACATCTCGATCGGTAACGATAGTCTTGGGTATTCCTCGATGGGCGACAACTTCTTTATAATAAATACGAGCTATATGAGAGGCGTCATCGGTTTTGTTACAAGGGATAAAATACGCCATTTTAGGGAACCGATCAACCACCACAAGTATGGAATCGTGTTTCCTAAAAGTGCGCGGCAACCCAAGCACAAAATCCATGCTAACATCTGTTGGAGTTACCATGGTGATCTAGAAGTGGTCAAACATGTAATATCACTGCCAACGCGCAATGAGCCTGCAGGGTCGGACATAAGAGCATGTGGAGAAGTTGGAAGATTGACTGTGTTGGTAAGGGTTACCAATCACCACACAGAATGGGGTAGGGCAAACGTTGCCAAAGGAATTTCGTCGAGAGTCGTCGAGTATGACTCGCCGACTAAGGCAAAGTCATCGAGAGTCAACGGGAGTCGTCGAGTATGACTCGCCGACTAAGCAAAGTCGTCGAGAGTCGACGGGAGTCATCGAGTATGTCTCGACGACTAAGGAAAGTCGTCGAGAATCAATCTGCTGATTCGTCGAGAATCGAGGACAGAGTCATCGAGACTGTCTGCTGATTCTCGCCGAATCTGGCTGCTGATTCTCGCCGAATCTGTCTGTTGATTCTCGTCGAATCTGTCTTCTTGATCCCGCCGACTGATTCTCGCCGAACCTGTGCTGATTCTCGGCGAATGATTCTGAAACCCTATTTTGGGTGGTCTGCGGATAGCGATACTATAACGGTCCAGGCCCGCCAACCCGCGGGACCCAGCTGGCACCGCCGGCCCACCAGTAGTCCAGACACGGGCCCAATACTGGCAGTAAGCCTATCACATTCAAGCCTGCAGGCCGTACACCCCAACCCCTCTCCATTCACAGGCGAGTTGTTGAGGCCGGGGATCGAACCCGAGACCTCCTTGATAAGGAGTTTTCAAACCACTCCTCACAAAAGAGCTGAGCTCAGTTGGTGATGAGGAGTGGTTTGAAAACTCCTTATCAAGGAGGTCTCGGGTTCGATCCCCGGCCTCAACAACCCGCCTGTGAATGGAGAGGGGTTGGGGTGTACGGCCTGCAGGCTTGAATGTGATAGGCTTACTGCCAGTAGTGGGCCCGTCTTTGTAAGACCCCTTTTTTTTTTTGAAAACCCGGGGTCTTATGCCCAGAACCGCCGCTTTGCGGTGACACCTTCGCACCCGGGAAGGTCGTCACTACAACGCGCCGATTCTGCCGGCCTTTTCGATCACAATAAGTAGCAAGCAAGAGAGTAGCAAGTCCACCAAAAGAGAATATCACATAAAATAAAACTCCACGAAGGGAGTGTCCACAGAAAATCATCAGAGTATAAATAGTCTGGAAATAAAAGGACTCATGCCCGGTACATCAAATCCTCACTACAAGATCACTCAAAAGCGGAAACAAAACTAAAACTCTACGAAGGGCCGGGACTCACAGTCCCCGTAGTCTGGACTCCAGTGCTAGACTGTCCCATCTCCAAGCGTACCGGCCTCCTGGGCTGCTCCTCCATGCTGGGCTCCGCGATCCCCTAATATGATATGGTTCGAAAACAGTTAGTCTAAAAGACTAAGCCCTATCATCCCCCACCCCTTCCCCCACGTTCTAAGGCATCGGGCGGAGAGGAAGAAAGGGGAGGACATAAAAGTGGAGATAAATTCCAAAGCAGATGACGGTGGACCTAACTAGCAAGTTATAACAGGTGAACAGTATAAATGTTGTAATAGGTATAACAGAAAGGTAAGTAAGTAAGAAGTTAAACCTTCGCTTATGTGAGTACACATAAGCCAAGGGATCTTTTGCAAGGCTCCCATCGTATAACGCGTCCCATACCGCTTATACGTTGGGGTGTCGGTTATCAAGCAGCAGATATACATATATCAAATTAACCTTAATTTATAAACTTGCCCACACAAGCTTATAGACCAAGGGGTCGTTTTGCAAGTCCTAAAGTATAAGCGTCCCATTCCACTTATACTTTAGGTGTCAAGGTTGTTATGAATGATTATGACATGCAGCTATATGGTGGGTTATGATGTTCAAGCAGTGCAACTCACACACACAACTTTGTGTACACAAACCTTTAGTTCCCCCTTTCTGGAGATAACTCCCAGGATACTCCTGTAGTGGCAAACGGAAGCGGTGGGTTGGGCCTCGCCCACCTCAAAACCAGTAAAAGCACCACTGGTCTGACCTATCGTACGCCCTCAACGCCTGGTGCACGAGGCGGACTCCTGCGTACTCTTGCCGACTGGTCCGCCGGACTTAACCTTGGCTAAGTGCTAGTCACCTTGTCGAGTCAACGATATCGGTGTCGGTGCAATCGAACTCCCCGATATCGAAAACCCACCACCTTAATCTTTCCTATTTTTATGCACATGCAACAGTTTAATATATAGCAATTTTAAAGTGTCAAACTCCCGGACTAAACCGTCCGTATAAACCACATCCGAGACCAAATTCCCCGGACTAAAATGTCCGGCTCATCTCCAGACTTCATCTCTTAGAACACCACGGGACAGCGCCCCCTTGAACACCTCGGGACGACTTAACCACTACCAACCCTAACGAATGAGTGTGTGCAACGTGAATCCCTATTAGGCTAATTACTCTTTCGTTTGTTTAAGATTTACGTTAGCCCAGGACTGCCCCCGGCATACCCCGTGAAGGGCTCTCAAGGGGCACTAGGAACCAAGACGGCGGCATTACGGCCCGAAGTTTCCCTTTCGCAAGGCACTTATTGTTATTGGTTGTTTTTCCCTTCCCCGTTCTCTCTATAAATTGCATCAAACTAAACCTAGGGTGGATTTGACTCTTCACTCCTACGGGGACGGCGATCTTTTGTCGGTCCCACGCACCTTCTAGAGCGCATCAACTCATTCCTCACCGCACTTGGAACCTCCTATGGTGATCCATCCTTTTTCTTTAAATCCAACCAACACAAGCTGTCCTTATGCTAACCCAAACCTTCTCTTGTTGCTCATTTCCCAAAATTACTAAATGCAGACCACCTTAAACTAAGTAATGTCTACGATAGGATGTCCTTTGTGTTTTCTTCCATACGGCCTAAGTTAATTTCTGGGGGCCTATCATGACATTATTGAATCGATTTTTCTGATAATAATAATTTTTCCAATTAACCTAATAATTAATTAATTTTTATTAAATCCAAGGTCTTCCAAATTTGAACAAGAAGTATACTTTTCAGTCATGTATAAATCATAATAAATTTAAGACAAATACTACTATGTCTAAAAATGATATATCCAAGGTTTGGCAATTTTCACTAAGGTCTAAGGGGCCTAAACATATTTTTTGCAATAATCCATTTCTTTCATGTCTAATGAATAAACCACATCAAATTCTCTTCTAAATAATTTGTATTAATTACAGGGTACTAGAAATACCATGAAAACAGTACTATAAAATTTTCATAATTTTCCTGCTGGAAATTAATTTATAATAAAACATTTACTAAAACCCTAATCTAGCATGCTTGTGAATCAAGTACAATATCCATAACTCCAAAAATCCAGAATAAAATCTCACTGATTCATAATGAATTAAAAACACCATTTACCAACTTTCATAATTTTCCAGAGACTATTTATGCCATGAAATATTTTTAAAACATAGAGCCCTTTAATAATACTTGTGAATGAACTATTCTGTTTAATCAACATAAAATTGAACTAAAATTCATGGGAATTCCTACTGACCAAAAACATCTAATTCCAGAGTTTCAAGGGGGCCTAATTTGAATTAAAAATCTTTAACAAATAAAACATCAAAAAGGGCTATACCCACATTCATGAATGAAGTACTAGAAATACCTATCCAAAAATTCTAGTAAAATTATCCAAGGGTCCTAAATACCCTAGAAACACACTGCCCAAATTTCATGGATTTTAAAAGAGTTTAAGATACTGTTTTGACCTAAAATTCCTTCTACCCTAAAACTAGGGTTTAAGTTTTGAGGTAGCTACCTACATCAAAATTCTCTAACATTACAACCAGAGAGTTACAAGCTCATTAACAACCTCTCCACTAAATCTCAAGGCCATACAAGGGCATTTGCCCCCTATGTCCTTCACAAACCCCCAAAGTCCACCTTTAGGGTTTTAACCTGGGCCCTAGGGTAAACTTACCCTAAATCATCCCATCTTCCCTAAGGATAATCTTAGGACCAAAATAAACCAGTGGTCAAAATCTCAACATCTGTTGAGGTGAGATGATCATACCAGAGTGCAAGGAACCTTCTCACTAAGCTTCCTTCTACTAGGTCAAAACTAGGGTTTAGAGGATTCCTAATCAAAACTCAACCAAATGAGTTTTGAACCAGTCCTAGATACCTATACCAGGGACACCTCACCAAAATTTGGGAGGGTTTGGAGGTCATTTGACCCTTCAACTACCTTACCCTAGATTTTCTAGGTTTAGGGCAAAACACTAGGTTAAACTTCTTTAAATGGGTTCCAATTTTTACAGGAGCTAGGTATAGGTGATATTAAGCCCCTGTCCAAAATTCAAAGCATTTGGACCAAGGATTAGGTGTGGGGAATTTTTCAAAGATCTGCCCTATTTGTAGGACCTACCCTAGTATAATGGCTCTATAGGTCAGAATACTTGTCCTATAATTTTCCATAATATATCAAACTGTAGATAATTAAAAAGCCTACAACATTCATGTTGGTCAATTTTGATGTACAAGCCTCCAAAGGGCCTAAATAATTTTTATAATAAAACTGCCCTAAACCTAGGACATAGCCATAATCAAATGACCCTACAGGCCTAGGTTCTCAACCAAATTTTCACCACAGCATATCAAATTGTAGGTATTGAAAGGGCCTACAACTTGCATGCTAAAAACTTTTCATCAGGTGCCCATAAGGGGCCTAAAATCCAAAAACAGTAAACTGTATATTAAAAAAAACACAGAAAAACAGAAAATAGGATTATTGATCCTGCACGAATCTTAAAGCAGGATCGGGTGGCTCCTGTTCATCTTCCCCGATGGAGCCGAAAATAGGGCTGCGCAGGTGGTTTTTGCGGGCTATCTACCGGCGGCCTGAGGCGGCTCCACCACCGGGAAACATCCCCAAATTGTTCCTGGTGGTGGGGGCTATCATTGGCCGGAGCTAGGGCGGCCGGAGGTGGCGGCGCCGCCCTAGCCGAGAGCTCAAACTCTCCAAAAAAAATGGCATTTTTCCAAAAACCTAAAATCTAAACTCGGGTTAGATGAGCATGGAAATGGTTTCTAAGCATTCCTAGGATCTAAGCATGAGAGAAGGAGAGGAGGACCTGAACTCGGGCTTGGATGCGGGTGGATCGACGGGAATTCATGGCGGCGGCGGCGATTTCTCCTTTGGTGGCTCCGGCAGTGGTTCTCCCTCCTTCTAATGCTTTGAAATTCGTCGCCCTAGCTTGCTGGTGAGGTCTATATGGCCAGGAGGGGAGGGGGAAGGCAGTTATGAAAGACACCACTAATGGCCATTAAGGGAGGTTGCGGCCATGGTGGAGGGGGGGGTGAACCTAGGCCTAGGTGGCCAGGAAACGGCTGGAAACTCCTCCCCTTCCCTAGGGGAGTTGAATTCAGCCATTAAGGGTGGCCTTTGGCCTCCCTTTGGCCGAATTCCTCCTTCCCTCTCTCTTGGATTTTTCTCTCTCCTCCATTATCATGAAAATGGAGCTCACTTTCTCTCTCCTAGTCACCAATGTTGACTTGGTCAATTCCCTAGGATATAGGCAGCCAAATATGATAAAAATAATCATGCAAGAGTTAGCCTAAGGAGGAGGGTGGTTTGAGGTTGGGTTAGCCCATATAGGCTAGGTTTGACTTGATTTGGGCTTGGGGTTGACTTGGTCGAATTGACCACTATGGTTGACCCAAGTGGGTCCTTGGTGACTCATTGGGCCCACATTAGGTCTAAGGGAATTTTTTTAGAGTCACAATGAACCTACTAGGCCACCCAAAATCAGAGTTTTGAAAATTACTATTTGCAGACCAAGTGGGTCTCAACTAGGTTTTTAGGTCACTTGATCTCCTGGGCTCACCTAGGTTAACTCATATGACCTAGTTACGCTCAAGTCACTCCTAAGGGGGGGTCTAATTGGAAAATGGGATGTTACAGATACTCTTAGGTCTGTTTATGCCTTTGGTATAAATTGAGACTTAGGGTTTTGGGAAGAATAAGATCGGGCTTTTTCTCGTGTGGCTGGATCGAACCCGACGGAAGCATTCCGCCACTCGCTCCGCCGATTCCCGAACCCCGCCGACGGAAGAGTTTCGCTTCCGCTGCCTCGTTCGCTCCGCCGATCACCTTCTCTCCGGCGACAGTCGCCGGTGTTGTTATTCCTTGCGCGGACCTAGCAGTCCATGGAAGTGCAAGGTGCGGTTGATCTCCTTCCCGACCTTTCGTGCGACGAAGCTCGGTGTTCTCCTGCTCGTGTGGATTTCTGCAGAGATGTAGACATTATTCTACGTAGAACTCGCCACAGACAAGGACTCAAAGCTTGGAGCATCTCTGTTGAGTTTTGACTCAACACTGGAAAGGTAACTTTTACCTAGTTGTTTGTTAACTTCTTGATTCAACATTCATGGCACGATCCCAATCTCTTTGGGTTGTTCTTGATTTTTGTTACTTCCGCTGCGTGCACAAGCGTTGTGTCATCCTCATAGAGAAACCCAACAGTGGTATCAGAGGGAGGTTCTGGCCATGATTGTTGTTTTGGAAGTTAGGTTATTCCAGTACGTGTAAACCTAGGGATTTAGAAGCGTTCTAAATGTCTAGATTTAATCCTGGAACATCAATTGTTGATGGTTTTTCCAAGGGAAATCGGTGGGCCCATAACCCACAGTTTAGGGGCTCTGCCCCTTGGAACTCGGCCAGGAACGTCTGGGATTTCGTGGTAATTTCTAATTGTTAGAAATTGTTGTCTCCTTAGCAGTAACCGTCCCTCGAGTGGTTAATGAACCAGTGCATTGTTTTGGATTTTGAATCCAACAATGAGAGACGAGCTTGTCTACTGCTTTAAGTTGAGTTGCCTTTGTCTTTGTCCAATGCATGTAAATCTGAAGATTTGGAAGAGTCCGGATGTTCAGACTTAGCCCTTTCTTCTATAAAATGTTGATAGTATCATGTTGTGCACATAAGAGATGCATGTTGTTTTTAGAGATTGTTTTTTTGTGGATGTGCACATTGATCAAATGTTGATCATGGTTAATTGTTAACCAATAATCAAAAATCCCTTCCTCTAATATTAAGTGTTCGGATGCCTTCCGATGAATGACATTCTTCCTGCCTCGATCGATGAAGTGTGGGCTTGCCAAAGCAAGGTGTATTAATCTATCTTAGTAAGGGTGCGAGCGGATAATTGTGATATCCCACTGTCGACATCGGGTCTAACTTAACTAGGTGACCTCAAAGGTTGAGTGCCTAGAGGCATAGGGTTGGCATGCACTATATGATAGATGCGAATAATGAGTTATTCACCAACCATACAAAAATTGCATGAGGATGCAATTGGCAAGCATTGCCTACCTAAATAACCACATCGTGAGAGAAAAGCCAAAGCTGACTCATTGTGTTGGTGAAATACGGATCTTGTCCACTAAGAGAGTAGCTCGCATGAACTCTCCGAATTGATAGTGAGGGCCATCATTTCGAATAAAATAGTGGGAGTTTTAATTGAAGTCCAAGTTAAAATAAATTGTATTTTGAAATTTTGGTACTGATATTATTCTGCATGAATTCTTGTAGAATTCCATGGCAAGTGGTTCACACTCCACTCTGTCTCTGAGAGCCATTCTTGAGAAGGATAAGCTCAATGGGACTAACTACATGGACTGGTACAGGAACCTGAGAATTGTTCTCAGGCAAGAGCGAAAGCTCTATGTCTTGGAAGAAGAAGCCCCCGAGGTGCCGACCAGGAATTCTTCCCGTGCTGATAAGGATACTTATAAGAAGTATACTGATGATGCCTTAGACATCGAATGTCTTATGCTTGCCACCATGAACTCTGAGCTTCAGAGGCAACTTGAGAACATGGGGTGCAAGGAGATTGACGAGCATCTCAAGAAAATGTTTCAAGGGCAAGATCGTCAAGAGAGGTTTGACGTCACAAAAGCGTTGTTTCAGTGCAAGATGGGAGTTTGAGACTCAGTAGGGACTCACGTACTCAAGATGATTGGGTATATAGAGAACCTTGAAAGGCTGGGTATTCCTCTGGGTCAAGAGTTGTCCACAGATCCGATCCTGCAATCGTTTTCGGACAGTTATGAACAGTTTGTCTTGAACTACAACATGAATGAAATAGACAAGACACTGCCCGAGCTCCTAGGCATGTTAAGAACTGCCGAGATCAACATGAAGAAGGCCAAGCCTGTCAGCCCCATACTAATGGTGCATAAGGGCAAGGGCAAGGCCAAGGGCTCTATGAAGACGAAGGTGGGACCTAAGTCACATCTTGAGCCCAAGTCTTCTGCATTGAAGAAAAAGAAGAGCACGGTGAAGGAAGGGAAATGCCACCACTGTGGCAAGGCTGGTCATTGGAGGAGGAACTGTCCTTCTTACATTAAGGGTCTGCAGAAAATAAAGGGAGGTATGACTTCCACTTCAAATATTTATGTTATAGAAATAAACTTCTCTGCTCCTTCATCTTAGGTATTGGATACCGGATGTGGTTCACACATTTGTACAAATGTGCAGGAACTGGAAAGGAGAAGATTGTTGAGTAAAGGGGAGGTGGACCTGCACGTCGGCAATGGAGCAAGAGTTGATGTTGTAGCCGTAGGGGTTTACCGTCTTTCTTTGCCCAGTGGGCTTGTAATAGAACTAGATAATTGTTATTTTGTTCCGGCCATAACTAGAAACATTATATCCATTTCATGCTTGGACATGATTGGATTTTCTTTTATAATTAAGAACAACTGTTATTCTATATTTAAGAATGATGTTTGTTATGCTGTAGCCCAATTGTTTAATGGTCTTTATGTTTTGAACCTGGACCATCTGATCTATAATGTAGAAAATAATAAAAGACTAAGAATAAATGACTCAAACCCTACATATCTATGGCATTGTCGTTTGGGACATATAAACGAGAAGCGCATATCCAAGCTCCTAAAGATGGACTTTTGGACTCATTTGATTATGAATCATTTGAGCGATGCGAATCTTGTTTGTTAGGCAAGATGACTAAAGCCCCTTTCACTGGTTATACTGAGAGGGCGGAGGATCTCTTGGGTGTTGTACATAGTGATGTATGCGGACCCATGAGCTCTATGGCTAGAGGTGGATATTTCTACTTCGTTACATTTACTGATGATTTCAGTAGATACGGATATGTGTATCTTATGAAGTGCAAATCCGAGACCTTTGAAAAGTTCAAAGAGTTCAAAAATGAAGTAGAAAACCAGTTGGGTAAAAGGGTTAAAGCACTCCGATCTGATCGAGGTGGCGAATACTTGAGTCATGAGTTCCGTGATCATCTAAAAGAGTGTGGTATTGTATCACAACTCACTCCACCTAGAACACCACAACATAATGGTGTGTCTGAGAGGAGAAATCGTACTCTGTTAGACATGGTACGTTCGATGATGAGTCATGCAGACTTGCCTGTTTATTTTTGGGGTTTTGCTTTAGAGACTGCTGCTATGACACTGAATCGCGCTCAAACAAAAACGGTTCTGAAGACACCATATGAGATATGGACTGGGAAGCGTCCTAGTATGTCGTTCATTAAAATTTGGGGCTGTGAGGCATACGTGCAACGTCAAATGCCTGACAAGCTGGAACCCAAATCGGGTAAATGTTATCTGGTGGGATATCCTAAGGAAACGAAATGGAATTACTTTTACCTACCGTCCGAGGGCAAAGTGTTTGTCGCAAGGACTGGCGTCTTCTTGGAAAGAGAATACTTATCAAGAAAGACTGAAAAGGTAGAACTTGAAGAAGTTCAAGAACCACAGGTAGTGAATGAATCGAAATTGGATTCTGAGACAGGACTACAAGATGTTGTAGCTAGAGAACCTACTCAAGAAACACAAGTCCTACGTAGATCTAGTAGACCGAGATTTGAGCCTGAGAGATATGGATTTCTCATGTCTCAAATAGGTAATGTGTTGCTTATGGATCATAATGATGAACCAGCAACCTACCAAGAGGCTATGAATGGACCGAACTCCGACAAATGGCTTGAGGCTATGAAATCCGAAATGGACTCCATGTATGCAAACCAAGTTTGGAATTTGGTGGAACCACCTAAAGAGGTACGACCCATAGGGTGCAAATGGGTCTTCAAGAAGAAGACAGACATGGATGGGAATGTACAGACATTCAAAGGGCGACTGGTGGCTAAGGGTTTCAAGCAAATTCATGGTATTGACTATGATGAGACCTTTTCCCCTGTTGTCATGGTAAATTCCATAAGGATATTGTTTGCTATTGTTGCGTATTATGAATACGAGATCTGGCAGATGGATGTCAAAACGGCTTTCCTTAATGGAAACCTCCTTGAGGAAGTGTACATGACACAACCCGAGGGTTTTGTATCCCCAAATGAAGCAACTAAAGTATGCAAGCTGAATAGGTCCATTTATGCACTGAAGCAGGCCTCTCGAAGTTGGAATCTTCATTTTGATGAGAAAATCAAAGAGTTTTGTTTCATCAAGAATGAAGATGAGCCTTGTGTTTACAAGCGAATCAGTGGGAGCGTTGTTGTCTTCCTGATATTGTATGTAGATGACATACTATTGATTGGGAATGACATTCCTGCCCTGAAATTTGTTAAGAACAACCTAGGGAACTGCTTTTCTATGAAGGATTTGGGTGAAGCGACTTATATACTTGGTATTAAGATCTATAGAGATAGATCGAAGAAGTTGCTGGGTTTGACCCAGAATACATACATCGAGAAGGTGTTGAAGCGGTTCAACATGCTTGAGTCCAAGAAAGGATTTTTACCCATGTCTCATGGTGTGAATCTTTCTAAGGACCAGTGTCCAAAATCTTGTGAAGATAAGGACCGCATGAAGTTGATTCCATAAGCTTCGGTAATTGGATCAATCATGTATGCAATGTTATGTACTCGACCCGATGTCTCCTTTGCTTTGAGAATGACTAGCAGGTATCAGTCAAACCTCGGTGAGTGTCACTGGATTGCAGTCAAGAATATCCTAAAGTAATTGAGAAGGACAAAGGATGTGTTCTTGGTGTATGGTGGAGAGGAAGAGCTCGTTGTAAATGGTTACACGGATGCTAGCTTCCAAACTGATAGGGACGATTCAAAGTCTCATTCAGGGTTTGTTTTTTGCCTTAATGGAGGAGTTGTGAGCTGGAAGAGTTCCAAGCACGAGACAGTTGCTGATTCTACAACAGAGGCCGAGTATATCGTTGCAGCTAACGCAGCGAAGGAGGCTGTATGGATTAGGAAATTCATCGGCGAGCTTGATGTAGTTCCTAGCATTATTGGTCCCGTAGTTCTCTACTGTGATAACAATAGTGCAATTGCATAATCTAAGGAACCTAGATCTCATCAGCGCTCCAAGCACATACTTCGGCGGTTCCATCTTATTCGTGAGATTGTAGAACGAGGAGATGTGAACATTTGCAGAGTGCCGACTGAGGAGAATATTGCGGATCCACTGACAAAGCCTCTCGCACAGAGAAAGCATGATGGTCATACTAGATCAATGGGTATACGATACCTAAATGATCAACTCTAGTTAAAGTCTTGTGGGTGCATGTAAACATATATTTTGTTGGCTGTTTATTGTTTATTCATATGATGAATCATGTACCTAGATTTTTTTTTTACAATTAATAGCATGTTCTTTTATTATGGTTTCTCTATGCGATAGTTAAATGTTAACATAATAAATACCCTTAGAATGTTCGCTTCCATAGGACATCAAGTACGTGACTTGAATGTGAGAGTTTGTGATTTATTTGAAGCTTCATTCTTAAAAGGTCCCTGGTCGTAGTATCATCATAGAAACTAAGGGTGATGATGATACATTAAGACTAGCATGTGTGTTGACTGATGACTAGTTCTCATAGGTCATGATATTGTGATATCAAGTCATCACGTGGGTACTTGTTAATGAACAAGTTGTACTGGACAGACCCAACCTGAGACTACTCTGTGGATTGTTATCTTAACGTGTCACGAGTAGGTCTCAATTGACAATGGTGTTGTGGTCCTTTGACCTGAAGTCACAACATTCATCAAGTGAGGAAGAGCGTGCTTTGATGTCATCTAAAGTCTTCCTTGAGAAAGGTTGATGATAAGGGTGGTTGTTGGGCACGTTACAAATCATTTGGGTGTTTGTGTGTGAACAGATATGGGATTTGTCCTTCTATATGACAGGAGTTGCATCCATAGGCCCCTTGATGGAACTGGACTGAGAAATGCATGGCCATGCTTGGTTGAGTCAATATGTGATATTGGACTCACCATTCTCTGGAAGTCCGTTCTAGATCAAGAAACTTGGATTGAGCTATTATGAGGGTGACACGGTCCATGCCTCTAGTTCTTTTCGGATGTAAGGGACAAAGGGACAAAGACAACGCTGGGACATTGTTCATAAAGGCTTATGATTTATGAACTCGTATTGCTTGGGGAGCAATGATGCATTGCTAGATGCCGCTCATTGTTTGTGAGGTTTTTAGTTTGATACTTTCAAGATCAATTGGGAGACTGTTGGAGTTACCATGGTGATCTAGAAGTGGTCAAACATGTAATCTCACTGCCAACGCGATATGAGCCTGCAGGGTCGCACATAAGAGCATGTGGAGAAGTTGGAAGATTGACTGTGTTGGTAAGGGTTACCAATCACCACACAGAATGGGGTAGGGCAAACGTTGCCAAAGGAATTTCGCCGAGAGTCGTCGAGTATGACTCGCCGACTAAGGCAAAGTCGTCGAGAGTCGACGGGAGTCATCGAGTATGACTCGCCGACTAAGGCAAAGTCGTCGAGAGTCGATGGGAGTCATCGAGTATGTCTCACTGACTAAGGCAAAGTCGTCGAGAATCAATCTGCTGATTCGTCGAGAATCGAGGACAGAGTCGTCGAGACTGTCTGCTGATTCTCTCCGAATCTGGCTGTTGATTCTCGCCGAATCTGTCTATTAATTCTCGCCGAATCTATCTTCTTGATCCCGCTGACTGATTCTCGCTGAACCTGTGCGTATTCTCGACAAATGATTCTGAAACCCTATTTTGGGTGGTCTGCGGATAGCGATACTCTTAGGTCTGTTTATGCCTTTGGTATAAATTGAGACTTAGGGTTTTGGGAAGAATAAGATCGGGCTTTTTCTCGTGTGGCTGGATCGAACCCGACGGAAGCGTTCTGCCGCTCGCTCTGCCGATTCCCGAACCCCGCCGACGAAAGAGTTCCGCTTCCGCCGCCTCGTTCGCTCCGCCGATCACCTTCTCTCTGGCGACAGTCGCCGGTGTTGCTATTCCTGGCGCGGACCTAGCAGTCCGTGGAAGTGCAAGGTGCGGTTGATCTCCTTCCCGACCTTTCGTGCGACGAAGCTCGGTGTTCTCCTGCTCAGGTGGATTTCTGCAGAGACGTAGACATTATTCTACATAGAACTCGCCACCGACAAGGACTCAAAGCTTGGAGCATCTCTGTTGAGTTTTGACTCAACACTGGAAAGGTTACTTTTACCTAGTTGTTTGTTAACTTCTTGATTCAACATTCATGGCCCGATCCCAATCTCTTTGGGTTGTTCTTGATTTTTGTTACTTCCGCTGCGTGCACAAGCATTGTGCCATCCTCATAGAGAAACCCAACAACATCATCCCAAAGAATACTGGGCACCGGTAAAGGTGTATATAATCCAGCGGGTTGTTTATTGCCCTTCGCTACCTGACAAGTGCGGCAGCTACTGACAATCTGAGCGATAACCTGCTTCATCCCGGGCCAATAGAAGCGCTCCTCTACTAAGACTATCGTCTTATCATGACTAAAGTGTCCACCTAAGCCTCCGCCATGCAATTCCCAAACAATGAAGTTTCGCAACGAGGTGCGGGGAATACACAGACGGGTCCCACGAAACAAATATCCGTCTCGAATGAGATAATCAGTCTCATCATGATAGGGATCCGAACGCATCGCATCATAAATGCCGCTAAAATCAGGACAACTAGAATAATCATCCTTGACACGCTCAAATCCTATCACCTGAGTACGCATCTGAGATAATACATGGGTGACTCGACTAAGGGTGTCGGCAAGCCTATTCTCTGTTCCCTTGCAGTGTTTGAGAATGAAGGTGTATTCTTATAAATATGAAACCCACTTAGCATGTCGAGGGTTCAACTTTTGTTGCGAATTGATATAACGCAACGCCTGATGATCAGAGTGGAGGACAAACTCCTTAGGCAACAGATAATGCCTCCAATGACGTAACGTTTGTACAATCGCATAGAACTCGCGCTCACAGTTGGAATAATTCAGCTTCGGGCCTGAGAGTTTTTCACTGAAAAATCCAATTGGGTGACCCTCTTGACTAAGTACACCTCTTATCCCAACTCCTGAGGCATCACAAGATACCTCGAATACCTGACTGAAATCAGGGAGTCTCAAAACAGGTGCAGTGGACATCTTATCTTTGATAATTTCAAAGGCTCTAGCTGCCGATAATGTCCACTGAAAATTTCCCTTCTTCGTACACTTAATGACATGTGCAATAATCGTACTGAAGTTCTTAATGAATCGACGATAAAATGTGGCTAGTCCATGAAAGCTACGAACATCGTGAATGTTCTGAGGGGTAGGCCACTCACGAATCGCTCGAACTTTCTCGGGATCCATAGTGATGCTAGTGGAACTCACTATATATCCAAGAAAGATAACAGACTCAGCCATAAAAACACACTTCTTCAAGTTGATATACAGTCGTTCGACTCGCAGGAGCTCGAAAATGATATGTAGGTGAGTCAAGTGCTCACTCTCAGTCTGACTATATATCAAAATGTCGTCGAAATAAACTACTATGAACTTTCCAATATAAGGTCTAAAGACCTGGGTCATCATCCGAGCGAAAGTACTAGGGGCATTGGATAACCCAAAGGGCATCACAAGCCACTCGTAAAGGCCATCCTTCGACTTGAAGGCAGTCTTCGACTCGTCTCCTTCGCAAATGCGAATCTGATGATAACCACTACGAAAATCGATCTTAGAAAAGATCGTGGCTCCAGTCAACATGTCTAACATGTCATCCAGTCATGGTATCGGGAATCAGTATTTCACAGTAATCTTGTTGACAGCACGACTGTCAACACACATACGCCAAGTACCATCCTTTTTTGGAGCAAGGAGGGCAGGCACCGCACATGGGCTAAGGCTATGACGGATAAAGCCTCTATCAAGTAACTCTCCGATCTGCTTCTGCAGCTCCTCATGGGCAGCATGATTTAATCGGTAATGCGGTAAATGTGGGAGGGAAGCTCCAGGAACGATATATATCGCGTGCTGGATACATCTCATGGGAGGTAACTCAGTCGGAAGCTCATCAGGGTGTATATCCTGGAACTCCTCTAAGAGTCTCCTAGCAGGTATAGGAATAGACTCATATCTCTCTAGTTCGTCAGATGCCTGTAAAACTTCTAAGGCATAAATAAATTCACCATCGAAGCTCTCTCGATGGAAATCAGTGCCTCGTATAATGCTAAGAGTCTTCTTCCTTTCAGTAGGAGGAAGAGATTCTTTCGCACTACTATTCGTGCGGGATGTTGGTGTTGTGGGTCGCACCGGGTTCAACACTACTCTCTTTCCGTCAAGTAGAAAGGAACAAGTGTTGGACCTGCCATGTATGAGTACATCTCGGTCATACAACCAAGGTCTCCCTAGTAATACGTGGCACACATCCATAGGCATAACGTCACACCAAATCTTATCGGTATATGGTCGGATAGTGATGGGCACTAAACATCTCCTAGTCACAGATAAGGTAGTCTTGGTTACCCAAGCTACCTGGAATGGGGAAGGGTGCGGCTCAGCAGTGAGTCCCATGCGGGCTAAGGCTGTCTCAGCTATCACATTCATACAACTCCCGCTGTCTACTACTAAACGACACACTTTCTCCCCCGCCTTAAAGTAAGCTTGGAAGATGTTCGTCCTCCAATAGTCGGCTGACTCTTTTGGTGTAGATAACATGCATCTCACCACTAGAACGTCGGAATCTATCTCCTTATCACTAGGCGTACCGTACACTTCATCATTCAAAATATGTGAGTCCATCTCGACTCCAACTTCTTCTATAGACTCAACCTCCTCAGTCACCTCATGAATAACTAATGTGCCTCTCCTCTTTGGACAATCCCTAGATATATGACCCATCTGCTGGCACTCATAACATCGGATCTGTGAAGGGGTCACAGTTCCCATGGGGGCTTTTCCTTTCTGATCTCTCGTAAAGGTCGAGGTGGGCTTCGATGCACTCTCCTTACCCTTCGATTCATCTTTCTTATAAGGAGGGTTTGTTTTATTTTGAGGTTTGAACCGGGAGGTCCTCTTTTGGTGTTCCTCTATATCGATGGCGATAGATACAGTCTCAGCAAAGGAATAATGACCATATCGAATCAACTCATCGCGAATCTCAGATCGCAGTCCACACTTAAACTTAGATAATGTATCTCGTGGATGTTCGACTACATTGCACCTAATCATAAGGTCCTTCATCTCAGCTAAATAATCAGAAACGGATTTGGACCCTTGGCGTAGAGACGTCAGCTCGTCTCGTAGATGGGTATGGTAGTGCTGGGGAATGTACTGCTCCTCCAATATGGCTTTCATGTGTGCCCAATGTGTAATTGGAGGGCGTCCATTCCTCGCTATACTACGTTCCTCACCTATCCAAAAGATTTTTGCTCGCCCAGATAACCTCATCTTGGCAAACTAAACCTTTTGATCTTCCGTCATACGATACCAATCAAAATAGGTCTCTATGTCTATAACCCAGTCTGAAAAAACTTTGGGATCCATAGATCCATCATAAAGTGGCGGGTCTAACTTCACAACACGTGTAAGATCCGGTCGTCTATCCTGGGGAGGACTGTAACGCCCCCGATTTTTCTGCGACTATTTTATTCTTGTTTGGCGTTTCTGTGACGCGTTTTCATGGCTTGTGCACACACTCAACGCCGCAGCTCCTTAGAACTGAGTGGCCTATTTTGTAACCGATGGGCAAGGTCTCCCTAGCAAGCCGAGTCGTTTTGGGTGACCCGGTGTGGCCTCTTGGGGGATGCTTGTGTTTTGGCTTTAGGTGGGTATAACTCGAGTTCTGTTTGTGGAAAGTTAATTTCGACTTCGCCGATGTGTTCGTAGCATGGGTATTTAGCTACGGTACGAATTTCGTCGAATTCCGAGATAGTTCAGTTTTCGCGTCGTGTGCTATTAGTAAAATCAAATTAGAAATTTGATTTTAGCTGAGTGAATCGGCATTTTCAGACAGCGGTTAGGCTGATTAGGCGTGTTAAGACTTATTTAAAGCCTTAATTAGAAGTTGGCGGGCCACTATCCTCCTTCTTCCCTAGACCGAAACTGTCTGCTCCTGTTCGCGGAAAACAGAGGCGGAGAAAAGGCGGACTGCCCTTGCCTTCGGCCGGCGATTTCGGGAGCTTTCGTGGGCGGAATTCGTTTACGAAAGCGACGTTGGCTTGCTCTCTCTCAGATCTACGTTTCGACGGTAAGAGATTCGATTTTCGTGGAGTTTTAGGAGACTTGGATTTTCGGGTCTTGTGGATTTCCGCCATTAAAGTGCGGGTTGCTTGTTAGGTGCTTTTAGGTGCTGCTGCTAGTGTCGAGTGAAGAGGAGGGAAAGTCGTCCAAGCTTCGTCGGAAATTGAGGCAAGTGGTATTCTTGTCCTTGCCATTGTTTATTCTCTTGCTGAATTGAAAAATCCCGGTTAGCCCTAGGGTAGAGGCCAAGCTGTTCTTTTATCTTGCTGAATTTTAGGGCTTAGTTTCTCCTAATGAGCCCCCCCCCCTTCTTTGTGTTGTTGGTGCCCAACCCGCCGGCGTAATGCCGCTAACATAAACTCAAGATTTCTGTCTGGTTGTTGCCTTGCGGGTGAAGCCGAGAGAGAGAAAGTAGGAGGGGGTGCCTGTTGTGTATCTTGGAAAGAGCCAAATTTGGGCTCTCTGGTTTTCCGGCATTGAGTGTGGTGCACACACTCAAAGCCTTTGCGGGTTTGGCGTTGAGTGTGGTGCACACACTCAACGCCGCAGCTGTAGTCGATTTGAGATTTTGGCTAAGTACTGGAGCGTTGAGTGAGGTGGACTCACTCAACGTCGTATCCCCTGCTAGCGGCTAAGTACTTTGGCGTTGAGTGAGTCGACCTCACTCAACGCCATTTCCGTTTTGGCGTTGAGTGAGGCAAGCTCACTCAACGCCGTGGTTTTTCCGAGAAGCTAAGTACTTTGGCGTTGAGTGAGGTGTGCTCACTCAACGCCACAACCTTTTCTGAGGCTAAGTACTTTGGCATTGAGTGAGTCGACCTCACTCAACGCCATTTCGGTTTTGGCGTTGAGTGAGGTGGACTCACTCAACGCCGTAGCTTTCAGTGCAGCCAAGTACTTTGGCGTTGAGTGAGGTGTGCTCACTCAACGCCACAGCCTTTTCTGAGGCTAAGTACTTTGGCGTTGAGTGAGTCGACCTCACTCAACGTCATTTCGGCTTTGGCGTTGAGTGAGGTGACCTCACTCAACGCCGTAGGCAAGTTTGCGACCAAGTCTCGTGGCGTTGAGTGAGTGAACCTCACTCAACGCCATTTCTGCTTTGGCGTTGAGTGAGGTAGACTCACTCAACGCCACAGCCCTTCTTTGCGGCCAGGACTTCTGGCATTGAGTGAGACGGCCTCACTCAACGCCATTGCTGTTTTGGCGTTGAGTGAGGTCAGCTCACTCAACGCCGCAGATTTTCCTTGTTGCGGCTAAGTGCCAGGGCATTGAGGGAGTGAACCTCACTCAACGTCATTGCTGTTTTGGCGTTGAGTGAGGTGGACTCACTCAACGCCGCAGTCTTCTTTTGCGGCTGAGTGTAAGGGCGTCGAGTGAGTGAGCTTCACTCAACGCCATTGCTGTTTTGGCGTTGAGTGAGGTCAGCTCACTCAACGCCACTTTCTCTGATTGTGGTTAAGTACCAGGGCGTTGAGTGAGTGTACCTCACTCAACGCCATCACTGTTTTGGCATTGAGTGAGGTTAGCTCACTCAATGCCAGAGAATTCTTGCAGGAGGCGTTGAGTGAGTGAACCTCACTCAACGCCATGCCTGTTTTGGCATTGAGTGAGGCTAGCTCACTCAACGCCAGAGTAGTTCTTCTGGAGGGCGTTGAGTGAGAGAACCTCACTCAACGCCATGGCTGTTCTGGCGCTGAGTGAGGCTGACTCACTCAATGCCAAGGTCTGGTTGGGCGTTGAGTGGGTCCCACTCAACGCCAAGCCGTGTTGAGCCATTTCAACACTTTTTTTCCCTACCTTGACTTTTGCCCCCGAGCGAATTCCTTGATTTTCTTTGAGGTTCCTTGTCGGCTATGTTTTTCTTTCCTAAAAGCCGAATCATGGGTCGTGGTTAGTAGTGGTGGTTTGGAGCTCTTAAGAGGGGAGGTATTGTGTAATTTAGCCAAGGCCACCCTTTTTTTTTATCTTGCTCCAGGTACGGGCTGGGCAAGGGGGTGGAAGGTCCCTAGTGCTTTCACATGTAGACCCTTGAGCTTGTTTGCTTGGAAATGGTGGTTGGGGGACTGAGTTTGCCTTCAACCCGGATCCATGTTGTTTATTTTGCTACTACCATCTCCCACAGTTTAGGGTGTTAGACGTTTCTTCCTTGGTAGATTGCAGCATTTTGGGCTCTTGGTAGCTTAGTAGACTCTGCAGGAGGTAGTTTCTGGGCAGGGTTGATGATGTTTCTGATAGTTTTACTTTCAAGACAACCTAAACACCTAGAGGGGGGGTGAATAGGTTCTAATTGCTTGTTTATACTTCTAGGCAGAATTCAATAGCAGAAATAAAACATTCAGCACAGCAATCACAGAAATTGAAACATCACAGATTGCACAATGTTTTATAGTGATTCCCCAAGGTTTGGGTACATCCACTTTCCCCCTTCACCTATCTAGCAGTATGCTAGATTCGGCCAAACTTCCACTATTCTCAGATCCACAGATCCTACAGCTCAGAACCTGGATAGGTTCCTACAACTCAGGCTCAACAGCCCTACCTCAGCCTTGCCTCAAGGCCTACCACTCAGAGAAGAACCTTCTCCTACACTCAGGCAAATAGCCCTACCACTCAGAGATCACCTCTCCTACACTCAGCCTTTATAACACAGGCTTACAACTCAGATCTGTGTAAACAGATCCTACAGAAATTTAGAAAAGATATTTTGATGTCTTGCCTTTGTTGAGAGAGAAGAGGACAAGACACTTCTTGATCAGCTGATGAAATCAACTGAATCTGAGCTTTCTCCAAAGCTTCTTGAATCTAAACTTAGCTGAGTTGATTTCCAAACAGCTTCTTGAGAAACCACTGATGGCTTCCTTCTTATTCTTCTTCAAGATGACTGGATCCCTCTCTATCCAACACCTTTTCTGATACTTCAGACTTCTTCTTCTTAGATCTTCTGATGAAGATCTTCTTTAGAGCTTAGCACTTTCTTGAATTGAAACTTCAATAGGATCGTAATCCTTTTTTTTTCTTCTTAGATCTTCTCCTCTTTTTTTTATTTCCTTCTGAACATGTCTATTTATAGACTTTCTTCATGGTAACCGGCTGATCCGGTTTCTAACTGTTTTCTGACAGGTCTGACAGCTTCAGTTAAACAGTGGCAACCCACAGCTGTCAAGTCTTCAAACAGTTCCTGTACCTTAGCCTTGGACAGCAAAATGTCGAGACAGTCTGTCAGAAAGTGTCGAGACCAATCTGTCTATCTGTGTCGACACAAGTGACTTTGATGTCGACACAGTCTTTGATGATGTCGACTAAGTTGACTTTAAGTCGACACAGCTACTTCAGAAAATAACTTGGTCTTGGCTCTGCAATGTGTCGACAAAAGTCCTATGTGTCGACACAGTTGTTGTAGATTCAGAACTCAGTATGTGTCGACTCAGCCTTCAGGTGTCGACACAGCAATCTTCAATTCTGCCAAAATGTGTCGACTCAGTCTTCTGGTGTCGACACAAGCATAGTCGACTTCTGCCAATATGTGTCGACTCAATCTCAAGGTGTCGACACATCCTCCCAGTGTCGACACAGTTGAGGTCGACTATCTTCTTCTGTGAGTCGACTATCTTTCTCTGGTCGACTATCTTTCACTAGTCGACAATCTTTCACTGGTCGACTAACTTTCTCTGGGTGTCGACTATCTTTCACTGTGTCGACACTGCTTCCCAGTGCTGAGGTCGACGATCTTCTTTATGTGTCGACACTGCTTCCCAGTGTTGAGGTCGACGATCTTCTTTATGTGTCGACACTGCTTCCTAGTGTCGACATAAATGTGATCGACTATCTTTCTCTGTGTCGACACAGATATTCTAAAGTGTCGACACAAATATTCTGAAGTGTTGACACAAATATTCTGAAGTGTCGACACAAATATTCTGAAGTGTCGACACAATTTCTTCAGGTGTCGACACGTGGACTTAGAATATTTTTCTGCATTCTTTAATACTTCTTCACCTGCACATGTCAACTTAAAACAACATCAAATACACCTTGATGTATATCATTGAGCTAAGTTGGGCTTCTTCAAATTAGGTACACATTTTCCAATGTACCCAACAATCTCCCCCTATTTGGAGAAGACATAACCCTTATAGCCAATGATATACACCATTTATAAAAAGTATAATATGATGATATATGACATAACATGAATACTTAATATAAACAAAATATAAACAATCCATCACAGAATAAACATTATATGATACCAAACAACATTTTGTTTATAACTTGGTAATGATTGATTACAGAGTTTTACATTTAATGAACAAAACATAACAAAACACTTTGAAAGAACTAAAAATTAAGACTGATCAGGCTCTTTTATGACAATCCCTTTGCCAGATTGAATTTGAGCCTTCACAGGAGCTTCAGAATCTTCAGCTGGTTTCTTGCCTTTTAGCTCAGCTTTCTTCAGAGCTTCTTCCTTGAGCCTTTGCCTTTCAAAATAATGAAAGGGCTTTGGAAAGTACTTGCTCGGCTCCTGAGCATCTGGTGGCAGCCTACCCAGCTTGGCTTTTCTTCTAAACTGTACTATTGCCTCTTGCCTGGCTTCATACTTCTGCCATTCCATCTCATTGAACCACTTGCCTCTTTCATGTTCTTGGTCTTTGACAGCCTTCCATGCAGTGAGTATAATATTTCTGGAAGTAGGACTCCACTGCTCAAAGTCTGGCTTAAGTTCAGCCTGCTCTCTAAATCTTTTCTTAGATAGTAGAGCATCTTGCTGTTCTTTCAAAGTAGCCTCAGGCTTATCTACTTTCCCAATAACAACCCTGTGAACCTCCTTTGGAGGACTATACATTCCTTGAACTTGCTGATCAATCATATCAAAATCTGGAGGAGGGTAAATGACTTGGGCAACCTCAGGTTGATTGCCTTCAAGTAGACCTGTTTGTATTCCTGACTCAGCCACCATAGCATCATCACACAAAGGTGGATATCCCAATGTGGCTCGAATACTATTGGTCACCCATTTGGTGTGCTCTGAGCCTGCATGAACTAACAACCTCTCCCCCTTTATGGCTTCTCTAGTAATATGATCTCTTAGATCTTCCTTCTGAAATCTGATTTGTCCATCCAGATAATTCACACCCTCTTTAAAAAATGGTTTTAACTTTAGAAGCTTGTCAGATATGTCCTTTTGAGAGGTAGTGATAGCAGTTTTAACAGAATCAATAGCAGCTTGGAATTTCTTATCAAATTCT
The DNA here is from genome assembly GCA_039513925.1 of Platanthera zijinensis. Lineage (NCBI taxonomy): Eukaryota > Viridiplantae > Streptophyta > Magnoliopsida > Asparagales > Orchidaceae > Platanthera > Platanthera zijinensis. The sequence goes on from CM077088.1 coordinate 104,613,042, forward strand.
TCCATTTCCTTTGCTCTAGCTGCAGGCAGATCTGGAATAGTCTTTTTCAATTCATTAATGATCTCATGATGAGATTCAGTTAAATTGTCATTCATTCTTATCTGATTTTCCAAAACATAGCTTTGCTTTAAAGCAATATCATCCACTTTAGGAATGATGGACTGCTGTTGTTTTGCCAAATATACCACAGCATTACCTCCCTTATGGAAGCAATCTGTCATCTCCTTCTTATGCAAATTGACTTCAAATCGAATAGACTTTATATCCTGAGCCAAGTCAAATTGCAGGGACTTGTTGTTCTCATCAATATATTTTTCAATAGCCACTCTGTGTTCATCCAATTTCACTTGTAAATCGACCATAAACTTGTTATAATCAAATTCAGAAGGAGTGTGATGTGATGTAGGCTGTAGAGCCTGCTTATAGCTCTTGCTCCTTCTCTTGAAGACCATAAGTTTTCTCTTCTTAGCCATCCTGGCTTCTTCATTCTCAGAATCAGAAGTACTATCAATTTGAACTCTCTCTTTGGGAGGAGGAGGAACATCTGCTTCAGTGCCATGTTGTTCAGCCTCAACATGCACAGGCTCCCCCTCAATTGCTTGCTCCACTTCCATTCTATCAGTGACTATTTCATCATTTGGAAATAACTCATCTAGAGTATATTCCTTCTGGGCTAGAACATCTGCAGTATTCAAATCTTGAGATAAATCAATTTGAGCTTCCTCTTGCACTTGCTCAGACAGCTTCTCCCCCTGTACTTGTTCAGTATTGGTGATGTCCTGGGCAGGTGAGGACACTTGCTTCCCCTGGACCTGTGCAGAAATAGAAATATTAGAAACGTCTTTTGTAGGAAAATACACCAGCTCCCCCTGCACTTGTACCTGGTCATGAGTAGATACAGCCTGTGTAGGTGAATAAACTTGCTGAGCTGGTATTCTTACTTCTTCTCCTTGAATTGCAGGTACAGTGGCATCCTGAACTTGTGTAGAAGCAGGCTGTTCTTCAACTTCTTGTCTTACTTGCTCTTCTTGTGGGTGCTCAGTACTGGTAGCATGACCTGGGGATTTCTCAGGTGAATCCTGCCTTTCCACTTCAGGCATCTCTTTGGTCAGCACCCTATCCCATCTGGAAAACAATCTCATGTCCATCCTTCTCATGTGATTAATTTTTGTTCCAGGTAGTTGTTGCATAACATCAGGAATCTCCTTAGTTAGGTATATACTCATTATTCTAGCCAGATTTGACTTCTTGATTCCTTCCTTAATCTTTTCAAAGATTACAGTTGACCAATCTGTTGGAATTGTAAACACAATCCTGGTCATGAGGCTGAACATATAAGCGGAAATCCTATCATGTCCACCTGGCTTGCACAGAATTACTTTGCCAACCACCTCAGACAGAAACTTGTCCTGTTGATTCATTCCTTTCCTGTTGAATGCAGCTCCAATTTTCATGGTGGAATCCAATCCACACCATTGAAGAGCCTCCCTTGATTTAGAAGCAGGGACGTCCTCTTCATTCTCAATTATAGGTAATTGTAGAATTGTTCTTAACTTACTTGGAGTAATTTCCACTGTTGACCCATGAACTGTGGATTTTATCTTGTGACTTTCAGAATCTACAGATGCAGAAGTAAAGAACTCATGCACCTCCTTCTTCCATATCTTAGATGGTTCGGAGACCAGAAATTCTAATCCCGAGTCGGAGAGGAGAGAGATAACCCCGTGAACATCTGGTGGGGCATCAGCAAAGGCCTGGCGCACCAACTCATATCCTTCATTTACGTTATCTTCAATCTTTGGCGCCATAGATTAGTCGAGAAAGCTTGAAAGATGAGAGAAAGAGAGGGAGAGGGAGAATGTCGACACAGGGATTCAGTCTCGAAAACCTTGTAAGCGTGTCGACAGAATGAGTTTTTGACCTATTTATACCTTCTGTTTAAAGAAGATCAAAAGTCGCCAAAAACAGACTATAAGTGTCGACACAGATGGAATGTGTCGACACAAGCTTCTATTGTCTCGACTTCAAGTCTGTCTATTATGTGTCGACACCAATTTGCGGATATGTCGACACCAGAGATATATAGTAAAGCATCAGAAATTCTGTGTCGACTCTTAGTATAAGTGTCGACACAAAATCTGTAAGTGTCGACACCACTATCCTGGTGAAGTCGACACTACATTCCTGGATAAGTCGACAATAAGATTCTTAAGTGTCGACACATATTTTCTGTGTCGACACAATATCTCTGACTTGTCGACATTACTACCCTGAGTCGACACATTATTACTGAATGTGTCGACACCATCTTACTTAGCCAATTTCTGTTTGTTCAACACAACTTATAAGTACTACAAAGTACTTGATACTACTTCAATGTGTCTTTATATCACTTGAATGTCTTGTTACCACTTCAACTTCATTGTTGATGATTTTGTGATTACACTAATCAATGGTTAACATACCTAATTCAATTTTAAATTTATTGAATTTGGTCTCATCTAGGGGCTTAGTAAACACATCTGCTATTTGATAATCTGTTTTCACAAATTCCAATGAGATGTCTTCTTTTTCTACATATTCTCTAAGAAAATGGTATTTAATTTCTATATGCTTAGTTCTACTATGAGAAACAGAATTATTAGCAATAGAAATTGCACTCTTAGAATCACACAAAAGAGGTGTTCTACTTACTTGAATACCATAATCCTTAAGTTGATGCTGCATCCATAATAGCTGTGCACAGCAGCTTCCAGCAGCAACATGCTCAGACTCAGCTGTGGAAATTGCCACACTGGTCTGCTTCTTACTACTCCATGATATTAGTCTTCCTCCCAGGAATTGACAAGTACCTGTAGTACTCTTCCTATCCTCTCTACATCCTGCAAAATCTGCATCTGAATAGCCTGTTAGTAGAAAATCTCTATTCCTAGGGTACCAAAGACCTAGATTAGGTGTGCCCTTAAGATATCTCAGAATCCTTTTGACTGCAGTATAATGAGACTCTTTAGGGCAGGCTTGGTACCTAGCACAGACACATGTAGCATACATAATATCTGGTCTACTAGCTGTGAGATATAGTAGAGAACCAACTATTCCTCTATACAAAGTCTCATCAACAGGTTTACCTGCATCATCTTTGCATATAGGCATACTTGTCCCCATAGGAGTTCTCATGATGGAGGATGACTCCATACCATACTTCTTGATTAATTCTTTAGTAAACTTTGACTGGGATATGGACAAGCCATCATCAGTCTGTCTTACTTGGAGTCCCAAGAAGAACTTCAGTTCCCCCATACTGCTCATCTCAAACTTCCCTTGCATAAGTTTGGCAAACTTTTTACAAAGGTTGTTTTCAGTAGATCCAAAGATTATGTCATCAACATAGATCTGAACTAAGATGATCTTGCCTTTGGATTCCCTAAGAAATAGAGTTTTGTCAATTTTTCCTCTTGAGAATTTATTCTCAATAAGGAAAGTAGACAGGGTTTCATACCAAGCCCTTGGGGCTTGCTTTAACCCATACAAAGCTTTTCTAAGCTTATAAACATAATCAGGTTTGAGAGGATCTACAAAACCTGATGGCTGTTCTACATATACTTCTTCTTTAAGATCACCATTCAGAAATGCTGACTTCACATCCATCTGGTATACCTTGAAGTCTTGATAGGCTGCATAGGCAAGGAACATTCTGATTGCCTCCAGCCTTGCTACTGGAGCAAAGGTTTGATCAAAGTCAATCCCTTCTTCCTGTCTGTATCCTTTTGCAACCAATCTTGCTTTATTCTTCACTATTATTCCACTTTCATCTAGCCTGTTCCTATAGATCTATTTTGTGCCAATTATGTTGTGGCCTCTTGGTTTAGGAACAAGCTCCCAGACATTGCACCTTCTGAATTGATTCAGCTCCTCTTGCATAGCATCAATCCAGTGCTGGTCTTGGATAGCTTCTTCAAACTTCTTAGGCTCCATTTATGACAGGAAACTTGAATGTAGAACTGTGTTTTGATTTCTGCTTCTAGTTTGCACCCCCTGTCTTGGATCACCTATTATCTGATCAGCTGGATGATCTCTTAAATGTCTTGTAGCTGGAGGAAGATTCCCTTCTGGTTGAACATCTCCAGCTCCTTCATTTAGCTGAATCTCTTGGTTTTCATCAGCTTCTATAGTGTCTTGTTCTCCCCCTGGACAGAAGCCTTCATTTTCCAATGCTCCATCTTCCTTTGATACTTCAGTAATGGAGAGCTTGTCCATACTTTTGCTTATACCTGTTGAGTCATTTGATCTACAAGACAACTCACAGTTGATTAATCTTGTTTCATCAAATAACACATGCACAGATTCTTCAACAACTTGAGTAGTCAAGTTGAAGACTCTATAGGCCTTACTATTTGTGCTGTACCCAACAAATATCCCATCCTGGGATTTGGCAGCAAACTTAGTCAAATATGACTTGCCATTGTTAAGTATATAACACTTGCAACCAAAGATCCTAAAGTAAGATAGATTTGGTTTTCTGCCGTTCACAATCTCATAGGGAGTCATTTTGTGGCTTTTGGTGATAGTAGCCCTATTGATTACATGACAAGCTGTGTTAACTGCCTCAGCCCAAAAATATTCTGGGAGAGAGGTGTCACTCAACAGAGTTCTACCTGCTTCAATTAATGTTCTATTCTTTCTTTCAGCAATTCCATTTTGCTAAGGTGTTCTTGGTGAGGAGAACTCTTGGAAAATCCCAAAGTCTTTACACAATTTTGTTATGCTTTCAGATTGAAACTCAGTACCATGGTCACTTCTGATTTTGACCACTGTACTATTCAGTTCATTCTGAATTTGCTTTACAAAATTAAGTAATACACTTGGGGTTTCAGATTTCTGTCTCAGAAAGAACACCCATGTAAATCTAGAATAGTCATCTATAACCACAAAAGTGTAGACCTTCCTACCTAGACTATGAACTGGCATAGGACCAAAAAGATCCATATGCAAGAGGTATAAGCACCTCATAGAATCCTTGTTTTCAAGGCTTTGAAAGGAGGATTTTGTCTGCTTGCCCTTTTGACAAGCTGAGCATATCCCTTCCTTTATACACTTAACTTGAGGTTCATTCCTCACTAACTCTTTGCTAAAGAGTTGGCCAATTGTCTTGTAGTTTAGATGAGTCAATCTCTTGTGCCACTTAACACAATGAGAAGCATTGTCATCAGCTACAAGACAGATGGAAGAAGCCTTATTCTTACATTCAAAATTAAGACAATATACATTTCTCTTCCTATACCCAGTCAATATGATCTTTTGATCACTTGACCTTTTGATATGACATCCATCTTTAACAAATGAAATGTCATATCCTAAATCACTTAGCTGGCTTATGCTTATTAGATTATGTTTCAAACTTTTTACATAAGCCACTTGAGTGATAGTAATTAGGTTAGAAGAAATGTTATCAAACCCTTTGATGACTCCTTTTTCAGATCCACCAAAGATCACTTTAGGTCCATCTTTGACAGATGAATACCCCTTCAGCAGCCCCTTTGTTCCAGTCATGTGCCTGGAACAACCACTATCCAAGTACCATATAGGGACATGGTTACTTGGATTCACCTGCAACACAGATTTACTTACCCTTAGAACCCAAGCAAGTCTTGGGTCCTTGGTTCAAGTTAGCATAAACAAAGCTACCATTATTTCTTCTAACAGGTAGACTATTGTTCTTTCTAACACTTGTGTTATACCAGCAGTCTAGTGCAAAATGGCCTCTCTTGCCACAGCACCAACATTCAAACTTATTGTATCTAGATCTAGATACATCCTTGTCAGAAGAATTTCTGTTCATTACTGGTGCTGCAGCAACTTCACCTACTGATTTCTTAAAACCATTGGGTTTATGACCATAGATAGGCCTGCTTGCATTTACACCCTTGTTCTTCAGAACATTAGTCTTAATATGACCTTGAATATCTTCATGATCACATTTGTTAGAAGGCACTTCCACCTTACTAAACTTTATGGGGACTGAAAGGTTTAGTGACTGAACAGGAGCTTTACCTTTCCTCTTGAATCTGCCAGCCCTGGAGTTACCTTTAAATCCTAATCCAACCTTACCCTTTTGAGTGACAAATTCATCTATCAAGGGTAAGACAGATTTTGGCTTAGAGTAACTAGCCACTAAATCCCTTTCAATTCTAAGTCTGGCCTCCAGACTCTTCATTTGATCATTAGTATAATTAATTGTGCCCATCTGAATAATAGTTATATTCTTCAGCTTGGCAATTTCATTTAATTTTTGATCAATAACTTTCTCTAACTCAGTTGTAGCAATCCTTAGTTCAGCAATTTCCTGAGCCTGAGATTTAACCAAGTTCTTGCTTTTCTTAAGGGCCTGCAACAAGTCCCCATACTTGTCTATCAATTGATAGACATCTCCTTCAGATTCAGATGCATCTACATCACTTGATGCAGATGTAGCTGATTCTTCACTTATACTACAAACAGATGTAATAGAAGAACATTGTACCTTATTAGGACCAGACTGATTCTGGCATATGTCCTCTTCTGATCCTGCCATCAGCCCCATACACTGATGATCCTTTTGTTCATTGATGGAGTCTAGCAACTGCAGAAACTCCTCTTCTTCAGATGCAGCATATAGTCCAATATATGCTTCAGCTTCAGATTCTGACTCTGAAGTTGACTGGTCTGTTAGACTCTTATCTTTCTTTGCAACAAAGGATTTTTCTTTCTTGTCTTTCTGATGAGTCTTCTTCTTGTCTGAAGACTCCTTTCTCTTATCAGGACAGTCAGCCACTACATGTCCAGTCCTATTGCAACAATAGCAGACAATCTTTGAAGTAGTGGCTTTGTTGGGCTTTGATCTGCTCTTCTCTTTCCTTGATGACCTTTTCTTCTGATAATAGTCATCAACTTGCTGTGATGTGGAAGGCCTAGACTTCCATTGCTTCTTTTTCAAGAACCTCTGGAATTGCTTTGTGAATGCAGCAAAGTCTGCATCTGAATCACAGCTTTCTGAACCCTTATCTGAATTTTCAGAACTATCTTCTGCAACTTCCTTAGGAGGAGATGGTGATTTCCTCCTATTCTTTCTAGTGGCTTCTGCATTGAATGACACAGTCTTTTCTCTATGCTCTCCTCTTGAATTCTTTTCCTCCTCCTTCCTCACCATAAGTTGTATTTCATAGGATAGCAACTTTCCAAACAAGGTGGGAGGAGAGATCTCTATCAATTTAGCCACTTCTCTTATGGCACAGATCTTTGTGTCCCAATCCTTTGTTAAGGATCTCAAGAATTTGTCATTCAGTTCATAAGTACTGAAGACTCTTCCATAGGACATAAGCTCATTCACAATTCTATAGAATTTCTTTTAGCACTCAGTTATGCTATCAGATTTTCCTTGTCTAAAACTTTCATACTCCTGATTGAGCATAGATTTCCTGTCCTGCCTTACTTCTTCAGATCCCTCCATGTAGACAATCAATGTGTCCCACATCTCTTTGGAGGTCTTGTAGTGAATCAGATTCTGAAATGTTGAATCATCTATGGCACTAACAATAATGTTCTGAGCTCCTTTATCCATGGTTGCCAAGATGATTTCATCCTTGGTCATTTCTGAATAACTCTTTGGAGTTTGGATATTTGCATCAAGAACTGATACCTTCATTGGAATGAAGGGGCCTTCCTGTACTGTGATGTAAATACTTGGGTCAGATGCTTCCATAAACAATCTGACTCTTTCTTTTCAAATTCCAAAAATTTCTTTCTTGCATATGGGTAATTTCATAGACCCTAGCTCCTTATGATTCTCACCAGAACCCATCTTTTTGAATCTTGATTCTGCCTTTCAGATCTACCTCAGACTGTTAAGTCCTTTTTGAGGAACCTCCCTCTGATACCACTTGATAGTTTTACTTTCAAGACAACCTAAACACCTAGAGGGGGGGTGAATAGGTTCTAATTGCTTGTTTATACTTCTAGGCAGAATTCAATAGCAGAAATAAAACATTCAGCACAGCAATCACAGAAATTGAAACATCACAGATTGCACAATGTTTTATAGTGGTTCCCCAAGGTTTGGGTACATCCACTTTCCCCCTTCACCTATCTAGCAGTATGCTAGATTCGGTCAAACTTCCACTATTCTCAGATCCACAGATCCTACAGCTCAGAACCTGGATAGGTTCCTACAACTCAGGCTCAACAGCCCTACCTCAGCCTTGCCTCAAGGCCTACCACTCAGAGAAGAACCTTCTCCTACACTCAGGCAAATAGCCCTACCACTCAGAGATCACCTCTCCTATACTCAGCCTTTATAACACAGGCTTACAACTCAGATCTGTGTAAACAGATCCTACAGAAATTTAGAAAAGATATTTTGATGTCTTGCCTTTGTTGAGAGAGAAGAGGACAAGACACTTCTTGATCAGCTGATGAAATCAACTGAATCTGAGCTTTCTTCAAAGCTTCTTGAATCTGAACTTAGGTGAGTTGATTTCCAAACAGCTTCTTGAGAAACCACTGATGGCTTCCTTCTTCTTCTTCAAGATGACTGGATCCCTCTCTATCCAATACCTTTTCTGATACTTCAGACTTCTTCTTCTTAGATCTTCTGATGAAGATCTTCTTTAGAGCTTAGCACTTTCTTGAATTGAAACTTCAATAGGATCGTAATCCTTTTTTTTCTTCTTAGATCTTCTCCTCTTTTTTTTATTTCCTTCTAAACATGTCTATTTATAGACTTTCTTCATGGTAACCGGCTGATCCGGTTTCTAACTGTTTTCTGACAGGTCTGACAGCTTCAGTTAAACGGTGGCAACCCACAGCTGTCAAGTCTTCAAACAGTTCCTGTACCGTAGCCTTGGACAGCAAAATGTCGAGACAGTCTGTCAGAAAGTGTCGAGACCAATCTGTCTATCTATGTCGACACAAGTGACTTTGATGTCGACACAGTCTTTGATGATGTCGACTAAGTTGCCTTTAAGTCGACACAGCTACTTCAGAAAATAACTTGGTCTTGGCTCTGCAATGTGTCGACAAAAGTCCTGTGTGTCGACACAGTTATTGTAGATTCAGAACTCAGTATGTGTCGACTCAGCCTTCAGGTGTCGACACAGCAATCTTCAATTCTGCCAAAATGTGTCGACTCAGTCTTCTGGTGTCGACACAAGCATAGTCGACTTCTGCCAATATGTGTCGACTCAATCTCAAGGTGTCGACACATCCTCCCAGTGTCGACACAGTTGAGGTCGACTATCTTCTTCTGTGAGTCGACTATCTTTCTCTGGTCGACTATCTTTCACTAGTCGACAATCTTTCACTGGTCGACTAACTTTCTCTGGGTGTCGACTATCTTTCACTGTGTCGACACTGCTTCCTAGTGCTGAGGTCGACGATCTTCTTTATGTGTCGACACTGCTTCCCAGTGTTGAGGTCGACGATCTTCTTTATGTGTCGACACTGCTTCCCAGTGTCGACATAAATGTGATCGACTATCTTTCTCTGTGTCGACACAGATATTCTGAAGTGTCGACACAAATATTCTGAAGTGTTGACACAAATATTCTGAAGTGTCGACACAAATATTCTGAAGTGTCGACACAATTTCTTCAGGTGTCGACACGTGGACTTAGAATATTTTTCTGCATTCTTTAATACTTCTTCACCTGCACATGTCAACTTAAAACAACATCAAATACACCTTGATGTATATCATTGAGCTAAGTTGGGCTTCTTCAAATTAGGTACACATTTTCCAATGTACCCAACAGTTTCCTTGCACCTAGTGCATTTCTTTTTGTCTTGCCTTGGGGCAGTTGTGACTTTTGCTGCTGTGTTTTTTCCTCTTTCATTTATCATCTGATTGACACTTTTGTGCAGTTTTTCTTGTTTGCTTGCTGAGGTATTCTTTCTTCTTTTGAATGCCTCAGGTTCTGAGCAGTAGTCAGTTTGGTGGCTAGGTTGTTGTGGTGTTGCTGGTGGTCTCTTGGACTTTGGAGATCCTTCTGGATTTGTTTAGTGAGGTAGTTTTCTGCACTTTTCTTACAGACATACATATTTGTTAGTGGGTTCGTGTCAGGTTGTTTGCGCCCACTGGTAGTTTTTACCTTTGTACTAGATATATTACTTTTGCTGCTACCATTTTCTAGAGATAGTTTACTTGCTCTGAGGAGGATTTATGCTAGGTTGCTAGTTATTTTTAAAACTACAATTATTATTATAAGTATAGCTCATTATCAGCATGTTTTACAAAACTCAATCATGATTTTCTAAACAACGTATAAAGATCGTTTTCTTATATATAGTATAAATTAAATGTAGAGTCTTGCATAGCATAAGTGGTCCTCATGGGGCTCTTATGCACTCCTTAGGATGTCAATCCTGAATAAAGTATTTTCCGCAGCGTATAAGTATAGTTTTTAACTGTGGACTAGGTGATCCACCGAGCCGAGGGATACGGCCTCTAAAATATAACTGATTTTCTAATCATTAAACTCATGAATTTCTTTCGTAAAGTAAAGTAGATGGTTTTGCCTGAGCGTCAGCAGTTATCCCCTGCTTGACGTGGCATCATGATGCGTGTTTTCTCATTTTCTAATAATTCCTAAATTCAGAGAAAATGCGGGTTGTGACAGTTGGTATCAGAGGGAGGTTGTTTGACAAGTCAGTCAGGCAACCTTCATGTGATTGCATTAGTAGTTCAGCATCATGTCAATCACACACCGATATGTCATTAGCACGTCTTGGCAAAAGCACGAACACTACACTCATAGCATAACATGAAGTATACGGGGCATATTATGTAGTATGGGATGCATAATATGTGTTCGTATATGGATCCACCATAACATGCATTAGGGCCTTTTTTTAAGAATGCATAGCATAACATTGCATAAGCACAACGTGCAAAGCTAAAGACTGGCAGGATGACATATGTACACACATAAGCTTTCAAGTCAAAAGTAATATAAAGTCATGCATTCCCGATCTAGGCACATGAATTAGTATGGTGGTGGTTAACCATCATAAGTTAGGGCATAACATCAATTTTTGTAAAAAGATAAACTCCCAGAGCAAGTTTAGCAGCTTTAAATTTATATCTATATATGTATTGTCTGTACTTGTAGTTGGTTCTAGCCGTTGTATTAAGATCTAACTAGTGTTGTTATGATTTTAGGATGGCGAGACGTCCTTCGACTAGATCGACTCCCCTATCTGAGGGTTAGTCATCTGGAGCGCAGAATGACGCGGTGATCGAGAGCCTACGGCAGAGTAGCGATGCCATGAGAAAGCAGATGGTGGAGATGCAGGCCCAGATTCAGTCCCTGGTGGCGGTTGTGGCAGGTCAGACTCAAGGAGTGCAAGGCCCTGTAGGGGGGTTAGCTGTCCCTCCTCCTCCTGCACCCTTAAGACCTCCAGTGGTGGTGCCAGCAGAGATGGCCTTCATCTCGTTGTTTCAGAGGATGAGCCCTCCCACTTATGATGGGAAGGCAAACTTTATGGTCATAGACGATTGGCTGATCTCCATGGAGGAGATGTTCTCGTACTCCGGGATTGCATATGACCAGAGGGTGATGATAGCCGCCTATCAGCTTAAAGGTTTGGCTAAGAGTTAGTGGCTGAGAGAAAAGGAGAGCTTGGTAGCTGGATGCTCTTGGGAAGTGTTCAAGGAGATGTTGTAGAGGAATTTCCTACCCTCGGTCGAGCGTGACCGTCTCATGAACGACTTCCTCCATCTAAAGCAAAGGTAACTCACGGTGGGTGAGTATGAGATACAGTTCAGCAAGTTGAGCCATTTTGCCCCTGGATTGGTCAGCCTTGAGGTTGAACGAGTTAAGCGATTTCTCGGTAGCTTCAGGAGCGAGGTGCAGCAGTTGACCAGTGCTTATAGGTCAGAGACTTATGCAGGAGTAGTGGAGGCTGCTCTGAAGGTGGAGGCTATTGAGAGCGCAAAGAGCAGAGGCCAGCAGATGAGGAAGGACAAGAGGAAGTCTGTGGAGGAGAAGAAACCCCAGGTACCCGGTGCTGCTCCGGGAAAGAAGAGCAAAGTGGTGTGCAGCTTCTGTGGTCGGTCAGGCCACCCTGTCGAGAGATGTTTCAAGAAGGCAGCAGCTCAGAAGAAGGAGCAGGTTCATGCGATTCAGGGTGCTCCTAGGAGAGATTTCTCCTGTTTTGTTTGCAAGCGACCCGGGCATGATGCTGCCCAGTGCTGGTCCAAGGATAAAGTCTGCTATACATGTGGGCAGAAGGGTCACATCAAGACTAGGTGTCCTCAGGTTCAGCATGTTCTTCATGAAGTACCACTACAGGCATTACCTCCACCTCAGCGTGTGGACAAGGGAAAGGGAAAGCTGAACGTGATCTCTTCCGAGGAGGCTCAAGCTTCGACTCAGGTCATCTCAGGTTAGTTGTCTTTCCAGCCTGAAGGTTTTGTTCTTGTTTTACTAGAATGTTTGCAGTATTGTTGTGGTAGTTTCTTAATTATATATGCTCCTATAGGGAAATTTAAGGTGAAGAACCGCTGGGCGCGTGTTCTGTTTGACTCCGGTGCTACCCACTCGTTCGTGGCTAGAGCCTTTGTAGAGCGACATCGGTTGACTTTAGATCGAGTTAGGGATACCTTTCGTGTCAAGTTCCCCTCTGGTGAATCTGTGTTGTCGGATTTGGGCATGTTAGATTGCCCTGTTTTGTTGGGGGACTTCCTTGCGAAGGCAGACCTGAAGATGATTGATCTGGAGGACTTCGATGTTATTCTGGGCATGGACTGGCTGTCTAGGTATGATGCAGTCATTCAGTGCAAAGGAAAGCGCTTGGACTTCATCAGGAACGACGGTCAGCCCGGAAGCGTGTATGTTGATCTGTGCTAGGATTCTCCTGTCATCTCTGTGGTATGTGCTCAGAAGCTGTTTCTTTCGGATTGTTTTGCTTGTTTTGTCTCGGTGGTTGGGACCGCTGTTAGTGTACCGCGCTTGGAGGAGATTCCAGTTGTTCGTGATTTCGCCGATGTTTTTCCGGATGATCTTCCTGGTCTTCCTCCCGAGCGGGATGTGGAGTTTGTGATTGATTTGGAGCCGGGTACGCATCCTATTGTTAAGGCGCCGTACCGGATGGCCCCTCGTGAGTTAGAGGAGTTGCGAGTTCAGTTGGATGAGCTGTTGGCAAAGGGATTTATCAGGTAGAGTTCGTCGCCTTGGGGTGCTCCTGTGCTGTTTGTGAAGAAGAAAGATGGGTCGATGCGGCTTTGCATCGACTATAGGGAGTTGAACAAAGTCACCATTAAGAACAGGTACCCTCTGCCGAGGATCAATGATTTATTTGACCAGTTGCGCGGTAGCACGGTGTTCTCCAAGATCGATCTTCGTTTTGGCTATCATCAGCTCAGGATACGTAAGGCAGATATTCCACGGACTGCGTTTAGATCGAGGCATGGACACTTTGAGTTCTTGGTGATATCGTTTGGTTTGACCAACGCACAATCAGCCTTCATGGATATGATGAACCGGGTGTTCAAGGATTTCTTAGACAAGTTCGTGGTGGTCTTCATCGATGACGTGTTGGTTTATTCTCGCAGCGCTGAGGAGCATGAGCAGCATCTGCGCTTGGTTCTATCGGAGTTGAGGAATCACAATTTATTTGCCAAGCTGAGCAAGTGCAAATTTTGGTTGCCTCAGGTTTCATTTCTAGGCCACGTGGTGAACAAGGAGGGGATCTCGGTCGACCCAGAAAAGATCGCAGCAGTGATTGATTGGAGTAGGCCGAATATGCCTAAGGAGATCAGGAGTTTCCTAGGGTTGGTTGGCTACTACAGGAGGTTCGTGGAGGGTTTCTCTTCCCTAGCTGCACCTTTGACCAAGCTGACTCAGAATAACGTGGCTTTTGTTTGGAGCGAGAAGTGCGAAGAAGCCTTTCTGGAGTTAAAGAAGAGATTGTGCACTGCTCCCGTTCTGACCCTGCCTACTGAGGGTGTGGATTATGATGTGTACGTGGATGCTTCGCATGTAGGTCTGGGATGCGTATTAATGCAGGTTGGAAAGGTGATTGTCTATGGGTCAAGGCAACTAAAGACTCATGAGAAGAATTATCCTACGCATGACCTTGAGTTTGTAGCGGTAATCTATGCGTTGAAGTTGTGGAGGCATCTACTTTATGGGGCTCAGTGCAAGATCTTCACTGACCATAAGAGCCTGAAGTACGTGTTCACGCAGAAGGAGTTGAATATGCGCCAGCGGCGGTGGCTAGCGTATGTGGTCGATTATGATGTAGAGATCCAGTATCATCCAGGCAAGGCCAATGTGGTGGCCGACGCCCTGAGCCGGAAGACGGGAAAGATCTTCAATCTCTCCGCCGATCGTTTAGTGGAGGAGTTCCTCCTTATGGATATATCAGTGGGATGCTGTGGCTTGCAGAGTAGTTTATCAGCGGCAGAGCCGTCTTGGATTTCTTTGACCAGACTGCACCAGAAGGACGATTCGGATCTTCTGCACTTATTCACCAGGATCGAGAAGGGGGAGTTGCTAGACTTTGCTATCGATGATGCGGGTACTTTGAAGTACCGCGGAAAATTTTGCATCCCCGCTGTTGGGGACATTAGAGGTATGATTTGTAGAGAGGCTCATGGATCCAGCGTTGCCTACCATCTAGGATCTACGAAGATGTATCGTGACTTAAAGCAAATTGTCTGGTGGTATGGCATGAAAGGTGATATAGCCCGATTTATTGCTGAGTGCCACACTTGCAAGCGTGTGAAGGCCGATCATGGAAGGTCTGGTGGCAAGTTGACTTCGTTAGAGATCCCGACTTGGAAGTGGGAAAGTATATCTATGGATTTAATCACGGGCTTACCGAAATCCCCGAGGGGATTTGATTCTGTTTGGGTTATAGTGGATAGACTGACGAAGTGTGCTCACTTCGTGTCGTATAAGATTGATTACCCGATGAAGAAGATAGCGGAGTTGTACTTGACTGAAGTCATCCGACTGCACGGTGTGCCTGTTAGCATCATATCTGATCGAGACTCCCGGTTTACTTCTCGTTTTTGGCAGAGTCTGCAGGAGGGTTTGGGTACGGATCTGAGGTATTCTACTGCTTACCACCCACATACCAATGGGCAGACGGAGCGGGTGAACCAGATAGTTGAGGATATGATCCGATGCTACATTTTAGACCACGGTGGAGCGTGGGATGAGCGGCTGCGACTTATGGAATTTGCATACAACAACAGTTATCAGGAGAGCTTGATGATGGCTCCGTTCGAAGCCTTGTATGGGAGGCGCTGCAGAACTCCGTTGTTTTGGGCTGAGGTTGGTGAGAGGCCTTTGTTGGGTCCTGATGCGCTTGAGGAAATGGAAGTCGCAGTGAAGCTTATTCGAGAGAAGCTTCGTATATCTCAGGAGAGGTACGAGAAGAACGCCAATCGGCGTAGGTCTGCCTTGGAGTTTTCTGTAGGGGACCTTGTATTTCTTAAGATTTCCCCGATGGTGGGTGTAAAGAGGTTTGGTAAGAATCGGAAATTGGACCTGAGGTATGTGGGCCCGTTTAAGATTATGGAGCGGATTGGCGTGTCAACTTACAGGTTGGATTTGCCAGCAAACTTCCCGGTGTTCATAATGTTTTCCATGTAAGCCAATTGCGGAAGTATGTGCGCAGCAGTGGGCAAGTCTTGGATGTTGTGCCCCAGTTGGAGCCCAACCTCTCTTTTGTTGAAGTGTCAGTCCGTATTTTGGGTACTCAGGAATGGGTGCTACGAAAGAAGTCCATTCCGATGGTGAAAGTTCTATGGAAGAATCAGGATTTGGAGAGCGCGACTTGGGAGCTAGAGTCGTCTATGAGGAAGGCTTACCCTCACTTGTTTCCCTGATTTGATCGGTATGTTTCCCTTCTTGTAACTCATGTTTGTTACTTTTTCCTTCTATAGTAGAAGTGTTGTGCGTAAAGTTTCGGGACGAAACTTTCTTTTAGGGGGAGTGACTGTAACGCCCCCGATTTTTCTACGACTATTTTATTCTCGTTTGGCGTTTCGGTGACGCGTTTTCGTGGCTTGTGCCATTTGTGGAGTGTGGTTAAGCTCCTTAGAACTGAGTGACCTATTTTGTAGCCGATGGGCAAGGTCTCCCTAGCAAGCCGAGTCGTTTTGGGTGACCCGGTGTGGCCTCTTGGGGGATGCTTGTGTTTTGGCTTTAGGTGGGTATAACTCGAGTTCTGTTCGTCGAAAGTTAATTTCGACTTCGCCGATGTGTTCGTAGCGTGGGTATTTAGCTACGGTGCGAATTTCGTCGAATTCCGAGGTAGTTCGGTTTTCGCGTCGTTTTGGGTGTGCTATTAGTAAAATAAAATTAGAAATTTGATTTTAGCTGAGTGAATCGGCATTTTCAGACAGCGGTTAGGCTTATTAGGCGTGTTAAGACTTATTTAAAGCCTTAATTAGAAGTTGGCGGGCCACTCTCCTCCTTCCCTAGACCGAAACTGTCTGCTCCTGTTCGCGGAAAACAGAGGCGGAGAAAAGGCGGACTGCCCTAGCCTTCGGCCGGCAATTTCGGGAGCTTTCGTGGACGGAATTCTTTTCCGAAAGCGGCGTTGGCTTGCTCTCGCTCAGATCTACGTTTCGACGGTAAGAGATTCGATTTTCGTGGAGTTTTAGGAGACTTGGATTTTCGGGTCTTGTGGATTTCCGCCATTAAAGTGCGGGTTGCTTGTTAGGTGCTTTTAGGTGTTGCTGCTGCTAGTGCCGAGTGAAGATGAGGGAAAGTCGTCCAAGCTTCGCCGGAAATCGAGGCAAGTGGTATTCGTGCCCTTGCCATTGTTTATTCTCTTGCCTAATTGAAAAATCCCGGTTATCCCTAGGGTAGAGGCCAAGCTGTTCTTTTATCTTGCTGAATTTTAGGGCTTAGTTTCTCCTAATGAGCCCCCCTTCTTTGTGTTGTTGGTGCCCAACCCGCCGGCGTAATGCCGCTAACATAAACTTAAGATTTCTGTCTGGTTTTTGCCTTGCGGGTGAAGCCGAGAGAGAGAGAGTAGGAGGGGGGTGCCTGCTGTGTATCTTGGAAAGAGCCAAATTTGGGCTCTCTGGTTTTCCAGTGTTGAGTGTGGTTCACACACTCAAATCCTTTGCGGGTTTGGCGTTGAGTGTGGTGCACACACTCAACGCCGCAGCTGTAGTCGATTTGAGATTTTGGCTAAGTACTGGGGCGTTGAGTAAGGTGGACTCACTCAACGTCGTAGCCCCTGCTAGCGGCTAAGTACTTTTGTGTTGAGTGAGTCAACCTCACTCAACGTCATTTCCATTTTGGCGTTGAGTGAAGCAAGCTCACTCAACGCCGTGGTTTTTCCGAGAAGCTAAGTACTTTGGCGTTGAGTGAGGTGTGCTCACTCAACGCCACAGCCTTTTCTGAGGCTAAGTACTTTGGCGTTGAGTGAGTCGACCTCACTCAACGCCATTTCGGTTTTGGCGTTGAGTGAGGTGGACTCACTCAACGTCGTAGCTTTCTGTACAGCCAAGTACATTGGCGTTGAGTGAGGTGTGCTCACTCAACGCCACAGCCTTTTCTGAGGCTAAGTACTTTGGCATTGAGTGAGTCGACCTCACTCAACGTCATTTCGGCTTTGGCGTTGAGTGAGGTGACCTCACTCAACGCCGTAGGCAAGTTTGCGGCCAAGTCCCGTGGCGTTGATTGAGTGAACCTCACTCAATGCAATTTCTGCTTTGGCGTTGAGTGAGGTAGACTCACTCAACTCCACAGCCTTTCTTTGCGGCCAGGACTTCTGGCGTTGAGTGAGACGACCTCACTCAACGCCATTGTTGTTTTGGCGTTGAGTGAGGTCAGCTCACTCAACGCCGCAGATTTGCCTTGTTGCGGCTAAGTGCCAGGGCGTTGAGGGAGTGAACCTCACTCAACGCCATTGTTGTTTTGGCATTGAGTGAGGTGGACTCACTCAACGCCGCAGTCTTCTTTTGCGGCTGAGTGTAAGGGCGTTGAGTGAGTGAGCTTCACTCAACGCCATTGCTGTTTTGGCGTTGAGTGAGGCCAGCTCACTCAACGCCACTTTCTCTGATTGTGGTTAAGTACCAGGGCGTTGAGTGAGTGTACCTCACTCAACGCCATCGCTGTTTTTGCGTTGAGTGAGGTTAGCTCACTCAACGCCAGAGAATTCTTGCGGGAGGCGTTGAGTGAGTGAACCTCACTCAACGCCATGCCTGTTTTGGCGTTGAGTGAGGCTAGCTCACTCAACGCCAGACTAGTTCTTCTGGAGGGCGTTGAGTGAGTGAACCTCACTCAACGCCATGGCTGTTCTGGCGCTGAGTGAGGCTGAATCACTCAACGCCAAGGTCTGGTTAGGCATTGAGTGGGTCCCACTCAACGCCAAGCCGTGTTGAGTTATTTCAACACTTTTTTTCCCTACCTTGATTTTTTCCCCCGAGCAAATTCCTTGATTTTCTTTGAGGTTCCTTGTCGGCTATGTTTTTCTTTCCTAAAGGCCGAATCGTGGGTCGTGGTTAGTAGTGGTGGTTTGGAGCTCTTAAGAGGGGAGGTATTGTGTAATTTAGCCAAGGCCACCCTTTTTCTTTTATCTTGCTCCAGGTACGGGCTGGGAAAGTGGGTGGAAGGTCCCTAGTGCTTTCACATGTAGACCCTTGAGCTTGTTGGCTTGGAAATGGTGGTTGGGGGACTGAGTTTGCCTTCAACCCAGATCCATGTTATTTATTTTGCTACTACCATCTCCCACAGTTTAGGGTGTTAGACGTTTCTTCCTTGGTAGATTGCAGTATTTTGGGCTCTTGGTAGCTTAGTAGACTCTGCAGGAGGTAGTTTCTGGGCAGGGTTGATGTTGTTTCCTCGCACCTAGTGCATTTCTTTTTGTCTTGCCTTGGGGCAGTTGTGACTTTTGCTGCTGTGTTTTTTCCTCTTTCATTTATCATCTGATTGACACTTTCGTGCAGTTTTCCTTGTTTGCTTGCTGAGGTATTCTTTCTTCTTTTGAATGCCTCAGGTTCTGAGCAGTAGTCAGTTTGGTGGCTAGGTTACTGTGGTGTTGCTGGTGGTCTCTTGGACTTTGGAGATCCTTCTGGATTTGTTTAGTGAGGTAGTTTTCTGCACTTTTCTTACAGACATACATATTTGTTAGTGGGTTCGTGTCAGGTTGTTGGCGCCCACTGATAGTTTTTACCTTTGTACTAGATATATTACTTTTGCTGCTACCATTTTCTGGAGATAGTCTACTTGCTCTGAGGAGAATTTATGCTAGGTTGCTAGTTATTTTTAAAACTACAATTATTATTATAAGTATAGCTCATGATCAGCATGTTTTACAAAACTCAATCACTATTTTTTAAACAACGTATAAAGATCGTTTTCTTATATATAGTATAAATTAAATGTAGAATCTTGCATAACATAAGTGGTCCTCATGGGGCTCTTATGCACTCCTTAGGATGTCAATCCTGAATAAAGTATTTTCCGCAGCGTATAAGTATAGTTTTTAACTGTGGACTAGGTGATCCACCGAGCCGAGGGATACGGCCTCTAAAATATAACTGATTTTCTAATCATTAAACTCATGAATTTCTTTCGTAAAGTAAAGTAGATGGTTTTGCCTGAGCGTCAGCAGTTATCCTCTGCTTGACGTGGCATCATGACGCGTGTTTTCTCATACTCTGATAATTCCTAAATTCGGAGAAAATGCGGGTTGTGACAAGGATAGTCATAATCATCGTCGTAAGGATCACGATTGTCTCGACGCCGTGGGGGTGGCGGTTGATGCCAATCTCTAGGTCGATCATCACGATGCATGGCCGGTATAGGCCTACGATGGTCTCGCGGACGCTCGTCTCTAGCTACGTCATTATAGGGTCTCTCCTGATAATGATCTCGCGTACCTAGGAAATGCTCTCGTTGGGGCTCAGGAAAATTTCTCGGGAAATTCCTACTCTGATCGTACTCGAAGTCTAACCTATCTATCGGATTACTAACCTCTTCCTCGAAAAGAGGGTTTCTCCTAAGTGCAGACTTTTCTCCATAAGGTGGTGGAGTCTCATATTGGGGTCGAACTGAATGCTCATCTCTAACTAAAGGTGGCATTGACGCTCGAGGGGGTACTTCTAAGCTATTAACCCTAACACTAAGGTTCGCTAGCCCTTCTCTCACTTGGAAAACGCTCTCGGTTAACGTCACCATTTGGTGGGCAAAAGGTACAAATCACGGGGGTGGTTCATTCCCTTCGTTTCCACGGCTTGGTTGACCATGTTCAACTTGACGCATCACCGGGTTAGCCTCGTGAAGGTGTTCAGGTGGGGAATTGTGGTGTTGTGAACTCATACTAACAAGCCTACCACTACGCAAATGCATGCAAACAGATAACAAATGCAAATGTATAAAATATGCTAAAAAACGTTTCTTTTTTTTAAAAAAAAATTAAAATGATATGCGGGTTCCTATTCTACGTAGGGCGGATCCCAAAATTTGGAAAAATTTCGGAACCTCCCTCTGATACCAAATTGATGCAGAACGACGCGTAGGGTTTACGCATCTGTCGGCTATTTCTAGGAAACCCTAATACATGCAATGAAATATGAATTTTTATTGCCAATTTGTGAGCGGGCGCAGCACTTTTAAAATTTTGCAACTCGGATTCTTAAAGCACAAATTTACTTCTCCTTTTAAAATGGATTTTCTTAAATACGGTTCGATTTTAAATCTGGGGACGGAAGCTTGCAACTTTCGTTTCGTTCCCTTTGTCGTAGTAAAACGGAAATCGTGAACTCCAAATACGTTTCCGTTTGGAGTTTTCGACGTAGCGTTTGCTGACGAAGTTCGGGCGAAAACCCAGCAATGAGTCTATTTATCCTAATGAGAAAACTTAGACACGCCCAAAGGAAGGAGAAAGAAACAATTACCCACGGAAGAGGCGTCTTTCGTATTCCGAAGTCGACGGCGATCACGCGAGGAACTCCTCGTCACCTTCGTCTTCGCTCCGAGGTCGGCCGCTATCGCACACGGGCACCAAGGAATTAATTCACTCCCTCACACGAGGTGGTTCCACGGAATCACTCAAAGCAAGGAAGCCACAAACCTAACACGCCTAAAATTCACTCGCTCTCACACTAGAGGCTCCACGAAATCTCTTTCACTCGAGGTGGCTCCACGAAATCTCTACACACGAGATAAACTTAATTTCTTTTTATAACTAACTGTTCACCGGCAACAGTAACCACACTCCAAGTATAATAGCAACATGAACCAATATTAAGTCACAGTAACTTTGATGTTACTATTCTTCTTCCTGGACAAATTACGGCCAGCAATTACTCCTCAAAATACTTATCAACACATCACCTACAGGTTCCGACAGCAAGGGGAAGCAAACACAGCAAACAATTATCTCCTTCCTAAACATCATTCTACGAGCACAGTAAAATGAACTTACTGTTCATTATCTTCCCCGGATGAAATTAACAGGAAGTCAAATTTCAACAACTTTCACACAGGAAAACAGCAAGCTCACTAACACCTAACACCTGCTCACAGAGCTTTAACCGCCTAACTCTAACAGGAGCACACAGCAACCTCAACGAAACACATTCACAACAATTTTCTTCGTTTCAACATTCATCACCAACCGAAAAAAAAATTACAAATACATCTCCTTTTATAGGGTTACAAACAACAACAACAAAAAAAGAGAAAAAAGAAATCGGGACCTGCCACCGCCATGGCGGAACTGCTCGACGCTTGAGGTGCGGCCATGGCAGAACTGCAGGGGTTGGGGCTTCGTGGCTCGTCGTGGAGGAAACGACCCCTGGCCCAGCGCTGATTTCGGGGAAGAACGATCGGATCGCTGGGCTTGGCATGGGAAGATCGGGGAGGAGCTTCCGCCCTTTTCTCTTGCGGCTCTGCTCCGGATCGGGAAATATGAACCCGTTAACCTACACTTCTTATATGTGTATATATATATATATTTATTTATTTATTTATATTAATATATATATATACATATATATATTAATAACTTAAACTTATACCATATATGTATATATATGTATGTATATATATTTTGTGTAAATCTATACATACATATATATTTATATTAAAATACAATTTCATAAAATTTCAAACAACAATATGCAATAATCAGGGCCGATAGCGGTCCGGACCGGTGCGACGTCGGGCACTCTTGCGACGACCTGATCTGGACTGGTCTCCACCAGAGACCCTTCCCGAACAACATTCACCCAAGGGAGCGAAAGGGCTCCCGCCCACAGCAGGCAGGGTGGTTCTCGCTCACAGAAGGCGCGAAAAGTTTCGCCCGTATTAGGCAAGTTGCCTTTATATCCCGCATTCACCCATAATGGAGATGTCGTGGAGGCGAGTGTCTGGCTTACCTAGCACTCGCCCAATGGGGTCCAAAGGTAAAATTACCTGGATGTCTTTGCAGGGCTGCAAATAGCCTTTCAGAACAGCGGAGTTTGGTTGTTGGCAGACAACTTTTGGCTGCATATAGCTGTTTAGAACAACGGAGCCTCGATATTTGCAGGCCAGACTTTAAAATCTATAAATAGACCCAAGGGGGTACCTCAGAAGACAAGCTTTCAAGTTCTCTTACTCTCTTATCTTATAGCGCTTTCTGAGCTGCACTTAGCTCAGCACAGGCTAAGGAGGGGAAGCGCTCTAAGATCTTCTGGGTGTGTAGTGTGACCTCCGTGCTGGAGCCTTGGGTCAGTTTCAAGTTCTAAGTCTTCGGTCAACCAAGCTTGCTAGGCAAAGTAAGTGTGCGGTCACCCCTTCCCCAAGAGTTCGGACTTCACAGAAGCCGATTTTCAGCTTCAACATTGAGTTTGTCATGTTATGTTTTGACTGAAAATGGGGGTTGTTCTCACTTCCTTCTAAATTTGTCACGCCTCAAAAGATATCTAGTGCGATTTTGAAAATAGAGAAGCTCCCCGTTCTTCTGAGATTTTGCGGTGGTGTCCGACATTTCTCCACACTCCGGCAATGCTCTGTTGAATGTGATTTTTTTCATTTTTTTTAACAATCTTGTTGGAGGGTCTTTTAAATTAAACATTGTTGTGCAAAATAAACCCAAAAAAAATAAAACAAAAATAGGGCGCCGGCCAAAAAAATCAAAAAAACAAAACCAACAAAAAATAGGACGGCCCTCAAAATCGCAAGATATATATAACAGTGCGTGGTCATATTATTTATTCCCTGTATGTTTATAATTTCAAACTAACTAAAAAACCTCTTATTATTTATCCAGAATACATTTCTCCCACGATGTGGGACTAACATCGGCAAAGGCTAGCATAGAGCGGCATGTGGAGCCCAATAGGGATTATGGGCCCACCTAAAAATAGAAGTAATATAATCGTGCTCTCATATTATTTATTTTTTTGTATGCTCATAATTTCAAACACGCTTAAGATCACTTATTATTTACACCATAGAATCAACTTATCGGACGATGTGGAACTAATCAGATTCCTCGTTCTCCTACACCTGTTACTGTTAAGCACTTGCTGCCGCCACCGGCATGACCGGAGCCGATAGCTGGGTTCGCCGGATCCCGACAAAATCGTCGGGGGTTGTCCGGCGGACAGCGGGCAGGGCCACCGCCGGTGGTGACCCTGCCCTCTCGTCGTCGGACAACCCCTGGCGGGTTCGTCAGGGTCCGACGAACTCGGTCATGGGCTTCGATCAGGCTGCCAACGGCAGCCCTAATTTTTTTCCCCTGTTGGTGGATTGCAGGTATCAGGATTTTTGGCTAAGAAGGGAGAAAATTGATAGATTTGTTATTTGCAGTCCATCTTCTCGTGATTTGTGTGTGTGTGTTTTAGTTTTATACATGTTTTATTTATGTATTAAAAACACATTTAATTAGATTAAAAATAAAAAAAACGAAAAAAAGAATGTCTTCAATTAATCCAATGATTTTATTTTAATACTATAATAACTTAAATTTTTCTTTTAATATGTACCTGATCTATGTAACTTCATTACGTGTGTTTGCTTTATTTGAATATGTGTTTACTTTCTAATCTCTGACTCACATAATTATTTTGACCTCAACATCTCTAGTTCAAATCCAACACAACATAATCTACGAGAGGTCTGTGGTTTAGTTGGGAGTAGCAACATATCACCATCACGCAAAAACTAGTTGTTAACGCAGCTCACACCTCAAATGCAAACACTTACCAGTCGAGATTCTACACTTTCCGCGCACAACTCGACAACCTCCTTAAAAGCACCATCTACCAATCACAAACCGAGTTTTGCGTTCGTGAATCCTCTACTCGTCAGCCAAGTACTTATTATTAACACAAGTTACAATTATCCGACGACTTTTCAACTATCATTTTTGAACTTTACTCTTGCCCAAAAAAGACCAACAACTGTTTAGAATAACACCAGACATGGTGACCGCACCATTAAACACCGACAAAGTAAAATTTACACACATTTATATGCTTCAATATACTCTTTTTGGGATGTAAGCGGTGGCACGAGAAACTAGTGTTGGGATTAAAGCGGTTAGAGAAATAATGGTAGAAAAAACTGAAGGAAGAGAAGGAGGATGTTGATCTATGAGAAGAAAATCATAAAAACACGGAAAACTTCTCTCAACTTTTTTTGAAGAAGAAGAGTTCGCTGCTTTCCAAAATGTTCCAAAAACACATTTTTGACACAAGCATTAGCAAGCTCGCTTCCCATGCGCTTTTGCAGGAGCTTGTGCGTTCAAATAATCCTATTCTTGTTGCCTTACTCGAAACCCGTCGCCAAAATTTCTCTCGGCGTGATGTGGATCGGTTAATTGGTAGGCAGTGGAGCTTCTGTTGGCAGGATTTTACTTGGGTGTTATTTTAGATGAAAGGATTTTAAGAAAGTGGGAGGAAATGGGCTTAGTTCTTTTTCTGATCTTAAAAGCAAGTATTACATGCCTATTTATATCCAATGGATGGATCATTCTAGATACATTAGCATCTTACAGATTTTTCTAGAATAGTCTTTTAATATTTTCCATAATACATATTTGTTATGGGCTTTAATGTGCAGATTTGGGCTGCTGAATGTTTGGGCTTTTACATCCCCTCTAAATCTGTGCCATTAAAGACATTCATCTTGTTCCTTAATTCCGTAAACCGTTCGCGTGGTAGAGGTTTTGTCATTAGATCGGCGAGCTGTTGCTTGGTTGGGCAAAATTTCACCTCGATCATCTTCTTCTCCACAAGCTCTCTGATGTGGTGGTGCTTGATGTCGATATGCTTAGTTCTGCAGTGATACAATGGATTTTTGGAGAGGGCGATAGCAGAGCTGTTGTCGCAATGAATTGTTACTCCTTCCTTCTCTTCCCCTCTTTCTCCTTCTATTTCCGTCTTTAATCGCTGCAGCCATACTGCCTCACATGCGGCATTGTTTAGGGCCATATACTCGGTTTCTATAGTCGAGAGTGCAGTGGTCCGTTGCTTCCGTGAGCTCCAAGATATGGGTCCGTCTCCGACGAAGAAAATGAATCCTCCTGTGCTTTTCCGATCTTCTGTGTCTCCTGCCCAATCAGAGTCGGTAAAGCCATGGAGAGATTTAGGTTGGCTGTTTTGATAAAGGATGCCATAGTCTTTTGTGCCTTGCAGGTATCGAAGGATTCTTTTTGCTGCGGCAAAGTGAGCCTGAGATGGATTGCTGATGTACCTTGCCACGATGTTTACTGAGTTCTCGATATCTGGCCGTGAGTTTGTGAGATAGATGAGACTTCCGACTAAGCTTCTATATTTCTCTGGATCTCCTCCTTCTTCTAGTTCTGTTTTTGGGGTTAATTTTTCTGTCGTTGACATTGGTGTTACTGCAGGGTTGCAATTCTCCATGTTGAATTTCTTTAGCAGCATTCTTGTGTAATGCTCCTGGGATATGAAGATGCCGCCATCGAATTGCTTGATTTGGAGTCCCAGAAAGAATTTTAGGGACCCGAGATCTGTCATTTCGTACCTCATCTTTAATTTTTCTTTGAACTTCTCAATTTGGGTTTTATTTGATCCAGTGAGGATCAAGTCGTCTACATACAAGCTCACAATCATCTTACCTTCTTCTTCTTCTTTAATGTAAAGTGTTGGCTCGATCGGGCTTCGAGTAAAGCCTTCTTCCAGGAAGAATGCATCGATGTTGTGGTGCCATGCCCTTGGGGCCTGCTTTAATCCGTAGAGGGCTTTGAGTAATCTATATACTTTCCCTTCTTTTCCTTTAGCTATAAACCCTTGAGGTTGGCATACGTATACTTCTTCTATGAGTTCTCCATTGAGAAAAGCTGATTTTACGTCAAGTTGGTACACATGGTATCCGTTTTTGGCTGCCAAGACTAATATCAGCCGGATTGTTGTTAGTCTGGCAACTGGTGCATATGTTTCATCATAGTCCTCACCGGGTCTTTGTGTGTACCCCTTAGCAACGAGCCGAGCTTTATGTTTTACTACTTTGCCGGCCTCATTTTGCTTCAGCTTATAGATCCATTTGAGACCTATTATTGTTTTGTTCTTTGGTCTATCAACTAAGACCCAGGTTTTGTTTTTAGTTATGGCTGCAATTTCCTCTTGCATTGCATTCTTCCATTCTTCCTTTTTTATAGCCTCTTCAAAAGTTGTAGGGGTGCTGGTAGTTAAGAGTGCAAATTCATCATTTTGATATATGTCTTGTAGAGAACGAACCTTGTGCGCCGATGATGATTCGTCTGCTGATTCGGAATCTTCAGGCTCTCTGAACTCGGTGTTGCCTTGGATGGGGCTGGGAGATGTTTCCAGCTCAACCGGCAACTCTCTTGTCTCATTGTTGCTTGGGATGGAGTTTGATGATGTCCCCAGCTCAACCGGCAATTCTGAAGATTGAGAAGAGACGAAATCTGAGGCCCAATTCCATTCCTCTTCCTCATGAAAGATAGCATCTCTAGAGATGATTAGTTTGTTGCTTTTAGGATCAAGTAGACGGTAGCCTTTTGTTTGATCACTGTAGCCTAGGAAGATACACTTGATGCTGGTTTCTTCTAACTTGTCATCTCTTCCTGCAGTCCTGTGAGCATAAGCAATACATCCAAATACCTTGAGATGGGCTATTGAGGGTTTTTCTCCATACAGAGCTTCATATGGTGTCAGGTTGGTGAGAGCTTTGGTTGGAGCCCGGTTGAGTACATACACGGCAGTTATTGTTGCTTCACCCCAAAATCCTTTTGGGAGTGACTTTTGGATCAGCATTGCTCTCATCATCTCAACTATTGTTCGATTTCTTCTTTCGACGACTCCATTTTGTTGAGGTGATGCCGGTGCCGTGAGCTCCCTAAGTATTCCATTGTCTTGGCAAAAAGTGTTGAATTCTCTTGATAAGAACTCTCCACCTCTATCACTTCTTAAGGTTTTGATTTCTCTGCCAAGCTGTTTCTCAACTTGGGCTTTAAAAATGGTGAAATGTTTGAAGCTCTCAGATTTTTGTGCTAGATGTGCAATCCACATGTAACGGCTGTAATCGTCGACAATGAGCATGTAATATCGTTTGCCTCCCAATGACGGCACTTTGGCAGGCCCCCAGAGGTCAATGTGGAGCAATTCCAATGGCTGGGAGGCCCTCCTGTGTGCTGTTTGTGGGAAAGGTAGACGATGGGACTTGCTGCGAGCACATGTGTCGCCTTTAAATTCAGCCTTTGTTAGTTTTGGCATCCCTTCTGCTAATGCTTTCAATTGGTGAAGGGAAGAGATATTTATATGCCCCAGTCTATTGTGCCACAATTGGTTTGCTTTGTTGTGTTGAGTACATGAGAGGGAAACTGATTTTTGAGGCAATAACTCTATAGTGAAGATATTGCTGTGATTCAAAGTAGCTGTCCCAACAAGAGTGTTTGTTGTTGGGTGATATATGAGGCATATATTGTTATTGAACACTACTTTGTGGCCGTTTCTTAGTAGCTGTCCTACACTTAATAGATTTTGAGTAAGAGTAGGAACAAAATGCACACCTTTAATTAGTTTGTGGTCTCCGTCTGGGGTTATAATGGCTGCTGTTCCTTTCCCTTTTATTTTTACTTTATTTCCATCTCC
This sequence comes from Platanthera zijinensis, assembly GCA_039513925.1. Lineage (NCBI taxonomy): Eukaryota > Viridiplantae > Streptophyta > Magnoliopsida > Asparagales > Orchidaceae > Platanthera > Platanthera zijinensis. The sequence continues at coordinate 104,641,117 of CM077088.1, forward strand.
CAATATGACCTCTGAACTGTAGTTTTGATCAAGGTCTACAAAATATTCTCTCTTATTTACCATGTGGCTAGAGCAGCCGCTGTCCACAAACCAGAGATAGGGAGAGTTTTTATCTTTGGAGCTTTTACATGTGAACAGAAATTGGTCAGATTCGGTTTCTGTGAACTTGGCCTCCTGTTTTGGCTTGAACCAGCAGTTCTTCTCTGAGTGGTTCTGGATTTTACATGTTTTGCATCTGAAGTAACAGTCCTTTGTGAGGTGGTTTTGCTTCTTACAGATGCTACAAGAGGAGCCAGCGGTGGAGATATCCTTCTGTTTATAAGCTCCTTTTTCTTCTTTCTCTGGTTTTTGATTTTTGATGTACCTTGCCACGATGTTTACTGAGTTCTCAATATCTGGCCGTGAGTTTGTGAGATAGATGAGACTTCCGACTAAGCTTCTATATTTCTCTGGATCTCCTCCTTCTTCTAGTTCTGTTTTTGGGGTTAATTTTTCTGTCGTTGACATTGGTGTTACTGCAGGGTTGCAATTCTCCATGTTGAATTTCTTTAGCAGCATTCTTGTGTAATGCTCCTGGTTGGTACGAAATGACAGATCTCGGGTCCCTAAAATTCTTTCTGGGACTCCAAATCAAGCAATTCGATTGCGGCATCTTCATATCCCAGGAGCATTACACAAGAATGCTGCTAAAGAAATTCAACATGGAGAATTGCAACCCTGCAGTAACACCAATGTCAACGACAAAAAAATTAACCCCAAAAACAGAACTAGAAGAAGGAGGAGATCCAGAGAAATATAGAAGCTTAGTCGGAAGTCTCATCTATCTCACAAACTCACGGCCAGATATCGAGAACTCAGTAAACATCGTGGCAAGGTACATCAGCAATCCATCTCAGGCTCACTTTGCAGTCTTCCTGGAAGAAGGCTTTACTCGAAGCCCGATCGAGCCAACACTTTACATTAAAGAAGAAGAAGAAGGTAAGATGATTGTGAGCTTGTATGTAGACGACTTGATCCTCACTGGATCAAATAAAACCCAAATTGAGAAGTTCAAAGAAAAATTAAAGATGAGGGGATGTAAAAGCCCAAACATTCAGCAGCCCAAATCTGCACATTAAAGCCCATAACAAATATGTATTATGGAAAATATTAAAAGACTATTCTAGAAAAATCTGTAAGATGCTAATGTATCTAGAATGATCCATCCATTGGATATAAATAGCCATGTAATACTTGCTTTTAAGATCAGAAAAAGAACTAAGCCCATTTCCTCCCACTTTCTTAAAATCCTTTCATCTAAAATAACACCCAAGTAAAATCCTGCCAACAGTGACTAAGGACTTATGTGAGGCAGTATGGCTGCAGCGATTAAAGACGGAAATAGAAAGCATTCTTGCGGCATCTTCATCTGCAGTTTTCCCGGTTGGTTTGAGGCCTCCGTCCACAATCTCCCATAAGTCCTGGGAGATTAGTAATGTCTCCATTTTGTCACTCCACTGTTCATAGAGTTCTCCAGTGAACAGCGGGATGGATGGATTGGAGAATATGGGAAAAGTGGTAGATGATGAGGCCATGGGATTGGAAGGGTGGATCCACGGAATGGAATTGAAGATTTCCCAAACCTCGCTCTGATACCATTGTTGGCAGGATTTTACTTGGGTGTTATTTTAGATGAAAGGATTTTAAGAAAGTGGGAGGAAATGGGCTTAGTTCTTTTTCTGATCTTAAAAGCAAGTATTACATGGCTATTTATATCCAATGGATGGATCATTCTAGATACATTAGCATCTTATAGATTTTTCTAGAATAGTCTTTTAATATTTTCCATAATACATATTTGTTATGGGCTTTAATGTGCAGATTTGGGCTGCTGAATGTTTGGGCTTTTACAGCTTCTACTCTGTGCCGGCCATTGGGAAATCTGGAGGTATTCTTTTGCTATGGTTGGACAATCGAATTAAACTCAAACTGTATTTCCAAAAATAAGCAGCTAATCAAGGCAAGTATCCAAGTTCAAACTGCTGCTTGCCGGCAGCTGGGAGTCATTTATGCTGATAAATACATGCATAAGCGGCGTGGTCTCTGGGAGGATCTGATGGCCATGGACAGGGATGCTCCTACTATTTTAGGTGGCGACTTCAATTGTGTCTTACGGGCCAGCGAAAAAAAGGGGGAAGGAGCGTTGATCTTACTAAAGGGCCCCACGAGTTTGCTAACTTTATTTCCCTGTGTGACTTCCATGAAATTCCGTTTACGGGCAACGTCTTTACATGGTGCAACAATCAAAAACCCGCAAACCATGTTCTTTTGCGGCTGGACCGTGTCCTGCTAAATGCTCCGGCATTAATTTCCTTCCCAGGCTCTGTTGTCCATCACCAGGAGAGGATCGCATCGGACCATGCTCCCCTTATTCTGGAAACCTTGATTTCCTTGAGGTCGCTCCGCCTCTCTTTGGAAACCTTGATTCCTTCCTTGATCTCTACCTCCTCTTCTACCTCGACTTCTGCCTTGATGGCCTCGACCACGCTGGCCGCCTCCTCTTCCGGAGCTCTCTCCGAAGTTCAGCTGGGTTTGGAGTGCTTTTCTCAAGCCACTCGCTTCTTCATCATCCTGCTGCATTCTGTACTCATGAGCTTGCAATGAGCCTACAAGCTCATCTACGGTCATCTGGGTGAGGTCCTTCGATTCCTCGATCGCCACCACCACGTGTCGGAACTTCCTTGACATGGCCCTCAGAAGCTTCTCCATGAGACTCACATCATCTATCGTCTCTCCGTTTCTCTTCATCTAGTTTGTGAGCGTCTGCAGACGGGTCACAAAGTCTCCGACCTTCTCCGTGGCCTGCATCCTCAACATTTCATATTCACCCCGGAGAGACTGCAGCTTCACTTTCTTCGCCTTGTCAACTCCTTGCATGGAGCGTTGCAACACCTCTCATGCTTCTTTTGAGCTTACTGCCTCCGAGATCTTCTCAAAGGTGGCTTCATCCACTCCTTGGTATAACGTGAACAACGCCTTCTTATCCTTCTTTCTCGCTTCCCTCAACGCCGTCCTCTGCGTGTTGGTCAATGTCGTCTCTGCTTCAACATCAGGCTCTTCATAGCCATCCTCGACTACTTCCCATAGCTCCTTCGAGGCGAGCAACACCTTCATCTGGATACTCCAATTGCCGTAGTTGGTCTTCATCAACTTGGGGACTTGCCCCGGCATCGCTCCTCCTGTCTCCATCTCTTCTCACTTCAAACCTTCTGAGTCACCGCAAAAGTTTGCAACCTCCCTCTGATACCAATTGTTAGAAACGATAGCTAGCACACCCAACTTCAAAACGCTTTGACAAACACCCGCGCAACTTCTCCAGCGAGCTTCTCCGCGAGCTCCACGCCTACACGCGAGTGCCTCTACTCCGGCGAGTGCTTCCAGGCGAGATGGTCGCGGCTACCCAGCACCCAGCTAGCTGCTCCGGCGAGATCAGCTCCAGCGCCTGCGAGATCACCAACAGCGGCGAGACCTCCCGGCGAGCTTGAACCAGCGAGAGCTACCCGATGAGGCAGCGGCGAGACCAACTCCAGCGAGATCTGCGGCTAGCTTGCCGGCGAGAGGTCTCAGGGAGAAAACTGTGACTGGCGAGAAAACTGCGATTGGCGGAAGAGAAAATGGTTCCTGCGGGAACTTTATCTCTCGCCTGACACTCTTGGAAGAAGAACAAAACCAAAATATTTTAACACACTCTCTCTCTCTATCTTCTCTCACCTGCTTTCACCCTTTATTAAATAACTCTCTCAGCCAATCTCTCTCTCTCTGTTACTCTCTCTCTCTCCCGCTATTTCACTTTCTCTCTCTCGCTCTCTCTCCTGCAGGAGTTAATGGAGGGGAAGAAATTCTTTTCACTATTTTCAGCCAACTAAAATGTACAACAACAAGCCTTTATATAGGCCAACATACCCAATAAGAAAACGACACGTGGCGCTTACATTCAATGCCACCCACACCAATTTTATCTCTCTTCCGCCATAAACAAAAAATACATAAAAGCTTAAAAAAACTTATTGTTGACCTGGTCAACAAAACAAATCCTGACATAATTTCCTTCCAAGGCCTGTTGTCCATCACCAGGAGAGGATCGCATCGGACCATGCTCCCCTTATTCGCTTAGCCAGGGCGTAGCTTGAAATTTGAGAAAGCCTAGATGATTAAGGGAATTGTTAAAAGCACCTCATTTTTGGCTAATCGCACTGCATTTAGGTCTTTTAACATTTAAAATTTGTCACTCTAAAAATATACCCGCACCGCACTGCTGCTTCCTCGCACCGCAGCCCTACAATCCCGATCTTCTCCTCACGCCTCCTGATGCGCCGCTGGCTCCTCCCACCTCCTCCAGCCCCCTCCAGCCCTTTCCATCGCCGACACCGGCAGATATCAGCGCCAACGCCGCCTCTCCTCACGCTCAGATTTTACGCCTTTCAGTAATACGCCTTGTACACGCAATTTCAGGAAAAGTGTTCAACGAGATCTACAACTTTCGTGTTGAACACTTTTCCTGAAATTGCGTGTACAAGGCGTATTTCGAAAAGACGCGAAAAGTTAGGAGATTTTTGGGTGCGACTAGCCAATAAAGAGTTGCGGTTAACAATCACCTATGTTAAAGGACTTCTGAAATTTCTTTGAGAGTTCATTACTGTTTCTATGTTTAGAAGTAAATTGTTGCAATATTATTGGTTCTCATCGTGAATTGTGCCCCAAGTATTATTGATCTATATTATAGATGTCGTTGATGAAGATCACAAATATTTGAAGAAAAGAACATAACAATTTGGACAACACATTTGATGGTTTTTTTGTATCAAATATTTTTTCTATTGAGTATATATTAATATTGTAATTCAATGAGAATCTATTTTAATTCATAAATTAAGTGCGGTGCGTTTATCTCAATTGCGGTGCAGATAACAATGTGCGGTGCTTTTAACAATATGTGAAAAACTGCGGTGTTTTTAACAAAGCGGTGCGATTAGCCAAAAGTGCGGTGTTTTTAACAATTCCCATGATTAATCCTAATATCCACTCTGTTGCTTTGGGCACTTGGAGGAAGCCAGCTACAGGAGATTTAAATAAGGTCATGGAGGTCAAATGCGCGAGAACGATCAAAGCTCTAGCTCGATAGTCCAAATTTAATGCAAAAGCTGAATCGGAACGGGTTAAGAAGCTCATGGAGGAAATTAATGTTCTTCAATTGCGCGAGGCTGTGAGGTCTTTTTCGGACGAGGATTTATGTTCGTTGCGTGCTCTTCTTGCTAAATATAATGAAATCCAGACTAAGCTGGACTCTTGGTGGTGGCAGAGGGCAAAAAACAAGTGGCTGGAGCATGGAGACCATAATTCGGCCTTTTTTCATGCCGCTGCTACCCAGAGGAAGCAGGAAAACCGCATTTTTCGCCTTGTTATAGGTGATGACTCATTCCGACCAAGACAAAATTGAAGAGGCAATGGTTAAGCACTTCTCTGCTCGGTGGTGCATGGAAGATTCAACGACTATGGAAGGTATGTCGCGCCCTCTTGAGCAGGTTTCTGCCCTCGAGGCGCAGTGGCTCCTCTTTCCCCCAACGGATGCTGAAATCAAGACCGCCGTCTTCTCCTTTGGGCGCAACAAGTCTCTGTAAGAGGAGAAATCTGACCCGTCTCCTTTGTAGAATTTCCTGCAGCAATTTGGTTCCAAGTCAAATTACCCTACCAGCCAACTACTTTGCTTTAATGTAAACAGTATTATTAAATGTTGTATTTCCTGTTTTGAGAAGACTATAAATATGTATTGAATCCTTCTTATGAAATAACAAAACATTCCTTCTTGTTTTTGCCTTTTCTCCTCCCTGACTACACCTTGCTGAAAACCTGCACAACACTAACATATCCAGTTAGATTAAAACAATCTAACAGTGGTATCAGAAGCCACATAGTATCCATTCTTGTTTTGTCATGGCTTCATCATCTACCTCCCACGCACCCTTGTACACCCACTCTACCATCCCGATTTTTTCTGGAGAACTCTATGAGTTCTGGAGTGACAAAATGGAAACCTTTCTTCGATCCCAGGACCTCTGGGACATTGTCATTAATGGCCCAGTCGCTATAGAAAAATCTGTGGAAGGTGAACCTGCTAAATTTACGAAAGAAGAGCTGAAGAAGGATGCATTGGCGTTACACCTGATACAGCAAGGCATTGCCCCAGCCATCTATCCCAGGATTATGGGATCCAAAACAGCAGTTGTTGCTTGGGGAAGACTTGCAAATGAATACAAAGGATCAAAAAGGTAATCAAAATAAAACTTTACTCCTTGCGGCGCATTTTTGATTCAACCACCATGGACAGCAATGAAACAGTGCAGAATTTTTTTGCTAAAATTACAAGTATCGTAAACCAAATCAGAAGTTTGGGGGGAGTAATAGAAGAGCAACAAATTGTAGAAAAGGTGCTAAGATCTTTGCCTCATTCTCACAAGCACATAGTGTCGGCAATATTAGAGGCTCACGACTTAGAAACATTGACAGTCATTGATCTCATGGCCTCACTTCAAACCCATGAAGATCTCCTGAACATCCATGAAGAACCAGAACTAGAGAAAGTCTTTCAAACTCAAGTAACAGTGCAACACAAGAAAAATACTGAAAAAAGAAGAAATGATGCCGGAAAAAACACCACCAGACCCAAAAACTTTGGCCCACAAAGACAGAACAACACAAACAACAATGATGGAAACTATCCTCCTTGCATTATTTGCAAAAAATCCAACCATGAACCCAAAAACTGTTACTGGAGATGCAAAAACTGTAAAATTCCAAACCATTCAGCTGAAAAGTGTTGGTACAAGCCTAAAGAGGAAGCAAAAGTAACTGAAAATGACTCAGACCAGTACTTATTCACCTGTAGCTCTTCAAAATCCTGTGATGACATATCCACTTGGTATATTGATAGTGGTTGTTCTAATCACATGGTGTGTGATGAAAGTTTTTTCACCACAATAGATAAGAACTGGAAGTCAGTAGTGACACTAGGAGGTGGGAGAAAAGAAAAGATTGAAGGGAGAGGGACCATCACAGTTTTAACACCTCAAGGAGAAACTAAAATGATAGCCAATGTTCAATATGTCCCAACACTGACACAGAATCTCCTAAGTGTTGGGCAGTTATTAAAAAAGGGTTTTAAAGTTCATTTCAATGATAATACTTGTGAGATTGTTGAACCAAGGGGTTTGACTGTAGTCATAACAGCACATATGAATACAAGCAACATTTTTGTTCTGAGTTTACCACCAGCACAACCAAAAGCGCTGATGACCGACACAGATTCAGTGGCACAAAACTCACAACTTTGGCACAACCGGCTTGGACACATAAGCCCCTCCACTATGAGCTATGTGATTAAAGAACAACTTGTGGATGGTATACCAGACATCACAATCTCCCTACACAATTGCAGCAGTTGTGTTGAGGCAAAATCACACAGATTGCCTTTTCCCAAAACTGCCACCAGAAGAGCCAGCACACCACTTGAACTCCTGCATATGGACTTATGGGGCCCAGCCCCGGTGCCCTCACTTGGAGAGAAAAAATACTACCTCCTAATTGTTGATGATTACAGCCGATATATGTGGCTATATCACCTTACCAACAAATCAAAAACTTTTGAAAAATTCCAAAACTACAAAAAACTCATGGAAAATCAGCTGGACAAGAAGATAAAAGCTGTGAGAACAGATAGGGGAGGCGAGTTTACATCAAACCAATTCAACAAATTTTGTATGGAATCTGGAATTAGAAGAGAACTCACGGCACCTTACTCACCACAACAAAACGGCATCGTAAAGAGAAGAAATAGAACTATTCTAGAAGTGGCAAGATCAATGATACTTCATTCTGGTTCACCAAAGTCCTTCTGGGGTGAAGCTATAACAACTGTTGTATATATACTTAATCGACTACCTAGTAAATCTCTGCAGAAAACAACACCCTATGAAGTTTTGCATGGCCAAAAACCTTCTATGTCACACCTAAAAACCTTTGGATGTATTGCTTTTACCCATATCAACAAAGGAGGAGGGGATAAACTTGAAAGTAAAAGCCAAAAATGCATCCTGCTTGGTTACAGTAATGAAAGTAAAGCCTACAGACTTTTAGAACCCAATACAAAGAAAATAACAATTGCAAGAGATGTAATATTTCATGAGAATGAATTCTATAATTGGGCATCAGACTCCACACCAATAAACTCAACATTCCGGGTGCCGGTTGAACTTGAGACAAGCTCAAATCCCATCCCTTGCAATGGAGATTCTGTTGAACAAGAAAATGAACCACATGACAGTGAATCAGAGACATCATCGCCCATTAAGACCAGATCAATTACTGATCTTTACCAATCAACTGAAGTAGTAATGCTGGCACACACACCAACTTCCCACAATGAAGCCCTTCAGAACAAAGATTGGAGAGAAGCAATGGTAGAAGAATTAAAAACTATAGAGAAGAATGGAACCTGGCTGCTTCTCCCTCGACCACCAGGTAAGAAATTGTTGGCCTGAAATGGGTGTTTAAAGCTAAACAAAATGCAGACGGAACCTTATTGAAAAGAAAAGCGCGGCTTGTTGCAAAAGGATTCACACAGAAACACGGGACAGATTATGATGAAACATTTGCACCAGTTGCGCGGCTAACAACTGTAAGACTACTCCTAACCATTGCTGCTCACGGCCGTCTCACTGTCCAACACCTGGATGTGGTTGCCGCTTTCCTTAACGGTAACATTGCTGAAGAAGTCTACGTTTGTCAGCCGCCTGGTTTTGAAATTGAAGGAGAAGAAGATAAAGTTTACAAGCTCTCAAAAGCCCTTTACGGATTAAAACAGTCTGCTAGAAATTGGAACCAAAATGTCGACAACTTCCTCATTTCAGAAGGCCTCATCCGGAGCCAGATCGACCCTACTCTGTACACAAAGAACACTGAAAAAGGCAATCTTATTGTAAGTATATATGTTGATGATTTAATCGTAACAGGCTCACATGCAGGGCTTATTGAAGAATTCAAAGAGAAGATGAAGAATGCATATGAAATGACTGATTTGGGAACCCTAAAACATTTCCTGGGTTTCCAAATCAAGTATTGTGAAGCAGGAATTTTTCTTTCACAAGAGCTTTATACCACCACACTCTTGAAGAAACACCAGATGCAAGATTGCAACCCCACCGTAACTCCAATGTCAGTTGCAGAAAAATTTAGAGGAAAGGGAAATGAAGAAGAAAGTGCAGACGAAGAAGAATACAGAAGCCTCATCGGATCTTTAATCTATCTCACAAATTCCAGACCCGACATCGAAAATGCAGTCAACGTCCTCGCCAGGTACGTAAGTAATCCCTCAAAAACACATTTTGGTGCAGCAAAAAGGATTCTCCGGTACCTGAAAGGGACCAGCACATACGGGATATTACTGAAGCACGAAGAGAACACAAAGCTAATCGGCTATTGTGATTCCGACTGGGCCGGATCACTCGACGATCGGAGGAGCACAAGCGGGCATGTCTTTTTCCTGGGGTCCAGCCCTATCTCCTGGAGTTCCCGGAAGCAACACACCATTGCGCTATCTACCACCGAAGCCGAGTTCATGGCCCTCAACACTGCGGCATGTGAAGCCATCTGGCTGGCAAGACTAAAGAAAAACCTAACTGGAGGAGAAGAAGACGAAGTAAAGCTAATGTGCGACAACACTTCAGCACTGGCGCTGGCGAAGAACCCTGTATTTCACGCACGCAGCAAACATATAGAAATTCGCTTTCATTTCATCAGGGAAGCGGTAGAGAAGAAGCTCATCCACCTGGAACATTGCCCTACTGAGACGCAAAAAGCAGACATACTGACAAAGCCATTACACAGGAAGCATTTCGTGGAGATGCGGGACATGCTTGGAGTTATCGACGGCGCAGATTTAGGCGGGGTGTAAGAGGAGAAATCTGACCCGTCTCCTTTGTAGAATTTCCTGCAGCAATTTGGTTCCAAGTCAAATTACCCTACCAGCCAACTACTTTGCTTTAATGTAAACAGTATTATTAAATGTTGTATTTCCTGTTTTGAGAAGACTATAAATATGTATTGAATCCTTCTTATGAAATAACAAAACATTCCTTCTTGTTTTTGCATTTTCTCCTCCCTGACTACACCTTGCTGAAAACCTGCACAACACTAACATATCCAGTTAGATTAAAACAATCTAACAGCCGGTTGCGATGGGGTAACACGCTCATTTATCTGAAGAGCGGGCTGCCTTCGTCCTGGGTCGGCTAATGACCGATAATTGTATGCTGGTTCAGGAGGCCATCAATCGTTTACATACGACAGAGAGCAGCTCCAGATTTATGGCCATCAAAATCGATCTAAAAGGCTTTTGACCGAATGCAATGGAGCTTCGTCAAACGTCAAACGGGCACTTGCGGCACTCAACCTCCCCCCCCCCCCCCCCCCCAATGGATCAATCTCATTATAGAATGCATCTCTTCTCCCAAATTTGAACTTCTAATGAATGGCACAAGATCAAAGTGGATGCCCCCTATCCCCTACTTATTTATCATATGCTCCGATTTCCTATCATTGTTAATCAAAGCCAGTAAACTTCCGGGCATCGGCATAAAAATTAGCCTTACAGCACCAAAAATTTCGCATCTATTGTTCGCAGACGACACCCTGCTGTTTGGCTCAGCAACCACCAGTACCGCAAAGGAATTTGCTGGAATCTTGAAGCGCTACTGCGCTCTCACCGGCGAGGCTGTCAACGCCCACAAATCTTGTATTCTGTTTGGCCCCAAAGTCCCGGCATCTTCCAAAAGTAGTATCCAGCAATTTCTTGGCCATGGGTCCTCTAATGCTATCAACTACCTCGGTATTACGCTCCGCCCAGGAAAACTTAAAGCAGCTGACTTTGACACTCCCGGACTCCATTACGTGCAAAATTAGATCTTGGGGGCTCAGGCATCTATCATTGGCGGGCAGAGCAGCTCTTATTAAGGGTCTGTTTCGCGCAGCTCTGGCGGCTGGAGAATCTCTATTCCAGCCGCCAGAGCTGTTTTTTAACTGTTTGGGACAGCTCCTTAACAACAGCTTTTCAGAAATCTGGAGCTGTTTTGCAGCTCTTCAGAAATCTCTCCCCCCCCCCAGCTTCAGCTTCCGCAAAATAGCTTTCTCTCTCACAGGTTTTGGAAATCTAATGATTTCTTCAGTTGGAACATGCTCAGAGGCCGGACGGCCTTCCTCCGACGATTCCGAGCCCTGGACGGCCTTCCTCCGACGATTCCGAGCCCCCGGCGACCTTTCTCCGGCGATTCCGAGCGCACTTCTGCACAGAACACCCAAACACTCTGCAGCTTTTCAAAACTGCTCCCCAGAGATCTATTTTAAAACAGCTCTATCCGAACAGCAGCTTTTCAATCCGCCAGAGCTGTCCCAAACAGAGCCTTGAGCACACTCTCGGCGCTCCCTCTGCATGCTCTATCTAATGCTCCAATGCCAACATCCAAACAAAATAAATAGCCTACTTTCCTCATTCTTTTGGAGTGGAGATCATCTCAAACACTCAATTCACTATGCCAAGTGGTCGGAAATTTGCTCACCAAAGGAGCAGGGCGGGCTTGGATTTAAAAACCTGCAGCTTTGGTGGCGCGTCCTTATGAGTAAAGTGGCGGCGCGTGTTGTGAGAAAGGACGGTAGCTTTCTGGTTCATACTTTGAGCTCGAAGTACTCGGGCATAAATAAATTTATAGCCAGTCGCAGCCACTCAAAAAATTGGAAAAGTATTTGTCCGGGCCGCGAAATTGTGGAGAAGCATATATTTTGGATGGTGACCAATGGTGCATCCATCTCAGTCCTTGATGACTGCTGGATTGGTACCTTACCTCTATATAAGTGGCCTACTTTTATTAATATTTCTGCACTGCCAGATTTGGTTGGGGGCCTTCTTGATTCCAGCTCTAACTGGGCGGCCAATCAGCTTGCTGGGTTCAGCAATTTTTTGATCAACATCGGCTTCGATCGAATGCGGCCTGTCCGTGGAAGTGCAGTCAGGTGGAGAATTCTCATCTTTTTTGGGGGATTGCCGTTTTATCACAAAAAACTGAGCTGCTTTATCAAGATTAAACATTGCTACCTGTAGCAATTTATTGGATACTCTGCTTCATGAACTTGACATCAGCCCAAAGTCTATCCAGATCAAAATCTTGGCCTCAATCATTTACAATATTTGGAAAGCAAGGAACCAAATGGCCCATGGGGAAGCATACTTGCAGCCAACCTCTATTGTGCTAAAAGCAATTTCAGATGCATATAATGGTAGCTGGGTGACCAATTGCAACCGTGACACTTCCTGGTCGCCCCCGCCATTCAGACGGTTAAAAATTAATTTTGATGGGTCTGCCCATGCGAACCATGCTAGGCTTGGATGCTCGGTTCGAAATCATTTTGGGGAGCTGGTCGCTGCTAAAGGCACGGGAATTATTAGCCGATCTGTGAACATGACCGAGCTTCGGAGTGCCCTTATGGGCCTCATTCTTGCCAAAGTCCACATGGATGGCATTGTTGGAGATATTCTTGAGGGTGATTCGGCCTTTGCGTGCTCCACCCTTAACCGAATTCTGGCGGGTGTGTATGACAAGAACATTGAATCGTGCCTTGCTAAGGAAATGAAGGATTCCCCAAGACTTATCAATGCGCAAATCGATCGAAGAGCCAACTCTGTTGCCGACTACATCGCCAACGTTGCTTGTGATAGAGATTTTGTGGGAAAGGGGAATGCCCCTAACCCAAGCTCTTTCTTTCATTCTCTCCGAGACTTTTTGCCACCCTTCAAGGAAAATCAAACGCCTCAAAACAACGATGGCAGTGAAAAAAGAACTTTTTTCGCCGCCACAAGAAACTTGAACATAATTTGTTTGAAATCACTTTCTACAATTAGAATCCAGGGTTATTTACCGGTTCAGACCTCCCCTATGAAGTTATTGTCGTACAATATACATTGTGCACCCCTCTAACTTTTGAAATTATAAAAACCACCCATCAGTGTTTACATTTCATAACATTCATGCACAAAAATACCCCCTTGAAGTAAATCTTCAAGGGGGTCTTTTTGTGCGGGATGCCATGAAATGTAAACATTGAAGGGAGGTAAATATAATTTCAAAAGTTAGAGGGGTGCAAGCTGTAATTATACAAACTTTGAGGGGAGGTCCTGATAAATAACCCTTAGAATCGAGCACTCAGCATAATCTACAAAATCTCCACAGATTATCTGAAACTAGCACCACAGTAAAATCACGTAGGAAACAAGGCGTCGATTGAACCCCAACCATGTGATCAGCATCATGAGAACCAAAGCTACAAAATTTATTAAAAAACTGCTTTTTATTTCTCTAAATAAATGGTGTTACACGCACATCCACGACACGCAAACAAGCCTATGTTTATATCTCTCAAAGAAAAGGCAAGAAAATCATTTGATATCCGCTCCGAATTCGGTTCCTTTACATGACTTGTGTTAAAAGAATGACTTAACAAATTTATCAAACCTAACCACTCATCAAATCAACAAGTATGCACAAATGCTATCAGTTCCTCCAGCACCTTCCACAAAACTATATCCTCTAATCGAAACTTCCGCAGTTTTCTCCTCAAATCGAGCAAATTAACTCGATGAAACCTGACTTACAATATTCAGCTCGAGAACGGCTCGCACGGCATTTGATCTCACTCATCGGCTAAGAAAGTTCGAGAACAATGATATTGTAGACACTTGTTATCCCACCGCGGGAGCAGATGTGAAGTTATTCCCAGGTAAGAGCCTAGCACAAGATCCAATAAACTGTAGTTAAAAGAGCTCAAAAATTAAAATAAGGGTCAATAATCACGACTTCCCCTCTTAAGGATTCATTTGTCGGGGCTTATTTGCTCCGGTGAGTTTCGTCAAAAACGCATTATCATAGAATGTATGTTTAGCAAGATAGCCACAAAGGTACCGCTCCCAAGAAAATAAACTAGTTTTGAGCATAAAATGCATGAATTTTTTCGGGGAGGTCGGGCGTTCACGAACAAAGGTTCATGACCACCGCGTTCATGACCGCCAACACCGAGCCAAACGAAACCTAAGTTTGTTAAATTACAGGTTGCACATCTCTTACTTTTTAAATTACAAAAACCACTCCAAAAATTTACATTTCATAACATTAACCTCTCCCGAAATTTACATTTCATAACATCTATAGACAAAAATACCCCTCTCAGAATACATTTAGGAGGTATTTGTGTACATAGATGTTATGAAATGTAAGACTTCGGGGGCGTTTAACATTATGAAAATGTAAGACTCCAAGGGTGGTTAATGTTATGAAATGTAAAGTAGTTTCAAAAGTAAGAGGGGTGAAACTGCAACATATAAGTATGCAAACTTCTAGGGAAAGCTTTAGTAAATATTTCATCAAAATAATATGGAAAATAGGTTATGCATCCCTGAAGTCATTTACCCAAGGTTAAGTCCAGGTTTGTTCAACAAGGCGCTTGGAATTGGACCGGTCAGATTGTTGTTCTGTAGAAAACTGGAAAAAATGATATAAAAAACACCATCACATATAGTTTTTCTTTCATTGCTATGTACAGAAAAATAAAGATCATAAGGATAAAATCATTTATTTCCAAGAGAGCTTAAAATATCATTGATTCCAAAGATGCAAATAATACTTCTCATAATAAGAAAAATACATCTAAATATAATATAATTAATCACTATTAATTAATACTAATTAATTAACCATAAAATTAAGTAATTAATGCAAGATTGATAGATTAATAAAGTACTACTCATATGCACATTCACGATGGATCATAATGTCGCTTTTGCCGCCCTTTAGAAGTGTCGTCAAGCGTGGGTAGAGTGGACGCACTGAATGTTCTATTGCAAGTGCAAAGAGATCCGCTCGTATGAGAATACATATCTATACCATATAACAAATGGGAAGTTAATGTACGCATTATTTCTTTTGGAATCAAAACTAGTATTCATGGAAAAACAATTTTGTATCCAGGCATCTTGAGTTTTTATGAGAATTTTAACCAAAGGTTGCGCAAGGATTCTTCCTCGAGTTTAGTTTCTACTGTCTTCCGGATGACGCCACTTAACTCTAACAATAATGCTGAATAATAGAGCAGGATCGAGAACTTCTATAGTTGACCTTCATATTTAGAGTAGGTTCAAAGGCCAAAATGCGATACAAAATGTAGAGAATGAATCATCTATACTAGTAAGATAGATAAATTAATTTTTTTAGTTTAAGCTTGACAAAATTGAGGTTGGGAGGATGTTATGGACCTTCCAATGGCGCATAAATATCTGTCGGTGGTGACGGCGGAGGCAGAGATACGAGAAAGTCGTGCTCGACTTATGGAGAATACGATGAGTGAGCCAAACTCAACCTAAGGGAGGCGGAAAAGGGAAGTCTGCACAACCCAAACACTAGTTTCAGGAAGGAGAAGAGAACCTAAGAGAGATGAAATTAAGGCCATTTGTTTAAGGCCTTTTGTTTAAGCTTTTTAAGCTTTTCGTTTGGCTAAAACGCAACGCTCGGCCTACTTTGTTTATCGGTTCATTCAGCTCCGCGTTTTTTCGCTTCTCAACCTGCGGGCCGAAAATTCCTCCCCGAGCTCCAGTCGGCCGCGTGGGCTTTCCCCGCTGCCTATCCGTCGGCATCCGCGCATCTCCTCCACGACGGTAGGACGAATCTCCCGATCTCATCCGGCGAGGGGAGGTATCCAGGACGGTTGACGCCGCATCTCCGGCGTATGATCATCTCTGGTGATCACGCCGCTCATCCTTCGCAATTAATCGTCTGAAGATACCCCGCTGCCTCCTTTGCATCATACTATAGAGGTATTTTCCAGATTTCTAGACACAAAGATCTTCTTGGCCTTCACATCCGGTAGAGGCTTCTTTCTTCCCCCTTGGTTCAGGTTTGGTGGCTTGTACTCCCTGGCGATTCCTTCAACCTGCCCAGATTTCTTCCCGTAACACCAACCTCTTCCCCTAACTGCAGCAATCTCATAGCCGGTATATGCCTATTTTTTCCCAGCATCCAGTTTGTGTATTGCAGTGTTTTTGCAATATTTTTATGCAATGTGTATTGCACATTAGTCATGAAACGCTGCGTCGAGCTGCGAGTATGCGTCGATGGGCCGCGTCGAAGGACCTTGAAGAGACACGGGCTGGGGTCGATATCCGCTGCAGAACTTCTCAAATATCCTAAGCTAAACTCACACTCAATGCCTTTACAATGAGGTCATGAATCCTTAGCATAGTTATCCTGACCCAAATATAAAAAGGGTGTTCAAAAACTGTGATGTGTTGTGTACGCCTACCGCCTCCATGGGACGTGCAGAATATGGTGCTCCACTGAGCGCCCGTGTTGAAATCGCACGAGAATTGGCATCGGTGACCACCATGGGAGATGGGTATCTTCGTAAACATATGCCCATGTTTTGGATATTTTGATATTTGCGTATTTGGATGTTTTTATGTATGTTGTCTGCTGCACCCTCATATATTTTCTGCAATTTATATAGTTGGAGAAAAAAATATATTTTTTTTATAAAACCCCTAATTGCACGGTTCTTCGAACAGCTCTGCACCATGAAACAGAACTCCGTTTCCATTTTCCAACAGCTCCCTTTACAAACCTGCCTTTAACAACAGCTCCTTTTACAACCGCCACCGCTAAACAAATGAGATTACTATCGACAAAAAGATATTTTGACTGAAAGGGAGGGGTTGTCTCTAACTATGTCTGTAGATGACATCTTCTTGACAACCTGTGTAGTGGCTTCAACCACATATATGAAAAAGTAATGGGCAAGGACCTGAAGAGGGGCCTGCCTTCTGCGCCTTTACTCCGTTAAAAACATGGCGCCTACCGCCTCCATGATGATATGGTGCTCCACTGAGCGCCCGTGTTGA
Source organism: Platanthera zijinensis (assembly GCA_039513925.1). Lineage (NCBI taxonomy): Eukaryota > Viridiplantae > Streptophyta > Magnoliopsida > Asparagales > Orchidaceae > Platanthera > Platanthera zijinensis. The sequence continues at coordinate 104,658,140 of CM077088.1, forward strand.
CGACGAGAATTGGCCTAAATGGGAGATGCAAAGCCCCGTTTGACCTATCCCCTACACCTTCTACCATGATATTCGGTGGTTGAGTGCAAGACCTCTAACTATGAGATGAGACTACTTTATACATGCCTTATTAATTATGATGATCGAGACGACCCTAAATCTCCAATCATGATATTCAGTGCTCCTAGACCTCATGAGGTAAGATGACCCGAATAGATCTTGAATGAATCTAGGGTGTGCAATTGATGTGGGTTGTGCGAACAGAAAACAAGAGACTGAAAAATAGAGTAACAAAATTTTTATTATCCAAAAAGGTATCTATTACAAAGGTATGACCTCCCTTTTATAGAATGGATGAGATAAAAGAGATTACAAATAAGCAATGTGGGACTAATAATTACATGAACACAAAACTACACAAGCCGCACGGTTAGCCTAACCGCACGACCACTACAATGTGGAGGACAAGCGGCCAATATCCCCAAGCCACCATAGACAAGCCGCCAGATCGCTCAGACCGCCAGACACCAGCCAGCAACATCTCGGCACCAAGCCGTTGGGAGAAGCCTCCGGACCGCCAGACAAACCGCCAGACCGCCCGGTCTCCAACCCGGCTACCAAACTGCTGGGACAAGCCGCCAGACCGCCCGGTCTCAACTCGCCAGACCGCCCGATCTCAACACTCCCCCTCAAGCTGGAGCATAGATATCAATCATGCCCAGCTTTTCGCAAATGTGAAACAAAGAAGCGGACACCGGCTTGGTGAATACATCTGCCAACTCGTTGTCAGAAATGACGAACAGAGTACAAATCTGTTTCTTCAAAATCTCTTCTCGAATAAAGTGACAGTCGACTCTATGTGTTTTGTTCTCCCATGAAAGACCGGATTTTTGGAAATGTATATAGCAGCCTTGTTGTCGCAGAACATAGGAAGAGGATAGTTGTAGACCTCTCCTAGGTCAAGCATGAGAGCCCGTAACCACTTTAACTCACATGTGGTCGACGTCATACTACAATATTCTGCTTCTGCACTAGACCTGGAGATAACAGACTGTTTCTTGCTCTTCCAGCTCACAAGATTTCCTCCAACAAATGTGCAAAAACCCGATGTTGACTTGCGGTCTCCTTTATCATCAGCATAGCTCGAATCTGAGTACGCTTCAACCCTCAAGTGACCATTCTTCTGAAAAAGCAATCATTTTCCTAGAGCTGCTTTAACATACTCAAATATCCTCAGGGCAAACTGTAGATGGCACTTCCTAGAAACTTGCATGAATTGGCTGTTGAAGTTGGTGAGCGGGCGGTCTGGCGGTCTGTCTTGGCGGTTTGGAGACCGCGCGGTCTGGCGGTTTGGAGTCAGCGGTTTGATTCCTGTGCTGTTGCTGTACGGTTGCCGAGCGGTCAGGCGGTCTCCCCTGGCAGTCTCTCTCTCTCTCTCTGGTGGTAGCCGTGCGGTTAGCCCTTCTGTCTAACCGCGCGGCTTGTGCGGTTTGTTCTGTATAGTCCGCTTAGTCCTGTATTTTTTAGTCTCACATCTCTTATTTGTATTCTCTCATCTCTCCTCCATTCTATATAAGGGAGGGCATACCTTTGTAATAGATACCTTTTTCTGATAATAAAATTTCAGTTATACCATTTCCGGTTTGTTTTAGTTCGCTTCTTACATGGTATCAGAGGGATCGATCCTTTCCTCCTGATTCTGTGAGCCCTCTCCTGATTGTGAGCCCTCTCTGTCCGCGCGACTTGCTTCTCCGGCTTGCGCCCTGTCCGCGCGGTCTCCTTCTTTCCTTGTCGTTTCCCTCTGTATGCGCGACCTGTTGCCTTGTTCGCTGCGATCTGTCGCCTTGTTCGCCGCGACCTATCGCTGTGTGCCTTGCCTTCTCTTGTGCTTCTGTTCGAGCGGACTGTCTGCTTGTCGCTCGACTTCTTCCCCTCTGCTTGATACTGCGGCTTGGTCGTGATCTTTCTGGCCGCTGGTGTTTGACATCCTGACCGCTGCAGTTTTTTTTTTCTGCCTATCCGCGCGGCTTGTTTCCAAACCGCGCGGCTTCCTGTTGTTTGCTCTTATGGCTCTTTCTGATGCTTCCACTACCACCACTCCTGCCGTCACCCCTGTTGCCAATTCGGCTCCGCCTCTACCTCCTACTTCTTCCGGGAACCTTGGCACCGTTTCCAAGCTTGTCGGCTCCAACTACCCTGATTGGAGCGTCTCTTTCACTTTTCTCCATCGCTCGCAACGCAAACGCCACCATCTCGTTGATGACCCCCCTCCTACCACTTCACCTCTCTTTGATGACTGGGATGCGAGTGACGCGCTTGTGCGTACTTGGCTCGCTAACAGTCTATCTGATGAGTGCCTTCCCGTCATCCGTCGTGATGAGACGGTGAAGGTCGCTTGGCTTCATCTTGCTGCTCTATACTCCAAAGGGGCTCAGACGTCCCGCATCTATACGTTGTATGCGGACCTCTTTGCCCGGCCTACCTTGTCTCCTGCTGCTGCCTACCAACAAGTTCAAGCTCTTGGGGCTGAGATTCTTCAGAATCGCCCCTTTTCTGCGGATCTGGCTCAACAACACAAGCACTTCCAGGAGCTTCTGGTTGTGTGTTATCTGCTACGTCTTCCTGACACTTATGACATGATCCGCCAACAAATTCTGGGTGAGGCGGAATCTCCTACTTTAGATGCCACCGTTGCTCGCATCGCCGCTGTCACCTCTCTCCTTCAGCGCCCGCTTCTGCCCGCTCCTTCTCCACCAGATAACTATGCTCATCAAGCTCAGCGGAGTGGCTCTAGTAGCCGTAGTCATCAGTCTGGCGGACGTCCTTCTTCCCGCTACCTCTGCTCTCACTGCGGCCGCACCGGACATACTTCTGACCGCTGCTGGACGAAGCATCCCCATCTTCGCCCCTCGGGTGACTCTTCCGCCTCCTCTTCCAAGACGTCTGCTTCCGTGGTCACATCATCAGGTAGTGCCCATGTGGTCACTCAAGGTAAATGGCTTATCGACTCCGGAGCAACTAATCATATGACGGGCAATCCTCAATGCTTCTCTCTCCTCGAACAGCATGATCGGTTGCCCCCGGTCCTCATTGCAGACGGTTCTCCCTCCCCGATTCATGGGTCGGGAGTAGTTCATGTTACTCCGTCCCTTCGGCTAGAGGACACTCTCTATGTGCCCAAGTTTCCGTGCAATCTATTGTCGGTTACTTCTTTGTGCAAGCAGCTTCAATGTTCTGTAACGTTTACTCCATCGTCTTGTTCTTTTCAGGATCCGAGCTCCCAGCGGACGATTGCTACTGGGACTGAGAGCGGCGGCCTCTACTTCCTCGACAACGTTTCCGCTTTGTCCGTTTTCTCTTCTTCTTGTACGGATCTTCTCCAGTGGCATCTCCGTCTCGGTCATCCTCCACCACGGCTTCTACATTAGCTTCTACCCCACCTCCCTCCCTCCAATACTCCTCTCAACTGCGAAGCCTGTCAACTTGGCAAGCATCATCGTTCCTCCTTCCCGCCGAAGCAAGGTCGGGGATCTACTCGTCCGTTTGATCTAGTCCACTCCGATATCTGGGGGCCTGCTCCTACCCTTATTGTTGGTCGGGGTAGTTCTTATTTTGTAACCTTTATCGATGACTTTTCTAGATGTACTTGGGTGTATCTCTTACGAGATCGCTCTGAACTTTTTAATGTATGGACCTCTTTTTATCATTTAATCAAAAATCAGTTTGGTGTTGGTATTAAAACTTTTCGATCTGATAATGCAAAAGAGTACTTAAGTCATGTTTTTACCTCCTTCTGTGTGCAACATGGCGTTATTCATCAGACAAGTTGTGTCTATACCTCCCAACAAAATGGGGTGGCGGAACCCAAAAACCGTCACCTCCTCGATGTCGCTCGCACATTGATGGCTCAAATGCATGTCCCTCGCTCATATTGGGGCTATGCTGTTCTTCTTGCCTGCTATCTCATCAATCGCATTCCCTCCTCCGTTCTCAACGGAAAAACCCCTTTTTCCATCCTTTATCCAGACAAGGAGCCTTTTCCTCTCCCTCTCCGAATTTTTGGGTGCACTGCTTTTGTGCATGCCTCATCTGCCACCCGTGATAAGCTCTCCCTTCGCTCCACCAAATGTGTCTTTCTGGGGTACTCCGCCACTCAGAAAGGCTACTGCTGCTTTGACCATGTTCTTCGTAAGCAGTTCGTCTCCGCTGACGTTACCTTCTTCGAGAATGCCTCCTACTTCTCGGATGACTCCTCGTCTCTTCCCCCCACCTCTGATTCTCCTGTTATTCCGTTCGTTCCCTCGTCTCCTACTGCGATATCCGCCCCTCCTCCGTCTCCGCCCACTCCTCTCCCTCTGCCTCTCTCTCCGCCTCCATCTCCCTCATCTCCGCTGCCGTCGCTCTCTCCTCCCGGGCCAGCTCTCTCTGCCACGGATGCTCTAGATACCGAAGAGCCCGCCGACCTGGATCTTCCTGTCGCTCTTCGCAAAGGGGTGCGGACGTGTACCCTACACCCCCTTGCTGCTGTTGTTTCATATGATCGTCTTACCTCTTCTCGCAGGGCCTTTGCGCTGGTTATCTCTGCCACTACCACACCTCGTTCCTACCAGGAGGCCCTTGCTATTCCTCACTGGAAGATGGCCATGGATGAGGAAATGGCGACCCTAACAGAGCGGGGTACCTGGACTCTTGTCCCTCCTCCCTTTGATACAGATGTTGTTGGCTGTCGCTGGGTCTTTGTGGTCAAATTTGGCCCAGATGGCACTGTGGACCGTTATAAAGCTCGCCTCGTGGCTAAGGGCTTTTACTCAGACCTATGGGGTTGATTACTTTGACATCTTCTCTCCCGTGCCTCGTCTCAGCACTATACGGGTCCTTCTCTCTGTGGCAGTCAACAAAGACTGGCCACTTTCCCAGCTGGATATCAAGAATGCTTTCCTTTATGGTGATCTTCAGGAGGCCGTCTACATGGAGCAACCTCCTGGGTATGTTGCTCAGGGGGAGACACGAGTATGCCGGCTACAGAAGGCAATTTATGGCCTCAAGCAGAGCCCTCGAGCTTGGTTTGACAAGTTCAGCGGCATCGTGGCGGCCGTTGGTTTTGCTCGCAGCTCTGCTGATCACTCTCTATTTATTCACAAAACCTCTTTGGGACTGGTGGTTCTTGCAGTATATGTTGATGATATTCTTCTCACTGGCGATGACCAGGAAGGGTTAGCCTTGACAAAGTGGCATCTTCGCCAACATCTGGTCACGAAAGATATGGGTTCTCCGAAGTACTTTTTGGGGATCGAAATCTCTCGGAAGCCCAACTCTTTAGTCATCTCTCAGTGTAAGTATGCCCTTGATATTTTAAAAGAAACAGGATTGACTGGGGCCAAACCTGCCCGATGTCCCATGGCTGTTGGAGAAGACAAAACCTGGACAGATGATTCGCCTCTTCTTTCAGATGCTTCGCGGTACAGGCGTCTGGTTGGTAAGCTCATATACCTCACCGTGACTAGGCCCGACATTTCCTATGTTGTGGGCAAGGTGAGTCAATTCATGCAAGCTCCCAGGGAGTGTCATCTACAGTCCGCCTTGCGGATCTTGGAGTACGTCAAAGCAGCCCCAGGGAAAGGATTGCTCTTTCAGAAGAATGATCATCTGAGGGTTGAAGCATACTCAGATGCGAGTTACGCTGATGACAAAGGGGACCGCAAGTCTACCTCCGGTTTCTGTACTTTTGTTGGGGGCAATCTGGTGAGCTGGAAGAGCAAGAAGCAGTCTGTTGTTTCCAGGTCCAGTGCTGAAGTAGAGTATCGGAGTATGGCGTCGACCACTTGTGAGCTAAAATGGCTACGGGCTCTAATGCTAGATTTAGGAGAGGTCTACAACCATCCTCTACCTATGTTCTGTGATAACAAGACTGCCATATACATCTCCAAAAATCCGGTCTTCCATGAAAGAACCAAGCACATTGAGGTTGACTGTCATTTCATTCGTGAAGAAATCTTAAAGGAACAAATTTGCACTCCCTTTGTCACTTCTGATAAAGAGCTGGCTGACATCTTCACCAAGCCAGTTTCCGCCTCGTTTCATCATATTTGTGACAAGCTGGGCATGATCGATATATATGCTCCAGCTTGAGGGGGAGTGTTGAAGTTGGTGACTGGGCGGTCTGGCGGTCTGTCTTGGAGGTTTGGAGACCACGCGGTCTGGCGATTTGGAGTCAGCGGTTTGATTCCTGTGCTGTTGCTGTTTGGTTGCCGAGCGGTCAGGCGGTCTCCCCTGGCGGTCTCTCTCTCTGGTGGTAGCCGTGCGGTTAGCCCTTCTGCCTAACCGCGCGGCTTGTGCGGTTTGTTCTGTATAGTCCGCTTAGTCCTGTATTTTTTTGTCCCACGTCTCTTATTTGTATTCTCTCATCTCTCCTCCATTCTATATAAGGGAGGGCATACCTTTGTAATAGATACCTTTTTCTGATAATAAAATTTCAGTTATACCATTTCCGGCTTGTTTTAGTTCGCTTCTTACATTGGCTAACCTTGCCTACAGCATAGGAGATGTCAGGTCTGGTCACTGTGAGATAAATGAGTTTGTCTACCATACGTCGGTACCTCGAAGAATCGGATAGAGGAGACGAGTCATCTGTCCACGTTTTGTCTTCCCCAATAGCCATGGGACATCTGGCAGGTTTAGCACCAGTCAACCCTGCCTCTTTTAGTAAATCAAGAGCATACTTCCGTTGGGAGAGAACTAAAGAGTTGGGCTTCCGAGAGATTTCAATCCCCAGAAAGTATTTGGGGGAGCTCATATCCTTAGTGACCAGGTGTTGTCGGAGGTGTTTCTTTGTCAAAGCTACCTCAGTCTGGTCATCGTCAGTTAGAAGAATATCATCCACATATACAGTAAGAACCACCATACCCGAGGAGGTTTTGCGAATGAATAAGGAGTGATCGGCTGAACTTCTTGCAAAACCAATGGCCGCAACAATGCCGCTGAACTTGTCAAACCAAGCCTGAGGGCTTTGCTTTAGGTCATAGATGGCATTCTTCAGATGGCATACTCGTGTCTCCCCCTGAGCAACAAACCCAGGAGGTCGTTTCATGTATACGTCCTCCTGAAGATCACCATAGAGGAAGGCATTCTTGACATCCAGCTGAGAAATGGGTCAATCCCTGTTGACAGCCACAGAGAGAAGAACTCAAATGGTGTTGAGACGAGCAACTGGAGAGAAGGTGTCAAAGTAATCAACCCCATAAGTCTGAGTGAAGCCTTTGGCGACTAAGCGGGCCTTGTAACGATCCACGCTGCCATCCGGACGGACCTTCACAACGAATACCCATCGACAGCCAACCACATCAGTGCCCAAAGGGGTAGGAACAAGGGTCCATGTACCCCTTTCAGTGAGGGTAGCAATTTCCTCATCCATAAAGGTCTTCCAATGAGAAATAGTAAGAGCTTCATGGTAGGTGCGGGGAGTGGCAGTGGCAGAGATAGCCAAGGCAAACTTCATGCGAGAAGGAGTTAGACGATCATATGAAACAACAGCAGCTAGCGGGTGTTGAGTACACGTCTGCGCCCCTTTGCGAAGAGCAATGGGAATATCCAGGTCGGCGAGTTCCTCAGTTTCCGGGGCATCCGTGGCGGAGAGAGCTGGCCCGGGAGTAGAGAGAGACGACCGCGGAGAAGAGGTAGATATCTCGGTAGATGGACACGGTGGAGGAGATGGTGGAGAGGGAGGAGGCGGAGGAGTCTCGGTAGGTGTAGAGGGAACGGAAGGGGTGGTAGGAGAAGGAGGAATATCATGAGAGGAAGAGGAGTCGGGAGAGAAGTATGACGCATTTTCAAAGAATGTGACGTCCGCAGAGACAAACTGCTTGCGGGCAACCGGGTCAAAGCAACAATAGCCTTTCTGAGTGGTAGAGTATCCCAGAAAGACACACTTGGTAGCCCGTTGTGAGAGTTTGTCACGGGTGGCAGAGGGAGAGTGCACAAAGGCTGTGCACCCAAAGATACGAAGAGGGAGAGGAAACGGATCCTTCCCTGGATAGAGAATGGAGAAGGGCGTTTTGCCGTGGAGAACGGTGGATGGAATGCGATTGATAAGATAGCAGGAGATGAGAACAGCATAGCCCCAATAGGAGCGAGGAATCTGCATTTGAGTCAGCAGAGTGCGCGCGACATCAAGGAGGTGACGATTTTTGCGTTCGGCCACGCCATTTTGCTGTGAGGTATAGACACAGCTAGTTTGATGAATAATACCATATTTCATACAGAAGGAAGAAAACTCATGACTAAGATATTCCTTTGCATTATCAGAGCGAAAGATTTTAATAGAGACATCAAATTGATTCTTAATCATATAATAAAAAGATGTCCATACATGAAATAATTCAGAGCGATCTCGTAAGAGATACACTCAAGTACAACAGGAGAAATCGTCAATAAAAGTTACAAAATATGAACTACCCCGACCTATGGTGAGGGTAGGAGCGGGTCCCCAGACATCGGAGTGAACCAGATCAAACGGTCGGGAAGATCCACGACCTTGCTTAGGTGAGAAGGAGGAGCGGTGATGCTTGTCAAGCTGACATGTGTCACAGTTGAGGGGAGGACTCTGCGGAGGAAGGTGAGGCATAAGCTGACGAAGAAGTTGTGGAGGAGCGTGAGCAAGACGAAGGTGCCACTGGAGAAGATCGGTAGAGGACGAAGCTGACAATGCGGAAACGTTGTCGAGGAAGTAGAGATCGCCGCTCTCAGTCCCAGTAGCAATCGTCCGTTGGGAGCCCGGATCCTGAAAAGAACAAGAGGTATGAGTGAATGTGACAGAACACTGTAGTTGCTTGCACAGAGAAGTGATAGATAGTAAATTGCAAGGGAACGTGGGCACGTAGAGGGTGTCCTCCAAGCGAAAAGACGGAGTGACTTGAACCACTCCCGTCCCATTGACCAGTGAGGGAGAGCCATCCGCAATAAAGACAGGGGGCAACCGATCATGTTTTTCTAGGAGAGAAAAACATTGAGGATTGTCAGTCATGTGATTTGTGGCACCAGAGTCGACCAGTCATTTACCTTGAGTAGCGACATGAGCATTACCTTAAGACGTGACCACTGAAGCGGACGGCTTCGAAGAGGAGGTTGAAGCGTCACCCGTTGGTCGAAGATGAGGATGTTTCTTCCAGCAACGATCAACCGTATAGCCGGTGCGGCCGCAGTGAGAGCAGAGAAAGCGGGCAGCACCGCGTTCTCCTGATTGATGGTTGCGGCCACCAGATCCAGCCCGCTGAGTGTAGTGAGCATAGTTGTCTGGTGGAGGAGGGGAGGATAACAGCAGACGTTGTAGCAGAGAGGAAACAGCGGCTATGGGGGCAGCAGTTGCATCTAAGGTGGGAGACTCCGCCTCGCCAAGGATTTGTTGACGGATCATATCATAGGACTCAGGAAGTCGCAGAAGGTAGCACACAACCAGCAGCTCCTGGAAGTGTTTGTGTTGCTCGGCCAAATCCGCAGAGAAGAGGCAATTCTGGAGAATTTCGGCTCCAAGAGCCTGAACTTGTTGGTATGCAGCAGCAGGAGACATGGAGGGACGGGCAAAGAGGTCCGCATGCAAAGTATAGATGCGAGACGTCTGAGCCCCCTTTGAGTAGAGAGCGGCAAGATGAAGTCATGCAGCTTTGACCGTCTCATCATGACGGATGACGGGTAGGCATTCATCAGAAAGACTGTTAGCCAGCCATGTGCGGACAAGGGCATCGCTGGCATCCCAATCATCAAAAAGAAGGGAATCTTGCGGAGGAGGGTCATCGGTGAGATGATGGCGTTTTCGTTGAGAGCGGAGAAGGAAGGTGAAGGAGACACTCCAATCCGGGTAGTTGGGACCGACGAGTTTGGAAACGGTGTCAAGGTTGCCCAAAGGAGTAGGAGTGGGAGGAGCGGCAGCGGGAGTAGTGGAGGTAGAGATATCGGAGGTTGTCATAGAAGAGAGCAGAGAGAAGAACAAGTAGCGCGGCTAAAGAGGAGGACGCGGCGACTAACTAACAGGAGCGGCTAGAAAAGGAGGCCGCACAAAGGAGAACAGGTCGCGGCGACTTAGGAGCAGGTCGCGACGACTAAAGAGCAGGAGCAGCGAGAAAGGAAGCTGCGCCAAGGAGAACAGGTCGCGGCGTCTGAGGAACGGGTCGCAGCGACTGAGGAACAGGTCGCGGCGACTAGAGAGCGGGAGCGGCTAGAAAGGAGGGGCAGAGAGGTCGCCCACACAAGGGAAGAAAGAAATCGCGCGAACAGGGCGCGACAAGAGAAGAAACAGATCGCGAGAACAGATCGCGAGAAGAGGAACAAGCCGCGCGGACAGAGAGGGCTCAAAAATCAGGAGGAAAATATCGAGTCCTCTGATGTCATCATGTGCGAACAGAAAACAAGAGACCGAAAAATGGAGTAACAAAATTTTTATTATCCAAAAAGGCATCTATTACAAATGTATGACCTCCCTTTTATAGAATGGAGGAGAGAAGAGAGATTACAAATAAGCAATGTGGGACTAATAATTACATGAACACAAAACTATACAAGTCGCACAAGCCGCATGGTTAGCCTAATCGCACGACCACTACAATGTGGAGGACAAGCGGCTAATATCCCCAAGCTGTTATAGACAAGCCGCCAGATCGCTCAGACCGCCAGACACCAGCCAGCAACATCTCGGCACCAAGCCACTGGGAGAAGCCTCCAGACCGCCAGACAAACCGCAAGACCGCCCGGTCTCCAACCCGGCAACCAAACTGCTGGGACAAGCCGCCAGACCGCCCGGTCTCAACTCACCAGACCGCCCGGTCTCAACATGGGTGTAGCGACATGATCTTGAGTAAGGCCTTAGGGCCTGAGACAAATATGAGGGTGGTTTTGCTAAGGCCAATCAATTTTAGGTATGAAAGAAAAGCTCCAAAAAGATGGAGAAAAAGCTTCTTTGCCAACGTCCTCCAAGACGCTTCCTTCAGATAACAAGAGGAAAAGGTTAGCGTCCAAGGTCTCTTCAGCTGGAAAACTAAATAAAGCCAGAAAAAGGTGCTCTGGTCAAATAAATGCCTTGATTCATGTGTAACCGTCTCCAAGGGATCCTACACGGCTTCATTACACAGTTGCGTCGATTGGCCGTGTATCTCTCTATTTGGAAGGAAAGAAAAAACTCTACACTTCCTGGCCATGTACAAGGATGTGTACCTGGCCGTGTACAAGGTTGTGCACCTGGCCGTGTACAAGGTTGTGCACCTGGCCGTGTACAAGGTTGTGCACTTGATCGTGTACCTAGCTGTGTAGAGCCAAATTGTTCTCTAAATGACCTCCAACTCCTTCCTAAGCGGCCTTACACGCTTAGGGACTCAATTTCCAAACAAAGCAAAAATGTCCCTCTTCAGCTCGAGGATCCTGAACATCGAAGGCTCCCTTGGCATTGGGATGGTGGAGACCATACCGAAGTCACCTCGGATTCTCGCAGACCAGGGTCTACTTCTCACAACTCGTAACTCGCACTGCTGACAACTCACTCGAACTCATTACTCCTCTTGTACTGCTCGCTCGAACTTGCATATAGTCTCGTCTAATTCAAGCCTATAAGCAAGAGGAAGGGATTGACTACTATGTTAATTGCTAAAACATTTGCTCATATTGCTAGACTTGTAGCCATAAGATTTTTCTTGGCCTATGCAGCACACCATGGTATCAAGGTATACCAAATGGATAAGAAGCATGCATTCCTAAATGGGATATTGCAAGAGGAAGTGTATGTAGGGCGACGTTGGAGCTAGAGAGCTCGTCACCACCAACATGAAAGGAATTACGTTGTGTTTCTTCTCTTCCCATTTGCATGAGGCTTTCATGGTCGGCCGCTCTCCAAGTCTCTCCAGCGAATAACACGTCATGCCACAACCACCAAATGTGGAGGGAACTGCAAAGAGAGGAGGGGTGCACATCTCCCTGGTGCCAGGTTGCACCATATGCTTAGTGCAACGAATCTTACACAGAATGTCTTCTTGAATCCCTCATATGGCTGGGATGTATATTCTATGACAAGAATATTAATATATGTGCTCATCCACTGATGACCTTTCTGAGATCCTTCTTGCAATTTAAGGACAATAGGGTATATAATTGGGTCCAACTATCTTATCTGATAACTCCTTCCTAATCTAGTTCACTTGTGAATAAAAATGGAAGGTTTCATGTGGCTTTAATCATTTAAATTACTACACCTTCATAAAGAAAAGAGAAGTTATGATTACCAATTTTCTTCTAGCCACTGGTCACTAATACAGAGGTATGCCTTCCTCCGGAGGAAGGTGAATAGATGGATGGTGGAGGCAAAGTGTTGTGTTCGTGGGAGCAGTGTGGGCAAATGGCAGAAGTCCAGCAGCCTCTGGCTTTGATGGCGAGTCACGACTGACATTGGATCAAACCTTGAGGATGAAATCATGACGTTGCCGGGTTCCACATACAGGTAGTGCCACCTACAAATATGACTCATTGTCGAGGGGAAGAGGTAGTGCCACCAGCCCACAGGAGCCCTTGCCCATAATTTGCAAGCTCTATTTGAATATGTCTACTCATCCTCAACCAGTCTGCCCGCATAGCGGCTCAGTTATGTGAACTCGTCCAGGTACTTGTCTACCTTCATATTTATCAAAAGGAGACGCGAAAAATGTCCTTGCAGTGCCAAGTGAGAAAGCGGTGAGGATGTATTTCCTAGGTAGGCTTCTAATGACTCATCATAACAACCTAATTAAACATAAATAAAATATTAAAGACTAACTCGTGCGGACACATAATAGAGGATTTTCCACCCTCTCCTGAGGTAGCCAGGCTAGGTTACTTTTATTTGTTACATATGACAGGTTACCAAGCGTCATAATGTTTCTTTTACGCATCCGGAGATCGAGAAGCTCAAAATTGGCCTATTTCATTGTCTATCAGCCGGGGAAAGATGCACATTATATATGTTGTAAGAATGTGAATTATTTAACACGTCTATGCATATGGTAACAAAAAGGGTCATTTACTAGCCCTCCTCTCCAACTTTGCATAATTACTTGAACCTCCGGCCTCTAATATATATTAACAATGTCAACTTAAAAGGATGGTCTGGGTAATTTTAAAAATAATGTCAAGTCACAGAATAGTAATTTATAATTATTCCTCGGAAAGTTAACAGGTATAATAAAATCATCTAAAAATGTTCACACGGGAGTATTATAGATCGAAGAGCAGATCTTACAGCTCACGAAGACTAGTAAGATTTCCAAGGGATGGCGGAATATTCCCATCAAAATGATTGTCCTGTAAGTGTCTTCACATAAAACGAAATGGTTAAACAAGTCATTAAAGTGCTAATCAAAACAGGAATAAGAACACAACTTACAATCTCTCGAGTCGTCGTAACCGTCCCAGGTTGGGGACATGTCCAGAAAGATTATTGTGGGCAAAAGAGCTGCAAGTTTTAGAGTTGTGAGCCTTAAATAGAAGGGCATATAACTTTGCATGATAACTTTTTTTGATACCTACATGTCAGTTAGTGCAGTAAGATTAGCTATGCTAGGGGGTAAAAGCCCAGATAGACCCATATTCGACAGGTTCCTAGCATGATCAATGGAGAAAACATTACAAGGTGACAGAGAAAAATTAAACAAGCTTGCACTATACATACTGTATATATATATATATATTATCAAAATGACAGTATAGATATAGGGACCTCCCCTCTTTCAAAATTACCAAAATCTACCTTTAAACTTAGATTGTTAACATGCATATAAAAAAACTCCTGAGATCCTGAAGCAGGGTAGGGATGTGTAAGTGAACCTCTGGACAATCCAGGTCCTGAGGTACAAGCTCGGGGAAATGAATTCTATCTAAACCTAGAATGATATGTGTGTGGAAAGAATGATCTAACCATAAATCACAAATATAAATAAAGCATAAAAACGCATTTAGCACAAGAAATATCCAGATATTTTTAAACAAGTGAGCACGCCACGCTTTCTTTCGGGCGAAGAAATGCGCAAAAAAAAAAATCCTACAAGTCACAATTAGTAAGAAAACAGATATGCTGATATAGCAAGACCTACATAATCATATAAATAACTAAGTTTGAATGAAGAAGTGATATAATGGGGTCGTAGGAGAACATCTGGTGGTGATATAGCGGTGAGGTGGCTGCCCGAGAGTGAACACCGTTGTATTGAGGGTTGGTGGATGTTGTTAGGGTAGTGAGGAGGACTGGATTGGGGATTTGTGAAGCTTAGAATAAAGTGATGGTGCTGAAATAGGTTTAGGGTGTTCTTAGGGCCTGGGAGGGATGGTTGGGTGCGTTGGGGGTGGAGAAGGCTTGCAAAGGCAAAGGAAGTTGCAGGAGTTGTTAGTCAAGGTTAGCCATTAGGGATGGAGGGAGGGTGTTCGGTTAGGTGGGACTTTGTTATGACCCCGCATAACAACAGGTTCACGGGACAACAATATGCGCGTCGACGGAAGGAGCAACACAAAGCAGGGCTGAACCTATCGGTTCATCCCTCCTCAATTAAACCGCGGCGGCTCTGGACTGAACCTGCGGGTTAAGTTGACTTGGGGGGGAGGGGTCGGTCCCTCTTGGACTAGAGGTATAAATACCTCTAGGGCCAGTTTGGAGAGGGCATGCAAAGACTATACAGGTATTCTCTCCCTCCTCCTCTCAAACCCTAACCTGAATTTCCCTCTCCCTCCTCTATTCTTTGCTAAACTTGATCTATTGCCCTAACATTTGGTACCAGAGGCTAGTCCAGTAGTCCTCCCAATCCAGCCACCGACTTCTTGTCGTACGCCTCGACAACAACACAAAGCCCGCCCGATCGACTTTGGTATCAAAGCCCAATCCCGACTAACGAGTCGATCGTGTTCCTTCCGTCGGATAGCACCCATTCCGTCAATCGATCGCGTTCCTTCCACAGATCCCGCCCGCGCTTCTTCCGCAGATCCCGTCTGCACATCTTCCGCAAATACCGTCCGCGCTTCTTCCACCGAATCGATGTTGCTCTCCTATTGTCGCTCCCTCCATTTGAGGCTTGCAGCAGTTCTCTGCGGTGGTTCTCCGTTCCGTCGATGGCTTCTTCTGCATCGGATTGCCCTGATGATCCCCACGATCACCGACGTTGTCCGCGTGTAGCGGGTACTCTACTTCAAAACTGTCGGCGGTCCTTCTCTAAACCCTTGAGTTCCCCATGGTGACTCGCTCACAGGAAGAGTCCATGACGCTAGCAAACCTAGAGGAAAACTACACCGGCTCTCAGATACGGTGACGAACATCGAAGAAAAATTAAGGGCGTTAGATAAACATCTGAAAGAGCGACTGGATGCTCGCATGAAAGAAATTAAGAGCCTATTGTCTCAAAGTATCAAGGGCAAGGCAACGGTGAACGAGGAAGCAAGCACTCATCAGAGACCGATCCAATCTCCAGGAGGCCTCGACGGGGGACGAGAGGACCTGATTGATCAACGGCCGAAGGACATATTCTACCCTTCTCGAGAGGGGCTTATGCTTAACCCTAAGTGATGGGGGACATGCTAGCAGTAGCAGAACAGGCGGCGGATGGGAGTATAGACCCCCTCCGAAAGCTACAAGACTCGGATATCAACACAAAGGGGAAGGAGGATACCCGAACTGGCTGACAGAGCCAACCTCTTGACCTCGGCCAGGAATATGGAGCACACGACCAGCAAGACCCGAGAGCATACATGCCACCAAAGATGACCCGCATGAATTACGCAAAATTCAAATGGGACGACGCGTTGGAATGGGTATAGAAGGCAGAGTTATTTTACAACTACCAGGAGATTCCAGAAGAGCAATAGGTGCAACAGGCGTCCTTTCACCTTGAAGATGATGCATTCCAGTGGAACCAATGGTTTCTCTAAGGGTGAGGGTGTGAGTATGCCCCCTGGACCAATTTTGTTGACAGTTTCACAGCTAGATTTGGGCCCCTCGAATATGAAGATTTTGAGGCTCTACTTTAGAAACTGAGGCAGAAAGGGACGGTGATAGAATACCGAGCAGAGTTCGAAAGATTAGCCAACAGGGTGCAGTGGAAAGAGAAGACATTAATGAGCTGCTTCATTTTCGGATTGAAGGAGCACATTAAGGATGATGCGCATACCTACATATCACGTAGTTTGACCAGTGCCATCAGTCTGATCTGAATTCAAGAGAAGTGATTCAACCGACAAAAGTCCAGATGGGGAAATAATAAGAACACTACAAACCCTTCGGACACCAAGAGAGATCAAGGAGCTACTCGAAGGACAACTGTGAAGAAATTGACATGGTCAGAGCTACAAGCTAGGAAGAAGAAGGGATTGTGCTTCAACTGCAATGAGTAATTCACACCAGACCACAAATGTTGGATGATCCAGGTGTACATGTTATGGGCGGAAGAAGAGATGTCGGATGAAGATGGAGGGGAACAGGAGCACCTTTCCGATATAACTGAGTTCGGAATATCTGTCCAGGCCATGGCTGGAGGGTCTACACTGCTCACTATGCAAATGGCAGGATGGATTTGCCAACAGTAGATGACTATTTTGGTTTGCAGCAGGAGCACTCATAACTTCATCAACCCCGTTGTGACATAGAAGCTGGGACAAGAGATCACCAAGGATGTCGCTTTCCAAGTCATGGTGACAAGCGGAAATAAGCTAAAGTGCGAAGGAATTCTGAAGGGAGTAGGACTCAGTGTGCAAGGATACACTTGCAAGTTAGATGTGTACATGTTGCCCATCTGGGGATCAGACATGATTCTGGGGGTCCAATAGTTGCAACAACTGGGTAAAGTCACCTTGGATTGGAATAGCTTGACCATAGAGTTTGCCCATAGTAGAAAAGAGTACTGCCTATACGGGATCAGGACCTCACCGGCGAAGGAGAACACTCTTCACTGCTTAGAGAGGTTGTGGGAACAGGAGAATGACATGGCTGTGATTATGGATATTGTCCCCCAGAAGACGCCCATGCAAGAAGTCCCAAAACAGATGAAGTCCCTACTTCTCCAGTACCCTGATGTCTTCCAGGAGTCATGCGAAGTGGAGAGAACGTCAACACCTTCCAGGAGGAAGCTCAACTGAAGGTGGAAAGAACGTCAACACATGCCAGGAGGAAGCTCAACTGGAGGTGGAGAAAACGTCGACACCTGTCAGGAGGAAGCTCCAGTGAAGGTGGAGAGAACGTCGACACCTGCCAGGAGGAAGCTCAACTGGAGATGGAGAGAAGGTCGACATCTCACAGGAGCCGAGCTCAACTAGAGGTGGAGATAACATCGACACCTTACAGGAGCCGAGCTCAACAGGGGGTGGAGAGAACGTCGACACCTGCCATAAGGAAGTTTAACTAGAGGTGAAGAGAGCGTTGACACCTGCCAGGAGGAAGCTCAACTGTAGGTGGAGAGAAGATCGAAACCTCACGGGAGTTGAGCTCAATTGGAGGTGAAGAAGAGAGTTGACACCTCCCAGGAGCCGAGCTCAACTGGAGGTGGAGAGAATGCTGACACCCCCACAGGATCCGAGCTCAACTTGAGATGGAGAGAAGGTCGACACCTCACAGAAGCCGAGCTCAACTGAAGGAGGAGAAGAGGTCGACACATCACAGGAGCCGAGTTCAACTGGAGGTGGATAAAAGGTCGACACCTCACAAGAGCTGAGCTCAACTGGAGGCAGAGAAGAGGTCAACACCTCACAGGAGCCGAGCTCAACTGGAGGTGGAGAATAGGTCGACACCTCACAGGAGCCGAGCTCAACTGGAGGTGGAGAAGAGAGTCAACACCTCACAGAAGCCTAGCTCAACTGGAGGTGAAGAAGAGGCTGACACCTCACAGGAGCCGAGCTCAACTGGAAGTGGAGAAAAGGTCGACACTTAACAGGATTCGAGCTCAACAGGAGGTGGAGAAGAGGTCGACACTTCCCAGGAGTCGAGATCAACTGAAGGTGGAGAGATGGTCGACACCTCACAGGAGCAGAGCTCAACTGGAGGCGGAGAAGAGGTCGACACCTCACAGTTGTCGAGCTCAACTAAAGGTTGAGAAGAGGTCGACACCTCACAGGATCCGAGCTCAACTGGAGGTGGAGAGAAGGTCGACTCCTCATAAGAGTCGAGCTCAACTGGAGTTGGAGATAACGTTGACACCTCACAGGAGCCGAGCTCAACTTGAGGTGGAGAGAACGTTGACACCAGCAAGGAGGAAGCTCAACTGGAGGTGGAGAGTCGACACCTGCCAGGAGGAAGCTCAACTGGAGGTGGAGAGTCGACACCTGCCAGGAGGAAGCTCAACTGGAGGTGGAGAGTCGACACCTGACATGAGGAAGCTCAACTGGAGGTGGAGAGAAAGTCGACACCTCATAGGAGCCGAGCTCAAATGGAGGTGGAGATAACGTCGACACCTCACAGGAGCCGAGCTCAACTGGAGGTGGAGAGAACGTCGACACCTACCAGGAGGAAGCTCTGTTATAGGTGGAGAGAACGTTGACACCAGCCAGGAGGATGCTCGACTGGAGGTGGAGAGAAGGTCAACACCTCACAGGAGCCGAGCTCAACTGGAGGTGAATAAAAGTCACACTCGGGGGGAAAGTAGTCGGCATGCAGGAGGGAAGCTCGTACAAGGGCCCAAATTACGGCAACACCACGCCTCGAGGACTTCTACTCACTCGAGGGGGCAAGTAACTGATATGCAGAAGAGAAGCTCAAGCAGGAACTCGAACTAAGGAAACTCCTCAACTCGAGGACTTATGTTGGTGTTGGGGTCACTCATCCTGTTATTGTTGAGCGATTAACAAAGAGTTAAATGTATCAGCTTCTTTGATGATGAATGATCTATTTTCAAGCAAGAACGATTTCTCTGCGTCGAGTGGGAATGGTGGCCCCAGATTCTCTTCTAAAAACATTCATAGTCGGATGAGAAGTGCGATCGGGATCAACGACAAACATGCAATAGGGGAGCTGATCTCGATCATTAATGCAGACACTTGGACTTAGAAAGACTCATTACATTACCTGACACACTGTCTCACCATCCGCTCTGAGTGTTACGAGAATCAAGTCGGTGGCTATTGTCCCAACTCGTTTGTGAGGATTGCCTCCGCAACTTTGTGAATTTCAGCTCTAATTCCTGGCTACAAAGGCCGAGATGTTGGTAAAGGGAAATAACTCTCGGGAGGTCCAACGGGACGCACACGCTCGAGGCCTCCATCCTGACTTTGGCTTACTCCACTCAAGAGGGTCTGCTGCCTAAGTGACGATGAGCTTTTAAACTTCTAAGACAGTTTTTGATCCTGCGCCGAGCTTATAGCTCTCCCGCGGCCTCAACGACGTCTTTAATGCCGAAGGACCTTTTTCTCAAAGCACAATGACCATCTCTTTATTGAGCTGGGGGGTTGGTTCCAGACTCATTCCTAATAACCTCTGCAGTCATCAGATGAGAAGTACAATCGGGGGGGGGGGGGGGGGCAACGACCAACATGCAAGGGGAGAGTTGATTTCGGTCGTCAGTGCAGAGGCTTGGACTAGGAGGACTCATTACATTACCCGGCACACTGTCTCATCATCCGTTCTGAGTATTACGAGAGTCAAGCTGGTGGCTCATTCCCCAACCTGATCGTGTAGGTTCATTTTACCTCTGCAGACAGTTTGTCTATTATAAGATAATTTGGAGTATGACTCCTCCCCCCCCCCTCTTCAATAACTCCGCAGGTATGACTCCTCCCCCCCCCCCTCTTCAATAACTCCGCAGGTGGATGAGAAGTGTACTCGAGGGATCGTCGGCCAACATGCAAGGGGGGATCTGATCTCGCACGTTAATGCAGAGATTTGGTCTTAGGAGGATGTGGTATTATCCGAAGTCACTGTCCAATCACCCAACCTGAGATTTACAAGAGTCGAGCCAAAGATACACATTTCCCCCGATATGGCTTCAAGTTTCAGTAATTTTTAAGAAAGAACGCAGGCATAACTTTGTTGATTAGTTGAACGACATAACCTGTTGAGCATTTTCCCTTCTTGCATCGTCTATGAGGATGTAGCTGCACTCAAATCATCTCTGCTCCAAGTATTCCCGTTGAGTTCTTCACAGGCTCAAACGAGTTTGAGAGCTTGCTATGTTCCTAGCATATGCGGTATACTGGGATGCTCGCCCAGCTTGTTGACTCGTGTGAGTAAGACACTTACTCGCCTACCAGCACTCGTGAATTCCCTGCTTACTCGCCATGTTATAAAGGTGCAGGTACCTGAGGAGAGGAATTACACTCGAGAGCAAGGATTGGAAATAATATATTTATGGGACAATATATTATAATATATTGTAAACAATATATTATATTGTCTAATTGACAATAACAATACATTGTATTGTTATTTTGACAATAACAATATATTGACAATAATATTATAAATTTAAAATTTTAAAAATATATATAATATATATAACAAAAATACAAAAAAAAAGATTTATGAGCTAGAGCCTAGAGGTGCAACCGCACCTCTCAATCTTTTTTTCAATTCATTTACAACCGCTTGATTTGATTACAGCCGCACCTCTCAATCTTTCGTATTACAATCATTAGATGAATCTCAGCCACATGATCATGGGCGATCGGACGGAGCTCGATATTTTTGATCTGTAAGCCCTTATTCTCCATCTTCTTCGCTCACTTCGCATCGAAGGAGCCTCTTCTGCGATTCTGCCCTAGCAACGAAATCAACTCTTCTGCGCAGGTGACACGATTAAAAATGAGTTTGCATGGGCGGCCAAGGGTTTCACCTTCTTCGAAGGTCATATGTTGCATGTTCTTGGGCAATGCTCCCATATGTCCAGAATCAAAAATGTGGAAATACACTTGTGGTTTGGAGCGCAAATGTGAATTCTGTCACTCAATGGTCAAAAAGAGAGTTAACTGCACCAACTCTTATGAAATACTGGAATGCCAATAAGCTTTAAAAATTTGCAAAATAGCTTGACTCCTCATCGAGCTTCCAAGTGTTTTCGAGCAGTTCCCCATTTGCGTCGAGTAAGAGCTCAGGTATTGTATACTTCATGACCACATGAGTAAGACCTCCCGGATAACATTGGATATTGCAGAAGGTCATCACAAGCAAGAACACCCATCACAAGTAAGCACCCGTCGAGTATAGATTTCTTTCGGACCTCGTAGAGAAGTGGTTGGAGATATCCTTGCTAGTATAAGTTGTTGAAAAGATTAAATGAATAACATAGTTGCACAGTGGCTGAAATGATGACCTCGCGAGCATGAACTCGCGGAATTGAAGAGAACACCTAGTAAGCATGAAGATCATCATGAGCAGGAGCTCACAGAATCTGGACTTAAATACTTTACAAACTTAGAACTCTCATGGAATGTCGGCTATTGAAGAAGATTATCGTGAGCAAGAGCTCATGGAATGTATGTGGACACCTTAGGAGCCTGATATGGAGGAGTATATGGCTTCTCGTCGAGGTGAACTCATCACGAATAACCCATCTTGAAGACATCACAAGAAGACATTCTCGTGGAAAATAAGCCCTTGATGAAGATCATAGCGAGTAAGAGCTCGCGGAATACCAGCTTGAAGACGTCACGAGTAAGCATTCTCGTGGAACATAAGCCCTTGATGAAGATCATCGCGAATAAGAGTTTGCGAAACATAAATGAACACCTTATAAGCACGAAGATCATTGCCAGTGGGAGCTCGCGAAATATCAGCTTGAAGACGTCACGAGTAAGCACTTTTGTGGAATAGGTTGTCGAAGTAGATCATCGCAAGTAGGAGCTCGCAAGATACAAGAGAACACCTTATAAGCATGAAGATCATCATGAGTAGGAGCTCGTAGAATATAAATGAACATCTTATAAGTATGAATATGCGAGTGGATGGCCCTTTTGTTGGAGTACCGCGACGCAACCCATTGCGAAAGCATCGCACTCGATATAGAAGGGCTCCCGGAAGTCGGGGAGGTGTAGGACCGGGGCGGAGAGGAAGGCCGCTTGCAGAGTGGAAAAAGCCGTATGTGCTACCTTGCCCCATACAAAAGGGGTGCGACGCGGGAGTGCGAAGAGCGACTCGGCTATGGAACTGTAGGAGCGAATGAACCGGCGGTAGTAACCCGTGAGCCCCAAAAAGGCTCGGATGTCACGCTGCGATTGGGGAACCGGCCAAGAGGCGACGCCTTGAAGTTTCTTCGGGTCCGCTGTACCACGTGACCGAGATAAGTAATGTCGGTTTGCCCGAACGAGCATTTGGCCCCCTTAAGGACGAGGCGATGATGGCAAAGGAGTGTAAGCACGTCGCGGATGTGTTGGAAATGCTTTGACCAAGACTTGCTATATATTAGAATGTTGTCAAAAAATACCAGGACAAATTTGCGGAGGAAGGACTGGAATACCTCATTCATGAGTGATTGAAAAGTAGAAGGCGTGTTTGTCAATACGTGGCAGCCATACGGAGTTGATGATAGCCTGAATACAACTCCGGCTTGGAGAAAAATCGGGCGCCATGCAGCTCATCAAGAAGTTCATCGACCATTGGAATCTGGAATTTGTCCTTGACTGTTATGCCGTTTAGTTCGCGATAGTCGATGCGGAAGCGCCAGGTGTCATATTTCTTATGAACAAGGAGGGTCGGAGATAAGAATGGAGACACGCTTTGTCGGATCAGCCCTTGGTGATGATTCAGCCAGGATGGCCGAGCCTTGCAGGAGGAACGATTGCGGCTCGGTCGGCGGAGAAATGTCTTGCCACTCCAGTTGCTTGATTGCATGGTTAGATTCGTGAAAGCCCATGTGATTGGACCAAAGTCTTGAGCCAGCGAACCTCGAGAACAACATCAAAGCTTTCAAAATCGACGACCAGCAGGTCTACCTCAAAGGGACGGTCGTGTATCAAAAATGGTGCCCAACGGTAGATTCTCAGGTAAGTCATGTTGTGGCCATTTGCGACGGAGACCTGAAGATGATGACGGCCGGTGATTGGTAAACGAGGAGGCTTGCGGTGGCGTGACGGAAGAAATTATGGGGGTTCTCGAAGTCCATAAGAGCTATTAGCGGCGTGTCTGCAAGGGTGATGGGGAGTTGAATCATGTGGTCGTCATGAGGTCCTGCGATAGCATGTACCGATAGGGTGGAGCCTCGGCCTCCGGATCATCGTCCTCGGCGTCGGAGGATCGTCTACCTCAATCCAAAATAGCCACTTGCAGCGATGGTCGAGACCGAAGAGATCGTCGCAATTGAAGCAGAGCCCTTTGGCTCAGCGTTCGGTCATTTCCGCATGAGAGAGACGCCGACGAAATGGTGGCTTTGGCGGTTTGCCCACTCTAGGCAGCGGCAAGGGCGAGGAGGATTGTGGAGGTCCGTGAGTGTACGTCGGCGGTTCGCAACGGTGAAGGTAAGGTCGGTCCAGAAGGATACGCCGCTCGTATGTGCGGGCGAGGTTCATAGCGGTGTTGAGATCGGGGGGGTCGTGGAACTCCACGTCAAGGCGGAGGCGCTCGTGGAGGCCGGCGGTGAAGATTGAGATTTGTTGGTCCAGTCGCACAGATGGTGCGCGAGTGAGGAGCAGTTGGAAGCGATCGAGGTAGTCTTCTAGTGGCCCTGTTTGTCGGAGGGAAATGAGGTCGCCGAGAGGGTTACCCCATAATGAGGGCACAAAAAGGCGCGAGCAGGCTGTCTTGAACTCATCCCATTGTAGGTAAGGGTGTTCCCTCTATAGTTGTGAGAACCAGAGTTGGGCGGCACCATTGAGATGAAAGGAGGCGAGACCAAGTCGGTCGTCGTTGATGGTGCGTTGGTTGGAGAAGAAGAGTTCACGCTTTGTAAGCTAGGAGAGCGGATCCTCGCGCCCTTCAAACACCGGAAATTCCATTTGAACGTACCGAGGGAACACGCTTCCTTCGGGGCGGAGAACGGAGGTACCTTTGTGAGGGAAGGTGTCGGGTGCGGAGTGGTGGTTGGGTGGGCGTTCCAGAGGCGTTGCCCCCGCGGCCAGAGGAACGGTGTGGGAGGACTCTACATTCCTGAGGCGGGTATCGAAGCTGTCAAGGCGCTCCAAGATCTGTTGGAGGAGGTCGCGGTCGGCCATCTGTGGTCGGGGAAGCGGAAGTAGGTCGGTACCAGCGTGCGGTGGCGGAGATTGCGGAAGGTTGTGTCAGGGATTCAGTGTGAGGGTGTAGGGTCGTCGCTGGCTCTGATGCCAAACTGTTACGGGTCTCGGTTTGGGATCGTGTGAGTCGGCGAGAGATGGAACCTTCCTCCAGGATGGGTGAGCGGCGAGGTGTTGCGGCTTGAGAGAGGGAAGGGGTGGAAGCTCCAGGCGGCTGTTGCAGGGAAATCGTGAGAAAGAAGAGAGGGGAAAAGGAAGAGAGAGAGAGAGAATAAGAGAGAGAGAAAGAGACAAGATAAGGGGTTAACATCTGCTTGCCTTCCTCCATACCCATTATGGGTATATATAAAAAGTAGCATCATAATAAAGTATCATAAAAAAGGTAGCATGTCTCCCACCTAGGCTTAGACAAGTGGGTACCAAATACTCATAATAAAAATACTGAATTAAAAACAAAAGCTCGCGCGTGCACGCGTCTTCAGGTTGTTGCATCTTTGCGGCGGCAGCGGTAAGCACGTCCTCAGTGGGGGTTCACATCCTCGATCGGCGTAGGCGATCTTTGTTCCGTAACAGAAGCCTCCAGAAGATTCTGCTCATACGAACCACGCGCTGGGCGACTTCGCTAGGCACTTTGATCCACGCTCACCGCACCTTTCTGTTGGAGCCAAATCTGTCACAGAGATTGACGCCCAACTATCTGCCTTCTACCACGGACCTGGCGAGCAACAGAGGAGAGAGTGGTTCGTAAGCGGCCGGTTACTTTTTCCCCAGAGGGTTTGGTGAACATACGGGTGTATTAGAGAAAAGAGGGGTTTCGATGGCAGCGACGAACAACAGACTAACCCGCCGCGGTGAATGCCTCTCTTGCGGCGGGCTTATGGATTATGTCAGAAAAAAGGTTACAAAAGGGGGCGCGAGCGCGTGAATACAAAGAAAAAGAGAAGCAGAAGGGACTTAGTGTCTGCACCAGCAACTAGGCAGGTAATGGGCTAAGTCCGTTGTCTCCCGTTCGAGCACCCTCGATCCCTATTTATACTTGAGGGTAGACTGCTTACACGGTTCATGAACCGACGGGCAATCAATGCTCTATAAAATACAACATCAAATAAGCAGCCGCCCGAGGTACATGAAGAGTCGGACAGCGGGGGGTGAGAGAAGAGACCGCATGTGACCGCGCGGAGGTGTAGAGGCTGATGCTGAAAAGTCTAGTTCGCGCGGCTCCAGGAGTAATGCTTGCAACGGCTTCTTGGCCGGATCCCGAACAACCTTTTGAGAGGTCAGCCTCCTTATGTCGACCTTCGTAGTGCCCCAGCCACTGTTTGAAAAACGCAGACGGTTACTAGGAGAGTCCGCCTTGAAAGTGTCTGTGGGCACCGGGAGAGACCACCTGAAAAGCGCCCGCGAGCAATTGGAGAGTCTGCCTGGAGAGCATCTGCTAGTACCTGGAGGACTTCACGATGTCCAATGTCTCTCCAGGTCGCAGGATTTTGGTTAACAATATTGTTGGGGCTGCTATTTGGTGTAGTTTTGGGTGATTGTTTTGAAATTAAGAGTGGGTGGTTGGGTTCTAGATAGTTGTTTTAATGGGTGGTTAATGGTAGACAGATGGCTAGGGCTATGGGGATAACATGAGAAGGCGACGAAGGTAGATAAACAAGGAAACACAAGGGGACATACCAAGGAGACGACACCTTGGGGTTTCGTGAAGTCGACACCACGAGAGATCGTTGGATTCCGGAAAGAAGTCGACACCACAAGTTGCAATGGTCGTCAAACAAATCTCAATCTCCTATTTATAATAAAACACAATTGGGGCAACAACCTTTGAATGACTATAATTGGCTATAATGGTTGTTCGATCTTACTAAAAAAAATTAGAACAAATACATAAAAATATCAAAAAGTTACTCTAAACGCAAATGCGGACTTGTATAATCCATCGAGCAATGCTCGTGCTCCGATGTCTCGTAAATCCCCATCAAATTCTTTTTGCATGTATATTAACAATGTAAACTTAGAGGGGAGGTTTTGGTAATCAAAAAAGATAGAGGGAAGGTCTCTATACTTATGAAATGTTATAGGGGAGGTCCCAATAAATGAATCTATATATATTGAACTCACAGGGAGACAACGCGGATTTGCGATCCATTAGAGCAAGTGATGCCAAACCATGCGTACTCATGAGGCAGGCAAGGATCACCATCCCAATTAAGTGGTACTTTGTTAATACTTTTCTTCAGACTCTCCAGGGCAATTACTGTAATCATAGAAAAGTAATGTGGCAAAAGAGGAAAACTATTAACCCATGCAAAATACCTTCTCTGTTAGTAATCATACCATCTCGGGTTGCAGTTATTCCTTTGAAAGTCATAATGCCAAAAACCTCGCCAGCGCAGATAATTGGAGGCGGACCGAATTCCGATTGAAGAGTGATTCTGGTGATACCAGATAGATTCCAATTGTTCGAAAACACCACGAGACCAGATGATGTCACTTCGAGATTATGGTAGAAAATGTATCCATTGATGAAGACATCGAACGTCCTAGAATTTCCTTTTGACATATCTGCAAAATAAAGAGCGACATAGTAGCTGGAAGTAGGGAGTGAAATAGGAGGCCATTGCAGCTCCATGCTATTATCTCCATCAGATGTCAAAGCAGTGTTAAAAACATTTGCAGGAGGCAAGTCCCATAAACCAGAGACTGATACAATTTGGGGGCTTCTGATCACTGGCCCGTTTCCAACAAATGGCTGCCAGTATCTATCATATCTGTCATCTGGATACCTGGTATTCCACGTGAAGGTGAAGAAGTGTAAGGAAGGGCATTCAGACTAACAGTAAAGAGTACAAAGAAATTACAGTTAAACTAAACAAAATAAAATTTGAAGCATTAATAACATTATGCAGGGTAAGGTTTGTCTACATTTCACACTTGTGATGGGACCCTTCCCCGAACCCTCGCTGCATGGGGATGCTTTGTGCACCGGGCTGCGGGCTGCCCATATTTCTAATAAACAAAAATTAATTAAACATTTGCACGAAAAATATTATACTTGTAATGTGTTTGTTGGAGCAAAATGTAATTGTAGTTATTGTTGATCGGCTCACGTAGATGATTCCAAATGAGTCCAAAAATGCTTGATTTCGAGTCTGTTTGGCCCCTCAAACATCGTTGAAGTCCGTCATAAGTGTTCAACCTGAACTGGGGACAAACCAGACAGGTCCACAGTCACTCCCAATCTCAAGCTAGGATTTTGGCCCTATTGTAAGGTCTCACACTAGATTGTTCATTCAACCGTCATAAGATACCGTGAGGGGCGCCCGAGGCACCTCGGGGTCGTGGGCGCCTTCTCCCTTCCATTCTCCTCCCACTTGCCACAAATCCCCTAAACGGTCATTAAAAAGGAGAAAGATCCAAAATTTTAGAAGGCGTACCCCATAAATCGCTCGATGAAACTTCAATCCAAAAGCGACGATAGATTGCTCTAGAAAAAATGCACGAGCAAGGATAGGCAATTGAAGGTAGTGGTGGGGTTTTGGCAGGGCGGCTATTCCACCTAAACGAACCTTCCACCGCAAATTGTTGGAGTTCCAAACCTCCAATCGAGAAACAATCCCACCAACACACTCACAGCGACGAAAAGCTCCCGCAACTTTTTTGCGAGAACTTTAATTTTTCGACAAGGCAGTCGCAATCAACAACCACCCAAACTCCGGAGACCCTGACAAGGTTGCCCAGATCCACACGGCGCGCAAAGTTATCTAGAACACGCCTCCGCGCGCTGCTCATTATGAACACACACATGCCACTCACCATAATGCGCCTGGCGCACCAGACTCTAAAACTTGCCTCGCGCACCAAACTTCAGAATACACCCATGTACCAGATTCCAGAACGCACCACCGCACCGCTCACCAGAACGCGCAGGACGCTCACCAGAACGCGTGCGCCACTCCCCATAACGTGCGTCCATGCAACACTCTCCAGAACAAGCGCTCGTGCACCGCTCGCTAGAACGCGTTCCAACACACTGCTCGTTGCAACATGTTGTCAGCGCCACTCTCCAGAACCTGCCCAACACAAGGCTCTTTGAATCCTACCCCACGCACCGCTCTCCGGAACCTGCCCCGCACACCGCTCTTCGGAACGCTCCCCCGTACACGGCTCTTCGAAATGTGCCCACGCGCCACTCTATGGAACAAACCCATGCGCCACTCTCATGAATACGCCCCAAGCACTGCTCTCTGAAATGCCCCACCTGCCGCTCTCCATAACGCGCTCGCATGCTTTTCTCCCGAATGCACCCATGCACGTCGTTCACCATATCGGGCCACTACACACTATTCTCCAGAACAGGCCCCAATCTCCAGAACGGGCCCCGTTCTCCAATCACCAAAAACATATTGTTGCTCGCCTTCAAAGCTTGCCCCCAGACCCCGCGCTCCAAAGTGCGCTCCAACATTCACAACGATGAAAGGCGCATTACGCAATCATTTAAAACCAGTGGTGGTTTGTCCTCCTCATTAAAACAACATTTTTGTTCTCAAAATACTACTAGGGGAATTTCCTTAATTGGTCAGGCCTCATAATTTTTTTCTTCCCACGTTTTCCATATAAAAAACTCTTGTTGTCGACTCTACTTTGACTATGTTCAGGTTCGATTCATTCCTGAGCTAAGACGGTCATAATTTACCCAATCCAAGGAATGTTAATCAATCCACAACAGTTATTATTAATGTTAATCCCTTCTTTATATAGATAACGGAGGCAATAAACAAATAGTTGCATACAACGTGGTACTAAAATAACATGCATAAATAAATGCTGTAAATAATTAACATTAACATTCCCGGACGAGTTGGAAGGTATATGACAACCATGTCCAACTTGACACATCCATAAACAAGGTAGGAAGAGGCCTAGTAAAGATGGTCGTAAGTGTCTTGTTAAATGTAACAAACTGAGTGCAAAATCCTAATCAGGACCTCTTCTCAAATGAAATTACAATCAATTTTCATTGTCCTCTCATGTAATAGTGGATTCTTGGCAATGTATATGAAGTTTTATTATCACGGTACATAGATAGATGTGTAGTGTATATTTCATTATATTTCTTTAATAACATTTTCAGGCACTTTATTTCACAAGTTACTTGTGTTATGCTAGAATGTATTCAGTCTCAACACTGAATCTAGAAACAAATGTTTGTTTTTCACCAAGCTTCCTCCATAAAAGAAGTAATAACCTGAGATTGATTTCTTCCCACCCTTGTTATCTGCATAGTTGACATTGGAATACGTTTCAATATATAAAGGGACATTTCATCTAAATTGAATTCCTTTATGAGATGATCCATTGATATATTTTAGTATTTTCAAAGAAGCATCTACATGACCATCACTGGGATTGTGCATAAACCTATGTAATTAAGGCGCGCACCTAGGAGCGCCTGAGGTGTCCGGCACACCAGACCTCACCTCTGTAAAGCAGAGGCGGGCAAGGTGCCCAAGGCGCACCTGGGTCTTTCAAGGCCTTTTCTTCAACATGCTTAGATTACACGGTTTTTTATATGTTTCTACCATCTATTCTAAAAATACAAGAGAAGAGAGTAAATGGTTGAGATCAAACAATGATTGAGAAAAAGAATTATGGGTACAGAAAGATGAATTAGGTTAAGAGACTTGGTGAAATTACATAATTAAATCTGCTCAAAAAATGCTTCGGGGGCACTGCACGAGAAGATGTGACACCTCCACTAAGTTGGGGCATGTTCGTCAATGGGGCCTCGAGGTAGAATTCCGTGGAAGTTAGTGTGATCCTTGCTAGCCCAGACGAAGCTAAGATCGAGCAGGCAGTGGCACAATTTGAAGTCAGAAACAATTAGGATGAGTATGAAGCCTTGTTCGTCAAGCTGCGAGTGGCGAAAGAACTAGGAGTGCAAGACAATCAGGCTTATACCAGCTCTCTGGTACTCGCCTCTCAGATTCGCAGAGAGTTTGAAATTCGAGAACCCGCTTTGCAACAGTACCTTTCGAAGGTAAAGAGACTAATCGGGTTATTCCGATCTTTTGGCATTCAACACGTGTCGAGAAGCCAAAACCACGCAACTGATGTACTCGCAAAGAACGAATCGATGATTGGAGGAAATTTGGCAGAACTCTTTTGTTCATCAATCAAAGAAAGGAGAGTTGATGATGATCGACCATAAGCTTTTTTGGATTGGCCCATTTGTAGAATTTGTAACTATCAAGAAGTACCCAGAAGTGGTGGAATACGAGACGGTTCTGATTTAAATCAGCATATTATCTGCTCCAGAATAGAGACATGTATCGAAAGACTCATTCTGAACCATTAGCAAGGTGCAGAAAGAAATTCGAGGTACCACGGCTCCTAGAAGAAATCCATTCAGGGGAGTGTTATAATCACTCCAGAAGTCGCACCATGGAGAAGAGGGTATTAATGCAGGATATTTTTGACCAACCATCCGAAAATATCCAGAAGAGTTCGCCTGAATGTGTCCAAAATATCAGCGCTATGAGCCTATACAGCTACAGTTGTCATAACACCTAAGGTCCATCATGTACCCCAAACCGTTTGTAATTTGGGGAATGGATTTACTTGGTACTTTCACTCAGGTCAGTGGGCAATTTTAGTTTATTTTGATAACGGTTAATTATTTCTCTAAGTAGATCGAGGTCAAAGCACTCTCGAAGATGACAGACCAGATTGTAAAGAATTTCATTTTGGGGGATATTACATGTGGATACGGAGTGCCTCCTGTCATCATAACTGACAATGGTCCTCAATTTGTAAATTTTATTTGGTGGAGTTTTATGAACAGATAGAGACGAACCTACGCTTCATCTCTGCTCATCACCCATGAAGCAAGAGACAAGTTGAAGCAAGATCTCCAAGCTGCAACTATCTTGTATTTTGGGTTCATGCATTAAAATCTCTCTTTCTTACTTATTTTGTTGGATTTTGTCTGTAGATTATTTTGGTGGACTAGTAATCTCGGCTCGAACTATGGTACGAACTTTGAATCCGAATTCTCGGCTTCAACATCAAATTTTTTTCCTTCTTATTTTCATGGTTCTAGCATAAAAAATGAGATCTCTTGGTAGCCAAATTTTGGTTGCTTTCATGGCCACTTTCTATTTTTTTTAACCATCTACCTCCGTGTCTATATCCAAGAAGAAGGGAATTATGCTCGCCTTGGTAGCCCGTCGGGAAGGAGAAAAGATAGCGTCTTTGGGAGCAAAACTAGCTGAATGAGAAGGATTTTGGGGAGAGGTCTTTTTTGGAGCAGGCAAAACAGATAGATTTTTGGACAAAATCAAAACCCGTGAAAAAAAACGCGGAACAAATGCCTTCAATTGGAACTGAAATAAAAAAAATCAATTCCTTCCTAATAAAACTTGTGAAACCTTAAGTTTTTTGCAAAGGGCATGAGTACAAAATTATCAATGGAATTCAAAGAACAAAACAGGAAAACCCTACCTCACGATAGGACCATCATACCCAAACCTGCTCCTCATGATCAGACCCAAGGCTTTCTTCCTAAAATCCGTGGAATTATATACAGAATCCTCCAAAACAATCATCTCCAGAGTATTCATAAACGGATTGGAATCCGTATAATCATTCCCAGCCAGACAAACCCTCATCTTCGTCCCCCTGGCCAAGAAAACCCCTTCGTAGCTGGACGCCGAGCGGGCCACGTAATCTGCCGTAGTGTTGACAACTGTCCAGAATGTCCCGTCGACTATTTGGTCGAATACCGGAGGGTCGCCGGGGCCGTTGATCCCGCCGTAAAAGTAGGTTGTACGGACAAGGTAGCGGGAGCCGCGGAAGGTGGGAATTATGTAGCAGAACTTGCGGCGGGGGTGCCCGGCGCCGGGGAAAGAGCGTAAGGTGGATAGTGTGGGAAGGAGACCGGGGAAGGAGATGCTTCGAGATTCTCCGGTGGAGATGAAGGCGAAGTCCGGCAACCATAGGAGACCGCCCAAAGCGTCAGTGGGTGCTGCTGCGCCGCAGTTGAGCAGGAGACCTACAGTATCGAATAGAGGAAAATCTGTTCGGTTAAAGAGAGTCTAAAGATGAGAGAGAGAGGGAGAGAGGGAGAGAGCGAGAGAGAGGGAGTAGAAAAAGTACCTCGAATTCTAGGGTTTTGTGATTGGGTGGAGCTGAAGAGGGAGAAGATGAAGGCAAAAAGGAGGAGAGGGCAGGAGCTCATCGTTTCGGAAGATGATGAATCGGAGAAGTTGGTGGGTTAGCTCGGAGTCGTCGACGGCGAAGTAATGGTAACGACTAACGAGTGACGACGTCACGGCGGAGCAAGCGGATTTTACTGGTGGGTTACCGTGTCCCGTTGATCAAACGGAGGAGAAGGCAGAAAGCGGTGGGAAGTTCAGGGTTCTACTCTCTCGCTCCGGGATGAGAAACGGATTTCGCCGGCGACGGTCGTCGGAGGAATTTTTCTGCCAGGTATCGAAATTTCTACCTACAGAAGTAATGGGTAAGGAAATGTATTCATATTTTTGCTGTTGCCGTTGTCGTAAATTCAGAAGATCAACTTGTAAATTTGGAGGAATATTTGGGTATAATTTTAAATTACTTTTTTTTAAACATAGGGGTAACTCACTTAGATCTAGGTGGGAGAGAAAATCGGGGCCATCCCTGTCTCAGGGATAGGATGGAAATGGTTTTTTTTTTCTTTTAATTTTTCTTATTTTTTAGAGTAAATATGCGTGTATTTTCTATACTAGGATGGCCGACGATTTTTCCTACCTTCTTCTAGGTGGGTTACACTTATTCATTTCAGAAACATTTTAGATACAGTGTATTACTCGTATAGACGTCTGATGTGTAATCTTGTGGTGGGGTATTTTTTGACGAAAATAAGATCGAATTGAAATCAGATGAATTTCGATCAATAACGATTTTTTGCAGGACCGACAATCTGATGGCAATTAACGCTTAGTGTTCATATGTGAGAGTTCATGAAATCATTTATTTTGCAAGAAATTTGGCCCTAAATGTTAAAAACATTTAGAATCAGTATTAAAACTTATTTTGTCAATGAGGTTTGGTCCATTTGAGTAAGTTGAGACCCCATGATAGAGAGGTCATGGATTCGATTTTCATCGTGTGTGAGCATTGTCTACTTATTTAATAGTTTATTGTTTGATGGATTGTTGTTTAATGATGTAATCATTGATGATTAATGTTCTTGAGGGAGTTCCCCTAAGCTGGTTCGAACGAACCCACAGAACCGCACGCAATTGCCCGAGGTGTAACCTTCGCGCCAACCGGTGTGCCAACCGTCGTCGTCGCCGTAGCCGCGCCAACCAACGCTCCAGCCGCCCGCACCGTCGTCATCGTGTCAGCCGTCGTCACCTTCGACTTCGCACGCGTCTTCTCCAGGACCTCGTGTCGGGGGCAGGGCGGCCCAAGCCGGGCGGCCCTCTGGTCGCCCAACCTGGACGGCACCTCCCTATCCTAGAACGAGCGGCAACATGGCCACCCGCCCCCTTTCTCGGCGGCCCGCCTAGGGGCAAGGCCGCCCAAATCTGGGCGGCCTCTATGTTGTTTAGGGCGGGCGGCCTCTTGGTCGCCCTCCCCGTTCCCGGCGCCCCGCCTAGGGGCAAGCCCGCCCAGATTGGGCGGCCTTCTAGCCTCCTTTTCTGGGTGGCCTCTCTGCTAGTAGGAGCGGGCGGCACCTTGGTCGCCCGCCCTCATTCTGGCCTCCTGCTAGGAAGCAGGGCCGCCCAAAATCAAGAGGCCCTTTGGCTGCCCGGTTTGGGCAACCTCCTCGCCGCCCGTAGTGGGTGGCAATCTCTCCGCTTGGCCCCGGTCGGGGGCCCTCTTCCCCGACTGTCTGCCTCCTTCGACCGCCGTCCTCACCGGGCAGCCCTCTAATCGCGGGAGTGGCGGTTATTTTTCCAATGAGGGCGGTTATTTTCGGGTCGGGGACAATTTCATCATTTGTGTAAATATGGCGATTCGCGGGCTCTAAACATAGCAGTTATATTCGTCTGGTCGGTGGTTATGGGGGGAAATTACTGGCTTGCCCCTCTTAAAATCTATAAATAGGGTTCATTCCTCTTCATTTTGGATCTGTCCTCCGCCGGAAAATCATCCTATGAATTTTCTCTTTTCTCTCCTCCTCTAACAAATTTCTCTCTCTTCCTTTCTCTTCTTGGCGTGCTCTCGCGCGCGTCTCTCCCTTGCGCGCTCCCGCGCACGTCTCATCCTTGCGCGCTCCCGCCCGCGTCTCTTCCATGCGCCTGCGTGCGCCTCTTTCTTGCGCGCTGTCACAACCCGCATTTTCACCACAACGACGAAATATCAGAGTAAGGGAAAATGCGCGTCATGATGCCACGTCAGCAGTGAATAACTACAGACGCTCAGGCAACACTCCGACTCAATACTGAAATTATGATTTAAATGTTTTTATTGAAGAAGTTTATTTTAGGTTAGGCAATTAGTCGTGTCCCTCGGCTTAGTGGCTCACGAGTCTACCAGAAGAGATGTAGTTAAACGCAGCGGAAAATACTATAGTAAACAGGTTAGACTTCCTACATGAGTCTAACATCCCAAAAAAAATTCAAGGCATGCATTACACTAAATTTATAATAATGATATCGAAGTAGTTTGTACGAAATTTAAATATAGTGATTTAGAGTTTTAAAACATGATGCGCATGATATAGTAATAATAGTTTGTTTTATAATTGAAAATACCTATAGGCATCCTAGCATAAATCCTTCCCAGAGAGCAAGAACTACTAACACAAAAGTAGGCACTAGCAATTAGCAAAATATCCAAGAACAACAATAAACAATCAGTGGGCGTCAAACACCTGACACGAACCCACTAAAAGTTCTCAAGTTTTAACCAAATAATAAGAGCACAAAAAGCTACCTCGCAAACACGAGGCACACACCGCGACAATATCACTCAGTCGCACCACCAGCTACAACTCTGGACCTATGCATTCAAAAGAAGAATACCTCAGCAAGCAAAAAGTACAAGTGACAAGAGTATAAGTAAACAAGTAAGAAAAGAATTTAACAAAGGAGGGTGTACCAAACCCAACCCAAGGAAAACAGAAAGTTAAAAAAAACCACAACAACAATTAGCCAAATTTGATCGCATAGAGAAAGGTTAGCCAATAAAATACCTCTGAATAAAATGCATCAAGTGCGAAAATGAACAAGTCTGAGCATAATCAGCCAAATTAAGCAAACTGTGGCATAAACCGCAAGAAAACCAACTGAGCACAATACGGCTCGGAAGAGGGTGGATCATCAACACGTGGTATGACTGTGTTGCAGGCCGGAGAGGGCGACGACCTCAAGCGTCCTAAGCCCAACTCCGGATCCTCAACTGTCTCACAATCGGTACTGTGGTCCACAAACATGGCCAAACCGGGCCAACCAGAACCCAACAGTCCAGGAAAGGAGAAACTAAGCATACCCTCACTGTGATGATCCACAGAAAGAAGGGGCCTCCCGGTTGAGTGGTATGTTAACCACAACCAACACTCATATACCCAACATCACCATCTCAAAATCGGCACAACACCTAAGTATTACAACACTAAATCGAAGACCACGACCTATAAACGACCTAAACTAAGCGCAACGCATCCTACGCTCATCGGCGTCGAAAAAAATTTACCATAAGCGTAAGCCTAAAAAGATTTAACATCTTTTCCCCTAAAAGAAACAAAAACATTAATATAAGATGAAAGTCTTACCATAAGAACTTAGGGAAAAGGAGAGGAAAGGAGCCACTTGTCTTGGCTTTACCAGAGAAAGCCTCTAAATCACTCCACGTCGAAAATCGAGGCAAAAGAACACGGGAGGAGTTGAAATCTAAACAAAAATGGCCGAAAAGGGGGTTAGAGCCGAAAAACCCTAACAAGAAAACTCAGGGAATGGGGAAAAATTTACCACGATAGCGTAGCTCTCGGTGAGAGCTTTCTGGATCTATGTTCGGTTGAAGATTTCGAGCACCGGAGCACCGTCAGCGGCCACCGGAAAATTCACGAAAAAGAAACTCTCTCGCTCGCTCGCTGCTATGGTTCGAGAGAATAATATCGGAGAAGATAAAGTTCGGTTCTAAAACCTAAGTCTAAGAATATATATATATATATATATATATATATATATATATATATATATATATATCTTTATTATTAAAAACAATATGCATATCTTCAAGCACACCGTAGATTGAATCTGGACTGTCCGCTCAAGCAATATCAGTTTCTGGCCGTCGGATTGGAGAGGGAGGGGCTGCCAATAAACAAAACAGCAAAAGTATTACTGTTCATTCCTGGAAATAGCCCGATCCCAGCATCCCGCCTCCCGCGCCTTCACGGGCACCCCCGCCGCCGCCGCCGGAGGCGCCGGCGGCCTGCCCGGCCCCCACCGGCGGGTTCGCCTGCCTCCGGCGAACCCGCCGGGGGTTGTCCGGCGGCGATCGGGCAGGGCCACCGCCGGCGGTGGCCCTGCCCGTGAGCTCCAGTTTTGGAGCTCACGGGCAGGGCCACCGCCGGCGGTGGCCCTGCCCGATCGCCGCCGGACAACCCCCGGCGGGTTCGCCGGAGGCAGGCGAACCCGCCGGTGGGGGCCGGGCAGGCCGCCGGCGCCTCCGGCGGCGGCGGCGGGGGAAATCGGGCTGCGTGAGCAGGCCGAAGCGGGGGGGGGGGGATTTTGGGTTTTTTTTATTATTAATAAATAGGAATATATTATTAATAATTAATTAAATAATTAATAAATAATTATTTAAAAAATCAGAAAATTAAAATTTAAAATTAATAAGCAACTTTAAAATTGTATGTCGGGCGAGCAAAGGCCGTCGGGGGGCGGGCGGAGCCCGCCGGAATCCAAGCGGGCGAAGCCCGCTTGGTTGCGGGCGAAGCCCGCAGCGACGCATCGAGAACGGGCGAAGCCCGTTCGAAGATGCTAGTATATATATATATATATATATATATATTTATGTTTATAAAAAAATTTGACAAAAACGGGTTATTACGAGTGGTTTTATAGGAATCAACAATATAGATCTAGGATTGCTCTAAAATTAATAGTGCCCAACATGAAAGTTGTAGATCTCGTCGAGACGAACAAATTTCATGTTGACCATTTTTTCGTACGGCACCGTTTTGACCCTCAAAACGGTGTCCGAACTCTGACTGTACAGAACCACTCGAGTGGAATTGGTCTACTCGAGATGGTGACTCGAGAGGGAGGTATCTACTCGAGATGGAGACTTGGGAACTCGAGATAATCATCTGGAACTCGATAGGATAGGTATAGAACTCGAGTGGATCAATTCTACTCGAGATAAAAGACTTAGAACTCGAGTGGATCAAATCTACTCGAACTGCACATTAGCTGCTTTGGGAAAATCAAAAATAGGGTTCTAAGATGGCTTCTAATCGAAAGTAGTCAAAATGAAAGTTGTACATCTCGTCGAGACAAACAAAATCATGTTGACCATTTTTCCATACGATGCCGTTTTGACCCTCAAAAATGCACCCGAACGTAAACTGTACATGACTACTCGAGAAAAATGAAGGTTACTCGAGAATGAGAGCAAAGTACTCAAGAGGAATGTAAAATACTAGAGTAAAATCACTAGTACTTGAGAGAATTCAATATCACTCGAGAAAAAAAACAATAATACTCGAGATAAAACAATATTACTCGAGTAGATCAATGGTACTCGAGTAGAAATCAATAATAATGCTTATTTACGAGCAGTTTTGGGAAAATCAAAAATAAAAGTCTAAGATAGCTTCAAATCAAAAGGTGGTCAACATGAAAGTTGTAGATATCGTTGAGACGAACAAATTTCATGTTTACCATTTTTTGATACGACGCTGTTTCGACCCTCAAAACGGCATCCGAGCGAAATTTGAAACGGGCTACTAGAGAAGAACCATAGCTACTCGAGAAGACTCAGAACGGAAACTCAAACGCGCGCCGAATTAAACGAAACTCGCACCGAAGGCGAACACTGTCGCTACAAATTTAACGGCGAAGTCAAAACCAAAATCAAACGTGCCAATCTCGAGTTATACACTTCTAAACTCTATGACAAAAGTAAATGACACAAAACTACAAACACGCGCCGATGCTCCAAAAATGCTCGGGTTGCGACGAAACTTGACGAGCAAGTCCAAAATCACTAAACTTAACTTACCAACTTGAAAACTTTCAGTTTCAACGAAAATCCCAAAATCTGGTCAATCAGACCTAACGGACGCGAAAACGCACTAACGGTGCAGCGCCGTCATAAATATAACGATAATAAATCAAATAAAATCATCGAAAAAATCAGGGGCATTACAGTCACTCCCCCTAAAAAGAAGTTTCGCCCTGAAACTTAATACAACACCAAAACCAAACCAAAACGATAGAATCAAACATCGCAACAACGAGGAGACTTACCAAAACTAAGGGAAGAGATGCGGATGAGATTTCCTCATCGCCGACTCCAATTCTCACATCGCTCTCTTGACGTCTTGATTTCTCCAAAAAACCTTGACCTTGGGGATTGTCTTTCTCCGCAACACTCGATCCTGAGACTCCAAAATACGAACAGGCACCTCCACAAAAGAAAGGTTTGGCTCCAACTGGGGAACAACATCGAGAATCTACCTGTCGCTCAACACGTACTTCCGCAACTGACTCACATGGAAAGCATCGTGCACTCCGGGAAAATTTGTCGGTAGGTCCAGCCTATAAACTGAAACACCAATCCGGTCAACAATTCGGAAGGGTCCCACATATCTCGGGTCCAACTTATGATTCTTACCAAATCGCTTCACACCAGACATCGGGGAAACTTTTAGGAAAACCATATCCTCGACGACAAACTCCAAATCGGTCCTGCGCCGATTGGCATACTTTTCATAGCGCTCCTGGGCTACCCGAAGCTTCTCTCGGATGAGCCTAACTGAAATTTCCATCTATTCAAGGACTTCTGGACCTATCAACGGTCTCTCACCAACCTCAGCCCAAAATAAAGGAGTCCGGCAACGTCTCCCATATAAAGCTTCCAATGGAGTCATTTGCAAGCTCTCCTGGTAGCTATTATTGTAGGCAAACTCCATTAGCCTCAGTCGTTCATCCAAGGCTCCACCGTGGTCCAAAATGTAACATCTAATCATGTCCTCCACGATCTGATTTACTCTTTCTGTTTGCTCATTCGTCTATAGATGGTAGGCGGTGGAATACCTCAAGTCGGTACCCAACCCCTCTTGCAAGCTCTTCCAGAAACGGGACATGAATCTAGAGTCTCGATCAGACATAATACTGACAGGTACTCTATGCAACCTGATAACCTCGTCCAAATACAATTCAACTACTTTCTTCATGGAGTAGTTGTAAGTTCACCTAGTGTCAACTACCTTCACCTATGGGGAGGGATAGGTGACTTTTAGCGTATTTGCGGAATTAAAATTGTACCTGCACAAGAAAACAAAACAACACAGCATAGAAAATAACACAGGCAATTTATAGTGGTTCCCCGATTTGGGTACGTCCACTTTTCCCCTTCGACCTATCTCCCAACCAGGGACGACTCGGTCACTTCACCAACAGGATTGAAATCCAATCCTTGCACTATCGGAAGGAACTCTTCCACTCGTAGGATTCAACACTCCCACAACACGGGTTGCACCCAACCCTATAACGAGGAACCAAATGTTCCTTTACAATGAAAAAGAAATTGGAGTGTATAAGAAATACAAACAACTTGAAGATCTAGGTGTCCCTTTTCGTTAGACTACTTGTTCTTGTAGGCAACGAAAAGTCCACGACCCTTGATCTTTCTTGGAGAAAATCTCCTCGAGACCGGCGGCGGCAAAGGGCGGCGGCAAAGCTCTCGGTATTGGCGGCGGAAACTGAAAACAGCAGCGATGCATTGGAGATTCAATCTTCTTAGCGAAGTCGGCAAGGTCTTCCAACGGTCACACTAGAATTGATCGTCTCGATCGATTCGGACGGGGATGGATTTCCCTATCTCAAATCAAGAGACAAAAGATCTCTGGTTAGACGCGTGAGACGCTGTGCAAGACTTGGCTTCTGTCACCGGGGATCTGGAGGAGATCGAGATCGGCTACGGTGACCACTGCACGAGCGGCGGCGACGGAGGCGGAGCTGGTTCGCGATTTTAGGGTTAGTCGGCGGCTCGGCTTTCGTATCCCTTTTTCGTAAAACACTGTACACAAAATACCTGTGTATTTATACAATAGGTCATGGAGATGACCGTTGTGGGCCCCACCAAAGCAAAGACCAAAGTCCGGTTCAAATAGCTGCAGGTAACATGGACCGGTCCAAGAATTCGGAAAAATCGCCCAAGGCAAAATCGGCGAGAATCGTAGGTGATTCTCGACGAATCAGCGAGAATCACTTACGATTCTCGCCGAATTCTACTTGGCGAATTCTGGCTGCACAGGTTATAGAGGCCGGGGAGAATCGGCGGGAATCACATTTGATTCTTGCCGAATCGTCGAGAATGCAAAGTCATTCTCGACGAATCGGCGAGAATCACTTAGTGATTCTCGACGAATCGGCGAGAATCACTTAGTGATTCTCGACGATTCTGCCTTAGAGAATTTTCTGACTGCGTCGAGATAGCCAGCCCAACCTGGCGAGAATCATCTAGTGATTCTCGACGACCCGTCGAGAATCACTAGTGATTCTCGACGAATCGGCGAGAATTTCTAAGTGATTCTCGACGATTTACACTTAGACGATTCTCGTCTTTCAACCCGTGAGCTGGTCTTTGGCCCATCCTTGCTCCTTGTCTGCTCATGATCTTTCATGACCCTGTGCTTGGAAATAAGTACACTCTAATAGAGAGAGTACACGTAAGTCAACACACTGATCTGCTCAACGAGGGATTACGTTGCACAGACCCGTGTATATTGACCTACTGCACCCTGACATTGGTGTGTACTTAGCAATGAATAGCTGCAAGCACAACTAGAAGAAATTCATCAAATACATAGTGAATTCACTTAGCTTGTTCAGGGGCTTCTTCAAATCAGGTACATTGTGAATACAATACCCAACAATCCCCCCCTATTTGAAGAAGCCTAAACCCTACAAGCTAAGGTGAATACAACGGCTTGGAAGAACAGAACTTAAAATAAAAAGTTGAAATTCCATACCGTTATCTTTAGAGCTTGTGGAGCTATCACCTTAGCACCTTAGCCGAGAAGGTAATGGTAATCTCCCCCTTTTCGGCTTCTACAAATCGGGGACTGAAGCATGAGACACCATGCTCCCCCTCAGTTCTTGTACCTTTGCTTTCACTAAATTCCTAGCAGAGGCTCCCCCTAGACGCATGAGCCTTGAGCTTCTGTAGTCTTCATTCCTCGTAGTTTAGCATCCCCAATTCAGTTTTGAACATACTGAACTTGGCCTCGTCAAGGGGCTTTGTGAAAATGTCTGCAATCTGCTTGTCAGTGGGAACATAGCAGAGAGAGATGTCCTTATTCTCCACGTGCTCCCGAATGAAATGGTAACGCACTTCAATATGCTTCGTTCTGCTGTGCGATACCGGATTGTTGGCAATAGCAATTGCACTGGAGGAGCCGCAATACATCGGTACTTCCTTGAACTGGAGATCATAGTCTGCTAACTGATTTCTGATCCATAGAAGTTGTGCGCAACAGCTCCCAACCGAAATGTATTCTGATTCCACTGTGGAGGTTGCAACACAATTCTGCTTCTTGCTATTCCATGAGATGAGCCTTCTTCCGAGGAATTGACACGTCCCGGAGGTGCTTTTCCTGTCATCCCTACTTCCTGCAAAATCAGCATCTGAAAAACCTATTAGCTCGACATCATTGCTTCTCGGGTACCACAAGCCAAGATTAGGGGTACCTTTAAGGTATCTAAGAATTCGCTTTGCAGCGACATAATGAGATTCCTTAGTGTTCACCTGATATCTGGCACAAACACATGTGGAGAACATGATATCTGGTCTACTCGCAGTAAGATAGAGCAGAGATCCAATGATGCTTCTGTATTTGGTTTCATCAAAAGGTTTCCCTTTCTCATCCTTATCCAGAGACATGGTGGATCCCATTGGAGTCCTCATAGAGGTTGCATTCTCCATTCCGAATTTCTTGAGGAGTTCATTTGTGAACTTCGTCTGAGAAATGAAGATTCCTTCCTCAGACTGTTTCACTTGAAGTCCCAAGAAATACTTCAGCTCTCCCATACTGCTTATTTCAAACTTTTCTTGCATAAGTTTGGAAAACTTTTTGCAAAGATTGTTGTCCGTTGATCCGAATATAATGTCATTAACATAGATTTGCACCAGCAAAATCTTGCCTTTGACTTCCCTAAGAAACAATGTTTTATCTATTTTTCCTCTAGAGAACTTGTTCTCAAGAAGAAAACTAGACAAAGTCTCATACCAAGCTCGTGGAGCTTGCTTTAAACCATATAGAGCTTTATTAAGAAAATATACATGATTAGGATAAGTAGGATTGACAAAACCTGGGGGTTGAGCGACGTATACTTCCTCTTTCAGGTCTCCGTTCAAGAAGGCTGATTTCACGTCCATTTGATAGACAGTGAATCCTTTGTGCGAAGCATACGCCAGGAACAATCTGATGGCCTCGAGCCTTGCCACTGGTGCAAAGGTCTGGTCGAAGTCAATCCCCTCCTCCTGTCTGTATCCTTGAGCCACCAGTCTGGCTTTGTTCTTGATGATGACTCCATGTTCATCCAACTTATTTCTGAAGATCCACTTGGTGACAATCACATTTTGCGTCTTCGGTCTGGGAACCAGCGTCCAGACTTTGCATCTTTCGAATTGATGCAGCTCATCTTGCATGGCCAAAATCCATGACGCGTCTTTGTTTGCTTCGTCGAACTTCTTTGGCTCGACCTGTGACAGGAAGCTAAGATGCAAAATCTCGTTAATGGTACCTCTTCGAGTTCTGACCCCGTCACGAGGATCTCCAATGATCTGATCTCTAGGATGATCCCTCACGTGTCTGAGCTTTAGAAGTCTGGCGTCAGGAGCTTCGACTACTTCTTGAGCATCTCCTTCTTCTAAAAGATTTGCTCCATTTTGATCTTCAACTTCTCCGATCGGCATTGATGTGGAGACCTTGACGTATTTTGGAGTTGCATCTTTCTCAGGCTCATCTAGTTATAACTTTTCGAGTCTGGTACTTGCATCTTCAGGAAGACAACTAGAAGTCTTGCAATTAAGCGAACTTCCTTCATCAAATACAACATTTATTGATTCCTCTACCACTAGGGTTTTCTTGTTGAAAACTCTATAAGCCCGGCTATGGCTACTATAGCCCATGAATATGCCTTCGAAGCATTTTTCACCAAACTTAGTACGAGGATACTTCCCATTATTCAGTACATAACATTTGCAGCCAAAGATCCTCAGATAGGACATGGTTGGTTTCTTGCCTTTCAGTAGCTCATAAGGAGTCTTACGATGGCTCTTGTTGATCAACGCCCGGTTTTGTACATGACAAGCTGTATTGACAGCCTCGGCCCAGAAGTATTCTGGGAGAGAAACGTTGATAGTTTTACTTTCAAGACAACCTAAACACCTAGAGGGGGGGGGGTGAATATGTTCTTATTACTTGTTTATACTTCTAGGCAGAATTCAATTGCAGAAATAAAACATTCAGCACAGTAATCACAGAAATTGAAACATCACAGATTGCACAATGTTTTATAGTGGTTCCCCAAGGTTTGGGTACATCCACTTTCCCCCTCCACCTATCTAGCAGTATGCTAGATTCGGCCAAACTTCCACTATTCTCAGATCAGCAGATCCTACAGCTCAGAAGCTGGATAGGTTCCTACAACTCAGGCTCAACAGCCCTACCTCAGCCTTGCCTCAAGGCCTACCACTCAGAGAAGAACCTTCTCCTACACTCAGGCAAATAGCCCTACCACTCAGAGATCACCTCTCCTACACTCAGCCTTTATAACACAGGCTTACAACTCAGATCTGTGTAAACAGATCCTACAGAAATTTAGAAAAGATATTTTAATGTCTTGCCTTTGTTGAGAGAGAAGAGGACAAGACACTTCTTGATCAGCTGATGAAATCAACTGAAACTGAGCTTTCTTCAAAGCTTCTTGAATCTGAACTTAGCTGAGTTGATTTCCAAACAGCTTCTTGAGAAACCACTGATGGCTTCCTTCTTCTT
Organism: Platanthera zijinensis; assembly: GCA_039513925.1. Lineage (NCBI taxonomy): Eukaryota > Viridiplantae > Streptophyta > Magnoliopsida > Asparagales > Orchidaceae > Platanthera > Platanthera zijinensis. The sequence goes on from CM077088.1 coordinate 104,702,499, forward strand.
CTTCAAGATGACTGGATCCCTCTCTATCCAACACCTTTTCTGATACTTCAGACTTCTTCTTCTTAGATTTTCTGATGAAGATCTTCTTTAGAGCTTAGCACTTTCTTGAATTGAAACTTCAATATGATCGTAATACCCTTTTTCTTTTCTACTTAGATCTTCTCCTTTCTTCTATGTCTATTTATAGACTTTCTTCATGGTAACCGGCTGATCTGGTTTCTAACTGTTTTCTGACAGGTCTGACAGCTTCAGTTAAACGGTGGCAACCCACAGCTGTCAAGTCTTCAAACAGTTCCTGCACCTTAGCCTTGGACAGCAAAATGTCGAGACAGTCTGTCAAAAAGTGTCGAGACCAATCTGTCTATCTGTGTCGACACAAGTGACTTTGGTGTCGACACAGTCTTTGAAGATGTCGACTAAGTTGCCTTTAAGTCGACATAGCTTCTTCAGAAAATAACTTGGTCTAGACTCTGCAGTGTGTCGACAAAAGTCCTGTGTGTCGACACAGTTGTTGTAGATTCAGAGCTCAGTATGTGTCGACTCAGCCTTCAGGTGTCGACACAGCAATCTTCAATTCTGCCAAAATGTGTCGACTCAATCTCAAGGTGTCGACACATTCTCCTTGTGTCGACACAGTTGTGGTCGACTATCTTCTTCTGTGAGTCGACTTTCTTTCTCTGGTCGACTATCTTTTACTAGTCGACTATCTTCCACTGTGTCGACACTGCTTCCCAGTGCTGAGGTCGACGATTTTCTTTATGTGTCGACACTGCTTCCCAGTATCGACATAAATGTGTTCGACTATCTTTCTCTGTGTCGACACCGATATTCTGAAGTGTCGACACAAATATTCTGAAGTGTCGACACAATTTCTTCAGGTGTCGACACGTGGACTTAGAATATTTTTCTGCATTCTTTAATACTTCTTCACCTGCACATGCCAACTCAAAACAACATCAAATACACCTTGATGTATATCATTGAGCTAAGTTGGGCTTCTTCAAATCAGGTACACATTTTCCAATGTACCCAACAATCTCCCCCTATTTGGAGAAGTCATAACCCTTATAGCCAATGATATACACCATTTATAAAAAGTATAAACTGATGATATATGACATAACAGGAATACTTAATATAAACAAAATAAAAAACAATTCATCACAGAATGAACATTATATGATACCAAACAACATTTTGTTTATAACTTGATAATGTTTGAATACAAAGTTTTACATTTTAATGATCAAAACATATCAAAACACTTTGAAAGAACTAAAAATTAAGACTGATCAGGCTCTCTTATGACAATCCCTTTGCCAGATTGGATTTGAGCCTTCACAGGAGCTTCAGAATCTTCAGCTGGTTTCTTGCCTTTTAGCTCAGCTTTCTTCAGAGCTTCTTCCTTGAGCCTTTGCCTTTCAAAATAATGAAAGGGCTTTGGAAAGTACTTGCTCGGCTCCTGAGCATCTGGTGGCAGCCTACCCAGCTTGGCTTTTCTTCTAAACTGTACTATTGCCTTTTGCCTGGCTTCATACTTCTGTCATTCCATCTCATTGAACCACTTGCCTCTTTCATGTACTTTGTCTTTGACATCCTTCCATGCAGTGAGTATAATGTTTCTGGAAGTAGAACTCCACTGCTCAAAGTTTGGCTTAAGTTCAGCCTGCTCTCTAAATTTTTTCTTATATAGTAGAGCATCTTGTTGTTCTTTCAAAGTAGCTTCAGGCTTATCAACTTTCCCAATAACAACCCTGTTAACCTCCTTTGGAGGACTATACATTCCTTGAACTTGCTGATCAATCATATCAAAATCTGGAGGAGGGTAAATGACTTGGGCAACCTCAGGTTGATTGCCTTCAAGTAGACCTGTTTGTATTCCTGACTCAGCCACCATAGCATCATCACACAAATGTGGATATCCCAATGTGGCTCGAATACTATTGGTCACCCATTTGGTGTGCTCTGAGCCTGCATGAACTAACAACCTCTCCCCCTTTATGGCTTCTCTAGAAATATGATCTCTTAGATCTTCCTTCTGAAATCTGATTTGTCCATCCAGATAATTCACACCCTCTTTAAAAAATGGTTTTAACTTTAGAAGCTTGTCAGATATGGCCTTTTGAGAGGTAGTGATAGCAGTTTTAACAGAATCAATAGCAGCTTGAAATTTCTTATCAAATTCTTCCATTTCCTTTGCTATAGCTGCAGACAGGTCTGGAATAGTCTTTTTCAATTCATTAATGATCTCGTGATGAGATTCAGTTAAATTGTCATTCATCCTTATCTGATTTTCCAAAACATAGCTTTGCTTTAAAGCAATATCATCCACTTTAGGGATGATGGACTGTTGTTGTTTTGCCAAATATACCACAGCATTACCTCCCTTATGAAAGCAATCTGTCATCTCCTTCTTATGCATATTGACTTCAAATCGAATAGACTTTATATCCTGAGCCAAGTCAAATTGCAGGGACTTGTTGTTCTCATCAACATATTTTTCAATAGCCACTCTGTGTTCATCCAATTTCACTTGTAAATCGACCATAAACTTGTTATAATCAAATTCAGAAGGAGTGTGATGTGCTATAGGCTGTAGAGCCTGCTTATAGCTCTTGCTCCTTCTCTTGAAGACTATAAGTTTTCTCTTCTTAGCCATCCTGGCTTCTTCATTCTCAGAATCAGAAGTACTATCAATTTGAACTCTCTCTTTGGGAGGAGGAGGAACATCTGCTTCAGTGCCATGTTGTTCAGCCTCAACATGCACAGGCTCCCCCTCAATTGCTTGCTCCACTTCCATTCTATCAGTAACTATTTCATCATTTGGAAATAACTCATCTAGAGTATATTCCTTCTGGGCTGGAAATAACTCATCTGCAGTATTCAAATCTTGAGATAAATCAATTTGAGCTTCCTCTTGCACTTGCTCAGACAGTTTCTCCCCTTGTACTTGTTCAGTATTGGTGATGTCCTGGGCAGGTGAGGACACTTGCTTCCCCTGGACCTGTGCAGAAATAGAAATATTAGAAACGTCTTTTGTAGGAAAATGCACCAGCTCCCCCTGCACCTGTACCTGGTCATGAGTAGATACAGCCTGTGTAGGTGAATAAACTTGCTGAGCTGGTATTCTTACTTCTTCTCCTTGAATTGCAGGTACAGTGGCATCCTGAACTTGTGTAGAAGCAGGCTGATCTTCAACCTCTTGTCTTACTTGCTCTTCTTGTGGGTGCTCAGTACTGGTAGCATGACCTGGGGAGTTCTCAGGTGAATCCTGCCTTTCCACTTCAGGCATCTCTTTGGTCAGCACCCTATCCCATCTGGAAAACAATCTCATGTCCATCCTTCTCATGTGATTAATTTTTGTTCCAGGTAGTTGTTGCATAACATCAGGAATCTCCTTAGTTAGGTATATACTTATTATTCTAGCCAGATTTGGCTTCTTGATTCCTTCCTTAATCTTTTCAAAGATTACAGTTGACCAATCTGTTGGAATTGTAAACACAATCCTGGTCATGAGGCTGAACATATAGGCGGAAATCCTATCATATCCACCTGGCTTGCACAGAATTACTTTGCCAACCACCTCAGACAGAAACTTGCCTTGTTGATTCATTTTTTTCCTGTTGAAAGCAGCTCCAATTTTCATGGTGGAATCCAATCCACACCATTGAAGAGCCTCCCTTGATTTAGAAGCAGTGACGTCCTCTTCATTCTCAATTATAGGTAATTGAAGAATTGTTCTTAACTTACTTGGAGTAATTTCCACTGTTGACCCATGAATTGTGGATTTTATCTCTTGACTTTCAGAATCTACAGATGCAGAAGTAAAGAACTCATGCACCTCCTTCTTCCATATCTTAGATGGTTCGGAGACCAGAAATTCTAATCCCGAGTCGGAGAGAAGAGAGATAACCCCGTGAACATCTAGTGGGGCAGCAGCAAAGGCCTGACGCACAACCTCATATCCTTCATTTATATTATCTTCAATCTTTGGCGCCATAGATCAGTCGAGAAAGCTTGAAAGATGAGAGAAAGAGTGAGAGAGGGAGAATGTCGACACAGGGTTTCAGTCTTGAAAACCTTGTAAGCGTGTCGACAGAATGAGTTTTTGATCTATTTATACCTTCTATTTAAAGAAGATCAAAAGTCGCCAAAAACAGACTATAAGTGTCGACACAGATGGAATGTGTCGACACAAGCTTCTATTGTCTCGACTTCAAGTCTGTCTATCATGTGTCGACACCAATTTGCGGATATGTCGACACCAGAGATATATAGTAGAACATCAGATATTCTGTGTCGACTCTTAGTATAAGTGTCGACACAAAATCTGTAAGTGTCGACACCACTATCCTGGTGAAGTCGACACTACATTCCTGGATAAGTCGACAATAAGATTCTTAAGTGTCGACACATATTTTCTGTGTCGACACAATATCTCTGACTTGTCGACATTACTACCCTGAGTCGACACATTATTACTGAATGTGTCGACACCATCTTACTTAGCCAATTTCTGTTTGTTCAACACAACTTATAAGTACTATAAAGTACTTGATACTACTTCAATGTGTCTTTATATCACTTGAATGTCTTGTTACCACTTCAACTTCATTGTTGATAATTTTGTGATTACACTAATCAATGGTTAACATACCTAATTCAATTTTAAATTTATTGAATTTGGTCTCATCTAGGGGCTTAGTAAACACATCTACTATTTGATAATCTGTTTTCACAAATTCCAATGAGATGTCTTCTTTTTCTACATGTTCTCTAAGAAAATGGTATTTGATTTCTATATGCTTAGTTCTACAATGAGAAACAGGATTATTAGCAATAGAAATTGCACTCTTAGAATCACACAAAAGAGGTGTTCTACTTACTTGAATACCATAATCCTTAAGTTGATGCTGCATCCATAATAGTTGTGCACAGCAGCTTCCAGCAGCAACATACTCAGACTCAGCTGTGGAAATTGCCACACTGGTCTGCTTCTTACTACTCCATGATATTAGTCTTCCTCCCAGGAATTGACAAGTACCTGTAGTACTCTTCATATCCTCTCTACATCCTGCAAAATCTGCATCTGAATAGCCTGTTAGTAGAAAATCTCTATTCCTAGGGTACCAAAGACCTAGATTAGGTGTGCCCTTAAGATATCTCAGGATCCTTTTGACTGCAGTATAATGAGATTCTTTAGGGCATGCTTGGTACCTAGCACAGACACATGTAGCATACATAATATCTGGTCTACTAGCAGTGAGATATAGTAGTGAGCCAACTATTCCTCTATACAAAGTCTCATTAACAGGTTTACATGCATCATCTTTGCATATGGGCATACTTGTTCCCATAGGAGTTCTCATGGTGGAGGATGACTCCATACCATACTTCTTAATCAATTCTTTGGTGAACTTAGACTAGGATATGGACAAGCCATCATAAGTCTGTCTTACTTGGAGTCCCAAGAAGAACTTAAGTTCCCCCATACTACTCATCTCAAACTTCCCTTGTATAAGTTTGGCAAACTTTTTACAAAGGTTGTTTTGAGTAGATCCAAAGATTATGTCATCAACATATATCTGGACTAAGATGATCTTACCTTTGGATTCCCTAAGGAATAGAGTTTTGTCTATTTTTCCTCTTGAGAATTTATTCTCAATGAGAAAAGTAGACAGGGTTTCATACCAAGCCCTTGGAGCTTGCTTTAACCCATACAGAGCTTTCCTAAGCTTATAAACAAAATTAGGTTTAAGAGGATCTACAAAACCTGATGACTGCTCTACATATACTTCTTCTTTAAGATCTCCATTCAGAAATGCTGACTTCACATCCATCTGGTATACTTTGAAGTCTTGATAGGCTGCATAGGCAAGGAACATTCTGATTGCCTCCAGCCTTGCTACTGGAGCAAAGGTTTGATCAAAGTCAATCCCTTCTTCCTGCCTGTATCCTTTTGCAACCAATCTTGCTTTATTCTTCACTATTATTCCACTTTCGTCTAGCTTGTTCCTATAGATCCATTTTGTGCCAATTATGTTGTGGCCTCTTGGTTTAGGAACAAGCTCCCAAACATTGCACCTTCTGAATTGATTCAGCTCCTCTTGCATAGTATCAATCCAGTGCTGGTCTTGGATAGCTTCTTCAAACTTCTTAGGCTCCATTTGTGACAGGAAACTTGAATGTAGACCTGTGTTTTGATTTCTGCTTCTAGTTTGCACCCCCTGTCTTGGATCACCTATTATCTGATCAGCTGGATGATCTCTTAAATGTCTTGTAGCTGGAGGAAGATTCACTTCTGGTTGAACATCTCCAGCTCCTTCATTTAGCTGAATCTCTTGGTTTTCATCAGCTTCTATAGTGTCTTGTTCTCCCCCTGGAAAGAAGCCTTCATTTTCCAATGCTCCATCTTCCTTTGATACTTCAGTAATGGAGAGCTTGTCCATACTTTTGCTTATACCTGTTGAGTCATTTGATCTACAAGGCAACTTACAGTTGATTAATCTTGTTTCATCAAACACAACATGCACAGATTCTTCAACAACTTGAGTAGTCAAGTTGAAGACTCTATAGGCCTTACTATTTGTGCTGTACCCAACAAATATCCCATCTTGGGATTTGACAGCAAACTTAGTCAAATAAGACTTGCCATTGTTAAGTATATAACACTTGCAACCAAAGATCCTAAAGTAAGATAGATTTGGTTTTCTGCCTTTCACAATCTCATAGGGAGTCATTTTGTGGCTTTTGGTGATGGTAGCCCTATTGATTACATGACAAGCAGTGTTAACTGCCTCAGCCCAAAAATATTCTGGGAGAGAGGTGTCACTCAACAGAGTTCTACCTGCTTCAATTAATGTTCTATTCTTTCTTTCAGCAATTCCATTTTGCTGAGGTGTTCTAGGTGAGGAGAACTCTTGGAAAATCCCAAAGTCTTTACACAATTTTGATATGCTTTCAGATTGAAACTCAGTACCATGGTCACTTCTGATTTTGACCACTGTACTATTCAGTTCATTCTGAATTTGCTTTACAAAATTAAGTAATACACTTGGGGTTTCAGATTTCTGTCTCAGAAAGAACACCCATGTGAATCTAGAATAGTCATCTACAACCACAAAAGTGTAGACTTTCCTACCTAGACTGTGAACTGGCATAGGACCAAAAAGATCCATATGCAGGAGGTATAAGCACCTCACAGAATCCTTGTTTTCAAGGCTTTGAAAGGAGGATTTTGTCTGCTTGCCCTTTTGACAAGCTGAGCATATCCCTTCCTTTATACACTTAACTTGAGGTCCATTCCTCACTAACTCTTTGCTAAAGAGTTTGCCAATTGTCTTGTAGTTTAGATGAGTCAATCTCTTGTGCCACTTAACACAATGAGAAGCATTGTCATCAGCTACAAGACAGATGGAAGAAGCCTTATTCTCACATTCAAAATTAAGACAATATACATTTCTCTTCCTATACCTAGTCAATATGATCTTTTGATCACTTGATCTTTTGATATGACATCCATCTTTAACAAATGAAATGTCATATCCTAAATCACTTAGCTTGCTTATGCTTATTAGATTATGTTTCAAACCTTTTACATAAGCCACTTGAGTGATAGTAATTAGGTTAGAAGAAATGTTACCCAACCCTTTGATGACTCCTTTTTCAGATCCACCAAAGATCACTTTAGATCCATCTTTGACAGATGAATACTCCTTCAACAGCCCCTTTGTTCCAGTCATGTACCTGGAACAACCACTGTCCAAGTATCATATAGGGCCATGTCCACTTGGACTATCCTGCAACACAGAATTACTTACCCTTAGAACCCAAGTAAGTCTTGGGTTCTTTGTTCAGGTTAGCATTAATAAAGCTACCATAACCTCTTCTAATAGGTAGACTATTGTTCTTTATAACACTTGTGTTATACCAGCAGTCTAGTGCAAAATGGCCTCTCTTGCCACAGCACCAACATTCAAACTTATTGTATCTAGATCTAGATACATCCTTGTCAGAAGAATTTCTGTTCATTGCTGGTGCTGCAGCAACTTCACCTACTGATTTCTTAAAACCATTTGGTTTATGACCATGGGTAGGCCTGCTTGCATTTACACTCTTGTTCTTCAGAACATTAGTCTTAATATGACCTTGAATATTTTCATGATCATATTTGTTAGAAGGCACTTCCACCTTACTAAACTTTGTGGGGACTGAAAGGTTTAGTGGCTGAACAGGAGCTTTGCCTTTCCTCTTGAATCTGCCAGCCCTGGAGTTACCTTTAAATCCTAATCCAGCCTTACCCTTTTGAGTGATAAATTCATCTATCAAGGGTAAGACAGATTTTGGCTTAGAGTAACTAGCCACTAAATCCCTTTCAATTTTAAGTCTGGCCTCCAGACTCTTCACTTGATCATTAGTATAATTAATTGTGCCCATCTGAATAATAGTTATATTCTTCAGCTTGACAATTTCATTTAATTTTTGATCAATAACTTTCTCTAACTCAGTTGTAGCAACCCTTAGTTCAGCAATTTCCTGAGCCTGAGATTTAGCCAGGTTCTTGCTTTTCTTAAGGGCCTGCAACAAGTCCCCATACTTGTCTATTAATTGATAGACATCTCCTTCAGATTCAGATGCATCTACATCTCTTGATGCAGATGTAGCTGATTCTTTACTTGTACTACAAACAGATGTAATAGAAGGACATTTTACCTTATTAGGACCAGACTGATTCTGGCATATGTCCTCTTCTGATCCTGCCATCAGCCCCATACACTGATGATCCTTTTGTTCATTGATGGAGTCTAGTAACTGCAGAAACTCCTCTTCTTCAGATGCAGCATATATTCCAATATATGCTTCAGCTTCAGATTCTAACTCTGAAGTTGACTGGTCTGTTAGACTCTTATCTTTCTTTGCAACAAAGGATTTCTCCTTCTTGCCTTTCTGATGAGTCTTCTTCTTGTCTGAAGACTCCTTTCTATTATCAGGACAGTCAACCACTACATGTCCAGGCCTATTGCAACAATAGCAGACAATCTTTGAAGTAGTGGCTTTGCTGGGCTTTGATCTGCTCTTCTCTTTCCTTGATGACCTTTTCTTCTGATAATAGTCATCAACTTGCTGTGATGTGGAAGGCCTAGACTTCCATTGCTTCTTTTTCAAGAACCTCTGGAATTGCCTTGTGAATGCAGCAAAGTCTGCATCTGAATCACAGCTTTTTGAACCCTTATCTAAATTTTCAGAACTATCTTCTACAACTTCCTTAGGAGGAGAAGGTGATTTCCTCCTATTCTTTCTAGTGGCTTCTGCATTGAATGTCACAATATTTTCTCTATGCTCTCCTCTTGAATTCTTTTCTTCCTCCTTCCTTACCATAAGTTGCATTTCATAGGATAGCAACTTTCCAAACAAGGTGGGAGGAGAGATCTCTGCCAATTTAGCCACTTCTCTTATGGCACAGATCTTTGTGTCCCATTCCTTTGTTAAGGATCTCAAGAATTTGTCATTCAGTTCATAAGTACTGAAGACTCTTCCATAGGACATAAGCTCATTCACAATTCTATAGAATTTCTTGTAGCACTCAGTTATGTTATCAGATTTTCCTTGTCTAAAACTTTCATACTCCTGATTGAGCATAGATTTTCTGTCCTGCCTTACTTCTTCAGATCCCTCCATGTAGACAATCAATGTGTCCCATATCTCTTTAGAGGTCTTGCAGTGAATCAGATTCTGAAATGTTGAATCATCTATGGCACTAACAATAATGTTCTGAGCTCTTTTATCCATGGTTGCCAAGATGATTTCATCCTTGGTCATTTCTGAATAACTTTTTGGAGTTTGGATATTTGCATCAAGAACTGATACCTTCATTGGAATGAAGGGGCCTTCCTGTATTGTGATGTAAATCCTTGGGTCAGATGCCTCCATAAACAATCCGACTCTTTCTTTCCAAATTCCAAAAATTTCTTTCTTGCATATGGGTAATTTCATAAATCCTAGCTCCTTATAATTCTCACCAGAACCCATCTTTTTGAATCTTGATTCTGCCTTTCAGATCTACCTCAGACTGTTAAGTCCTTTTTGAGGAACCTCCCTCTGATACCACTTGATAGTTTTACTTTCAAGACAACCTAAACACCTAGAGGGGGGGGGGGGGTGAATAGGTTCTTATTACTTGTTTATACTTCTAGGCAGAATTCAATTGCAGAAATAAAACATTCAGCACAATAATCACAGAAATTGAAACATCATAGATTGCACAATGTTTTATAGTGGTTCCCCAAGGTTTGGGTACATCCAATTTCCCCCTCCACCTATCTAGCAGTATGCTAGATTCGGCCAAACTTCCACTATTCTCAGATCAGCAGATCCTACAGCTCAGAACCTGGATAGGTTCCTACAACTCAGGCTCAACAGCCCTACCTCAGCCTTGCCTCAAGGCCTACCACTCAGAGAAGAACCTTCTCCTACACTCAGGCAAATAGCCCTACCACTCAGAGATCACCTCTCCTACACTCAGCCTTTATAACACAGGCTTACAACTCAGATCTGTGTAAACAGATCCTACAGAAATTTAGAAAAGATATTTTAATATCTTGTCTTTGTTGAGAGAGAAGAGGACAAGACACTTCTTGATCAGCTGATGAAATCAACTGAAACTGAGCTTTCTTCAAAGCTTCTTGAATCTGAACTTAGCTGAGTTGATTTCCAAACAGCTTCTTGAGAAACCACTGATGGCTTCCTTCTTCTTCTTCAAGATGACTGGATCCCTCTCTATCCAACACCTTTTCTGATACTTCAGACTTCTTCTTCTTAGATCTTCTGATGAAGATCTTCTTTAGAGCTTAGCACTTTCTTGAATTGAAACTTCAATAGGATCGTAATACCCTTTTTTTCTTTTCTACTTAGATCTTCTCCTTTCTTCTATGTCTATTTATAGACTTTCTTCATGGTAACCGACTGATCCGGTTTCTAACTATTTTCTGACAGGTCTGACAGCTTCAGTTAAACGGTGGCAACCCACAGCTGTCAAGTCTTCAAACAGTTCCTGCACCTTAGCCTTGGACAGTAAAATGTCGAGACAGTCTGTCAGAAAGTGTCGAGACCAATCTGTCTATCTGTGTCGACACAAGTGACTTTGGTGTCGACACAGTCTTTGAAGATGTCGACTAAGTTGCCTTTAAGTCGACACAGCTTCTTCAGAAAATAACTTGGTCTAGACTCTACAGTGTGTCGACAAAAGTCATGTGTGTCGACACAGTTATTGTAGATTCAGAGCTCAGTATGTGTCGACTCAGCCTTCAGGTGTCGACACAGTAATCTTCAATTCTACCAAAATGTGTCAACTCAATCTCAAGGTGTCGACACATCCTCCCTGTGTCGACACAGTTGTGGTCGACTATCTTCTTCTGTGAGTCGACTTTCTTTCTCTGGTCGACTATCTTTTACTAGTCGACTATCTTCCACTGTGTCAACACTGCTTCCCAGTGCTGAGGTCGACGATTTTCTTTATGTGTCGACACTGCTTCCCAGTGTCGACATAAATGTGGTCGACTATCTTTCTCTGTGTCGACACCGATATTCTGAAGTGTCGACACAAATATTCTGAAGTGTCGACACAATTTCATCAGGTGTCGACACGTGGACTTAGAATATTTTTCTGCATTCTTTAATACTTCTTCACCTGCACATGCCAACTCAAAACAACATCAAATACACCTTGATGTATATCATTGAGCTAAGTTGGGCTTCTTTAAATCAGGTACACATTTTCCAATGTACCCAACAAGCGTCATTCAACATTGTCGTGCACGCCTCAATGAGTGTTCTATTCCTCCTCTCCGCCACTCCATTTTGTTGAGGAGTGCGAGGGGAGGAGAACTCATGAAAGATATCAAGTTCTTCACAGAACTCTGTCATAGCCCCAGACTCAAACTCTGTTCCGTGGTCACTTCTGATTTTGACCACTGAGCAGTTAAGTTCGTTCTGTATCTGCTTGACAAAACTGGTGAAGATGTCAAACGTATCAGACTTGCGCTTTAAAAAGAACACCCACGTAAACCGAGAGTGATCATCTACAATCACTAGCGTATATGACTTCCCTCCTAAGCTATGAACTTGCATTGGACCAAACAGGTCCATATGCAGAAGATAAAGACATCTGGAGGAGTCTTTGTCTGGGATGCCCTTAAAGGTAGCCCGAGTCTGCTTGCCCATCTGACATGCAGGACATGGACTATCTTTAATGCACTTAATAATAGGAGCATCCCTTACTAAGTCTTTGGAAAACAGCATATTAATTGTCTTGTAATTAATGTGTGTCAATCTCTTGTGTCATTGTTCACAAAGAGATGCACTGCATTTTGCAACGAGGCATACTGGGGTAGAAGAATCTAAACTAAGAAAATCTAAACAGAAAATATTTCTGCTCCTAATGCCAGTTAATACAGTCTCCGAAGAATCACATGATATTATCATGCATTTATCCTTGCAGAACTTAACGTCATACCCTTTATCACATAACTGGCTTATGCTGATCAGGTTATGATTTAACCCTTCAACATAAGCTACGTTAGTGATAGAGAGTATACCGTTGGAAATCGTACCGTAACCTCTGGTGACTCCCCGATCAGATCCCCCAAATATGACTTTGGGTCAATTCTCGACTGGAGAGTACTCCCGCAGCAGGCTTCTTGTCCCGGTCATGTGACGAGAGCATCCACTGTCCAAATACCAAATAGGAGTTTTATTGGCCTTTGGACATTCCTGCAAAACAAAATTAATTTGCCTTAGGAACCCAATCGTACTTGGGTCCTAGATTTTTCGTTAGCATACTCCCCCTTGGTTGGTTAGCCCTACGAGAGGTCGGCCTCGCATTGCCAACATGAGGAGTCTCGATATTCCTTGGATTAAACCAACAATCCATGACAAAGTGACCAATTTTTCCACAGCACCAACAGTCAAACCTGTTATACCTCCTCTTGGGCGCCTGCTTCACCCTTGAAACGTGGGGTTCAGCCGGGGCCGAAGACCTGGAGGTGGAGGCATCATGATGACCACAGTCACATGACTTCTTCACCTCTTGGCTTTTCAGTATAACAGGCTTGGCCTTAGGTGCCTGCTTCCTATTATGGCCGCTAGAGAATTGACCATAATTTCCCAGGTGGATTTCCTCATAAGGTGCCTTGAAGACACTCTCACTGAAGTTACGGGGAAAGGTCCACCCATCATACCGGCTCTTCGGCTTTGCAACCGAGGGCCTGAAGTGATGGCCATATGTTGACTCAAAGTCATGTTGGTTACAGGGAAAGCTAGGCTTTCTGAACTCAACAGGGCTGAGTGGGGCCTTTCCTTTCTCAGCAGCAGAGGCTTTCTTGGCAGCCTTATTCTTCCTCTTGTTCCTGTTTCTCCTGGATGAGGAGCTAGATACCCCTACATGCCCCAAGCCAGCTCATTTGACCTGAGCAGAGAAGGTATCAACTAATGGAAGAACGGTTTTTGGCATAGAGAAGCTCTTGACGATCTTCCTTTCTGCCGCAAGTAGTTCTTCCAACTTGTCGACTTCCTCCTGCTTAAGATCAAGGAGCTTAAGAGACTCTGAATGCTTTGAAGTCAGGTCCAATTGCTCTTGTAGGAGGGAGATCAAACTGGTGATCTCTTCCCTCAGGGATACACTCTCACCTTTAAGGAATTTAACTTCCTTTTTCTCAGCCTTCAGTCTCTTTCGACATTCCACGAAAGTATTGAGCAGAAGCTCATACTTATCGAGGAGCTCAGCTTCACGGGCAGAAGGGCTATCCTCAGGGTCATCATCCTGAGACTCAGGATCAGAGTCAGAGTCGGAGAGAGGGGTGTGAGCTTTTACCTTCCCAGTAAATGGGGGGCAATCTCCTTCCGAGTCACAGCGACCCATTAACCCAAAGTAGGCTTCCACGTCATCGCTGGTGTCTGATGTGTCAGATTCACTCAGCGTCTTTGGCTTCTTCGCGATGTAACTCCTCTCCTTCTTCTTGTCTTTTGAGGACCTATGCTCCTCTCCCTTTCCCTTTTCCCTCTTGTCTTGATGGCAGTCGGCCACGACGTGTCCTGGCTTATTGCAACCAAAGCAAATAATGTCAGATGAGCGATGTTTGTTCGGTTTGGAAACATACCTGTCAGAAGAATAGTTCTTCTTCTGATCCCTTGAAGAGGAGCCGTTTCTCTTTCTTTGATTCCTCAGCTTGAGGAACTTCTTGAATTCCCTTGTGATAAGGGATAAGTCTTCCTCAGACAATTCTGAGCCGGAGGAGCTTGGCTCAGAGTCTTCCTCTTCATCCTTCTTCCACGCACGGGAAGAGGCAGCACCCTTGCCCTTTCTGGAATGAATGGCTTTCAGGGACACCGTCTTTTCCTTGGCTGCGGCTTTCTCTGCTTCCTCTTCAGCCTTCCTTGTGTTCAACTGAAGCTCATAAGACATGAGCTTCCCGAACAGAATCTGAGGGTCGGTTTTCGCAAGTCTACCAAACTCGCGGATGGCGCAGATCTTTGTGTCCCATTCCTTAGTGATGGACCTAAGGAACTTATCATTAAGTTCACCGTCAGTGAACACTCTTCCATATCCTTTGAGTGCATTGACGATCTTGAGGAAGTTTTCGAAGGTAACTCCGATCTCCTCCTTTGGCCCTTGCCTGAAGGCCTCATATTTCTGATTGAGGAGGGATCTCTGATCGTCCCTCACTTCATCTGTGCCCTCCATTAGGACAATCAGACAGATCCAGAGATCCTTGGCTGTCCTGCAGTTGCAGAAGTTCTGCATCATAGAGTCGTCAACTGCGCTTACCAGGATGTTCTGAGCTTTCTTGTCGAGTCCGAACAACACCATTTCGTCCTTGTCCATTTCCGAAAGTTTCTTGGGCACTTTCTTGGTAGGATCAATGGTGGAGGCCTTAGTGGGAATGTAAGGTCCCTCCTCCACTATCATGAAGAGCCGGGGGTCGACTGCTTCCATGTAGAATCTGATTCTTTCCTTCCAGATAGGAAAGTTCAGTCTGGTGCACACTGGGATTTTGTCGGAGTGCTTGAGTCCGTCCATGGAAGATGTCGGTCTTCTTCTTGACACTGATGGCAGGATTCTACTCAAGGTGTGAACCTTTTTGATGAGCAACCTCCCTCTGATACCACTTGTAAGTTCACCTAGTGTCAACTACCTTCACCTATGGGGGGGGGGGGTAGGTGACTTTTAGCGTATTTGTGGAATTAAAATTATACCTGCACAAGAAAACAAAACAACACAGCACAGAAAATAACACAGACAATTTATAGTGGTTCCCCGATTTGGGTACGTCCACTTTCCCCCTTCGACCTGTCTCCCAACCAGGGATGACTCGGTCACTTCATCAACAGGATTGAAATCCAATCCTTGCACTATCGGAAGGAACCCTTCCACTCGTAGGAGTCAACACTCCCACAACACGGGTTCCACCCAACCCTACAACGAGGAACCAAATTTTCCTTTACAATGAAAAAGAAATTGGAGTGTATAAGAAATACAAACAACTTGAAGATCTAGGTGTCCCTTTTCGTTAGACTACTTGTTCTTGTAGGCAACGAAAAGTCCACGACCCTTGATCTTTCTTGGAGAAAATCTCCCTGAGACCGGCGGCGGCAAAGGGCGGCGGCAAAGCTCTCGGTGTTGGCGGCGGCAACTGAAAACAGCAGCGATGCACTGGAGATTTAATCTTCTTAGCGAAGTCGGCAAGGTCTTCCAACGGTCACACTAGGATCGATCGTCTCGATCGATTCGGACGGTGATGGATTTCCCTATCTCAAATCAAGAGACAAAAGATCTCTGGTTAGACGCGTGAGACGCTGTGCAAGACTTGGTTTCTGTCACCGGGGATCTGGAGGAGATCGAGATCGGCTACGGTGACCACTGCACGAGCGGCGGCGACGGAAGCGGAGCTGGTTCGCGATTTTAGGGTTAGTCGGCGGCTCGGCTTTCGTATCCTTTTTTCGTAAAACACTGTACACAAAATACCTGTGTATTTATACAATAGGTCATGGAGATGACCGTTGTGGGCCCCACCAAAGCAAAGACCAAAGTCCGGTTCAAATAGCTGCAGGTAACATGGACCGGTCCAGGAATTCAGAAAAATCGCCCTAGGCAAAATCGGCGAGAATCGTAGGTGATTCTCGACGAATCGGCGAGAATCACTTACGATTCTCGCCGAATTCTACTTGGCGAATTCTGGCTACACAGGTTATAGAGGTCGGGGAGAAACGGCGGGAATCACATTTGATTCTCGCCGAATCGTCGAGAATGCAAAGTCATTCTCGACGAATCGACGAGAATCACTTAGTGATTCTCGACGATTCTGCCTTAGAGAATTTTCTGACTGCGTCGAGACAGCCGGCCCAACCTAGCGAGAATCATCTAGTGATTCTCGACGACCCGTCGAGAATCACTAGTGATTCTCGACGAATCGGTGAGAATTTCTTAGTGATTCTCGACGATTTACACTTAGACGATTCTCGTCTTTCAACCCGTGAGCTGGTCTTTGGCCCATCCTTGCTCCTTGTCTGCTCATGATCTTTCATGACCCTGTGCTTGGAAATAAGTACACTCCAATAGAGAGAGTACACGTAAGCCAACACACTGATCTGCTCAACGAGGGATTACGTTGCACAGACCCGTGTATATTGACCTACTGCACCCTGACATTGTGTGTACTTAGCAATGAATAGCTGCAAGCACAACTAGAAGAAATTCATCAAATACATAGTGAATTCACCTTAGCTTGTTCAGGGGCTTCTTCAAATCAGGTACATTGTGGATACAATACCCAATAGTAGTCAATCTTGAACTGCACGAAGTGAGCACTCTTCGCCAGTCTATCCACAATCACCCAAACTGAGTCATGCCCTCTGGGAGATCTCGGCAATCCAGTAATAAAATCCATCGAGATACTCTCTCATTTCCAACTCGGGATCTCCAAAGGTGTTAACTTGCCTCCAGGCCTTCCATGATCGGCCTTAACTCGCTTACATGTGAAAACATTCAGATACAACCTTGCTATATCACCCTTCATACCCATCCACCAAGCAATCGCTTCAGATCTAGTACATCTTGGTCGAACTGGGTTGATATGCCACATTAGAACCATGTGCCTCCTGCACAACTGATACCTAAATCCTTAACCGGGAATGCAAAGCCTACCACGGTATCTCAGGGTTCTCATATCATCAATAGAAAACTTTGGCAACTCACCCTTCGCAGCTCAATAATAAGATGCAATAAATCTGGATCCTCCTTTTGATGCAATCTAGTAGGTGTAATCCATGAAGGCTCTAACACTTCTAATTCACTAGTCGAGCTGCCACTTCCCATTGAAATTCTCATCAGTAGAAATTCTTCCACCAGTGAATTCATTGAAAGGTTAAAAAATTTAGCTGTCTTCCTGCTCAGGGCATCGACTACCACGTTAGCTTTGCTCGGGTGGTACTGAATCTCAACATCATAGTCTGCCACATACTCCAGTAATCTATGCTGGCGTAAATTCAGTTCCTTCTCTGTGAAGACGTATTTCAAACTTTTATGATCAGTATAAATCCTGCATATAGCGTCATACAACAGATGTATCCACAACTTGAGGGCATAGATCACTGCTGCAAATTCCAGGTCATGTGTAGGGTAATTCCGTTTATGAACTTTTAGCTGCCT